>CATOUR010000019.1:5117267-6396584 GCA_951848785.1 Callosobruchus maculatus
GGGAGTGTATACAAGAAAATATCCACGTTACGATAAGAAGTTTTAAAATAGTAATCAAACGAAAGCTTACTTACTTATAGCTACCATGGATGCGTGGCCAATAAAATATGGAACATGACTGAGGCAGCCTAATATCATCCTGTATTTTGTACCTAAAAGATTATAATAAATATAGTTTTGTAAAGTTAATGATACGCATGCAGCGAGACCTCTCAAGACTATTGCACGGGGTGTTTCAAAAAAAAGGTGACCCCGTCTCTAAGATAGGTAGAAAACTGAAAACTATTCACTTCAACGCCTCCCATACACAGACGTATCTGTGCCACCCAGGACGAGTGACATCTAGATCGAACGCAGACGGAGATCAATACCGACCCATCAGATCACTTGATCTCATAGACGCGGGCCGCTGGTGGCACCAGAAGATGGCGCGAAAGAGTCGTTGGCGGGCGGGCTCGTGCCTGCGTAGTTCTAGAAGATGTTTTCGAAGTTCAGTTGACAGGGCAATTGTAGCTCACCTAGTGAGAGCTGAAGGTCGTGGGTTCGAGTCCCGCCCACCATCGACTTTTTTCGACATTTTCTGGTGCGAATTTAAATTGGATCTGATTTGTTTAGCCATGCAGCTTAGTATTTCTAGTATTAGTATCACCTTTCGGAAAAATGTTCAGAAAATCAGAGCCAATAACATAAATTAAAAAAAAGTATTCAGAGCTTTTTTGGGATGCCTCTATAACAGATAAGTCAAGTCCAAATGATATGTGGCTATCATTCAAAAATGTGCTTTTACATACTGCCCAGATAAGCGAACCAAAGAGTACCACTCAACCAAAACAACAATGGATTAGTAGCCACACACAGTCCGATATTGAGGCACGTAGAAGCTTTAAGATTTCAGGTCTGGATTCATTACAGAGCAAAACGCATATAGACAGCGCTCACGCGAGATTCAAGTATTATGCCGAAAAGATAAGAACTCTTATCTACAGCAATTGTGCAGGGAAATAGAGATAGATGCCAATACTAACCATCCGAAGGAGATGTTTCTTAAGGTCAAATGCCTCAGTCGTGATTTTATACCCAAACCTTGGGCTGTTAAAAATTCTGAGGGGAAGCTAATTACCAACTTGCATGAGGTTACTGAGATATGGCGTAATTATTGCGAAAATCTGTACCATGAGGATGGCCTTCAGGACCTCTCATTGGCTTTTAAACACGAACCGGATATTCTTTTGTATGAAGTGGAACACGCCCTCAACAAGTTAAAAACTAATAAAGCTACAGGCACTGATGCTATTTGTGCCGAAACGTTAAAATGTATGGGTGACGACGGCATCTCTCTTATACATAATATTTGTAAGAGTGTCTGGTCCTCCGGTGTTTGGTCAGAAGAATGGTGCACATCAATTTTTGTTCCACTTCATAAAAAGGGATCTCCAACAAATCCAGGCAATTATCGCCTACTTTCGTTAATTTGCAAGTAAGGTTCTACTATATATTTTACAATCTCGTTTGGAGGGTTTTATTGGCTGGCACATTTCTCAGGCGCGGGCAGGTTTCGTGAAAGGACGCGGTACGCGTGAACAGGTCTTAAACTTAAGCCAAATTATTGAAAAAGCTAGAGAGCATTATTTTCCAGTTTTTTTCTGCTTTGTGGACTATTCTAAGGCGTTTGATAACGTAAAGTGGCCTAAACTGAGAGAAATCCTCATCTCTATGGAAGTTCCTTATCAGCTAGTGTCTCTCATACAGCAACTCTACGAGTCTAATTCGGCTCGTGTAAGAATTGATGGTAACCTGTCTGATCAAACTGCAACCAGAAAAGGAGTTCGTCAGGGATGTGTATTATCTCCGATTTTATTTAACAGCCCGTTTAACAGTTACTCTGAATTTGTAATGAGGCAGGTATTAGACAACTGGAATGGCGGTATAACTATTGGCGGAAGCAAAATATCCAACTTAAGATTTGCTGACGATACAACCCTTATTGCTGCTTCTCAGGAAGAATTAGTAGTTCTATTAAACATCTTAGAACTACATAGTATGGCGTATGGTCTTGGTATTTAACTACAATAAGACCAAGGTTATGATCGTAGATAGGGAGCATGATAACCATCGAGAGATAAAGTCATTAGGCCGCTGTGAAGTAGCTCATAGTTTTGGGTACCTCGGTTCTTTGATCGACAATTCGGGTAGCTGTGAAAATGAGATTCGACAGCGCATTCAACAGGCACGTGTGGCCATGGCAAAGCTTACTAAAATATGGCGTGACCATAACATCACCAAAGCTACAAAAATGTCGCTAGTTCAGTTTCTTGTGTCCTCAATATTTTTGTATGCCTCGAAAACCTGGACTGTTAAAAAGGCAGATCGAGCTCGCATAGATGCTTTTGAAATATGGACGTGGAGGAGAATGCTGAGAGTTCCTTATACCACCCATCGAACTAACGTTTCCATACTGGGTGAGCTCGGTAATCCAAAGAGACTATTCTCCATTGTGTGGACGAGAATGCTTACATTTTTCGGACATGGACTTCTTCTTCTTTGTGTGCCATGCTTGTTTTCAAACGTTGGCTATCATCAAGCGTTCAGGACATGGACACAGAAGCGATAATATGGAGAAACTTGTAGTTCACGGTTTTTCCTCGAACCGACAGTAAATCGCGAGTGATGGCGAGCTACAATTCTCAAAACTATTTATATTATTGGTGTCGGCAATACTCTAGCTCCGACTTAATGCATTTTACGAGTTCACAACATGTCTGTTAAGACATTGCGACTATGATGATGATGATTGCTAGATAACCTACCTACAACCTCCATGAGCAATACGAAACTGATTAGCAAAGTACCAGCTGTAGCTACGGCAGCTATAAACCTCATAATGACGAATAGAGAGAACCATGGTGAGAAAGCTTCTATCAGTCCGGCAATAGACTGTAAAGCTATAGCAAAAACCATTGGCTTCTGACGACCAAACCTAAAAGGAGAAAAGTGATTATAAAGGGTTATTCTGCTGAAAATACTTGGCAATATCTGGTAAAACGATTAAACAAGAAATATTTTTATATATTCAGTTTTGCAATCACAACTTTTTTCTAACCCGACACGTATTACCTGTCGGAGGGATACGTTAGATAATCTCTAACAGTCTACGAGCCAGTGATCGGCAGACAGTATTTTAGCAAACTTCATATTGATGCTAGGCATACTTACTTACTTACTTACTCCCTGGCGTTACAACCCTGGGTGGGTCCTAGCCGACTTGACAACACCTCTCCATTTCCGTCTGTCCATCGAGATCTCACTCCAGTCATTTATACCTATAGCATCCAGTTCTTTTGCTATGTTATCTCGCCACCGAAGTCGAGGTCGTCCCAGCGGTCTTTTTCCTGTTGGTGCCTCTTCCCATACAAGCCTCGACAATCTGTCGTCTGGGAGTCTTCTCACGTGGCCGGCCCATTGGAGTCTTCTGGATTTTATTTCTATTATTATATTAGCGACCCCGAAAAGCTCTTCTAGTTCTTTGTTGGTTCTTATTCTCCATGTTCCGGTCGCCTCATCGTGTGTCGATCCGAAGATTTTCCGGAGGACTTTTCTCTCCCATATGCGCAGTCGTTCTTCGTTTGCTACAGTCATTGTCCATGTCCCGCAGCCATACATAACTACTGGCCTTATCACTGTTATATATAGGTTTATCTTGGTTGGCCTGGTGAGAACTTTCGATTTTATAAGATCTTGAAGGGCGTAGAGACATCTGTTTCCTGCTTGTATCCTGTTGTTTATTTCCTGGGATCCAACATTGTCTTCAGTGATGGTTGTTCCGAGATACCTGAATTCTTTTACTCTTTCGAGGTTGTAGTCTCCGATTGTTATATTCTGACCAATTCTATCTCTGTTCTGGACATTTCGGCTTGTGTACATATATTTGGTTTTGTTTTCGTTGATTTGTAGCCCCATCTTTTCTGCTTCCTTCTCAAATCTAATGAAGGTTTCTCTCATCTGTATTCTACTATTCCCTATCAGATCTACATCGTCTGCAAAGGCCAATAGTAGATTGGGACCTTCTCGACGGAATACTGAAGTTGGTGCCTCAATTCTTGCTTTTCTTATTATATACTCCAGAGCTATGTTGAATAGTTGCGGTGAAAGTGCGTCTCCCTGCTTTAAACCGTTGTTTACCGCAAATGTTTCTGAATATTGTTGTCCTATCCTAACTTTGCACTGTGATCCTTCCATACACATTCTTATCATACTGACCAGTTTTTTGGGGAAGCCCAGCTCTTGCATTGCTGTCCACAGTTTCGTTCTGCATACTCTATCATTTGATGTAATTCTCGATCATACTCCCAGCATTTCTCCATTATCTGTCTAATGGTGAAAATCTGGTCAATGGTTGAACGTCCGGGTCTGAATCCACATTGATAGTCCCCAAGTACTTCTTCCGTGTATGGTTTGGTACGTTCTAGTAAGATATTCGAAAGAACTTTATAAGTTGTGTTGAGAAGCGTGATTCCTCTGCAGTTTGTGCATTGCTTCTTGTCTCCTTTTTTGTGGATTGGTACAATAACACCTTCCTTCCATTCCTCTGGCATTGCTTCATTTTGCCAGATATCTTGTATTACCTTATGAGTGGATTGATGGAGTGTCTCTCCTCCATACTTCAGACACTCGGCAGGGATGCCATCACTACCTGGAGCCTTATTGTTTTTGAGCTTTCCGATTGCAAGTATTACTTCTTCATATGAAGGGCATTGGTCTTCTATTTCGGCAGTTTGTACCTCTTCTTTTGAGATGGTTGTGCTAGATCCGTCGTTGAGCAGTTGACAGAAGTATTCCTTCCAGGTTTTCAGAATTTCCTTGTCGTTACTTATGAGCTCCCCATTGTTCGCTTGTAAGAAATTTCCAGTTCTTGGTTGATACCCAGCTTTGATCTTTGCAACTCCTTGGAAATATTGTCTGGCTTGTTTATTTTGGCGGCTCTGTTCCAGTTCCTTAATTGTGTTTCTTTGGTGCACTCTTTTTTTCCTTCTCATCAGTTTTCTTGTCGCTGTTCTTGCTTGTTGTAATCTCTTTGTGTTGGTTGGATTTGGGTTTTGGAGTTTTTTCCTCCTTATAATGTTCCTCTCATTTATCGCCTTCAGGCAGTCATCATCAAACCATCTCTTTGTTTTTCTCTTCTTGGTTCCAAGTATTTCGTCTGAAGTACTTGTCAATGTTGATTTAATGTTTTCCCAAGCCGAGTTAATGTTGTTATCCGGCTCAGTATTACTTAGCTTAGTCTGTACCGCCCTCTGGAATTTCTCTTGCGTTTCCATTTCCTGAAATCTGTCAGTATTCCACATTTTTGTTGGTGTAATTTGGGGGTTCTTTTGAGATGCTATTCTAGATCGTATCTTCGCTTTCACCAGAAAATGATCGGTATCTCCGTCTGCTCCTCTCAGGCTTCGTATGTCCAAGCAGTTGCTGCTTCTCCTGGAATTTATCAGCACGTGGTCTATCTGATTTCTGGTGACGCCGTCGTTGGAAGCCCAGGTTTCTTTGTGTATGTTCTTACGTTCGAACATGGCTGACTTTATTAGGAGGTTGTGGCTTGTTGCAAAATCAATCAGTCGTGTGCCATTGTTGTTGCTGGTATCATGGAGACTATGTTTACCTATCGTTGGTCTGTATGCTACTTCCTTGCCAACTTTTGCATTGAAATCACCCAGAATGATTTGCATATAGTGTTTCGGTAGTTTAGTTGTGAGTTCCTCTAGTTGTTCGTAAAAATTGTCCTTCGTTTGATCATCTTTGTCTTCTGTGGGGGCATGTGCGGCAATGAGGGAATAGTTGTGGAGGTTTCCCTTCAGTCTTATATAGCAGAGTCTTTCGTTGACAGCTTTGAAGGATATGACTGATCCTGCCAGGCTTTCCTTGAGTATGAAACCTGTACCAAATTGGTGTTCTCTTTCGCTTCCACTGAAGAAGATAATAGATTTGCTGGTTTTTAGAGTGCCATTACCAATCCATCTGATTTCTTGTACGGCCGTGATGTCCATGTTTCTGGATTCCAGTTCTCTGATCACCTGAGTTAATGCTCCGGGCCTATATAAACTTAGCACGTTCCATGTTCAATATTCATTGTCCTTGGTCGTTGCTTTTCTCTTCTTAAAAGATCTGTCCTGTTCCGAGGCGTGTGTTTTGTTTTCGTAACTATTGGTTTTTACAAGGAGGGGTAGTTAGCCCCTCGCTCAACCCTCCTCCTTTCTCATCCTGGACTTGGGACCAGGCAACGGCGGAGAGAGGCATACTACGAGCAATAAAGTCAGTAGGCCGTTTGTGAAGTAGTTCAAAGTTTTATGTACCTCGGTTCTTTGATCGACAATTCGGGTAGCTGTGAAAATGAGATTCGACGGCGCATTCAACAGGCACGTGTGGCCATGACAAAGTTTACTAAAATATGGCGTGACCATAACATCACTAAAGCTATCAAAATGTCGCTGGTTCAGTCTCTCGTGTTCTCCATATTTTTGTATACCTCGGAAACTTGGACTGTAGAAAAGGCAGATCGAGCTCGCATAGATGCTTTTGAAATGTGGGCGTGGTGGAGAATGCTGAGTGTTCCTTATACCATCCATCGGACTAACATTTCCATACTGGATGAGCTCGGCAATCCAAAGAGACTATCCTCCATTGTGTCGACGGGAATGCTTACATTCTTCGGACATATACACAGAAGCAATAATATGGAGAAACTTGTAGTTCAGGGTCATGCCCCAAGTGGGAGGCGCCGTGGCCGTTCTCCTACACGCTGGGTGGATACGACGAAACAGTTGCCGGATATGAGTATCAAGAGTGCCACTGAACTGACAGTAAATCGCGAACGATGCATTTTACGAGTTCACAACATGTCTGTTAAGACATTGTGACTGTGATGATACTATACCATAGACGAAATGGGGATTCACCATCACCGGCGACAGTTCCTTCCAAAACCGCCAAAAAGTAAGTTCTATTACTCCATTTTAGCTTTTTACTCCCGCTCACGCGCAAAGGAGCCGTCGCCGGGGATAGTGAATCGCCATTTCGTCTGTGGCTTGTACACCTAGCATCAATATGAAGTTTGCAAAAATACCGTAATTCTGCCAATCACTGGCTCTGAGTCCAGGGTTATTCACATTATTCGACACGGAGCGTTATGGCTAAAGTATCTAATGAAAAAGAAAATAATAGAGACCCATTAAGGTTATATTTTAAAAATATTTTCATGTTATACAGGGTGTCCCCAAAACATGAAACGTATTAAAGTTGTTTTTTCAAATGGAACACCCCGTATATTATTGCATATTCAGATTCATTAGTAAATTCTAGTGTGACTTTATGTATCATACATGGGGTCTAAAGCGAACCGTTTAGGTGTAAATCACCATTTTCGGTGTAAGTAGATGTCAGAAAAAAATTGAATATCATAGAGATTATAAAACTTAGAAAGCTGTGACTATGCCGTATTACTAAGCATGTAATGCGTCAGCATAGGTTAGACGGACAAACTTGAACTACGTTTACGCTTGGAGAAATCGGTCGATTAATTAATAAACTTCGATCAGAGATAACTTGAAATTTTGAATGGGAATGCCTATTTTTTTATACGGTTGAATGTAGAATTTGATAACCTTTCTAATCATATAAGGTTGTGAGTATCAATCTCTGGTAGTTTTTATTTAATTTCAAATTTTCAACCAAATCGATGTTTTTCGATTTTCCAACCGCTAAGTAACCTAGCAGACTATGAAATATAAACAAAAACCTGTTCAGGTGGAAGAAAACAACTAACTTTGCAGGAAAATACACACGAACTAGACTAAAGGGACAAGATTATGAAAATTACTCACAACAAACAAACTCTAACCAGAAATAACGGCGGTAACATTATCTTTGGTTTTTCACGCAATGTACTAGAGATTGGCAATTTCCAAACCCATTAAACATTTTGAAATGAAACGAAAACTACTAGATAATGTTGTAGGCAGTTTATCATTTTCGTAATAAAATTTCACACTTGATGATTTAAAAAATATGCAACTCTGTCAAAAGTCAAGTCAAAAGTACCTCTGACTGGAGTTCTGAAAATTCTTCAGTACCTATTAGCAAGATCGCAGAAAATGAAGAATGAATTAAAATTTGTTCAAATTATAAAACATAAATGGAAGAAAATTCAAATCTGATTTGTCAGTATTCCTTTTTTGTAATACTGCTAATAGATATTGAAAAAGTAGAAGGGTTCCAATCAGAAGTATCGTTCCTTCGATGCAAATTACTACTTTTTACACCATCACATATGACTGATAATTGCGTGCTAGAGCACCAATCGCTGATATGCATATCGCAAAGATATGTTACCGCCGTTATTTCTGGTGTTTGTTTGTTGTGAGTAACTTTTATATTCTTGTCCCTTTAGTCTAGTTCGTGTGTATTTTTCTGCAAAGTTAGTTGATTTCTTCCATCTGAACATGTTTTTGTTTATATTTCATGGCCTGCTAGGTTGTTTATAGGTAGGAAAAATGAAAAACACCGATTTGTCTAAAAATTTAAAATTAAATGACAACTACCAGAGATTAACATTCACAACCTTATATCATTAGAGATGTTATAAAATTCTACATCTAACCATGTAAAAGATAGTCATTCCCATTTGAAAAAATCAAGTTATCTCTGATCGAAGTTTTCTTAATTAATCGACTGATTTCTCCAAGCATGAACGTAGTTCAAATTGACCGTCTAACCTAGGCTGACGCATTTTATGCTTAGTAATACGGCAAAGTCACAGCCTTCCAAATTTTATAATCCCTATGATATTCAATTTTTTTCTGACATCTATACTTATACCGAAAATGGTGATTTACACCTAAATGGTTCGCTTTAGACCCCATATATGATAAATAAAGTTACACTAGAATTTACTAAGGAATCTGAATATGCAATAACATTAAAAAAACAAAACTTTGATACATTTCGTGTTTTTGGGACACCCTATATAATATGAAGGTGTTTTTAAAATGTAGCCTTAATGGGTCCCTATCCAACCGAAATTATTATTTTCTTTTTTATCAAATACTTTAGCCATAATGCTCCGTGTCGGATAACGTGAATAAACCTGTATAAGAAACTAAAGCAATTAAGGAGCTATTAACCATAACACTCCTTTCTATTATATTTACGTATACAACTTTTAGCACGTCTCCATCAAACCAGGAGTCTGCCATCCTAAATATTAATGTCAAAATGCCCAAATGTGTGTCTGCTGGATACTACTGCTCATATCCTAGAAATCTTATTATAAAAAAAACTAATCAGCGTGGCCTATCTTCCTGAATCACACCGTATAAATATTATATCTACTTAGCATATAGCGACGTGAGTATCATTTACGCCTGCATTTAAAGCTTTGTGAGATAGGTTTCTCTTTTTTTGTGATGCAAATTTTTTTCTATGCAAATTTCAAGAGCGAGGATCCAGTTCAACGGCTTCCATTATTCATAAAGTTTAATATTTATTTCTGAATATTTTCCATGTGAGTTGTATAATTCTTGTTTCTATTGATTCCTGAGGCAATATTAATTTCAACGTTTGGTAGCAGCATATAATATGTGAGTTATAAAGCATTGTATAAAATAGATGTGATTAAAATTATACAGGTTGGACCAGAAGTACTCTTGAGCATTAGAGGAGGCAATTTATTCTGTTCCTTGATAATACTAAAAGATATTCGTTTAAAGTCATAAAGTATCGAGGTTTAAAAGATTTTCACGTGTTTTGCATTGCATTGCTCATTTCAGCGAATTGCCATTACATTCTTAATTTCCTAAAATGGAATGCATTAAACAATGTTCTTGATTATTTTGTTCAGTAAGCCGCTCCTTAATTGAAAATTCAAACATTTTCTGTAATGTGTGTTATCTGGCCTCCTATCAGGACGAAAACTCGTGTCGTGTACAGTTTAAGGGCGCTAATTCCAAATCCGACCGTTGTTTTGAGTTTAAGCCTCAGGTAACTAATATCAAGAATTTGCAAACCCTCAGATCCTCAAGGTCACTCTAAAAATCTAAAATCGTTATCTGGCCTCCTATCAGAACGAAAACTCATGCCGTGTATAGCCTAAGGGCGCCAATTACCATTCTGCCCGTTGTTTCGAGTTTCAGCATCAGGTAACGGATATCTAAAATTTGCAGACCCTCAGATCTTCAAATTCACCCTAAAAAATCTAAAATTGTTATCTGGCCTCGTATCATGAAAAAATCTAGTGTCATGTATAGTTTGGTGGCACTTATTATAAATTTGGCCATTATTTTGAATTTAAGCCTCAGGTAACGAATATAAAAGATTTGCAGACCCTCAGATCTTCAAATTCACCCTAAAAAATCTAAAATCGCTTTCTGGCCTCCTATCAGGACGGAAACTCATATCATGTACATAGTTCAAGGGCGCTAATTACAAATCCGACCGCTGTTTTGAGTTTAAGCCTTAGCTAACGAATTCATAAATTTGCAAACCCTCAGATCTTCAGGTTCACCCTCAAAAATCTAAAATCGTTGTCTGGCCTCCTATCAGGACGAAAACTCGTGTTATGTATAGTTCAAGGGAGCTAAGGGCCGGTTTCTCAATGTACAGTTAAAAGTGTCAGTTAGGTGCCTGCCAGTTAGCGTTTCTATGGATACAACTGTTAGATCAGATTTACGTGACTTCGTAAGTTTAACCATCAATTGTTTAAATAATTTATTTAATAGTTACCTGGTAACTTCCAGGTTAACTGGACATTGAGAAACTGGCCCTAAGTAATGTTAATTGCCTCGATATTTCCGTTTGCATATAGCATAGTATTGAATGGACTAGCATTTATTGATCAGAGCAGTAAATAATAGGTACAAAGTAATGAGTCAATCATGCGAACAAAAAAGAAAAACAATACATTTTAAGCATTTTTGTAGTTACAGGAGGATGATATCAGACAAAAGAAGGAATCTCTTAAATTCCTCCAAATTATAGAAACAGCGCTCTAAAATAAATTTTTTCACAGTCGGATTGCCTTTACTTCCCACACTGATAGGCACATAAATATTTGGAATTATATAAGAGCGTAATCTGAAAATCGAAAAATATATAGGGTTTTCCATTTGAAATAAAAAAGTGACACTAATTGATGCACAACGTACCACCGTATCTAGGGTTTTTAAGGCAATAACGGTTTTGCTATCATGAATAGAGGGCGTCACCTGCCGCACATTCAACTCTTTAAAATTAAAACAGCATATTCCCGTTTCGTGCAGCACTGTGAATATTAGAAGAATTGTTTCCACGAAATTTATTTTACTTAAGAAAGGTATACTGTATAATACAAAATCTGTCACTGTCACTCAGACATCACATCCAAATTGCAAGTTTAAAATGAATAGATCATGGATAAAATTGATGAAGAATGCATGCTGCTGCTCAGGGTGGATCCACTGAAGGTCGAACCATCGAAAGGCGTACGAATATCAGTACAAGGGGAGGCAACGTGGAAGCAGCAGCATAGTTAGGTTAGCAAAATTTCAAATGTACATTTTCAAGTTATAAATGCCAATACCTCACACAAGGCCTGGCCTTCGAGGTGGCAATTATTTGTAATCAACAGTACAAATAAATAATAATACTTTGTTCAAGTCCCTAGAGGTAACCATTTTCGAGATGACCTTTATTGAAATTTCCAAGGCACTCCAATTAGTTGTAAAATGTGGTCGAGTGAACTACCGGTATTCTCGAACGAATTAATACTAGATCAAAACGCATGTTTGAAACATATCTAATTTTAAAATAGGTTTTAAAATAGCTTAAGAATAGACACTTCGTTAACGGTATGTAAATCTATGAGCCTCATATTTATTTGTGACGAAATACCAATAATTCGGTCGCATTGGAAATTTCAGTGAAGGTTACCTCTAGGGACTTAAGCAAAGTAAGGTAAGTGTGCCAAAAATTGCCATAGATCCTAATAATGCCACCCCAAAGAAGGCATACTATTCAGGCGTTACATGTCAAATGGCAAAAATGGACGTGGACGTGAAGGATATGATACTTCATTCAACGTGTTTGGCTTGAGTTCAGATTAGGCATCTGCCATAAATGTGCGACAAGAGTTGCGTTAGCTCTCTCCTATAAGAATATCCATTTTTTAAGTGACATGTGTGCAATTATGTCTGACTATTCTTTGAATTCCTACATTAATGCAGATAGGTGCTCTAAATTTTCTTAACTAAGAAAGGAAAATATTCCACTATGTTACTTGTTCCTAATATTGTCACACAATGGTATACCATATAGCCACAGGCAGTATGCGGACCACTGCTGGCAATATTAGCAGTACTTGCGCATTTTTTTCAACACTCTATCCCCAATGGAGATTGTGTGAGCTTTACGCCTTTATTTGTTCATTTTCCATTATGCTGTTTGTCTTGCTAGCAGTTTTTATCAATTATGTAATATGGCAATAATAGGAACACTAGTGAGCCTAATGTTGTTATATGAGTCCCTTACAAAGAACTACAATAAATGCATTTGTGGTCATTTTTTTAACATATCTGTAACTTATGTGATAGACAATATGTTCCTTAATGTATATTTACATTTTTATTTCTTTATAGTGAAAAACATGAATTATATAAGGCAACTACTCTTAAGGTGGCAATATTTGGTACAACTACCGTATATTTTTTTCACGTATACAGGGTTACTGGTAACTCGACCACTTTCCTGCAAGAGGTGATAGAGGGACTCAAATGTGATAGATTTAACCCCCCATATGTACTTCCGAAAACCGATAGTTTTCGAGATAATTAACATTTAATGTTTTTCATCCAAATGTCCAAAATTTCCTCACCAGATGCTAAACTAAGAAAAAAACCTATTGTAGATTCTGATAATTTTTATTTTAGTATTTAACTAACACGTACACAAAGCTAACTTAGTATTAAAATGTTTCAAAATACTAAACAGTACCAAACTAGACACAAATATTTAAAAAATACTCAACAAAATTTTTACATTCACCGTGAGAGAAAATTATCTAGCCCCAAAAAAATTATACAAACTTTTGAGCAAATCACTAAAAAAACTTTCCTACCTAATAACCTTTTCAGAAAGATTATAAACAGCAATGAATCAAAATCACCTATTCAAAAAGAACGAATGACAGTACAATCATTATTGATAACTCAGTTACATACTAGAATGTTTGCAAATGCGGTCGATGACTTTATCCAAGTAAAACAAATTAAATCCACTCAGTTTCTAGAGATCTTGCTCAATGTGTTGCCCTTGATTTCGGATGCAAGTACGCTTCCTCACTTCGGTTTTTGTAACTCGTGTTGAAAAAGTTCGTTTCATCTCCTCAGCCGCATTGATAATTTTTTGCCTTAGTTCGTCAGCAGTATTCTCGTAAACCAATGCCTTCATGTGATCCCAGACGTAAAAATCAAGAGGTGTCAGATCTGGGCTCCGCGCAGGCCATGGGATGGGTTCACCCCTTCCTATCCATTTGTTCGGGTATGTGTTGTCCAACAACTGCCGAATTGTGATACGGTAATGTGCTGGACAACCATCATGCTGGAATATGAGGTTGTTGATGATTCTGTATTATGTTGATAAATTTTGTTAAATAGTTACTTGCTGTTGTGCTGTCATTCTTGTCCTTGGAATAGGCCATCAGATAAGGAAGCTTTTAAAATGATTTGTTTGACCGGTTGTCTTTTTTGAGCTAGACAATTTTCTTTCGCGGTGAATGTAAAAATGTTGTTCTTTATTTTTTAAATAATTGTTTGTAGTTTGAAACTGTTTAGTATTTTTACACATTGAAATACTATATTAGATTTGCGTATGTGTCAGTAAAAAACTAAATTGGAAATTACTAAAATCGACAGCAGGGTTTTTTCTAAATTTGGGATGTAGTGTGGAAATCTGGACATATCGTTGAAAAACATTAAATGTTAATTATCTCAAAAACTATCAATTTTCAGAATTACATATGGGGGGTTAAATCTATTGCATTTGAGTCCCTCTATCTCTTCCTGCAGGAAAGTGGTCGAGTTACCAGTAACCCTGTATATCGAGGAAACGATGTTTTCGATACAAAATTATAACAAAACTTTTATGTCCAACTATTTGTCCTATCACGTATAGTGTCTGAGATAAGGTAGTGGGTTGTCTTACGTACCCCACCCTGTACAGCACCAATTAAATCGATGCAGCAGTTGCAAGGTGACAGAAATGACGACAGACCAGGCAAATGAATTGAGAGACGTAGAAATAAATGAGATACCATTTCCTATGATCCTTATCATTTAAACAGTAGCTAATCTATTTACTAATAAAACTAATCAATTACGTCAACTTTTTCGAAAATATGTTATAGGTATATTGACTCAAGTTCTGTGTATCGCTATGTTATTAAATAAACTTACTAGTGTCAAATGTAAATATACACTGTCTGGATCTTTTGAATATATTTGATGTCAAGAACAAATATAATTGCTGACCTTCCACAACTAAGAAGTAATCTAATTAAAAATATGCAAGCTATAATTACATAAATGGACTACAAATATTATCCATTCACATATCAAGGTGCTTAACCTATCACGATTGTTTTCAAATACAATGCAACTACATCGCATCGTCATTAGTTAAGACTCGACATTCCACTGATTGACATAAGACGCGTGATACCTTTAGACCGATTTTACAAAGGCCCAAAATCAACGAGAATAGCCCATTTCGTGACATATTACTGTCAAAGTTCCCTGACAATATTATTTTCTGTTTTATATATAATATCTTTCTGAGTCTGAGACACATTATCCATCCTAAATGGGAGCAAAATGCAGAATATGCATTTCATAAAATATAACCAATCACCAAATCCAAACAATCAGAATGGAAAAATCAGTAGCACTGGATCAGTACCTTTACTGCCTTCACGCAACGTTAAAGATTTACTAATTTGATTTAGGTATACAGAGCGAGTCTTAAGCATAGAACGCCTAAATTATCTCGGAAATGTTTTGCAAAATTTCATCAATTTTGGTTATGAGGGTTTTGCAACACGGCCGATCTTATGGAAGTATGTACACCGTTGTCGTATCTTCCGTTTTTCTGAAATTACAATGAACTCAGTTATTTCAAATGAATCACTCTGCATATTCTTAAATTTTTGAAATCTATGAAAAATACGCGATATTTTTTATCAGATATTTACAATAGGCACCTAAATGGTATAATTTTCAAGCTATCAACTTATCATCAAGCTTTGACATTTTCAGTCGTGATATTATGATGACGTAACATTGGACACCTCACAGTTTCAGCCAATTCTTTTCCCTAATAACCAAATAAATATGTTCGTCAAACGCACATGTTGATCCGTTAGTATTATCAGAACTCAAAAAACATCGTAACGAAATCTTACTCACCTATCAGACAGGTATCCAAACAACACGCTTCCAAGTAAGATGCCCAACATGAGCAGGGACTGAGACATGCTCACCAAATACTTCTTGTCACAAACCAAGTGCCATTCTGTTGTGATGGTAGAAGCGAAAATTGTCCTGCATTGAAAAAAAATGTCTTAATTTTTAGTCACTGTCCTGCAGAATGTGGGCTTTGTACATCTCAACGGAATAATTTGTTGTTGTACCAATTTAATTTGTGTTCCCCTGCCCATGGATATTGTATAGATCAAGATACGTTGGGTAAAATACAAGGTATGCAGAATTCATGTATTCGATTCATTTTCGGTATATGGAAATATGAAGGAATAGAACAAATGGAAGGAACTGAGGTAGCTTGGTGTGAAATATAGATTAATCGTTAAGGCTCTATGTTTATTTTATTAGATATTAACTTTCAAGGGGTCTCTATGCCTTTTGAATAAAATATGCTTCAACTTAAATGTACATAATGTAAATACTAGAAATAGGAACTTAATATTAGCCCCATATCATAACATGATACATTGATACTATTATATATATAATCTGTTCCAGACGTCTTTAAAACATTTAATTGCTATAGGTTAAAATAAGCTATACTGGACCATTCCTGCAAAATTATTGATAATTAATTTATTATTAAAATTAATTATAAGGTGTTTTGTGGTAGCTAATTATAAGTGGATATCAGAAGTATTTGTATGACCCTATAACTAAGGTGATGATTCGTTTTGTGTTTTGTTATCGATGGTCGATAAGGTTTTAATTACGTAAATATGCAATAGTGTTATAGATAATTTTAATTACTACTAGATACCAATTCCGATCTTTTGGAAATACATATAATTATACATGATTGGCAAAGTTGGATCTCAAGTGCGAAATCTCCAGTGCAGCTAGCAGAGAAGGTACATACGGGCCATTATGTCTATTTCTGTACATTGCGACTAATCCATGCTGCATTTTACTTCTCACTCCAAATATTGTAATTACAAAAACCTAGATTTCAGGACTATTGCCTTTTGGAGCTTTTATCGTTACTGCACCACCAACAGTGTTACGCATCTTTTGTCTATCTGTCTGCCCGTAAACATTTCCTTCACTATAACTTATAAAGTACTGATCTGATCTTAATGAAATTTACTTTGTAAGTTACCAAAAAGCTATACTTATTTTATTGATGATTCTAATTTATTGTCGTAATGTAATCATGTATGTCAGTATAAAGGCCTCGGTTCTCACCACCATACAGCATTGGAATAACGCAGCTTTTCGAGAAGCTAAATATACAGAAGATGTTATAATTTTTCATAATAAGCGAAAACGTAATAACCTAAAAACATAGTTAGTTATGGGCGTTTTTCTAAAATTTCATGTCATCGTGAACTATACGAGATCGGTTTAAAATTAAGGTCGCGCTCAGTATACCATAACGGACAATTTTAATCAACCATCTAATAATTATACCAGCCATCTATGACTATGTGATATTATAAAGTCGACGATTATCGTCAAGAAAAATATGCAGACTACTTGAGATGCTGTTGGAACACCAATCGATATGCTGCTGAGATAACCACCCATAATACTGTCCTAAGTACATTAAACAATTTTTTACTGCTTTATTCAAAGTAATGACGCGTAATTTTAGTGTCCAGAATGAAACCGCTTGGTATTCGAGTTCTAAAGGTAGTTTGGAAACTCTTTTTTGTCATTGAACCATAACTCCAAAATGGGAGGGATCGGAGATAGAGGGGGGTGTTGAAAAGTGAAAAAAATGGTTCCTGCAAGATCAACCGATTTATCGCCTATTGAAAAAGTATGGATGAGTCGCTACATTCGCGATTTGTTCTAACAACGCTGGACGAACTAGAATATGTTGTGAGGGCAGCTTGGGCAACTGAACCTCTAAAGATTATTAACAACCAGATTACGAGCATACCGTGTACGCTAGATGCGCGTACTCAACATGGAGGGCCTGCCCATTACTGACCTATGATAAACTAGTTATAGCAAATGGATTCGTTCATTATTGTCTTTAGTCCTGCCGCGTTTCACGAACCGCATCACCTTCTTATCATTATTCGGATTTCACTTGCAAGTAATATGCCCTTAGGGACATGATTTACTACTGCACTGAAGAGAGCCTATGGCAGACTGACAGACTGACCAACAGACAGAGCATAGAAAATTAGTGATACACCATTTAATTTCGAAAATCAAAGACATACAGCTAGAAAAAACCGACATGCTGGTCAGCTTCGACGTGGTGTCATTATTCACAAAGGTGCCATTAAACGATGCAATCGAACACATCAAGAACATATTTCCAGATGATATTACAGACCTTTTCAAGCACATGTTAACGACAACCTACTTCGTCTGGGAAGCCAACATGTACGAACAAATTGAAGGTGTAGCCATGGGAAGCCCTCTAAGCCCGGTAGTAGCGAACTTTGTAATGGAGAAGGTCGAACAGGCAGCCTTGAAGTGCGCTCAATACAAGCCCAAGATAAGGCTCAGATACGTGGACGATACGTTCGTCATTTGGAATCACGGAAGAGAAAAGCTAGAAGAATTTCTAGAACACCTGAACAGCGTGCATGAAAACATCAAGTTCACCATGGAGGTAGAAGAAGACAAAAAGCTCGCCTTCCTTGATGTTCTTCTAACAAGAAAAGGAGTTACATTAAGACACAAGGTATATAGAAAGCCAAATCATACTGGCCAGTACTTACATAGAGAATCAAACCACCACCCATCTCAGAAGTACGGAATTATTAGAACTTTGACAGAACGGGCTAGAAAAGTGTGCGAACCAGAAGTACTCGACACCGAACTGGAACATCTAAAGAATACTGTTAAGGCAAATGGTTACACAGAAAAGGAAATAGCAAGAACAATGAGAAGAGATAACGAAAAATCAGAACCTAAACCGATAGCAAAAGTTTTTCTACCCTATGTGCCTGGAATAACGGACAGAATAAGAAAAATGTTACGAAATGAAAACGTCAAGACCATCTACAAGCCCACAAGAAAGACACAGGAATATTTGAGAACGGTGAAGGATAAAAGAGACCCACTCACAACACCGGGGGTTTATCGCATACCATGCACATGTGGGAGTGTATACATAGAAACAACGGAGCGATCTATAAACACAAGAATTGCAGAACATAAGGCTAGCTGTCGACTAGGCCATACGGACAAATCAGCGGTAGCCAAACATGCGATTAAGGAGGGAAGACACAGGATTAAGTTTGAAGAAACTCAGGTTCTTGCCGCAACGTCTTCGTACCATGCCAGACTTATAGAGAAGCCATCGAAATACAAAAACGTCATAATAATTTCAATAGGAAAGAAAAAATACAGAAAGGCAACCGGACATGGGTATACCCATCCTAAAGGACTTGAAGACACTACCATATCGCGAAGGGGCGGGGCTACCAACGCTACCTGTTTGGGCCACGTCACCATTAGCAGGTAGATGTGCAGATGGTTGCAGATCCACCAGCCGTCAGTATTTTGGAAGTCGCTGAAGTAAAATAGCTTCTGAAGATGCCATCCACTCATGGTGGCGAAACGTCAAGCTTTAACGCTAAACGACGCCGGTCTAAAAACCCAAGAACCACAAATTCATTGGACGATGGCTCCGAAAGCCTTACACAGTATATGAGTGATACAGACTTTGGTGGTGTGGCTTTATAAATTACCTGATGTTCTCAGATTCTTCAATGTAGACGCAAAACTGTGTTTGCTTAAGGTTGGTTAACAAAAAAAAAATAAAGATCTCTCCTGGAACAGCTGTCAAATAATCTGATTCGATATTAATCTTATGTTAAATTTTTATATTAAAAAGAGAGAGTTGCAGGCCGACAACGACATTCTTAAGTATTAAAATACGTACTATCACCAAAGCCACTTTCAAAATAAATATGAAATTAATAACTTACGTATCAAATTCGATGCCGGGGCATTCAGTAGAGCAGAAATCTGTGACGTTGCTGTCCACGCAGGTTGTCTTGATTGGAGGAGCTAGGAATATGATGCTCATCATATGCCAGGATGTTGGGAACTTGGCGATACCTGCTAAGCAGCAAACCCAGATCTGCCATCGCCCAAACGCGCCTATACATTTTTCTATTATGTCCTCGCCTTTTTCTTTTTCGCCTGCTTCGGTGTTTGGTGTCTTATTGGTCACTGCAGAGGTATAAAGGATGAAGACAAAAATATATGAGTTCGTCCCTTCAGAGCAGAACTATACTATGTCCAAATTGTCGTATTTTGCGATTTAAACGCCTACATATACACTAAAAGATCACAGAATTTACTGCAGAAGTACCTATACCAAGTCCACACTGAAGGGGGGGATAATGAATTCGCAAAATTCGAACTAGTCTATCTTTTCTGAGTTGGAGTTGGACTAGTTCTGACGTGCCGTTTTGGAGATAGTATACATTGATAATGGACTTACACTACTTCTGATTTCGCATGTTTGGAGTTAGTACACTGCATGGACTTACACTAGTTCTGATTTCGCATGTTTGAGTGAGTATGTGAGTTAGTATACCACCAGTGGCGATGGATAAAGAATGTCCCAATTCCGAGTAGTGCGCACCTTATAACTAGTTATCTCATAACGCTACGTAAATTTTATCAAGCAGTTATTTCGTGCACGATAACCCAAAATCAAAAGAAGCTTCTCCTGTGAAATTTACATTTTGTGACTTGGTATACTTCTGCTCTAAGGGGACGAGTTGTTTACATGTTTTGCGAGCATGCGAAACAAAGCCACAAAAAATGGACACCTGCAAGCTGCAAGACAGGGGCGGCTTAGAATATTTATTTGTAAATATTTCCTCAATCTTGGTAAAGTGAAAACGACATGTGACAAACTTAATAATTCCATCAATTTAAGTTCATCGAATAGCCGCTAAAGCGTGCCAAGTTACCAATAAAAGGGCATCAAATGATAAACGATGAAGGGCGACTTTGTTGCCTGAAATTATCAATATCACTACATGTAGAGATTGAAACCAGCCGTTACTCGCACCACGCAGTCGATAGATTAATTAACTTATCGATCTGTCAGGTGATTGTCCGAACAGTCTCCGTACTCTACAGTTACCAGTGGAGACGTACACTGCACTAATCAAAGAAATTGTGGAAGTTCAGGTATTTATTTGCCCAGTACTCTCGTAAGCAGTAGCAATTTCACTGTCTGAAATGTCCTTCTGGCATAAAGCGCGGCTGCCTTTATCAATAACGCCCATATCTATCTCAGCATCATCATTTATTTGGTTTTCGTTCCGTTGATCTACTTGGGGAACACAATATGTCCCTTCCCATAGTCGAAAGATTGTACTCGTTTTGAAGATAGTTCACAGAAAAAAACTGGTAACGTTGATATACCTACCTTACCCTCTCATGCCTCATGCAATGGTTAAAACTGGCTAGAAACATAATAATCTCCAATGCCTACTCTAGCCGCACGCGCGGTGATAGTTTTTTACCTAAATCGACCGACCCTGTTAAGCACCCACTGATACTGTAGTCCAGTAAGCATTTATATAGACTTAACGGCGCGTCAACAGGTATCGATATACTTACAGCATAATTTATTTTGCTTGATTCAAAACTAGTATTTTTAACTATTAGTGCCTTATATGTGTTTGTGCCTTACTCAGGCGTATATGTTGTAAGGATAAATCATTGTTTAATTTTACTTATACATATACCCCAATATGGCTCCATTATTGTAGTGTCGGTAGGAGTACGAAAAATGTAAACAACTCTTATATTTCTAACGTGTACGATAATCAAATACAGTACGGAAATCGACAAACAGAAATAGTTTGAAAGAGAATGAAGACCTTCTGCATAAGGTATTGTGTGAGAATGGTAATTAGGAGTAGTCGAATTTTTCGGACATATTGTTCGTTTTTCTCTGACCCATAGTGCTTAACTGGTATATAATTAAAACCACATGTGTTGAAACACAAACTGTTTTCTAACGTTTCGGCCACGTCTGTAGCCTCTAGTACAAAATCGTTGACAAAAGTTAGTATGTCATAAGTGGTTGGCTCAGCTTTCTTTCCTGACATATAACACTAATGTGATGAGACCATGCTACATCATATTTCATGCTATTGCCCGCACGTCGGGCTCTCAAATGAAGGTACTACTAGAAAACGTCGGAAAAAGAACCAACTGCCAGCGGGAGTCGGACCCGCGCCTCCGAAATTCTAGTCTATTCTAGCATCGAATTCTCTTCACGTCCACTGACGGCTGCACCTCCGCCATCTTCTGGTAGCACCGAGTGGCTCGCATCTGTGCATTGAAGGAAACCTGTTGGGTCAGGATTGATCTCCGACCACGTTCGATTCCAGATGCCACCAGGTCGAGCTTGCACACACAGCTCTCTGTCGGGAATGAATGCTATACCATGTTTCATGCTATTGCCCGCAAGTGTGGCTCTCAAATCAATGTGGTACCAGAAAACGCCGGAAAAAGAACCAACTGAAGTCCGGCGCTCTTACCAGCTAAGCCATGGCGGTCATGGCAATCCAATCGCTACGTCGCTGGCGGTAACACCTGTAGGTGACCTATTTATATGGTATTTGTTTCTAAAATAATGCTTACAGGAGTCACAATTTGTATAATAGTTACAAATTAATAAATAAATAAAATAAAAGCTTATGGTTTCTTCGACAAGCCATGTTGCATGGCTTTCTTTATGCACAACTTCTCACTCTGTAAACAAATGTTGTATCGTTCCTTGGGACGTAATCTCAGAGTAACAACTGAACATAGAGGTAGTAAACAACTAATTCTAATAGGCCAACATCTTTTCTTACGTTGTCATATCGACCACCAAATACGGCAATCACAATTGTTTACTATCGTCTTAATGTATAGTATCCAGAAATATTCCATTCTACGTTAAAAAAAGACGGTATTTTGATGGTTCAGAAATGATTACAGCAAAATCAATAGATATGTTGACCTCTACTGCGTTACTGCATGTTTCTTCATCATTAACGCAAATTCTGTCTTACATAAATTTTAAGGAGTTGTCAACGCCTATGTAATTTTCCGGCGATTTGTTTACGATAACCTCCGGCTGTTAAACGTTTGTTTTGTTTGTGCGTCTTTTATGCTTGGTCAGTAAAATCGAATTCGCTATTTGTTGGTAACTGTAGTGAAACTTTACGGACTTGCTGTGCTATATTCGAGTGTAGTTTAACAGTTTTTCGAGATGGGACAATGCAGAGCAGTGTTTGTCACATGGGTTGCATTGGAATAATTTTCAGGTTAGTTGGCAATGTTTGGGTCTGAAGTGTCAAAAGATGATGGCTTTGAGCACGGCATGCTGAAATGGTTTGTTTACTACCTCTATGTTCAGTTGTTACTCTTAGGACGTAATATAGTTCATTTAGAGCAAGACAAACTGCACGTATAATTTAACTATGAATTTTTACTATGAAAATAAATAATTCCAAAATTTATTACTACTCCACCATAGCAGCTTCATCAGCAATGTAGAAAGAGGCCGAAATTACTGGATGTAGCTTTAAAAATTCAGATTTTACCAGATCAGTACGTCGTTCATTAATTTTAATCCTATATTCTACAGATCGATGTTAATTAATTGGTTATTCCAGCAGTCGGCACACTGACCGATGAAAAATACTTATCTTTCTTTTTCTACATGAGTGGTGCGGTTATTACAGGAAACTAGTTTTTCCGGGGAATACGGTTCGTGAAGCACGATGGGTTTTTTTTACTTGCATGAGGTTTCCATTGAAAATTATGATGTACTTACATATTCGTAAAGATTCAATTTTTGCTCCGGTATTAGAATGCACATACCATTACCCCAATTTTTGTAGAGCATGATAAAAATGATCTCTTTGAGTTTTAAAGGCGTGGTGATTTTTTTGACAAGGTATTCGGAGCATCAACTCATGCGATTTTTAATAATCATGATACCTCGGGTAACGCTCTTTAGGTTATGATGAATCAAGGATCTGAAACCTTTACGAATGGAAATTCATCTATTATTGCAAAAAGGTGAACATAAAAGAATACCATCTGCTGCAATAGAAATGAAGTCAATCTTCTATTGACTCAGACATTCCCACATATTTTCATTATTGCATAGTGTACCGCGATGCTACTTGTGGCTAAAATTCTCAAAATATTTAAGTGTCCTAAAATAGTGCTATAAATAATAAAAAGTTTGTAAATCTGGTTTATTTTAAAGAATTTTCTTCAAAGCGATATACAAAAGGTCTATATATGTTTATAAAGTATAGAATATTACCCTTATCGACTTTTAAGGCGATAGTTAATGCGTTAATGTTAAAGACCGTTTATGAAAAACAGACCATATATAAAAGAACTAGTCCGTAGATACAGGGTGTCCCACGACGATTAAAACAAGCAATATATCGAAACTGGGTAGTAGTAGAGAATAACGATTTTGGGGGTGTAAATTGTAGCAAATGTTGTATCTTTTCTTATTATTGTGTTACCCAATAAGGTATCAGCAATCGTAGTAGTCCGTATGTAATCGGTCTAGTTCGTATATAAAACATGTTTTTTACATACGGTCTGAGCAATTTAGGTCGTATATACAGGGTGTCCCAGAAATAACACGCCAGAGTGACATGGAAGGTAGATTGGCTTTAGACCAATCAGAAAACATCGACATGACCTTAATAAAAGTCTTCTAGTTTTCGAGATATTGCCACTTTTAAGGTTTTTCAAAAAATTCCTACTTTTGCTCCTTTTGCTGCCTGTTATGGCTATAAGGATTTGCGGACTTACGATCTTTTTTTTCTCGGGCTACTATTAATAGTTGTTTGAGACGACAAGGTATTGACTTCATTGAAAAATATCACGGTATGTTAAAAAAACAACCGAATTCTTAGATTTTGTGTCAATGCGAAAACCTTAACCAAGGTTTAACTGATTACTGTGACAATGATTGAACCAGACTGAATCAGCAAATGCTCTTAGAAACCAACCTACTTAATGCTCTTTCAAAAATAGTATAACATTTATAGGTTCTTTTTACTAAAAATCGAATAGCTCCAAGTTTTGACATAGAAGTCGTAATACTTCTACGTCTAAAACGCCTAGATACATTGTCCTTTTTAATTCGTTGTAGGCATCAAAATAATAAATAGGACATAAAACTGGTTCTTTATTTCCATTTATTTTTAGTCACTATAACATATTTTCAAAATGTTTACCACCCACTCTTATACACAACCTGCGTCTTCTTAAAAATTGTCCCTTAAAACTTCTCAAATCTAGATCAGCAATTTCGCCTGCTGCTTGATGGATTCGTTGTCGCAATTCATCGGCTGATCGAATTGGTTTTCCATACACTTTATCTTTTAAGCATGCTCAGTAAAAAGAACCAGAGGGTTCAGGTCTGGAGAGCGTGAGGGCCAAAAAACTGGTCCTTGCCGGCCAATCAATCTGTTAGCCAAAGATTTACCAGAAACTGAAGCTGTGAACGGTCCTCTCTTATTTCATGGGGATTTTCCAACTGCCAGCTGTGGATATTATGCAAGTTAAGATACCCATCTCTTTTACAGGCCGACTCGTCCACAAAATCCTGTCGAAAAAATTAGGGTCTTCCTGATGCTTCTCCAGCATTGTCCGACAAAACGAAACACGTGTAGCATAATCACTGCTTAATAGCGTTTGAACTCTTTGGATGTGGTACGGGTGGTATTCATATCTCTTCATAATAAGTTGCGCCTGCGATTTAGATACGCCAGTACGTCGTTCGATTAAACGTACTGAAGCTGATGGGTCCTCCGTCACTTGCTCTAATATAACTTCATCCACTTGAGTACTACGGGGTCTTCTTCATCTTAAAAAACGGTCCACACACAATGATGGCAAATTAACAATCTGCGCATTTCACCTCTAGTGAGTACACAGACATGGTGCTAATTTATGGAGAAACAAGAAGCGTTTCTTCACGCGGCAACGTCTCGTATAACGCAAGACTGGTAGCGAGATTGTACTCTGAAAGATACCCAAACCGCAGGCGAACGACCCATGAGATTATTCTTCGCACTGTCAATTCCTACCGAGAAGGCAGAAATCCTGGCCGGAAGGGTTCTGAGGGAAGACCCCGTAGTACTCAAGTGGATGAAGTTGTATTAGAGCAAGTGACGGAGGACCCATCAACTTCAGTACGTTTAATCGAACGACGTACTGGCGTATCTAAATCGCAGGCGCAACTTATTATGAAGAGATATGAATACCACCCGTACCACATCCAAAGAGTTCAAACGCTATTAAGCAGTGATTATGCTACACGTGTTTCGTTTTGTCGGACAATGCTGGAGAAGCATCAGGAAAACCCTAATTTTTTCGACAGGATTTTATGGAGCGACGAGTCGGCCTGTAAAAGAGATGGGTATCTTAACTTGCATAATATCCACAGCTGGCAGTTGGAAAATCCCCATGAAATAAGAGAGGACCGTTCACAGCTTCAGTTTATGGTAAATCTTTGGCTAACAGATTGATTGGCCGGCAAGGACCAGTTTTTTGGCCCTCACGCTCTCCAGACCTGAACCCTCTGGTTTTTTTTACTGAGCATGCTTAAAAGATAAAGTGTATGGAAAACCAATTCGATCAGCCGATGAATTGCGACAACGAATCCATCAAGCAGCAGGCGAAATTGCTGATCTAGATTTGAGGAGTTTTAAGGGACAATTTTTAAGAAGACGCAGGTTGTGTATAAGAGTGGGTGGTAAACATTTTGAAAATCTGTTATAGTGACTAAAAATAAATGGAAATAAAGAACCAGTTTTATGTCCTATTTATTATTTTGATGCCTACAACGAATTAAAAAGGACAATGTATCTAGGCGTTTTGGACGTAGAAGTATTACGACTTCTATGTCAAAACTTGGAGCTATTCGATTTTTAGTAAAAAGAACCTATAAATGTTATACTATTTTTGAAAGAGCATTAAGTAGGTTGGTTTTTAAGAGCATTTGCTGATTCAGTCTGGTTCATTCGTTGTCACAGTAATCAGTTAAACCTTGGTTAAGGTTTTCGCATTGACACAAAATCTAAGAATTCGGTTGTTTTTTTAACATACCGTGATATTTTTCAATGAAGTCAATACCTTGTCGTCTCAAGCAACTATTAATAGTAGCCCGAGAAAAAAAAGATCATAAGTCCGCAAATCCTTATAGCCATAACAGGCAACAAAAGGAGCAAAAGTAAGAATTTTTTGAAAAACCTTAAAAGTGGCAATATCTCGAAAACTAGAAGACTTTTACTAAGGTCATGTCGATGTTTTCTGATTGGTCTAAAGCCAATCTACCTTCCATGTCACTCTGGCGTGTTATTTCTGGGACACCCTGTATAAGGCCTAGGCCATATACATACGGTCTGATTTCATATGTGATCCATAACAGATATACAAAGTGTTGGGAACCATGCATCCGCTACCTTTCTTATCACTCCAACTACAGTGCCTCCCGGAAAAAATGAAAAATGATCAGGAACTCCTAAATGCCTAAAAACATTGTCTAGATCAGTTGTAAAGCTTTCTGCAAATTACCTTAGCATCAGTGCACCTATCTTCAACTGTACAGTATGACAATCTGTACTGTGACCCATGTCCATAGTATCACATCCAAAATTTCATTGAAATCGGTGAAGCAGTTACTGAGACTATGCGATTGCAACAATGCGCCAGACTCCTCTATCTGAGAAAAGTCTACAGATAGGGCTTTTGCTCATATTACAGGTTGTATGGTTATAAAAATAGCAACAGACAGACAGACCACCAAAAATTCGTTTTCTTATAACCTCAAAAGTGCTTTATACTTGCCTCCATCAACACTTTTTGGAAAAACACAGAAACGAGAAAAGTTTTCTGTGAGAGTTCAGCTGACAGCGATGCAGCATTTTAGTTGATAGCGGTGTAGTCTTACCAATCCTAATTTAAATAATAGACCACCTCCACAGTGACCGACCGCGTAAAACCATATAAGGCAGAATTTTGAGTTACTATGTTGAGCACGAAAAAATTCAAAGGGGTTCTGGCCCTTAAGTCATAAATTATTATACACCTAATGGAGCCGAACTTTGTATACGGCCGGCGCCATTTTTTGCTCGGATTTTTGTCAAATCGATCAGACATTTGTACCTGTCAGATAGTGCGGTAGTCACTTTTCGTTTATCGTTGAAATTTTAAATTGGTAAATCCTAAAAGTGGCACAATATTTTGAAACAACTTCTAGGATTCATTAATTTAAAATGAACTATGATAAACTGAAAGTAACTAGTGCACTAATTGACAGGTTCAATGCCTGATCGATCTATCGTTTTCGGAAAAAAGTTTATTTGAAAAAGTTGTTTATTTTAGCGACTTCTATACACAGTCGATAAAAATATCAACTTAGAACTCACCCTGTAGAGTTCATTTCATTCATTTTAGACTCTGTTTAGAAAAACTTCTTTCATGCCTATAGCATGTATAGAACACACTGCCTTTGGTTGCCCAGAGACACGCGACTTATTCTCATTACTTCTATACCAGGGCCAACTTGGAAAACATTTCCTTACCTGAAAACTGCTTAGCTATTAATTATTATATTACAATGAAACTTTGACACATTTTTATTGATGTTGCGTTTCTAGTTTTACTTCCAACACCGACATGTAAGGGGAGTATTGTGAAAATGCTCGTGCATTTTCGATTTTGAGATAATATGCTTTTCATACGTTTTATGATGTCTACGTAACGAAAATCCACCATTCATTTCCGTCGGTCTGTCTGTCTGTTCGCGTTTTTCTAGCCTCGTAATCTCAGTAAACGTTGCATGGATTGTGACAAAATTTGGGTACCGATATGATGTGGGGTCCTAATAAGTAATGCTGCTATAATTTTGAAAATCTGTGCATTGGCGGCGGAGCAATTAGCAAAAATCAAAAAAATTGAAATATTCCTAAAACTTCGTTTTTAGGCATTTAAGGAGTTCCTGACCATTTTCTACTTTTTTTTGGGTGGGGGTGAAACTGGGGTGGTTGGAGGGTGAGGGGTTGTAAAACTCAAAAATTTGTTGTATTCATAATAGGCTGTCCATGGACCTGTGACATAAAGACCTAGCGACATAATACCCTTTTTTAGGCCCATCCGAACATTGCCTTGCCTAGCACAGAAATCAAGGGATTTTTTCTGATGTATGTTACATACCAGTATTGCTTTACATCGTTTTGTATTATGTAAACTGAAGTTGATTTCAATGAAATTTCGACACAGCGTTACTATCGTGGCGAGGATGAAAAACGCATATGGTTTCTAGAAATTGTGTCAGTGGCGGCACAGCAACAATAAAAAAAACTAAAAACACCTCAAACTTCACTTTCTCTTTTTTTGGGTTGGAGGTAAAATTGGAGTTGTTGGGGGGTGGGGGTTGTAAAACTGAAATTTTTTTTGTATTCATAATAGGCTCTCCATTGACCTGCGAAAGAAGGATCTAGCGGCACTTTTTCATGGCCATTCGAACATTGCCTATTCCAGAAATCAAGGAACTTACATTTGTTATACCCGAAAATTCTATGACCAGAAAGTTATATTTGGCACCAAGGATGTGCAAAAAGTACTGAATAATTCGACTGAACTCCATTTCCTTGTAAGAGGAATAGGAAGAGACTAGAATTCCTAACAGGTCGAATGAGGCACCGCGCTGAATAAATGGTACTTACTGTTAACTGCACTGGAACGGCAGCTCCGCTAACTTCCCACTGAAGACTTCTTCGGAACTGCGGCACGCGCGGTGCAAACTGAAAAATGCCATACGTTCATCTTCTGAGAACCAGTTATCATTAGCTCACAATATTTTATTTGTCGAAGCGATACACGGCACCAGCCAATGTGTGCCCCTACCAACATCCAGACCGTCTAATCAGATGCGATTTGGAGCCACAAAACGTATAATTTAAACATTTTGTTTGTTGTTTGCTCTCCTTTTTCTGAATTATTCATTCAACATGGGTCGTAGATCTCGAGAACTATCGCAGGGATTTGTTATCAGTTGATGTATTGGTAAGTCTATAATACGGTCAAAATCTGCTGCTGTATATGGTAAGGTCGATAATGGGGTATCTTCCAACTTGCTAATATTGCCTGTTAAATGGCTGAAATGGATTGGATTTGTAAATGATGGCACTGTTTGCACATTTTTTTTCTGCCCACGTGGAGTAAAGACAGAGTTTGAAAATAATCCCTTTGAAAAGAGCTCATTTAAATCTCCTAAACCTCCCGCCTAAGAAATCAACAAATCAAAAGTAATTTTTATGCCAGATGTAGATAGGATGTGACTATATTACACACATTCACAATTTTACTCGTCATTCTTTCACAGCCTGTCACTAGTGTCATGCCATACATAACCTCCCCTGGTCTCACGACTGTCACGGTATCTAATAGCGTTTTCGACTTACTGCCCTGATTTTACCCACGATTGCACTACAGTGCACATTAAAAACTCGTCTGGTATTTTCATTTCATTTTATTTGCAATAAAACTACAAATAATGCCACCCCTAGAAGGCTGAGCCTTGTGGCGGGGTATAGGCTTACATAGTAAGATAATTATAATACGTCACAAAAAAATTTACGGTACCATTTTCTAAAGCCAGTGGTTATCCAACAGCATTAGCATCTCATCGGTTCGTACCAGAACTGGATCGTGACGACTGATATCTTGCGATAGTTGTCTTTCCGTATGCTTCATTGGACTTTCTGCGAACTGGTTTACTTGAGGCAACCAAAGATTGGTAGCGGATAATACCAATAATGTTTTCATAAGTAATTGTGCTTTTAAAACTAAAAATTTCGGAAATCTGATCGAGTAACCGTCATTGAACTTGACAGTTATTTTGACATTCTGGTGCCCAGAAGTGCAATAAATCTGAACTGGTAAGTCGCACATACACCAAATTTCAGTGCAATTCAAGTAATTGTTCCGTCAGCCAAATGATGACAAGATGTCATTTTGCATCCCGAGAGCTCAATTTCGTTCTGTGGTGGTTTTGGAATTTGAATCGTTTGAATCCGCCTTATTCAATCGTTTATTCTATTTATCGACATAAAAACTAACAGGATTTTGTGCAATATGGCTTTTGCAATAAAAATTAATATCTATCTATATCGGTAAATACTTATGTATATCTTGTTGTATCTCTTCTTCCGTCAGTTTATGAATAACATCTTCAACAACAACACTCCTCTATGACCTCCTCTGTTCCGCGTCGGTCTGAGTGGTTCACCTCGCGTGACTTGAGGTGCGGTCCCTGTCTTGCGCGTCGACTCCCCCACTGTTGCCCCGGCTGGGATCTTCCCGGAGTGGTAGCGACGAAAGAAACCAGGGTTGGCACTCCTGGGCCGCCGGTTAGTACGGGAACCCGTCCGGCCTAGCCAGTTTGGAGGGCTGTTCCATCAGCCGGTGTATAATCTCGGGCGTGTAGTAGTGCCAGGTGGCGCCTGGACAAAGGCCCTGCTGCACGTTTCGGGGGGCTTCGTCTGCGGCCGCCGGGTTTTCCCGAGGGGAATGACGGCGGTGGGGGGTCGGCGAGCGGGTGCGGGGGCCGTGCCTTGAGCCTCGCAACAACACACACACACACACACACACATATACAGGTGCTCGTATTTGCTGTGACATCCATGAATTATCCTCAATTGTGGCCTCATCCAAAACATACCGACTGTTAGAGAGAGAAAAATTTTATCATCACGTGACTCTTTCCCGTTTCTTTTTACACTCCGTGGTTAGGTAGCTGTGTTCGCATGCAAGAACCTGACTTGTGACATCGATGTCACAGGAACTATAAAATTCACGTGTGTAACTTTCTGCTTCTGTATTTGTTATGACATCTTTAAAGGGATGCCACAGCAAATACGGAATTGAAGTGTGTATAACGAGCTGTGTTAATAATATGACTTCAGACAATAACCACTTGTTTATTTTTGTAAATTTTGTATCATTAGAGATGGAGCAATGAAATTCGGATTCTAGCAAATATCAAAACAAACTGCTGAAACCAGAAATAAAGTAAAGCTTTATTTAAAAACTGTCCAACATACAACACAAAACAAACAGTCAAATCTGTTTTCTAAGCAATCATTAGATCCAGTCTAACACTTTTTTCCTCTGCGACCTTTTTTTCGGGTCTCGGAGGGCTTTGTTTGGAGACACTTTATTGACTAGAGTATCGAACAACTAGGACAACTCGGCTATTAGCATCTTTATCTCTTTATCCTGAAAATCTTATGTCATAATAAAGTTGTTACCTAGCAAAGTTGTAATGACATGACCTGCTTTAGCATCTCACAACTAATTGCTGCAGAGTAAATAAAGATATTGTGCCAGTTCGGCCCTGTCCGCCATCCCGCGAGCGATTGAATTCGCAAAAACGGGCCGACTTCCAGAAACCTGCTTGCTGTGGCCGCCAGCGTTGAGAACGCGGAGAGAACGTTCGAGAGCGGGCGACAGGCATTATATAAGAAGGAGCAGCGCAACCGGACAGCAGAGTTAAGCAGCGAGTCGCAATCCGTGGTCTACCAGTCGCGTGCGTAATATAAATGGTCAGTGAAATAAAAAAGTAGAGTAAAGGACAAGCATAAATTAGTATAGTGACTGTAAATAAATTAGACTGATAGGTGACAGGTTAAGCGTAGGCATACCAGTGTATAAAGTTATAAGTGAATAAACTGTCAAAATGGCAAAATTCGAGAGCTCGACGAACGTGGTGCTGATAGCAGTAGGTTGCAGGCCGTTCGCCAGGATCGACTTCGGCATATAATGATGGAAGGGGGCGAGGATCCAGATACCTTCATATTCTAATCACCTGAATTCGAGTGCGCCAAACAGCTCCAATCAAAAAACGAAGCAAGCTCCAAACAGATTACTGCTGTAGCAAAGAACATCAAAGAAAAGATTGGGGCCAGAATCGACATCTTAGAATCGATAATGGAGAAACAAAAAGAAGATCTGCGAAACAACATCCTGCCAATGCAGCTTCAAGCTGCAAGCGTAATCACACTAAGTGATCTGAAGGCAGGAGATTCGAGCAAGCTGAGATTAGAACTTCCTCAGTATGATGGTAACACGTCCTGGCAGAATTACCTCCACTAATTCGAAGCGGCCGCAAACGCTAATGGTTGGTTATCTGGTGAAAAGGCGACAGCACTGAGAGGCGAAGCTACAGATGTGCTTCAGACGCTATCACTGACAGAACGAGGGTACTACGTACAGCTAGTCAGACATCTGGACATGAGATTTGGTCAAGCCAGATTCGGTCACTTCTTCCACGCTCAGCTGAAGAATCGCTCCCAACGATTAAACGAGACGTTGCCAGAATTTGAAGCAGATGTAGCCTGCTTTGTTCAACTGATATATCCGACGCGACGGCTCCAGGATCTAATGGAGCGACTAGCTGTGTAGGGCATTAGCCAGAGATTTAGAATATGAGGCTGTAGGTTGTGAAAAAGACCTACCACTGCCAGGCCCGAGTTCCGGAATGTGAAGGTGAGACAGAAGTGCAGTCCCTAGTTGAGGAACTGCGGCGGGTAATTATCGAGGCCCGTCCCAAGAAGGAAAGAGAGATCAGATTCTGGAATCGCGGCGAGCTGGGTTATGTTAGAAGCCGCTGCAAGTTAGAGAAAAAGCCACTGTCGAAACCGGAAAAACTATGTTGGGTCGAAGACAAGAGGCAATCCTCAACCCGCGTCCAGAAGGCCGGAGGAAGAACTGCTCGTATGGCCTACGTTGGGCAGCAGATGAAAGACGCCATGACAAGAAGAACCACCGTGGTGGATGATCTCTAATCTGATGATCGAACTCCAGAAAGACCAAGAGGAGGATTCTAGCCTGAAAATGATCAATCATCGAGTGGAAGAGGGAGGACCAACGACCAAGTTATTCACCTAAGTTTCACTTTACTCGCCAACGGTCAAGTTCTACTGGGCTCAGTGGGATGGAATCCTGAAACCAATGGAGGACAAAGGAGGGACCAGAGAAAGAAGACAGACCGTGATGGTACTGAGGGAGATTCGCAGCGGAACCAGTAGAGCTCATCTGGGCGTGGCCAAGATCCTGGAGAAGGTTCGGAAACGGTTCTACTGGTTTAGGTGCAAGGAAGACGTTAAGAGATGGTACAGGAGTTGTACAGTTTGTGCCGCCAGCAATGGTCCAGAGAGATGTACGAAGGCTCCCACGCACCAATACAATGTTGGAAGTCCCTTCGAGAGGATCGCTATCGACTACTAGCAAATGGGTCGAAGCTTATGCTCTGCCAAACCAGGAGACCGCAACCCTTGCCGAGGCTCTGGTTTAGGACTGGATTTGTCGTTTTGGAGTCCCGCTCGAGCTGCATTCGGACGGGAAGGAACTTCGGGTCTGCGCCCTTCCGGAACCTGTGCAAAGCTTTGGGGATTAGGAAAACTCGGACCACGGCGTTACATCCTCAATCGGACGGCATGGTGGAGAGGATGACCAGAACGGTGAATCGCTACTTGGCCGAGGTTGTCTCGGACCGCCAACGAGACTGGGATAGCTGGCTTAATCTGTTCCCATTGGCGTACCGCTCGGCAGTTCATGATACCACGGGAGAGACATCAGCCAGTATTGTGTTTGGGCGAGAACTCTGGCTAGGATATCATGTATGACCTCATGTTTGGCCGCAAATCAGGGGACGATGTGGCAGGCGAAGGCTACGTTGCCGACCTTCACAGAAGAATGGCCGAGGTCCATGAGTAAGTTCGGCACAATACTCGCACCGCAAGCGATCGGATGAAGGTGACGTACGACGTAGGGTCCAGCGAAACAGCATACCAATCCGGAGTCCTGGTCTGGATGTACAACCCTCAGAAAGACCGAAGCCTGTCACCGAAACTCCGGAGCTCCTGGGAGGGCCCGTATGAGGTCGTCAAAAAAATCAACGACGTAATCCTTCGAATCCAGAATGGCAACGGTGGAAAACCCAATGTCGTGCACTTCAACAGATTGGCTCCATTTGCTGGAGATAATGCGGGCGCGCAAGTTAGAGAACTTGAGTAACTCAACCCGGAGATGAGCTTCGAAGATTTCATTTCATGGTCATTCACACTCTAGATTTGACCCAAAACTAACAACATCAATAACAATCAGCGCCCATGTGAAACAAAATAAAAACGCTAAAATAAGGGATTATCGTTACTATTATTACTATCGCTGCTAAAAGTAAGACCGTTTACCTATCTTTGGCTGAAATACGCGCTCTTCTCCAATGCTTCTCCCTTGGGCACCAAAGTGATGCTGATAGCAAAAGATACGTTTACACACTTTTACGCTCGTAGTGAAATGTGTATTCTGTAGAGGGCGCTTCAGAACAGACTTTATAAATGATGTTACAATTCAGGATGAAACCTGTGTGCTACAAACCGAATTGTGACATCACATACACAATCGAGGAAAATATTAAGCACTGAGCGTAGACCAACATCGATGAACTCATCGGCGGCGTTGCCAAATGGTCGTCCCGAAACAGTAGAAAGGATGGATTTAAATGATAAATTAAGAGAGTTATCGCATGTATTGCTGTGACATCGGGGTGTAAGATGCCACAGCTAAGGCAGAGGTCACAGTCCACGATTATTCACGCACACGATGTCACAGCAAATGCAGTACATAAACATCTACACCCGCACACACAACACACACACACACACACAAACACACCTACACACAATCACACACACACCTTAACACACACGCACACACACCCACACACCTACACATCAAACCAAACTTGAAAACATTAAAATGAACATGCAAGCTAGTGAAAAAAAGATTAATGTGCCACCCAAATCACCATCCCCACCCCCATCCCAAGTCCCAACCCCACAACCCCCAATGGAGGACCTTACCTCCACTGTTGAGATGGAGGGCACGGAGGAGCCTATAATTAGCGGGAGCTCCCCCTGTGTCCCTTCAGATAAAGAAGATGACCTCCTGCGGTCACCGGCTGGTGCTGCTGGTCCGACATCTCGGCCTCCACTCTCGAGTGACGAGGAGGGGTTCGTTCCGGCGCACCTACGGGGCAAAGCAAGGAGGAACTGGAAGAGCAGGCAAAGGAAAAAGAAGAGAGCAGCCGGCGCGGTAGCCGTGGGGGCGGAGATGACAAGTACATCTCCAGCCCCGGCAGCCCCCGGTCACTCTAGATGGAACTTCGGTCGACAAAGGGGTCCCGGAAGTACCATCTACATCTCAAGCCGAGGGGGCCATAAGCTGGCTTCCTCTTACAGTAGAGGGCCGGTGAAGAGGGCAGCGGACCGGGCGGCGAATAAGCAGCCCTTCGTGCTGCCAACTGAGCCGGCATTAAAGAGAGGAGATCCTGTGGCCGCGACTCCTCACACCTCTTCGCGGTCCGGGCGGGCGCTTCGCGGGGGTGCAACAAACCCCAGAGTGGCGCCCGGCGGTGCGATAGGGGGGAGAGGAGGATCGAGCAGCGCCCAGGGCAAGACAGGCGGCACCGGTGGGCCTCAAGATCCGCAGCCGCAGGGCGCCCGCGCCCCTAAGGCAGCAGCGGTCGGACGGCCACCGGAAAGTGCCAAGCGATCGCGACAGGACCTGACGACACCGCCGGAGAGGGCGAATAAGAAGGTCGGGGGCGAGTACCCGCCAGCGCAGGGGGCATCGACTTCATCTGGCATATCCCCTCTTTTGAGGGAATCTGCCGGGGGGTCTTTGTGGCCGGCTGCTGGGTCATCGCAACCGACCTCTTACAGCTCTGCAGTCCGTAGAGAGCTACAGGTCGTCGTAAGGTCTGACAGACCTGACGGACTGGTGCTCCCGGACGAGGCGGAGCAAGTTAGGTCCTACGTCGTAGGAAGAGCTCTACAGGCAATGGAGGAAGAGGGAGCCCCTATCCTCCGTTTCCTGAACTCGGGGCTGTATGACACGGGCTGGTTCGTAGTCACAGCCTACGATGAGACATCTCGGGACTGGCTCCTGAACCGACTGCCCCCCCTGGACATTGGAGACCATGTCTTCAGCCCTGTACGGTCTGTGGACGCTCCATGGCCGGTGACGGTGGGCGTCCGGGTCAAGAGTCAGGGACAGCCAAATTTAGAGCGGCTGATTAAGACTCTTAGTCTCCAGAACCCTGATCTCAATATAAGAGATTGGAGGCATCTGGAGACAATGAGCGAGGGAAGGGAGGGTGATCACGTCATCACCTTCTCGATTAGCAAGGAGGAGGCCACGCTGCTAGAACGGGCTGGTTGGTCTCTCTTCTACGAGCTCTGCACTGTGGCTGTCCACAGGGTGGCTGCTCGTGGGAGGGGTGCCTGGCAAGGTCCATCTGGTGGCAAGGGCGCCTCCGGAAAGGCAAAATAGGCCGTGCCGATGCTTCCCCAGCATACCGCAGGAACCATGACACAGCTGCGGGTAAGTCAAATTAATCTCCACCGCAGCAACGATGCCGCAGCCGAACTGCTGGCCATTGTTGCTGGAAGGACTAAAGAGATTATATTAATTCAAGAGCCATATTGTTACAGGAAGCAAATACGCGGGTTGGAGGTCAGTACCTTCAGCCTTGTGTCAGCCAACTTAGACTCCCCCAGGGCGGCCATCCTCGCGTCTAGGGACCTGCAGGTGACGCCATTGCCTCAGCTAGGGACCAGAGATGCGGCGGTCGCCGTACTGGAATGCAAGGTTAGTGACACTAGGTTTAAGATAGTCGTAGGCAGCGTGTATCTACCTTACTATATCGCGAGTTTACCCCCGACTACAGACCTAGTTAATATAATAGATTTCGCGAATAGCAATGGACTGCCACTCCTTATTGGAATGGACGCTAATGCGCATCATTTAGTATGGGGTAGCTCAGACACAAACAGTCGAGGCGAAGCCCTATTAGAGTTCATAGCATCTTGTAATTTAGAGATTCTAAACAAAGGCACAGAAGCCACATTCGCGAATCGGATTAGGAAAGAGGTTATCGACATTACGGTAGCCTCGCCGGATCTGGTTCGTTTAGTAACAGACTGGAGAGTAACAGATGATATATCTCTGTCTGATCACAGGATGATTAGATTTGAGATAGATTCAGTACACAGCGACGTAGCCCAATGCCGGAACCCTAGAGCGACCGACTGGGAGACTTACAAAGCCTCCCTGGCTGCGAACCTTAGGGAACCGGCTAGATGGTATAACACAATAGAAGAAGTGGAGCGCGGTGTCTCCAATTTGGAGGAGACTATCCGCACTGCACTTGAGGCATCTTGCCCACTGAGGGCTGTGGCTCCTGGGAGAGTACCCTGGTGGTCTGGGACGTTAAATAAACTCCGAGGGGCCACAAGGAGGGCTCTTAACAGGGCTACAAAGCGAGGCGATGAAGCCTCCTGGGATGCCTTTAGAGAGGCAAGAAGAAAGTATAAAAAAGAGCTACGCAGCAACAAAAGAGCAAGCTGGCGGAACTACTGTGGAGAATTGGAGTCCCTTTCAGACTCCGCCAGACTAATGAAATTGCTCAGCTGCGAGAAGAGACAAACCATTAGTTCATTCAAGAAAGAGGATGGTACATGGACTACATCGGTGGAGGAATCTCTCCAATACCTCCTCGACTCGCATTTCCCGGGAGAGTCCGGCGAACTGTCTCCAGAAGCTGAGTCGGCTCCCTTGATAGGGGACGCCGGCTTGGCCGAGAGGATGATAACCGACGGATCAGTCTCCTGGGCAATAAACGAGTTTAGTCCATTTAAATCAGCCGGACCTGATGGTATATTCCCCGCGCTACTACAAAGAGGTCTAGAAGAGTTGCTGCCACATATCGTGGCAGCTTTCCGGAGCTCGCTAGCGCTAGGATACGTACCGTCGTCCTGGAAAGCAGCAAGAGTAGTGTTCATCCCTAAACCAGGGAAGATCGACTACTCTTTATCAAAGTCTTACAGACCAATCAGTCTTACCTCCTTTCTTATGAAAGCATTGGAGAAGATCGTGGACAGATATTTGATAGAGGAAACGCTCGTCACCTATCCCCTCCATGATAATCAGCATGCCTATAGGCAGGGTCGCTCCACGGAAACGGCACTGCATGCTATAGTAGGAAAAGTAGAAAGAGCCCTCTCTCACAGAGAAGTGGCTCTGGGAGTATTCTTCGACGTACAGGGAGCTTTTGATAAAGCACGAACAGCTAATATATGCACCGCCCTTCAGACCAGGGGTGTTCCACCCACTCTGGTCTGCTGGGTAAGATCAGCACTTCAGAATCGCAAGGCTAGTGCAACATTAGGCGGGGTTCAGCTGGAGGTTGGGGTGAGTGGGGGTTGCCCGCAGGGCAGCTGCCTCTCCCCCCGCCTCTGGTGCCTTGTTATGGATGGCCTCCTTACGAGACTTAGCTCGGCCGGCTTCTACACGCAGGCCTACGCAGACGACGGCCTGGTGTTAGTCTCTGGTAGATTCCTGGGCGTCGTCTGCGATAGGATGCAGATGGCGTGCAGCATTTTGGACAGGTGGTGTGGCGAATCAGGACTCTCAATCAACCCAGTGAAGACTGAGCTGGTCCTATTCACTCACAGGAAGAAGCCCCAACTCTCCACGGTGTACCGCTGACCCTAACACAGGAGGTCAAGTACCTGGGGGTGTTAATTGATAATAAACTCACATGGGCACAGCATATCGACTATGTGTATAAAAAGTCTATAGCTACCATGTGGCAGTTGCGTCGGGTAGTCGGCAGAACCTGGGGCCTCAAACCCAAGGTTCTAAACTGGCTATATACGGCAGTAGTCAGATCTAGGATCCAGTATGGCTGCTCGGTCTGGTGGCCGAGCGTAGAGAAGGTCTCTGTTAAGCTCAAGCTCGCAAAGATTCAGAGGCTTGCAGCAGTGAGCATAACAGGTGCCATGAGGACAACACCCACTGCTGCCCTGGAGGTACTCTTGGGCTTGCCGCCTCTGCACCTCTGGATAAAGAGGGAGGCGATGTCGGCCTGCCTGAGAATGCGTGACGGGGGAACGTGGGTAGCACGAGAACCATTAGTTGGCCACACCAGAATAGAGCGATTCGCGGAGAGTAATATCCCGATATCGTCATTCAGGGTGGAAAAAGCTAAGGACATCTTAAATTTAGATAATGGATTCTCACTAGTCATCCCGGAAAGAGACGACTGGATGAGAGGGAAAGTCAAGTTTCCGCCCAATAGTCTCGTATGCTTCACTGACGGATCGCTCTTAAAGGAGTCAGGATCCGGGGGAGCGGGCTTCTGTCTGGAGGGTAAAGAAGTGCGGCGGAGCTTCGCTCTGGGAACCTGCACGACTGTCTTCCAGGCGGAAGTGTATGCGATATTGATGGCGGCATACTCGACGGAAGTCGAAAAGTGTTCTGAACAGAGCATATATATATGCTCTGACAGCCAATCAGCTCTGAAAGCGGTGGCAGCTTCGAGGGCCAGATCAGCTCTGGCACAAGAATGCTCTGCCGCCCTTCAGAAGTTGGCAAGACATAAGAAGGTGACCCTACTGTGGGTCCCCGGACATATTGGTATACCGGGTAACGAGAGAGCGGACCGATTAGCTAGGATAGGGGCCAGCAGCCCCTGCATTGGCCCAGAACCTATGCTGGGAATTAGCAGACGCCAGGTCAATGTGGCCCTGGATAACTGGGCCTACAAGGAACTGGCGAAAGCCTGGTTAGAGAGAGACGACTGCAGGCAAGCCAAAAGATTCATAGCAGGCCCTGATAGGGGCCGAACGCAATGGCTTTTGAGTAAAGGCAGAGAGACGCTCAACCTTCTGGTGGGGGTTCTCACTGGCCATTGCCGGCTGAATAGACATCTGTCACTTATGAGAGTGGTAGGGGACCCCATTTGCTCCAGATGCTGGGAGGAGGACGAGACAGCGTTCCACTTCCTGGGCAGATGTGCAGTTTATCGCAACCTTAGGGTGCAGATATTCGGCACGACGGAGTTTGGGGAGGAGCCACTATATTCAGCGAAATGGTCGGACATACTGACTTTCGTCAGGAGGTCTGGTAGGTTCGACAAGGAGCTTTCTAGGGTGTAGAATTTTAGTGTTTTCAGTGATTGGTTCAGTGGGGTTGGCAAAAAGGGCCAAAGGTGGCCTACTTGCCTGGCTTCGCCTCCCCATCACTACTACTACTACTACTCAACAAATATTCGTATTTTTGGGACACCGGCAGCCGTTGTTTGCAATAATTTAACTAGATATGCTTCAATTTCCTCATCATCCGAAGATGATATTCGCAGTTCTTCCAACCACACTTTCCGCACCTTTCGTAACCTATCGTAGCATCCATGCTACTATGTATACTACCCCACTACCCACTTCTTAATTCAAAAAATTATTTTCTCTGACAAATAAAATAGGTCATAATTAATATTTTATAGACGTCAAAAATGCACTGAAATCTCCACGAGCTCAGAGAGTCCGTGGCGATAATTTGCACTCAAATGCAATTAAGCAGATAAGTCGAAAACAAAAAACCACACTAGTTCTGCACTCAAATCTAAGACGAACATAATTTTGACACTTAGTACCTATGATGCAGTGATAGGGCAATAAGTCGAAAACGCTATAAATTAACCATGATGAAATGATGTAAGCAAACATCTGTCAATATCAATACGAAGAGGAGGTTATGTTTGTAGACGGAGAAAAGGAGGTCAGACGACAAAGTAGAGTCACATTCTAAGGATAGCACTACGAAGGACTTATTACGTCACGCTAAGGTTTATTACGTCACAGCTTTGGCGCGAAATGTTATGTTTGAATTTTGGAGGGGATTTTAACCCACTTCGCGTTCACAATAAAACTTAAAAATGTTCGTTACATGGTCTTTGGGGACATAATATCAATATTCCGTCATAAAATTTTGTTTTGTCATTAGAATGATCCTACTTTTGGTTTTATTCAATTTTATTCTGCGCGCTTCAGGCGAGCAGAAATTTGGAGTCCCAAATTTTTTTTTCGCGATACGTAGTAGGTCCATCGAACATTTTATCGTCTTCATTACGACTATCTATGTGACTTGTTTCAGTAAGTCTCTCTGTCTACTACCATACTTGTGTTCGCGAAAACCCAGTAACCGCTGCATATATTTTGGTACCTGGGGAACGACATACTATGAGGTCTCGACAAGCGAAGATCTTGAGGCCAACTTTATGTTGTGTACACAGATTTTGCCAAAGTGTTCGACCGACGTGTTCACGGTATCCTTTTAAATAAGCTCTTTTATTTTGGGTTACACATCAGATTTATTGTCCATTGACAATTATCTCTATAACAGGATTATATTGCTTTCAACGGCTATAAATCTTATTATTATATTACTAAGTCTGGAGTGCATCAAGGTTCGAACTTAGGACCTTTGCTTGCCTTGAAAACTGTTCATGCCTTAGATTCTGAGGAAGAGTGTACAATGCTTCAGCGAGATATTGATGCATTAACCGACTGGTGGAGTACCAACAAATTATTTCTCAATGCTTCATAATCTGGCCCCTTTATCCTAGTTTGTGTGTATCTTTATGCTAAGTTAGTTTTTTCTTCCATCTGAACACATTTCTGTTTATATTTTTTCGGTCTGCCAGGTTGCATTATAAGTAGGGAAATTGAAAAACACCAATTTGATCGTATAAGTAATTAGGCATTCCCATTTGAAGAGATGAAGTTGTCTGACTGAAGATTCCTTATTTAATCAACCGATTTCCTTAAGGTCAAAGCAATTCAAATTTGATCGTCTAGCCTGAGGTGGCGCATTTTATGCTTAGCCATACGGCAAAATCACAGTCTTCTAAGATTTATAATCGCTGTGATATTCAATTTTGTTCTGATATCTACTTAAAACAAAAAGGTTTGCACCCATATATGAAGCATAAAGTCACGCTAGAATTGAACAAGAAATTTGAATATGCAATGACATACAGGGTATTCCATTTGGAAAACTTTGAAATTTCATGCTTTCACTAGACATCCTGTATAAAATCCATTGTTTTCAAAATGCAGTCCAACCCGACTTACATACATCTGCATAGTTATTTTTCTGAAAAGATACATCGTTTGATCGCAAGAGTCCAAAGCGTTGAGCTTGACTCGCCCTGTATATACAGGGTGGGCCAATAGTGCGTGGATGGAGGATTGTGGGCTTACTAAAAAATATTTCGTAAATCTGTCACTGATCATGGTAGGGACCCTTGAGGGCTATAACGTAAAAATATTTTCACTCAAATTTTGACGTCTATACTATACTATCAAACTTACATTTTTTTAATGGAACCCCCTATACATATTAGCTCTATCCAGGAACAAGAGCGCTAACAAGAACGCTCATTTTTCACAGCCTACTAGCTATTAGCCAATTTCCAAGGTCAGTAAAAAATATTTAATCAAAGGAAAACTACTAGTTATTGTTGCTGGCAGTAGAATATCTATGTCTTCTGAATAAATTTTCACATTTAATGCTATAAAGAAGTAGCCATTTCCGTAAGTCAAAAGTAATGATACCTCTGACTGAAGCCCTTCAAATTCTTCAGTAGGTACTTCTACTTACTAGCAAAATCGCAGAAAATGAAACTTGAATTGCAGTCTATTTGAATTGTAAAACATTATTTAGTTTGCATAAGACTACATGAAATAAACACAATTACAACATAGCGTAATTAAAACATTCTAGGAATTATTTCAGTAGATGTTCAGAATCCTCCAGTTGGAGATATCTTCACTTTTGACTTAACTAAACGGAAATGACTAATTTCTTTATCCCACTAAATGTGAAATTTCATTCTAAACATGTTAGACTGTAAGCAAAAATGGCTGGTAGTTTTCCTTTTGTTTCAAAATTTTTAATCGTTTTGGAAACTTGTTAAGCTCTAGTAGACCTCAATAGCTAGTAGGCTGTGAAAAACAAACACTTCTGTCATAACCCATCTACTCATTGACGTAAGATATCTTGCCGCTATTGTATCCTGTTAGAGCTAACAGGTTGTAAGGAATTTCCATAATCTTACCTCGTTGCTCTAGTTGGTTTGCATCTTTCTACTAAGTTAGTTGGTTTGTTTAATGCTAACGAGCTTTTGTTTATTTTTCATGGCCTGCTAGGTTGCTTGCACGCAGGAAAATTGAAAAACACCGATTTGACGGAAAATTTGAAATAAAATGAAAACCAAAAAGGATTGATATCGAGAATGCTATATCGTTAGGAAGGTAATCAAATTTTACATTTGATTCTTTAAACCGAAATAGGCATTTCCATTTGAGAAAATCAAGTTATGTGTGATTGAAGTTTCTTTAATTATTCGACTGATTTCTCCAAGTACAAAAAGAATTCAAATTTAGCCGTCTGACCTAAGGTGACGTATTTCATGCTTAGTCGTACCGCAAAGTCACTGCCTTCTAAGTTTTATAATCGCTGCGATATTCAATTCTTTTCTGATACCTACTTATACCAAAAATGGTGATTTGCGCCTAAACGGTTCGTTTAAAGTTCCATGTATGATACATAAAGTCGCACTAGAATTGACCAGGGAATCCAAATATGTAATAATGTATAGGGGGTTGCATTCAAAAAATGTAAGTTTGATATGAATTACCCTGTATAAACTTCAAAATTTAAGTGAAAATATTTTTCATTATAGCCCTCAAGGGTCCCTACCATGATCAAGTGACAGATTTTTGAAATATTTTTTAGTAAGCCCACAATCCTCCGTCCACGCACTATTGGCCCACCCTGTATAGAAATGGAGTAAAATCTTGGGACTGTGACCAGAGAAAACGAGGATTTCGTGCTAAATTAGCAGCCTAGCTTTCTGCAAGGTTTGCTGCCATATTCAGGGAATGATCGTTGAGATTTGCTAGTAGAAAACAATAGCGATGTGCATTGAATAATAATTGTAAATTGATGATTACAAAAATTTCAAATAATTCTAAAGGCTTGCCGTGTCTCCACAAATAAAGGTCACAAAAGACAAACAAATAAACGGTGTAAAAGTACAAACAAAATAAAGAGCTTAACACATTGCAAATCGATTTTTTCGATTTTTGATCTGAAAACACACATTTGGATACAAGACTTACTTTAGTCTATCTGAACACGTCGTTATAAAATTATAAAATAGAGAACAGCATGCACAGTTGCACATAATAACTATTTAGAGCTCTTGGAGCCTTGTCTTTATTTTATACTAGTATACCTACCAATGCCCCGTGTGGGGGCGGGTTAGAATATCTCCCATCGTATATCCTGCGTGTCGAAAAAGGCGACTAAAAGGAACCGAACTACTGTCGGTATAAGCAGTAACCTCTTCTCAACCAACAGCTTTGGGTGGACGAGTTAAGAAACGTCAGGACACCTTCTTGTCCTTGGGGTGAGAAATTGCCCCTAAAGGCGGATGAACCAGTAGATACATCTGGTCAACGGCATGAGGATGCAGAAAGCAAATGGGAAACCACTGCATTAAAGACCTTAAAGATATCCCAAGAGAAGTTCGTAAAATGAGTACATTTTACGAGTTCACAACATGTCTATTAAGACATTGTGACTATGATGATACCTAACAATAGTACCTGGGTCAAAAGTTAAATTCTAAATATATAGGTACATATCCAAAACACTATACAAGTACATGCTAGCAAAACTATTCGATAATCCTGATATGTATAATTATATTATATGATGCATTTCAAAAATATTGCTATCTGGTTTTGACAGTAATACTATTGTAACATCTGCATGTCCATACTTTTCTATTTATAGATTAAGCATTAAATATATTTTGTTGATGCAATTAATTATAAAATATTCCATCCAGACAGCTCTTATCAACAGAACTGAAATGCCGATCTATCTCCAGAACTAAAATGATTTATTGTATATGTACCATGAACTTGAACGTTGGATTGATAAGCCCTATCACCGAATTTGTTTATGCGGAAGACCTATTGTGTGTTGTCTTAGCCACGATATTTCTTTACCACGACATGTCAACGTTAGGTCAAGCTATATCTTTTTCCTAACCCAACGAACAAAATATAGCCGCAATTCCCAATTCCATGTAGAAAATTACCTAATGTGCTTATAAACTTCTAGATTTTTACCTAGGGGGTCGCCTTAATAGTGAAGATCTCTCATCAAGGATTTTCGTTTGTCATACATTAGTAATTTTATATCTAGACACTGCCTTTAAAAGCAGTGACCTTCAAAGTTATAATACCTACTTTGTCCTGAATCACTAAATTTGGACATATTAGTTTGTTATACGGTTTCCAATAACACTACCTTAAGCTAGTGTTTGGACTCCATGCTGGTTGTCAACAAACCTCTCAAAATTTAGATTTACGTCAGCGTAAAGATGTAAGCTATGCCAGTTTACATTGCCATTATTATGAAAGGTAGCTTCATCCGTGAACAACATACTGGTAAAAAGGAGTGCATCTTCTTGGACTCAAGCATGCCCCAATTACAGAAATTCATTCTGTTTTCAAAGTCTTGTCTTTCAAGTGCTTGATTCAGCTGTACATAATAAGGATGCTATTTGTTCTTCGTTAAGACCATTTTCACAGATGTTTGACCAATGCCCAAATCGTGACTAATTTCTGTTGTACCTACTGCTATGCGGATCTTCAACTACAATTGCGAGACCGTCAAACTTATTATATTCATCATCTATACATCATATTTTACGCCGACGTAAGTAGAAGTTTTGAGAGGTTTGTTGACAAGTAAAAATCTACCACTAAGAATAATGTGGTTACAGTTAGATGAGGCGCCTGAACAGTTTCGTGTTAGAGCCCGAAACACTTTGGATGAAAGTTTCTAGCCAATTGTTTCATCTACGAGCCACGCCACCTACGATTTTTTCAATTCCTAGGCGGCGCCAATACAGAATCGTAAATACCTTGAAAAGCTTCAAAGATAGAACCACATATGCCTAGATAAAAGTGAAAGAGAATTCAATTTCGGATCCTCTGATATGAAGCCTAACATACCATCCCATTTGAAAAAAAAGTTCTTAACATTTTAAGCTTTTTAAGTTTGAAAATGGCTAGTCCATTAATTTACAGTGCTTTTGAAATAATGATCTTACTGAAACACAAGTATGTTTCTTGCTCGTTTTAATACCGAGATCCGCATCTTTGTGTCGTACTTTCGTACTTGAGATACTAACATTTCTTGTAAACTACTACAAACGTCGAACTTTCTAAATATTGCTGAATAACTTGGAAAGTAGACTTCGTAGACATGGACATAGAAATCAATGCTGAATCCAATAACGTGAGATATTTCTATTTAAAATAAGGAATTTGATAGCTACTTCCGCTATATCTGGATATTTGCCATCTTTGAAATAATGTTCTGCAACTAGAACATTTAAAAAGAAACTTTTTTTATTCAAGCCATTTTCTTCTAATTTAAAGGGTAATGCCGCTAGAGAAAAGCGCGTCTATTGGACCACCCTGTATATGTAGGGTGATAAAATTTTATGATAATATCTTAACTCATTTATTTAAGTTTTCTATCAAAAAGGAAACACAATACCCCTGCCTCAGTCAAAATGCTCTAGGAACTGATGTGATTTATTGAGTTGTATTCTACATTGGGTGTTGAAATAATACCACTTATTTTAATGTATGAATCATCTATCCACTAAGAACAATGAAAGCAATAAGTTGATGAAATAAAAGTCTGTAAGCATTCAGGCTGAAAACCTATTTATGAAGTTAACAGGAATCAGGGAAGACAATTTGGCGGTCTGACGATGGCTTGAAGAAAAAATGTGAAAAGCGTCACAGGAAGCATATTTTTAATGTGAAAGCTGCGTCTGGAAAGCTATTCTTGCATTTACCCAATTAAAAAAAATTGATATCTTGATAAAATACTTACTCTTGTTAAGGCTCTGTCACATCTCCATCCTATCAGATAAATTCGACGACAACCTTGCAGGTCACACGCACTACTGCACAATGTACGGGAGTGCAACACTACAGTTTTTTATCAAAATTAAACTTAATTTCTTAAATTACACGTTATGTAATAATAACCAATTCTCTCTATTGTACATTTTTACGTTCCTTCATGAAAAATATACCTTTTAGGAAAACTAATCAACGGTTTTGCGGTACGTATTACCACGCAATTTGTAACTATTGTACAACAAATTTCGGAAATATTTATTTACAGTACAGATTCGGTACTAATGGAACGGTTGGACAAGTGAATAATAATTTGCAGCAGTATTTGGTTACCATTATATACTAGGTATAATAGTAGCAACAATATCATCATCGCTGAATTAACAAGCTTCCATAGAAATTAATTCAGCGAATCCTTTTGTTGTAAGGTTAGTAGTCGGACATTGTCGTCTAAAGGCGTGTACAGACACGCAACAGTTAATGGTAATGTAAGCGCCTCTGCACACAGGTCGATCTGGTCGACGCGTTTACACTAGTGCGAGATGCTAATTCTGCTCGACCCATGGGATTAACGGGTCTGCCACACAGGTGGATTATCATAGATTGAAGAGCGTGGAGCGTTAAGGGACATAAGCCACACTGACTTAATTTTGAGAAAGCAGGCATTAACAAATTTGACAAAATCCTGAAATCCGTTTTCCTATATTATCTGATATGAACTGCTACATTTCACTAATGATGGAACTCTGAGTTGAAGTATACTGTAAAGGAAAATAATGTCGAATTTTCGCAACACAACCTTTTTTCGGAAATACTGTGGCTTACTGCATTTTTGTGCAAAATGTTTTATTAATATTACAATGCTTGAAAACTGATTTATATTCAATCCAGACTGATTTCTACGTTAACGTCTATATGTTCAACCAATGTAACAACCTGTGTCTTCACACTGTCGTTTGTGGATTCCAGGTCTTTTTGTAGCTCCTCTTTTTTGGTACAACTTTAGTAAGTATATTTCTTGAAGTGGTTGTCTGCAGTTCCTCTTGCACCCACATGGTGAGTCTAAAACATTGGCTTCTCGCTGTCGGTCCTACACTGTCATCTGAACCCAATTCTGATCCATTTTCACTCTCAGTGTCACTAATATTGCCACTTTTCTCATCAGAACACAGTTTTTGCTCGATAGCCATCTTGGTATCTTAGTGGCTAATGACATCTTTAAGGTAAAATTGTGAGAAACACGGGTCTGTCCACAACAACAAGGACTTTTAGAGATTATAGCGAAAGCGTTCGCCAATAGCAGAATAAATAATTTTGACCATAGATATCTATGGTACTTAAGTACCATTATGTTTCTGTATGAATATCTAGATTTTTATTGAAATGTGGCTTAGGTTCTTCATTTCCCCAAGCCCTTCAGTTCACCCTAGACCTTTATCTCATTTATTTACCACAAGTGGAACCCCTGGATCCCGGAAACTTTTAATGACCTCATATTACTATATACAGGGTGGTCCAATAAGCGCGCGGTGCTCCCTAGCGGCCTTACCGTTTTACTAGACGAAAATGTTTGGAAAAAAGACGTTTTTATCTAAGTGGTCTACTTGTCGTAAATGATTTTAAAGATAGCGGACATCCGGATAAGCCGGAAGTAGGCATCAACTTCCTTAGTTTAAATAGAACAGCCTATGTGTTGTTGCATTTTTGAATTAACCATCGATTGTAAAGTCCAGCTTATCAACAATAGTTCATGTCTACGAGGACTATTTCGGAGTTATTCAAGAATATTTAGAAAACTTGTCGTTTGTAGCACTTTACAAGAAATCTTGGAAAATCAGCACGACAGAAAGATGCGGTTTTCAGTTTTGAGAAGAGCAAGAAACGTACTTGTGTAGTCAAAACGGCAAAATCTCTATTTTTCAAATGAGATATTATGATAAGTTTCACATCAGTAGATGGGAAATTAAATTATCTTTCACTTTTATCTAGGCATACGTGGTTCTATATTGATGGTTCGCAAGATATTCATGATTTTGTAATTATTCTGTAATGATGAGTAGGAATTGGAAAAACTGTAGTTGGCGTGGCTCACAGACGAATCAATTGCTAACTTACAGCAAACATGAGACATTAGTGCGTGTGGTTATAAAGGTTTTTAGTAGTAATGCAACTTAACACCCAAGAAATGGTTAATATGTTTTATACCGTTAGAGAATGTTTGAAAAATAGTTTGCTCGCATCCAGGGTGCACAAAGAGATATTTGCTGAAAGAGTGATGGACATATTTGTCAGCACCAAAGCAGTCAAGTACGAAAAACATGGGGAAGGAAACGTGTGGTTAATGGCTATAATGAATTTGGCGTTCTTGCAACCGTAGCTAAAGATCCGCATAGCAGTAGAGCAGAAAGGAGTCGTTATGTTAGCATTGGGCAAACAACTTACTGTAAAAAGGGTCTTAACAAAGAACAAGTATCATCCTTACCACATGCAGCCAAATCAAGCATATAATAATAATAATAATAATAATAATAACAGTCTAATAATCTATAATAATAATAATAACTAGGACACGACGGATCTCCATGTGAGGAGCGGTACTCCGACAGCGTCTGACTCCATGTTAGGGGCGGCTGATAACACACCCGCAGGAAGCCATCCAACATCAGTAGGCTATCCGGTGCGTGGCGACACCGCAGGGTATACCGAAGCCCAAGGATGTAATCCAGCCGGCAACCTTCACAGGTGCATCCTCAGGAGGCAATTTGGACGGCTGCCTCCGGAAATGTCGTCTGGGGGCCCTAAGGCCAACCACCTGACGGGCCCTATCTTCGGGTTCGACCACCCCGCAAGAAAAGCACCCACACCGAGCCGGTTTCGGAAGCCGGCGTTGGGCAAGGTGGCCGTGCTTCGAATTGCCCTGTTGACGACCCCCGCAATGACATGGACCGTTTTAGGTGGACGACGGAGCTCAAGGATGACCTGCTGAGCTGCTACGAGAGCAGTAGCCCGCGCCGTAGGGGATACATGTCCCGCATGTATGAGAGGTGGTGTGAAATGCACCCAGAGCATAGCACGCTTACCTCTCAGAATCTGCGAGATTATGTATCGTACCTCCGGAGGCAGGGATATGTTCGTGCTCCAGCTCAGCCTGCCCCTTCGGCGGACGGAAGGCCTGTTAACCAGGCTGAAAGTTCGCCGGTAAGGCCCGCTGAGAGGGAAATCGACCAAGTCGTCTCACCTGGGGATTTCAGAGACCGAAGGGCCTTACATAACAACGGAAGGTCCTTGAAGCTGGCAGATTTAAAGAGAGAGGATGAGGTTGTTGGTGAACGTCTATCGGAGGCCTCTGACATTTGGAGCATCAATTGCGCAATTTACGCTGCGGCTCTGAGGCTAGCTAGACAGGGGAGAGTGAGAGACACTCCTGTTGAGAGAGCACAGAGACGGGTGCGCCAAATGGAAGCGAAAATCCAGTTGGCTCGCCAGGAAGCATCCCGTATCCAGTGTGTGATGGAATATAGAGCGGCTGGGAAGCCTTTTACGCGCCGAGTGCGCCAGATAGCCTACGGGTTGAGGCGCGACCATCATACACTCAGTCAAGCGGTACTGGTTGTTGTCAAGCAACACTGTCTTGACAGGATACGGATGCTAATCGCTGCGAAGCGAGCGTTGGTGGCGCGGGCGAGAGGTCTGGAGCAGAACAGAATGTTCTACGAAAGACCTTCTCGCCTTTTCCAACAGCCGCCTCCAGCCATAGAGCAGCCGCCAACTGCTGATCGCGTGGAGGCCTTTTGGAGGGACATTTACGAACAACCCAAACCTCTCTCAGCAGACACTCCGGCCTTGGCGCAGTTCGAGTCCGTTTGTAGGAGGACTCCTAACTTGAATGTACTGCGTCACCCGATAAACACGGAAGAAATTCTTGACGCCTTACGAGGCGCAAAGAATTTCGCAGCTCCTGGCCCGGATGGCATAAACACCTACTGGTGGAAAAAATTCCCCCCAGTTGCCACCGGCATTTAGCTAGAGTTTTTAACTCGTGGCTAAATCAGGAGCAGCCAATTCCGGCTTGGTTTGTCGAGGGTCGAACCGTGCTTCTCCCGAAGACCGGAGATTTGTCTGATCCCAAAAACTACAGGCCAATAACATGTCTGAACGCGTGTTACAAGCTCTTCACCAGAATCTTGTACATGCGTATCCTTCAAGCTGTGAATCCTGTATTTCTCGACGTGTATGAACAGAGAGGGTCAAAGAAAGGAGTAGCTGGCTGCAAGGAGAACCTGTTGATTGACCGATGTGTCACGCAGGACTCTGTACAGTACAAGCGAAACCTTTCTATGGCCTGGATTGACTATCGCAAGGCATTCGATAGCACGTCTCATGACCTCATTGTGCGGCTGTTGGAATGTCTTTCGGTGGATAATCAGATAGTGGGATGCATCAAACAACTGATGCCACTCTGGAAGACCCGGTTTACCATAACATCAGGTGAAACTCGGGTTCAGACAGAGTTGGTGTCATTGAAAAGAGGTGTCTTCCAAGGAGACTCCTTGAGTCCCTTGCTCTTTTGCATCTCACTTTTGCCTCTGTCCATAGCGCTGAGAAATACTAAAGGATACAGCTGTGGCACGCCCAATAACCGGAGGCACAAGATCACCCATCTGTTTTATATGGATGACCTAAAACTTTATGCCTCCGGCCAACGCGAACTACAACAATCGCTGAGGGTAGTGCAGGAGTACAGTCATGCTATCGGAATGGAGTTCGGGACAGACAAATGTGCATTGGTTCATCTCAAGAAAGGACGAAGCGGAGATAGTGGAGATGAGGAACAGCTCGTTGATGGGAGCATCTTGCGACAACTGCATGCCGGAGATACGTATACCTACCTTGGAGTGGCGCAGCGTCATGTCCAAGAGGCAGCATTGGTTAAAGAGTGTCTCCGCCGCAAGTATTTGCACCGACTCCGGCAGATCTGGTCGTCAGAACTGTCCGGCAAGAACAAAGTCGCTGCCACAAACATGCTTGCGGTCCCATTGTTATTATACACCTTTGGTGCTATACACTGGAAAGTGAACGAGCTGAAGGAAATCGACACGAAGACCCGCAAAAGGATGAATATGGAGAGAAGCCTGCATCCTAAGTCCTCTGTCCCGCGAATATACCTCCCGCGACACCTGGGAGGGCGTGGACTATTGAGTTTGGAGCGTCTGCACAACAGAGTAGTACTGGCCACTGCCTGCTATGTAACGAACATCACCGATCCCCTGATCCGCTTCGTGCGAGAGCACGAGAATGCGGGAAAAGGAGCATTTCTTTTTAGCGCAGCGAAGCGAGCAGCCGAGGAGCTCAGCCTCACACTCGACTTCAAGCGGAGGTGTCAGCAGTCCATTACGGAACTTGCTCCCGCAGAATTAAAAGCCCACATTAAAACTGCCGAAGTCGACTTCCTCTTAAGACTTCTTAAAGATAAGCCAATGCATGGAATCTTCTACAAACATCTAGAAGAGCATGGCTTGTCTGAGCAGTTGACCTTCTCTTTCCTAAGGTCTAGTGGGTTGAAGTCGGAGACTGAGGGCTTTATAATGGCTTGCCAAGACGGTGTCTTCAACACCTTGGTATACCGTAAAAGGGTTATGGGTGTACATGTACCCGACACCCATTGTAGAGCTTGCCGACAGGCGCCAGAGACGCTTATGCATCTCTTGTCGGCGTGTAAGACGTACGCTGGGACGGCTTACGTCCATCGGCACAACGCGGCTCTACGAGTGCTCTACTATCATTTAAGGCACTCATACGGTATCGATGAGACACCGGTGCTGCCATACGCTCCAGGGGATATAGAGTCCGTTGTGGAGAACGAGAGATGCCGGATTTACTGGAACTACTCGTTCCCCACGCTCGAGCTTGTACAGGCAAACAAGCCCGACATAGTCCTTCTCGACCACCAACAGAAGACGATGTTCGTTATTGAGTTTTCGGCGCCTGCCGAAGTGAACATCGTCTCTAAGGAGGAGGAAAAGCGGACCAAATATCAGGAGTTGCTCGGACAACTTCGCAGGCTCTGGCCAGACTACACTGTAAGTCTGCTGGTTATGGTCATTGGATCCCTAGGTGGAATGAGGAATACGCTGCTCTCTGCACTGCGCAAAATGCCGGTGTGCCGTGCGGCGGCGCACATCTTAGCCGCCAGAATGCAGAAGGCAGTCATCCTTGGGTCCCTTCGTCTACTTAGGGCGCACGATTCGCGGATCCAGTGATTGCTCACCTCACGGTGTGAGGAGTAGTCATTGGGTAATGGAACAGCAGCTCGGTGTGTCGGAGCCCGAGCTGCACTTTTTTGTTTTTAACACATATACAGTCTTTATGAAACACAATATTTTGAAAACATAATTAATTTCTGTAATTGTGGTCGTCCAGGAAGATATACACTTTTTAATACTGTGTTGTTTACAAATGAAGCTGCATTTCATAATAACGGCTATGTAAACCGGCATAATTTACACTTCTACGTCAACGTTAGTACAAATTTGGTGAAGTTTGTTGCATAAATAAGTCTGAACGTTTGGGGCAGTATTATTCGAAACCACATAATAGAGTCTCATCTTTATGATGAACACTTTACTGGGAATGCTTTTCAAAATGTTCCAAATGAAAGCTTGGACAACCTGTTGGAAAATTTACCACTGGAGCTCTTAGGAAGAATATATATCTTAGTACTAGAGTCCGAAACGACACAATTTGGTGTAAGTTAGCTATTGCTTCGTCTTAGAGCCACACCGCCTACAATTCTTCCAATGCCTACGCGCCATTACAGAATAATTACAAAATCATAAATATCTTGAAAACCATTGAAGATAGAATCACATATGCTTAGATAATAGTGGAAGATAATTTAATTTCTCATCCACTGATGTGAAACTTATCGTACCATTCCATGCATTTGTAAAAATAGATTTTTCTCGTTTTCCAAATTTAAAAATTGCTAATCTGTCAACTTAATGTACCTTGAAACAGTGATCTCACTAGTACACATGTACATTCGTTGCTTTTTTTGAAACTGACAACCGCATCTTTCTATCATACTTATTTTCCGAGATATTAAGATTTCTTGTAAAGTGCAACACAAATGTCAAATTTTCTAAGATTGTTGGATAACTCCAAAAGTAGGCCTTATAAATATAAACTACGGTTGGCAAGCTGGATTTAAAAATCGATGTTGAATGCAAAAACGCAATAACATACAGGGTGTTCTATTTAAATGAAGGAAGTTGATGCCTCCTTCCGGTATATTATTCAGATGTCCGCCAACTTTGAAATGATTTCCTTCAAGTAGACCATTCGATAAGAAACGTTTTTAATTCTAAAATGTTCTTCCAGTTTCAACGGTTAGGCCGCTAGAGAGTACCGCGCGCTTATTGGACCACCCTGTATAATTATAAACTTAAGGCTGATTTGACAGTATAACCTCAAATATTTATCGCCATCAGACGCGCAAGACGTACGAACCCCTCGAACTATACTTCCACTCTGATCGCATGCCACTGAAAACGACCCGCTAGTGGCGCTTCAATGCTTTGCATGAGAACCTGAGTAGACATGCGTCGGGAGTCGTGTCGGCCACATTACCAATCGACCTGTGTGCGGAGGCGCTAACACTTCCTACACCGTACTTGAGTAGTTGGATAAGTTTATTGGACGTGAAGTTTACATCATAAAAATCAGTGTGAGTCATTTCGGTCGATCTGGCTGTCTGTCAGTCTGTTTTGCCACCTTTCTACCCGCGCAATCACATTAACCGCTGTACCGCTTTTGATGAAATTTGGGGCACGCTCTGATGTAGGGTCATAGTAGTTAACGGTTTTATACTTTGGAAAATTGGGATGTTGGTGGCTTAATAACAATTCCAAATGGACTTCCTGATAGTTTATATTTTCTTTCTGAGAAATGAGGAACGGCAAAACATTTGTATTCATAATATAGGTTCCACTGCCCACCACAAAATCCCTAGTGACATTATATGCATACCTCTCAGGTCTATCCGTTTAAACCCCTATAACTGGGAAGCTACTAACTGGACTGTGTTAAAACTCACATATGCCGCCTTAGTACCGAAACACAAACAGAAAAAATGTACAGATTCTAAAAATCGGTGAATGATTATCAAATAAAAAATAGTGTGAGGGTCCTGCAAAACCTCTTTTTGATACGTTTTTGGGGGCTTATGAAAATTGTTTATTTCACTATATGAGAAAATATATTGTTTAATAGAAAATAACAGACAACATGCATCCTTAACGCAAAATATTAGGTGCTTCCCGAGTGCTTCGATAATAGGTGCTTATTGTGAGTATTGCTACAAGATAATTTCATGATATAAGTCTTCCGTAGGACAATGAAATGTTACCGAATCGAAAACGGTGCGCTGGCTGTGTTAAAAGAGAATGGATGCGAAATATTGAGATGATCAACTTGGCTTTATTTTGCTTCCTATATCGATAGGTAGGGAAGTACTGTCATCCCGAGTGTCATCCCGACAATTTTTTTGGTCGTTTTATGATATCTACATAATTAAAATCCACGTCACTCATGCCCGTCTGTCTGTCTGGTCTGTCCGTGGATGAGCATTCTTGTAGCCGCATAATCTCAGTAACCGCTGCTTAAATTGTGACGAAATTTAGGCACCGATATGCTGTGGGGTCGTAGTGTAATATTGTTATAATTTTGAAAACCGGTCCATTGGCAGTTGAGAAATTAGTAAAAAACAAAAAATGGTCAGAACCCTTACAAACGTCGTTTCTAGTGTCATTGGTCATTTTCTATTTTTATTTGGGAAACGGAAATTGGAATGGTGGATTTGAAAACTCAAATATATGTGGTATTCATAAAATACTCTACATTACGCTGAAAAAATTGACTTTGGTGGTATGACTTTCGAACTTTGCCTTTGAATTTTATACAGGGTGTCCGAATATTCGACCGACAATGCTTGACAGGTGACTTTTCTGTGAACATTGAGATAGGAACATGAAACCTTAAAATGCTTAGTTTGTCAAAGTTTTACTTTTATTTTCGACTTTTCTCAATTATGCCACAATAAAAATGGCACAACGATTTTAAATTACGTATTGGAGAGTTTTTTGAGACGAGAAATCTAAGTTCAATAACGGTTTTGCTATCATGATTAGAGGGCTCCACCTTCAGCATATTGAACTGATTTAAATTACCAAAACTTTTTTTCGGTTTGGTGCTTCAGTGTGAGTATCAAGAAAAGTATTGATTTACGTGTAAAAAGTATACTTTATTTAAGTCCCAAGAGGGAACCGTTTTCGGTTAACATTTGTGGGAATTTCCAATGCGACTGAGTTATCGCTATTTCCGCACAAAGAATATTAGGTTCATACTTTTACATACCATTAACGAAGTGTTCCTAAACTTCAACACCTCCTATTTTAAAATTATATATGTTTGAAACATGTCTACAAACATGATCTAACATTAATTCGTTCGAGAACACCGATAATTCTTTCGATCACGTTTCACAACTAATTGGAGTGCCTTGGAAATTTCAATAAATTTCAATAAAGGTTATCTCGAAAACGGTTATCTCTAGGTACTTGAACAAAGTGTACCTTCTTTACGTAAACATGTTGAGGTAACGATTTATTTAATATTCACATTGATGCACCAAACCAAAAAAAGCTTAAGGAGTTCGTTGTACCGTAGGTGGTGCCCTTTACTCATGATAGCAAAACCGTGGTTTAATTTGGATTTCTCGTCTTAAAAAACTCCCCAATACAAAATTTTAGATCGTTGTGCCGTTCAGTTACGGAATAGCTGAGAAAAAAAAATGAAAATTGTATCTTGAATATTGAGCATTTTAAGGCTTCATGCTCTTATCCCAATATTCATATGAATGTGAGGTCTATCACCTGTTGAGCATTGCCAAAGCTTTTCCATTGGGTGGTGTTTAGCAAAAGCCTTCTATTGGATATTGAGGGCTATGTTAATCAGTATCATCGAATAGTATTTCATCAATACTGGAAACAAAACGTTAAAGCTGGATGACAGTTTTGTCAAAAATATTTTAGAAATTCATGAATCAAAATCGTAGCAGGAAATCAGAACAAAGCGATTGATTTGCAAATTAATGCCAGATTTTTCATGTTACCTTATAATTATTGTATAATTCTAATTGCAAACTGCGATAAGTAGTCTGTGACAGAATCATAAAAGTACTATCAATCACAGCAACCTTATTTAATAATCCCACCTCAAACAGTCAGATGGCTTATAGACAAATACATACTTTTATGAAAAATCTTCCATATTCTGGATGCATGTTTGTTATAGATCTCCTTATAGAATTATTCACTGAGGATGTAAAGGTGCAGCACATTGCAAGGCATAAATATGAATAAAAATCCCTCCTGCTAGTTGCTCCCTTGCTCTCAAAAGTATATCAAGCACCTGATTCACTTTCTAACAATGAATTCGATTCTGACTATACGAGTTGCACAACAGGTTCCTTGTTTACAGCTTATCGTCAGTCCGCGAGCTTTGCCCTTCAGGATAGGCAACCAGTAATGCACATGCGCACTTGGAAAGATCGTGTGTTTAGCTTTGTGAAATGTAACAAAATGTTATTTTTACCCCCTTTTACTATAATACAAAGGTGTATTGCATGTTTTTATAATCACTATCGATAGTAAATTATTGTTTCATCCAAATAATGCAGTAATTTGAATTTCTTGTCATCATCATCATTTAATAAACCAGTGATCAAATGTGCTGCTTTTGTGAAATCTGATTGGTTGAGATTAGCAATTGCTAAACTCGTTTTTAAACAATAAAATGCAATTTTTCACCCGTTTAGGTTGGAAAATCAGACTGGAAAAGATATTCGATACTTTTTAAGGTCAAGAGAAATCAATAATTTTCAGAGTACACTTGCAGGTTCTTGAATGGGCTGCTCTGATTAGTCAAAATCTTTGTTAAAATGCGCATGTTGATAAAAGCGGGCCTTAGTGTAGTTGCTTCTTTTAGAAAAACAGTCGCACTCGAGGTGACACGAAACAATAAAAAAGTAACAACTAATTCACATATTTGAAAAAAGTCGCAGCGATATTTTTGCCACAAGCTGCAAATACCCATTAAACTGCCGCAGCCTTTTCGATCAATGCATTCCTTCATTTGCAGAACAAAACATCATCCGTAAACATACAATAGTAAGTAGTTACGCTATGTGACACCTGTGCTGTGAAGATTTGAGAACAATAGCAAAATAATAATGCTATGTTAGCAACAACATGGCTAGCTATGTATGCAATGAAAAAACGCGGTTATCATAACTCGTATACTATAACATGATATAATAATATGTAGTACACTGTCTAGCGAGTTTGCAACCTAGGCCCGTCATATTTCACAAGACCGTTATCATTCAAATAACTTACGAACGATTCTCCAGAACAAATGTCAAAAATTTGTCCCTGATATTCAGCTCATTTTTTGCAAGAGGATAGCTCTGCTAGCGTTAAGATACCTTTAACAGTACAAGATTATTTACTACTTAGGCATTTTCATTTTGCAACTCAATGTGGTTATATGGAAACTTTTGTACTATATACAATGAAGAACCTGATGAAAATCTCAGTTGTCTAATAAGTTGCGTCAAGTCAGTCCAAGTGAAATGTTTGTATTATTTGGAAATTTAAAATTAAAAATTTGTAAAAAATTGAAATACGTAAATTTTGAAAAATATTAGTTTTTTCAATATTTTTAAGGAAGTGTAGCTACCTATATCAAATTTATGATGACAGGGCTAGTGTTACATAAAGGAGTGATCAACACAGGTGTTCCTCAATAGTTACCGTTGGAGCCCGTGTTGTTTTTAATTTAAATTAATTAACTACTTAGGTGTTATAGGTCATAAAAGATGGAAAGAACACTATATTTTTTGGTATCACGAGGATCACTAGACAAGCAATATATCGGAACTGGGCAGTAGTAGCGAGTAGTAGAGTAGCTTTGGGGGTGTAAATTAGAGCAAATATAGTATCTTTTCTTATTATTGTGTCACCCAAAGAGGTATTTGTTTTTGGTCACGTGACGACCGATCCAAAATTTTTAATGGGACACCCTATACATTGGTGACTTTTTGTGTTCCTCCCGATAAAGCAATTCCAACAAACTGCACACTTGGGGTCTAAAGTGATTAATTCAAGAGCTACAAGTACTTAATAAAAGACTGTACCACTACCATTACGAAACACTACCAAAATAATTTAACTGTAGGGGTACATGTTATAATCAATGGTAGTGGTAGCATCCTTTAAGTACCTATATCTCTTGAACTAATCACTTTAGACCCCAAGTGTGCTAGTTTGTTGGAATTATTTTATGCGAAGGAACACAAAAAGTCACAAATATATTAAACATTTTGAATCGGACGTCACGTGATCAAAAACAAATACCTCATTGGGTGACAGAGTAATAAGAAAAGATGCTATATTTGTTCTAATTTACACACCAAAAATTTTAATTCGCAACTAGTGCCCAGTTCCGATATATTGCGTATCTTAATCGTCATGGGACACCCTGTATATGGGTCGGTGCGTGTGCGGCCAGAGTGGGAATTACGGATTATTACGTTTCTACCGCTACATGACAGGATAAGGTATATTAACGCTACCAATTTTTTTGTTAGCGTGAAACTATCTACAGTACAATATTTCGATCGTGGGCAGGAAGATATCATGTTCCCGAAGAGGATCAAAGGAAGGAAAAACCGAATAAGTGAAGATGTTGAGATGAATATGGGGATTACTGATAAAGGAAACCGCACTTCATGCCATGAAGGACATTTCATACAGTGAGACTGCTATCATAATAATCATTAAAATGCATCTCACAATAATTATGATTACATACATATTTTCCTTTTTATAGTATTGGATTTACAAGTTAAGAATGAATTGAAAGGACACCATTTTGACATTGAGGATGTCCAAAAGGCTGTGACAACGACTTTAAACAAGATTCCCGTCGAGGTTTTTCAGGGGGCTTACCAGGAATCAGAAAACCGATGTTAAAAGATATATCCAATAAATTAAAAAAATGGACTCAAGTTGATTGACTCAGTACCTCCCACACATTACGGTGATACCAGTTTATTATTTTCCCATAGCATAAAGATTTAGTCTGAGATCCCCTTGCAACAAAATCATCGCCAGTACCCCCCCCCCCAATTGCCATATGCCGCTAGGTCTTTCCTGCACAGGTCAATGAACAGCCTATTATCAATAATACAAGCTTTTCAGTTTTACAACCCCAATTTCACCCCCACCCAAAAACGAAGTTTGAGCTGTTTTCATATTCTCACCACGTTTTCCAACCTCACCACAGAAATAATAATGTGTCAAAATTTCATTAGAATCAATTTAATAGTTTCCACGTTACAAAAGACAAAACGATCTAAAGCAATAAATACTCGTATGTATACAGAAAGTCCCTTAGTTTCGGTAATAGGCAAGGCAATGTTCAGATGGACCTAAAAAGCTGATTTATGTCGCTAGGTCTTCCTTCACAGGTCAGCGGACAGCCTATTATTAATACAGCAAATTTTTCAGTTTTTCAACCCCCCACCCCCCAACCACCCGAATTTCACCCCCACCCAAAGAAACTCAGTAAATGATCAGGAACCTCCAAAACACTTAAAAACGAAGTTTGAGCTGTTTTCATATTTTTAGTTTTTTTATTGTTTCTGCGCCGCCACTGGCACGATTTATAAAATCCATACGCCTTTTCCATCCTCGCCGTGGTAGTAATACTGTGTCAAAATTTCATTAAAATCAATTTAACAGTTTCTTCGTTACATAATATAGAACGATCTAAAGCAATACTCGTATGTTTACACCAGAAATATTTCTAAACCCTTTGGTTTCTGTAATAGCCAAGGCAATGTTCAGATGAATCTAAAAAGGTGATTTATGTCGCTAGATCTTCCTTCACAGGTCAGTGGACAGCCTATTATGAATACAGCAAATTTTTCAGTTTTCCAACTCCCCACCCCCCAACCACCCCAATTTCACCCCCACCCAAAAAAACTCAGAAAATGATCAGGAACTTCTAAAACACTTAAAAACGAAGTTTGAGCTGTTTTTATATTTTTAGTTTTTTTATTTCTGCGCACGATTTATAAAAACCATACGCATTTTCCATCCTCGACACGGTAGTAATACTGTGTCAAAATTTCATTAAAATCAATTGAACAGTTTCTTTGTTACATAATATAGAACGATCTAAAGCAATACTCATATGTATACATCGGAAAAAAGTCCTTTAGTTTCTGTAATAGGCATAAGGCAATGTTCGGATAGACCTAAAAAAGTTATTTACGTCGCTAGGTCTTTCTTTACAGGTCAGTAGGTAGTCTATTCTGAATACAACAAATTTTTCAAATTTACAACCCCCCAACCCCCAACCACCCCAATTTCCACCTCCACCCAAAAAAAGTAGAAAATGATCAGGAACACCTAAAACGCCTAAAAACGAAGTTTGGGGAATATTTGAAATTTTTCGTTTTTTGCTAATTACTCCGCCGCCAATGCACCGATTTTCAAAATTATAGCAGCATTACCTACTACGACCCCACAGCATATCGCTGCCCAAATTTCATCACAATCCATGCAGCGGTTACTGAGATCACGAGGACAGAAAAACGCGTACAGACAGACCGACAGACAGACAGACCGACAGACAGACAGACCGACGGAAATGAGTGACGTGGATTTTCATGATGTAGGCATCATGAAACGCCCAAAAAGTGTATTATCTCAAAATCGAAAATTTTCGCGATCACAATACTCCCCTCACCTATCGGTGTGGGAAGTAAAAGATTGCATTCTCACGAAGGTAATACTTGCGTCGTGCTATTCGAGGGTTGAGGTATCGGCATGGGTTTTAGGAATGATTGCCGGCAAGCTTTTAAATCCTTGATTTTTATCGCTGTGTACATATACTCGTATGACTCGTCAGACTTATCCCTGAGATGCTTATATTGATAGCCCTAAATCAAGATAGGCCTGATTTTATTTCCATCTACTCGATGCTAAGAAGGTGTCAAGTTCTATATGTATAAACTGTTATAAAATTCACCAGAACACATTCAGAAAATTGATGTGACAGAACACAATATAATTGAATTTCTACGCTTTTAATTCAGTTCAAGAATTCATACAGCATACATTTTAGACAGCAGGCTTGTGATCAGCTGTAGCTGTAATTAAAAATTAGATTGAATCACATTTTACTAAGTTTTTGATTGTACAAGCAACTTTAATATTTTGAGGCGTATAAACTCTCTCATTGTGACATATTTTGATCAAATTGGGTTGGAAACTCCTGAAGTGTTTTTTTAATTATCTGATAAGTTATCAAAATTTTACACATTTTTATAAGTAACGGTGTCACAAGTTTTACATTTACTGGCAATCGAACTGAAACTGTCAGTCCTCCAGAAGTTTATCCAGATAAACGCGCCGCATATTTCTTATCATTTTTCAGTTTCCTCATACAGTTTTGAGTATATAGCATACTTAGCAATATCATAACGATAAGTAACATGAACGCTCATACGTGTATCTCTGTGACCATTTTGATAACAACAGGAAAATATAGCTTACTGCAACATTGGAGGTACTGCTGAATATATCTCCTCTTGATATTTACATAGAGAGAGAGGCAAAAATGGCTGCACACAGAAAACAGTGTCATGGCAACTGGTTTCACTACTTGGCCATAAAACACACCACTACACCAACCTGCGCTGTGTTGCGACATACCTAAGATGCCACCCGATAGAACTCCAAGAACAAAGTCAACTTGAGTGACAGATCGGAATGGACTCCTGGTACACTAATGGCTCCAAAGATCCATCAGGTATAGGAGGATTTATATAAGGTGGAAGTCCTGAGTGGAACATAAATATCCGTCTAACGCTAGTTGCACACACACCGATTTTGGACGGCTGGTTTGGTTTTATTCCGACCATCCAAATTCCAATAGTGAACCACTGGATTGAATGGGACCTTTCACACACGCCCACTGTAAAATAATACTGATAAAATATCGGGGGCAGCCAGCCACTGCCACTGCAGATCGCCGGTACCGGGACGTACCGGCAAAGTTTACGGAATACATATAAGTTGGATCACTCTCCGTCGGCACTTTGAAGAACTCACATGAAAGCGATGCCGCGGCCGCACGCGCCTGTTAGTTTTTGCGTTGGTTTTTGCTCAAGTACGAGGGTCTTTCAGCGGGGACTTTCTAACGCCTGGGTTGTACGTATATACGAGGGTCATTGAAAAACTATGTATTGACGGCCGATTTAGACGTACAAATACAAATATAACGTTTATTTTGCTAATGCACTAAGTTACATTGTTACGTAAATGGATATCAAAAATAAAGCCTAGTAAAACTATTACCGAGACTATTACTAATGAATCTCAAATGATTCCACATATTGTAGCTATTTCGTAGATAAGTAAAAACCGATGGTTCAAAGTGCTGTAGTATTTTTACCTTAATGTTTTGTTTATTTGGCTTATTTTTGAGGTCACAGTTTATAAATTTTATGGTATAATATATACGAACTCGTATGTACAATTTTAAAAGATAATTATGTGGAAATGCTTTACATGGATGTGAATAAATTATTTGTGACATTTTGCTTTTCACCGCCATTCCAATTGCTACTGTAGAAACTCAATTGTTAAAGTTATCAATAAAAATACTTTCGAGCTCTAAAATATAACTTACAATGTCCCTGGGTGGTATGGTAAGACCACCGAATGAATATTTAGTCTCACTATACCCTTTTAGCGTGATACAATCCTTTTAGTACATGTGGCTCTTGAACTAATCACTTTAGTCCCCAAGTGTGCTAGCTTGTTGGAATTGTTTTATCGGGAGGAACACAGGCACAAATATACAAGGTGTCTCATTAATAATTTTAAATCGAATGTTACGTGGCCAAAAACAAATACCTCATTGGGTACAATGCCAAAAAAAGACACAACATCTGCTCTAATTTACATGCCCAAAATTATAATTCTCTACTACTGCCCAGTTCCGACATATTTCTTGTCTTAATCGTCGTAAGATACCCTGCATTTATATCCCTTACATTTCAAGGTTTACCACAAAATAGGAATGGATCTGATTGTCATTCTCCATCCATTAATAAATTTTAATTGATTGTTAATATATTTTCTCGCGAAATTAATTACTCTCAAACTTCTAAAAAGATTATTCATTTCCTGCAAACAAATCAGAGACAACAAAATCAGATATTTTTGAGACACTGTATACACTTCGCGTTAAACACGTTCAACCTTTACTTTGCGCCGCCCCGTATCTCCCGGCGGAGCAAGAGGCAGGCCGTTTTGATATTTTTGCGGAGTGATCCAACTTATATGTATTCCGTAAGCTTTGGTATCACGTATCGATTATTCACCGACCGATAGTCGCTACGCATCTTCTAGTCCAGCCGTCAGAAACACAAAACAACTGACTGTTTGGCCGGTGAAAATCCGGTGTGTGTGCAAGCACCTGCTACTGATAAAATATCGGCCGATATTTTACCGGCCGTCCAAAATCGGTGTGTGTGCAACTAGCGTAAGTAAACTGACTACAGTTTTCTAAGCAAAAATAGCCGCAATTATGGAATGCGGCAGAAATGCATAGATAGAGGATACAGTAAAAAGACTATCTAAGTAAACACAAACATCCAGTCAGCTCTGATGGCTTTGGCAAGTAACAATACTATACTTCAAAAATAGTGTGGGACTTCCATAAGACCCTAAAGGCACTGGGACCAACAAGATAACACTATCTTGGGTGTCTAGTCACACAGGAGTAAGCGAGAATGAGAGGACCGACAGGTGTGCAGAAAGTGCAGAACTTCCTCTAATTGGACCGGAACCAGCTTGTGATATATCATACAACATGGTACAGACAGTTGTCACTAGTTGGGTGTCGAATGAGTATCAGCCTAAGAGAATGCCGAGGGGTCCCTTGTGTTTCAATACCACAGACGCTCTCGGCCCAGGAAGAAACTACGAAACGTGGTTATATTTATAACTGGCCATTGGACGTTCAGTGCACATCTGCAAAAGCTGTGACAAATACTTTATGCAGGAAGTGTGATGAGGCAGTGGAAACAGCTAAGCACAACCTTTATCGCCGAATGAATATCTATTTGTTGCGGTATTTCTTTTTTCATTCCGATGGTTTTTTGTTAGCTGACATCCATGCGGCTTTGGCAAGTACCCATACCACAAAAATAGTGTGGCACTTCCATAATACCATAAAGGTACTGGCACCAACAAGGTAACATGACCTTGGGTGCGTAGTCGCACGGAAGTAGGTGAGAATGCGAGAACCTACAGACGTGCCAAAGAAGGTGCAGAACACCCTCTCATCGGGTCGGAACCAGCATGTGGTATATCATACAACATGGTACGGATAACAGTCATCAGTTGGATGTTAAATGAGTATCAGCATAAGAGTATGCCGAGGGGACCCTTGTGTTCTAATCCCGCAGACGCTCTTGGCCCAGGAACTACGAAAGGTGGTTGTATTTATAGCTGGCCAATGGACATTCAGTGCACATCTGCAAAAGTTGTGGCAAATCCTTTATATAGGATGTGCGGTGAAAACAGCTAAGCACATTATCTTCGACTATTCTGCCTTGAGTGAAAACAGGAACTCCTATTCGAATGTACACTAGGAGGAAAACAGCAGAGCATATAGTCCCATGCATCTCGTGCACAATAAGCCTCAAGGCTGAGGGGCAATTGCCAATAGTTCTTAGGGTACCTGAAAACCTCACTACTATAAAAAAATAACAATGAAGGCGATCTATGTATCGAACTAACCGTTGATTCTTCATTTTTTGTTGATAAGTCTATTTTTTATATGCTCTTCCTTTCCTTTGTAAAAATATATATACAGAGCCAGCGGTCCTTCGTCAGAGAAAAACCTTCATCAAGTTACGTCTCAACCTCTTATAATTTGCAAATTCAGACTCACAATTCTAAACGCAACAGAAAAAGGGGTTCGTTAAATAAAGGGATCTGTAATAGGTAAATTTAACTACTAATAAAATAATATATTTTCGGTAAAACTAGAAGAATAACAGGCGGCTGAAATAGTCAGGCAAATATTGTTATATTATAAAACGTAGGTACATGATATGAATGTATACATAAAAATACAATCATTGAATAATAAACCTATGTAACAGTCAGGCTTTGAAATTATTTATTTTATTTAAATATCACTGTCCTTTTTCCTATTATTGTTACTTTCGTACCGTTCAGCTTCTTCTATGGTGTCAGGCAGCTTACAGTCCAAGGTCTCTGGTAGCTTGTAACACAAAATGGCGCCTATGAGTGGTACTATTCCAAGAATGACCTGCAAAAGGAGTTAGTTATATAGTGAGAAGTTTTTTGAGCCACCTCAAATGCAGAAATTATATGTGTTGTCCTGACATAATATTACGTTCCTATGACTAATGTTGAGATCAAAGTTTACTGACGTTTTGGCGGCTCCTGCAGTCCATCTGATTGTACGCGATATCAATAAAACATTATATCAGGGCGCTAATAAAAGTAAAGCTGGTATTAATTAGTGTTCATCTAATTTTTTGATATTTTGTACAAAATAGCTGGGTCGATACGGACCATAGACTTCCACAGTGATTTAGTGAATGAGAGTGGGTATATTGTGACGGGAACTTCGAAGTTGAGTCATTCCTTTCAGCGGCATTACATTATACAAGAAACTGAAATTAACTCTCATATGCCATTATTCTGAAAACTCAAAATGGAGGAAGAAAATAAAGGCTGTGACTTTGCAGTAAGACCAAGTATGAAATACTCAGCTTAGTTTGGACTGTCAAATTTGAATTGTTTTTGTACGAGGAGAAATGAGTAGATTAAATCAGAGTCACATAAAATGCCTATTTTTTTTTATTCAGTCAAATTTAAAATTTGTTAAGGATTCCAGCGATTTGAGATTGTGCATATCAATCTCTTGTAGTTCTTGTCTTATTTAAAATTTTCAATTGAATCGGTGTTTTTCAACGTTTTTGCCCATGAGCAACTTAGTAGTCCACGGAATATAAACAGAAACCCGTTCAGATGGAAGAGAACAACTAATTAGAAAGATGTAAACTAGCTAGATTAACGAGACAAGATTTTAAAAAAACTTTACAATATATCAGCTCTGACTATAAATAACAGCGGTAATATATCTAAGACCTTGTTCTTTCTTTTTATATATTTCAAACTATTCAATTTCCTTCAGTATAACGCGACTATTTGATCAGTATTTGGATTTAAAGATGATAATGCTCATACTTTGGTGTGAGTGAGCTGTTAGTAGAGATCTTATGTTTAGACAGATACTATTTAAGTATGGGTGAGGAGATCGCATCGAAACAGACAGGCAATAACATAAGTCTTAGGAATTGCCGTAAAATGAAGTTTGCTCCAAACAAAATCAGACAAGTCGTATTGTATCACTAAAGATTTACTTGAATACTATGCAGGATCAGCTATGCACCTTTTTGCTTACTTGAGCTCTTTGTAACATGCAATAACAAACAAAACTAACATAGCAATACTTCGGACCAAAGCAACATTTTTCAATTCTACTTCTAAGAAGTGAATTAAGTTCTGCAAAACATCTGGTAGTATACAGGGTTATTCACGTTATTCGACACGGAACATTATGGCTAAAGTATTAGATAAAATAGAAACTAATAATTTCTGGTGGATAGAGACCATAAGGCTACATTTTAAAAATATTTTCATGTTATAGAGGGTGTCCCAAAAACACGAAATGTATCAAAGCTATGTTTTTTTAAACTGGAACACCCCGTATATTATTGCATATTCAGATTCATTGGTGAAATCTAGTGTGACTTTATGTATCATACATGGGACTTAAAGTGAACCGTTTAGGTGTAAATCACCTTTTTCGGTATAAGTAGATATCAGGAAAAAATTGAATATTATAGAATTTGGAAGGCTGTGACTTTGGCGTATCAGTAAGCATAAAATGCGTCAACTTTGGTGAGACTGTCAAATTCAAATTACGTTTATGCTTGGAGAAATCGGTCGATTAATTAAGGAAACTTCGATCAGCGATAACTTGATTTTTCCAAATAGGAATGCCTAATTCTTTTTATACGGTTAAACGCAAAATTTGATAACCTTTCTCATGATGTAAGGTTATGAATATCAATCTCTGGTAGTTTCCATTTAGTTTTAAATTTTCGAACAAATCGGCGTTTTTCAATTTTCATACCTATAAGCAACGTAATAGGCCATGAAATATAACAAAAACTTCATATGGAAGAAAACAAGTAACTTAGCAAAAAGGTACATACGAAATAGAATAAAGAGACAAGGTAATAAAAATTCCTTACAACAAATCAACTCTCCTAGAAACAACTGCGATAACATCTCTAAGGTCAAAGATAAGCTGGAGTATGGCAGTAATAGATATTTTTTACACTCCACTGGCCACCGCTAGAGACTAGAGGTTAAAAATTTCCAAGACAATTAAAAAACCTGATATGAAACAAAAACAACCAGCGACTTTGTTTCAGCACGCAATCAATTATATAGTGTAAAAATGTAGTAATTTGCGTCGAAGTCGATACCTCTGACTGTAGCCCTTCTATTTTTCAATATCTGACATATATGTTATGTTTTATAATTTGAACAAATTTTAATTCATTCTTCATTTTCTGCGATCTTGCTAATAGGTACTGAAGAATTTTCAGAACTCCGGTCAGAGGTACTTTTGACTTGAGTTTTGACAGAATTGCGTACTTTTGTATATCATTAAATGTGAAATTTTATTATGAAAATAAGAAACTGCCTACAACATTGTCTTGTAGGTTTCTTTCATATCAAAATTTTTAATGGTTTTGGAAATTGCCGATCTCTAGTACATTGCAGTGGCTAGTAGACCGTGAAAAGATCCGTTTCTGCCATACTCCAGCTTCTCTTTGACCAAAGATATGTTACTGCCGTTGTTTCTGGTTAGACTTTGTTTGTTGTGAGTAATTTTTATAATCTTGTCCCTTTAGTCTAGTTCGTGTGTATTTGTCTGCTATGTTAGTTGTTTTCTTCTACCTGAACAGGCTTTTGTTTATATTTTATGGTCTGGATTGCTTATAGGTTGGAAAATCGAAAAACACCGATTTGGTTGAAAATTTGAAATTAAATAAAAACTATCAGAGTTTGATATTCACGACCTTATATCATTAGAAAGGTTATCAAATTCTACGTGTAGCCGTATAAAAAAATTAGGCATGCCCATTTGAAAAAATCAAGTTATCGCTGATCGAAGTTTCCTTAATTAATCGACCGATTTCTCGAAGCATAAACGTAATTCAAGTTTGACAGTCTCATCAAAGCTGACGCATTTTATGCTTAGTAATACGGCAAAGTCACAGCCTTCCAAATTTTATAATCTCTGCGATATTCAATTTTTTCCTGATATCTACTTATACATATAGAAAATGGTGATTTACACCTAAACGGTTCGCTTTAAGTCCCATATATGATACATAAAGTTACATTAGAATTCACCAAGGAATCTGAATATGCAATAATATACGGGGTATTCCATTTAAAAAAAACATAACTTTGATACATTTCGTGTTTTTGGGACACCCTGTAAAATATGAAAATATTTTTAAAATGTCGCATTTATGGGTCTCTATACATCCGAAATTATTATTTTCTTGTTTATCAAATACTTTAGCCATAATGGTCCGTGTCGAATAACGTGACTAACCCTGTATTTCTAAGCAGCACAAAATTGTATAAGGATCTATCAAAAATAGTGAGACGATGAGTGCTGTAATACAACAATTAAATATTTATATAAAAATATTCTACCTATTCTTCAAATAAGTCCCTATTCCTTTCTATACACTTATCCTATCGCTTCACAAACTTGTCATAAAATTATGGGAAACCATGTTTTTATAGTCTGTTGAGTATATCTATCACAACGTTGTGGAGCTTTAAATTCGACTCAAATCTTCGACCTCTTAATTCTTTTTTGACTTCAGGAAAAAATTGGATGTGGCAGTGATGCAGCGTCGACCGAAGTTCTGATAACGTGTGGTAGTTTCTGTAGCTTGTGGTCTAACGGGACGGGGTTCTTCTTTATCTGATTGAAAATCTTCCTTAAACTTTTTATGCCACTCAAACACTCTCCGTCGTGACAAACTATCATTTCGATATGCGATTTAAGTTGGTTCACAAGTTTCAGTAACAATTTCATCCAACCGAACGCAGAACCAAACACAAAATGTTATCGGTAATCGAATACTCTGAATTCACTACGCTACGGTTTTTAAGCGCAAAGTTCGCTCTAACTTATACATTTTACTCCACAGATGAGTACCTAATGCAATAATTTTAATGTGTTTTCTTTCTCTAATACCTTGATGTAACTCGACTTTTTCGTAATCTTGTTTGTACGAGTGGAACGGAAATAAATTATATTATTATTATTATGCACTTCTAATTTTTTCTCGCATAGTTGCGATAGTAACAAGTATTGACGGGCTGCGCCAAATCCACACCTTGCAGGTGTGGTGTAAATATGTTTGGTGTAAGGCCTGTGACCGACATAATGAGGGTGATAATAACAACTTTGTTTTGCTTCCAGGGTCGTTTTATTTCTGTGGCGAGATCTGTATATTTAGATATCTTCCCTGCTTAGGTGTTTTGGATATTCATATCATTGGGAATCGTGATATCTATTAAATAGGTCACTTTGTCTGCTTTTGGTTGAAAAACTATATCTGGTCTTTTGGCTGGGATGGTTTTGTCTGGATGTATTTCAATGTCCTAGTATAGTTTGGGTTGATTGTTTTCGAGTACTGAGGTCGGAGTGTAATTATAATACGGATCTGTGTTTTCAGTTAGTTTGTTGTAGCTAGTACTTGGTATATGATATTGGCTGGAGAGTTATATCTGGCTGTGTACTCGCCTCCCAGCAAGAGTTTTGCATCCACTTCTTATGTGTTATTTTGTTTCCTTCTGTTGGTGGTATTTTCTGCAGTTATCGTCGGTGATGGATGGATCTTTAATTATATACTTCTTGTGATTTCGCGTCGCAATCGCTTGGTCCTGGGTAGCAGGTATAAAGCCTTCCGTTTCTGGAAAGAGCTGGTCATCCTACAGCTAGGTGTACGACTGCTTTTTGTTAATGTGGCCTTGTGTAACACGGTATCTATGTTTGCCATGGAGTGCCTTCTGCGACCAGATATTTATTTTGCCTTATTGTGATTGTATAATGACTGTGTGTATCTGCCGCGTGGCCTGAACAAAAAAAGTGGTATATAGTTTTTGTCTGCTTTTACTATTTTTTGTGGTCAGCCTCCCGCAAAGGCTGAAAGCCTATGGCGCTGTAGAAACGCTGCGAGAGGCTAAGTGTCGGTGCATATTAGATTTCAAACGCTGCATGTTGTTGCCGTCGGGAAACAAATTCCCCGGCAGCTCATTCCACAGCGTCGAAGTTCTCCAAAAGAAGAAATGCTGGATGAGACTGGTTCGGGGGTACGGACCTCGACCTGGTAAGGATGAGTTTGCAGAGCTTCTCTAGTGCCCTTATTCGGACGGTCTTTGGTGTTATTATCTGGGAGAGCTCACTCGAACATCTTCCGTGATAGAATCTGTAAAACAGGGATAGGTCAGCCACCCTTCTTCCAGGCTGTGGAGGTCCCATGTCAGGCTAGGCGTACTAACTAATCTAATTGCCCTCTTCTGGATAGTGTCCACGAGCATTAGAGAGTGCTTTGGAGCCCATCCCCATACATGGCAGCGATAATCGGACCTGTGCCTTGCAGAGTAGCAGTAGTTGCTCTGCTGTATACAGCTTGCTACAGCGGAACAGAACCCCAAGCTTCTGGGATGCCGTTCTAGCAATACTGACGACATGGTCGTGCCCCAAAACCTTGACGGAAGGTGACTCGAGTATGGGGTGACCCTCCATTTCCATAGTTGGTAAGCCAACGTGAGTCTTCTTTGTAAGTGTTGTTGCCTGAGTTTTTTGTATGTTGAACTGTACATTATTTTCTAATCTCCACTCCACAATAGTTTTGATATCTACATTGATCTGTGAGGCATGCCGCTGTCGCCGACGTACCGTCTCCTGGGATTATAATGGCTTGCCTGGTTCCATGCATAATATTAATGTACTGTCGTCTGCGAAGCTGTAGATTGGATTGAATGTTATTTATTTCCAGCAGCTCGTTGATGTACAGCAGAAACAGTGTAGGGGATAGGACAGATCACTGAGGAACACCGCCGTTCATTGAAAATACGTCTGATGAACAGCCCTCGACTACAAGAAACAGATACTGTTCGTTCAAAAAGCTATTCAGCCATTGGCGCAGGCCAGGTGGTAGTCCATAAGCAGCAAGCTTGACCAGAAGTCCCTCATGCCACACTCTGTCGGAGGCTCTAAAGGCTTTCGATATGTCAGGTGCAACAACATGGGATCCGCCATGATTGTCTATTGCTCTGTTTCACAAGTGAGTGACGTAGGCGAGGAGGTCACCCGTAGACCTGTGCTTGCGGAAGCCATACTGGCCATCATTTATGATGTTATTGTTGTCCAAGTATTTCATAAGCTGTATGCTAATGACAGTCTCCATAACCTTAGACATGATGCTGAGAAGAGCCACAGGTCTATAATTGGTGGGATCGGTGTCTTTCTTAGAGATGGGTTGAAGACAGCTAATCTTTCATGAAGTAAAAAATACGCCTCGCTGATACGATAGTTTGAAGAGTTTGCGAAGAATAGGTGCAAGCTCGGCGGCACACCATTTAAGGACAATGGCTGGAATTTGGTCAGGACCAGTAGCTTTCTTTGTGTTTAGTTTTTAGAGGATGCTATTTACATCTTGATGTTGGAATAAGACCTCTGCCATTCTCGATTTCACGTTTATGGTGGTGGTCGGAGTACTTGTCCTCTCTGGTCAAGGGTGGTATCGACGAATAGGAAACATTTGGACTAACAGCCTTGGCTACAGACCAGATTGTTCTGGACGAACTAGGGCATGAGAGGAGATTGTTCTTCCTTTTTTGGTTGTGTTCCTCCTTGCTGCTGTCAATCACGTGATTACAGTGATTTCTGGTGTCGATAAAATTGCGATGGTTCTCGGCATTTGGTTTTTTCTTCCATTCTCTGTAATGTCGGTTTTTAGAGGTAACTGTACCTCTACAACGCTGATTAAACCATGGCTTGTTTTTGGAGGGATGCTTGACGACATGAGGAATATAGGCTTCCATGCCGGATATTAATACCCCTGTTATTTCTTGGGCGCAAGCTGATGGGTCTCGCGACTTGAAGCAGACGTCGTTCCAGGGAACGGACTGGTAGTATTCTCTTAGGTCTTCCCACTTTGTTGATACATAATGCCAGACCCGGCGAGGCTTTGTATGATGGGGATCTGGAGAATGCATCCTGCAATGCGTTGAGATGGTATTATGGTTAGACGATCCTAGTGGAGCAGTTACGTTCACTGTAAAGATTGCTGGAGTAGTTGTGAGATATAGGTCCTGCAGGCTAGCAAAGTCTCCGTAGCGGCTGGGGATCCTTGTTGGTTCTTTAACTATGTGCTCCAAGCCGCAGCTAATAGCGAAGGCTTCAGATTCACGCCCCTCGTCGTCCGTTTTGTTTGAGTGTTTGGGCCAGTATGAGTTGTCAACGTTGAAGTCACCCAGGAAGGCTATCTCTGAATTAGGGTGAACTGATTGCAGCGCGTCTACAGTGGCTGAAAGCTGTTCGCAGTGTTACAACTTGGTGGCCTATAAATGCAGCATATGGAATGATTTTAGGAGGATATTTTAAGCCATAACATGTCTAATCCTTCGAGTTCGAGCTCTTCTTCTTGCCCAGACTTAACGTACACGCATACGCCAAACCTACGTTTAAATCGGGTGTATAAGTCATACCCGTGATATCTGGAACAGTTGTCCATTGTTGAAGAACCGACTTGAATTTCCGTAAGAGGCAGAATGCAGGCCTTCTCTGCCTGAAGGTGTTGATGGACAGAGTTGATGTTGAAGGCTCTGAGCAAGTTTCTCTGGCCTTCGGGCCTGTCGTCAGTGTGAAGTTGCTGCGAAGGGCGGCTTCTGTTGTTAGCCCGACGAGAACTGGCAGTACAATTTTTTTTAAACTTCGCTGAATGCGAATACCTAATAATAATAATAATACCTCCGGAATTTTTTGATCCTGGAAAAGCCATTGGGCATTTTGTACTTCAAATTAATTCAATTTGTCACTTATGAGTAACTGGGGACATCGGCCCAACGACGGAACATAAGCCGTGCAGCCATTTGGCGCCGCCTATTTTCAGGAACCTGTTTCCAGTTTCCCGAAAATATTCCGATGTGGGGGTGATTGCAGCACCGGTGGCGAAGCGTAAATGGCTGCACTTCTCCCCCCTGTGACTAATTGCAGAGCTAATAGTACACGATGCACCGTCGTCGGTGCAAGGTGTACCATCACCTCTGGGTGATGGGGTCGCCACATCCCTACGCTTATTGCTTTATGTACGTTTGTTTGTTGTGGAAGAAATGTCTGACTGATTTTATTTGTTTTGTGCTCTACCTCCTTGTTTTGTGCCTATGGTAAGCCCTTCCTTGCACGCGTTCGAATGTGACATTTTGTGTTTCGTGAGTTCTGTTCGTACAATGACATGATGCCAGAGGAGTATGTGAGGACCGATATCACAAAGTGTTAATGGCTTTTGTACAATTTCTGCAATTCAATTTTGTTTTTAGTAGTCTAATGAGGTGGTCTTTGGATTCAGACCATAGGCTTCCCAAAAACTTGGTTAACTTGTCCACTTGGCGGTTCTGTTGTTGTTATTGATTTTTTGACGTTATCTTTTGGTAGAACTGTTTTCCGCTCTTCTGAAAAAGATTGTTGGCATCTTTTCTGTCATTGCATTCGTATTTTGTTGTTTCTTGTTATTGCTATTTTTATTATGATACCTTTACTACCCTTTATTTTTTGGATTGCTAATCAAAACTCAGACATTTCGATCAATGTCTAACAAACGTACCAACGTATCGTAAAGCCTATTTGAGCGAAAGTACATTAAAGGTAAGGCTTTCATATTTCATTTTGCTTTTTATATAATTCTACCTTCGAAAGCAGTTAAAGCACCAGTACTGATATTTCTTCGTATAAATATCACGCAAAACTTCAGCTTTAACAGCATCTACTTCAAACGTTTGTTCCTTATACAAAAATATCTAGCATACCGGTGGTATCCAAAACTGCACAGACGCCAGTGTAGCTACAAATGGGGCCACCATAGAGCCTATTCGAGCAAACATAGACGACGTTCCTACTCCAATGTTCCTCAAAACAGTAGGAAACAGTTCGCCTGAGTATATATATACTGTTGGAAAAGCCAGTGCGAGACCAAACATCCCTATGGTGGAAAGGGTTGATTTTATCCACGCCGGATCAGATGGGACGAAACCTGTGGACAAAGAATGGTGTAGATTTTAAATCAGCCAATAACATTTGCATTGTTCTGTTCATTGTATATAGATGTGCATTTCTTTTACTTCCCACACCGATGGGTGAGGGGAATATTGTGATCGCGAAAATTTTCGATTTTGAGATAGCACGCCTGTCTGTCGGTCCATCTGTCTGTCTGTCTGTCGCTCTGTCGGCGTTCTTCTAGCCTCGTAATTTCAGCAACTGCTGCATGGATTTCAACGAAATTTGGACAGCAATATGCTGTGGGGCCGTAGTAGGTATTGCTGCCATAACTTTGAAAATAGCAAAAAACGAGAAAATTCAAATATTCCCCAAACTTCGTTTTTAGGCGTTTTAGGTGTTCCTGGTCATTTTCTACTTGTCTTCTTGGTGGGGGTGAAATTTGGAGTGGTTGGGGGCTCGGGGATTGTAAAATCCACTATCCTGTGAAGGAAGACCTAGCGACATAAATAGCTTTTTTAAGTCCATTCGAACATTGTCTTGCCTATTACAGAAACCAAAGTACTTATTTTTCAGATGTAAACATACGAATATTGCTTTAGATCGTTCTGTATTGTGCAACGTGGAAATTGTAATGTACCACCATTATGAAACACTACCAAAGTAATTTAACTGTAGGGGTACATGTTATAATCAATGGTACTAGTACAATCCTTCAAGTACCTGTAGCTCTTGAATTAATCACTTTAGACCCCAAGTGTGCTAGTTTATTGAAATTGTTTTATCGGGTGGAACACAAAAAGTCAAAAATATATAGGGTGTCCCATTAAAAATTTTGAATCGGACGTCACGTGACCAAATACAAATACCTCATTGGGTGACACAATAATAAGAAAAGATGCTATATCTGCTCTAATTTACACCCAGCAAAATTATAATTCGCTACTACTGCCCAGTTTCGATATATTGCTTGTCTTAATCGTCGTGGGACACCCTGTATAATATATCTGCTAGTTTTGTACAAAAAAAAACAGTCAGTGTATTCAGAGATATTTATAACTAAGATTCATATTATGTAATCATCACTCTTCCGTACACTCAGCTTATTATAGCTTAGATAAAGCATCATTTGTTAGAATTCTGGTTCTTATAATAAATCAAATTTTAGGATTCTGTTTACTTGATTGGTTTTCACAGTATTCACACATGTATTCGTCTTATATCTTTATCCCTCTAATGTATATTTCTTTTTGAACATGAAGTGGGATGGAAGCTTTCAAAGCTTTGATCTACCTACCAACTAGCAAAATTGAGACTCCTGCCAAGACATTGGCAATAATCAAAGTCTTCTTCCTCCCCCAAGCTTTAGTCGTCCAACATGCGAATAGTGTACTTGGCACTTGTATAATTGCAGACAGAGCCACGTTGACGAAGATGTTTCCTCCTAGTCGACCAACGAACTCCGATACTCCGTAGAAACAAAGTCCACACACAAGCCAGTTGAAACAGATCGCTATGGTGTACATTCGGATGATTGGTGTCCTGACGAGATCCAGAATGTTGGCTTTACTGTGTTCTACCTATGGGACAACAATTTTTATACAAATTGCCGGCAACTATAATGTTTTGTAGCTTTTTTTGTAATATATTGAAATCTGTTGAAAGGTTATACAATGTCGTACGATTATTCACCTTTGTCGGCCCGCCCGCCGACGACTCTCCCGAGCCATCTTCTGATACCATCTGCGGCCTGCATCTACGACATAATGTCGTAGTGATCTGATGGGTCGGTATTGATCTCCGACCGTGTTCGATCTAGATGTCACTCGTGCGGGCTAGCTAGGGCGACCATAGCTCAACTGGTGAGAGCGCTGGAGTACCAATCTGGAGGTCATGGGTTCGAGTTCCGCCAGCCCCCGACAATTTCTGGTACGAATTTAAATTGAGAAATCCACATGCGGATGCAATCATGAAAATAAAAACAATATGTTCTTTGTTTCTAGGAAAATGTTTAAAGATGGTTCAATTTCAGGCAAATTTGTCACTAATATAAAAAAATATTCTCCACGGTGGCCCACACAAAAGAATTATCTTACTGTTGCAGAAAATGCTAATGGCTTCATGCTTACAAGTTGTTCATATTAAAAATTACCTACATGTGTAATGAGACAGATGTACTAATTACTGCAATGCTAATGTGTTTTGTTTGCACATTTTTATGTTTTATTCTTTTTTAACTCATCAATGAATGCACTTAAACGATTTTTCAGTTTACTTTTGTAGTCTTTTAAATTTACATCTAATAAAACCGGTTCCGCTTGGAAATATTCTAATAGTTTCAACTCAAGTTCGTTTGTCCAGGTTCTCTCATAGTGGTGCCATGCGATACAACAGAACCATTCAAAGCGGCGCAGGCGGCTCGCTCGAAACTGAGACATGCGAGTGTGGAGTCAATCAGTACTACCGTTTTAGTACATTTGTACTATTTCTAGTACATTTTCGATGGCAAAGCACAAAAGTACATTAAGGCCCAATTCTAGTACATTTTCAGTTTTCCACAGATGGACCAAAAAATCAATATATTTCAGCATAGAGGTCGTAAAATCTTCATTTCATACGTTGGAGCTTCTCAAATGCCTGTATAATGCAAGAAACTGTATAGTTGCAGAGGTTGGACAGCTTTTTTGCTCTTCAGAAAATTATAGCGCGTCCAAGTTGGCCTGTGGCTCAATTTCCAGCTCATAATGAAATCCACGGATTTTAGTATAACTTAGCACAGTCTAGTACGCTTTATTGATTTCATTCAGAACGGCAGGCAGCTCTGGAGCCAATACATGTTCTCGCCCGTTCTCACGTTCTCGCGTTCCTTTGATTCACGCAAAACAATCGATAAAAGCCGGAGAACGACGGAAGACTCAGATGAGATCTGAGAAGAATACGTGGGTCGCTTCCACATTCTCGTTCATAGTTCTCGCGTTCTCGCGAGAGTGTGGAGCAGTCTTAACAAAGCATGTTGTACTTGGCTGGTTAATGAATTTAATTTCAATGTCCTTGCTAACTAACTCCTCTGTATATGATGAAAAATGTCAATGCAATATGTAACTTCAGTGATATAAACAATGATCTCTTAGCATCTATTTTAGACAAGACAGCTGAGTTACATTATCGTACGAACTAATTCGCACACACACTCCCAAAACAAGCGAGTGACATCATAGTTACTTAGGTCTTTGTTAATCACCGTACATTAACAAGACAAGTAGGGTCATTCGCCGTGCCGACTTTGATGTGAGTCTCACAAATGCGAGCCGCCTCGATTTGGGAGCGGTTCCCTTCGTGCGGACTCGTGTACCTACAGGGAATCCGACTGTGCGATATGGTCGACGTCCATTTTACTTATACGGGGATCAATAGAAATGAATTCTATAGTATAGATAGAATATAATTTATTATTCAATAAACCATTCAACACAATAACTGCAGATGCAGCTACTGGGGTGGCAAATAGCTCAAGGAGTATTATAGATCATGTTTTGTCAGATAGTCGTAGTAATTTGAAATGTACGATTCAAGTAGTAAGTAAAACAGTAACAGTCTGATCATTCATAATTTGTTGTCAATAACCTTAGGTGTAAAAGTACTTGCGACAAAATATAGAAAAGAAGTAAACAGAATAGATCATAAAAAATCATCCCAAAATTTGAAAAGAATATTTATACTACAGAAGTTCATCAATTTTGGTAACAAGGTATAGGTTTGGTTCAACCAAGGTTCAACACTAATCTTTGCTATTCATATTTTTCATAAAACTTGCGCTTAGGCGGGCAACCCAACATACATACATACATATAGTTAATAGGTTGCATAACCTTAGAGGTAACAGTTGGTAACCAACTATGAAGATAAAAATTCCCTAAATTTGTAGCAAAATTTCGTACGAAAATTTCACGAGCGTCTCGCGGCAGTAAAAGTTTGGCTATATGGATCATGCGCACAAAAACTTTTACGTCAGGAAAAGGCAACGTTGCCATATTTGGTGCTACTCGTATATGCATAGATAACTACTGATTAACTGATCTCAAAATCACAGAGTATGCAATGGTTGTGATGGAATGATTGCAATGCCTCATTGGGCCGAACATTTCCAGATTTCCACGTCGGTAGCTTTTTACTTTGCAAAGTAATATTACTTGATAATTACATATATCTATCCATTTCCATACTATATGTAGTGCCGCTAATCCACAGTTAAATGCATAGTGAGTTTCTGGTACCTTACAAAATAATTAGGTACGATTTATTTCTACCACCCTGGCCTGTGGCCAGGTAGAAATGTGTTCTAGTTGCATTACGCCTCTGTAAGGTTTAAAAATATTGCTTATTTGAATCTGAAGAAAGCGTGGGTCCAAGACTTATAAGGGGTTGACAAGTGTGTGCAGAAATATGTATCTCCATTTCCAATAAAGTCTTTCTACTTGTATTTATTGATTCACAATAAGAATCACAGTCCTAGGTAATATGCTTTGTCTGCAAGTTATTTAGAGGATAGTGGATTATTATACAACTATTACAATTTAAACTTCATAAAAAATAAAATGGATAACATTCTACAAACTAAGGAAGAAAAAACTTACAAGCATATAAAGTATGTTTATTTATAAACAATATACATCCATTAATCACGTTCTCCTATCTAAATATACCAAGTATGATATGATTCACTCCAGAGGTAAACCTCTCACATTATTACTTATATTTATATAGCTTCCTCTTAACACTAACACACAAGATAAAAAATTATATACAAACAGGAAAATTACTCCCATAAGAACTTCATGAAGATAAGAAAAACTTTTTCATTCGATATCTGTACAACTGAAGCAAAAAAAATTACAGCCTATGCAGAAAAGCCCTCATTCCTCACTATGCTCACTAAATTAGTGCTTTGTAACATTGTGCAATTCATGTGTGAAAATAGGCATTTTGCTACTTACAGTATTACTAACTATATGTATGATCATTTTTAGAATGGAATACTATAGAGTCTGCTTTGCCCTCCAAGGAATCTTTTATATTTATGGCTTCTGATAAAGATGGCTTGCTAAGATCATTCTTGCTTTGTCGCTTTTTTCTTTGTTAAGAATAATCGAACTTGCTTTTCTATTCTTTGTGTCGTATTTACAGGCTGTTTCTGAGCAAATTTGATTTCATTTCTGTTGAAGATGTCTATTACCTTATCTAAATATTTTGCAGCCAGTGTCTCTTCGTCAGAACGTAAAGTAGTAGTCTCACTAAGGCATCGAATAACATCAAGTTTCCTCTTCAAAATATTTGTATTCTTTAAATTTGACATATTTGAAGTTACTGCCAAATCGTGTAATTCTTGCACCTTTTCAGAATTTGAAGTTTGATCATATTGTATACCTTTCTGTGAGACAGATGAAAGCGTTGAAAAATCACTAAGCTGGAATATGATGTAACAGCGTGTATATGTTTACATATGTTGAACATTATTACACTATCCATACAAGAACATTTATATATGCGTACACAAATTTTGCATTTAGATCATTTTGTTGGACAATCTTTTATGAGACAGTTTTCCTGAACCTTTTGAACAATGTATTCTTCCTCAGCACGTTTTGATGACTGCACTAAGCATTCATTTATCTGAAAGTACTTTATCATCTCAGAACAAATCACCTGAGAATTTGTATGTGCCACCTGAATATTTTTAATCCTCATTTTGACTTGTATTTTTCGTAATTTTCGGAATCCGCTTAAATAAACAGTCTCTGGCAAATTTCATAATTGCATGGATTGTTCTATCTAAGCGTTTAACGTTCTTTCCTTCCAAATAATAATATGTTTTATGTAAGGATTCAAGATACATATTTGTGTTTATGCCCAGGTGTTGCCTATAGCAGTAGGCCCATAATTCATGGCATCTATTTGAAAACAGAACGTCACTGGACATCCAGCACCATATTCATCTACTACAAGTAATGAAAATAACTGTATGTCATAAGCATTTGTACCATGAGTACCATCAATGCAAATCTTGTCTTTGCCAAATTTTAATAATTGCTGGGATTGGAACTCTGTCATTAGGACAAGAAAAAAGTCATTTTCGCCAAATATGCCCCCCTCATCTGTCTCATTTTATCGCTTATACTTTAAAACAGGGGATAGACTGCCAAGCCTCATAATTTCTTCTACCCACAAATGTACACTAATTGCATCATTATTATATTTTTGAAACGTGTGGGACAAGTTGAAGTCTCTCATGATGTTGTGTAGGTCCTGCTTTTCAAGCAGGTGATTTCTTTTCAGTCCTTCCTCCTTAATATCAGATTCCCAAACCTGATCCAAAATATGTTGGAACGTGACACCTTGCTGTAGTTTACCTGAAACAATGTATTTATAAATATATTATAGCAAAGCTGATTCATAACTGTTCAAGGTGCAGTGCATATCTTTATTCTTGGTTCAATACTACTTTTTATATTTTGTGCTTTGGTAGCTTGTGGAGGATAGTGAAACATAAGTAACAACAAAAAATATAGATTACAATAGTTTTAATGTTTGTTTTTAAGATTAGTGTACTAGGACAAAGGTAGCATACATCCATTCAAATCACAATAAAGTATGCAAAATTAGAGAAACAATTAAAAGATAAGATTTGAATGTTTCATTTTTCCATCTATATATTTTTTTGCATAAACTACAGAACCACCCATGAGGAGAATTCATAAGATGTAAAACAATTAAGCAGCCTACCTGCTAGTTTCCTTCCTAGTATCTTTTCCTAAACATGTATGTCCAAGATCATAATGTGTTTTCCAAAATTTGACTCGAACCAATTCAGATTTTTCCATTGTTCCTTCAATCATTACTTCTAATCGGGATGGACAAACAGATCCTATCTTATTGCTTCCAGTGGCATTCAATGATCTTATATTTTTTCCTTTGGGTTTATAGGTGTATCAGCGGTGGCAATTATAATATTGTTTAAAATCACCACATGATAAATGCTTCGTACTGGTATCAAGAGTGTAATATGAAACACTCCTGATCGGCATATCATCCTTCCATTTGTTGAACTTTTGTAAAAAAAAAAATAATTTCAATGATGTGAAATGATAAAATCCAACAATAAAATCAACAGTAAGAAAATAACATCCAAATCTTACCTTCCATTGATTGAAACAATAATTCCTCCAGCGCAATTTCAACAGAATGATCCTTGAGATGCAAATATAGATTTCTATAATTCGGAACAAATTCAAGGCAGCCTTGATAGGGGCATTTTAGTCTAGAATTTCTAGATGAAGATGCAGCATAATTATGGAGATCTGAATACGAATTTTGCTCCTCAGGGTGTTCTTTTTCCTCGGTTTTATTTTTTCTTTAGCGGTGGCTTCATTTTCGAGAGGCTCTCTGTTATGCATTTTGCGAATACGAGCATACAATTTTTTTCTCTCTTGAAAGAAAGAGGGGCACTCTGTACAACGGATCCGTTCCATGTTTGCTTAAATAGCGTAAATTTAAATACGATGAAAAATCAAAGCAAAAATCACAACTGATAACTGATCACAACAAAACCAAAAAGGAAAGGCTTGGCTTGGCTTGGGTTAGTTCACAAGTTCACAATGGTGGTGCCACGGGACAACACAATCCACAGGATCCACAGTATTCAGGTTCACATATATACGAAGTACGGCAACATCGCAATATAAGGAGCAGCTGGGATGGCGCGTTATGCGCATGATCCACGCAGCCAAGCAAGCTTTTACTGTCGCGAGACACTCGTAAAATTTCGGACTCGTGTGAATGGATACATTTTAGATTATACGACATAATTAGTTCGTCGTGTGTCGTATGTCGGATGTCGTGTGCATCTGAATTTAGATGCGTGCACGACATACTTCCATTACACGCAGCGTCATTCCTCCTAGGGAAGTTGTCGGGCCCACTGTTGCCAGGTCTAGTGAAATTTCACTAGATCTAGTGATTTTTCCGTAGTTTAGTGAAAAATTTATTAAAATGGCACATTTTAGTGATTTTTTCACACTGACATTTTGCGTCACATTTTATTATTCTCAATATCTTGATCTTACAACATGGCATGTATGATTGCTTGATTATCTGGCGATTTTTTAAGACGAATCCATTTTTAAATTATGACTTGAATTTTTCTTTTAAATTTATAATATTTTGAGACCCTACACCGCAGTTTTGGTTAACCTATCACTTTTGTATGACTAATCATTATATATTCAGCAGACTAGTCAAGTACCCATAACAGAAATTAGAAAGCCGATGCCAAATTTTTCCTGAATGCTCTGTTAAAACTTTTTACTCTCGGAGATCCATTATGCTTTTAGAGCTTATTACCTGTGTTTACTACATTTACAACACGTTTATGGAATGGATAATTAGAAAGATGGGTATGTTTTTACAGCAAAGAGTTCAGTTTGGTGACTTTAAGATAAAATAATTTTATTGCAACGTATTTTAAATTCACTATCCAACATATGCCGATTTTGACACAAACAATCTCACGAGGTGTTTGATAGATGATCACTTTGTGTTAGTTGATAGTGACGTAATAGTATATTTTTTAAGGACTAATATCAAAAATTCGAAAATCCGACGATAAAGTTTTGTTTTATTAGTTTTCGTTTGGAGGTCTGCATTTTAATGAAAATCTGTAAAATTCAATATAAACTGGAAACTACGGTCAATTTATTGGCTTACCACCTTTACTATCCTGTATATTATATATGTAGTTTCAGTTGATTTATACATAATATGTACTAAGATGTTACTGAATATGTATTTCGGCATTTTCATTCACCCCCTCCCCCCTCCCCCCCGCGCCATCAGCAGAGGCAGCAAATAAATCTGATCTATTGCAATTCTAGTGATTTTTTTGAACGTCATCTAGTGAATTTTTGAATTTTGACCTGGCAACACTGGTCTGGCCAGAGCCTGTGAAGCTGTTCGAGGAGTCCCTGATGTTTGGCCCGATTTTTCTCTTCTCTAGACACGATGCTTAGTTCGCCAGGTGCCGAAAATCTGACAACAAACATAGCCTTGATATTATTATTAATATTTGGCCTTTCATTTTTGCATTCGGAGTTTAATGTTACGTATTACGTTATTATTATTCAGGGTGGTCCAATAGTGAATGGACGGAGGATTGTGGGCTTACTAAAACGAATTTTAAAGATCGGTCACCTGATCACGATAGGGGGCCATGAGGGCAATAACCTTAAAATATTTACACTTAAGTTTTGTCATATATACAGGGTGATTCATATCAAACTTACATTTTTTTAAATGGAACCCCGTATATATTATTGCATATTTAGATTACTTGGTGAATTTTAGTGTGACTTTATGTATCATATATGGAACTTTAAACGAACCTTCTAGGCGCAAATCACTTTTTTTGGTATAAGTTGTGGTGATTCGGAACGCGCTCCTGGCTGCCAGACGTTAGAACGCACCTTTAGCGGTCACGTGACCGAAGTTTGACATTGATATCATCGACGGATGATTTATAAAAGTGTAAGGTCTGAGTATGAGTGTAATTAGTCGATGAAGTTAAGATAAGTAATGTATTTGATTATTACTACATCATATATTGTTCAGATATTTTACGTATCAGATCATGAGTGACTTTCTATATTAATTTTCCATCTGTGATTCTGTACTACTGTTCTGTAATGCTTCCTTCCTTTTCTTTCATTCTGTGACTAAAGCTACTATTTTGTGATGCTTTTGGGCTTTGTCACTCGAAACTTGAATAAAGTAGCGGGCTGTGATATCGTTGCTATGGTTTTGTTGATAGTTTGTTTAATAATGACGACTGGGGATTGTTTTTGGAAAAACGTAACAAGCTGGAGACCAAAATTTCAACAACAGGGTTTTTGAGTCTTTTACACGAATATATGCAGGTATGTTGTCTTTTGAGTTTGTATTATTAACTAATGTGGTCTGGCTACGATATTTTAAAGTGTTTCACAATCTATACATTCGGGTTTTAAGACGACTTTAAATGGTGTTGGGTCTCTGATTTACGTCTACTCTAGCTAGGTCCTGAGGTATTGCAGGCTGGTGGTGAACAGAGATAACTCTGTCTTGTTTAGATGTATCTATTTCAACCTTTACTGATCCCCTTTATTTATATACGATATTTATTTTATGGTTGTGGAAACCGTGGTCTGGCCGGGACGGCCTATTCACTTACCGTAGGTGGAAGTGGGTTGATTCACGTGTTTCACGAACTATACGGTTTCCTATAACCAGCCCTTTTATATGTTGTTTATTGTTTATATTTATTTATTGATCTATTTATGCGCTTAGATCCCATGCTTGCTATGCTGTTATGCTTGCTACGCTGCTATACTTGTGATGCTATGTTTATATTTTATATACCCTATCCCATTTACCCCCTTTATTTACTCCTTTATATAAAGTAGCGGGCTGTGATATCGTTGCTATGGTTTTGTTGATAGTTTGTTTAATAATGACGACTGGGGATTGTTTTTGGAAAAACGTAACAAGCTGGAGACCAAAATTTCAACAACAGGGTTTTTGAGTCTTTTACACGAATATATGCAGGTATGTTGTCTTTTGAGTTTGTATTATTAACTAATGTGGTCTGGCTACGATATTTTAAAGTGTTTCGCAATCTATACATTCGGGTTTTAAGACGACTTTAAATGGTGTTGGGTCTCTGATTTACGTCTACTCTAGCTAGGTCCTGAGGTATTGCAGGCTGGTGGTGAACAGAGATAACTCTGTCTTATTTAGATGTATCTATTTCAACCTTTACTGATCCCCTTTATTTATATACGATATTTATTTTATGGTTGTGGAAACCGTGGTCTGGCCGGGACGGCCTATTCACTTACCGTAGGTGGAAGTGGGTTGATTCACGTGTTTCACGAACTATACGGTTTCCTATAACCAGCCCTTTTATATGTTGTTTATTGTTTATATTTATTTATTGATCTATTTATGCGCTTAGATCCCATGCTTGCTATGCTGTTATGCTTGCTACGCTGCTATACTTGTGATGCTATGTTTATATTTTATATACCCTATCCCATTTACCCCCTTTATTTACTCCTTTATATGTTTGATTATATTTATTTATTTATATATGCTGATATTTTACACTTTTCCACATTCTATCCATATTTCTCTCCCTGACGTTAAACAGAGATCTAGCCCACCATGTATTATTATTATTTATCATTTAGACTGTGTATGTTTATAACCATTTCTTTATTATACAATATCAATAACAAGAGCCAGTTTACCACTATTATTAAGACATTTTTGAATCGTATATTTCAACATATCAATATAAATATTACACCAGTAAAATATATGAAATACAAAGCACTCATGATTTGATAAATACAAGAATCAAGTAATAAAATCATAGCAGAAACACTCAGCACTCATGATTAATAAATACAAAACAAATGTTAAGAAACAGATAATAAAAAACCATATCACAACATTTCTGTGTTTTGATTTCATTCTCTCTGAGTTGGTACACATGCATGCTAAAAGAATCTGGTTACGACGGGCACACATACAACGTTGGGTTCTAAATTCCACCACTAGACGTCTTGATCACTTTGGCTATTTCTAAATTTGGTATCGGTTTTGACAGTGACCAGTTGCTCACTACAAAGTATCACAAAAAAATTTAATATCGCAGCGATTATAGAACCTAAAAGGCCGTGACCTTGCGATGTAACTAAGCATAAAACGCGTCACCTTAGGTCAGGCGGTCAAATTTAATTTCTTTTTTTTCTTGTAGATATCAGAAGATTAATTAAGGGAACTTCGATCACAGGTAACTTGATTATTTTAATTGTGAGTGCCTAATTATACACTCATACCAAGAGTATGATTACTAGGTGAACTAGAATTCACCAAGGAATCCAAATGGGCAATAATATATGGAAAATTCTATTCAAAAAATATAAGTTTGATATGAATCACCCTGTATAAACGTCAAAATTCAAGTGAAAATATTTTATGGTTATAGCCCTTCAGGCCCCTTATCATGATCAGGTGACATGTTTTTGAAATTCGTTTCAGTAAGCCCACAATCCTCCCACCACTTACTTTGGCACACGCTGTATAGTCAGAAATTGCTATAATAATGACAGATTTGTGGAAATAATAGTCATATGATTGCAGACGTCGATTCAAGATCTTACATTAAAAATATGTTTTAATGTACTGCATATAATTGGAAAACATTTTCTTCAGGAGAATCAAGTTTCTAGTAACTTTACTCAAGGAGGGTACAGTTACAATAGTTCTTTAATACAAACCTTATTGAGATCTTTGGTTTGCAGATACAGATCGACATCTGTTGCAATTTTGTCAGTCGGCAATTTATTGCATTTGGCAGCTTTCCGTAATGTATTGATGGCATTTTCCTTTTGCCCTACAGCCAGCTGCCATCTAGGCGACTCAGGAAGGATCCAGTAATAAACAACCAGGAAAATAGATGGAGCCGAAATGGCTATTTGGAAGTACCGCCAATCTCGGAGATAGTAACCTGGAAAGAAAGGTATACCATCCGGTTAATTAGTAGCAATCAACTTTATACTGTAGCAACAAATACTACACCGTCTAAGCACTTACCAGATCGATTATTTCTAAGTCAACGCGTGTTATATGTTCTCAATTAAGTCACGAAAGGTTACTAAAGAGAAAGGCTTATGATAAACAATGTACCAGTTTGTCGAGAGGTAATTTAAAAACTATAACTTTACCCGAACATTTTAAGTTGAAAGAGAAAGGCCTGGAAACGTGTCAATAGCCTATAATCCAAAATATACAAAGCCTTCAAAAGGTGTTTAGGAATTAAGGAATGAAAGTAATACCTGTATGGTCCTAAACCTAACCAGTTATTAACCCTTTTAGTCCCAAATTAACATTTTTTTCAAATAAAACTGTGTTCCTTTTTTTAACAGTACTTATAATAAAATTAACATACGTAATTATATAACCCTACCTGATCATATACTTTTTTGAAAAAAAAGCGGTGAGAACAAAACAATGAAATCGCCATCATGTATACTTGATTCGAGGTTACAAGGAATTTCTCTGAACAAAATTTCAAATTCATCCGGCTTCAAGTTTTCTATTTCGAGAAATCTTCATGATTTCTTTTTTGAAAATTTTACTGCCTTGCAACGGCGTATCTATACCGCCGTATCAATTAGACGGGCCCCGGGCCACGGGGGCAACGCAATTTTTTTTCTCTTGTAAGGAATCTTTCTGAGAACCCCCAAACAAATTTTCATACGGCGCCCCGTCACGGCACGATACGTGTCTGCTGCCTTGGAATTCTAGTGGTTTTAAGGCGAAACATTTTCATTATAATTGGTAAGGTATGATCATTTTATAATAAATAGACACAAAATTGACTTCCTAACCATTGCAGTACGCTAATTATTAAAAAAAAACAAAGATTTACAACAGTTTGCAAGCATCTCACGTGTCAGACTATGCAAAGCAGAAATATAGATCTAACTACAGGTTATCAGAAAATTTTAAAAAATACCATGTTATTCATAACACCCGTCGTGGTTTCACACCAGACAACTGGGATGCGAAAAATACCTGAATAAACCACACTTTCAAGAATCGTAGAAATAGACTATGTTTTCGCCAATTCATAAAATAATTGGTAAAAATAATTGGTAATAATTGGTTATTGTTTATACATTTTATCTCAAAGGAACAAATAGACAAAAAAACAAAATGAAATACAAACTTAAAGAAATATCTCTTTATTCTATTATTATATGTATGGCCATACAATATACAATCATCAAAACATCGTCTTATAAATTTTATAGCTTTTATGCAACCTACTTCTCATTAAAACTAGAGTCTGCTGGTAGCCTGACTAAAAGTACTAAAACAATGATTTAGCTTTGAGCAAGAGGAAGAATTTAATGTTTATATGATAGGACATGTAAACATTTAAATACAGAATGTTACCTTCCAGAGAATTCGGTTAGCTATTTGGATACAGATTTTATAGCAAGATTCGTAGTCTTGTTCATAGCTCAGCTGAATAAATCATTCGGGCTCCAAATCCTTTGTGAAAATTAATATTTTATTCATGGTCTCTCCAAAAACAGGATATATCAACCTAATAACAATAGTAATAACCATTCAGTAATAATAATTCAATTAACAGTACACCCCCTAAGATTTCACACAATTCCAACAATTCCACCCCTACGAATAATCAGACCAGATTTGCAGTTTTGCCTTACAGTAAAGATATTACTCCTCAACTTAATAAACTTTTCTGGCGACTCAACTGTAAAACTGCTTCTAAATCAGTATTAACTATTCCAAAGTTAAAGACAAAGTCCCTCTGTATTAATATTGTTTATTGTATCAAATGCAATTACTGTAATCTAGAATATATTGACCAAACTTCTAGGTCACTAAAAGGACGTATTACATCCCATAAAAGTGATGCCGGACCACATCCAAAAAGATGTGCTCTTGCAGCTCATATTAACCAGGCCAACAGGCCACACGGCAAATTTCCAAGATGCAAAAATTTTGGAGAAAGAGCCTAAATTATCAAAACGTCTCTTTTTAGAAATGGCATATATATATCAAAGTGACCACCATATGAACAAGAGAAGTGACATCAACCAACTTTGTTCAATATATTCATACTTACTTTATTGCGAGTAACTCCATATTAGTAATAACTCAATTACCGACTCGCCCTCATCTTCACTTTAATTCTAATTATGTCAAAGATATATAAAATATAATAATAAATTAATAAATACTCACACTATTACCCCCCTCAATTTTTGGTGTTCCCAAAATTAAGACTTTCTCTATATTTCTAATTTCATCCACCCTTAATTAATTTTTAACAATTATAAGGTTTATAAAATAAAAAAACCTAAATTATCATCGTACATTGCTACTATTAATTAATCCACATAATGATGAGGATAATAAATAGGACTCGTTCTTTCTTCACTTGTATATTGTTGCAGATAATGCAGAATGCAGTTACACTTTTAGTACATCGCCATTATTACCACAAGTGACATATTTTATACAGATGACAGACTTGCCATTGTCTGATCATAGAACATGTACATGCAGTGTTGCCAATATAGATGTTGCCAATAATTGTATTAGATACCTTCAACACCCCCACTTCGAATACAATTATTAAGCAGTCAAACCTAGCTTCTTAACGAAATAAGAGTTTTTAACTGCTGGCAAACTTTTTGTCAAGATGTCCGCTACCATCTCATCAGTTCTTTGGTAAATTACCTTAATCTTACCTTCCGAAACACATTCTCGAACAAAATGGTATCGCACATCTATATGCTTAGTACGTTTATGAAACATTGGATTCAAAGCTAATTTTTGTGCACTCTGATTGTCATTATGCAAATCTACACTACCTTCAAAACCAATTAGCTCTCCTAAGATGTTTTTCAAATAAACAGCCTCTTTCGAAGCTTCGCATAGACTTATGTATTCAGCTTCTGTACTACTTAAAGCTGTAGTCTTCTGTTTAATACTCTGCCATGAAACAGATCCACCTGACAGTTTAAAAACATATCCACTATAAGATTTTCTGTCTTGATCATTAGCCCAATCAGAATCACAAAAACCTTCCAAACTACCTCCTTCACTAGAGTATGACAATTTATAATGCTTTGTACCCTTCAAATATCTTAATACCCTTTTGGCACACTTCCAATGATATTCTGAGTAACAATTATTAAATTGACTTAAGTAGTTAACACTAAACACAATATCAGGTCTGGTTAATACTGCTATGTACATCAAACTACCAATAAGTTGTTGATATGGAAAAACAACAGTTTCATTACTTGTCTTTGTAAACTTATCAACATCAACTTTACTTTCCATAGGAGTATTGACACTTTTACAGTTTTCCATTCCAAATGTCTTCAAAACCTGTTCAATGTAATCTTCCTGATCTAAATAAATAACTTTATTTTCCTGATCATGCATTATTCTAACCCCCAGACATTGTTTTGCTTGTCCTAAATCTTTTATACAAAATTTTGAACTCAACTTACATTTCAAACAATCTACCGTTTCTACATCATTCGAAAATACATAAAAATCATCAACATATAATGCAACCACAGTAAGTAAATCATTACACTTTTTAATAAAGAAACAAGGTTCATACTTTGACTGAACATAACCCATTTTAACCAAAACATCAGTTACTTTCAAATTCCAAGCTCTAGATGACTGTTTTAGTCCATAAATTGCTTTTTTTCAATCTGTATACCTTATTCTCTTGACCTACAATCTCAAAACCCTCAGGTTGTTTCATATATACAGTCTCCTGAAGTGAACCATTTAGAAACGCTGTTTTTACATCTAAGTGGGTAATTTTCAAATTTAACTTAACTGACAAAGACATTAAAAGCCTTAAATTAGAATGTCTTACCACTGGTGAAAAAACATCATTGTAATCTAAACCTGGTTTTTGTGTGAAACCTCTAGCAACTAACCTAGCACGATATTTCACATCACCAACTTCACTAATTTTTTTCTTGAATACCCACTTGCATGACACAACAGTTGAAGAGTCCTCTGGCCAATCACTCAGCTCCCAAGCACTGTTATCTTCAAATGACTGTATTTCTTCTGTGATAGCCTCCTGCCATAACTCAGCATCTGCTCCTGATAACGCTTCCGTAACTGTAACTGGATCACTTTCAACCATACATGCATAAGTGACAAAATCTTCAAATTGCTTCGGTTTTGGAATTCTTTCTGATCTCCTAATCACATTTTCTAGTTCTGAATCTGCTGCCTGATCTAAATCATCATCACTATTGGCTAAATTAGAATCAGAATGATCTGCTTTTAATTCTTCTGTTTGTACTTCAACAGAATGCTTTTCTGAATCAGAAACCCCCACTGAAACTGAACTTTCTTGTACTTGCACTTCAAGTTTCTTTCCTTTCAGTGTTTCTTGAATCTCGACATCTCTACTTATTATGATTTTCTTTTCAACAGCATCATACAACCTATAACCCTTAATGTTATCACTGTATCCTACTAATATCATTTTTTTCGACTTCTTATCCCATTTCAGTCTTTTCTCTTTAGGAATGTGCATCATCACTTTACTCCCAAAGATTCTTATAGCACTTACATCAGGTTTTTTTCCAAACCATCTTTCATATGGGGTTGTCTCTATTCCTGAAACTTTAGACCTATTCCTTAAGTATACCGCTGCTCCAACAGCCTCGCCCCAATAGGATTTGTCTAAATCAGCATCATGCAACATACAACGTGCCTTTTCAACTATGCTTCGATTCATTCTCTCACTCATTCCATTTTGTTGAGGAGTGTAAGCATTTGTTTGTTGATGCATGATCCCATTTTTCTTGTAATAAGCTATAAATTCTTTTGAATTAAACTCTGTTCCCTGATCTGTCCTAAAAATCTTTATTTTAGTACCTTTCTGAGTTTCTACAAAGTTCTTAAACTCTCTAAATCTCTCAAATGTTTCACATTTGCTTTTCAGAAAATAAACAAATACCATTCTTGTGTAATCATCCTCTAACATCAGAAAATACCTTGATCCACCTAAAGAAACAGTTTCCATAGGTCCACAAAGATCACCATGGATGATCTCTAATGCTGAAGTTGCTCTACTCCCTTTATGATTAAAAGATAATCTAGTTTGCTTACCTTCACAGCATGCTTCACATAAACCAACCTTGTTTATGTCTCCTTTGAACTGAAGTCCATCTACTAAGCCTTCTTTCATCAGCTTCAGATCTCTATAGTTCAAATGTCCAAAGCGTCTGTGCCAAACTTCACCACTCACTGCTAATCCTGCTACAACCTGTGACTTTGGTTTCTCAACATTCAGCTTATACACATTATTCCTCAGCTCTGCTGTAGCCACCAGCTGCTGCTTATCATTGTATATACTACAACCTTTCTCATGAAAAACCACTTTATTATTGTTTCTGATAAGTTGACTCACTGACAAGAGATTTGTTGTGAGCTCAGGAACATAAAGAGTGTCTTTAACCATAACACAATGTTTTTCATCACCAACCACTGTTTGAAGAACAACATTGCCCATGCATTCCACTGGAATTCTGTTTTTGTTCGCCACTGTAACCTCTTTTATTTCAGTCCCTTCATCCTGCTCATTTTCTAACCAATCTTTTGTTGCTGTCATGTGATATGAGCAACCAGAATCAATATACCAATCTGATCTATTAAACTGACCATTTATAAACACTGCACTGAATACTGCACTGTGAGCACTAGCTGACTTTTCTTTGTTTTTGGCCTTCTCTGGACACTGGTTCATAAAATGACCTTTTTGTTTGCATTTATAACAAACCACATCTGACTTTATATGACTTTTCCTGTATTCACCTGTCATATCTGTTCTGTGTTTGCTACCACTACTTCCTTTGGCTGAAGTTTTTGTTTTACTTGCAAACGCACCTGCTGAGATATTTCCAGTATCTCCTATATGCATATCAAGTAGTTTAGACTTGATCGAATCTGCAGTAATGTCGATTCCTGCATGCTCAATAGCAATAACCATGGGTTCATATTTTTCTGTTAATCCTGCTAACATTAAGCTGCCAATCAACTCTTGACTCAGGTTTAAACTGCATCTCTCTAGCTTTTGTGAAGTTTCTATTATACCATTCACATACTGCTCCATAGACTCACAAGAATCTAACCTTAAAGAAATTAGCTTGCGAAGTAAACTAATTTTTCGTGCAAAACCTGTATCTTCATACATCTTCTTAAGTTTATCCCAAACTTCTTTGGCTGATGTAGCATCCTTTACATGAATGAACAACGACGGGTCCAACGTCAATATCAATTTAGCCTTGGCCTTGCTTACTAAAATACCATCTTCTTCTGTACCAACAAGACATTTTGTTAGTCCCTCTAGAATAAAAACATTTTCAACTGCAAACGCCCAATTTGCGTAGTTTTCTCGGCCTAGCAAGCGTGGTATACTGGTTAAGTAGTTAACCGCCATTTTTTATCTTTGGCAAAAATGGCAAATACACGCAAACCGTAAACGCAGCAAAAATCCGCTTGAAAAAGAACAACTGAGTCTGATTTCACTTCCTTAGTTTTTCTGCATGAAGAACACGTTCTGGGCGCATAACCTGATGAGGATAATAAATAGGACGCGTTCTTTCTTCACTTGTATATTGTTGCAGATAATGCAGAATGCAGTTACACTTTTAGTACATCGCCATTATTACCACAAGTGACATATTTTATACAGATGACAGACTTGCCATTGTCTGATCATAGAACATGTACATGCAGTGTTGCCAATATAGATGTTGCCAATAATTGTATTAGATACCTTCAACACATAATAACATTTTGAGTACAACCACACTCCTTTAATTAATTTTGCAACATACATATAACTATAACAACAATTCCCCCATAATTGATAATTATCGTCTACATAAGAAGTAAATAAACAATTATCTATAATTCTTTTCCATACCATTCTCTTCCATAATGGTTGATTTTTTTCTTTTAATAATTAGGGATTCTCCCCATAAATTGACATATTTTTATGTCTGATTAATTAGCTTTTAATATGTATCCCCGCTTATTCTCTATAATAATTGTAATTATTCCAATAACACGTTTCCAGTATTTATTTCCTGGAATATCCTTCTCTTTGACAGTTTGGCAACAAGGCCGGTTATTTCTTGTTATCGGCCGGCCTAAAGTTATCTGTCTCACTCTAAGTAGGACGGATCAGTGAGAGGCGTGTCGGAACCGATTTTTTGATAGTTTTTCATCAATCTTTCCGTTATTATTAGAGATATCGAAAAAAAGTTTTTTTTATTTGATTGAATATCTAGGATTACGTTGTACTACGCTCAGAAATTTCGTAAAAATAAATAAATTAAAAAACTAAGCAAAGTATCTTTTTGAAAAATCAAGTTTTTCAAAAAAGCTTTGCGTCAGTCGAGACACATTGTGTCACTAATTATAAGAACAAAATTAGAAAGTTCTAGTATCGGTACATTTTGAAATATTATTGAAATAAAATTCAAGAAATCTAGTACAAGAAATACCCACAATCCTCGAAAAAACTATATACATTCAACGAAATACACCCTCTTAGAAGGCATGTCATATATAACATCAATAAAAAATAGCTATTACGGGAAATATAAACCGTTTATAAAACGTGACGAAAACGTGACGAACCACCTTAAACACCCCTGTATTTTTAAGACCTCCTATAGAACGCTCGGAATCAACTTTGCAAGATAAAGTACCAAGGATACATAGTGATGTAACGTGGATAACAACATGTTTTTATTTTCGACATAAATCTTACCAATAACAGGTAACAGCAAATGCCCCAAGTTGAACGGTATTTGGTAGAGGATTCCCACAACTGTTCTCCATTCGGTCCCTGAAAAAGAGTTATAAAACAGTGAGATTGAAAGTGCAACAACTGTGATTTGTTAAGTGGTATGAATATTAGTCCAGGCCGTATGGGTTTTTTATAGCAAAAGGTCGGAAATATATAAAATTTGGTGGGATGGTAGACATTTGTCCCCTGAACCTGCACTTAAACTTGCAACCTCGGGGGGTTGCCGCTCAAGGGGTGGGGAGATGAAAACTCTGCTTCGCGACGATTTTTGACAAATAACGCCGTTTTGGTAAGTGATATCGAAAAAAGCTTGAAACAACTTAAGGAGAGAACAAAATTCTGTTTTTCGTGAGCGACTAATAGTTTCTGTCCCACACAGCGTCAAAGTTCGTTTGTGATTTTCACTAAAATCAGAATCTAAGGGTGGTTTAAGGCGAATGACTTTATCAAAAGGGTCGTGTAACATTTTTGTTCCCCTAAAATAATGATATGTTCCCATTCTTTTATTATTTGCAGCTGCGTAAACTCACGCTTTTGGTTTAAAAAAATTACGGCATTTAGGAACGCACCCCTACCTACTACCGATATGTGATGTTGCGAGAAGTATCGTGTTTGTGCATAGTTTTAGTGGAAATGATACTATCCCGGCATTATTTAATTAAGATAAGATTCGATTTGCGACATCTGGGGTTGCCGCTCAAGGGTGGAGGGAGGGGGGTGAAAAGTGTTTTGTGACACTTTTTGACAAATAGCGCCCTTGTGGTAAGTGCTATCGAAAAAAAGTTCAAATGCCATATGGAGACAGTAAGATTCTTCACATTTCATGTGCAACCAATAGTTTCCATTCTACAGTGCCCCAACGTTAGGGGGTGGTTTGTCATTCTTACTAAAATCAGAATTTTATCGCGTATTAAGTCCAAAAATGCTATCAAAAAGTTCTGTAACACTTTTTGTCCTAAGAGAATAACATTTCTCATGTGACTATAATCTTCAATTTTTTAAATAACACATTTACGACATTTAGTACGACATCGCTACCTACTACCGATCGCGAAGCAGGGTTTTAACCCCCCCCCTCGAGCGGCAACCCCCCGGTGTCGTTACTTAGGTGAACATTCAGGGGACCAATGTATACCGTCCACCAAGTTTCATTTCTTTCCGACCTTTTGCGCTCAAAAGCCTTTTTTAGGGCAACGATTGACTAATATCACCAAATCGGCGTTATTTTTTCAAAAATCGTCGCGAAGCAGCGTCTTCATCCCGCCACCCTTCGAGCAACAACCCCCCGAGGTCCCGAACTTAGGTGTAGGTTAGAGGGACCAATGTCTACCATTTCACCAAATTTCATTTCTTTCCGACCTTTTGCTGTCAAAGCCTCTTTTTACGACGTAACGATTGGACTATATATCATATTCCTTCCAACAATATTATTAAGCGTCACTGATATCTTCAATATACTCCTTAATCTGAACGCATTCATTATTCTCTACGACAAAAGCCGGTTTTTCCGTATTCCCATCTATCCTAATTTTTTTTTAGATGCTCAGAAATATCATGATTTTTTTTGCATCATCCGGTATACGATTTTTAACGCAATACAGTTTAGAAAACAACGCTTAGGATAAAAATTAAGGGATGGAAAAGGTGTCCAGCTGTATTTCCATACTGAAAACAATTTTTTGTGATGCAGTTATTACTTTCAAAAAACCTGTTGGAAAACCCGAAATGTTGGCGAGTCTTTTTCAATTTCGAAGACCGTAGTTTTATTTATCAGAAAGTAAAACACGATACATCACAGAAAACCTCGATAAGTTTCAAAAACCACTTGAAGGAAATAAACTCTTATGAATTAGTAGAGCAGCACGCACAAAAAATTAAGGCTGGGGGAGTAGTTTTTTTCTATAATGTTAGCTTTATGAGGACTAAAATTTACATTTAGTGAATGTTTTATTTTAATGTGTTTATGCTGCGTACTTTAAACTGTTGTCGTAAGTTTCCTTATGTTCTTCTTCTTCTCATTATTATTCTACCTTCTTCTTATTTTCTATAATATAGTTCAGTTCATGTTAACAGTCTTGTACATCTATGTGCCATAAAATACGTGACCAGAATATACCACCGCAAATGCAAACTTAGAAGAACCATGAGCAGTTTGTAAAACAATTGTCGTTCCACCAAGGAGAGTTTACTGCTGCTAGTAGCGTTTCTCTCTTTGGTTGCCGTCACCTTCGGGTACTAGATGGCGCACCGGCAGAATTCCTTCTGTCTTACTCGCACATCTTTCACATGTTTATTAAACATGGAAAAATTGATGCTCTCTACTTCCGTCAATCGACCTATGGCGGACTGATGATCGCTAATAAGCGTGAAACAGCTGTCTGCGTACTGGTGGATTGACGGAGGTATAGAGCAACCCTCGTGTAAAACAATTATTTAATCTTTATACTCGTATGATCGCCTTCTGCAAGCGATTTAATGTCTTCATATGTCTTCATATATGTTTAATAGATATGGATTCAGGCCATTTGTAACACCATATAGATAATCTTGTGCTCGAGATTGAACGTTGGAATATTTTTATTGGACATGATATTGGATGGGGATCGATGGGACAAAAAAATATGGTTATGGGGTATTCCTTAATAAATCGGAATTTAGTTAAAAAAAAGTGTAAGCGATGCTTTTCTACAAAACCTTAAATTAAAAATGTCAGTGTGAGGCACTCATTTCTACAACACTACGTTTAATTGAAGTGTCTTGTAGAAAAGCTTGTGCAAAATATAGAACGTTGTAGTTGAGTTTTATTAGGTATGACGTTACATGGGGATCGAGGGGACGACACAAAAAAAAGTATTTCATTGAAACTTGAAGGTTACTTCAAAAGAATGTCTAACATTTCTTGAACGACAATTTTTTTCGAAGCTCACTTGCGTTTTTAGCGGACATTTTTAGTTAAGTTAAGACCATTTCAAAAAATTAAACTGTCCATATAAATAAACTAGTTTTATGTTGATAAACTGTGGTCTAGTTTCACCGTTTGATTTATCCACTTTGTACTTTATTCCTTGCTTGAATGAACACCCATTTTGGCTCAAATAATGTCAAAAAATTGGAGCAACTAATGGCGTTTTCGACTAACTCCACCGATTTTAGCCACACATTTAATACAGTGCACAATAAAAATAAACTAGGTTCTAATTATTTATATTAGATAGCTGTGATAAATGCACCCCCCCCCCACCCAGTCAAACATCAGCAGAATATCTCAGGTTGGTGGCAATCATACACGCATCCCACCATTTTGGGTGAGTATCTGTCAAATGAGGCATATATGTCGGTGGACACCACAGACGCAAGGACTACGCTAGCATTTGCTCTTTGCTGAAACAAAACGCAAAGGCGTGCGCTGTGAGATTTTGTAGACGCGATGCTCTTAGTTACTAGGTTTTCATGGGCTTTCAAAACGTTTTGAGTTTTTAAATATATCGTCAATGTCAATTGGATGCTTTATCAAAACGTTTCCTGTTCAAGGTGTTCGCCAATTTTTGGGATCGTATCGAGATCCAAATGTCGTGGAAACACCAGCTGTCACTTTCAAAACGTTTTGAATTGAACTATGCACAGTGCTTTGCTGTCTAACGTCATATAGGCGATCCTCAGTAACATTCCTCTATGCCGTGGTTTAATGATCGCTTGCGATCAGACTGGAAGTAATATATTTCAAATGAATAGTACGTCTTTCACGTCTGAAGGAAGTAACTTCTTAAAGTTATACTGTCATATCACTCCTGGTTTTGTAATTATACTATTGACTTGACTATTGAATATAAGAACATTACAAGCATCTAGAGATCATGCGTTCTACGTGCAATCATTAAGTAAGAGGAAAGTCTAGTTGAAACTAAAATAAATGTATGAGTAAATCGAGTCACACCCGGTCAACGAGCTACTGCAGCATACCTACCTTATTTGGTTTGGTAATAGTAAAGCATTTTCAATAAAGTTCTTTAAGATTCCTGTGTACGGACGGACGACGTGCCAGTCTCGTGGATTGAACAAAACGAACATCTTGCGCGACTGTTTATAAAAACATCGACCTGAGCAGCCCGTGTGCGGATATCTTAACAAAACTTATGCATATGGAGGTGTTCTCGGTTTCTATAAACGTGCTCGAACATGATAGTTGAACAGATTCCATTTACTTACCTACAATTTCCATAATCAAAACGAAACTGGTGATCATAGTACCTCCGGTAGCAAGTGCTGATAAAAACCTCATCACCAAAAACCCAATAAACCATGGTGAAAAAGCAGCTGCCATTCCCGATCCGGCCTGTAGTACCACGGCAAGAACCAAAGGATTTCGTCGACCAAATCTACGAGCAAATAGTATCAATCAGTTAGTTTTTAGTTATATTATGTGACCAATACCTAACCACAGAGTTATGTAGTAGAAGCTGGGAACCGAAAAAGGAAATACTGGACCTTAGGGCCATACAGTATTAAATCCAGTTTTTTAACATTTTCTGGTTATGTACGATTCTAAGATACTTTTTCCCGCTCTTTCTAATGGTGATGAGTATTAAGTCCTATGAGGTACCGATTACAATATAATCTGTTATAAAAGATATTATGTCCGATTTAAAAATGAACCAGACTGTTTTAAAATCCCTTGATATTGTTTGGTTCGATGATAATACAGTATACCACAGTATTAAGTTCAACACATTATGGGTGTTTGTGTATTTAGTCCATATGTTATGTTTGAGGTATAGGACTTAATATTGTCAATACCTCGTTGAACTGCAACCGCATTGCACATTAATTGTGATTTTCGTGAAGAACTGTATTTCTTTCGCTTTTTGTTTCATGTGGGATGAATCCATAGCTGGCCGTGGTGGTAATGAAATTTCATCTTGTTTACTGAAATATGCCTCAAATCTGCCTAATGGAGTCGATCATATTGTCGTATGGAGTGAGAATTGTCCATTACAAAACAGATGATGTGTTATTTCTTAATAATACAGATGAATCAGACCCTTAGGCAGATTGAACAGAAGTATCTACTCAGAGGTCACACGCATATGGAGGTTGATTCGGTCCATTCAAGGATTGAAACAGCATTGAAGAATCAATATGCCTCACAGATCAACGTAGATATCAAAACAATTGTCAAGTGGAGATTTGTAAATAAAGTTTAACGTACAGAAAACTCAGGCAACAATACTGACAAAGAAGTCTCAGAAGTCGCTTACCAACTGTGGAAATGGAGGATCACCCAATAATCGAGTCACCTTCCGCCAAGCTTTTGGGGATTAACATCAACAATAACATACCCTGGCAGGACCACTTCATCACTATTGCTAAAACGGTATTCCAGAAGCTTGGAATTTTGTTTCCTGTAGGAAGCTGTATACACCAGAGCAACTACTGCTGCTCTACAAGGCACAGATCCGACCATCGTTGGAGTACTGCTCCCATGTGGAGGGAGGCACTCTCTAAAGATTATGGACGCTATCCAGGAGAGCGAAATTGGGCTAATCGATACGCTTAACCTCAGAAAGGACCTCCACAGCCTGACGTCGTAGAAATATATTAAGTGCTATCCAAGGTAAACTTTGCAGGTCCAAGGTAGAAAACCACGAACAATTTTCTTTTCAGCTACTTCCAAAGTGTCATCGATTGTTGGTAAAAGGTATGAATCCTTTTTGGTCAAATCGCTGAGCCGTCTATAATCTACACAAAACCTCCGTCCTTCTTTCTCACATGAACTATCAGAGAGGCCCAAGAGCTAGATGATGGCTCGATCGCTCTTCGTTTCTACATATCTTTTACCATATTCCATCTAGAGAAACCGATATGGCTAGACTTCGTTTTAGCAGAAACCAAAATGGGGGTTGAGAGTAGTGTTAGTCGACTCGGTTTGATGTCCTTAAACAACTAGACCATTCCCAGACCGAGGAAACGCTCCGGTGAAAACTACGGCACTTTAAAATTTTGATACCTAACCTAACTTAACTCGACTGGTCAAGTTGTTGAGGTCAAAATGGTAATGGGGCTTAAAGGAGTGTTAATTGACTCAGTTTGATGTCTTGAGTGGGATTAGACCATTTTTAGACTAACAAAACGGCCAGATGAAAATCTACGCCTCTTTGAAATTTCAAACCTAACCTAAAAACGACTTTGAAATTTAGATATTTTTTTACGAAATATATGGTCAATTCAAAATTACTTGACGGGTAGAGTACAGCGACACCAGAAGGGACGCCAAAAAGATGAAAAATAAAAAAATTATGATACGTTGAATTCTTAATGTTCCTAGTTCGGCTGGCCCCCAAGACGTCACTAATTTTGTAGATTTTAAATACTCTAGGCACATTCCCCCAATTGGGGTTGTCATCTATTCAGTTTTTTCACTATGTGCCGGAAGAGGCCCTAGGCGCAGACCTTCGAAGGCCCTTTTTGGCTTAATTTCCTAAATGAGAATCAAAATAAACGTTTTTTTTTTCAGTCTATTAGATGATACAATTCGAGTCGGGACAACAAACCGAGTCAATTGACACCCTTTTTTAGCCCCGATCGATTTGGTCAGGTTATGTAAGGTATTGAAATTTCCAAATTTCGATGTGGCGTAGATTTTAACCGGAATGTTGCCTCACTCTGGAAGTGGTCAAGTTCGAGTCACGATGTCCAGCCACGTCGATTAACATCGATTTTGTGCTCACCAAGTCAACTTTTTTGGAAAAGTTAGGTTAGGTAATGAGACTTCAAAATGCCGTAGTTTTTCACCAGAATATTTCCTCGGCCTGGGAGTGGTCTCGTTTGATTCAGGACACCAAACCAACTCATTTGACACTACTCTCGATCCCCATTTCGGTTTCCGCTAAAATTTAGTACCTATTCATGATCATAACGAATAACTCAAGTTCACTTTTTAAGTTCCTCTGTAGAATATGGGGAATAAACATAGTAATATACTTTTAGGATAATTGAGCCTCTATTTAATCCTACTGTATACATATGCGTAGAATTACCTGTCTGAGAGATACCCAAACAACATGTTCCCAAACAGTATTCCCAGCATGGTGACCGTCTGTGCCAAATTGGCCAAATATTGCTTCTGACATATCAGGTTCCATTCTGAAATGATTGTTGAGCTGAATATTGATCTGCAAAAAAAAGAAAAATTGTACTTAAGATGTCACTGTTCTGTGATTGGACTGTTGTATGTTGCGTTTTTTTTTCTAACAGTAATAGCGGGCACCTTTGATGATGATGCATGATCAGCTATCGTTTTAGATTTATCAACATTTAGTGACAAACGCTCGTTGTCCTGTAACAGAGAGACATCTTTATCCCAATGCTGTCCTACCTAAGAAAAACAATGAAATTATATTGTTGTAGACAGATGTAATCCCAATAAAACTTATTCCCGTTTTCAGTTAAGGCAAACAGTAGTTTAGCGATGGTGGAGAAATCTTTTACAAATGTGCGATAATAACTGCACAGTCTCAAAAAGCATCATGAGCGTTGGACGATACTTTCCAATCCTTTACAGCCTCGACCTTCTCTGGGTGCTTCTGGATTCCGTTTTTAGTCAACAGATGTCCGAGGTATTTTTCTTCCCTTTTAAAAATATCGCATTTCTTAGGATTTAGCTTCAAGTGCGCTCCTCGTTTCTGCATATGTTTTACCGCATTTTGTACTTCATCAATCGTAGAACTTGGAATTCTTCTTGAGGGCTGCTTGACTAGCAGGGCATCTCCTATATTAGTTTTATGACGTACCAGATGTATTCGCCATTTTTTCTGCGCTGCTGCTCGCGTCGCAAATTAATAAACTGGGGCTGTCGCATTTTAGGGGGCATCTTTGAGCAACCAAGTAGTATCTCGCCACAATTGCAATAGATATCATAGTGTTTGGGTAAAAAAAAACCATGCTTTGTTTTTAAACGTATCCATTTTTTGAAGGTGTCATGTAGGTGAATAGCGTTTGAATGAACAGCAAGTGTTAGATGAGTACTAGAAAGGGCAGTGCTAAGCTATACATACATTTTAATGCAATGCCAGTTTGTGTATACAAAATTTTCATGTGAAAACTTCCCACCACGAATTTCTCGAAAACCACTGCTTAAAAGGAAAGACGTGGAGACGAGTCAAAAGATTTGTTAACGGTGACAAATTTTTTACCAAAAACTACTTCACCCTCTTGTACCGTCTGCCTCCCAGGGTCATTCCCTTAAAAACTTTAAATGATAAGAGGTAGGTATCAAAAGATATCCTGTTTCAAAGGTATGTCGAAGTCCTTTATTTTGACGTTTGATTTTTTTAAATCGGTCAATTCGTTTCCGAGAAAATTAGAAAAATCTGTCTATGTATCTCTTGTTCGAATAGAAAACAAAACCACACGAAAATATCATTTTTTATTGCAATAGGTATTCAAAAGTTGCCCGTTATTAGCCAAACAGCGATGCTCAAATTCCTGACGGAGAGTTGCAAAAACATGTTGTTGGATATCATGGAAGGTTTCGATGGTGCGTTGGCGAAGGTCATCCAAACTTTCAGGTTGAGGAGTAAACACGATAAATTTCAAAGAGCCCAATAGAAAGAAGTCTAATGTCGTCAAAGCAGGAGATCTAGTAGGCCATTCTTGACTCTCTTCGCCTTTTCCATTTATCTGGAAACGCGTCACCTAGCCATTGCCGAACCGAAAGAGCATAGTGAGAACGAGCGCCGTCTTGCTGGAAATAGATCTGTCTCATCAAGAATAGGGTTTCCATCTTCTTTTATTTGGTTTTTAACGCTTTCAATGATAAGCTTATTGATGGTATTCTCCTAATGTAAAGCATGAGGATTTTCATTGCTCCAATACCTGCAGTCATGCTTATTAACGAATCCAGTTGGATAAAAACTGTGCATTCTTCAATAAGACATATATTATTTACATGAATAATATTATCATTAATCAATGTACTACCCATTTGTTCACAAAACTCAACTCGCCAATCGAAGGCATCTTCGGAGAACTATTGCGCTATTCTCATTTTGAAATGGGCATATTCCAGCCATTGTCCTCAAGCGCTGTGCCGCTGAGCTTCCACCTATTCCTTGCAAGCTCTTCAAACTATCGTATCAGCATGGTAGGTATGTCTCCCGCTTCATGCAAGATTGGCTGCATACAACCCATCCCTAGGAAAGGCACAAAAACCTATCTAACCAACGATAGGCCTGTGGCTCTTCTCAGCATCATGTCTAAGGTAATGTAAACTGTCATCAACACACAGCTCCTGAAACACCTGGACAACAATAACATCATAAATGGCTTCCGTAACCACAGGTCTACGGGTGACCTCCTGACCTACGTCATTCATTTGTAGAACAGAGCACTCGAAAATCATGGCGAATCCCATGTTGTTACACTTCACACATCGAAAGCCTTCGACAGAGGGTGGCATGAGGGACTTCTGGTGAAGCTTGCTGCCTATGGACTACCATCTGGCCTGCACCAGTAGCAGAAAGGTTTTTAGAGTGACAGATCTCTGTTTGTTGTAGTCGAGGGCTGTTCGTCAGACGTATTTTCAATGAACGGCGGTTTTCCTCAGTGATCTGTCCTATCCCCTACACTGTTTCCGCTGTACATCAACGAGCTGCTGGAAATAAATAACATTCAATCCAATCTACAGCTTCGCAGACGACAGTACATTAATATCGCGCATCTAACCAGGCAAGCCACTCATCCCATGAGACGGTACCTCGGCAACAGCAGTATGCCTCACAGATCAACGTAGATATCAAAACAATTGTTGGGTGGGGATTAGTAAATAAAGTACAGTTTATCGTACAAAAAACTCAGGCAACAGCACTTACAAAGAAGTCTCACGTTGGCTTACCAACTATGGAGATGGAGGGTCACCCCATAGTTGAGTCACCTTCCGTCAAGCTTTTGGGGATCAATATCAACCATAACATCTCCTGGCACGTCGTCGTCAGTATTGCTGTAGGAAGCTGGCGTATTGCTTCCATGTGTGGGGATGCGTTCCGAAGCACTCTCTAAAGCCTCTGGGCATTCCGAAGCACTCTCTAAAGCTTCTGGGCACTATACCCAGAAGCGATCATTAGACTAATCGATATGCCTAACCTCACAAGGACCTCCACAGCCTGCAACATCGAAGAACGGTGGCTGACATGTCCCTGTTTTCAAGATTCTATCACGGGAGATGTTCGAGTGTGCTCTCCCAGATTATAACACCAAACGCCGTCTGAACGAGGAGCACTAGAGAGGCTCTGCGAGCTCATTCTCACCAGGTCGAGGTCCCTACTCCCCGAACCAGTCTCCTCCAGCATTCATTCTTTTGGAGAACTTCGACGCTGTAGAGTGAGCTGCCGGGGAATTCGTTTCCCGACGGCTACAACCTTCAGCGTTTCAAATCTAACGTGCGCTGGCACTTATCCTCTCACAGTACTTCAGCCCCAGGCTTTCGGCCTTTGCGGGAGGCTGACCATAAAAAAGATAATATTTATGGAGTTTAGTAACGGTCTATATAGAGCCTAATGAGTCGCATCCACAATTTAGCGTACCTAATAAAGTATTAGGATTTATGCCAAAATGACCCAAAACTTCAGCTTGAGTAGCATCATCCAAAACTCTCCGCTTTTTATTGCAACAGATTCAGTTTAAATAAGTTTGGTAATAGGGTCCAGAACATACCTATGCGAAGTGGCGACGGCGAGCACATTGATTTTAGGCACCATAAACTGGAATCATTTCCACTGTATTTTCAACTGCCCCGCAGGAATTTAAACATCGCCTATATCATCGTTTGGCCAATAACGGGTAACAGTTTGAACACGTATTGCGCAATAAAAAGTTATATTTTTGGATGTTTTTGTTTTCTATCTGAACAAAGTAAAATACATAAGATATTTCTAAGAGGGTACAAGGGTGGTTAAAAAGTTGTCCCCCTTTACAAATCTTTCTCGGCGTCTTATCTTTTAATCTGTCGTTTCCGATATATCCGTGATGAGAAGTTTTCAATTTAACACCCTCTACATATAAAAAAAGTATGAAGATGCAATGACTTACCTGTCAAAAACGTAGTGCGTGCACTGTGGCGTGCATTTCGCAGTGACATTGTTAACGCACTGGTAGTCGATAGGTGGCGCTATGAACACGATGCTCAACTGATGCCAAGCCACTGGGAATTTGACTAGAAAGATGATGAGGCATACCCAGACTTGCCATCTCCCCAGAACGCCGATGCTCTTCTGGATGATGTCAGGTTCTTTTTCTTTTGACTGAGAAGGAGTGTCCTGTTTGACATGTCCATCTTCTTTACCATTTGACACTGAAAAGTACAAAAAAAGACTTTGATTTGGTATTTAGTATGATCATCAGTACTTTCTCCAAACTACTACTACTCGTCGTCGTTAACTGTCAAGGCGGTCCGGAGGACCTTTGCCTTTATGTCACAGTTCGTCAGTCAGTTTGTCATCCTGTCGGCCTGGTCACCCAGAAACCAGACGATGTTATAGAGAAAACAAAAAAAAGAAAGGGAGGAAGAAAGAGAGGAAGAAAGAAGAGCAAAGAGAGAAGTGCAACTGTTAAAATAGGCATCGTTAAAATAACTAGGGTAATTAACTTTGATGCTCTAAACACAATTTTGTTGGGATCGTATATTGCTAAAAAGGGAATTTATATGATCTAAAATTCCACGACTTAATTTTGGTTACAGTGCGAGCCGCGGCCTGGAATGTTTGCGGACTTGCTCGACCGTGTAGTCCACTGAGTCACGCAGCAAAGGGTTGCTATGCGATTCTGCTTGTTCATAGCGCCGCTGCGCCTGTGTTTTGATATAGTCCTTTAAGTAAGGAATATCAAGATCTTTATGCAGGGTCTCGTTTGAAACATACCAAGGGGCATTTGTAATAGTTCTCAGGATCCTACTTTGGAGTACCTGCAAAGCTCGCATGTGCGTCTTAGCTATAAAACACCAAGCCGCACATGCGTAAGTAATTGCAGGTCTAATAATAATTTTGTACAGCCGAATTTTGTTAACCAGACTTAACGTGGTTCATCACGTTGTCTAGTAAGCTAAATCCGCGAGAGGGCAGCATCTGTACACAACCCAGCATTATTTAGAAGCTCCTCCTATTTTCTGAAGGAATTATAGAAAACAGCCATGGCCCCGACAGCAATGTTGCCAAGCATGCTCAAAGAACCACCCGACGGGATCCCCTTGTCCGATAACCTTTGTGGACACCGATCCGAGACCCGTGCGGTCAACAAAAAATTTGTCGGCTTGTCCCTCAAAGGCCAAGCAACTGAAGCAACAGCACACGTGGCGGTCCGCATTCCATCATTTGGGATATGCCAACGACGGCGACGATGGATCTGAGGATTGTCGATATGAGCAATCTGTAAACTTTGAATTGGGGAATGGCTAGGCTTAGGAACTATTGTATTATTTCGCAAGTGGGCATTATATAGGAGGGTTTGTGTATCTTATTTTCGGATAATTGGTATTTCCTTGCTATTGATAAATTTTTTTCAATGTAGGTATGTATGTATGTCTTTGCTGGAAGTTTGAAAATTTGATCAGATATAAGGTTGACGGTTATTCTGGTTATGTACGATAGCGATTTGAAAACATTTTACAGAGTGTGATATGTGGTTAAAAATGAAATTGAATATTGGTACCTAGTATTTTTAAGAATTTATAAAACGCAAGTTCTGGCTGTTTGGCTGATGGGTCAAAGAAGATGATGAATACCTAATTTGAAAATATGTACCTATGTAGCCAGATAAAAAAGAGCTAAAATGAATTGAGATGCTTGGTGATGGGCCGTAGGAGCAAAATACATTTGCGGTATTAGCAGAACATATTGTACCTACCTACTACTTATTACTTCCACACAACCACACAGGTGAGATGAGTAAGTATTGTAATTGCGAACATTTTTTCGTATCGAGATCGTTTTCTGACGTTTTGTGGAGTCTACACGCCATAATGAAAATTTAATAATGCCACTGATTTAGTCGGTCTGCCCCTCTATATCTATCTGCCGTCATTTTTCTACTCGCAGCATCTCAGTAACCGCTGCTACAATTTTCTGTCGGATGCAAAAAATGAAAATTACCAGAACAGCTCCCAATTTCTTTTTTTTAGCGTTTTAGGGGCTTCTAATAATATTTAGTTTTTTTTTAGGTAAGGAGCATATTAATAATTAGGATCGCTGGGAGAATTGCTTGAGGGGCGAGCTGCAACCATTTTTGTATTCACATAGAACTTATGATAAAAAAACAGGCCCACTCGACCATTGTCTTTGAAGATATACCTGTGGACGTGGATGTAGACAAACATCAGCGGACTATTATAATGTATTATGATTATCGTAATTTCAGTACCTAGCTACTGGACCGATTTTGATAGCGTTTACACAACAACAATACAACATATGTAACAAATAAAACAAGTGATCAACAAATGAAGCAACAATGAAACAATGAAGGCGAACTACGGGTAAATGCAGACAAACCACTAATAACAACCACTCTGAAGAACAGTCTCCAGAAAACTAAATAAATATTCTGGAGAAGAATAGAAGACAATATATATGTCTCAGCATTTACAAATTGCAAGGAAAAAATCGAATTATCTCTGTGGTATACAGCACTTCCTCTACATATAAAAAAGGGGTCCGCGGCGGCAGCTTTGTAACCACCAGGGTTACCTATGGGCGGGTCACTCTTAGCGGCTTCACCTCAAACGCTTTGCGAAAGCCGTCGCGCCGCCGGCCGCTGCGCGCTATCGGTACTCGTGCCGCTCCACGCCATACGTCTGCCGACGCCGCGCGGCGGCGACGCGACGCGAGACATCCCTCAAACAAGAACTCGCCTGGAAGTAACTATGATTTCTGATTATTTGACCCATGGGGCACCGCTCAACTTGCTATGAAGCCACAATAACGTTCTAAAGCTAACTCATGTATCATTTTTTGAATCGATATATCATTTGCTTTAGCTATTCATCTAAGATACCGTGATGGCACGCGGATAGTTGCACAGGTATAAGTGTTTTCCAGTTTTCAGATAGAATGAAAAAAAAACAAACAATCGTACATTGCTATGTGAATATATTATGTAGACAAATGTATATATGGTAACATCGCTTATCACATAATATCCGCATAACTCATAAACACGTTTCCAGTAACTATTTCCTGGAATATCCTTCTCTTTGACAGTTTGGCAACAAGGCCGGTTATTTCTTGTTATCGGCCAGCCTAAAGTTCTCTGTCTCACTCTAAAGAGGACGGATCAGTGGGAGGCGTGTCGGAACCGATTTTTTGATAGTTTTTCATCAATCTTTCCGTTATTATTAGAGATATCGAAAAAAAGTTTTTTTTATTTGATTGAATATCTACGATTGCGTTGTACTACGCTCAGAAATGGCGTAAAAAGAAATAAATTAAAAAACTAAGCAAAGTATCTTTTTGAAAAATCAAGTTTTTCAAAGAAACTTAGCGTCAGTCGGAACATATTGTGTCACTAATTATAAGAACAAAATTAGAAAGTTCTAGTATCGCTATATTTTGAAATATTATTGAAATAAAATTCAAGAAATCTAGTACAAAAAATACCCACAATCCTCGAAAAAACCATATACATTCAACGAAATACACCCTCTTAGAAGGCATGACAATATAACATCGATAAAAAATAGCTATTACTGGAAATATAAACCGTTTATAAAACGTGACGAACCACCTTAATTTTGAAGTTCTACATAGCAAAGGATAAAACTGTCGAAATGTAATTTGGAATTTTGTTTTTACCATCTCAGTATGGTTTCGCCATGTCATACCCTTGTCTAGGGTGACACCAAGGTACTTGACGCAAGAGCTCCACCGTAATAGAGTACCGTTAATAGAGACCTCTGGCGGGGTGCCGCGACGCTTTTTGGTACAGTAGATAGCCTGCGTTTTAGAATGGTTGATTTTGATAAGCCACCGATCCGCCCACTCTAGTACTTCATCCACCGCTGTCTGTAGCCTGTCATGGACTAGGTTGCTAGACCATGACTGGGCCACTAGTGCGGTGTCGTCAGCATAGAGATAGACTTCACAGTTGCTGGGACTAGGGACGTCATGAATGAAAAAAGAGTAAAGTATTGGTCCAAGGACCGAACCCTGAGGAACACCGGCCTTGACAGGCCGTATTGTCGACAACACATTGTCAATTTTGATCCGAAATTTCCTTCCTTCTAGAAAGGATTTCAACAGTTTTAGGAGCCAAAAAGGAAAGCCCTTTTGGATTAACTTATAGAGGAGGCCCTCATGTCATACTTTGTCAAAGGCTTTCGATACATCTAGAAGTAAGACACCAGTGCTCTTGTCTTCGGTAAATCCCCCGGTTATTTGGCTCCACCAGTCTGACTGCCTGCAGCTCAGTGCTATGTTCAGACCGAAATCCGAATTGGACGTCAGGAATCACGTTATGATCCGACGAAAAATTCTCAAGGTGACGGAGAATCACTTTCTCGGCGAGCTTTGAAGGTGCTGACAGCAAACTAATGGGACGATAATCCTGGGGAAATATCGAACCCGCTTTCTTTGGGATCATAATGACTTCAGCAACCTTCCAAGCCTTGGGGAAGTATTGAGTCCTGAGCATAGCGTTAATTATTGCCACCAGATATGTCACGGCTTTTGGCGGGAGTAGCTTCAACGCCTTGTTAGTGATCTGATCCTCTCCAGGTGCTTTCCGTACCTTGAGGTCTTTAATATGGCCGAGAAGCTCTGCTGGTGTGCAGTGAGGAATCATTGGTGATTCCTCTGTTGTGCTATGCAGAGCTTCTGTGGAGGAATCTTCCGAAGAAGTATCTTCGAAAGAGGATCCACCAACAGGAGCATTGTCACCGTCCCCACCATTGGCCCTGAAGTACCTCCTGACAGATCAATTTGTCGCTCCTCATCGAGGTCATTATCAAGATCATAATTGGGTGAGAACTGATTTTCCATAGCATCAGCAAAAACCTCCACCTTATCACTAGTCGTAAAGACCATGCCTCTAGGACCATGAATATGGGGAAGTTTTTCCCGTTTGCCATTTCTGAGCGCTTTCGCGACTTTCCATAGGGGAGCACTTGAGTCGAGCATTCCCATTAGAAACTCGTTCCATTGCTCGTTGCGCAATTCGTGGAGTGCGTTTCTCACTTCATGGACAAGATTCGTCGCTCTACGGATGTCATCAGGATGACAGGACCTCTTTGCTTGCTTGATAGCAGATCTTTTATCCGAAATTTTTTGTCGAATATCGGCTGGAAGGAAAGGTCTACCCAGGCGCTGCACAGGATGCACCGCTGCGCGTTGTAGAGCGTTTTGAACGAAACTTGTCCACTCCGCTTGAGCGGCATCAATTCCATTCTCATCAATTATGATCGGGATACTGGGAAACTCTCTGAGGAGAGACTTGTATAGCTCCCAATCAACGCGTTTTCTTGAAGGAGTTTGCTCCTCCAAGTTATGCTCATTCCCCACCTCCAAGATGACAGGCAGATGATCGCTTGAAATATCATACATGACCCTAGAAGTAACACGGAACCTACAATTTCTAGATATTGCGAAATCTATAACATCAGGTGCTTGCAAGTGGTTAAAAGGGTGATGCGTAGGCTCCTCAGTGCTGTGGATGAGGCACCCATTTCGCATCAAATGATTGTATAGGCGAACACCGCAAGTAGAGTTAAGCCTTGAGTGCCATGCGCGATGTTTGCAGTTGTAGTCCCCAGCAGCGATAAGAGGACCCGAGCAGTCCAGTAGAACTTCAAGGTCAGCCTCTCGCAGCCTGGAACCATCTGACATACACCGATGTGATTTTCAATGGGATACTTCCAGCCATATTTATTACAACAGAAGCCGCTTCAATGCTTTGCATCTCAGCGTTGCTGCTTCTATGATAATCAATACCACGTTTCACCAGCACGGCCAAGCCGCCGCCGCGTCCAGTTAATCTGTCAGCGCGTATGACATCGTAATTCGGGAAAACTAAGCGGTCTCCAGGATTTAGCAATGTCTCCTGCAGCAGAGCTACGTCTATGCATTCATCCAAAAGAGCTTGATGAAATTCCCGTCTTTTGGGGATGTCCTTTAGGCCCAAACAATTCCAAAAGAGAATTTTGATGAATGCAGGCTGTCTACTGCTATACCTAGCCATCTAGTGGCTGAGGAAAGATCGCCTGCAAAGCCTGAGTGGCGCTAATCAGGGGACTGATTATTTGCTGTAGCGACCTTAGCGCTGTTGCTAGGTCCACATTTTGAGAAGTCAAGGAGGAACTTTGAGCAGGAGGGGCGGACAAGGGTGTGACATTGGCCGCTTCTGCATAGGATTTATTACGCCTTTCAGTGATAACCTGGATGTTCCTTCGAGGAGTATACCTACATGTCGGGCTATTCGCTGAATGCCCCTCACCACAGTTTGCACATTTGCGCGCCTCTTGCTCTGTTAGAGGGCACAAATGTGTCATGTGGTCCTGAGCACATTTGACACACTTAGGAGACGCAGTACAATATGACTGCGCGTGTCCATATTTCTGGCAGCGATGGCACTGTCCAATGAGTCGAGAATTCTTTTGAACTTCGACTCTTATCGCTAGGCCCAGCAGTTCGTGTTCATTGAATACTTGCTGGGACTTCTCTATCTTTGGCAGTATCACTACCGCCAAAGGCATAGGCACGCCTCCGCTACGTTTGAGGCGGATAATATGGTGAGGGGAATAGCCTTTCTGCTCTAATTCCTCCTTGATATCATGTTCTGAAAAGGATGTGGGGATCCCTCTGATAACTGCGTGGATATTTCTTTCAGAGGGAAGAGGAAACGTATGATGTGGGACGTTTTCCTCTTTGAACAAACGAATGATTTTTCTGTAGTCATCTTCCGACTTAGGAAGAATGCGAATCCCCGCATCGACGACTACTGCCCGTTCTATTTTGATGCCAAGACTAACAAATTTGCCATTAAGTGTCCGCCAACCAGTCACCTCTCGTAGGACTATCGGAGTGACACGACGTTGTTTGGATGACAGCTCCGGTGTCACTTGGGTTGCGCGGGTTGGTGTAGACGTAATATCACCAGCCAAATGAGTATTCACGTCAGTATTTTGCATATGTAATGGAGATGTGACTGGATGGCTTTGTTGTATAGAAGCAGAAGGTTGCAAAAGAGACTGTTTAGTTGTAGGACATAGGGAATCAGAAGGAGTAGCAGGTTTTGAAGGTAAAGGCGGATAGTCGTCTAGAGAACGTACTGTTCGTCGTTTACGACGTCGAACGGTGGAAAATCCGTCATCTTGAGTGCTGTTTTCGTCCTCTGTGGCAGTAGAGTTATTTGTCGGCGTTTGGCTGTCAAGTTTTCTTTTTGTGTTTGAGCTGTCAAGTGGAAAGGAAGGACTTAGTTGGGAAGTAAGGAGGCTCACCTGGGTGGTCAGTTTCTCAATCTGTTTTTGTAAGGTGGTAATTTGAGTAGTTTGTTCAGCAATCTGCTTCGCCTGGTCCTGGATGATTTTGTACAGCAGTGACTTTTCATCATCGTCGGTTTTGACAGCTGGTGAATTTGCTTCATTTTTCTTTCTTATTTGGGTGTTTGCCGGGTGTTCTGTACTGGGATGGATGGTGGGATCCCCAGTTGATCCATCATAGTCGATCTCCATTCAAAAAAGCTAGTTTTCTCAATACAATTTTAAAAACTTTCTGGAGCGCAAATTAGTGACGTTTACCAAGAATGCCCTATACTTTCTCCAAACATGAACTACTATTGAGTTATTTTTGTAAGGTCTAAGATATGAGAATCCAGGAACTAGGCAACGTCAAGGACTGGAGGGTAAAGTAAACTAAGGAATAGTAGTGGAGGGTAAAGATGGAGAACCTAGTCTCTTAGAACAAGCGGCGATTAGGCATTTTTGATTTTTTTTGTACTATCGAGTGTTGAGTTTTGTCATAAGTTTGACCAAACAATTAAATTTTGCTACAAAATTCGCGGTATAACTTTTTGTTCACAGTACGAGGCGCATCCTTGTGCTGCTCAGCAGAGCTAAGTAGACCTCTTGAGTGCCTATAACGTGAAAATAAGTTTGTTGCTGGAACAAATTTCCATTTGGCTTGTACGATTTATTCATTTCATATGTTTTTGGTGGCTGGAATCAACCTGTAGGACTCAGATTTTTTGAAAATTTATATCAGAGCTACTCAGTTTTCCTAAGTGCCTATAACGTGTGAAAGATCGTTGGTGGTACAAATTTCCATTTGGATTTTACGATTGGTTTTAGTTTTAGATATACATCTCTTGGGCAGCTAGAGTCAGCTTGTAGAACTTTGATTGTTAGCAAATCAATATCACGGCTGCATAGTTCTCCTATGTGTCTATAAAGTGTAAAAGTTTGTTGGTGGTACAAATTTCCGTTTGGCTTGTACGATTTATTTTAATTCTAGATGTAAAACTTTTGGGTGGCCAGAATCACTCTGTAGGCCTCTAATTTTTGCAAACCTATAGCACAACCATGTACTTCTTTTAGATGTTGTTTAGGTGGTACAAATTTACGTTTGTAAGATTTATTTTATTTCAGATGTCAATCTTTTGGGCGGCCAGAATCATCCTGTAGGCCTCCGATTAACCAGATCACAATACTCTCCTATCCCCTATCGGTGTCGAAAGGAAAATTTGGAAAATGACCAGGAACCCCTAAAACGCCTAAAAACCAAATTTGGACTGTTTTTACACTTTTAGTTTTTTATTATTGCTGCGCTGTCACTGAAACGGTGTCGAAAGTAAAATTTGGAAAACGATCAGGAACCCCTAAAATGCCTAAAATCGAAGTTTCAGCTATTTTTATATTTTTAGTTGTTTATTATTGCTGCGCTATCATTGATACAATAAAACGATCTAAACTAATCTACTTACTCGTATGTACTTGTAAACGTCAGACAATTCAGAAAGCGGGAAACCTGCTTCACTGTGTAGAATTTTCAATAACTAACACCTTATTATAATCACTCAAAACTGGGAAAAAAAAGGTTAAGGCGTAATTCAGGGAGGTAGTAAGTTGGGACTCAGTTCATGTCGCGGGTGAGCTGATTCTTTATTGGCTCTTTCTCATCGGCAAAACCTCAACTGTGGCGTGGTGGAATCTGAACTCACCAACTATAACATGTTCAGTCCATATTGTTTACGAACCTAGCCAATTAAGTGAATTGGCTACCTATTTTTTTAACGAAAATAATGCTAAGTTAGTGTTGCATTGCGTTATAATTAGTCGGTAAATCGCCACCACCATTGTAACAATGTAACAAAGTACTAATCTGTAATTAGGTCTCTCCAAAGCTTTTTATGCAACGCTATAGTAATTAAGTATATCTTCATTAGCTGGCTGATGAAATCTTTCACTGTTTGCTTTTGAAGGTGCTATTTCAAAACGTATGATACGTAAATAACCAATTGGTGTATATTTCTTTAATCTAAAAAATCCAATAGCTAGTCTGCTCATCAGAAGAGAAAGAACAGAATGTAAAATTCCTAGGCAACACTCATGAACTGCTATTATGCATATTTTCAATCAACTATGTCGTATTCTATATTGAACTGCGGCTATTCTACACACAACAAAGAGACATACAGCGACGATGTGTAAGAGTATTGGCCAACTTGAAATATAGAGAGCCCTGCAAAGGTGTGTTTATCAGGTTGCACCTACTAACATTACCTTGTATTTTCATTTTGTAATGCTTGTATCACGTACAGCGCAATGAAATATCATGTATCAGACATAACGAAATTCATATTCATAATACAAGAGAAGCTGCTAATTTTAAAATACAAAGTACAAGAATTAGCAAATCAAGAACAGGCATAAATTAATATGCCTTGCACGTCTACAATGCTCTGCCGAGCGGGATGAAAGTATTGGAAATGAATACTTTCCGTGACAAGATCTAGAAATACTTGAATAGAAAAGCATTTTGTGATCACAATGACTTCTGGCGATTTAAATGTGTAACATATTTGCCAAAATTTGTACAATTTTTCAACTGTGGTGTCATGTGTATCTTTTATTAACATTTTAATGTTATCTTATAGCGTTTTCGACTTACTGCACTGATTTTAACTACGATTGCACTGCAGTGCACATTGAAAACTCGTCTGGTGCCCAGAAGTGCAATAAATCTGAACTGGTAAGTCGAACATACACCAAATTTCAGTGCAATTCAAGTAACTGTTCTATCAGCCAACTGATGACAGTTTGATGGCATTTTGCAACCCGAGAGCTCAATTTCATTCTGTGGTGGCTTTAGAATTTAGTACGTAGTTTGAATCCAGCTTAGTCAATCGTTTATTCTATTTATCGACATAAAACTACACTAAAAATGAATATCTATATCGGTAAATACTTATGTATATCTTGTTGTATCTCTTCTTCCGTCAGTTTATGAACAACATCTTCAACAAATATTCGTACTTTTGGCACACCCGCAGCCGTTGTATGCTTCAATTTACTCATCATCCGAAGATAACAATATTCGCAGTTCTTCCAACTATAGGTACTTTCCGCACCTTTCATGCTACTATGTATACTACCCCACTACCCAGTTCTTAATTAAAAATTTATTTACTCTGACAAATAAAATAGGTTACAATTAATATTTTATAGACGTTAAAAATGCACTGAAATCGCCACGAGCTCAGAGAGTCCGTGCGCGGACAAGTCGAAAACAAAAAACCACACTAGTTTTGCATTCAAATCTAAGGCGAACATAATTTTGACACTCAGTTCCTATGAGTGCAGTGATAAGGCAGTAAGTCGAAAACGCTATTTAGGTTTGACATGTCAAAATTGTATTTTTACCTGGCTGTTTTTATTTTAGTTTTAACTCTATGTATATTAGTTAATCACATAATTTTGACTTGTGTGAACATTTTTTTTGTAGTAGTACTAATAAATCACTGCTACTATTACTACCATGACTACTACCTCTGTGATATCAGTCGAGTGGTTACAGATAATTAATTTGGAGTGACATCGTTTGATAACTATGCCAGGAAACAGCGTTTGCTTTTTTGATAATGATTTTGAAATTTTTGAAGACATTTGCATTGCTGCTGCACAATTATGTATGCGTTTATTACAGAGGGCTTAGAAAATCGGCTTGGTCGCAAGAACAGAAGCACTCGCACACCCGGAAGTGGGAGAGAGTGTTTGCCCGCCCGGCGTTGAACCAGCTTGAGTCATCTGATGGCATATCCAACGGACGCAAACGCTTCCATCACCCATGTCATCATGCCTGACCGGCTAAAACCCGTTCTCTCTTTTCTTACCTCTGCCCAATCTCCGTCAGCACCGGGCATCATCGTAAACGATATTCTTCGCAGTGAAAGATGAGTTAAGTAAGTTTTTCTTCTCCTTCTTCTTCTTGCTACATTTCCCTACGTTCCTCTTCCCCTTTCGGTTTTAAAATGCCTTCAACCATATTATGTACCATCTTCCAGCCTTGCCCGCTCAATATCGTGATAGCCACCATGTTTTCTGGGGGTGAGGTCCTCAGGCGGGTTCGCTCTATCTTTCTGGTTGTAATAACACCACCTATAGTACTTAAGTAAGGTGTGCTCGACTGTGTCGCTCTGACCGCAATGTCGACAACGATCATCCGTTGCTCGTCCTGTTCTGTTTCTAAATACCAGAAGGGACCGTGTCCCGACAACGCCTGTATTAGGCAATAGAGGGCTGTTCTGTGTTTACACTCTGCCCACTCTCGTATATTTGGATCTAGTCCACTGTGCCACCCCCATTGTACATGTACTGGACCGGATCCCCTACCACTCGTCCATTGCTTTCCTGCCTGGCGGTACTCCACTGCTCTGACAGAGCACCTTCTGCGATATTTATATACAGAGTGTTTTCAAAGCTGAAACTTTCCTTTTCAGACACAGCAGCCTTTGAAATGACAAACCTAATGTACGGCCACAGAAAAATAAAAAAGTCGTAAGAAAATACTTACTATTCGTTCGCTGCGAAGTTTTAAGTATGAACCTGTCAGATGAGTTTAATAGATATGGTTCGAAGTTCACGGAGGCTTAAAAGCCAAATATTTCTTCTTCAACTTGGTGCATTCGAGGTTGTCTAGGTCGTCCAGCATGTCAACTATGTTGTGAATACAAATATCGTCTGAGTCTCTAGCTCTGTGCACGAGATAGACAAACCGAGGGGTGTAAGGTGAATACGGCCAGGGAAATGATCAACAACTCAACAGATGTATAATGCGCGCTGCTACCTACATGTACGCTCCATAGTAAACGGGTTTTTTTTCGTTTTTTGCCTCTGTTTTGGTCTAATCGCACAGGGACGGAATTAGAAACGAGGATTCTAATATCGGTCAATATCTTGATATCCTTAAGCATTTCGGTTATATGTTAGCGAGAAAAATCACTTCCTTTGGCCAGTACTATTTGCCCTATGAAGAAGAGCCCCAACTTAGGGACACTTTAATAGAAACAGTACGGTGCGCACTGCCCACCCTCAGCAGCGACTTCCTTTGCACCCTGTCTACGATTTGCTGGTGCTTTTTCCTGTCCATCGAATTTTTCCATACTGCAGCTCAGTATAGTATAACCAAGTGGATAACTCCGTTCAAGATATGTCTTGTTCTCATACTTGGCCTACGTATGTTTGGCATAATACGTGACAGTACTGCCACCTTTCTTTCTGCTCCCACTGCAGTTCTCTTTATACGTTCGTTGAAACATCCCTCGTTGACTGCGGTAATCCCCACGTATGCTATCGATTTCCAGGGTACTATTTGCACCCCTCTAAGATGGAAGCTCACTTGGTTCCTAGTGGCCCTAGAACCCCAGAGGATGACAGTCGCAGTTTTGCATGGTGCCAGCTAAAGTTGGTGCTTGGGCATCCACTCATTTACCCTTCTCTGAGCCTCGTTTGCATCAAAGTTTTCTCATCTTGAATGAATGAAGGAGGAGAGAGACGTTCTGGTGGCCAGAACCACCAGTGCATAGGCCAACAAGCAGGCCCTTATGCACCTCTCCTTACCCTAGTTCCCAAGTCCAGTCCTCATCACAAAGCTGAGGATGGCCTTGGGTCCTGCACATCTTATATCTTCAGGTTCAAGAACCCTTCAACCCAGTATGGTCTGCCTGTGATGCCCAAGGGCTTCGCAACGACAAAGAATGTGTGCCAAAGACTCTTCCTTCTCGCCACAGCGTGTGCACGTCGGGTCACTTGCCACCCCCATCACGTACAAGTGACGTTTGAAGATATTATGGCCGGATAGCAGTCCGGCAAGTAGCCTTAGCCAGCTTCTGTCCAGTGACAGACAGAACCGCCCTACCTTGGCCAGAGGTTCTGAAATAAGTTCTTTAGCTTGACGGAGATGTCCAGAGATTTCTCTCCATCCCATACCTCTATCTTCCTTCTAGTGTTACAGACACTTAATGCTACCTGGTTGTCAGAGCAGATGATGATCCGCCTGTTAGGGCCCTGAATTTCGTGAAGACGAAAGGCACAAGCTAAAACCGCTAAAACCTGCTTGGAATACCGTGGTGTATCCCCCAAGAGGAAGGCGCTCGGTAACTGCGGTAATCCCCAAGTGTACTATAGATTTGCAGGGTAGTATTTGCACCCCTCTAAGATGGAAGCTCACTTGGTTCCTAGTGACCCTAGAACCCCATAGGATGATCGTCTCAGTTTTTCTCGGTGCCAATTTAAGTTGGTGCTTGGACAGCCACTCATTTATCCTTCTCAGAGCCTCTGTAATGTCCTGCGGTGTCCCTGGATAAATCCAGGGACTTAGAAGGTTCTTCTGGTGAGTAAAACACGTGTGAACATTTCAGGTAATCTATTAGAACTATTGCAAAAGTATCTTCGAGGACAAGCGTACAGTAGTTGTTATTATTTTAGTGTCCTCGTTAGAATTAAATAAACAATAACAATGTGTTGCTATGCGAATAAAATATCGGTTGGTCCGTAATAGTCTACAAAAGCATGCAAGTGTATTAAAATTAGAACATGATTGATAATTTGCTGGAATAGGAGAATATAAAGGTTCATTGCACTACACCTCGTTTGCATCAAAGTTTTCTCGTCTTTGGTGGATGCTACGCTACCAGAGCAAGGTCATCCAAGAACGCCACAGTCTTTGTGATTCGAGGAACAGCTATCCTTAAAACCCCAAACGTCCTAAAGGAGCGGACTTAAAGCCGATCCCTGTGGAGCCCTTGCTGTCTGCATTATGGGTGAATAAAGGCCGATTCCCATTAAAGCAACGCGGCTCAGCACCAGCAGCATTTTTTAGATAGTATTCCCACTTAAGCGGCATTTGGCAGCAAAATGAGCTAACAAGCAGCGCAAATAACCAGTCGTGTGCAGTAGTGTATTCTGTATTCTGTAATGATGCTGACAGTAGAGAAGACGTCTACCACGATATGTTTTCTCTCATCTGGTTATTATAGGCTATCATATCTTTATGAACAAATGGGGATTCAAGAGCTAACAGTGAACGTTTTCTATAAAAATGCAAATTTTAAGTTACGTCTCTCAGAACACTATACAGGGTGGGCCATTAATGAGTGGACGGAGGATTGTGAGCTTACTAAAACATATTTTAGAAATCTGTCACTTGGTCAAGGTAGGGACCCTTTTTGATGTTTATACAGTGTCATTTCATATCAAACTTACAGTTTTTTGAATGAAACCCTTTATATATTATTACATATTTGGATTCGTTGGTGAACTCTAGTGTGACTTTATGTACCATACATGGAACTTTAAACGAACCGTTTTGCGCAAATTACAATTTTAGGTATTGGTAGGTATCAAAAAAATTAATATCGCAGCGATTATGAAACTTAGAAGGCCAGACCTTAGGTCAGATGCTTAACATTGAATTCTGTTTGTACTTGGAGGGATCAGTAGATTAATTAAGGAAACTTCAATCGCAGATAACTTGACTTTTTCAAATGGGAATGCCTATTTGGTTTATAGAATCAAATGCAAAATTTGACTATCTTTCTAACGATATGGGATTCTCAATACCAATCTTTTTTGGTTTTCATTTTATTTCAAATTTTCAATCAAATCGGTGTTTTCATTTCATTTCATATCAAACTTACAGTTTTTTGAATGAAACCCTTTATATATTATTACATATTTGGATTCGTTGGTGAACTCTAGTGTGACTTTATGTACCATACATGGAACTTTAAACGAACCGTTTTGCGCAAATTACAATTTTAGGTATTGGTAGGTATCAAAAAAATTAATATCGCAGCGATTATAAAACTTAGAAGGCCAGACCTTAGGTCAGATGCTTAATATTGAATTCTGTTTGTACTTGGAGGGATCAGTAGATTAATTAAGGAAACTTCAATCGCAGATAACTTGACTTTTTCAAATGGGAATGCCTATTTGGTTTATAGAATCAAATGCAAAATTTGACTATCTTTCTAACGATATGGGATTTTCAATACCAATCTTTTTTGGTTTTCATTTTATTTCAAATTTTCAATCAAATCGGTGTTTTTTAATATTCCCGCGTGCAAGCCAATGCCTGCTAGGGCATGAAAAATCAACAAATGCCCGTTAAGATGGAAGAAACCAACTGTCTTAGTAGAAAGATTCAAACGAACTAGAGTAGCGAGGCAAGATTATGAAAATTCCTTACAACACATCAGCTCTAACAGGATACAACAGCGGCAAAATATCTAATGTCAATGAGAAACTGGGGTATGACAAAGTGTTTGTTTTTCACAGCCTACTAGCTATTGAGGTCTACTAGAGCTTAACAACTTTCCAAAACGATTAAAATTTTGAAAGAAGAGTAAAACTACCAGCGATTTTTGCTCACAGGCTAACATTTTCAGTACGGAATTTCACACTTAATAGGATAACAAATTTCATTTCCGTTCCATTAAGTCAAAAGTAAAGATATCTTTAAGTGGAGCATTCTGAGCATCTATTGAAATCATTGCAAGAATTTTTTATTACTCCATGTTATAATTAAGTTTATTTCATGTATTTTTGTATAAACTAGATTGTGTTTTATAATCCAAACATACTGCAACTCAGGTTTCAATTTTCTGCGATTTTGCAAATAAGTAGAAGTACCTACTGAAGAAGGGCTGACTGACTACTTTTTATTATTATGTATGTTATATGGCCCTTTGACAATGAGCCTTATTGTAATAGTTTCAAACAATGAATCTATTGTAGGCAACTTTGTTGCAAAGTTACCTCCAAAGAAGACAAACAACTGATAACGACTTCCTGCAATAACAAGTCATACAAAGCATCATTGTTCGATGCCACGTATGCAAAACACTTCTGTCAGCAGTAATTAAGTATAAAAGGGTGGTACTGCGTACCACAGTTGTTCAATACCCGGTTAGACTCCGTCATGTCAAGTAGTCATAAGAATCTTTTGTGAAATTGTAACTTGAAAGTGCGACACAAGCTTGTGCCGCAAATAAAAGTTTTTAAAAAGTTAATCATTGCTTCAATGATGTAACAAAAAATTGGTGTCAGAAGTGGGATACCTCAATGACGTTAGAACGAGAACACCCCCAGACCGTAGGCTTGGACCTTCAGAAGCTTCAAGAGCCAGCAACGACCTAACTTCTGGACCCTTGTAGCAGCCAAGTCGTTTGGACTACAAGGACCGGCAGAACAAGGCGACCCCTGTCTCCAAGTCAGCTCAGAAAGTCTGCAAGCAGCGAGTACAAGGCCTGTCCTCACTAGCGGCGGCGGATCCCAATCCCCCAAGGGAACCCAAGCAACAAAGAAGAAAGAAAACGGCACGGAGAACAGAGCGATTCCCGATGCACGGACACATGTAAGTCCAATACTGGAATCATTCACTTCCAGTTAGTGTGATTGTCTGGTATAAGGTATAAACAAAGTATAATTAAATAGAATCAATAAATTTTCATTCACAAAATAATTTCATAAACAAACTTCAAAATGGCAACTAATAATACGCGAGCTGATGTCGACTGCGCCACGGCAGGTGATATTATAGAGCCATACCGATTGTCTGAAATATTCTCCATAATACCTGAATACGATGGCAATCCAATACTTTTGAACACATTCATTAACTCCTGTCGCACTGCTTATCAAATGGCAGTGAACGATCAGAAAGCTTTAGTCATTTTACATTTAAAGAATAAGCTACGCGGAAAAGCAGCAGAGTTCATAAACTCTAGAAATCCCTCCACTTGGGAAGAAATTCGAAGTTTGCTAGAAACACATTTTGGTGACCTTCGAGACCTAACATCCCTTATTGCTGATTTACAGCGCAAGTTATGTACGCCAGAATCATCCTGTAAGCAGATAATTGTCGTCTCGCCGATAGCCTTCCACGAGTTCCACAATGCATGATAGGGAAATGCTGAGCCACGCAGAAGTTACTTGGATAAGTTAATTGCAGCGAACAGCCAGATTCGACATACACTTCATACACGTAACATCATTATATTGTAATTTTTTATAATTTTGAATTGTGCAGTTTAAAGTTGTAAAAAATAAATTTTTTAAAAAACCAAATTTCGAAACCCGAAATTTTAAGTGGCGCAGCCAGTAGGATTAGAACCTACTTCACCCAAACGTGCCATCCATCGAGGACAACCCGTAGGGCAAGAGGCAATCCGAAGAGGAAGTACCGCTAGAGAGAAAGTACAGGCAGGATACGGTCTTTCCAGAGCGAAAGAGTCCGCTGTACTCGTTGTATCTCTCGGCCCAACGTTCCGAAAAATGAAGTTCTTCACCAGCGTGGTGTAAGTTGCTTTCCTTTTTTCCAACTCCTTACTGCAGTATATACTTTTATTTTAATTTGTTGCGTGTCTATGTCAATCTCCTCGACTCCTAATTCCATTTTGGAAAGTAGCGAAGACGAGTCTAACTATAACATTACAAGGGGAAATTTTGATTCACTTTTAGAAGCTAGATTTTCTCAATTATCTTTAAGCGATAGAAATAACAGTAGCAACATGTCTGTTTCGCAAGCACCTCAAGTACCGCACTTCGAATCCAAATTATTAGATATAGTACCAAAATATGACGGAAACCCTTTAGAGTTAGCCGCATATTTGGAAACCGCCAATACATTAATCAGCACTTATTGGGACACAAACCCAAATAACGCAAATTGTGTGCAGAACATAACAATAATCTATGGTATATATTCAAAATTAGTTGGTAACGCAAGGGTAGTGTATACTACATGCATTTCCAAAGACTGGCAAAGTGTGAAAAGCGCTTTGGTTGCTCATTTCGGTTACCAAAGGGACGAAAATGGATTATTATTTGATTTAGACCAATTGAGACAAAACAATGAAAGTGCCTTACAATTCTATACGAAAATTATGTCGAACCTAAGTGCTCTTCATAATTTTATAGACACCCATGAAATTGACCCGACTACAAAGTCTGTCAAGAAAAATTTCTATAATACACATGCTCTCAGAATATTTTTGGCTGGCTTACGCGAGCCTATGGGCTCTACCATTCGAGCTATGAGACCGCATTCACTCGCAGAAGATAGACAATTTATTATCACTGAAAATAATATATTACATTTAAGAAAACCACAATTTGATAGTCACAAACATCGACCAAATCCACAAAATCACCACCCAAGACCTTTTTCAAACCCAAATTTCCAAAATTATCGCAGCTTCCAAAATCCTCAAAATTTTAATCATTTTCAAAGGCCCAACTTTTCTCAATCTAATCAAAATCCACCATTTCCACGCGGCCCAATTCCGATTCAACCTAGGCCTGTACCCCCACAGAAATTTCCAACAAATAGGCAAGTATTTGGTCCTCCCAAAAATGTTTGGAAACCAGATCCATCTCGATTTCAACAGCAACCACGACCTACTCCAATGAGTGGAATTTCTCATGGTACCGCTGCTAGACCAAATCCTTCTCATAACTTCCAACGTCAAAATCAGAACTACTTCCAAAGAGCAGGTCCTTCTAACTTTATAGCCGGAGAGCTATACAATGCCCAAGAACACTATCCATCAGAAGAATATTTTCCTTCTTATGATAGAAACTATCCAGACTACCCCGATTACTATTCTGATATACAGGAAATACCATCAATCTCATACGAGCAAGAAGAACCTAATTCCGCCATTGACCAGACATTGAATCAACCATCAAGTCACATTTCTGAGCCTATCACTGAAAATTTTCAGCAGGTAGTCCCTCAAACCAAGCCCACCTAGAAATCCATCGTATTTACGAACGTAAAGACCTTCCTTACATTCAAATTAGTAATCCTCCCTTAAAACCTTTAATTGATACCGGCGCTACAAAATCATTCTTAAATCATGAAATTGCCGAAAATATGTATTCCGAATATATACGAAAGGAACCATTCACCATTTCTTCAATTTTTCAAACAGCAACTCGTGATTTTTGTGCAGATATCCCAGCTTTTCCTGAATTCAACTCACCTAAACCAATAAAGTTTTACTTATTCAAATTTCATCACTTCTTTGATGGTCTTATTGGATATGAAACTCTAAAAGATTTATGTGCCGAAATAAATTTGAAATCTTTTACCCTAAAAACACCCTCTTCTGAACTACCATTATCTCATTACGAATCAAAAGGTAAACTTTTATTTTTTGCAAGAATTGAACCTTGTACCGTAGAATCTGTTAAAATTCCCGTATCTGTCCCCCAAGGCAATGTAATTATTCCTGCAACAAATCTGTCTGATTGTAAAATCAGAGAAGGCCTTAGTTTTTCCGAAAATGGTTATGCTCCTGTTGAGATTAGAAACGAATCCAATCAAGTTAAGGATGTTTACTTATGCGCCCCCATTAATGTTAACAATTGTGACGAAAATTCTTTTGAATTTTTCCAAGCTACAACTATACCTAGTAATGACTCAGACTATCTAGAAAAATCTGATATTTCAAATCTAATACGAACCGACCATTTGAACGAAGAAGAACGTTATCACATTGAAAAACTTTGCAAATCTTTTTCTGACATTTTTCATAAACCAAACTATCAGCTAACATTCACTAATCAGATTAAGCATAGAATAAAAACTACAGACGAAATTCCAGTTCACGCAAAATCTTATAGATATCCCTTTGTTCATAAACCAGAAGTCGAAAGTCAAATTAATGATATGCTTAATCAGGGCATTATCAGAGAAAGTGATTCTCCGTGGTCAAGTCCCATATGGATCGTAGATAAGAAACCCGATGCTTCAGGCAAGAAAAAATGGCGAATCGTAGTAGATTACAGAAAACTGAATGACAAAACAACGCATGACCCTTACCCTATTCCGAACATAACAGATATTTTAGACAATCTTGGCAGAAGTATGTATTTTTCTACCCTGGATTTAGCCAGTGGTTTCCATCAGATCGAAATGCATCCTGATGACATACCGAAAACCGCTTTTACTGTTGAGCACGGTAGGTATGAGTACCTTAGAATGCCCTTTGGCTTGAAAAATGCCCCTGCGACATTTCAAAGAGTCATCGACAACGTACTTAGAGATCTATTAAATAAGACATGTCTTGTCTATATGGACGATATTGTCGTAATAGGATCTAGTTTGCAAGAACACCTCACTAACTTGAAAAAAGTTTTCCAAAAATTAAGAGAAAGTAATTTGAAAATCCAATTAGATAAGTCAGAATTTTTAAAAAAGGAAGTAGCTTTCCTTGGTCATTTAATTACCCCCGACGGTATTAAACCAAATCCTGACAAAATTAAAGCTATTATTAATTATCCTATCCCAAAAACCACTAAGGAAATTAAAGCATTCTTAGGCTTACTGGGTTATTACCGAAAATTTATAAAAAATTTCGCACATATCACAAAACCTTTTACTAATTGTTTAAGGAAAGGTGCCACAATTAACATCAATGACCCCTTATATATCAAAACATTTGAAGATTGTAAAGCTTTGTTAACAAATGAACCGATTCTTGCTTATCCCGACTTTTCCAAAGAGTTCATATTGACAACAGATGCCAGTAACGTCGCTATTGGTTCCATATTATCTCAAGGTCCAATAGGACAAGATAAACCAATATCTTATGCATCTAGAACCCTTAGTGCTTCAGAACAAAATTATTCAACCATCGAAAAAGAATGTCTCGCCATAGTGTGGGCTACAAAAGTATTTAGACCTTATCTATTTGGTCGTAAGTTCAAAATTGTGTGTGATCACAAACCATACCTTTGGAATATTAAAGAACCAAATTCCAGATTAGTTAGATGGAGATTAAAGTTAGAAGATTTTGATTATGAAATTATTTATAAAAAAGGCAAGAAAAATACAAATGTTGACGCACTCTCTCGAATTTAGCTTCATCCTAATGAAACCCAATCCGACGTTCCCCCCATTTTACAATATATCGACGAATTTAATAGAAATCCTATACTAGATGAAAATGACCGACCTTCGACAAGTCAAGCTGATAGGAATGAACCCCCTAGATCTAGCGCAGAATCACAACCCGATTTCATGTCTGTATTAGCACAAGCTGATCCCGACGAACATGACGAAGACGAAACCATTCACACTAGCTCAGAAAATCCTATTTTAACCATAAATATTACAGAAAAAGCTTTGAATACCTTTAAAAACGAAATTGTAATAATTAAAGCTGACAACAACCCTCGAACAGAAACAAAAAGACTATTTAGAAACCCCGTAGTTCGTACGCGTTGGATAATCTATACCACCAGCGAAACTTTCGAAAATCAAATTATTACATTTTTAAAAGAATATGGCGTTCCTAACAAACAGTATGCTTTCTACTTTCAGAATGATGACGATCAGAATTTATATAAAAATATGTCTGTATTTGTTTCACGTATTTTCAAAAATTCAGCTTTCAAGTTACTTAAGTCTAATAGTTTGCTGCTTGATGTAATCCAAGAAAATCGACAGCAAGAACTTTTAAAGAAACAACACGAAGGCATTACTAATCATAGAGGCATTATAGAAACGATTCAAGCGTTAAGACAAAAATATTATTGGCCCAAATTATCAGATGAAGTTAAAAATTTTGTTAATAACTGTTCAATTTGCCAGCAATCAAAATATGAACGTCACCCCCGATCTTTACAAATCAATACATGACACATTAAGAACCGAAAAAGCCAAAGTCATTGAAAAAGCAAATGAAAAACGTAACGACCCTCCAGATATACAACCAGGAACCACCGGATTTAGAAAACAGCCCAATAGACAATCCAAGACAAAAGCTCTTTACAGACCTGAACATATTTTAAGAACAAATGACCTAACTGTATCAACACCTCAAAACACATACCATAAACAAATATTTAAACCTCAACGAAAATTTACAGGTGACTTTTTACAGGTTACTGATGTTTCACACTGTACTGACGCAGAAAGTCCAAATCCTCAGCCGGAAAGACAGCCCCGGCGTTCTTCCGTTTAAACTAGGGACAGCAAAGGTTAAAATTGCATCTCACACCTTCCTACACTATGTTCCTAAATTAGCTATTCGATCTCAAATAGATATAATTACTGATCAATATTTACAATTGAATGACGTAATTAATGCTACTAGCAATTTTTATAGATTCACCTTACAAAGTACTTATAAGCACTTAGAGTATGAAATATCTATGGTCAATCAGAAGTTCTATTCTATGTTTCTTTCAAAAAGACAGAAAAGAGGATTAATCAACCCTCTAGAATCTTTGGTCAAATTTATATCTGGCAATATGGATAATGAAGACGCAAAAGAAATATATGGCAGCATCTCAAAGCTCGAATCAGGTCAAAACAAAATTATTCGAAAGATAAACAAACATTTTTCACTTAACACGAAACTTATGAATTCTCTTAATGAAAAATCAATAGCTGATAAAGTGGAACAACTGAGAATAGCACTTAATGATACATCATTTTCGTTATCACATTATCTGGAATCGCACGAAATTTTGAATCAAGTTAAGATCAACTTGGATTCTATTCTAGCTTATTTAACTGACATTGAAAATGCTATTAGTTTTGCAAGTCTTGGAATTTTGCATCATAGTATAATTTCTCCTAAACAACTCAAAGAAACTGTCAATCAGTCATTGCAATCACATAATCATTTTCAGAGTTTTTACTCTAAGGAAAATTACTTGAAATACTATAAATTAGTTAAAACCGAAGTAATTTTGGCAAATGATAAAATCATTTTTTCGCTGGATTTTCCATTAGTGCATTCCGATACGTTCAATCACTACCACCTATTCTCTGTTCCTAATTCCAACAACTCCCTTATTATACCACCATCACCATACCTTACCCTAAGCAACAACCACTATCAGTACGACTACGATGAATGTCTAAACCTCCAAGGCGAATATCTTTGCTCCAAGAATCAACTGCTGCCCTTGCAAGATAATCCAGACTGTGTTGCTTCCCTTTTGTCAAGAAATATGGAAGCACAGAATTGTCATGCTACCCAACAAATGGTAGAAGAAATTAACGATGCCCATTATATTGGCATTTTTCCTGATCCAGAGAAGATTCAGACCAACTGCAAAGAAGAAGAAGTAGCCATTCTGCAAGGTTCCTATCTAATTACCGTTCCACCGGGATGTTCCATTGTCACCCCCAAATTTATTTACAAGAATGAAAAAAGCATCATACCTGGTCATCCAATAACGTTAAAAGCATTCAAGAAATCAGCTGAGATGCCGAAGCTAGCAGTTAAGAAGCTCCGGTTAGAAAAAGTTTCATTAGACAAGTTACACCAAATTCAACTTCAAGATTCAAAAGAAGAAGAGTTACAAGAAATCCAGTTCCAGAAATTCTACTCCAGGTCATCCCTAGGGATAGTTTCCATGCTTGCCCTTTTTGCCATTAGTTACCTAGCTTTTACTAAATGGCGCTGCATTAGGCAAGTTTTCAAGAAAGAAAATCAAGAAAGAAATCCAACCACCAGGGTGGATGAAACTCGAGTATCTCCGCCCTCGAGTTCCTTCTAAGGGATGGAGGAGTTATGTACGCCAGAGTCATCCTGTAAGCAGATAATTGTCGTCTCGCCGATAGCCTTCCACGAGTTCCACAATGCATGATAGGGAAATGCTGAGCCACGCAGAAGTTACTTGGATAAGTTAATTGCAGCGAACAGCCAGGTTCGACATACACTTCATACACGTAACATAATTATATTGTAATTTTTATAATTTTGAATTGTGCAGTTTAAAGTTGTAAAAAATAAATTTTTTAAAAAACCAAATTTCGAAACCCGAAATTTAAGTCGCATCAGGCAATTACCTGGTGAGTCAGCGTTAACTTTTGCTGCGAGACTTCAGACGCACAATGCAAAAATGCATTCTGCAGTCAACCGACAACCCCTAACACGAGAACAAAAATTAGCTCAATCATCCCTCATTGAAACAATGACACTAAACACACTCCTTACAGGCTTAGAACCTCGTATTGGTGTAGTTGTCCGATCAGGAAACCCTCCTGATATGTTAACAGCCATGTCACATATAAAAAGGGAACTCCAACTGTCATACTTGGAAAACCAAAGGTAACATTTGCCAAAAGAAAGGTCATGTAAGCTCCGAATATAGAGCTCGTACTCAAGTACAACAGCAAAATCCTATGCCACAATTTAGACCTCAGGAATATTCTAGACCGAATTTTCCTAATCAAGCCCCTAGTTCGTTTAATTTCCAAAATTCCAGACCAGGTCAGAGTCAACAGACAGGACCATTTCAAAATCAAGGGCCTAGCCTTCCCATGCAACCAGCCCAGAATTTTCAAAATCGACACCCTGTAATCAGGCCTAACCCTAGTTACCAGCCTAATACGAATTTCCAAAGGAATATTCGACCAAATCCAAGCTACAACCCATCACAAAGGGCACATGTCTTAAATGAGTCTCAGTCATCTGAGATGGACATTGATTACCCTTATACTGAACAATATTACGAAGAACCCTATGAAAATTACCAAGATTATTACGAAGAACCCTCGTACGGATCTTCATACGGAAATGATCCTCATGATCAGGACTTTCCCATGCTTGCGATAGAAGAAAAACCTCCTATCGACAGTTCCGAGATAAACCAATTAGAAACAAGGATACAGAAATTGAGCCTAATGGACAATTTCAATCCAAATTTAAACTTCCCAGAACGAAAATCCCTTTAAACCAAAATCAATTTCATACAGTTGCATCGAGTAATTTATTTTATATGAAAGACACAGGTGGATTAGGTTTCAAATTTCTTATCGACACTGGTGCGTCGTTAACTATTTTTAAACCGTATGTCATTGAAAGCTATACTCCGAGAAACACAGAGAATATGATTATTCAAGGCATTACTGATGAGAAAGTGAAAATATCTGAATCAGCATGGATAAATTTTTCCGACGTACACGATCCACACAAAGTTTATATTCATGATCTAGATATCGAGTTTGACGGACTTTTAGGTGTTGCTTTTCTAGAACATTTTCATGCAGTCATAGACGTAGTAAACCAAGTTCTAATTACTAACTATGGAGTTGTACCAATTTTCAAAGTAACAGATGATGAAAATTTATCAAAATTTGAAAGTGCTAGTTCATCAAAACCGCCAGAAAACCCTTCCCATTTCCAAGAACATTCAGAACTAGTCAACAACATATACATTGAACCAAGATTAGAGAAATGTGTAAAATTAAAATCAAGTCTTAGAAATACTGAAGCTATATTATTATCTACTGAACAAGACAAAGTTCGAATTCCAAATGCTCTTGTCAAAATTGATAATAAAGGTGAGTTTATCACTACCATTTTAAATTCAGATTGTTCTGCTAGAGAAGTTACTTTTCCTTCGTTATATTTTGAACCTTTTAATATTCAAGAAGTGAACAACTTCAAAGTTGTTGAAAAAGAAGCAGATACAGAACTTATAAATAGAAAAGAAAAGATTTTGGATAGTTTACGTTTAGACCACTTAAATGAAGATGAAAGAAAATTGATAACTGATTTGTGTTTAAACTTTTCTGATATATTTTATCTTGATGGTGATAATTTAACTTTCACCAGCGAAATTAAACACCCAATATATCTCTACAACGAAAAGCCCATATACACAAAGTCATACAGGTACCCCCAAATTTACAAACAGGAAGTAAAAGAACAGGTTGCAAAATTACTAGAACAAGGGATAATTCGCCATAGCATAAGCCCTTTCAACGCTCCCATATGGATTCTACCAAAGAAGATGGACGCCTCCGGAAAACAAAAATGGCGTATGGTCATAGATTATAGAAATTTAAATGCCCAAACCATCGATGACAAATATCCTTTACCACTTATCTCAGATTTATTAGATCAATTAGGCAAATGCGAATATTTTAGCACCCTTGATTTAGCATCCGGTTTTCACCAAATCGAAATCGAACCCAAAGACATACCCAAAACAGCTTTTACAGTCGAAAATGGTCATTACGAATTTATTCGAATGCCATTTGGTTTAAAGAACGCTCCATCCACATTTCAACGTGTAATGGACAATATTCTTTTAGGAATTCAAAATGAAAGATGTCTTGCATACATGGACGATCTTATTGTCTATAGCCCTACCGTAGAAGAACATAAAAACCGTCTTAAAGAAATTTTCAAAAGACTTCGAAAATCTAATCTCAAACTTCAACCTGATAAGTGTGAATTTTTGAGAAGAGAAGTTGCTTACTTAGGACATATCACTACCCCTGAAGGTGTAAAGCCAAACCCTTTGAAAATAGATTGTGTTAAAAGATTTCCAGAACCCAAAAATCAAAAGGAAGTAAAGTCATTTTTAGGATTAGCAGGTTATTATAGAAGATTCATTCCCAACTTTGCCAAAATTTCAAAACCCTTAACCCTTTTATTAAAGAAGGATGTTACCTTTAATTTTTCTCTCGAATGCAAACAAGCATTTGAAGCTTCAAAGAAAGCTCTTACAACATCCCCTATATTAATTTATCCAAATTTTGATGACTCATTATTGTATTTATCTATTCGTGATCCGGATAAATGTAAGAAGCTCTCGTTCTTAACAAAATTATGCTCAGATGTATTACCATATCCTGTTGACGAAAATGCTATTTGTGAAGCTCAACTATTAAAATATAGCATTACATTGCCAAAAACATGTCAAGCCACAGTGATAGCTGCAGAAGGGTATACAGTTGTATAATTATCAATAAATCATTGGCTAGTAACAGTAACATAGCCTATTCCAGTTACAGTAAAATGTCCAAGTAAGGGCGTAGTTACAAAAACCATTGGCAGTAACTCTATATTGAAACTCCAGCCAGATTGCAATGCCTTTATAGGTAGTACTCGAGTACACTCAAAACCTCAAGTACATGTTTACAAAAATATGACATACAAAAGTCACCCTATTGAAATTCCATTCCAATGCTGCAAAGACTTGCCTGGGCTTTCTTGTCACCAAGAAGAAGAGCTCGAACTGGAAGGATTTGACATCATATGGCTCAAAATATCCTTCCAAAATCATTCCAAATTTATATGCTGCATTTATAGGCCACCAAGCAGTAACAACTGCAAAGAGCTCTTCGAGAAGCTTTCAGCCACTGTGGACGCGCTGCAATCAGATCACCCTCATTCAGAGATAGTCTTTCTGGGTGACTTCAACGTTCACAACTCATACTGGCTGAAACACTCAAACAAAACGGACGACGAGGGACGTGAAGCTGAAGCCTTCGCTATCAGATAGTCAAAGAACCAACAAGGATTCCCAGCCGCCATGGAGATTTTGCTAGTCTGTTGGACCTGTATCTCACAACTACTCCAACGGCCTACACGGTGAAGGTAACCGCCCCACTGGGATCGTCTCACCACAACACCGTCTCGACGCTATGCATTCTCCAGATCTCTACCATGCAAAGCCTCGTCGGGTCTGGCATTACAGATCAGCAAAATGGGACGACCTAAGGGAATACTACCAGTCCCTTTCCCTGGAACGACGTCTGCTTCAAGTCACGAGACCCATCAGCTTGCGCCCAAGAAATAACAGAGGTATTAATATCCGGCACGGAAGCCTATATTCCTCATGTCGTCAAACATCTCTCCAAAAACAAGCCATGGTTCAATCAGCGTTGTAAAGATGCAGTTACCTCTAAAAACCAACATTACAGAGAATGGAGGAAAAATCCAAATGCTGAGAGCCACCGCAGTTTTATCGACGCGAGAAATCACTGTAAACGCGTGATTGACAGCAGCAGGGAGGAAAACAACCAAAAAATTATGTCCTAGTTTGTCCAGAACATTCTGGTCTGTAGCTAAGGCTGTTATACAGAACTTTTCCTGTTTGCCAATACTACCCTTGACCAGAGAGCACAAATTCATCGCTTCTGCTCCTAAAGAAAAAGCAGACATGTTGGGGAAGCTCTTCGCAGCCAATTCTACTGTAGACTTCCAAGGAAGTACTCCGATCACCACCATAAGCGTGAACTCGAAAATGGCAGAGGTCAAATTTCAACATCGAGATGTAAAAAGCATCCTCCAAAAACTGAACACCAATAAAGCTACTGGTCCTGACCAAATTCCAGCCATTGTTCTTAAACGCCGTGCCGCTGAGCTTGCACCTATTCTTTGCAAGCTCTTCAAACCTTCGTATCAACGAGGCGTGTTTCCCGCTTCGTGGAAGATTGGCTGCGTACAACCCATCCCTAAGAAAGGCAAAAAAACTGATCCCACCAATTATAGACCTGTGGCTCTTCTCAGCATCATGTCTAAGGTTATGGAGACTGTCATTAACACACAGCTGCTGAAATACCTGGACAACAATAACATCATAAATGATCGCCAGTATGGCTTCCGTAAGCACAGGTCTACAGGTGACATCCTTGCCTACGTCACTCACTTGTGGAACAAAGCAATAGACAATCATGGCGAATCCCGTGTTGTTGCACTTGATATATCGAAAGCTTTCGACAGAGTATGGCATGACGGACTTCTGGTCAAGCTTGCTGCTTATGGACTACCACCTGGCCTGCGCCAGTGGCTGAATAGCTTTTTGAACGACCGATCTCTGTTTGTTGTAGTCGAGGGCTGTTCATCAGAAGTATTTTCAATAAACGCGGGTGTTCCTCAGGAATCTGTCCTATCCCCTACACTGTTGCTGCTGTACATCAACGAGCTGCTGGCCGCTGGAAATAACATCCAATCCAATCTACAGCTTCGCAGATGACAGTACATTAGTGTCGGGCATGGAACCAGGCAAGCCACTATCATCCCAGGAGACGGTACGTCGGCGACAGCAGCATGCCTCATAGATCACCGCAGATATCAAAACAATTGTCGAGTGGGAATTAGCAAATAAAGTACAGTTCAACGTACAAAAAACTCAGGTAACAACACTTACAAAGAAGTCTCAGGATGGCTTACCAACCGTGAAAATGGAGGGTCACCCCATACTCGAGTCACCTTCCGTCAAGCTTTTGGAAATCAACATCAACAATAACATGTCCTGGCACGACCATGTCGTCAGTATTGCTAAAACGGTATCCCAGAAGCTTGGAGTTTTGTTCCGCTGTAGGAAGTTGTATACACCAGAGCAACTGCTGCTGCTCTACAAGGCACAGATCCGACCATCGCTAGAGTATTTCTCCCATGTGTGGGGATGCGCTCCGAAGCACTTTCTAAAGTTTCTGGATACTATCCAGAAAAGAGCGATTAGACTAATCGATACGCCTAACCTCACAAAGGACCTCCACAGCCTGGAACATCGAAGGAGGGTGGCTGACCTATCCCTGTTTTACATATTCTATCACGGAAGATGTTCGAGTGAGCTCTCTCAGATAATAACACCACAGGCCGTCCGAACCAGGAGCACTAGAGAAGCTCTGCGAGCTCATCCTTACCAGGTCGAGGTCCCTACTCCCCGAACCAGTCTCCTCCAGCATTCCTTCTTTTGGAGAACTTCGACGCTGTGGAATCAGCTGCCGGGGAATTTGTTTCCCGACGGCTACAACCTGCAGCGTTTCAAATCTAACGTGAACCGATACTTATCCTCTCTCAGCGCTTCTACAGCGCCATAGCCAGTGCCTCCTTTGCGGGAGGCCGACCAAAAAACAAATAATTCCGGTGCCGTTGGGGCGTCGGACGGTAAACAGCCGTAAGTGTGCACCGGCGCTTAAACAACGTCGCAAGTGGCATCCAAAACGTGATGTTAGCAAGTCTGCCGTTTTAATATATTGAAGTATAAGCCATTTGTTATTCAAAAACTCAATAACAGACGCTTACTCCGGTTCCTAATGCGTTTTATAAAATTTCAGAAGTTGAATTTTTTTTGAAAATTTACGTTATTTTAGCAAGGATGAAAATGATATATGTTATTCACATTATTATTATAAATGTAGTTTTTGAACGGCAGACTCCTAGGTAGCTTCTAACATGCCGGCGATAATGTCTGTTCGTTGTTTAATTGAACAGCGTCAAAATTTACTTCTGAAACATGATTTTAGCAGAACTACCGTTTTATTATAATGAAGTATAATTATATATATTAAGTATTATGATCGTGAAAATTTTCGATTTCGACATAGTACGTTTTTTGGGCGTTTTATGATACATAACGAAAATCCGCGTCACTCATTTCGGTCGGCCAGTCTTTCGGTCTGTCTGTCGTTCTTCAAGCCTCGTAATCTCAGTGCCCGCTGCATGGATTGTGATGAAATTGGGCAACAATATGCTGTGGGGTCGTAATAGATTATGCTGCTATAATTTTGAAAATCATCATCATAAATCATCGTGTAAACATACGAGTATTGCTTTATATCGTTCTGTATTGTGTAAGGAGGAAACTTTTGAATTGATTTTAATGAAATTTTGGCACAGTATTACTACCTTGACGATGGAAAATGCGTATGGTTTTTATAAATCGTGCCAGTGGCGGCGTAGAAATAATAAAAAACTGAAAATATAAGAACAGCTCAAACTTCTTGAGGTTCCTTACCATTTTCTAGGTTTTTTTCGGTGGAGATGAAATTGGGGTGGTTGGGGGTCGGGGGTTGAAACTGAAAATTTGGATGTATTGATAATAGGCTGTCCACTGACCTGTGAAGGAAGACCTAGCGACATAAATCACCTTTTTAAGTCCATCCGAACATTGCCTTGCCGATTACCGAAACTGAGGAACTTTTAATTTTCTGTGTACATACGAGTATTGCTTTAGATCGTTTTGTATTTTGTAACGTGGAAACTATTGAATTGATTCTAATGAAATTTCGACACAGTATTATTACCGTGGTGAGGATGAAAGACGCATATGGTTGTTAGAAATCGTGCCAGTGGCAGCGTAGCAATAATCAAAAAACAAAAAATATGAAAACAGCTCAAACTTCGTTTTTAGATGTTTAGGGATTCCTGATCATTATCTACCTTTTTTTGGGTAGGTCTGAAATTGAGGTGGTTGGGGGGTGGGGGGTTGCAAAAGTGAAGAATTTGTTGTATGCATAACAGACTGTCCATTTCCTGTGGAAGGAAGAGATAGCGGCATAATACACTTTTTCAGGTCCTTCCTAACGTTTCCTTGCCTATTACAGAAACCACGAGACAGAATTTTCCAATGTACATACATATCAGTATTGCTTTAGATCATTCTGTATTGTGTAACCTGAAAATGACCAAAATGATTTTAATGAAATTCTGACACAGCATTATTACCGTGACGAGGATGGAAAACACGTATGGTTGTTAGAAATCGTGTCAATGGTGGCGCTGCAATAATCAGCAAACAAAAAATATGGAGTGGGGGTTGTAAAACTGAAAAGTTTGTAGTATTGACAATAAGCTGTCCTTTGACATGTGAAGAAAAGACCTAGCAGCATAACACACTTTTGGGGGGGGGTGGAATGGCGATGATTGGTTGCAAGGGGATCTCTCAAAAAATGTGAGTAACATACACATATCATTTTCGTCCTTGCTACAATAACGTAAGTATTCATAAAACTTTCAATTATTGAAATTCTATAAAACACATTAGGAACCGAACCAGTTGTCTGCCATTGGGTTTTTGTATAAGAAAAAGTATATATTACAACATATTAAAACGACAAACTTGCTAAAATGACGTAACAGAACCCACTTTTTGGAGCTTTTGATGTGCTTCTAACATAATGACTTTCTACAAATCTTTATTTTATTAGTATTTTATTACTACATTACATTTTTTCAGATAGGATAAACCTCAACATCAATGAATCGAAGTACGGTAGTTATTTGTTGATAGATACAGTTGTGAAGCATTTGATACTTATTTTTGTTTCCCTTTTCACTGAAGTAGTTCGATGCCACTCGTACATATGTCGTCCATTCGTAAGTATGCAGAAACATTTGGATAACATAAAATGTTTGATTTGTTATATTATTTTGTATTTGCCAATTATGCATGTACTGTACTGATAGTGTAATAAAAAGTTCGCTATCATATCGACAATAATGATAAAGTAAACTACCAAAATTAAATATCGTTACGTCACTGTGACTTCAAAATTTGCAAAAATTCGAAGTCGTTTAACATTATTAACTTTAATTCTATACAATCATTCCAAGCGTATTATGGTGTTATTAGGAGTACCTTCTGAATAAATGTGAACAGCCAATTAAGGCATAAATTTCAAGGTTCATTACCTTGTTATCATTTACCAAATAATCAATTTAATTACTGGTGACACTTAATGACTTATCTGAATACTGTGAACTTTTCATGACATTCTTCCACCAGACTACGGACTCAAATTTTTAATAGTTTCGGAAAATCCGAATTTCTTCTTCTGTAAACTGATTGGTACCAGTTTGCGACCCTTTGAATAATGATGAAGCTACTTGAACATTTTTACATTTTTCGATAGCGAATGCCATCTCAAAACAACTTCACAAATGATAGCAGGCGACAGAAAAGATCTGCCTGTGCGCCATCTGGTACCCGAAGGTAACGGCAAACCAAAGAAAATCGCTGCTCAACAGCAGCTTCTGTTCTTGGTGGAACGACACGGCGCGTTCGCTTGGCCAACCAGAAGAGCGTGGGTTCTATATGCTGCTGCATATGAGTGTCGATATTCAAGGGTTGCTCTATATCTCCGTCAATCCACCAGTACGCAGACAGCTGTTTCACGCTTATTAGCGATCATCAGTGCGCTATAGGTCGATTGACGGAGATAGAGAGCATCAGAATTTTCATGTCTACAAGACATGTGAAGCATGTGAGAGCCGGCGACAGAAAACATCTATCTGTGCGCCATCTGGTACCCGAAGGTAACGGCAAACCAAAGAAAATCGCTGCTAAGCAGCAGCTTCTTTTCTTGGTGGAACGCCACGGCGCGTTCACTTGGCCAACCAGAAGAGCGCGGGTTCTATATGCTGCCGCATATGATAGTCGATATACGAGGGTTGCTCTAACTTCACAAATATTTGTATATTGTGAAATATTTCGTACGTTGTCAAACCCTAAAGATATGACTTAAAAGTTAGTACACAGTTTCTATTTTTAAGTGATTTGGATTAGGCCATCACAAGATGAGTTTCAAAAATTTGAGGCGAATTTGTTCCGTTATTATAGGGTGTCCATTTTGTTTGTAATTCTTTGATATCTCTCAAGATATACCTGGTAAAAGAAAATGTTTAATACAAAAGTTATTTGGTTGGGGTTCACATCCGAAAAATATTTTGAAATATACAGGTTGTTGCAGGAAATCGAGATAGTGATGAACTTGATCTTTTTATATGGAACCATAACCTTTTTTTAACCTCAATTAGCCTACAGACGCTGATACATGCTGCGATGCCGGCATCGACTTCCTCGTTTCGTGATGCAAGTAGCAGTGTGTGTGGTACTGAATCACGTAATTGGCATCACTTATGGCTTGCAGCGATGCAGAGTCTGGAATCCCATTTTGGTCGGTGAGCCATGACGCCAAGTCGGTGGCGCTGATGCAGGTTTCAACGTGTATAGTATTGCGCCGATGCAAAGAAATAACTCCACCCTACTATTCTTGTGTTGCATGAAACATGCACAAAATATCAAGTCGATTCAGGCATCGCAACAGGTTTCCATTTGAGTAGGAACTTATGCAACTGATGCAAGTTTCATGAAACCTTGAGTCGATTCAGGAATCGCGGGATGCATCATCGTCTGTGGGCCACTTTAGACATTTTTAGGATCCGTTGCGATCGTTGCCAAGTTACAATTTATTTTCTATTAATTACGGGATTTGCAAGGTCGCAAGTAATATGTCCGAATTAGTATACTCCATTAATAATATTATATAGGCAGTTGAATACTAAATTAATATTATTTTGGATGTTACTAACAATGTGCGTCTACAGGGTGTTTTCGGGATAATTTTAAATCAGGCTAACTTGAAAGTCATTTTACCTTGGTTTTTTTTAATGTAACCCCCTATATTATATTTTATTTAAAGTAGTTGAAGTATCTGCTCATACCCTCTCTCGTCTTTTCATTTTTTTTTTGAGTTTGTGGCGTTGCCAAGTTATAAATATAAATAATTTATAACTTGGCAACGCCGCAAATTCGAAAAAATATTACAACGTGAGATAGGGTATCACTAGATACTTCGATTTCAAATAAAACATACGGAATATTACAATTGAAAATAACTAGCTGTATACTATTAATGAGGAAAGATAAAGGATTATATCAGTTTGGACGTATAATTTGCGACCTACAAAATCTAGAAACTAATTGAAAATAAATTTTACCTTGGCAACCGCAACCTATCCCAGAAATATCTTGGGGTTAAATAGAGATCAATGATGGAAACTAAACGAGGCTAAAGAAAGGTTATGATTCCATATAAAAAAAATCAAGTTGATCGCTATGCTGCTTTCCCATAACACACCGTATATTTCAGAACAGTTTTAAGATATAAGCTCTAAGCAACCAAATAACTTTTTGTACGCAACATTCTCTTCAACAAGGTACATCTCTCACCCCGTATAAGTAACGCAATTGGTCGTCTATTGACTGCTATCAACTGGAACAAAATTAAACTAAGATTGGACACAGCGGGCCTTATGAGTAAAGATATAAACTACTATATACTCGGAGTGGTCTCGGACTCTATGGTTATCCAAACGCATACTGAATGATCCTACAATGACCCTCCAATCTCGCTTATTCAAGGTCGGATCCAAGTCAGAACTGATCGCAGAACCGGAAGTAGCCAGTTCAAAACCAAGAGTTGAAATTTCAGTAACGTTAGAAGGTATACCACAATCTTTCAAGCAGAAATGATAGCCATAGAGTTGGGAGACAGACCATTTTCAGATAGCCAAGCTGCTCTGAAAAAACTCCAAATGGGTTAACTCAACACTCATATCTAAATGACTTTGGAACAAGAAACAAAGTAACTTTGGTTTGGGTTCCAGGTTCCAGGTCATAGCGGATTGGAAGACAATGAATTGGGCGACAAACTCACAAGAGGAGTACCTAAATCTGCGTTGATAGAACGAGAACCATTTGCGAGGATTGCGAAAAACACTGCCAGAAAAACTATCTCAGGATGGCCAGAGGGAAAAGCAGTCCAGCACTGGCGAGATACATCAGGGCTACTACACTCGAAGGCGTTCATACCGTACCCCTCTAGTCAGGCGCCCTGCCGAGGATCCTAGAACGGAGCAATAATTCAGGCATTCTGGACAGTCTGTTGACAGGACATTGTCGTCTGAGAAACTACTTAGGGAGAATAGGTCTGGAACAAACACTGGATTGTCGTTTTTCCTATGTGGAAGACGAAACAGCAAACCACATATTTTGCTTTTGTCCAGTACTGGAGAGAGGTAGATTTGAGACTTCGGATTCACCCATTTGGAACCTACAGACTTCGAGGAAGTTTCACCCAATACGACCATCGCCTTCATGAAAAGGTGTGAATTTTACAGTCAAGTCTAAACAGGTGCGAGTCACAATAGACACAATAGGGTCACAGTAGAAGGAGATATAATCGCCTCAATCACTATTGGCGTATACTTATACCTAATGGGTTCAAAAGAATCTAAAAGAGGTACAAGTAAAACTTTAACTGATATTCCTACAACCCTTTTTGTGAGAATTAAAGTAAGTAAATAAGAATTGAAGGCTTGACTATAGCTTAGTTGCATGCTTAAACATTTTGATTGAATGGCTTCAACTCTAGAACAGATACATTGGAAGAAGGATGCGTGGGTTTTCAATTTGTCAGAATAAACGTCAAATATGTCTCAATAATAGCACTGTCGATTCCGATACTAAAAAGGCTTCCATTGTAAGGTCCTAGTAACTACGGTTGCGATGAGCAGTTGCGTAGATGCGATGGATATATGTCCCCCATTTGAGTTAAAATCACGTCTCATGCTAGCCATCATTACTTTGATAGGCTACTTTAAAAGTTATAAGATATCGTTTATGCTTTGAAATCGTAAATGGGAGCAATGTAGGTACACATGTTAAAGCCAGAGTTAAGCACTTTTAAACACTTTTTATTTAATCTTTGGATATGCAAAAATAGTTCCACTTCGTAACTGAAAATATATTAGACTGTCTGAAGAATACATCTTCATTTCAATTTACAGCCGAAAAGGGCCTTCATAATTATTTTTATATTCACAAACTTCGGACCACATACAGGGTGTTCCATGACAACTAAGACTAGCAATATATCGAAACTGGGCAGTAGTAGCGAATTATAATTCTGGGGATGCAAATTAGAGCAAATATTATATTTTCCTTATCATTGTGTCACTCAATGAGGTATCTGTTTTTGGTCACGTGACCTCCGATTTAAAATTGTTAATGGGCCACCCTGTATATTTGTAACTTTTTGTGTTCCTCCCGATAAAACAATTCCAACAAACTTGCGCACTTGGGGTCTAAAGTGCTACAGGTACTTAAAGGACTGTACCACTACCATTATGAAACACTACGTACTGTAGGGGTACATGTTATATTCACTACCATCAAACCATTAGACTTCTTAGTTCAAGGAAGAGCCGTGGAACTCATTTTTAGAAATTTTAAATACGTTGAAGGGTGGTATCAGCCAGCAAAACTGCGAAACGCTACGCCAGAGAGACCAATAAGCGTCAAGTTGCAGGTTATGCGATGATGTCTGTCAAAGAATTACAATAACAGTATGTCTTCAGATAGGTCTGTAAAGCATAAAATTTTACCAACTTCAGAATAAGGCCTTTATAGAGATACAAAAATCGGGATTTCCGGGAAAGAACAGAAGTCCTGCAATGCCCAAAGAAGAAGATTTTGAACAATTCTGAGAATTTTCTTTTATTTTTCAATTAGTCCGACTCCGCTGCACCGATAATTAAAAACCCAACAGCACTACGATCGCACCCCAAATTTAATTAAAATCGGTGTAATGAATTTGTGGTTCTTAGGTTTTTAGGCCGGCGTCGTTTGGCGTTAAAGCTTGACCTTTCGCCACCACAAGTAGATGGAATCTACAGAAGCAATTTCACTTCAGCGACTTCCAAAATACTAGTCTTTTTTAAATAGAAGCCGAAGTGTAATTGCTTCTGAAGATGCCATCCACTCATGGTGGCGAAACGTCAAGCTTCAACGCTAAACGACGCTGGCCTAAGAACCCAAGAACCACAAATTCATTGGACGATGACCGCGAAAGCCTTACACAGTACAAAATAGGTGTAGCTATCCCTGAGAGAGGATACCCGGAACTCCTCCCATCCTTGGCATGAGACGGTCACAGATGTATAATGGCCTTTATGAATAGAACACCTTTCCCACTATCCAAATTTTACCCCCTCCAGGATTTTTCGCTTTTTATGGAAAACCATCAGGAACCCGTGAAACGCCTAATATCGATATTTGGAGCATTCCTTCGGATGTAATTTTCACCAATTACTCTCAAGCTACTACACCAATTGCCAAAAACATTATATTATTACGACCATCTCCAAGATTATGTCGATAGAAAAACGGCGACGGATAGACAATCAAATCGACAGGTAGACAGACAGACCTACGAAAATAAGTTACATATATTTTTGTAACGCAGTCATAATACACGTCAAAAAAACAATGTATCTCTATATAAAACTAACAAAACTAAAAATAAGCAAACAAACTGTTTTTGATTAAGGCATCACAAAATACAATAAACTTCCTATGTATATTAAATGCAGTCACCAAACTGTCATATTCAGGGAGCGACCTCAGCGTAACAACTGAACCTAGAGGTAGTAAACAAACCACTTCAGCATGGCGTGCTCAAAGCCATCATCTTTTAACACTTCAGCCTCCAAACATTGCCAACTAACCTGAAAATTCTTCCAATGCAACCCATGTTACAAACACTGCTCTGTACTGTCCCACCTCGCGAAACTGTTAAACTACACTCGAATATAGCACAGCAAGTTCCTAAAGCTTCACTACAGTTACCAACAAATAGCAAATTCGATTTTACTGGCCAAGTATAAAAGATGCACAAACAAAACAAACGTTTGACAGTCGGAGGTAACCGTAAACAAATCGCAGGAAAATTATATAGGTGTTGCCAGCTCCTCAAAATTTATGTAAGACAGAATTTGCCTTCATGACGGAGAAACATGCAGTAACGCAGTATAGGTCAACATAGCTATTGATTTTGCTGTAATCATGTCTGAACCATCAAAATACCGTCTTTTTTAACGTAGAATGGAATATTTCTGGACACTATACAATTAAGACGATAGTTAACAATTATGATTGCCGTATCTGGTGGTCAATATGATAACATTAGAAAAGATGTTGGCCTATTAGAATTAGTTGTTTACAACCTCTATGTTCAGTTGTTACTCCGAGGGAGCGACTGATGATCGACCTGGGAAAAACATGTCAACGTTGATAACTTTGTTTATATTTATTCATCTTTGTAAACTTAGGGCTAGTGGCGAGCATGAATGAATGAATGAATGAGGGACAGAGGCTTCCTAGGTTCAAAGAACCCTTGAATGGTCTGCCTCTGATACCCAAAGGCCTCACAACGACATAGAACTGCTGAGAACTTCTTGCTCAAATTTTTATAAGTTTTAATCAACCGCACAACCCAGTGGTATTTTATCAATCTGTAATCTTAGGTCTAATAGTGTTTATGTGCTGTGCTCCTATTTATATTTCATATTTCTATTTTTTATTATTATTAATTTATTGCAAAATGCTGTAAACAGCTTATACACGTATTGAAGAGACAACTCACTCTTTCAAATCTCCTTGTTTTTTTAAGTAAATGGAGAAAACTGTCACAAAGTAGCATCAATGAGTCATCAACTATCACCAGCAGCACAGCCACCCGAGATTCTTGGTAAGTCGCGAACTGCAATAGTCCACGGCACTTTGCGATTTCGCGTACGCGCGTCCGAGGCTCACTTGTCTGATACATATTTATACTGTGTACACCCAGCCCGCTTGATATCATCTGCAACGCGGTGCGGACGCGCTATACCACTAGAAATCGCGAAATGGGCTCCAGTGAGCTAGTGACCGATTGCGTACAAAAGATTCGCCATGCAGGATTACTAGTAATTTGATTAATGTTTGGTCGAAGCAGACATTTCAGTGAGCATTTTGTTGTTAACACGAATATGCATTTCAGTAGACTCGTTGCAAGTCGAGCGGTACACTGCAACACTCTACCCCAATTTTTCAAAAGTATTACATAATGTCGAAACTATTTCCAGTTATATACACCATCTACTGGAGCTTTAAAATAAATGTCGTTGTGATCAATAAGTAATAAGATAGCACAGTTTTAAATTGAAGCTGGCCTCACTTTTCCACTTCACTTCTTCATACTCTTCTATACATCGCAAGTATAGAAATAATAATTAAAGTATGAGCCAAAATTGTTTTCAATATGTTTGTGTGACAACATGAAGGTATAGTTATGGAAAACATCTTGTCTCCATTTCAGGCTGAGCTCTATTTTGAGGAAAATGCAAGTTTAAATTCAGAGTTTCGTTTAGATCAGTTGATGACATATTCGTGGTTTGTGACAAAACTTTTAGTAATATAGAGGATTTTGTTAAACATTGAATAGTTAATCTGATTCAATTGAATTCACATTTTAGATTCAAAACTACGGACTGTTACCCTTTCTGGATGTCTTATACTCACAAGTAACAGCGAAGGCATAGAGTTCGATGTTTACCGAAAAGAGACGAACACAAAGGTATAACCTTCGAAGGTGGCAATATTTGTAATACAGTTTTACAAATAAATGGACAAATGAATGAATACATAACTAGTGACTCAAACCACTAGGAACAATACAAAATGGCCAGTTTCAACTTCTTGGTGCACCGGCCTGTTAATTTCCCATTAAATGATGAAAGATTTTGAAATAATGGACATCGTTGCAAAAACTGGTTAGAACTTTAGAACACAATTCATGATTCCGCAGCCTTCCAAGTTGGAAAAGAGACCCAAGAACGTTGCAATAACCTTCAATCCACAAGTCGTCTTAATAAGTTTAAAAAAATCTAGGACCTAGAATAGTGTATCAGCCTGGTCTGAAACTCATAAATTTATTGGGCAACCCAAAACAAGGTTGATGAACTTAATAGGTGTGGAATACTATATATGAAATCATTTACGATAGTAGAATAAAAAGTTCTAACATCACGTGTTTGGAAATGAAATTGTCGGACCTCCTGAAGTATATCCAGATAAACCCGCCACATATTTCTTTTCTATTTTCAGTTTCAGATCCTCATACAGATTAGACTTTAGAGTATACTTAGCAACATCCTAACGATGAGCAACATGAACACTCATACGTTTCTCTTTGTGGATCTATGGTCGTTGTAATAAAAACAGGTAAATATAGCTTATTGCAACATTGAAGGTACTGTTGAATATCTCTCCTCTATGAATTGTAGATATTTACATCGAGGGAGAAGCAAAAATGGCTGCACACAGAACACGGTGCCATGGCAACTGGTTTTACCACCTCGCCATGAACCACCATGATACTTGACAAACTGTGCTGCGGTGGGACATACTTGAGATGCTACACGACAGAATGCCAAGAATCATGCACACTGAAACCCCACACAAAGTCAACTTGAGTGACAGATCGGAATGGACTCCTGGTACACTGATTACTCCAAAAATTCATCAGGTACAGCAGGATTTATATAAGGTGCTAGCCGTAGGCTTGGGTGGAACATAAGTATCCACCTCAGTAAACTGGCTACTGTTTTCCAAGCAAAGATAGCCGCAATTATGGAACGCGGCAGAAATGGATAGACAGAGGATATAGTAAAAAGACTATCTATGTAAACACAAACATCCAAACGGCTCTAATGGCTTTGGCAAGTAACTATACTAAACTTCAATAATAGTGTGGGTCTTCCATAAGACCCTAAAGGCACTGGCACCGACAAGATAGCATTATCTTGGTTGCCTAGCCACACAGGAGTTGGCGAGAATGAGAGGGCCGACAGGCGTGCCAAAGAAAGTGCAGAACTCCATCTAATCGGACCCGAACCAGCTTGTGGTATATCATACAACATGCTACGTATACAGTTGTCACTAGTTGGGCATCAAATGATTATCAGTCTAAGAGAATACCGAGGGGTCCCTTGTGTTCTAATATCACAGACGCTCTCGGCCCAGTAAGAAACTACGAAACGTGGTTATATTCATAACTGGCCATTGGACGTTCAGTGCACATCTGCAAAAGTTGTGGCAAATCCTTTATGCAAGAAGTACGATGAGGCAGTGGAAACAGCTAAGCACAACCTTTACCACCGAATGAATATCTATTTGTTGCGGTATTTCTTTCTTAATGCCGATGGTTTTTTGTTAGCTGGCTCAGGATCGGCTGATAAGACAAGTGTTCGACTACACAGGGTGTTCTAAAAGTTTGAACTTTCCTGTTTAGAAGCAACGGTCCTTGAAACGGCAAAGCTAATGCACGGTGAACCAGCAGCAAAACGGTAACAAAAATTTCAAGCTAGTACTCACTATCTGGTTGCTACAAAGTTGTAAGTGCGGTCCTGTCGCAGGCGTCTTACAGGTAAAAGTACGATTTATGATGTCTCTTTCACTTTGGACCATACGAGGTTGTCTAGGTCTTCCAGCGTGTCCACCATGATGTGGATTCAGACATCCTGTGTCTCTAACTCTTTGGACGAGCGAGACAAATCGACGAGGTGCAGGGTGAGTACGGTTAGGGACACGATCGGCATGCACTCGCGAAGCCGCAGCGGTATTTTGACCACACTCTCCGTACATTAAAATCATGTCCACCAGTTCATTATTGTTATAAGCGTGCGCCACTCTTGTTGTTTTTAAAGTCCTATCGTCAGATGTAGAGGTCAAGCACTCTCGTACACTATGCCACAGTAACGCGACGTATGACGAACTGCCTGTTTTAGTGTTTTCTCACCGTCATCGGCACCACTAGCGCTGCCTTGTTTGTTGTAATATATGACATGGTGAGCCACTGCCTAAGGACGGACTTAGAATTGAGGATTTCTTTATTGGTCAGTATCTTCTTTTCTATAAATGTTTCGTTTATATGTTACTGGGAAAAGCACTCATTTTAGCGAGTACTATCCTCTGTATGAAAAAAAAGGACCAACTTATGAAACACCCTATATAGGGTGAAAGTCATGTAGCAGAATATAGGATTCCTAACACACATTATCTTCGACTGTCCTGCGCTCCTACTCGAATGTACGCCAGGAGGGAAAACATGAGAGCATAATCTCATGCATCTCTAAGCTCGCAAAGAACTTACGGTGGGACTCTGGTCCCTTAACCGGGGGTGCACAATAAGCCTCAAGTAATTCTCGCTACTTAAAAATAATAATCTGAGGTGGTTTGTGTAGCGAACCAACCATGGATTCTTCATGTTCTGTTAATAATTATATTATCTATATACTCTTCCTTTGCTTTGTAAAAATATATGCAGCGCCAGCAGTCCCTCGTCAGAGAAACCCTTCATCAAGTTACGTTTCAATCCCTTATAATTTTCAGATCCAGAATCAAAATTCTAGACGCAACAGAAAAATAAAGTATCTATAATAGATAAATTTAATTAGTAATCATATATCTTCGGTATAACTAGAAGAACAAAAGATATGCTAAAACTGTCACGCAAACATTGTTTTATTATAAAACGTAGGTACATGATACGTTTGTTATAAAAATATATTCATTAAATGATAAATCTAAATGTCAAAAGTCAGGCTCGGGAATTATTTATTTCATTTCAATATCACTGTCCTTTTTCTTATTATTGTTACTTTCGTACCGCTCAGCTTCTTCTATGGTGTCGGGCAGCTTACAATCCAAGGTTTCTGGTAGTTTGTAACACAAAATGGCGCCTATGAGTGGTACTGTTCCAAAAATGACCTGCAAAAGAAATTACTTATACAGGGTTATTCACGTTATTCGACACGGAGCATTATGGCTAAAGTATTTGATAAAAAAGAAAATAATAATTTGGGATGGATAGAGACCTATAAAGGCTACATTCTAAAAATATTTTCATGTTATACAGGGTGTCCCAAAAAGACGAAATGTATCAAAGTTATGTTTTTTTAAATGGAACACCCCATATATTATTGCATATTCAGATTCCTTGCTGAATTCTAGTGTGACTTTATGTATCATACATGGAACCTAAAGCGAACCGTTTAGGTGTAAATCACCATTTTCGGTATAAGTAGATATCAGGAAAAAATTGAATATCGCAGAGATTATAGAATATGGAAGGCTGCGACTTTGTCGTATTACTAAGCATAAAATGCGTCAGCTTTGAAGATACTTTCAAATCTAAATTACGTTTATGCTTGGAGAAATCGGTCGATGAAGTAAGGAAACTTCGATCAGCGATAACTTGATTTTTTTAAATGGGAATGCCTAATTTTTTTTTATACGGTTAAACGTAGAATTTGATAGCCTTTCTAATGATATAAGGTTGTGACTATCAATCTCTGGTAGTTTTCATTTAATTTTAAATTTTCAAAAAAATCGGCGTTTTTCAATATGCCTACCTATAAGCAACGAAGCAGGCCATCATGGAATATAAACAAAAACCTGTTCAGGTAGAAGAAAACAACTAACTTAGCTGAAAAATACACACGAACTAGACTAAAGGGACAAAATTATAAAAATTACTCACAACAAACAAATTCTAACCAGAAACAACGGCGGTAACATATCTTTGGTCAAAGAGAAGCTGAAGTATGGCAGAAATGGATTTTTTCACGGCCTACTAGCTACTGCAATGTACTAGAGATTGACAATTTCCAAAACTATGGAAAATTTTGAAATAAAATAAAAACTACTAGAGAATGTTGAGTTTATTATTTTCATAATAAAATTTCACATTTAATGATATAAAAAAGTATGCAATTCTGTCAAAACTCAAGTCAAGACTACCTCTGACTGGAGTTCTGAAAATTCTTCAGTACCTATTAGCAAGGTCTCAGAAAATGAAGAATGAATTAAAATTTGTTCAAATTATGAAACATAACTTAAATGGCAGAAAATTTAAATCTGATTTGTCAGTATTCCTTTTTTGCAATATTTCTAATAGATATTGAAAAATAGAAGGGCTCCAGTCAGAGGTATCGACTTCGACGCAAATTAGTACTTTTGTACACCATTACATATATGATTGATAGTTGCGTGCTGGAGTAACAGTCCCTGGTTGTTTCTGTCTCATATCAGGGTTTTTAATTGTCTTAGAAATTTTTAACTTCTAGTAAATTGCGGTAGCCTGTAGACTGTAAAAATATCTATTACTGTCATACTCCAGCTTCTCTTTGACCTTAGAGATTTTATCGCAGTTGTTTCTGGGAGAGTTGATTTGTTGTAAGGAATTTTTCTAATCTTGTCCCTTTAATCTAGTTAGTGTGTATTTTTCAGTTATGTTAGTTGTTTTCTTCTACCTGAACAGGTTTTTGTTTATATTTCATGCCCTGCTACGTTGCTTATAGGTAGGAAAATTGAAAATCGCCGATTTGTTTGGAAATTCAAAATTAAATGAAAACTGCCAGAGATTGATATTCACAACCTTATATGATTAGAAAGGCTATCAAATTCTACGTTCAACCGTATAAAAAAAATTAGGCATTTTTATTTGAAAAAATCAAGTTATCGCTGATCGAAGTTTCCTTAATTCATCGACCGATTTCTCCAAGCATAAACGTAATATAAATTTGACAGTCTCATCAAAGCTGACGCATTTTATGCTTACTAATATGGCAAAGTCACAGCCTTCCATATTTTATAATCTCTACGATATTCAATTTTTTCCTGATATCTACTTATACCGAAAATGGTGATTTACACTTAAACGGTTCGCTTTAGGTCCCATGTACGATACATAAAGTCACACTAGAATTCAGCAAGGAATCTGAATATGCAATAATATATGGGGTGTTCCATTTAAAAAAACATAACTTTGATACATTTCGTGTTTTTGGGACACCCTGTATAACATGAACATATTTTTAAAATGTAGCCTTTATGGGTCTCTATCCATCACAAATCATTGTTTTCGTTTTTATCAAATACTTTAGCTATAATGCTCCGTGTCGAATAACGTGAATAACCCTGTATAGGGAGAAGTTTTTTGAGCCATCTCAAATGGTGAAATTATATGTCTTCCAGACATATCACGTTTTTACGTGTATTAGTGTTGAAATCAAAGTTTACTGACGTTTTGGCTGCTTCTGCAGCTCATTTGATAGCACGCAACATTAATAAAATATTATATTAGAGCACTAAAAAAAGTAATGCCGGTACTAATTAACATTTATCTATTTTTTTAAGTCCTGCAAAGCATCTGGGAGCACAGTAGTCTAACACAACACTGTAAAAGTATCTACCAAAAAATAGCGAGACGAATGCTGTAGTATAACCATGAAATATTCATTTAAAAATATTCTACATATTGTTCAAAGTATCTTCCATTCTACTCAATACACCCTATCGCTTCATCTACTTTCACAGCGTTATTGAGCTCTAAATCCAACTCAAATGTTCAAATTTACTTCGACTTCAGAAAAAAACTGGAAGTCACATTGACCAAGCTCGAGAGAGAGTAGGAGCCTAAACCGTAATGATCACCCTTAATTCTTGAATCATTGATCTGTGAGCCGAAGCATTCTCGTGATGCAGCGTCCAACCGAAGTATTCATAAAGCAGGCTTTATGCATTTTTTTCTTCAAGGTCCTCGAAGTACAAGAATATTACTCCCCAGTTACTGTATGTACATTGTGTACTATAGTGAGGAGTGTACTCCACATTTATGAAGAATAGTCAGATGCATCACTTTATAAGCGTTTTAACAGTTTTGGTCTTCTGCGGTCTTGGGCTTCCGTCGCAGACCTTGAGACTTCAGCTCAAGGTCGTAATGATGAAACCATCTTTCGTATGTATGTATCTGTAACGGTCAAAGATAATATTTCGGTCTTCAACGATATTGGCCGACCATTGTCGTGAATGTCCTATTACAGCGACACGTTCTGATAGTGACCGGCCAATATCGTGAATACTCATGTAAACTCGGTAGGGTTGATAAACTGGGAATGGATTGTCATTTTTACGTCTTTGTCCGGACAATCTCGTTAACATACGCTCAAAAGTGGGCTGTCAAAATTTGAATAAAATATAGGTCACGTTATTCTTATTTTGCCATTTCTGTGACTGTTTGTGGAAGTAGAAAGGAAAGAAATTTCATTTAGAGAATCTGTAACACAAAATACAATTTTTGTAGGCCAAAGATATAAGCGTTGCCATTTAAGGGCGACTGCAAAAACAAAAAATGTGCATGCCATGCCAATGGCAAAATCTGCAATTCACAGTGTCATGGTTTATTATCATATTGTGATAAAAATGCTTAGTGAGATGGAAAACTTTTCATTATAAATGTGTTAATCAGTTGTTGGCACGAGGCCAGTGGTGGTTCAGCGCTACGCCAATGACTGTATTGTTTCATGATGCGCATGTCAATACACTGAAAAACTGGCTATTCGGCAGAAGCACAGCAGTGGCAGAAGTCACCGTTGCCAGGTCTAGTGAAATTTCACTAGATCTAGTGATTTTTCTGTAATTTAGTGATTTAGTGAAAACTTTTATCAAAATGTCATATTCTAGTGATTTTTTTCACACTGACATTTTGCGTAACATATTTCATTATTTTTATATGTTAATCTTATAACATGAATTAAAACTTGAATTTTTCCTCCAAAATTATACAATTTTTGAAGCCCTGTACCATAACAAAAATCAGAAATCCGATGCCAAGTTTTTGCTGAATGCTCTGTTGAATCTTTTTATCTTACTGCCTATATTTTCAACAAGTTTATGGTTCCAATGGATAACTAGAAAGACTGACATGTTTTTGCATTTTGCAGCAAAGTGCACTGTTAATTATTTGACGACTTTTTAACATAAATAATTTTTTTGTAACTATTCAACATTTGCTGATTTTGACGCTAAGTATCTCGCGAAGTGTTTGATATATGATCAATTTCTTTTAGTCCGTGACGCGTATATTTTTTAAAGACGTGTACCAAAAATTGTGTGAGTGAGTGAGGAGTAGTTGTAATATTTACTTGACGGTGCAGTCTTGAAAAATGCGATTACAACTGTTTTCTAGAACCCCTTAACGGGCCAATAACTGTACTGTTTGCCCTATTAGGCTCGTAATGTTAACGGCCAGCCAATGTCGTCAATGTTCAATTTACAGCAGTGACTGTAACATATCCACATTATTTAAAAACCATGGATTACGTTGCAGTTGCCTTTTGATGACAGATTGTCAATCGATTCCTTAAGGTGCACTTATCTTCATAATGAGTGGAACCAAAGATAAACTAACATTGTCGGAAACTCATTTAATGCCAACCTGGTGATCATTTTGTACCAAGTCTTTAAAGATATTAAAATATCTGCATTTTTTGTGCCAGTTTGTGCAGCTTGTGGTCAACCAGGACGAGGTTCATCCTCATCTGATGCAAACCCGTCCTTCAACTTCTTAACCATTCAAATATTCAACATATTAACAAACCATCATCTGGATATGCAATGTTAACCACATCAAAAGTTTTAGTAACGATTTTAACCAACCGAATACGTTGATATTTTAATAAATAATTTCTAACAAACGTCTAAGTTAAACCAAAGCCTACTTGAGCTTAACGTACAGGGTGTCCCATTTTGAGCACTTTTACGGGGTATCTCGGTTATTTTTGGAGATAGAGAGTTGCGGTTTTCGCAACAGTTTGCTACTTTTTTGTGAAAATAAAGGTGCCGTTAACAAAATTACCATGGCCTTCTTGGTTTTTGAGATACAGGGTGAAATCGAAAACTATCGATTTTGGGCCCACCCTCGTAACTCGGTTGTCTTTTATCTTATTGAAAAGTTTAAAAAGACTCTTATAGGATTTTTTCTGTGGAATCCAGTGGTGTCATTTGATTTTTTCTTACTCTAACCATTTTTCAGTTACGGAGCAAACATATATTTTTTTAAATATTATTTTTGAGGTCAGTCGGAAATAATTCAAGCTTCTCAAAAATATTTACCAGTATTAAGTTATTTTGAAAATTACGCTCAACATTTGATTTTTTCATTTTTTACTTAATTTGTAGCAGTAGGCCATGACTAATTGATTAAAAACAATATCCAAGCAAACAATTATTAAGATGCAAGATACTCAATACTTTTAAACTCAATTATTTAGTTGTATTTTATACGCTATTAACTACTATTTGTGATAATGTTCAATAAATATTAATTATTGTAGTCCATTATTACATTACTTGAAGCCAAACAACATTATATCTGAAGAATGTCAACACAATATTAAATTTGAACTTGAATCAAAATAAAAACTAAAAACATCGAGGAGCTTTTAGAGATGTTGGTTCAAGTTGGAGACTATTTTCTCGAATGCAAATCTATGACACAGTTTCTTATTCCTTTAATGGCATTCAAAAGAATTATTGGTCACCTTCGTGTTATGGCGATTAAATATTCCCAAACTTGGATCCTGTGCAAATGTTGAAATATCTTAAACTTGTGTGGATGGTAATTGTATGTTTTTAGAATTCTTTCTGCAGTTGATTTTGGTAACCCTACAGCTTCTTCTATGTGCTTACAAGATGATGAAGGGGTTGCTTCTGTGTAACCTAATACATTTATTTCCCCCATATTCTCCTTGAAATAAGTTTTAGGACCTGGTTGAATAAAGGATCCGTACCTAACTATATCTATTTTTAGACGAGCACATACATATATCTGGAAACGGCTGCTCTGCTGTCTCTCTAAGCTACCCTTATTATAGAAAAATGGACAATAATTGAAATAAAAACACACAAAGAAAAAATCGATATTTAATAAAAATATAAATAAAAACTGACAGTCTCGCAAATTTTTTACAGTTTTGCTTTTTTGTTTTTAATAGATGAGTCATAGCCCACTATCTACTCAATATTGTAATAACACAATCATAACTTTAATGAGATATTATTATTTAAAAAAAACGATATTTTGATTCTGTTTGATCGAATTTTAGTAGCATGTCTCTTGTACAGTAATTACTACTCATATGCTTATTATTTATAGTTAATTTAACCATGGCCTACTGCTACAAATAAAGTAAAAAATTAAAAAATCAAATTTTGAGCGCAATTTTCAGAATAACTTAATGCTAATATATATTTTTTAAAAGCTTGAATTATTTCCGGTTGACTTCAAAAATAATATTCAGAATGTTTCATTTGAAAAAATAAATGTTTGCTTCATAACTGTAAAATGGTTAGAGCAAGAAAAAATCAAACTGCACCACTGGATTTTACAGAAAAAATTCTATAAGACCCTTTTTTAAACTTTTCAATAAGATAAAAGACAACCGAGTTACGAGGGTGGTCTCAAAATCGATAGTTTTCGATTTCACCCTGTATCTCAAAAACCAAGGAGGCCTTGGTAATTTTGTTAACGGCACCTTTATTTTTACAAAAAAGTAGCACACCGTCGCGAAAACCGCAACTCCCTATCTTCAAAAATAACCGTAAAAGTGCCCAAAATGGGACACCCTGTACATTAAAGGTAAATCTTTCATCTTTCATTTTGTTTGTTATCGAATTGTACCGTTGAAAGAAATTACAGCACCAATCTCATTGTGATACTGACATGTCTTCGTAGAGTATCAACATCAGACGTATTTCAGTTTGCTTCTTGTACAAAAAATATGTAGCATACCGGTGGTATCCAAAACTGCACAGACGCCAATGCGGCCACAAATGGAGCCACCATAGAACCTATTCGAGCACACATAGATGACGTTCCTACTCCAATGTTCCTCAATACAGTCGGAAACAGTTCGCCTGAGTATATGTATACTGTTGGAAAAGCCAGTGCGAGACCAAACATCCCTATGGTGGAAAGGGTTGATTTTACCCACGCCGGATCAGATGGAACGAAACCTGTAGACAAATAGTGAAATAATAGTCACATTGTATGTATAGTAGATGTGGATTTTTTTATTTTTACTTATTAATTTATCGAGCTTCACATTATAAAGTCTTTGTAACAGATTTCTTGAATATTGTAATTTAAAAAACTTATTTCGTTGTAGTCCTTAAATCAATCGCGTTTCACTGGCCCTCTAATTAGGACCGCATAATTATGCTTTCATAGACTTCATTTACGTACTGGTCACCTCTGTGATTTTCATCGTAATATAAAAGTTGACTGTTTTCACTGTTTGACAGTTGTTCCTGGAGACAGCTTTTATTTTCTTTTTTGTTATCTAACTGGGGTCACTGCTTTTTAACATTTACATAAACAACAATTCATCAGATTTGCAATAATTCAGTAATTATTTATTATATGCAGACGATCTGGAAATATCCTCTGTAGTATTATTCAAAATTACAAGTGTTGCAGTATAAAACAATGAGAATAATTTTGAATAAAAATAAGTTCACAAAGGTAAGTTATATGTTAAGAGAACTTCAATGGTTTAATATAAAGTATTTTAAATTGTATCTAGTTCTCATCTTCATATTTAGATTGAAGAATCATTTATTATCGGAAATTTTAGATAATTTCATAGAATTAAACAATCACTATCATAATTATTCGACTAAAGGAAATATATATTTATAGAATCGGACAATGATATTGAATCGAGTACCATTTTGAAAGAATTCAAGACAAGATTGAAAAAGTATTTCTTGGATATAGAAAACTTATACTGACGTAATCTTATGAATGTACTCAGCGAACTATGTTAGTTTGTATTCTTGGTAACTGTTATATTGTAGGAATTATGCTAAATAAATCTATACTACTACTTCTACTACTAGTAAAAACTATAAATTAATGACAGCTTAAAACTGCAAAATGATTTATATGTTCTGCAGAAATGCTGTGATGCAAGCAGTCTCTTAACTCGAAAAAGTGTAATTTCATGAGACACAAAAAATACAACGAACTGTTGACATTACATAAAATACTGAATTGGAATAGCTGAGGGTGGTTAAATATTTAGGGGTATACATCAATAAAAAATTAGCATTCTATAACCACATAGGGCACATTGTAAATGAAGCTTTAGAGAGTGTTTGGGAGCGCATCCCCACACATGGAAGCAATACTCCAGCGATGGTAGTATCTGTGCCATGTAGTGCAGCAGCAGTTGCTCTGGTGTGTACAACTTCCTACAGCGGAACAAAACTTCAAGCCTCTGGGATGCCGTTCTAGCAATTCTGACGACGTGGTCGTACCAGGAGATGTAATTGTTGACATTGATTCCCAAGAGCTTGACGGAAAGTGATTCGACTATGGGGTGACCCTCCATTTCCACGGTTGGTAAGCCAAGTGTTGTTGCCTGAGTTTTTTGTACGTTGAACTGTACTTTATTTGCTAATCCCCACTCGACAATTGTTTTGATATCTGCGTTGATCTGTGAGGCATGCTGCTGTCAACGACGACGTACCGTCTCCTGGGATGATAGTGGCTTGCCTGGTTTCATGCACGACACTAATGTACTGTCATCTGCGAAGCTGTAGGTTGGATTGGATGTTATTTCCAGCAGCTCGTTGATATACAGCAGAAACAGTGTAGGGGAAAGGACAGATCCCTGAGGAACACTGGCATTTATTGAAAATATGTCTGATGAACAGCCCTCGACTACAACAAACAGAGATCGGTCGTTCAAAAAGGTATTCAGCCACTGGCGCAGGCCAGGTGGTAGTCCATACGCAGCAAGCTTGACCAGAGGTCCGCCATGCCACACTCCGTCGAAAGCTTTCGATATATCTAGTGCAACAACACGGGATTCGCCATGATTGTCAATTGCTCTGTTCCACAAGTGAGTGACGTAGGCAAGGAGGACACCTGTAGACCTGTGCTTACGGAAGCCATACTGGCGATCATTTATGAGGTTATTGTTGTTCAGGTATTTCTGGAGCTGTGTGTTAATGACAGTCTCCATAACCTTAGACATGATGCTGAGAAGAGCCACAGGTCTATAATTGGTGGGATCAGTTTTTTTGCCTTTCTTAGGGATGGGTTGTGTGCAGCCAATTTTCCACGAAGCGGGAAATACGCCTCGTTGATACGAAAGTTTGAAGAGCTTGCAAAGAATAGGTGCAAGCTCAGCAGCACAGAGTTTAAGGAAAATGGCTGGAATTTGGTCAGGACCAGTAGCTTTATTGGTGTTCAGCTTTTGGAGGATGCTTTTTACATCTCGATGTTAAAATTTGACCTCTGCCATTCTCGAGTTCACGCTTATGGTGGTGGTCGGAGTACTTCCTTGAAAGTCTACAGTAGAACTGGCTGCGAAGGGCTTCCCCAAGATGTCTGATTTTTCTTTAGGAGCAGAAGCAATGGACTTGTCCTCTCTGGTCAAGGGTGGTATTATTTAGTAGTAGGTGTATTTTGGTCTGTACTATCTACACCCCATTGTATAATAAATAAATAAACTCCCAAAACAAACTAATAGTACTTCTGAAACCTTAAAGAATACAAAGTGTTGCATGCATTGTTAACAAATTCAAAATAAGAGCCAGTAATGATGATGTTTATTTCGACAATAATTCCATTTATGTACATGTCATCGAGTTCTAATGAAGCGTTACAATATTTGCACAAGTTATTTATCAATCAGAACAATAATAGCAAGCTTAGCAACATACATTAGTATGCTTAATAGTTCTCTACATTCGACAATTTAATTTCAATTACAATCAATACGGTCATATAATATTAAGCGCTTTCATCAAATCAAATTCTCTTCTTGAATATAAATATTATTTTTACCAACACGATGGATTTTAAAAATCTGTGTGTGCTGGTTATTTACTTGTTTAATTTTGCATTTATGTCTATAAAGTTGCTTGGTATTATTGTTTGTGTTAGGCTTATTCACTACTTACACTATATACTTCGAAGAAAAGTTGCCTTCAAGGATCCAGCTATTTATTAGATTTTTAACTTTTTTAAATGGCTTGGTTTTAATAGAAATAGGCAACAGGTTAAATATCCTAGGACCAGTGTAACTAATATGCTTCTGAGAGGCTGAATGTCTGACAAAGGATAATGTTAAGTTTTGATTTGAAACATTACGGATGTTATGACTATGGGGCAAGTTATTCCTATAATATGTGTTAGTTAACATAAATCTTATTACAGTTTTAATATACAGTTGTTCAACAGTTAACAATTTACTTTCCTGGAAGAGTAATTCCGTTGGGTATCTTCTATTTTTGAACATCATTATTTTTATTACATATTTTTGAGCAATTTGGAGTGGCGATATGGAGGTTTTACCAGCGCCTCCCCAGGCTATTATACCATACGTTATTATGGATTCAATTAGCGAGGCATATACAATCTTCAACATTTTTAAGGATAATATATGTCTAAGTTCAAAAAATTTGTGTATTAGTTTCCTTACTTTTTTTGTAACATAATGTATATGATCTTTCCAGTTTAATTTTTGATCAAGCAAGACGCCTAGATATTTAATTGATTCCACCCTTTCTATTTTGTCACCACATACACATGTTTCTAAGCCATCACATTTTACGTTATGAATCCTAAGGCTACGAACGGTTGGTAATGTTCTCGAGGAGTGAGCAAAAGTAAGGAATTTTGTTTTTTCAACATTTAGTGAGAGAAGACTGTGTTCCAGCCAGCACATTATTTTTGAGATGGCAGATTCGGATTTCTTTATTGCAATTTCCCATGATTCACCCTGCACAATTATTACTGTGTCATCTGCAAAGCAGAACACAGCGCCCTCTTCATCTAAGATTGACAAAACGTCATTTATATAAACATTAAATAATATGGGACCTAGAACTGTTCCCTGTGGGACACCACACACCACTGCCTGAGACTCACTTATGATATTTCCAATTTTGACTCTCTGGGTTCTATCTTTTAGGTATGACTCAATAAGTTTATACCCAATACCTCTAATACCTATTTTATGGAGTCTCTGCAGTAGTAAGTGATGTGCCACAGTATCAAAGGCCTTTTTAAGGTCTAAAAAGATACCTACAACTCTATTACCAACATCCAGACCACCCAGGATCATCTCTGTTACCCTTGCCAGACAATTTTCAGCACTAGAGTTTCTTTTAAATGCATATTGATTCTTTGACAGTACGTCTTGCTTTTCAAAGAAGGATTGGAGCTTAAACTTAATGCACTTTTCTACCAGTTTACTCACTGTACTTGTTAAAGCAATCGGTCTGTAATTTGAAGTTAATTTTTCATTTCCATTTTTGAAGACTGGTACAATTATAGTTTTTTTCAGGATTGATGGAAAAACTCCAGTGCTTAATATGCAATTAATTATATGTAACAGAGGAGCTATTAGGTCTTTATGATGCTGCTTGAGGACCTCAGTTGTGATCTGGTCTTCCCCACACTTAACATTGTTCTTTAAAGAGCTTATAAGATTTATTAATTCATTTGCCGTGATAGGAGTAAAATAGCACGATTCTGGGCACGTCTCTGTTTTTTCTTTGAAGTTTTTGTCTGTTGGATTGATATTACTCGCTAATTGAGGTCCAATACTACAAAAATATGAGTTGAATTCTGAGGCTATTTGGCCAGGATCACTGATGGTCTCACTATTTGTGTCTAAAATAGTTTTTATATCTTTTTTATTGGTTTTGTCGTTCGTAACTTCCTTAATTATGTCCCATGTCTTTTTTACATCACCGGTATTGTTTTGCAACTTATTCTTATAATACTGATATTTTGTTTTGTTAATTAAATTAGACAAAATAGTACGGTAACGCTTATAATTATTTTGCATTATGATATTATTAGGATTCTGAGACCATAGTTTTTTTAATTGATCTCTTTTCCGTATGGATAGGATAAGACCTTCAGTGATCCATGGCTTTAGCCTAACATTCTTGCTACAAATTTGGTACACTTTGGTGCAACTCTTTATCATGCTTGTAAAAGATTGAATAAAATTTGTTGTAGCAGTTTCTGCATTGGTCTCACCCAACACACTGTCCCATTTTGACTCGGATATCATTTGGGAGAGTAGAGCATAATCTATTTTTGAGTACAGCTTATTTTTTTGTGTTGTATCAGCCTATTCATTCTTAAGCTTCAAATTTAATAAAATGGGATAGTGGTCAGTAAGATCTCGCTTTAGGATTACAGGAGTTATCTTACTATAATTTTGGTCTTTGCACTTTATAAAAAAGTGATCAATGCAACTAGCTGTATCTTCAGTTCTTCTTGTTACACCATTTATTAAGTTATTATATCCAAAACTATTCATAACTGTAAGATAGTCATTAGTTACAGCACAATTTTTGTCTAACAAGTTAAGATTAATATCACCAGTAAAGATGCCTAGCTTTTTCGAATCAGTAGATGTTGTTTGATGTAGAATATTGCTTAAGCTCTCAATGAACTCACCTTTATCTGTTGAAGGAGATCTGTACAAGGCCAAAATATCAGCTTCAGTATTACACTTACCAATAGACACTCTAAGATATTTTACATTACCATACTCAACAATGACGCATTTTTGAAATACGTCTTCTTTTGTAAAAACTGCACAACCATCAAAACTAGTGTTTCTACTTTGATTCCAAAAAGGAAGGTATCCTGGTATATGAAAATCTGATAAATTATAAATTGTATGGGTTTCCGTTAATACTATAACATCAAAGCTCTTTCCAGTTGATTCTAAGAAAACTAGAAGATTATCAAAGTTTTTGTATATGCTACGTATATTAAAATGAATGATATTTAGGTTATCCTGGTTATCACTGAAAGAAGGTATTTCACTAATGGTATCACACTCTAACATCGCACAAGATTTATATTCATCAAGAAAATTATTTATGCAATTGAATGTTAAAATTAAGTTTTTCTATGTTCACCAATTTTCGAATATTCTCTGTCTACTCCCTGGTCTTCAGTTTGTCTACATCAGACAAAGAATTAATTTTCACAACAGCCTCACCATCACCTTTCCTTGCGTATACCTGGCCCTCCTTGCACCAAACATATTTATACCCGTCTCTTTTCAGATCTCTTGCCTTTTTGAAAAGATCCCTTGTTTCCCTTGGGAAATCCTCATTGATGAATACTTTCACAGGTGAATCAGCAATACCACAGCTCAGGTAGGTCAGTTCAACATTCTTTCTTTTTTCCAGCACCTTCTTTTTTCTATCCTCTGTGGGAAATTCCGCTACTATTATTGCACCAGTATTAGCAGTTGGTAGCACAGAAATTTTACAGTCTTCTGGTTCCTCACCCAGCTTGCTAAGAACCTTTTTTGCATTTGATTCAGCATACTTGTCACTTTTGATACCGGAAATAATAATGTTTTTCCTTCTACCTTCACAGTCCTCCTTTAACAATTTTTTATTTATAATAGTAACCTGTTTTTCCAAATCATTGATCTTATGTTTGAGCTGCTCCTGCTCCTTTTTGAGCTTTTTATTCTCATCTAGAATTTCCTTAATCGTTTTCTGTAGTTGTTCCATTATATCACCATTGAAGGTTAGCGATTTTTCTAATTCCATAAATTTATTGTTCATCACCCTTAGAACGTCTTTATTAGTAGGCTCAGCTTCATCCTCAGATGTGTCAGAATCAGCATTTGACACATTTTGACTACAGTCAGCACAAATCCACTTTTCATCATTCTTCCTTTGCTCATATGCCAGGTATTGTTCATCTGAGAGGTCTGTGCACTTTTTATGAAACCATCTCGCGCAATATCCAGCACATTGAAGACTATATTGAGTTTTTGTAACATTATTTTCACATTTTCCACATACAATAATCTTGGGTTTCTTTTTAGTCATCTTCGATCGACCTAAATTTCCTGGCCTATAACTGTGGTATTTATGGATTTGTACCAGTAGTTTTTTGTGCCTGCTAACTTTTTGCTATTATTACTGTGTTTTGATTGTGTTATAAACAATTTCTATCTAATACACCAGCATCTATGGATAATGATACTTATAGTCAAAACGTTCGAGATATATCCGGCAGTAATTTTATGCACCTAATTTCTCAAAAAGTTAATCCCATTAAATGGTTAGAAACATGTATTATACATCGCACAGTATCGCGTGCCAGATGTGGATAGAACCCTCCAGGGCCACACCAATATTAAAAAAGAATATTTTTTTGTTTTAATTTATTTTCCAGGACTAATAAAACTTCGAAATACTTTGAAAACATTATATCGATCCGTCAAACTCGCAACTTATGATCTTGAATCAAATTTGATACCGAAAGAAACTCTCCTCTAGGTCCCTTGAGAAAATAATGGATTATATAATACATCTGCTAGTTTTAGAGAATGTAAAGTTGATTCTACATTTTGTCAGATCGACGTGATGTCTTCAGACCAATAGCCACGTATATTCAGAAATATAAAAAATTAAAATTTATATCACGCACTCGTCAGTCGTCAGCACACTCAGCTTGTTATAGCTTAGATAGAGCTTTATTTATTAAAATTCTTTTTTTATAATAAAATAAATTATACGTATTCTGTGTAATTGATTGATTTTTCGATGTATTTGTCTTAGGCTTTTATCGCTCTAATGTATGTTAGCTTTTGAACATAAAGGGGAGCTTTCAAAGCTTTGAATTACCTACCAATTAGGAAAATTGAGACTCCTGCTAGGACGTTAGCAATAATCAAAGTCTTCTTCCTTCCCCAAGCTTTAGTCGCCCAACATGCGAATAGTGTACTTGGTACTTGTATAATTGCAGACAGAGCCACGTTGACGAAGATGTTTCCTCCTAACTGGCCAATGAACTGCGATACTCCGAAGAAACAAAGTCCACACACAAGCCAATTGAAGCAGATCGCTATCGTGTACATTCGGATGATTGGTGTCCTGACGAGATCCAGAATGTTGCCTTTACTTTGTTCTACCTGTATGACAATAATTTTTAGATCAATTGTATACAAATGTTCAGCAACTCTTACTGAAATCTAAGCATTTTGTAGCTGGTAGCATGCTTCTTTTGTAAAACTTTATACATATACTCCTAGAGGTTACACAGTGTCGTATACCCTGTTACCCGATACTTTAAACTGTCAGCCGTGTCAACAGCGAACAGCTGTTCGGCTAGTGATAACTAAAAATACCCCAGATTGAGTCTTGACGTATCAATTTTAAGCTTTGTAGGAATAGAGGGCTGTACTGTACAGTGATGCAAGCTATTCATTGAATCGTCATTATTGCTGAATATAGGAGTATTTCGATAGTATCTAACAATATACAAATTAACAAAAAAATCTGTTTCTTTTAACCAACCATTTTTGCTGCGAATTACTGGATATCGAAGCAATTTCTTGTTTAAAAAAGTAAACATTACTTTTTGACATTCAGTAAGAATAATACTAATACGATGCTGATCGCAGGATTGCCAACCACATTACTGGTGAAAAATTAAATTTGAGATACACTTCTTCGTCAGCTGATACCTATCAAATAGACGTCAAGCCAGTTTAAAGTATCAGGTAACAGAGTATATGGACTATACACCTTCATCATAGCGTATCTTCTTTAAGTTTTAATGTAATGTAATATAATATAATGTTTCTACATAGAAGGAACATTTTTAATGAAGTTTCAGTTTTAGGGGAATATGTGTATATCGCTAATATAGAAAATGGTATCCACACAGGATTATCTTACTAATGCGGATATTAGTAGTGTATTTCATGTATTTTGTCTTCGCATTTGTTATTTAAATTTTTTGGATTCCACAAACGCTCGGTCTTTTACAAACTCCAAGTCACCAATGAAATAAAATCATGGCTATAAATCGAGGATATTGTTTAATGTTTCCCAAGGGTTAATTCAATGAACGTTTGCGTTATATTGATTCCATGAGTTTTATTTATTCAGCAGATTGCAGTACTTCTGTTATAATAAATTTAAGTTGAAGAGGCACATAATTATGTTGCTTCATCAACAATTTATATCGCATGTATAAATAAATAGAATAAACACTTATTATGGATTTTTCGACAAGCCTTGTTCTATGATCCTTCAAGTGTAACTTCTCAGTCGGTAAACAAATGTTAGATACAAATATACCATACCTTAAGTACCTGCTGATTGTATCTATTTAATACATGTATATAGTTCTTACTATTGGGCAAATAAAGCAAGTTATTATTATTATCAAAATAAAGAAGGTGCAGCCCCGGCTGTTGCACTTCGAACCACTGTTTCATTCAGTGACGACCAGTCAAACCGTGAGATGACCAATCCTAAGTTGACTAAGCTGAGCAGTTATGTCTAAGAATAATTCCCATAATTAAAGAAACATTTTCTTCGGAGAATCAATATGTAGTAACTTTACGCAGGGCTCGTGAAGTCTATATAATTCTTTATTACAAACCTTATTGAGATCTTTGGTTTGCAGATACAGATCAACATCTGTTGCAATTTTGTCAGTCGGCAGTTTGTTGCATTTTGCAGCTTTTCGTAATGTATTGATGGCATTTTCCTTTTGCCCTACAGCCAACTGCCATCTAGGAGACTCAGGAAGGATCCAGTAGTAAACCACCAGGAATATAGATGGAGCCGAAATGGCTATTTGGAAGTGCCGCCAATCTCGGAGATAGTAACCTGGAAAGTTTATATCATCTGATAATTCAGGAGCAATCAACTTTATATTATAGCAACAAATACTATATAGTCTAACCACTCGCATAGCCGACTATATCAAAACAAACACGTGTCTCGCTAAATATGTTTTGCATTAAGACATGAAAGATTCCTAAAAGAAAAGGTTCATGCTAAAAAAGTTACCAGCTTGTCGCGTGATAAATTAGAAGCAATAGCTTCATCCACAGCATTTCAATTTGAAAGAGAAAGTCCGGAAAGCACTTCATTATACTACGATCCAAAATATACCTACAAAACCTTAAAAAAATGTGAAATTTAGGACTGAAACAGTTATCTGGCAACCCAAACGAAACCTGATGTTTTCCATGGACCATTTTCGGACCGCAGTGCAGCCCGGGACGATTGGATCATCCAAATCACCCTTTCCGGGGACCGTCATATAGGCATATCTTCGGGTTGGGGCTGTCTACAATCTTCATCCATTCTATAGTGCTCTTCGCCCTACGTCTTCCTCCCTGCAGCTGTTTGGATATTAGGAGTTCGGGATCGAGTTTCTTCTCTTCTTTTCTCTGCCTGTCTCTCTCTCTCTCTCTCCTTTTCTTTTCCTCTTCAAGATGCAACATCTCTTCTATTTCCTTGGCACCCAAAATTTGTTTTATCGTATTATGAATGGTTCTCCACTTATTTTTACTCTCAACGATTTCCTTTATCAAGCTATCAATGTCCAGTACACCGCACCTTGATAAATTAAATATTACGTGCTCTGCGTTCCTAATTTCCACAAAGAAGTCATCTTCGTATCCTGAAGGATTTGTGTCTGGTGAGAGCTTGTATCAGGTAGTAACTCGTGATGCGATATTCACATTTTAGCCAAACTTTTAGATCTTTTCGTCCATTGTGCCGTATCAGGATGTTTGCCCCACATGAATATAGCCTGACAAATTTGTATAGTTTCTTCTCTGAATCTATCCTTCATATTCTTCAACTATTTTTAGCTCCATCTATAAGTTTTTTTTATATAACTGGGCGGACCGCGTAGGTAGAACCTAAATACCAGAGTACCGCGGCTGCTGTGAAAGGGTTATGTTAGGGGGGAGTTTGTTAACATGGGATTTGAATGAATGGATCAACAACCGCAGGCCCAATAAATACATCTCCTGGCAGTCCATTCCAAGCCTTTGACATCCTGGGAATAAATGTGCGGCTGTACTGCCCGGTTCTTGGTGTATGAAGAACGACCGCCTTAGGTTGAGATGCAGCGGTCGCGCGGATGCACCTGATAGGAGCGGTGAGCAGCGGAACGATAGAGAATAGCTCAGTGGAGCAGATTCCGTTTAAGGCCGGGTCGCCGATTAACCGAATTGTCCTTCTCTGGACGGCATCTAGTATAGACAAAGTAGTAGGGGCAGCAGCTCCCCAGACATGAGAGCAATACGCCAGACCAGGTCTTATCTGGGCTTTATATTGCGTGAGGAGGTTAAATGGTGAGAAGTACTTTCTGGCTCTAAATAGGTACCTAAGCTTTTTACCAAAAGCTGTTACAATTGACGCAACGTGTTCGTGGCAGATCAGATTTTCTATAATGTTGACTCCTAACAGCTCAAATGAGTGACCCCTTGGCAGAGCATGATTGTTAATTAGACCCGGGTGTTGGCCTGGGCTCTTCTTGTTCGATAGCGTACAATACTGGGTTGGGTTGGAAGCATTTAATTTGACCATATTCTTGAGCCCCTAAGCGGTAATGGTATCGAGATCCTTTGAAAGTGAAGCTGCCGCTGCCAGTCTTCTGCATTCCAGCTCGACCATAGAGATCGGTCTATTGCTCATGATGCCTCCATGCAGCGTATTGTCGTCCGCAAAACTGTGGATTGGGTTTGTAATGCTAGAGAGTAGATCATTGATTTGAAGCAGAGGCAATGTCGGAGCCGACACCGATCCCTGCAGAACCTCACCATTGATGTTATGGAAAGAATAGAAATGCCGTCTACCACGACAGAGATTTTCCGACCTGAGAGGAAGTCTGCGCACCAACCGCCAAAGCTTGACAGGGAGCCCGCAAGATGGGAGCTTGTTTAGGACAGCTGCATGCCACATTTGATCGAATGCCTTAGAAACATCGAGAGCAACGACGTAAGTCTCACCAAATGACTGGATGAGCTTGCTCCACATATATGTGACGTAAGCCAGTGATGAGTCTAGGTGTTTCATGAGCTATTTAGTTGACGCATTTCTCCATCACTTTACTCATCACAGAGAGCAGAGCTGTAGGTAGGCTTGTAACGAAATTTTTGTTAATTTCGTTACACGTCGTCTGTGACTCCTTTTATAGATCCATTCTTCTATAATAATGTTCGGTTGACAGGTAAATATATTGTAACATACTGTATATTATGGTATTCGTGTATTTGTATTAGTTGTCATTGGTTGTCATACATGATGTAAAGTCAAAGTGCTAGGTTAGATCTTTTGAAGTGTAAACGTCATCGAATCGTCTAGAGTTTTCGAGAATGACGGTGGACTCTAGAAATGTCATCGAATGCTCTAGATGGTTCGATGAAGTATATATAAGGGGCTACGGGTAGCGTAGTAGTTGAGTTGAGTTGAGTTGTACCTGAGATAAGGTTAAGAGATATTGTATCGAGTTGTGAAGTAAAACGGTGAAAGTTACGTCGAGTTTGATTCCCTGGGTGAAGAAAAAGAGGCCGAGAGCTATGGCGTCCGAAATGACTGCATTGATGGCTATGATACAAGAACAAACAGCCGTTATGCAAGGAACCGTCATGAACCTGGAAGAAAAGCTAAAAAACCACCAGGACGAGGCAGTCGTGAACCCTGAACAAAAACTAAAGCACCACCAAGAGGACCTTGAGCAAAAGCTAAAGCATCACCAAGTGGACCTTGTACAGAAGTTAAAGCAACATCAAGACGAGGCAGTCGCAGATTTGAAGAGTGGACAGGAACTTGTGATGGCTAGGCTGAAGGAACAGAAGCAAGTGGTAAGCCAGGCATTAGAGGATCAAGACCAACGTATTAGTGCAATAGAGACGGAGCTGCAGCAAGTGAAAGACCAAGTCAAGGAAACCGTGAGAGACGGAGTGCGAGAACTTAGTGGAGGTGAGCGTGAACAACTACAGCAGGTGAAAGATCAGGTGCAGGAAATGATCAGAGAGGAGCTGCGAAAATTTAGTGCAGGTGAGCGTAGTTTAACAGCTGTAGCATCCAATTTACCTGATAGACAGAGTGGCGTAGTTGCAAAGCCATATCCATACAATGGGAAAACGTCATGGGACATTTATCATATGCAATTTGAAAACATCGCACGTATGAATAACTGGTCGAATGAGGAAAACGCTTGTGTGCTGACTTCAATGCTCAGAGATTCTGCAGCAGCTATTTTGGAAAATCTCTGCTCATCAGATTTACGTGACTATGATAAAATAACATCTGTACGAAAGTTACGTTTTGGAGATGCACATTTAACAGAGCTATTGCATGGCCAGTTGCATAACAGGACACAACAAGCCACGGAAGATTTAACCACATTTGCATACGAAGTCCAAAGCTTAGCTAAACGAGCATTCGTCAGCAGTCCCGTCGAGACACAGGAATACGTTGCTGCTCGTCAGTTTGTAGAAGGCATTGCGGACCTGGACGTTCAGCGAATCGTGAGACTATCCAGACCCAGAACCTTACAAGACGCTTTGGTCAAAGCTCTAGAAATTGAAGCTACCACAAAAGCCCCGCGAATGACACGGAGGGTGCGCTCTGTAGAACAAGGTGATGAAGTAGAAGTCAGGGCCACATCGTTCGTTCCAAGAAGAAGAGGTGGCACCTTCCAGAGCAACCCAGTTCACAGAAATCTAGCAGGAGCTGAGAAGTTTGCGTGCTGGAGATGTGGGCAGAAGGGGCACCTTAGAGTAGGCTGCCGGATACAGGTCGATAAAATGCAGATGGATGTAGAAAAAGCAGATGAATATGCAAGCAAAATGAATTCTATGCAAGGCACGATAAACTCAATGAAGGAGCAGTTTAACAGAGACACGAAGAATTTGCTGAAGAAGAACGAGGAAACTATAGCTAAGCTTCAAGAACAACATAGAGTAGCCATGAGGGAACTTACAGCAGACCGGGATAGGCTAAAGCAGTTGCTTGACTCTCAGAAACGAGAATGTATGGGTATTAGGAGCAAGTTTGAAAGGGACAAAAAGAATCTGTTGAAAAAGAGTGACCAACACGAGGCAGCCTTGAGAAAGCTCAACGTAAAACACGACAGAGAAATTTGTGCTTTGAAAAATGAAATCAAGAGATTGAAGCATTTGGATCAGCTGAAGAAAGCGGAGGATGGATGTGACCAAGTTAAGGACGAAAATGCAATGCTGAAACTGAAGATCACCCAGCTGGAGGCTGAGAACGCATCCTTAAGGAAATACCTGGACCACGCGATTGTGCAATCCAAAAAGACCGGGGTCAAGGAAGACGAGTCAAGGTTGAGTGAAAGGTTAGTGCATCATGAAGCAGAAATCAAGAAGATGAAATCAGATATGACAGATACGCCTGATAGTGTGAGAAAGGTCATGGAAGACTTGTATAAAGCAAGAGATATTGACAATAAGATGAGAGAGCAACTGGCGTTTTGGAAGATGAGAACGTTCGAATGAAAAAGGAGCTGGAAGACGCTTTGGCTGCAGCACAGGCTGATAGTTCTGGGATGAAACAATTGAAGTACGGACATAATAAGATAAAGCAGAAGATTGCGCAGATGGAAAGCGAGGTCGATAGTGATAGGCTGAAGAGGAATCCGAACAAAGTCATTGAAAATGAAAACAAAGGTGTATACGAAATATCAGCGATGCAAAATGACGATGTAGATTTGAAGCAGATACTGGCGCAGCTGGAGAGAGAAAACGCGAAGGTAGGGACCAAGCTTAACGTTGCGCTCAAGGACGTGTTATGGGGCTCTGATCAAGCCGCGCAACTCAGGAGCGAGAATGGTAAGCAGAAGATCAGGATTACGCAACTGGAAGACAAACTCAGCAGACTCACTAAGGAACTGGAGAGCAACCTGAGTGACGAGAAGGGAGTGTCGAGAGTGGACAACCGACAAGACGAAAAGGTGCAACTGAAGAGAATGATAACAGAGCTAGGAAAAGAGAATCCTGCTAGAGCTGAAAATGAGAATCGCAAGTTGGGCAAAGAATATCGCAGTTACGAGGTGATCTGGTATGGTCTTGCAACAGACGACGGAAGGAAGGGTAGAAGCTACAATGCCATGGGGAGGAACCCTACGTGGTGATGAAGCGCCTCAATGACGTAGTCTACAGGTTATGTACGGAAAGTGGAAAACCGAAGGTTGACTATGCTGATGTCTGTGGTGATACAAGAATCGAAGTTGCTAAGGGGGGAAGAATGTAACATACTGAATTTTATGGTATTCGTGTATTTGTATTAGTTGCCATTGGTTGTCATACATGATGTAAAGTCAAAATGCTAGGTTAGATCTTTTGAAGTGTAAACGTCATCGAATCGTCTAGAGTTTTCGAGAATGACGGATGGACTCTAGAAATGTCATCGAATGCTCTAGATGGTTCGATGAAGTATATATAAGGGGCTACGGGTAGCGTAGTAGTTGAGTTGAGTTGAGTTGTACCTGAGATAGGGTTAAGAGATATTGTATCGAGTTGTGAAGTAAAACGGTGAAAGTTACGTCGAGTTTGATTCCCTGGGTGAAGAAAAAGAGGCCGTCGTGACAATATGTTCCTCCCTTACGCTTTGCTTTTATGCTAATAAACAAACTGCTTTTCCTTGCCTATAGATATTCATAATACTTTGGGTATATGCTTCCTAGCCTAACTGGCCTATACATTCGTGATTGTAAGAATATTCTATGCAAGCAACCGGTACTACTATTCCGAGGTATACGGGTTGCCTACCTACGAGGAATATGGAACACTGTACTATCTTGTTATTTATATGATTTAAGTTTGCAAAGTTGTTATTTTCATTCTTTTAGTGCATTTTTAGTTCCCTATTATGAGTTTATTTCATTAATAATAGCAATTTCATCCCGATTTGCAATTAAGACTATAGTTACTTTGAGAACTTGGGTTGGTAGTAAAAAGTGACTGGTGACGGTCACAGCTACCTCTCTTGGCATCTATAATGTTCCAACTTTTTATGACTTCCGACTGAATCTTATAAATAGGCTCGACCCTCACTCCCTTACTCCTCTCTCTCGTCTATCTGCAGCTAGCAACAGGCCAGGTTTGTGTATCGTCTTGGCGTTCCGCCATCTTTAACCTTTCTTGGTAGTGTTTTCATGAAATAAATTCCAATTCCATTGCCGTGGGGGTTAACTTTGAAGTTTATCCACTCTCCCTTTTGCGAGAGTTCTATTTGAAGTACCTAACCCTATAACACGGGCAATTATTTGTGAAGATTCTGCCATTTTCGAGATTTTGTTTAACTGCGTAGTGCGTTGTTACAACCAGCGATTGTTCGTAGTGGTTTCGTATTTTGCTAGCATTTTGCCGTTGATATCGAACCTTTCATCTCTAGAATCGATATCATTGATTTAGTTTCATTTTCTAGTTAGGTTATGAATGTCGTACTGTTTCATGTGTGTTTTCTAGCGAACCAGCCCCAAGAGTCTGCATTTGCTTCCCTAAGGAACTCGCTTGGTGCTGATGTCGACATAAGTGAATACACGTCCTTTTCCACCTACTTGTGGACCCTGGAAGGATTCACAGGAGTGTGACTGCAAGCGTAAAATTTGCTTACTTCAAATTTGATCGCCATTTTTGGCAGCTATTGAGCTATTTTACGTACTTTCGCATCTAGAGTTTGTGGTCACCTCCAAGTGTGACCTTCATTCAGTTTTTTTTGTGTTCTTCTGTACATTTTGAGAGAGAGAGAGAAGCACACCTTTTTTATTTGGTATAGTTCTGTGTAAAAATTGCTTAGTTTATTGTTTTCGCCATTTTGGGCAGCTAAGGGGCATTTTTGCATAGGTGTCTAACCTTATTCAGTTTTTTTTACCTCGTACAATCTTAGAGAGAGAGAGAAGCACCTTTCTGCATTTTTGGTAGTTTTTGATAGTTTTTGAGTGTGCTCACACACACATTTTGCAAATTTGAGCTGTAATTTTGCTGTACGAATTTGACAATTTTTCCACCTTTTACAACCGATACAGCCTACCGAAGTACATTTCTGTGAGACTGAACGTGCTCATAGGTTTTGTTTCTTTTGGAGTTATTGTTTTAACATTGAGAGTATTTATTGAGGTATAGTTGCTCGTACCTTGCAACTACTGTTCATATAGTTTCAATTTTCTGGATTATTTGTGATATTTGATTTTTAGCCATTTTTATAAAGCATTAGTGGGCTTGATAGAATTTTTTTTTATTGCATTACCTTTCAAGATTCTAAATTTCTGGAGCACTAGAGCCAGCAGCAACTTGATAGAATCATAGCCTTGATTTCTCTTTTTTTTTAAATCAATTAAACTGCTTTGAACTTAAGTGAACTGTAGCCTTGCTCACTTCAAGAACTTTTTTTAGTTTTATTTTAAGTATTAGACTTGAAAGGCCTATCAAGTATCTAGGTTAGGTGATACTTTGTTGATACGTTATTGGTACTTTATTTTAAAATTATATTCCTTTTTACATATGCAGATTCAATTGTGAACCGTTGTGGGGAATTATCTGCTATAGCTGTTGTGCTTAACTTTTAAGAAATCTATTACTACTACTACACTATTTATTATATTTTAAGATCAATATGCTTGTTACTGTTTAGTTCTCTTTTAAATTTTCTGCACCTATCGCTTCAGTGTTTCTGGAGAGGTTGGGTAATTTCACTAACTTCCTTGGAGTTTGGAGGTGAAAACTCCTGGCGCCCTTTCCTTGAAATTTTTTTGAACCTTTAGAGTAACCTCGCTTTAAAAGTTAGTGATTTTGCCTGATATCTCTTACAAGAAGAAAAGAGTAAGTTGCCAAGTATTCACGACCCGCCGTAAGTAAACTGAGCAGCCCAAAGGCACCCCAGTTTTTGCCAGCTTGAAGGTCTCAACTTAGTTGGGACTTTCAATCTAGCATTGCAGCCTGTAGCTGTACTGTAGGTCTGTATTTGGTTGTATCAGTTTTGGATCCCTTTTTTGGCACCGGCTGGATGGAAGCTGTTTCCAGTCTTTTGGGAAAATGCCGGAATCGTAAAACATCGGAGTGAGGCGGTTAAATATGGGAGCGAGCTCCGGTGCGCACTTCTTCACAACAATGGAGGGGATCATGTCGGGCTCATTCGCCTATTTAATGTTAAGTGACTGCAGCACCTTCCGAACTACTTTTGTTATGAACGTTATTTCGCTCGTGGCTTGGAGTACTCTCGGTATGGATGGTAACTGGTCACTTAATGGGACTTTTATAGTGGAGTTTGCTGCAAATGTCTTTGCAAATATTTCGGCCTTGTCCTTGGAAGCAGTTGCGACTGTTCCATCCACACATGTGATCGGTGGGAACCTACTCCTCGAGAAGTTACCCTCTACTTGTTTTGCCAGACTCCAGAAGGAGCGACTACCATTGGGGTGTGACTTAACCTTCTTTTTTATTTTTGCATCATATTGGCTTTTTGCATGTCGGATGGTTTCATTGTATCTGTTTCTGGCCTCAATATCAGCCTGTCTGTTTTCGACGGTGGGGTTCTGTAAGTAAGTTTGGTGAGCCAGAACTTTTTGCAGACGAGCTTTGTCACAGGACTTGTCAAACCAGCTGTTGGAATCTAGTTTGTATGATTTGGTTGTATGCGGGATGTATGCTTCCATGCCGACATGAATAACCTCTGTGATTTCCAGGCAGACAGTTGATACATCATGTTTTGCAAAACAAACCTCGCTCCAGGAAAAGCTGGAAAAACATCTCTCAGACTATTTGCGGCTTGGGCGAATTTCCGAAGACACAGAAGAAAACGTAACTCCGACTAAGCCATGATCGGAGTTGCCTAAAGGAGACTGTATGTTGATCTTCTAAGGGACAAGGTGAGTCGTCAGAAAAAGATCCAGCAGGCTAGTGGAGTGAGAGGAGACGCGAGGAAAGAAAGTGGGTTCTTGGCTTATGGCGAATGCTTCGACGGCGCGCCCCGCTCCGTCAGTTTTGTTGGAGCCCAACAAAGCTTCATTGTGAACGTTGAAATCTTCCAAGAGAGACGGATAATTAGTGTTCAGAAAGTCTTCTTTTCTCTCTAATAGCAATAGCGCAATGGGTGTCACCCCAGATACGATCTAAAATGACCTGATAATTGTAGAATATATGAAACTAGTGATAGTGATTGTAATACATTTTCTGTAGGATCAGTTGGGGGATGTATAAGGGCTAGGTTTAAAGAACATGCAGCCGGTCTAAGATATGATAGGACAAAAAAGTCTAGCGGGGACGAACGCTTGATCTGCAGTGAACGTAAGGCAAATTTCAGCAATTTAAAATGAATTCGTGGTGTGTGGTGTAGTAAGCTTTAAGAAACTTTACGCATATGGAACCTTATAAAAACAATTAAGTCAAACAGTGCAATGAATAGGGATAGAAAGTTGATTGTAATCAGTTTATTACTCGATTTGATCTCTTAGAGATTATGTAGATAACTATAATGTGTCCATCTGGCAGATGCTGTTAGGTGATTAAAGTATGTTACGATTCGTTCCTTATGTCGGATGAAAAAGCTATAATTAGGGGCTAGAAATTAGCCCAGAGCTTCCTCTGAAGATCTATTGTAGCTAGTAAAATACGTGCCGGGTTTGAAAAAATCAGTTTGGCGAGTGTTTAGGCTGTTATTGTTGTAGTGTTTGTTGATGCTGCGTCAAACGATCCAGTGTCACTTTTGTAGAGTGTAGCTACAAAGAAAATGTTGTATATGTTAAATTAAGGTATTTTTTTGTAGTGAGGGGGTTAAGGTTCAGTTGACCTAATAGTTCGCTCTGCCGGTACGCAGCTGCCTGCACAGAAAAAAATACTGTTGCGTTTCCAATTAATTGTTAGTATTTGGATGTTTTTCCATCGCTTTAAATATATTTACAGTTGTTTCAAATTCATGTCATTGAAAGAATTCAATCCTTATATTCGAAGTAATCATAGGTACGTCAATAAATTCAAAATAACCTTATATTCATTCTAACGATATGTATAATCCTTCTAACACCAGTATTGACATATAATGCAATCAAAACATCCTTTTGTTTTCGAAATTTACCCTATGTTTCATTTAAGCAAAGCATACAATCTATTCGATGTACACAAATTATTGCTGCAACAGCAGTTCGTGATAATTCATCTGATAAAAATTAATTTTGTTTCAAAAGGTAACTATTACCCGAACAATAACCCATGCTTTCAAAACATTGCCTATGCTGTTAAAGAAATTGGTAAGTAGTAGACCATGGGTGCCACCTGCCGGTCTCTGCATCCTTCGTAGCGAACTGCTGTCTCTAAAAAATCTGTCACTACAGAAATGTCTACCTTTTCCTAATATTTTGGTAGATTGTAGAACACTTAGGTTCCGTTATAGAAGATTAGATGCTTGTCACTAGGTACTGCCGCTGGCTGTATGCATTTTCGAAGGCTAAGGTTACTACTGGATGATCTTTTTCTTTAATTTCATTCTTCGTTTTCTCGCAATGTCCTCCATATCAATTTGTTGTTTATTGCTCTGCCGGTACGCGGCTGCCTGGTACCACCTGCCGGTATCTGCATCTTTCGTAGTGTATCACTAACTTCAAGAAATCTGGCACTATAGAACTTTCTACGTTTTCGTTAATATTTTGCACTGTTTACCTCAAGTTCTTTGCTAACATTGAAATGCATTGGTCTATGCCCTCCTGTGTTCCCTCCTGGCCTACATTCAGATAGGAGTCGCAGATAACATGCTTGGCTGTTTCTTCTGCCAAACCACACTTACTGCAGTTTTTGTAAGTGTGCACTAAAGATCCAATGGTAAGTTATAAATCCAACTAACTTTCTTAGTTCCTTCCTGCTCAGTTTGAGAGCGTCTGCGGTATTAGAACACGAGGGTCCCCTCAGCATTCTCTTAGTCCGAACAATCCCTACCATTCTGTCCCAGCGCTTCTGGTGTTCATTTTACACCCAACTGGTGACAGCTGTGGCAGCAGTCCGTACCATGTTGTATGGTATACCACATGCTGATTCTGGCCCGATGAAAGGGAGTTCTGTGACAAATTAAAGTCTCATTAGAAGCCAAAGTGAGGTTGCAAGAAGAAACTAACCCATATGCTGTCCTCAAACAGGTATTATATTAATGCCTTCAAATGGCGTTCATGGTGGTAAAAACTAGAAATTAAAACTGAAGCTGTAAAGGGGGGCAAATGCCTCACTTGCCTCCCCCTAAGGGCGCCCTTGTCTACACAGTTAAATTAATTAAAAAAAATCAACAATTTTAACTATCGATTATAAACCTTTTTCTTAGTAAGGGAACTTGTAATTGAAAAACTATATATTTTAAAAGGTATAAGATTATATATTAAAAATCTACTGCTAAAACTTGTTTTTAAAATTAGAAAGAAGATGAGAAAATTAAAGTTTATAGATTTCAGTTGAAATCAGATGCAACATTTCGGGTAAGAACTTGTTTTATACAACTAGTCATGTAGAACTGATCAAAATACACTAATAATGACACCTATTATATTTTAATATGTAATCAACATCCTACTCCTTTTTATTTGAGCATTATTACCAAATATTCAATATTTTTAGTTGTGATGAGAATCTTTTAGACCTTGAGCTATCCGAAGGCCAGAATTATAAATTTGAAACTAAATGCTGGTACATCGAGATATAATAGGTAAAACATCCACGGTTTACCTGATCTTAAATTCTAATATTGCGTTACTTTATGTGTTTAGGGTTGTTAAGAGATGGGCGTTTCATGTGACTATGAAATTTTCCTGTCAAAATGGAAATATTCAGTCCAACAGATCCTTGGAATAACGTACAAAATATAATAATTCCCCGCTGGTCTTCCACGTGCCACGTTCTACATTTCATCAAAGGAAATTTCATTAAGCTACCTTCCTTTGGGGACCCTTCAGGAGTTGAAAACACCTATATTCATCACCTTGCCAATTCATTACATACAATTACATCACATCTGTTCGCAAAGCTTGGGTACTAGCGAAATCTGGTTGGATAGCAGTAGTAATGAAGCGAAAATAAATCAATTAGTAAAACTTTATAGGCATTTTTAATTAAAATCATGTATTTTTCACCAAATACTTTGATTATATGGCAAAAATGTGGATAATATAAAATAGATTACTTAAAATGAGATGAAAAACTCGATGCTCTTGGAAATATTATTGTCATCTCGAGTTTTTCGTCGAGTCTTCTGAAATTAAATTATTTAAAGCCTTGAACAACTTTGTATACATTTAATGTTTTCGAGTATAAATACTAGACCGCAAGGTCAGTAAGACCCATCCAATGGTGATCAAATATCTCTCAGATAGCTATCCGGTTTAGCTTTACAAAAACCAAAAAACGTCGATTTTTTCAAAATGAAAAGAATATGTTATTGGATATTATTCAGCTATTTATTCTCACTTCATCAAAGTCGATATTCAACTTCCTGTTTATATGGACTCAAACCACCTGGACATTTACAGGCTGCGATCTAGGCATCCTCTCTTGGATAATCTAAATCTCTTAATAGTAACAGTTTCAACCCCACCGTGGCTTGGAAGAAAAGGTGGGTCAACAATGCCCCAACCGCATACCTTGAACTACCATGTATAACAGAGAAACCACTGGATTTTGAACTGCCACGGAAAACCTAGAGCTCATTGTAGAGTCCGGGCGAATCGTGAAGTATTGAGAGACTCTTTAGATGGGGGAAAAATGAATACCCCCATAGTAATTTTCTTACTGGGACTCAAAGTGCGGTGGACTACAATAATAACCTGGATGGGCGATTGTGACTATGACATGTTTAGTGTTTGTATGTTTTCATTCTATCTTAAAAAAAAATAATTAGTAGAATCAAACAAAATAAATAAAAAAGTTATCTGCTATATAGGTACGCCATATTTTTAGTTTGTTATTATTTGTATAGCCATATGAGCAATTAATAAATATAAAAATATCGTCTTATAAATTATATAGCTTTTATGCAACAACTTCTCTGCTGCAAAACTGCTGTCTGCTGGTAGCCTAACTAAAACAATAATTTAGCTTTGAGCAAAAGCAAGAAGTCATGTTGATATAATTAGACATGTAAACATTTAAATACAGAATATTACATTCCTGGGATTCCGTATGAGCAATTTGGATGCGGATTTGATAGTAAAGTTCGCAGTCCTATTTATAGCTGAGTTCAAGGTCATGACAATCTATAAATCAAGCTATGCCAATCGTATATCTTGAGTACCCTATATTTTTAAGACCTTCTAAAGAACGCGCAAAATAAATTGAGCAAGATAGCAAATACCTAGGATGCATAGAGACGAAAATAATGACATGTATTTCTTTCTTAACGTATATCTTACCAATAACAGGTAACAGCAAATGCCCCAAGTTGAAAGGTATTTGATAAAGAATTCCCAAAACTGTTCTCCATTCGGTTCCTGAAAAACAATTATAAAACAGTGAGATTGAAACTGCAACAACCATGATGGTATGGATATATCATATTCGTTCAACAACAATATTATTGAGCGTCACTGATATCTTAAATATAATTCTTACTCTGGGCACATTCATCGTTCTCGAAATGAAAAGCTGGATTTTCTCTATTCCCGTTTGTCCTCCATTTTGTTTTGAGATGCGCATAAACCTTATGATATTTTGCATTATACTGTAAACCATTGTTATCGTATTACAGTTTAAACAACAATATTTAGGATAAAATCGAAGCTATGGAAAAACTGCCCAGCTGTGATTCAAAACTGAAAACATTTTTGTTTGCAGCTGAAATGTTGGCAAACCTTTTTCAGTTTCGAAGAACGTAGATTTATGTATTAGAAAGGGAAATACGATAAACCACAGAAAGTTCTAAAAATCCCTTAAAAGAAACTCTTATGAATTAGTACAGTAAAATGCTTAAGGTCAGGGAAGCAGATTTTCTATAATGTTAGTTTTAAGAGAAGTAACGTTCATATTTAGTAATTGTTTTATTTTAATGTTTTTATGCTGTGAATTTCTAAGTGTTGTCGTGAATTTCTTTATTTTCAAGAGTTCTTCTGTTTCTTATTTTTCTATTTTTTTTTTCTTATTTTCCGTAATGCAGTTCAATTCATTTCAACAGCTTTGTATATCTTGGTGTTTTCAGCAATATAATATTATATGCCATAAAGTACGTACAAACGTCTATGTTCACAAAGACAGTGACACCTCAACTCATTAGCTCACCCACTGTGCGATTGTAAAAATTAAAAGGTAACCCTCGTATTGCTATTTTGTGTGACATTTTACCTATTACGGCACTGAAATATCGTTTTATTGGGACGTTTGCTGAAATTTGCGTCACATATATTTAAATATATTTTTGCAATTGAAGGAATTAGCCATATAGGCCCAAAGATATTTGCATCATATTTCGCTGCCACTTCAAATATAGAAGGTGAGTACCTATATCCAAGAATCAATCTACTAAATCTTCAATTTTATGTTTATTTTGCATCTATTTCTTCCAGAAAATACTAGTAAATATAAGTCTTCATAAATAAGGAGACATTTGTTTATCAAGTTATGAAACAGTATTTTTTGTGTCTTATCTCAACGATACAAGAAATGCTTTATTCTTATAACTTGATGCAACTGTTAGCTATCAGTAATCGTCAGACAAACAAACATATTGATAATTTGCTCATAAATATAAAAACACGTACTTCCATTGATTAAAACATATAAGCCGATTTTGTCTTCCACTGAATTGATGCTGTACAAAATTTCATGTTGCTTTCACCGACTTCAAGTAACAACATTAAGACAAGAACCACAATCAATCACTCAATTTGTTTTACATCCCACACCGATCTAGGTGAGAGGATTACTGTACCTACATAACGAAAATCCACGTCATTCATCTCCGTCGGTCTGTCTGTCTGCCTGTCTGTCTGTCTGTCTGTCTGTCTGTCTGTCTGTCTGTCTGTCTGTGTCTGTCCGTCTATCGGTCTGTTGACATTTTTCTAGCCTCGTTATCTCAGCAACCGCTGTATGGATTTTGATGGAATTGGGCAGTAATATGCTGCTAGGTAGTAGTAGGTAATGCTGCTATAATTTTTAAAATCGGTGCATGGTCGGAGGAGTAATCAGGAAAAAGACAAAAAATTTCAAATATTCCCCAAACTTGGCTTTTACGCGTTTTAGGTGTTCCCGATCATTTTTTACTTTTTTGGGTGGGGGTGAAATTTGAGGTGGTTGGGGGGTGGGGGTTGTATTTGCAAAATTTGTTGTGCTCACAATAGACTGTCTACTGACCTGTGAAGGTTTTAGGTCCATCCGAACATTGCCTTTATGCCTTGTCTTGCAAAATTTGTTGTGCTCACAATAGACTGTCTACTGACCTGTGAAGGTTTTAGGTCCATCCGAACATTGCCTTTATGCCTTGTCTATTATAGAAACAAAGGAATTTTTTCTGATGTAAACATACGAGTCTTGCTTTAGAATTTAGATCGTTCTGTATTGTGTAACAAGGAAACTATTGAGTTGATTTTAATGAAATTTTGACACAGTATTGATGCCGTGGAAAACGCGTATGGTTTTTATAAATCGTGCCAGTGGCGCCGTAGAAATAAAGAAAACTAAAGATATAAAAGCAGCTCAAACTTCGTTTTTAAACGTTTTAGAGGTCTCTGATCATTTTCTACTTTTTTTGGATGGGGATGAAATTGGGGTGGTTGGGGGATGGGGGGTTTAAAAAATGAAAATTTTGTTGTATCCATAATAGGCTGTCCACCGACCTGTGTGAAGGAAGACCTAGCGACATTTTTTTAGGTTCATCCGAACATTGTCTTGAGTATTACCGGAACTAAGGGACTTTGAATGCTTTGAGTACATGCGAGTATTTATTGCTTTTGGTTGTTCTGCATTTTTTAACGTGGAAACTATTAAATTGATTCTAATGAAATTTTGACAAGGTATTATTACCGAGGATAAATGCATATGGTTTTTAGAAATCGTGTCAGTGGCAGCGCAGCAATAATCAAAAAACTAAAAATATGGAAACAGCTCAAACCTCGTTTTTAGGTTCCTGGTCATTTTTTGCCTTATTTTGGGTTGGAATGAAATTAAGGTGGTTGGGGGTTGGGGGGTTGTTGAAAAATATGTTGTATGCATAATAGGCTGTCCATTGACCTGTGAAGGAAAGACCTATCGGCATAACACAATTTGGGGGGGGGGGCGGAGATCTGACAATGATTTGATAGTATGGGAAGTACTGAGTTAAGCAACTTGACTTCCTTTTTTTTGTTTAAGAAGCGTACATTATGGTTGGAATAGCGATGACAGTGGAAGCAGTGTACTGTAAAACTTAAATAAAAGTATCTGCATAAAGTCAAAGAAGGACGTGGGTAATGGACATATAGATGAAATTCAGAAGATTAAGTCCGGAAAAATTAATTGATTGTGATTCCATGGGTATCTTTAGTCGACCAGAAAAACAAAAAAGGATCTCAAATTTGAAATCTACTTTATACAGGGTGCATGTCCGAGCATGAAGTACGCAAGCGAAACTGGGTGAAACTAGATCACAACTTATAATCCAAAAAAATTGTCTGCCTTTTATTAACAGTTAATTTGTGTTGTCCTTTTTATTTGGAAACATCATAACCTTTGGAAGATTGCGTAAATTCATCGAAATAAAAACATTAATAATGCCTAAAGATAGGTACTCCTTAGTGCATAAGAAAGTTCGCCAAGAAAATTAAGTGAACTTAAATTGTCTCGTTAGGAATTTTTTTTTTATTATTAAACATATTCCAATTTCTAAGCAAATTTCTCCCCTAACCTTACTTTTTTCATCTCGTCCCATGGATTTTCATCCAATATCTTATCTAATAAAAAAAACTACAACTTTCTGTCTTTGGCACCAGCTTTTCTAAATGACGTTAAGTTGAAGCATCTGCGAGAGTTTAGCGTCACTTATTGATCATTATTTGTTATCGCTCAAGTATAGAGCATTTGTTACATCATCACTGTCTGCACAGACACTTTAACGTCTGGAAGAAAGCGTCGCTTACACCGACGCTTCAATGTAACATCGTAGCGTCCTGAAGAAAATCTTGTGGTAGAGACAGAACATTGCATTTTTTATTACTCGGGATATTTGATGGGGATTAATGGGACGAGACAAAAAAATATATATTTTTGGATCTATTTCCTTCAAAATCGTAGTCTAGTTTAAAAAAAAGAATAAGTGATGCTTTCTGCAGGACGTTAAACGAAATTTAGGTGAAAACAATGCTTTTGTACAAGACATCTTGGTTCCTATAAACGTGTGAAACATAATTTTGTCCAGATTCCTTTTACTTACCTACAATTTCCATAACCAAAACGAAACTGGTGATCATAGTACCTCCAGTAGCAAGTGCTGATAGAAACCTCATCACCAAAAATCCAAAAAACCATGGTGAAAAGGCAGCTGCCATTCCCGACCCGGCCTGTAGTACCACGGCAAGAACTAAAGGATTTCGTCGACCAAACCTACGAAAAAAATAGTAATAACCAGTTTGGTTGGGTGTACTTATTTCTACTATATCTTTAATAACTATCCGCAAAGTGATGTAGCTAGAAGATGGGACCCAAAAAAGAAAATGTCGAAATTTTGAATGCTTAAAAATTTGAATAACGAGGTCTCCAAGAATTATAATTATTATAACACATATTAAATTGTGAGATACAAAAATAGTAAATCGTTACATGCTTTTGAATAATTTGTACTACATTCATATTATTTCTGGTGTTAGCACTGTAATTCGATCATATTATACAAATTAAAAACAGGTAGCATAAAATTTGATAATACTTTATTATAAACAAATTATTTCAGAATTGAGCTTACGAATATTTCAACCACAGCTACGGTTCACTTGAAAATACTTTTTTTTCATGAAAATAGCATTAACTCAAATATTACACTACACAAGTGAAGCCTTAGATAGCCTTGAATCAAGCACATGATACTTCAATCAGTAGACTAGATTTGATACTACAATATAATTGAAATAATCACTTCAAGCTCAAATTTGAGGATATTTCAGGCTTAAAAGGACGATGTCAGAATAGTACTGAATCTAATCTCAATACCAACTACCATTCTGCACGCAGCATTAATTTAACTTTACTACCATAACTTTGATTATAACGAGTATACAGGGTGAGTTTTTAGTACCGGCTCGGTCGATAATTCCACTACTATAGAAGATAGGGAAAAAAGTTGTACATAAAAGTTGTAGCCATAGATGTGCTCCTTGCTCAGAAAATATTGAGATTTATACAGGATGGTCCATAACTACGTGCTGATGCAAACAAGCACTTTCTTAAATGAGACACCCTATATATTATTCTATATTCAAATTCTACTAATGATTTCCGTTCTTCCAATATAGAGTATTATTACATTATACAGGGTATTTCAAAAGTTATGACCTTTTTTATATCCAAATCACTGTCAAATGAACGTACTATATATCCAAAAGTGATGAATCAAAAATATTTTTTTTTACATATTCGTATACAGGGTGATGTAGAATGCAAAATCTAGATTTTCTCTTTTTTTTCAAATATAACCCCCAATATTTTGTTATACCAAAGAATTGTTTTTAATATGCTCTTTCATCTTTGTGAAGCACCTGTTGTACCTAAGTCCATCAGTTTCCGAGATATTTCGATTTTTCGGTAAATTTAAAATATAGCTTCTATTTGTGTACTGAAATTTATTTATTTCAAGTAAGTACTATCGAATTTGTTTTTTACTTAACGAACAACTAAGTTATAAGGTCATGATAGTCTTTGATGAAGTCAAAACCCTGAATCATCGAGGTAATAATGTCAAGTATGATGAGGAAACAATTTCGTAGGCGTGATGCATAATTATCAAGCAGATTTATCAGGTATGCTTTTAAAAATTGACGGTTTTTATAACCTGCTCAATAATTCCGTACTGTGTGAAAAACGAGCTTTAAAAATTAATTTTTCCATTGAGGGTACTTAGGAGAATCTTTGAGAAATTGCCTACTTGCCTCTAGAATATATCAACTATGAGCAGCAATATCCAGAACGGAGGCACTCTAAAACTAATGCGTTTGAAATATTGAAGAATCGTTTTATATGGACCGTGTCGTTGATATTTCATAGCCTACCTGACAGATCTTCTTGACAATTATGCATGACGTCTATAAAATTGTTTCCTCAGCGCACTTGCCCTATATTATCTCGTTAATCCAGTGTTTTGACTTGATCAAGTACTATTATGGCCTTATATTTCAGTTGTTTGTTAAGCAAAAATAAAATTTGATAGTATTTTCTCAAAATAAATAAATTTTAGTAAAATAGAAAGGTAATTTAAAATTTGTAGAAAAATCGAAATATCTCAGAAACTAATGAACGCAGCCATAACAAGTGCTTATACAAATATGAAAGAGCATATTAAAAGCAATTCTTTGGTACAATAAAGTACTACAATTAAAAAAAGGGAGAAAATCTAGATTTGCATTCTACACCACCCCGTACACGAATATGTGTCGCGGGCTTTTTTATAGCCGATTTTAAAACTAGATGATATTTTTTATACACCCGTGTAAAAAAAATATTTTCGATTCATTACTTTTGGATATGTAGTAGGTTCATTTGACAGTGATTTGGCTATAAAAATGGTCATAAGTTTTGAAATATTCTGTATAATGTAACAATACCCTATATCGAAAGAACGCAAATCATTAGTAGAATTTGAATATAGAAAAATATATAGGGTGTCTCATTTTAAAAAATGCATGTTTGCATCAGCACGTAGTTATGGATCACCATGTATAAATCTAAATATTTTCTGAGTAAGGAGCATACGTGGCTACAACTTTTATATACAACTTTTTTCGCTATCTTCTACTTACAGTAGTGGAATTATCGACCGAGCCGGTACTAAAAACTCACCCTGTATATAAACAACCATAGCACAACTTTATAGTTAAATTTTAATTGCATATCAGTGCCCACTCTCCGCCATACTTCGTTGAACGATAGAATGCGACGGGTCGATTCTTAAGGGTCTAGGGTATAGCGCGCGAATTTGAGAATCCAAGAAAAGACGTATACCCGTGTTAGCGAGGAGGCAATTCAATACTCACCGCGTTTGAACAGTTTCTTCTTCCAGTTCGTTGTCCTTCTACTTCCCACACCGATAGGTGAGGGGAGTATTGTGATCGCGAAAATTTTCGATTTTGAGATAACACGATTTTTGGGCGTTTATGATACCTACATAACGAAAATTCACGTCAACCATTCCGGTCCGTCTGTCTGTCTGTCTGACTGTCTGTCGGTCTGTCTGTTGGTCTGTTGGCGTTCTTCTAGCCTCGTAATCTCAGCAACCACTTATGTTTTACTTTCGAGAGCCAGAATTTCTTCGATGTCAAAATTCAATGTTCAAAGCTTTTTTCTTACATGTGTACATGTATGTAGGTTGCTTTCTGATCTACATTTGACCCTTTTTCAATTACAATTGATGGTTTCTCATATACAATTGATACCTCTTGAAATTAATATTATGATCCTTTTTGATTTTCAATTGACTGTTCTGATTTACATTTGATACGTTTTGATTTTAATTTGATTATTCTGATTTACATATGACGCATTCTGATTTTCAATTGATTGTTCTAATTTATATTCGACACATTTTGGTTTTGTTTATTACAACTGGAGAAGGTGTAGAGTATACTCATCGCAACTTTACCGTATCATAGGTTATATACAACGCTCCCATAGTGTCAAAATAGTAATATAATTTTAATATTGATACTACTTTTCTATATGTGTAACATGTTTTTAATGAATATGATTGTTCTTCAAATGAATAAACGCGTACAATGTACACTTTTCAGCTAAACCTTAACATATGAATGAGGATATGTTTTTATTGAAAAGAGTAAAAAAATATCAGTGCTGTTAAGAATTGGACAACAAGCTTGTTATTTTTTATTCCATAGATAAATAAGGGCAAAATAACATCGATGAGTTGCAGTGATGTCACATGTGGATTTTGAGTGAAATTCAGATTGAACCACTGATTGAACTTAAGAACCTGTAGCATTTGACAAATGACGCATGTGGCATTTCGCAAACATAACCTTTGTTTTCATGGCATTTTAGCTGCTTAAATTGACGAACGCTCTCACGGATTTCCGACTGATGCGCAAGTCGGCGACTATCGTCGATTGATTAAAAGAACACGCCTTACATTTAGTTCATTAGCCCATTTCGTTCCGACGTCAAGTCTTGGAAAACCCCGTATACTAGTTCAAATAATAATTCAAACAAGTCCACAGTTATAAAATCTGACTGATTAGACAATCCCACGCCTGTCAGAAATTCTTAAAATATTATACGCAGAATGCGATAAGACGGTAGGTAAAACCAGACAATTAATTACTTAAAAAGTTTTCAAAGGTAATGAACGAGAATAGATTTGTGGTACCGCTAATTGGATGTATGTTGGATAAATAAATCTTCAACAACTATAATTATATGAAATAAAATATGGAATTACCCCAACATAATTAATATTCTGTTCGGTAATACCTGATGAGCTGTTAAAGTACTTTTCGTTCACAAATAAATAATTTATACATGAGGTGTAATCTTGTAGGACATATCTAAAGGATGAGGTGCTGTTCAAATAAATAAGTGTACAATTTGTGTGGATATTAAAACTAGTTATTTTTGAGTAATATCTTGTAAAACAAAGTCCCAAAATTGTATATATTAATTTGACTGGATCTAAACTTGGGTAGGTATTCATTTTCGCGAGTACTGAGCATTACTTATAATCGCACAAGACTGTTGTATAAATTTGAGGAGTACAGAAGCGGGGGCATTTTTTGGAATTGGACAAATAAAGTTCTGCAGTTCTGCATCACTAGGTCTAACCGCAAATCCTCTACCAAATCAAAAAAGTTAGAGTGGATAAGGGTGTGCCACCGGGTGTAATGTTAGGCGACTCCTTTTTAAGATATGTATTACTGACGTCAGAATCTGCCTTGAGAATAGGGTTGCCAAATTTTCTTTTGTAAGAAACAAGTATAATATGATTGAAGGAGGAAAAGACAGTATTCTGGAGAAAAAGAACAGTATTTATTTTGTTCATGTTTTAAACACATACTTTTTGGAGCTTTTCGCAAAGCTTATCAAAAAACTATCATTTCTGAAGGCCTCATCAGGTTTTAGGTCAAAATTAAAATATACGAGTAGCTCATTTTCCACTAAATTAATTGAGGCTGGGTTCCTATCATCTCACCACTTCGCATTCATCACACAAAATACCCTTACTATGAACGCCGAAGTGACAGGAACAGAAAGTAAATATGAAATAATTTCGATTAGCGAATTCTTCTGAAGCAGTTACTAACAAATAGCTCCTTTTTTGCCAGTGCTCACGTTGATAAAATCTTCTTTGTGGCTGCGGATAAAGCTCGGAGATCAATTTTAATATAAAACAGCATATTAGATATATTTTTTTAAGTTAAATAGTAAAAAATATTATATAGCGAAAAACCCCATGAGACTACTATACATACATACTAGTTTGATCATATCGCATAACTCAGCTACAGCCTTGGGGACCAATGCAATTATGCTACAGAAGAGCTTGTTAAATCGTTTAGTGGTAATTCTTATCTTCTAAATAGTGAAAAAAAATAACTACATATGTTTTCACTTTAGACAAAGTAGGAACAATATGGATAGAGGCATTAATAATGACGTTTGTATAATCTCAAGGGCTGACATTTCAAAGTTTTTAGGAATTTCCCTTGACGAAACCTTAAATTTGGCAAAGCATTATCAAAACCTAGTGAAGCGGTAGAACTCGTCTTGTTTTTAATTGAGGTCATTACGCAATGTTTTAACTCTAGCTCAGTTGATAAAACATAGCCTATGCTCAAGTACACTCAAGTCTGCAAAATGACGTTGCGACCTAGTTGTTTTTAAAATACAAAAACATGCTCTAAGGTATTTTTTATTTAGTTCACAAACGACATGCCGTCCGTATTCTAAACAATACAAACTTTTAACACTAACAGATATTTTGATCCATAATTTGACTCTATTAATATCCCGTAACAAGAAATTATATGTTGTGAAGTGCACACTTTTAACAATAAACAACATAGCCTTAGAATTCCTAAGCTAGGTTGAACATATCACAATCTGCACCAGCAACTCTTGAACTAAAAATTTATAATGAATTACCTGTCAATAAAACATCCAAAGCAACTCTAGATGCATTCAGGAGAGATCTCAAACTGTTTCTCTGTGGCAGATTTTTCTATACCTAGGTCGATTTTTTTAACTTAATTTGTAAAAATGACCTATGACCTTGACGCTTGACAGGTGATAGGCATAGACAATTTTATGAACATTGAGATAGGAACATAAAGCCTTAAAATGCTTAATTTTCAAGATACAGGGTGTCAAAGTTCTGCTTTTTATTTTCGTCTTTTCTCGATTATTCTGCAATAAAATGGCACGACGGTCTTAAATTATGTATTGGGATTTTTTTAGGTGAGAATTCCGAATTGAACCACGGTTTTTCTTTCTTTTCTTATAATTCTTTTAAATTATATTTTTTTTTCGGTTTGGTACATCAATATCATCAATATGAATATTATGAAAATCGTTTCCTCGATATGTTTTACGTAAAAAAGGTATCCTTTATTCGAGTCGCTAGAGGTAACCGTTTTCGAGATAACCTTTTTTAATCGAAAGTATTATCGGTGTTCTCGAACGAATTAATATTAAATCAAAAAACATGTTTCAAACATACCTTATTTTAAAGTAGGTTGTGCTGAAGTTCAAGAATACTTTGTTAATGGTATGTAAAAGTATGAGCCCAATATTCATTTGTGCGGAAATACCGATGATTCAATTGCATTGGAAATTTCAATGAAAGTTATCTTGAAACAGGTTACCCTAGAGACATAAACAAAGTATATTTTTTCACATAAAATATATTAAGAAAATGATTTTTTTGATACATTGATGTACCAAACCTTTTTTTTTTAAATTAAATCAGTTCAATGTGCCGTAGGTGGTGCCATCTATTATGATGGCAGAACCGTTATTAAATTAGGATTTCTCGCCTTAAAAAATCCCCAAAACATAATTGTAGATGAAAATAAAAGTAAAACTTTGAAAACTAAGCATTTTCAGGTTTTATGTTCCTATCTTAATGTTCATAAAGAAGTGAGGTCTATTATACTTGTCAAGCGTTTTCGGTCAAATATCCGGACACCCTGTATGTACTTTATTTTTTTTCATCATCATCATTATCGCATTATAACCAATCATTCAAGTTTAATTTTTAAGTTCCGCTGTAGAATATGTAGAATGTGGTAAACAGAAATATTAATTTTATGCTTATTTTTCTAGTGTCTATAGTGTCTATAATAATACACATATACCTACTTTGAAGATGATTGAGTCTCTATTTAATCCTACTTTATCCATATGCGTAGAATTACCTGTCTGAGAGATATCCGAACAACATGTTCCCAAACAGAATTCCCAGCATGGTGACTGTCTGCGCCAAATTGGCCAAATATTGCTTCTCGCATATCAGGTTCCATTCTGTAGTGATTGTCGAGCTGAATATTGATCTGCAAAAAAAGAGAAATTATATTTAATATAAAAAGTAGCGCTATCAGACTCGGAGACTGTGTTTCCCCTGAGCAGTCGATTCTGGAGCCATGCGCCATTGTGTTTCCAGGTTGCCTATTTAATTGTTGGATCTCAAATAATGAGAACTGAATTTTGTCACTGTTCTGTGATTGAACTGTTATATTTTGAGTTTTCCTCTACCAGCAAAGTGATGATGAATGGTACGACAGCATCTCTGCCCCAGAGTATCCAGATTTTAAGACGGTCTGGTCTAGTTTGTTATGACCTTCTCGGGCCTGTGAATATTCGGATCATCAAACTTCTCCTTATCTATACAGGATGTTCCAACATAAAGTGCATAAACGAAACTGGATGACACTACAGCACAATTTATCGCCAAAAAAAATACTCAAAAAAAATCTCCACAAATTTGTTTGCCTCATATTGACAGTAAATTTTTGTTGCCTTTCCCATTTGAAATATTCATAATTTAAAGATTTCGTGCATTTCCTTGAACAAAAAGCATTAATAATACTTAATAATAAATGCTGCTCAGCGAATAGAAAAGTCTGCCAAAACAATAAGTGAGCCTCAGAAAAAAATTGTTTTTTGAAATGTTAGACCTTGTTTTCAATATATTTCGATTTTCAAGGAAATACCCTCATAATCATACTTTTTGTCTCATGTCATGTATCTCCATCCAATATCCTGTCTAAAAAAAACTACAACTCTCTATTAGTAGCACAAGCTTTTTACGTGACATTAAGCCGAAGCACATACGTGAGCGTAGCGACGCTCATTGATAATCTATCGTCGTTCAAGTAAAGACCCTTTTTTGCATTGTCACTGTTTGCACACAAACTTCAATTCACCGTCTTGTAGAAAAGCGTCGGTTACACAAACACTTCACTTTAACGTCTTGTAAAAAAATCGTTAGTCTTTTATTGTATTTTGATTTTATAGGAAATATCCCCCATAATTATACTTTTTTGCCCCGTATCATTGATCACCATCCATTATCCTGTCTGTCCAATGCGAAAATTACAACGTTCTACATATATCTAACACAAGATTTTTTACATGACAAATGACATTGCAGCGTCAGTGTAAGTGACGCTTTTCTGCAAGACGTCAAATTTAGGTGTCGGTGTAAGCGGCGCTTTTCTACCACTTACTACTCTCTACTACTTAAGCGATGACAAATCACTTAACGTCATGTATAAAAGCTTGTGCTAAAGATCGTCGTAGTTCTTTTATTAGATAAGATATTGGATGAGACTCAGTGGGACGAGATAAAAAAAATGAAATTTAGGTAAAAAAGTCTAAAACTACTTATAAACAATTTTTTACTTACTTTTCTTGGCGGACCTTTTTATTCACTAAGCAGCATCTATTATTAGGTAATATTAATGTTATTATTCCAACGAAATGAATACCATGCCTTAAAAGTTATGATTATTTTAAATAAAACAGACAAAAAAATAATTTATCTAACTACCTATAAGAAACAAACAAATCTTTTGAGACTTTGTTATTTTTTTTTCGATAAATTGTGATGTTTTCACCAGCTATAAAAAATGGAGTTAAGTTGGATGACTCAGTACTTTCCACACATAACGGTGACACCGTTTTATTGTTCCCCATTGCATAAAGCTATAGAGATCCCCTTGCAACCAAATCATCGCCCACTCTCCGCAAAAAAACATCCAAGTTATGCCCCTAGATCTTTCTTTCACAGGTCAATGGACAGCCTATTATGAGAACAGTTCACTTTCCAGTTTTAAAACCACCCAAAATTCACTCTCACCCCAAAAAAATTTAAAATGATGAGGATTCTTTAAAACGGATAAACACGAAGTTTGCGCTGTTTGTAAGTATACTTTTAGTCTTTTTATTATTGCTGGGCCGCCACTATCACGATTTCTAAAAACCGTACGCGTTTTCCACTCTGGCTACGGTGACAATATAATTATACTGTATCAAAATTTCAATAAAATCATATCAATGCTACACTATACAAAATGTCTAAAGCAATACTCGCATATGTATACATTACAACATTCCAAGTCTCCATTGATTTGTGTAAGAGGCATGTAGGTAATATTCCAATTGATCTGAAAAAGTAAATTGTACCCTTAGTTCTTCCTTTCCCAGGTCAATAGATAACCTATAATGAGTGAAAAAAACTCAGTTTTACAACGTCACCCCCCCCCCCCTCCCCAATAATTTCACTGCCACCCAAAAAAAAACAGAAAACGATCAGAAAACCCTAAAACGAATAAAAACGAAGTTTGAGGAATATTTAAAATTTTTTATTTTTTGCTAATTACGCCGCCGCCCGATTTTCAAAATCATAGCAGCGTTGCCCACTGCGACCCCACAGCATATACCTACCCAAATTTTATCACAATCCATGTAGCGGTTACTGAGCTTACGAGGCTAGAAAGAAGCCGACAGACAGACAGGTCGACAGACAGACCGGCCGACAGGCCGACAGATAGGCAGGCCGACAGATAGGGAGGCCGACAGACAGATATGCCGACAGACCGACAGACCGACAGACCGACAGACCGACAGACCGACAGACCGACAGACCGACAGACCGACAGACCGACAGACCGACAGACCGACAGACCGACAGACCGACAGACCGACAGACCGACAGACCGACAGACCGACAGACCGACAGACCGACAGACCGACAGACCGACAGACCGACAGACCGACAGACCGACAGACCGACAGACCGACAGACCGACAGACCGACAGACCGACAGACCGACAGACCGACAGACCGACAGACCGACAGACCGACAGACCGACAGACCGACAGACCGACAGACCGACAGACCGACAGACCGACAGACCGACAGACCGACAGACCGACAGACCGACAGACCGACAGACCGACAGACCGACAGACCGACAGACCGACAGACCGACAGACCGACAGACCGACAGACCGACAGACCGACAGACCGACAGACCGACAGACCGACAGACCGACAGACCGACAGACCGACAGACCGACAGACCGACAGACCGACAGACCGACAGACCGACAGACCGACAGACCGACAGACCGACAGACCGACAGACCGACAGACCGACAGACCGACAGACCGACAGACCGACAGACCGACAGACCGACAGACCGACAGACCGACAGACCGACAGACCGACAGACCGACAGACCGACAGACCGACAGACCGACAGACCGACAGACCGACAGACCGACAGACCGACAGACCGACAGACCGACAGACCGACAGACCGACAGACCGACAGACCGACAGACCGACAGACCGACAGACCGACAGACCGACAGACCGACAGACCGACAGACCGACAGACCGACAGACCGACAGACCGACAGACCGACAGACCGACAGACCGACAGACCGACAGACCGACAGACCGACAGACCGACAGACCGACAGACCGACAGACCGACAGACCGACAGACCGACAGACCGACAGACCGACAGACCGACAGACCGACAGACCGACAGACCGACAGACCGACAGACCGACAGACCGACAGACCGACAGACCGACAGACCGACAGACCGACAGACCGACAGACCGACAGACCGACAGACCGACAGACCGACAGACCGACAGACCGACAGACCGACAGACCGACAGACCGACAGACCGACAGACCGACAGACCGACAGACCGACAGACCGACAGACCGACAGACCGACAGACCGACAGACCGACAGACCGACAGACCGACAGACCGACAGACCGACAGACCGACAGACCGACAGACCGACAGACCGACAGACCGACAGACCGACAGACCGACAGACCGACAGACCGACAGACCGACAGACCGACAGACCGACAGACCGACAGACCGACAGACCGACAGACCGACAGACCGACAGACCGACAGACCGACAGACCGACAGACCGACAGACCGACAGACCGACAGACCGACAGACCGACAGACCGACAGACCGACAGACCGACAGACCGACAGACCGACAGACCGACAGACCGACAGACCGACAGACCGACAGACCGACAGACCGACAGACCGACAGACCGACAGACCGACAGACCGACAGACCGACAGACCGACAGACCGACAGACCGACAGACCGACAGACCGACAGACCGACAGACCGACAGACCGACAGACCGACAGACCGACAGACCGACCGACCGACGGACCGACGGACCGACGGACCGACGGACCGACGGACCGACGGACCGACGGACCGACGGACCGACGGACCGACGGACCGACGGACCGACAGACCGACAGACCGACAGACCGACAGACCGACAGACCGACAGACCGACAGACCGACAGACCGACAGACCGACAGACCGACAGACCGGTGGAAATGAGTGACGTGGATTTTGGTTGTATAGACATCAACGCTCAAAATGCGTATTATCTCAAAATCGAAAATTTTCGCGATAACACTCCCCTCACCTATCGATGTGGGAGGTAGAATCAACAATTCTAAAATCTTGAAAACAATACCTCAATCGCTGATTGTCCAAAAAATTTTATTTTAATGTAATATATAAGTGCTATCTGTGATACACAAATCGAGACTTTTTCTACTACGCCATATTCACCACGTCTCAAAGACCATTTAACATGCAGAATCGACGAAAATGTCAATCGTGTTGGTGATCTATCGCATACCGACTGTATTACAATGTAAAAGTTCTAGGCAGATTAAAGAAGAGGGTCCTCTGCCTGCGAAGACATCGCTGCTATATGGGCTGTAATCACGACAATGCGCCAAGCCACACTTCTCTGCGCGTCCACGAGTTCCTGATAAAACACAACGTGGCCAGGCTGCCGCAACCATTCTAGAGCCCTCATCTCGCTCCACCCAACTTCTCTTTTTTCCCAAAAATCAAGAATTAACTCAAATGGAACCGTTTTAACAGCATTGAGAACATCTAACAAGCTATGACAACGACTTCAAACAAGGTTTCCATCGAAGCTCTCAAGGGGGCTTACCAGGTATGGGAAAGTCGATGTAAAAGATGTATAGATGCTAAAAGTGATTATTTTGAAGAATTTTAACGCTTTTAACACTCCCTGTATATTATCACAAGCTAAATCACTACTTTAGGAATTGTATTTTTTCTGTCCCGCAGAAAGTAAATAGGAATAACAAAGCAGCGTACGAAATAAATGATGCGAATATATTTACATGGACTATCAGTACGCTGACTTCTTGATATTAATTATTTTCCTTGGAGTTTGCATCGCAAACGTAAAAAAATAGACAATGTAATATGTATTCCAAGCTTAAGTTTCATTAAAAGTTAAATATTATAAGTATAAGCATGTTAAGTGGACTCATTATGATGGCAGAATGTATATTTAGCAGATTTTTCTGTATCAACAATGATTGTCTGACTATCTAGATACTGATTTGTTTAACACTCTACTTATCTTATCAAGTAGGTACTTAAGAGTTAGTTACTTAATCTGAATTGCTTCTGTTTATGAATATAGCTAGATATAAAAATTATCGTCGATATCGTTTATGCAATATGCAGTACTCCAATAGATATGTTTATTCATAAGAATAAAATAATAGTATATTGTTCAACGAGCTGTAATGACGGTAGTAACTCACGTAGTTTAAGTTTGCAGCATACGCCTTAGGCCAGTACTGTAAATCAACAGGTTTACCAAGTTTAAATCAACAAGCATTATCGCACGTTGAATACTATACTTTATGATGAAATTGTGATATTTTGTTTTGTAAGAAATTCAATCTCAGCTTTAGCAGATATCAAGAGTTCGTTATTAATCCAACCGTTTAATATAAAATTTACTTCAGTACTATCTTGGACAGAGAACGGTCTGCAATAGGGGTTGATTAATATATAGGTAACCAAGTATAACTGTGGTTTTGGGAGATTAAATTTTTGAGAATTTAGTGCCATAAAATTGACTGCCGTTGTTTATTCAGGCGTTATTTACTTACATGAACAGAACCTCATACTTGCAAAAACCAAGCATGTCTCTTTGTTGATCCAAAAACTATGATATCTGTTTCAAATGTAGCTAGATACTAGTGTGTTTTGTAAAGATGCCCCCTAGAAGACCGCAGCCCCAGTTTACGCAGTTAATCCCTCTTAAATGAGGTCGGATTGTAGGCCAACGAGAACGTGGTGCTTCTTTCAGAGCAGTTGCTGTCTTCATGGGGCGTAGCGTGGCTTCAGTTGTAGCTGGAACTAGTAGGAGGAGAACTGCAGGCCGGCAAGAACGTCATCTATGACTACAGGCCCATCAAGGCAGAATACGATCCACTGGAGAGGTTGCTGACGCTTGGTTTGCAGCTATAGAGAGGCCCCTTCGAATTTGTGTGGTGTACCACAGTTTGCGTGAAAAGAGCTTCAGATCATATCGTCCGCATCTAGTGCTTTCATCGTCGGCAACGGTTAGATTAACATTATTACTACACATCTCATTGCATGGGGTCCACATAGCATATGATTCGCAATTTCGTCCTCCTTCAAGCACAGCATGTTTGGGTAGTTGGACTCCCTGTGTCACGCCCAGCTTGCTGACATTATGGCGTATTCAGCAATTACCACTATAGTAGTAGATGGGGAGGCGAATCCAGGCAAGTAAGACACCTTTGGCCCTTTTTGCCAACCCCACAGAAGCAATACTAAAACCCTCATGGCCTCCTAAAAAACTCCTCTTTGCCGAACCTACCAGAGAGCTCTTGACGAAAGTCAGTATGTCTGACCATTACAATGAATATAGTGACTCACTGAGCATTATACATATAGATACAATATCATCAAGGATTCAAGGTTTTTCTTCCTCATCCCGAACTGCCTGTTTCTGTAAACTTTTCATTAAGACTCCAAGGGAAATAAGCAAAAAAATCTGACAAGTCTGAGCTGTTTTTATGCTTTTAGTTCTTTGATTATAGCTGCGCCGCCACTGGCACGATTTCTAAAAGCCATACGCGTTGTCCACCCTTGCCACGGTAATAATGCTATGTCGAAAATTCATTAAACGCAATTTCAGGTTACACAATACAGAACGATCAAAAGTAATGCTCGTATGCATACATCAGAAAATACTAAGTTTCTTGGTTTCTGTAATAGGTAAGGTAATGTTCGGAGGGACCTAAAAAAGTAAATTATGCCCTTAGGTCTTTCTTTCACAGGTCAATGGACAGCCTATTATGAGTACAAAAGATTTTTCAGTTTTACAATCCCTCACCCTCCAAGCAACTCAATTTCACCGCCGCCCAAAAAAAAAATAGAAAAAGATCAGGAACCCCTAAAACACATAAAAACTAAGTTTGACCTGTTTTTATATTTTTACCTTTTTATTATCGCTGCGCCGCCACCAACACGATTTCTAAAAACAATACATTTCATTAAAGTCAATTTAACAATTTTCTCGTTACACAACACCGAACGATCTATAGCAATACTCACACATGTATACATCATAAAATTCTAAATCCCTTAGTTTCTGTAATAGGCAAGACAATGCTCGGATGAACCTAAAAAGAGTATTATGACGTTAGGTTTTTCATTTACAGGTCGGTGGACAACCTATTATGAATACAACAAATTTTTCAGTTTTACAACACCTCACCCTCCAACCACGCCAATTTCACCCCCACCATAAAAAAAAAGTAGAAAATGATCACGAATCCCTAAAACGCTTAAAAACGAAGTTTGAGGAATATCTGTATGTTCATCACAATCCATGCAGCGTTTACTGAGATTACGAGGCAAGAAGAACGTCAAAAGACCGACAGGCAGACAGACCGACAGACAGGCAGACAGACCGACGGAAATAAGTGACGTGGATTTTCATTATATCTTGAAATCGAAAATTTTTGCGATCACAATATTCCCTTCACCTATCGGTGTGGCAAGTAAAAAGAAAATATTTTTGCAAATAATAATTTTACATCCACATATTTTTATTTTTTTGGTAATCATTACGGAATTTCTGTGTTCTCTGATTTTGGTTTTTCTCAACGACATTGGCGCGACCAAACGAGGGAAGGAGGAAAATTGAACAATAGCTTTTGCAGCTCATTTCGATCTGTCCGCCCAAGAACGCTTCTTTCTGAGCGACTACCACATACAATTATTTTCAATATAAGTAATTTTGGTATCACTTTGTGCACAGACCTGCTATTTAAATAATCGTTCCTTTAAATTTAGTTTGCCTCAAAATATAGAAATACATTTTTAGGGCCAAAACAAATCATATTTGTGCTCTCCTTCACTGTTTGCTTGCACTGTCCCCTTTGCAAAAATGTCCGCGCTCCCCTGGATTTTTCCTGGTAGCTTCCGTGTTTAATAGTTTAGTAGCAATGCAGTGAGTAAACTCTTCTTGACTTCCTGATCGATAATAAAAAATGTGGTCTCATTACTTTTACTCGGTAAGAACAGCACATGGTATACAATCGCGTAAGATAATGTAGAGAAAGTAGGTTAGACTACATGCTGTAACAAGTGTACACCTTCCTCTAATGCTATAAATATTCACACATTCGATTCATTCTAAAATTAATTTTGCATTTATTATAATGTTGCCTTTTCTGCTTATGTCAAAAATAGTCTCTATAAAAATTAACATAAAGTTTACCAAAAAGGCAAATAGGTATAGTCCTTCTTACGTCAGTGTCAGTATGCGTGCAAAATATGTTCGGACATATAATAAGATACTAGCTATCAAATGATATTTCGAGCACGGTATAGGGTTGAGGAAGGCTTCACCTGGGCAATGCTAGATATGCAACTCTTACAGAATAAAAATGTCCCATTCTCAATATACCAATCTAGGGGCAAAGCACAACCAGGTACAGAATTCAGGATAGAATATTTATAGTGGTGAGCTAGTGAGAGAGATCTTAGACTATTGACGCATTCAGACCTTGGAGTGGAGGTAACAGAGCTGTGGCGCCTTCACCTTGTAATAACAAGCATACAAATTTCCTAGAGCGTCCCATAAATTACTTCATTAAAAACTGCTTTACACTGTCAAGAAATCGACCAAATTTTTCGCCTTGAAGAAATTCGTTAAGAAATTAACAGAAAGAATCATCATACAATTTATTGTGATTTATAAAGTTCCACCTACAATACTTTGTAGGTAATTTATAATAATGTCAACTGTTATTGTTCAGTGTTCATCTGATTACTATAATTGACGTAAATCAAGACCAGTCCCAAATATCCCTGATCCTGATGTATGGGTATAAAACCTAGAAGAGAGCAATACAAAAGCAGATATGCAGGAAAAAGGTTCTTGGAATAAGTGCAGCATTGGTAATAGCTAGAGTACCTCCTGCAGAGCTTTTGATGTACAGAAAGAAGGAGAAAAGCGTGTAGGAAAAACGCTACAAAAGATAACATGATTAAAATTTGGCAGGACTCTTGGCAAAAGGAGAATAGTGGTAGCAGGACCAGGAGGCTTATATCGAATCGCAAGTGGAAATGCAACATGGAGATATGACCTATTTGCTCACTCAGATGATAAGTGGACATGGATGTTTCCAAGAATATCTGAAGCTTTTCGCCCACACTGAGAAAATAGGAGTTTACTGCTATGAGGTGGACTCGGTCAAAGTTTACGGAATAAATATAAGTTGGATCACTCTCCGTCGGCACTTTGAAGATCTCACATCAAAGCGATGCCGCGGCCGCATGCGCTAGTTAGTTTTTGCGTTGGTTTTTGCCCAAGTACGAGGGTCTTTTAGCGGGGACTTGCTAACGCCAGGGTTTTACGTATATACGAGGGTCATTGACAGCCGATTTAGACATACAAATACAAATATAACGTTTATTTTGCTAATACACTAAGTAACTAAAGTAAAGTAAAACTATTACTAATGAATCTCAAATGATTTCACATATTGTAGCTGTTTCGTAGATACGTAAAAATTGGTTCAAAGGTGCTGAAGTATATTTACCTTAATGCTTTGTTTATTTGGCATATTTTTGAGACCACAGCTTATAAAATTTATGGTATAATATATAGGAACTCGTATGTACAATTTTAAAAGATAATGTTGTGGAAATGCTTTACATGGATGTGAATAAATATTATTGACATTTTGCTCTTCAGTGTCATTCTAATTGCTACTGTAGAAACTAAATTGTTGAAGTTATCAACAAAAATATTTCCGAGCTCTAAAATATAATTCAGAATGTCTCTAGGTGGTATGGTAAGACCACCGAATGAATATTTTATCTCACTATACGCTTTTAGCGTGATACAATCGTTTAAGTACCTGTAGGCCTGTAGGCCTCGAATTAATCACTTTAGACGTGTGCTGGTTTGTTGGAATTGTTTTATCGGGTGGAACACAGAAAGGCACAAATATACAGGTGTCCCATTAATAATTTTGAATCGGACGTCACGTGATCAAAAACAAATACCTTCAAAATATTACGATCAAAATCATCAGTGAAGAAAAGGCTACAAATAGAAATTGGATATTATGGAATACTAAGAGGCTCTACGTATATCCTGCAGATAACCTGACATATAAAATGAAACAACTCAAACACCAGTGGCAGATGATGGCATGAGGCGAAGTAGCAGCATGTAGATTAGGGACATAAATTTCAGTTGTATATAAATTGCTTCAGCCAATGCTCTACACAAGGCATAGCCTTCAGAGTGGCACTATTTGTATAGACCAATACGAATAAAGTAATAATTGGATATATAATTCTCTACTACTGCCCAGTTCCGACCTATTGCGTGTCCTAATCGTCGTGAAACATGTATTTATATCCTTTATATTTCAAGGTTTACCACAAAATAAGGATGGATCTGATTGCCATTTTCCATCCGTTAATAAATTTGATTGATAAAATCAAACTTCCGAAAATATTATCCATTTCCTGCAAACAAATCCGAGATAACAAAATCCGATATTTTTGAGACACTGTATACACTTCGCGTTACACACGTTCAACCACTCCTTTGCGCCGCCCCGTATCTCCCGGCTGACGTCGGTAGACTGCTACTGTGACTCTACTGTGCTGCTACCGGTGGACCGGGGAGACGGGGCAAGGGGCAGGCTGTTTTGATATTTTTGCGGAGTGATCCAACTTATATGTATTCCGTAAACTTTGACTCGGTGGATTAGAAATTATAGACACATCACCTACTTACTACGACCTCACAGCACAGTGGCGTATTTAGGGGAGGCGGGGTCCACCGGGTCCGGACCCCCCCCCCCGGAAGCTACCAAGGGATTTGGAAGAATATGTATAGTAAGAGCTATCCATTGCTATATTTCTATACATCTTAATCTTGCTTATCAGTATATGATTATTTTAAGAGTCGCCTAAACGAATTGGCAATGCTGCCTATTCAACAGAATACACCAATAAGCGGCAGATGAGGTGTTGGACGAGATGGCAAAGAAACCTCGCCGTTTAGAGTTTCTTATTTGAAATCAATAACTTTGGATATGTGTACTTATATTTGAAATGGTCTTATTTTTTATGATTAGGCAGCATCGACTACTAGGTCATTAGTTGCATGTTACTGTTGTTAAATCATCTGTCCTAAATTTTATAGTAGAACCCTGTAGTCCTGAGGAATGATTCACAATGGGTCGTTGAGATTTTGCGTTCAGTTGTCACTCATCTCGTAGCAATCTCGAAGATTATAGTCAGTGCCAGACAGGCACCATTAATGTGAGGTATTGTAAGAATAACATCACATGAAGGGCATAGTGGTGGTTGTGATCTGCGCAAGAGATTAATGTGTGAGCATTGTATGGCCCATCCTCAGATGATGTAGTTTTACGTCACCTCTTCTGCTAAAATCAAGAATTGGATCCTATGGAGTTATAGAGGGTTTCACTTGTTTTCCAGTTCGGTCCCATTCTCTTTGCCACAAATTGTTTATAAAATGCGACATGTGGATTTGTTGATCACAAACTTTAACGGTTTGGACGTCTGTGTTTTGAGATGGCGTCGCAATTTTAGCCGCTTCGTCAGCCAGCTCATTTCCTCGACTTCCTATATAACTAGGTACCCAAAGTAGAATAACTTTCTTACCGGCTTGCTTTAAATCTACTAGGGTCTAGAGGCACATCTGAACAGGCGGTCTGGCGAATACCTGTTACTGAGTACTCTTAACGCAGACAGAAGAGTCAGTTACAATAACTATGATCCTATTGATTGCCGCTATTTGAGCTAACTTTAGTCCTTGCCAAATGGCATATTGGTCTGATGTAAATACGGACGTAAGGGGAGTGAGACGAAATGGTCTTATTTATTTAAAATTTTGTTTTAAGCTTGATTTATATATGAAGTCATGTTATGTTACGTAGGTCAATAAACAACATATACAAAGTATACTGGAATTAGGCAATCCAAGGACCTGTTAAATCAACAATTTAATGAATGGCGGCTGATTGCAGATAATCACAAAATATAAACAATTATCCATATGGCATACGACCACCAAATTCGTGTTAGGTTATTCTTCTTCTGTCGATTGCATGACACAGACAATACCGCATCCTTTTTCGGCATCTGCTTTCATATTAGAAAGTCACGTGGTTTAGATTGTCGAATAGGATGTCTTAGCTTGGACCCCCCCAAACAAAATTCCTATTTACGCCACTGCCACAGCATATCTCTGTCGAAATTTTTTGTTTTCGTTGTCAATGTTGTCAGGGTTGTGACGCTATATTTCATATTAAAATGTGTTTAAAACAATAATTGTTGAATTGACTAATATTTAATACTTTCCCATATCTCCCTGAATATTAAAGTATTGTTCTTTTAATATCTGAGAAAGATGCATTTTTACTGAATTTTACCATTCTTTACAATTTTTTCGGCAAAACACCCGGTTTTTTCTCCGTAACCTAATTTTTTCGGAAATTTTGAAGCACTAGTTACTATTCCATAGCATAAAAGTGTATTTTTAAAGAGACTTTTTAGGACCTAGTTGGCAATAACTAGAATGAATGTGCACTTTAACATATGAGCCTCATGAGCATATCGTGCCAGCACATTCCTCTTAAGCCATGGATCGTCCTGTATACAACGATACAAAAACCGTAAACGAAAATTAATAGCTTACCAAAATCAAATATATATATTGATTGTTTTTTCTACGCTAGCAATGAAGTCAAAATGCAAAAACGGTTCGATGTCAGATTATTAAAAGGAATCCAATAAAGGCAAGGACGGATCATAATAAAGGTCACAGCAATACACTACCGTCATTATCGACTAACATTCATGCAAAGGTGTGTGTACCGATCGGTATCTATAAAGCAGAACGTTCATTGAACCGTTTAATTGAATGTAATTTTCGATTCACGGAAACACAATCGAGCTGACCAACTCCCAAGTTTTGTTTACAATGGTCGAACCGTAAACATTACCGTTAACGGAAGTACCAACCTCTGGCTATTGAGCGTATCTATCCCTCTGTTCGAAAATTCTCTATTTACAGGCTATTTTAATAACTATCCTCATGCCGTCATCAATAGAACAATACTTATTTATTTATTCATTTATTTTATTCATTGTAGCTAAACGACCATTAACAATTGGTATAAGCATCGTCATAAAATCTGAGGATAAAAATGTTTACAATACATACTTAAAGAGAAAAGACAGCACCTAATTACTGACCAGATAACATATTTTATGGATAACTTAAATTTAGGTTCATATATTCGTCTACACTGTATACAGGATTCTCAAGTAGAATCTGTTTTACAGTTGTTTGGAATTTCCTAAAGAGGTTTATTGATTTTATAGATACCGGTAGCTTATTGAAAAGTTTAATAGGTAAAATAACTGTACCTTTCGCCGGTGCAGCTAAACCATGTTGAGGAAGTTGAATGTTGTATGTATTTCGGAGGTTGTAGCCACTTGCTGAGCTAACGTCAGATCGAGCAATAAAGCTAGAATGGCTCTGTTTGATATAAAATACACAGTTGAGTATGAATAAGGTATATACGGTTAGGATTTTATGTGATTTGAACAAGTTTCTGCAAGATACTCTGATAGCACTGTGGGTCATAGTTCGTATGATTTTCTTTTGGACTAGAAACAATTCCTGCACATATGCTCCATTTCCCCAGCATATCACACAATAGTTCAGTACTGAGTGGACGTAGGCAAAATACTACATCATCAGGATATTGAAGTCCAAGAACTGTCTCATCCGCCAAAGCACAAAACAGTGTTTTGATATTTTATTGATGATGGTGTCGATATGGTTTCTCCAACTAAGTTTTGAGTCATCCGTAATGCCTAAAAATTTGACAGCGTCCTTCTGTATAACTGACGTGTTATTGAAGCTTACGCGGATACTATAATCAGTTTGAGTGAGGGAGAAGTTAATAAGCTCTGTCTTAGAATCATTCAAAATCAGCCCATTCCCCGCACAGTACTGTTTCATTTTCTCGGCTGAGCAAGAAAGGTTATTAGCTAGATCTCCGATATTCCTGGCTTTAGCTGAAGTGGAAGTCCACAAAGTCCAGTCGTAACGTCATTTATGAACAAGATGAATAGTATCGGGCCAAGTATACTCCCATGCGGTACGCCTATAAAAATAGGAAGAGGTTGATCCACCTGATTATGACTAATTTTTCAATTTGTGTTCGGCCTTTAAGGTAACTCCTAATCCACGATAAGTTGACGCCTCTGATACCATAACGATGTAACTTATCTAGCAACAGGCTATGATCTACAGTTTATGCCACTTATGTGGGTGCTGAGTGATGTAGTTTGCGGTAATGAAACAGGTGTTCTATGAGGAGTGAAAATTACTTCAGGAGAAGACTGTACAGCTCATTTCCATCAAAAAAGGTCAAATAAAGTAGGGTCCGATTGTCAACTGTTTCAGAGATAAATTAGTTTTTAGAGAATTTCATTAAGTTATTTTGGAATTTTTGGTATTACTCCTTAGAAAATATGCTATTATGTCATTATAGCCATCCAGCCGAAACTACGGCCGAAACCGAAACTAAATTCGATAGATTTGGCGCTGCAATCGGACGCCCTCGGAATACTAAACTTCAAGCGAAGAAGTGTCATTTTGCTGGGTAGATGATGGTAATAACTTATCACAAGTTAAGAAGCCTACTTATCGGAGCCAAGCTTGCAAAGAAACGCAGATATTACTCTTACTAGAATTTCAGTCCATCTTTGAGAAACGTTCCCCTGAAATTCACGTCTGCCTTACCGACGACTGTTTCCACTGAACAACTACTTAATGCTACTAGTCAAATTTATTCAGACTGAGGAAGCTATTTGCAAAGAAAGTTGATAAATTATTGTTTCTCGCTTACAATATTACAATATTAGATTGTTCAGTTATGAATACTGATAGTCTACAATAGCTGTAGCTCAATGCAGCTCACAACAGTTTCTTAAATTCAGAGAAAACTCCTTACTTTCAAAAATACTTAGTAGTTGTACTTAGGATGATGGTACTTCAGAAATTTAGTTTTAAGGCAGCTAATTGATAACAGTGTCGTAAAGATTGAACAAAGTTTGGAATGCTATTTAGTAGATACAAAATATAATATAAATATAAAATAGTTGACATTTGTTTCAGATTAACTTCTTGTTTCAAAAAGCATAAATAATTTATTTGAAATAAGGTGTGATAATGCTGGTGAAACGCTATTCATTCTTATATCCACGAAAAAATTACTGACGTTATATTGATGTTTCGGTTTAGGTTTCGGCCGAAACTGAGACGGAGGCCGAAATACGGGTTCGGTTTCGGTCGTAAAAAGTAGTTTCGGTCGGACACTACCAAATAATCAACCGGGCACGTCACGGTAAAAACATGCCCATCTTTCTAGTTATCTATTGGTAACCAAAAATCATTGTAGATGTGGTAAACACAGGCAATAAGATTCATTTAAGCTCTAAAGGCATAATGGATCTGCGAGGGTTCAAAGTTTAAACAGCGCGTTTTGCAAAAACTCAACTATTTTTGTTATGGGTACTTGAATAATGTACTATTGCGTCATCAGTAATCATAAACTGGTACACAAATACTTCAGTATACGTTCTTAAAGTTGTAAAATTTTAAAATAAATATTCAAGTTGTGATTTTAGATGTATTCGTCTTGGAAAGTCGCTATGTAATCTCAGTGGGTTGTGACAGCTGCGTGTCTACTTTTAGAACGAGCAACGGCGTCGGTGTTCACGTGTGCACGGAAATCATCTACAGTTTCAGCTTTAGCGTAAGTACGTTCATGATCTACAGTGTGTGTTCACTAGTGTTCATTATGCTTACAAATGAAGAATTTGCGGACACGTGCTCGGCTAATACAATGGAGGAACGGCGGCTGTTCGCGAGAAATACAGACGGCGATACCCTAATCGCAGTCAACCCAACGAAAGATTTTTTCTGGGACTTTTCGACGTCTACGCGAGACAGGAACCTTTCGGCGCCGTAACAGTGATACCTGTAGGTCTCATCTATATGATCCCGAAGACGAGGACTAAATTTTTCGAAGTTATGAACAAGATCCTACAGCATCCGCCTTCGCTATTGCAAATCGCCTCAATATGGTAGGTGGAACGTGTAGTTTACTGCGCAAACACCTGGTCTGTATCCGTACCATTACATGTCACTACATATTTTGAAGGAAAGAGATCCTGCCAAAAAAATGGATTTTTGACGGTTATGCTTCATGTGGACGCCGAAGATGCAACTATTTCACGGATAAATCCATACATAGCCGAGAATCTACGGATACAGGATACTTTATAATGTGGTCTGCATGTTCTGCTTGCTTGCCTAGCGACTTTTTAAGATGAATACTTTTTAAATTACAACTTGGAGATTTCTTCCAAAATTATACGGTTTTGAGACCCTATACCGAAGCTTTGGTTAACCGAACAATTTTTGTGACTAACCATGATGTAATAACATATTATTCAAGTAGCCATAACAAAAATAAAAATCCGATGACAAGTTTTTGCCAAACCGCCTGTTGAAATTTTGTGCTGTCGGAGATCCATTATATGCTTTTGGAGCTTAAATGCAATCTTATTGCCTATGTTTACCACATTTACAGCAAGTTTGTAATACCAATGGATAACTAGAAAGATGGGCATGTTTTAACGTAAAGTGTACAGTTAGCTATTTGATGATTATTTAAGATAAATTCATTTTTCTGTAACGTTTCTTGAAGTCACTTTTTAACAAAAGCCAATTTTGATACCATCTCGCAGGGTGTTTATTACATAATCACTTTCTTTTAGTCGACGATGACGTGATACCATATTTCAACACTTTTAAAATCGGACAATACAACTTAGTTTTATTATAGTTTTCATTTGGAGGTCTGCTTTTTAATGAAAATCTCTAAAAATCAGTTTATCTCTGCTGAAAATCGGATCCTACTTTAGATGACCTTTTTTGTGGGTATCCAAGGCTTGGAATGGGCTGCCAGGAGATGTATTTATTAGGTCTGCGGGTATTAGCCCATTCAAATCCCGCAAACACTTCCCCTAACATAACCCTTTCACAGCAACCAGGGTACTCTGGTATTTAGGCTCTGCCTACGCGGTCTGCTCAGTTATAAAAAAAACAGTCTTCTGCTAAAGTATTTTTCATTCGTCATAGAAGATGACTGTATACTCATTACCGTCAATCTATCTGCATTCTATTTATCTGGTAACCTGTCCCTTGGAAAGCACTCAAGCAATGTTGTCATTTCACATGTCCATCGCATTTTACTGGCCCATCGATCAAACTATACATGCTGAAAAGGTAAACTTTTTACTGAAATTTTGGCCAACTCTGTAGCTTTGCATGCCATTGTTGGTGTTCTTAGCACCAATCTAACCATTCTTGATGATGATTTACAGTGAGAGAAAGCACTAAGTGCGGACGATATGATCTTAAGCCGATTTCAGGCCACTGTGGTAAACCGTGCGGATTCGGAGGGGCCTCCCTATAACTACATATCAAGCGTCAGCAACAACTTGAACGGATCGCATTACGTCTTGAAGAGCCAGTAGTCGTAGCTGACGATATTGCAGGTCTGTAATTCTTCTACGTACTCCAGAACTTCTAGCTCGCTACATTCACTCTTCTTCGATCTATGCGCGCCCTACTGTTACAACTGTAGCCACGCTACGCCCCATTATTATAGCTATTGCTCTGAAGCAAGCACCATATTCTCGTTGGCCTACAATCCAACCGCGTTCAAAAGAGGTTAACTGAGTCAACTGGGGCCGCCATGTTCTAAGGGGCATATTTACATAACCAACTAGTCTTTCGCCACATTTGCAACAGATATCTTAGTTTTTGGATCGAGAAAAAAACGACGCTTTATTTTTACCCGTATAGAGCTTATTTGAGGTGCCATGTAGGTGAATAGCATCTGAATGAACAAGTGTTAGGTTTGTACTAGAGAGGGTACTGCCAAGCTGTGCATACATTCTTTATGCGAATATCACTTTGTTCTAGATGTTCGGATTTCATTTGGTGCAGTGCCAGTTTGTGTATCACATTTTTCGCTCATAAGAAAAGCAACGTCGTCATCGTTACTGGCAGATTTTGGATTTGTATCATGGCCGACTTTACTCACTAGGCTGGAGCATGAAATATAGCAACACTGAATCAGCGGGCCGAGTTTTTATTTGTTGTTATGTCTTGTGTATTCTTCCAGAGCAGAAAATATGGTTGGAAGGTGATTACTAATGTGTTTCTAATTATTTACCTGCACAAACGAAACTATAAAGATAACAAGATGCCTGCAAAGTGTGTAGTACCCGGTTGCAGCCCAATAGAGGACATACCAAACCATGGCCCAACATAACCTTATTCCAGAGTAAAAAAAACGTTGCAAGGCGATTTTTAATGTGTTTCTACTTATTTACCTGCACAAATGAAACTATAAAGATAAAAAGATGCTTGCAAAGTGTGTAGTACCAGGTTGCAGCCCAATAGAGGGCATACCAAACCATGGCCCAACATAACCTTATTCCAGAGTAAAAAGAACGTTGCAAGATGCAAAAAAGATGCCTGCAAAGTGTGTCGTACCAGGTTGCACTAGCAATTGTGCGTCCAATAAGGGACATAAACAGATGTGGGGTGGAAGGTATTCCTCGGAAGGGCCGGTTATATTTATAAGGATAAAGACATTAATTTACAAACATTTCAAAGGATAAGACCTATTTTAAAGCACAATGTGGTACCTATAACGTTTTCTGGACCTCCCAAATATCACAGAAAAATACAGTTAATAGAAGTCATCTGGGCATGCATCTGGGGCATACCTACGAAAAGATTTGATAGTGAAAGGGAATCAAGACCAGCAAGAATGGCTTCACAGTGACCTAATAGTGAATTTTTCTAGCTCAAGTGACAATTTACAAAATAAATTGAGTGTTCATTTAAGTGGAAGTGGAAGTGGCAGCAGGAAACAGGTTGCGTTTTTTTGTATTTTGTAGTGTCTGACTGTGATGAACCAGACATCAGATGTAAGTGGTATTAGTAGTAGTAGTTCTAAAAAGTATTTTTCTTAATTTATTAACCCAGATGAACTCTTATACATATAAAATGTAATAATTATTCTGAAACTATAGGCCAACTATTTGACAGCTAAGCCACGTTGCCACATCTAAGGCTCCGGCCTAGTGTAGAGTCGGCCATGAGCGTATACATATATGAAGATGCAATGACTTACCTGTCAAAAACGTAGTGCGTGCACTGTGGCGTGCATTTCTCAGTGACATTGTTAACGCACTGGTAGTCGATAGGGGGCGCTATGAACACGATACTCAACTGATGCCAAGCCACTGGAAATTTGACTAGAAATATGATGAGGCATACCCAGATATGCCATTTCCCCAGAACGCCGATACTCTTCTGGATGATGTCAGGTTCTTTTCCTTTTGGCGGAGAAGGGGCGTCCTGTTTAACATTTCCGTCTTCTTTACCATTTAACACTGAAAACAGAATAAAGCAACTATGAAGGTATTTATTTGGTAATTGGTATGATGATCAGTACTGTTTTTCATACATGAATGACTATTTAGTTAGTTTTGTTAAGTCTCTGGTGAGAGCGATTTTAGATTTTGTGTGTTAATGACATTTCGTAAATTGTGAGGTATGGAAACCAAGGAAGTAGGCAACGACAAAAACAGAAGGGTAAAGGGATGTAAAAAATAAAGGTGGGGAGTAAAGGTGGGGAACAGAATATTTTAAAAAAAGAGGCGATTAATAATTTTTTAAATCTCTTTTGCACTATCGAGGATTGAGTTTTGTTATAGGTTTGACTAGATAATTTAAGTTTGGCTTCAAAATTTGCGGTATAACTTTTGTTTCATAGTGCAATCGCAGAACATGTACTGAAGTAAAATTGAAAACTGTTTTTCATTGCCGCATTCCTGATTTTTACAATTAACATTTGTAGAATCGTAGTTCAGGAAAAGCTACGTAGAATTGGTACTTCATACTGTTTCAGTAGTTGCCTATAGTATTAGTGAGATGTCTAAGTCACTCAAATTTTCGCAACTATAATTATTTTACCCAGACCACTTTAGATGGCTAACAGATAATAAAATATTCCTGATGATGACGGATATGGACCGTACTAACGACAATATCCCTATTACAAGCCAACAATGATGAAGATAACTCTTATAAACTCCCGTATAATATTGCTTCTTATTATTCCGTTTTTTCCACCTTCATGATGGCATGACATCATAGTGTTTTTCCAGTCAATGAAGGTCAGCCATTACTTCAGAAAATCTCTTTCTTAGACTACTTTTACAAGTTGTTCACATAATTCAGCCCTGTCATATGTCTAATATCATACTAATAGGATAATAACAATAACACCGCTCCGTTTTAGAAGAGTTGCAAGATCGAAAAAATTTGAAACAAATGTTTCGTATACTTTAAGCGTAAAACAAATTATTATAAAAAAAATAAATTTGTGATACACCAAAGCTGTGTTTTCATATAGGTTAACCCTATATAATTAGATGTTTCAAATCCTTAAATTTTATACGAACCAAATTCAACCGGTTCTGAGTTTTTAATTGCCGTAGGCCATATTACTAAAGTTTGGAAACTGTCGATTTTTTGATAACATGGAAAAAAGCTTGAAAGAAACCGTCATTGTCACCTAACCTATTAGAATATTAATTTTATAGAATTTGACACAAAGTTTGGTACACTACTTATTTTCATTTCAAACAGAATACTGTATTATCGATTATTTCAATTATTTTCTTCTTAAAAGATCTGTATTATTTTTGACAACAGGGAATCACAGTAGGATTAAGCAATAAATGACTATTATAAATAAGCTTTATTTCATTAATACTGTATGTGCTCTAATTTGTCGTATTATTATCGAATTGTAAACTAATAAGCAAATAAATAATATATTATTGATGCCCACAATCATGGAATATTTTTTATGGAAAGATTTAAAGGCATACCAACATACTGATACTGCTGCACCGATGGAGATAAAATTTTGTAGTGTGATGCGAAGTATCTAAAGCTGCTATACTGGTTGTCCCAGAATTTCCTTGGCACGTGATGTTCTGGTAAAAAAAATCCTTCTTGGAGGTCCATAGGGTCTTTGCTTTCAAAACATTCTGTGTACTTCAACCCTTAAAACTCGCCCCCCACAAACCTATTTTTTTATAAAGTCGTAAGCATAAGATAAATAAAATAACAATATTTAGTTTGAGTCGTAATGTTTTCGTAATAAAAAACGATAAATAGGACATTTTTGTTTCAAAAGCATGGTATGATAGGTCATTCAGTGCCCTTAAAACCCACTAGGTTTTCTTTTGTATCCATTTTTACAAAAATATTGTCCGTCAAATTTTGATTTACATTATGCTAATGATTTTACAAAAAAAATTAATTTGTGTATAACATCAAAGGTACCATAGGATTTTCAATAAAACAAAGATATAATTTATGTAGGGAAACCTTTGGGGCGCTATTTGAAAACAAAAAGTTGGGGGTGAGCTTTTGGGGATAACATGCAAAAAATTTTTTGAATGCATGGTATGATAGACCCTACAGTATCTTCAGAATTACAATCCAGGTCTTGCTTGAACCGTTTTTCGTTACGGAAATATGATGTGTCAAGGAATTTCTGGGACACCTGGTATATCGGTAAATTGGCGACAGAGTGAATAGCAAAAAACAAAAAATCCTCAAAACCCCTCCCACCTTCATTTTAGTGGTTCTTGGGCTGGAGGGAGGGACAAATTATTTATATTCATAAAGAAATTTCTATTATCTTATTAAAAAAATACCTTGATGACATTTTGTATTATATACAGCTATCTTGTAATTGTTTGATATATATCAACCATGATAATCCTATAAACTTTGATTGAAAGCTTGACTGTCGTAAAATTATGAGATTGTCTTATACCAACGAAACGAATATGGGAGTATTATATTATGGTTTTTGAAAATCACGGCAGTGGTGGCGGAATAATCGTGAAAAAATTAAGAGCATTATTGATGAAATCTTGTTATTATTTTAAGAGAAACACGCTTGAGGTTAGTTTGGGATAGGATGTTGGGAGAACACCAATACTTCTTGAAGGAGAACTTGCTTCATTTGAGCTTCAAAACATTCAGTCCATAAATCAATTGAGCTTTTTAATTGCCATCACTTTCCACTGTTCAGCACATTCAATCGAAGTTTAAACTTCACGTATATTTATAAACACCTACACTTTTGATCTTCAGCGAGCTCATCACAAACATCATACTTTGCCTCCGTCATGACGCACAACTGTTACCACTCGAGCGTTTCGCGTGTGATAAGAGATTTTTGTTATCAGTTCGACACAGTTTTAGTAGAGCAAAGGTTTAAGCACAGCTGCTCTTTGGTGTGCTCAGAAGGCAAATACCGGATGCCGCGAAGCAAACAGAATTCCAATGATAAAGACCTTCACCTTAAAAATGTAGAAAGTTTGGCGGCATGTTTATTAAGTCAAGTGACAGTCTAAGGCTAATCATCATATACTGAATTTTAATTGACACAGTATAGTACTCCGTACTAATGGTTTCACACTTAAATATTTGGCTATACAGAGGGAAGCGGATACTTCACAAAAGCATAATAAGCAGAATATTATTACCTAATAATGTAATATTGGACGTTTTGGCTCAGCAATCAAACGCTGCATGTTGATGAGAAAAAATGTCTATGTTAGCTGGTCTAGCTCCAGACCTAAGGTTTTGAAAGACAAAAAAATTCTTTTGCGGGGTATTTTACTGAAGTTGCAAATTTGCAGATAGATAGTTGATGGAATTTTCATCTCAAAAAATATATTAGCTGCACAATTTCTGTAGTTTCCCATCTGAGATAGGAAAAAATGTCTCAAATAAAAAAATGGAGTCAAGTTGATTGACTCAGTACTTCCCACACATTACGCTGACACCAGTTTATTATTTTCCCATAGCATGAAGCTTTAGTCTAAGATCCCTTGCAACCAAATAATTGCCAACCCCCCCCCCCTAAAATTGTCTTATGCCGCTAGGTCTTTCCTTCACAGGTCAATGGACAGCCTATTATCGATACTACAAACTTCTCAGTTTTACAACCCCCCCCCCCCCCCCAACCACCTCACTTTCACCTCCACCCAAAAAACTGGTAGGAAATGATCAGGAACCCCTAAAACATCTAAAAACCGAATTTGAGTTGCGTTCATACTGGTCGCGTTCTTTGATTATTGCTATACTGCCACTGACAAGATTTTTAACAAACATACGTGTTCTCCATTCTCACTACGGTAACAATATACTGTGTCAAAATTTCATTAGAATCAATTTAATAGTGTCCACGTTACAAAATACAAAACGATTTAGACCAATCAATTCTCGTATAGTATACAGAAAATTCTAAGTCCCTTAGTTTCTGTAATAGGCTAGGCAATGTTCGGATGCACCTAAAAAGGTGATTTGTGTCGTTAGATCTTCCTTCACAGGTTAGTGGACAGCCTGTTATGAGTACAAGAATTTTTTTAGTTTTCCAACCCCCAACCCCCCAACCACCCCAATCTCACGCCCACCCAAAAAAACGCAGAAAATGATTAGGAACCTCTAAAACACTTAAAAACGAAGTTTGAGCTGTTTTTATATTTTTAGTTTTTTTATTATTTCTGCGCCGCCACTGGCAAGATTTATCAAAACCATACGCGTTTTCCATCTTCGCCATGGTAGTAATGCAGTTTCAAAATTTCATTAAAATCAATTCAACAGTTTCCTCGTTACAACGATCTGACGCAATACTCTCGTATGTTTAGTAAGTCCTTTGCTTTCTGTAATAGGCAAAGGCAATGTTCGGATGGACCTAAAAAAGTTATTTATGTCGCCAGGTCTTCCTTAACAGGTCAGTGGACAGTCTATTATGAAAGCAACAAATTTTTCAATTTAACAACCTATCGGTGTGGGAAGTAAAATGTAGAGCGCAATAGAATTCATGTTGCAAAAATATGTATCATTATGCAGGGTACTTAATAAATGCATGACTTATCATAGTTACGTTTTTTCGCCTATATACTATTGCATATTTGGTTTCCTCTGTCGATTATAGTGTGACTTTATGTCTCACACATGATACTAAGAGCCGCTTGTACAAACGTTGGTTTAACTTTATTAAACCTGAGCTTAGCTAAGGTTAGGCTTAACGTTGACATCCGTTGTACAGTCGTCGGTTTAATTAAATCTGGTTGATAATAAAATTCACTACAGTTGGCACCAATGTAGCAATACATATACTGTTACTTGATACGTTAGACTGGCTTAACGTCTATTTGATAGGTACCAGCTGACGAAGAAGTGCATCTCAGATTTAAGTTTTTAGTAATCGTTTTGAACGACTTGACTTAATTTTTTTACCAGAACGTTATTTGTTGAACAAAATGAATATTGTAATCCTATATATATTTCAACAAGTCACATTGTAACTTGTAACTTGTAACACTCATCGCTTATTTTAATAATAAACATAAATAGAAAACAAATGAAATGAAACAAGTAAAATTGCTGCATTTCATATTTCATCTAAGCTTGAATGGATGAATCATGGTAATTCTGGCCACAATGGAAGAGAAACCTTTTTTTTACTTGAAAATTTTTTTCTAGCTTTTGTACTTGAGTATTTGTCTGTAAGTTGGTTGTGATCTAAATTTCTACATATTTCATTTTCAATTGATGTACCAAAATTTGTAAGTCGCTATTTTATTTGCTCCCTATTGAAACAACAAACATTTTCGCTAAACACATAAACGGCCCTCCGCGTGGCAGCCGCTTTGTGACGGCAAATAGATACCCCTATATTTCTATGAATTCAGCGACATGCAGCACAAAAACAAACGGTCACAGTCGGCAAGAGTTACTAAAGTATAGAGTATACATACACCACAGAGGTTTTATGTTCGAAGCCTAATTTCGGTAGGTTTGTTGCATTTGTTATAATCAAATAGTAAATTTTAGTGTATTCGCAGTCAGCACGCGGCCGCCTCTTTGTTTGACCGCCTTTGTGCTGGCACAACGTGCACACCTCTATGAGCGGCGCAAAGAATCGACAGACCATATTACAGACCAATATGAATTGAATAGGGCCTCCATTCAAAGAGAGTTACCGGAAAGCATGAAAAACGCAGAGTAGCTTACTTAGGTCACGACTATAGGCTACAGAAAGAAGTTTTAATCGGCAAAATTGAAGGAAGGAGAGATCCAGGCCGCAAGCAACACTCACGGCTCCGAGATATCAGAAACTGGTGTCACGCAACGACATCTCAACAATAGTGAGAATGCGAAAACCAGAAGGCGGCACTTTGCACATCATCGAGAGCCTGGGCCGTATATAAGGGGCGGGGGTTGGGGGGTTCAAACCCCCCCCCCATGAGTATTCCCATGAATGAAATAACTACAAGAATAATACAAAATAAAAATAATCAAGGATGCTTTCTCCAAGCATAGTGATTTATTCTACTACTAACCAATCCCTCGGCGCTCATGACACATTAGCAGCGACACAATCTATACAGATTTTAAGCAAATTAAGACTTATCCTTATCCTTTTATACATGAACCCCTCCTAAGGTCACCATGAACCCCCTCCATGGTCAACGTCTAGCTACGGCCCTGACGAGAGCAGAAAACCGTCTACATGCTGCAAAGCGTATGGCATCCAAAGAATAAGAATATTGTGCATGAGATGTGTATATTTTAATAATATTTTGATCCTTTCCTTTCTGTGCTTGTATCTGCTTGACGGTTTTTAAGAAATAATAATGAAAAAAGATAGATTTTTCATACTGCAATCAACAAACTATTGAACTTGATCATACATATATACTATTATGTTTTTCAAAATTGGTTAGACCTAATATTATTGCAACTTTTGAGTAGATAGAAGACTGCAGAAATCTAAAGGTCTAACGAAAATAATGATAAAGTACAGTTGCGTTGCGTTATAAATAACCGATAAATCTCCACCACCACTATAACAATGTAACTAGTACGAGCACTAATAGGTAATTTCGTTATCTCCAACGATTTCACAGGCATCAATTTTCATAATACTATTATAATAAGTAAATAAGCTGGAACCAGAAGTACCTTTCATGAAACGACAAGGACTATCTCCAAAGCTTTTTATGTAAGGTTATCGGAAATAAATATGGATTCATTAGTTCGCTGATGATATCATTCACTGTTTACTTTTGAAGGTGCTATTTCAAAACTTATGATAAGTAAATAACCAATTGATGCGTCTAAAAAAATCCAATATTTAAGGAGTACCTCCGTGATATCATTGGAGTGGTCATAGATAATTAATTTGGAATACCTAAGTGAGATCGCCTCACAGCAGTGTCAGCTTTGTTTTTTGATGTAATTTCAAAATTTTGAAAAACATTTGCATTGCTGTTAAATCCAAAATGTGAGCCTGTGACATATCAGTCACTTAGGGTCACTAGTATGTCTGCCTTATAGGCGAATAATGTGACACACAGGCTGCCACGCCAATTCGAAACACTACTAGGTATTTCATTCTTATGGCTTGTTGTTGGATCCTGAATATGTCACGTTATTCATTCTTAAGGTAGACAGAGCATCGTGAGCCTAAAGTTTTAATATACTACTATCTCTCATTTCTCTCATCAAAGCAAATGCTTTTGAATTAATATCATTCTTAAACACCTTAACTTTTGTGTTTAGTACATTCTACAGGGTTATTCACGTTATTCGACACGGAGCATTATGGCTAAAGTATTTTTTATCGCTATCTTCTACAGTAGTGGAGTTATCGACCGAGCCGATACTAAAAGCTCACCCTGTATGTATACAGGGTTATTCACGTTAAATACGCTAAAGTATTTGATAAAAAAGAAAATAATAATTTCGGATGGATAGAGGCCCACAAAGACTACATTTTAAAAATATTTTCATGCTATACAGGGTGTCCCCAAAACACGAAATGTATCAAAGTTATGTTTTTTTTTAAATGGAACACCCCGTATATTATTGCATATTCAGATTCCTTGATGAATTCTAGTGTTACTTTATGTATCATACATGGGACTCAAAGCGAACCGTTTAAGTGTAATTCACCATTTTTGGTATAAGTAGATATCAGGAAAAAATTGAATATCGCAGAGATTATAACATTTGGAAGGCTGTGACTTTGCCGTGTTACTAAGCATAAAATGCGTCAGCTTTGATGAGACTGTCAAATTTAAATTACGTTTATGCTTGGAGAAATCATTAAGGAAACTTCGATCAGCGATAACTTGATTTTTTTCAAATGGGAATGCCTAATTTTTTTTATACGGTTAAATGTAGAATTTGATAGCCTTTCTAATGATATAAGGTTATGCATATCAATCTCTGGTAGTTTCCATTTAATTTTCAATTTTCAAACAAATCGGCGTTTTTCAATTTTCCTACCTATAAGCAACGTAGCAGGCCATGAAATATAAACAAAAACCTGTTCAGGTAGAAGAAAACAACTAACTTAGCTGAAAAATACACACGAACTAGACTAAAGGGACAAGATTATAAAAATTCCTTACAACAAATCAACTCTCCCAGAAACAACTGCATTAACATCTCTAAGGTCAAAGAGAAGCTGGAGTATGGCAATAATAGATATTTTTACAGTCTACGGGCTACCGCAATTTACTAGAAGTTAAAAATTTCCAAGACAATTGAAAACCCTGATATGAAACAAAAACAACCAGCGACTGTTGCGCCAGCACGCAATTATCAATCATATATAATGGTGTAAAAAAGTAGTAATTTGCGTCGAAGTCGATACCTCTGACTGGAGCCCTTCTATTTTTCAATATCTATATTAGCAGTATTGCAAAAAAGGAATACTGACAAATCAGATTTAAATTTTCTGCCATTTAAGTTATGTTTTAAATTTGAACAAATTTTAATTCATTCTTCATTTTCTGCGATCTTGCTAACAGGTACTGAAGAATTTCAGAAGTCCAGTCAGAGGTACTTTTGACTTGAGTTTTGACAGAATTGCATACTTTTTTATATCATTAAATGTGAAATGTTATTATGAAACTAATAAACTGCCTACAACATTGTCTAATAGTTTTCGTTTCATTTCAAAATGTTTAATGGTTTTGGAAATTGCCAATCTCTAGTAGGTACATTGCAGTAGGTAATAGGCCGTGAAAAAATCCATTTCTGCCATACCCCAGCTTCTCTTTGACCAAAGATATGTTACCGCCGTTGTTTCCGGTTAGACTTTGTTTCTTGTGAGTAATTTTCATAATCTTGTCCCTTTAGTCTACTTCGTGTGTATTTTGCAGCTAAGTTAGTTGTTTTCTTCTACCTGAATAGGTTTTTGTTTATATTTCATGGCCTGCTACGTTGCTTATAGGTAGGAAAATTGAAAAACACCAATTTGTTTGAAAATTTAAAATTAAATGAAAACTAAAAGAGATTGATATTCATAACCTTATATCATTAGAAAGGTTATCAAATTCTACGTTTAACCGTATAAAAGAAATTAGGCATTCCTATGGCTGGCGTATTTTATGCTTAGTAATACGGCAAAGTCACAGCCTTCCAAATTTTATAATCTCTGCGATATTCAATTTTTTCCTGATATCTACTTATACCGAAAATGGTGATTTACGCCTAAATGGTTCGCTGTAAGTCCCATGTATGATACATAAAGTCACACTAGAATTCATCAAGGAATCTGAATATGCAATAATATACGGGATGATCCATTTAAAAAAAACATAACTCTGATACATTTCGTGTTTTTGGGACACCCTGTATAACATGAAAATATTTTCAAAGTGTAGCTTTTACGGGTCTCTATCCATACGAAGTTATTATTTTCTTTTTTATCAAATACTTTAGCCATAATGCTCCGTGTCGAATAATGTAACCCTTTATAATTAATATGTAATATAAACTCAACTCATACAAAATTATTATACAGAGTGAGTCTAAAGTATGGAATGCCTCAGTTGTTTCGGAAACGGTTTATAAGATTTTCATGAATTTTGAGATATGGGGGTTTTGCAATAAGGCCAATCTTTCGATTGTATTTGTTGTCGCCGTTTTTCCGGAAATATAATAAAGTTTGTTATTTCAAATGAATCTCCCTGCATATTTATACATTTCTTTAATCCCTGAAAAATACTAATTATTTTTTAAATACATTTTCTATACCTAAGCTTCATGATTTCGGAGTTACAACTAAATTTACATTGCATAGTAACTAACGAAAATAGTCGTAGTATTATGAAAAAAACGTCTGTCACTCGATATACAAAAAATAATGCACAAAGCGGCCCCGCTTTTTTTCACAGTAATACTATTATTTTTGGTCCATTATTATTTTCAGCTTATATTATGTATACATACCAGTTTTACCGGCTCCGAACCGGCAATAGGCATTACAAGGTCTTTGGTAAGAACTACGATAAACCAGTGGGTGCATTCACAGCACCTAAAATACTGGCAATCACATCCAAAGCTCTAAGCTAATAACCGGCCTCCTAACCGGACACTGCGGCCTAAGAGAACATCTACACACATTAAGGATTTTCAAAGAAAACCCAATATGCAGACTAAGTGACGAGGACGACGAAACAGCCTCTCACATAATCTTTCAATGTGAGGCCCTACGTTGGTGGAGATTCAGACTGATAGGGGCAAACAACCCCAAATCACTCCCCAATCGAGATATCGTGAAGAGACTCTTGGATCTTATCAAGGTCACAAAACTCTTCACGGATTAACAAAAGAAAAGGACAAGACAATAAGCTAATGGCTACAGTGTTGGGGCTACCGAACCTGGCCTGTACGTTTGACCCCCCTAACCTAACCAGGGTGAGTTTTTAGTACCGGCTCGGTCGATAATTCCACTATTGTAGAAGATAGCGAAAAAAGTTGTATATAAAAGTTGTAGCCACGGATATGCTCCTTGCTCAGAAACTATTTAGATTTATACAGGGTGATCCATAACTACGTGGTGAGGCAAACATGCACTTTTTAAATGAGATACCCTATATATTATTCCATATTCAAATTTTACTACTGACTTCCGGTCGTTCAATATAGGATATTGTTACATTGTACAGGGTATTTCAAAAGTTATGACCATTTATCCAAATCGCGGTCAAATGAACGTACTGTATATCAAAAAGTAATGAATCAAAAATTATGTTTTTTTACATGAAAAGATTAAAAATATCCTTTAGTTCTATCGGCTTTAAAAAAAGCTCGTGACGCATATTCGTATACAGGGTGATGTAGAACGCAAAATCCAGATTTTCTCTTTTTTTTAAATGTAACCCCCAATATTTTATTATCCTAAAGAATTGCTTTTAATATGCTCTTTCACCTTTGTATAGCACTTGTGATACCAACAACGTCCATCAGTTTCCGAGATATTCCGATTTTTCGATAAATTTAAAACATAGCTTCTATTTGTGTACTGAAATTTATTTATTTTGAGAAAGTATTATCGAATTTGTTTTTTATTTAACGAACAACTAAATTATAAGGTCATGATAGTATTTGATAAAGTCAAAACTCTGAATCATCGAAATAACAGTATGCTGAAGAAACAATTTTGTAGGCGTGATGCATAATTATCAAGCAGATTTATCGGATAGGCTTTGAAAAATTGACACTTTTCATAACCTGCTCAATAATTCCGTACTGTGTGAAAAACCAGCTTTGAAACTTAATTTTTCCATTGAGGATATTTAGGAGAATCTTTGAGAAATTGTTTACTTGCCTCTAGAATATATCAACTATGAACAGCAAAATCCAGAACGGAGGCACTCTAAAACTAATGCGTTTGAAAGACAGAAGAATCGTTTTATTTGTACTGCGTCGTTTAGTATTTCATAGCCTACCTGATAGATCTGCTTGATAATTATGCATGACGTCTAGAAAATTGTTTCCTCAGCACACTTGACCTATATTATTTCGTTAATTCAGTGTTTTGACTTGATCAAGTACTATTATGGCCTTATATTTTAGTTGCTTGTTAAGCAAAAATAAAATTTGATAGTATTTTCTCAAAACAAATAAATTTTAGTAAACAAATAGGTTCTATTTAAAATTTATAGAAAAATCGAAATATCTCAGAAACTAATGAATGCAGCCATAACAAGTGCTATACAAAGATGAAAGAGCATATTAAAAGCAATTCTTTGGGATAATAGAATATTGGGAGTTACATTCAAATAGAAGAGAACATTTGGATTTTACATTCTACATCACCCTGTATACGAATATGCTTCACGGGCTTTTTTTATAGCCCATTTTAAAATTAGAGGATATTTTTAATCTTTTCATGTAAAAAATTTTAATTTTTGATTCATTACAGTACGTTCATTTGACCGCGATTTGGATATAAAAATGGTCATAACTTTTAAAATATCCTGTATGATGTAACAATACCCTATATTGGAAGAAATCATTAGTAGAATTTGAGTAAAGAATAATATATAGGGTGTCTCATTTAAAAAAAGCCTGTTTGCATCACCACGTAGTTATGGATCACCCTGTATAAATCTATATTTATACAGGGTGATCCATATATTTTCTGAGCAAGGAGGATATTCGTGACTACAACTTTTATATACAACTTTTTTCGCTATCTTCTACAGTAGTGGAGTTATCGACCAAGCCGGTACTAAAAACACACCCTGTATATCAAGAATGCCACTTTTTATAGCTATAAAAGCGTGTTGTTTTCTAATTTTTAAACTGTATTTATTTATTAAGTACAGTTCATTTCACATAAATTGGTCACAGTGACGTCATACAATTGATGACGTACCAGCGTAGACAAGATGGCAGATGACATTGTTAACAGTCAGAGGCGAAACGTTTATTTTCTCAGGTCGAATTTGAATAATAGTATAATTCAAAAAGTAGGTGCGTTATTTCACAACATGGGACATACGTAAATCGTAAAACCATACAACATCGAAAACAAACCGCAAAAGATAACTCGCTTACAAATGATTACAAAACGATACTCGCAAATCATTCTAACCCACGCTACTGCATGGCAACCGACCAACTGATTATGCGTACACTGCGCACCTACTTAACTATGACGTCACTGTTACCTTTATAGTTGAAATGGACCGTATATATTTCGTAAATGAGAGACAGAATAAACAAAAAGAATAGTACAGAAATCACTGATTTGCTTATAGCATAATGCCCTTCTATGACATTCTACACAATCTTCATTTTATTAGTATCTTATTACATTTTTCAGATTGTATAAACCACAACATCAATCGATCGAAGTACAGTTATTTGTTGATAGATAGTGTTATGATATATTTGATAGCTTATTTTTGTTTTCTTTTTCACTGAAGTAGTTCAAGGTCACTCGCACATTGTTGAGCATTTGTAGGTATGCGGAGTAATTTGGACATAATAATATATAATATTATATAAATATTTATTTACCACTTATGCAGGTACTGTATTTCATAGTAAACAAATGTTAGGGAATCCATAATCTACAGGGTGTAACTTTTAAGGATGTCCACACCTATACCACCATGTAGATCTCGCTGAGCTGATCGTTTTTCGATAAGCAACATGGGTCCAAAAACGAACCGTTACGGAGGTAACGCTACCGAAAGTTATTCTCGCTGACGCTTGAAGTTAGGCAATTCATTCAACGCCTCGTAAGTGGCAGAGGAGATAGGGTGTTACGGAGCAACTGCTAAGACAGATTCGGCTTGTCAACATTTAATCGTCATGGCCAAAATGTCAAAAGTAAACCAAACAAACAAAACAAAAAAAAACATTGCAAAAAAACAACAACAAAAAACACCGAGATCAGTCAACAATCAGTGAAGGAGAGGCTCCACGTGGCCATCGCCTTCTTGCTCGCACAATCTGGCTCGATGGATGACCGATGCAGTGGCAGCGTTGATTACCTGTGGCTGCTCCCTGACGTCTCCAGCTGCTGCAATGATGTGTGCAATCAGCTCTTCTGCTCTGTGCGGTGCACCCCCTTGGTAGAGAAGTGCTTCCAGGTGACCTCACAGGAAAAAATACAGGGGATTGAGATCCGGAGACCGCGCCGGCCACGCTACTGGCTGCAAGGCGTCGAATTAATTGCCTAACTTCAGGCGTCAGAAAGGACTACTTCCGGTAGCGCTATCTCCGAAACGGTTCGTTTCCGGACCCACGTTGCTTATTGAAAAATGATCAGCTCAGCAAGATCTACACGGTAATATAGGTGTGGACATCCTTAAAAGTTACACCCTGTATACAACTTATACATGAGAATTAGTACTATAATATGGATTTTAGATTATGAAGAGTCCAGAAAAATGAGTAGCTCTTATCTCTATAATGAATATGAAGCAGACCATGAAAATTAAGTACCATTAGATTACTGTGGCTTCAGGATTTGCAAAATTTCCAAGTTGTTTCACATTGTCAATTTTATTTTTATACAATCATTTCACGTCTATTATAGTGTTGTTAGAAGTACCTTTTGAATAAATGTAAACAGACAATTAAGTCATAAACTTCAATATTTATGACTTTTGTCATTATTTGAACAATTTTCAAATATTCCATTTAATTACTGGTAATACTTAAAACCTTTAAAGCCTTGGATATTACTTATCTGAACATTCTGAATTTTTTATGATAGTCTTTCAAATTTTTGATAGTTTCGGAAAATCTGAATTGCTCTCGTGTAACCTCTTACTTCTTCTGTAACCTGAATGGTACCAATGTGCTACCCTTAGAATAACGCGGAATCCAGTTTTCGATGTATAGAGGTCAACACTGTCATTAGTGTTGAAATGATAATCAGCGGTAGACAGTAACCCAGTTATGAGCTTATTTTATAATTTATACGGTTTGCATTTGGCATCATTTTCAATCGAGGAATTAAATTGTAAATTCCATTAAGCTCCTCGAACTTCATTATTGGATTTTTTTTTAATCAACGATAACAAAGTCTTTTGGCACTTCACAGGTCACTCTTTCATTAGTAAACTTAGGACAGTCCATTAATATATGTTTGATGGTTAGTCTGATGTCACACACAGCGCACTGCGTTTCTTCGCCTCTATTCAGGATATATCCATGGGTTGCAAGGGTGTGGCCTGTTCGAATCCGGGAAAGCACCACCTGGTCTCTTCTTGTACTGGGAAGTTGCAGATCGGTTCTCACATTTGGTGATATTTCAAACAGCTTGTTTTTCTGATTTGTGTTCCACAGATTCTGCCATCGGTCCCAAATGTACTGCTTAATAGAAGCCTTGATATCTTCGTGTGAGGTTTCCTGTACTGTGGCTATAGGCTCGTGCTGCTGCTCTGTCTGCTTCCTCGTTGCCAGCGATACCAATGTGCGATGGTACCCATATAAATTCCACAATCTTACCCCTTGATATTAATTGATTCAGCCATTCCTTCACTTGTCGTACAACTGTGTTTGTGGGAAACATTTGTCTCAGGCTCTTCAGTGCACTCATTGAGTCCGAGATGATAAGAACTCGTTCTTCACCAGTATATTCTATAATGTCGAGGGCCTCTCTTATGCCAAAATCTCAGCTGAATAAATGCTGATTTGTGGCGGTAGTTTCACTAGCCTTTTCATATTATTTGTTATCGCTGCGCATGCTACCCCAGACACTGATTTTGATGCGTCAGTGTAGATGTGTTTATAGTGTTATTGGAATTATCACATTCAATACAACAATTTAAAGTTAACTTTTCTTCATATGTCGCCACCACTCCCCCTCTCCGTAAACCAACGTTCTCTGGTCATGCGCCATCTACGACTACTGGCCCTTCGACAAAAAATGCGATCCACTCGAGTTATTGCTGATGCTTGGTATGCAGCTATAGGAAGGCCCGCACGGTGTACCACAGATTGAGTGAAATAGACTGAGGATTATATCACTGCAACTCATCGTCGCCAACGATTGGATTGGTGCCAAGAACACCGGCAATGGCATGCTGAGTGGCATCAGACAGCCTTCTCCGACGTCCAGGTTTTGTCTGGGGGCACATGAAGGACGCGCCAGCGCGTAAGACGACGACGGGGTGGACGACGTGATCTCCAGTTTGCTGTTGAGCGCCATGTACACCGTCCTATTGGTTTGATGGTTTGGAGTGCCATTCCATTCAACAAGTCGCTTTTACTTGTGATTTGTGGCATAATGACTGCGCAATGTTATGTGAATGAGATGTTAGAACGAATTGCCGTTCCATATGTCCGAGGGTTCGATGAGGGTTTCTTCCAGCAGGATAATGCACGTGCTCATATTGCATGGGTATCGATGAGGTTCCTACAGGAAGCTGAGGTCAGGGTTGTTCCCTGGCCTCCACGATCACCCGATTTATCGCCAATTGAAAAAAAGCATGGGATTGAATGGATCGATACATAGGCGATGTTCCCAATCCTCCGACCACGCTGGACGAACTGCAACATGCTGTGGGGGCAGCTTGGGAGGCCGTACCTCTAGACTTTATCAACAACTAGATTACGGGCATACATAGGCTAGAGGAGTGCATTCGTCAGCATGGAGGACCCATCCAATATTGATCTGTTGTATGTTTTTATAAACTAATTATGGCAAATGAGTTCTTATTGTATTTAGTCCTACCGCATTTCATCAACCGCAACCGTTTTTTCTCAGTTTTCGGATTTCACTTGTAAGTAGTATACAACCACGATTCAACTTTATATAGGCATGAACTGTTGGTTCTTGGGCTGTTGGGCCGCTTTGCTACCTTAGCGTCGCATCGGTGCACTTCGCTGCTTGACGTTTCGCCAACACGAGTGGTGGGCGTCCTCGGAAGCTGTTTCCTGTTCAACGGAGCGTATCGATGCCGACCGAACAGCCCAAGAGCCAACAGCTCATTGGACCATGGCCTTACATATGATGCACATGATGGGTCGCCGCCACTGCTGGTGGCGAGATCAGTAGAGGTTGAATTCAAAATTTCCTTTGATGACCTTTTTTTAGAAAACAGTATTAACACCCGTTTTTTAAATATCAATTCTGGGATTGGGAATCCATATTATTTTGGGGTGGCGCCTCTATTGGAAGCCACGATCAGTGAACCGGGCCACCAAGAAGCGTAGTTGCGCAACCGTGGTGTTTGTTCTTGTATACAGTTTTGGTGGTGATGGTCTTAAGGGGCCTGGGTATACACAGTCATACGTATGTATTTGCCATGTTAAAACACGGATTCCCATTTCCCACAGAACTCACTTGTTTTTCAAACTACGTACATAGTATTTCGGAAGGTGATAGTTGAGACCTTAATGAATGACAACTATTTGCTCAAAAAATATTTCTAGTGTGCAAAAAGCTCAATACAATGCAAAATCATATATTCTTCAAATGTCTGTAATTTAATAACCAAACACGATATCAAAAAAGACCAAATAGGTGACAAAGCGCAGGCTTTCTTCTTCAAATTGCTTTTTGAACCATTACTGTAAGTTTAAAGGTAACGTCAGGAGCTTGGAAATGCGAAATTGATTTTTATGGCGACCTTTGGACCTTACCCTTGGACCTTTTGACCTTACCTTTGGGCTTTTGGACTTACCTCCCTCAGCTTAGATACACATACTGGAGAAAGGGAACAGGCGGCCACGCCTCCTCGCTAACACGGGCATACGTCTTTTCTTTGATACTCAATTTCGCGCGCTATACCCCAGACCCTTAACATAAAATTTGTGCGTCGCATTATTCGCGCATGAAATAGCAAAATCGTGACGCATTACTGGTTTTAATTCTGGATCTATCTGCAATAGTATGCAGAACTCACCGTTCTTTTAGGTGTTGGTTGTCTACTTAATTAGAGATTGCCTTCTCTAAAGAACATCACAAATATCTATAGAATGTGGAATGTTTTGTTCGTTGACAAAAGCTACAGATATGACAGAAAAGTTGGTTAAGTTTATATTTTCAACTGATTTGATTCAGACAACCACAAGATATGTTTCAGAGACGAACTTGCCCCGTTGTTATAAATAAAGCAATGGGTTTAACAAAATCCAAAACGGATACAGGTTATAATCCAAAGTAACAACATACCATTCTTTTTGTGAGAAATAAAGTGTCTGATTTAGAAATTGTAGGGATTTTGGTCCTAGGATCCTATGATGACTGTTGCTATCACTATTGAGGGCTTGATTATATTTTTGTTGCATCCTTGAATATTATGACTGCAAGAGTTCTGTACCACAACAAAAATACTAATCAATCACTCTAGAACAAACTTCTTGGAAGAGGAATCCTTGGCTTTTCATTTATCTTGCTTCCGTCTGTAGGTAGTAGTGACTACGGCTGCTATAGGCAGTGGCGTAGGTACGGGGGGACACACCTACATCGCCGCTTTGAGCTAAAATATCATGCTGGCGGTCATTATTTTGATAAGCTGCGACAGAAGTTATAAGATGTTGTATATGCTTTGAAATATCAAATATGAGTAATGTAGGTGCACATGGAAAAAAACTAGTTGAGCATTTTTGAATATTTTTTAATCCGTAGATATTTAATAACAGTTGCATCAGTTTCGGAGCTGAAAATTAGCAAACTGTCTGAATAATACATTTAATTAGCCCTTTAGACTTTTTATTTCAAGCATTTAAAATCATTCTTCGAAAATTTATTAACGTCCAGTGGTGGCAGCAGCCAGCAAAAAGCGAAACACTGCGCCAGAGATGTAAATAAGCGTCAACTTGTAGGTTATACGATGATCAAAGAATTATAAGCTAACACATTATGCCTTCGGATAGGACTGTAAAGTACAAAAATATTACCAACCTCATAGGAAGGCCTTCATAAATATAAAAAAAATTGGACTTCCGGAGAAAAGGAGGTCCTGAAACGCCCAAAAAAGATATTTTAAACAATTCTAGGAATTTTCTTTTTTATTCAATTACTCCGACGCCACTGAGCCCATAATAAAAATCTGACATCACTACGATCATACCCCAAATTTCATTTAAAATTAGTTCAGCGGTTTCTGAGAGAGATAATACACGGGCAAACATGGGAAGACAAATTTCAAGTCACAGGTATGGTTTGACCTTTATGGTTACAAAAAAAATTTGATTTACTCTCTCCTCCATTTTTCCCACCACCCAAATGTTATCACTCAAGGATTTTTCCCCTTTTTATGGAAAACAAACATTATTATTACGACGGTTGTCCAGATTATGTCGATAAATGAACGCCGACAGACAGTCAAGCAAACCGACAGGCAGACAGACAGACCGACGTAAATAAGTTACATATATTTTTGTGATTAGTCATACAGACCGACGAAAATAAGTTACATATATTTTTATGATTAGTAATAATACACGTATGCCCACTATTTACATAGAAAACCCACAAAACTAAAAATAAGCAAACGAAGTATCTTTGGTGAATTCGTGACAGAATACAATGAACTTCCTATATACACAGTGTCCCTGAATTTCCTTGACACGTGATATTCTCGTAACAAAAAAAGTTCAAACGGAAACCGAGTGGAATTTTTGAAAGTAGTATAATCTATCATACCGTGCTTTTAAAACATTTTTTTTGTACTTCAACCCTTAAAACTCACCCTCAACTTTTGTTTTTCAAATAGCACCAAATATTTTTTTCTACACATATTAAGTCCATATATTATTTAAAATCTTGCAGTACCTTTGATTTTATAGGAAAACTTATTTTTTTTCCTAAAATCATAGGCATAACATAAATAAAATAAGAACCTGCTTGACGCAAAAGAACAGATAAAAATAAAACTAATTGGGTTTTTAAGGGTACTGAATGACCTATAATAGATGCTTTCAAAAACAAATGTCTTTTTTATGCTTTTTCTTACAAAAAAAATTCACGTCAAACAAATGTTCATTTTGGTTTATGTATGAATCCAAAGGCACTACAAAAAATTAAACAAAATAATGACCTCAATAATGTAGGAGAAGCTGTGGGGTGCTATTTGAAAAAAATAGGGGTATGTTTTAGGGGTAAAAAAAATGTTGCTAAAGCATGGTATGATAGGTCATTCGGTACCCTTGAAAAGCCCGCTTAGTTTTCTTTTTTTGTTCTTACGAAAATATTACGCCTCAAACAAATCCTTACTTTATGCTTATGACTTAACGAAAAAAATAGGGTTTTGTACAAAACCAACGTTACTACAAGATTTTAAATACAATAAGGACTTCATTTTGATAGGAGAAACTATTAGGTGCTGTTTGGAAGAATCAAAGTTGGGGGTGAGTTTTAAGGGTTGAAGTGCAAATGAAATGTTTTGTAGGCATGGTATGACAGACCCTGTAGTATTTCGAAACATTCCACTAAGTTTTCGTTAACACATTTTTTTGGTACGAAAATATCACGGTTCAAGGAAATTCAGGGACACCCTATATATTAAATGCGCTCCCACAACTGTGATATTCAGGAAGCGATTGATGCTTGACTTGGGAAAACATGTCAATGTTAATAACTTTATTTATATTTATTCATCTTTATAACCAATTTGTGTATTTATAAATTTTAATCAATCGCACAACCCCTGTGATATTTTATGATTTTGAAATCTCGTAGTGTTTGTATGATGTGCTCATATTTATATTTCATATTTCTACCTTTTACTGTTTTTAATGTATTGCAGAATGCTGTAAATAGTTTGCATGCTAAAAAACGTAAAAAGAAACAAACAAATAAAACGTCCAAGAAGCTTACTGCCGAAAAATAGAAAAGCAAGTGCCGCAAGTAAAAGTATTGAAGAAACAACTCACTCTTTCAAATTTCCTTGTTCCTGTCAAGTAAATAAAGAAAACTATTGTAAAGGAGCTTCAAGGAGTCATCAGCGGTCACCAGCAGCACAGCCACCCGAGATTCTTGGAAGGTCGCGAACTGCAACAGTCCATGGCATTCGCGATTCCACGTTCACGCGTCCGACGCTCACTTGTCTGATACGCTCAGCCCGCTTGATATGTACTGCAACTCGGTGCGGACGCGCTATACCGCTAGAAATCGCGAAATGGGCTCCAGTGAGCCAGTGACCGATTACGTACAAGAGATTCGCCATACAGGATTACTAGTAATTTGATTATAGTCTAGTCGAAGCAGACATTGCAGTGCACATTTTGTTATCAACACGAATATGCATTTCAGCAGAGGCGTTGATAGGAAATTCACTCCCCTGGGCAACTCAAGCATTAGAATATACTACAACTCTCTATCCTCTATCCAAATTTTTTATTTATCTATTAATGAGTCAATTCAGATTATCTAGTAGAATACAGCAATTATTACAAGTTCTAAAAATTTTTAACGTACTCAAAATGATTAAAATTGTGTTTTGACTGCTATTTTTGTGGAATTGGATCAAAATTAATCAAACGTCTAGCACTTTGTACTTTTTTACTGAATACCAAAATAAAACTAGACAAACACTGAGCTCAACGACTGAAACTATAAACAATAATGCTAGATATTAAAGGGGATACATGTTATGGCTTACAACGCTTAAATCTCAGAATCCAATTTTTTGTATGGCCTACTTCCAGCGAAGGCCTATGGCACTGTACAAGTTCTGCGAGGGAATAAGTGTCGGTGCACGTTAGATTTGAAATGCTGCAGATTGTAGCCGTCGGGAAACAAATTCTCCAAAAGAAGGATTGCTGGAGGAGATTGGTTCGGGGAGTAGCGACCTCGACCTGGCAACGATGAGCTCGCAGACCCTCTCTAGTGTTCCTCGTTCGGTAGGCGTTTGGTGTTATTATCTGGGAGAACTCACTCGAACATCTTCCGTGGTAGAATCTGTAAAACAGGGACAGGTCGGCCACCCTTCTTCGATGTTCTAGGCTGTGGAGGCCCTTTGTGAGGTTAGGCGTATCGATTAGTCTAATTGATCTCTTCTGGATAATATCCAGAAGCTATAGCGAGTGCTTCGTAGCGCATCCCTATACATGGGAGCAATATACTAATGGTCGGATCTGCGCCTTGTAGAGCAGCAATAGTTGCTCTGATGTATACAGCTGCCTACAGCGGAACAAAGCTCCAAGCTCCTGGGATGCCGTTTTAGCAATACTGACGACGTGGTCGTGCCAGGACATGTTGTTGTTGATGTTGATCCCTATTGGGTGACCCTCCATTTCCACAGCTGGTAAGCCAACGTGAGACTTCTTTGACAGTATTGTTGCCTGAGTTTTCTGAACGTTAAACTGTACTTTATTCACTAATCCCCACTCGACAATTGTTTTAATAACTACGTTGATCTGTGAGGTATGTTGCCGTCGCTGACGTGTCGTCGCCTTGATGATAGTGGCTTGCCTGGTTCCATGCGCGATATTAATGTTCTGACGTCTACGAAGCTGTAGATTGGTTCGGATGTTATTTCCAGCAGCTCGTTGATGTACAACAGCAACAGATCCCTGAGGAGCACCGGCGATTATTGGAAACACGTCTCTTCCAGTAAATAGTATTAATATTCTCTCTACCGAATTAATTTTGGAATGCTGTGCGATTAGCTTTTCAAAAGATCTTTGTATCATTAACCTCTATCGACCTCCTTCATCAGATAAACACCATATTGATACATTCTTTGAACTATTAAATGAAATAATATCGACTGCTGTGAATAAATTTAGACTGATAATAATTGCAGGTGACCTGAACATAAACCAATTCTGTGAAACTACCAATAAAAGAATGTTATTTGATATACTGCACTCCTTCAACTTGACCAATCTCATCAACCAATATACGAGAATTGCTACATCTAGTTGTGGTACTACTATGTCAAGTATAGACTATATAATTACGAATCACCCAGAAGCCCTAGATGTAACTAACATGGATCCTAATTTATCGGATCATTTCGGCCAATTGGTAAAGTGCAAGCTTGATGCTTCAGTTGCGGTACAAATAGAAGATTTCAATAGTAACAAATATACATATCGCTCCTATGATGACTGCTCTAGAAATAGCTTTAGTCTACGTCTAGCAAAAATGCACATGGAATATTCAAACTTAAATACTAGTGATCTCAACGACTTTTTCGATAAGTACCTGGACGATTTCTTATGGTGCTTTAATACTGAATTTATTAAAAAGGTCAATAACAAGAAACACTTTCCAGATAAAATAGTATTCTCAATGAATCTAGAGGATAAAATAAATCGGCTAAAAAATATGGACTGGTTACGCAAACGTTTGTGTGACAGAAACGTGGAAAACTTATACAAACAGCTCAAAAAAGAAGTCAATTGCCAGATAAGATCTGAGAAAACCACTTACTATCAATCTAAAATAAATAATTCCAATAATAAATGTAAAACTGTTTGGAGTATTGTCAAAACAGCTACACAACAGAGGAAGGATAAAATAATAAATGAAATTCATTATGAAAATAAGACTTTCAAAAATCCTATTGACATTTCAAATGTATTTGGCGCTTATCTATCCACTATAGTAGACAAAAAAATGCAGGAAAATTTCAGCACTCTATCAAGATCATGTACAGTCAGCAATATAAACCCTCCACAATCCATGTTCTTTACTCCTGTTACACCCGACGATGTTATTAGGGTTATCTTAGATTTTCCAAACAAAAAATCAACAGGTCCAGATGAAATACCGATTTCAATTATTAAAGAAAATTGTTTTACGACAGCACCAATTCTGGCTGAGATAATAAATAAATCTGTCACAAGTGGAGTTTTTCCTACAGCACTTAAACTTGCTCGTGTGATTGTGATATTCAAAAAAGGTAACCATTCTGATCCTGCCAACTATAGACCAATCTCGTTATTGAGTATATTCTCCAAAACGATGGAAAAAACCGTAGCGACTCAAATTTTGAGTTATTTAAATAATTTTAACATTCTTTGTGACTCACAGCATGGATTTAGGATTGGTCGTTCTACGGAGACTGGTGTTGCCGAGTACGTTCAGTACATCAACAATGAACTTGATGCTGGCAATTATGTTCTGTCACTGCAGTTCGATTTATCAAGAGCATTTGATACTGTTAGTAGTGATTTTGTGGCCCGCAAACTAGAATATATTGGCATAAGGGGTTGCGTCAACGATTGGTTAGTAAGTTTCCTTAGTCAAAGAAAGTTTTTTGTTAACATAGGTAACACTAAATCCAAGGAGTTTCAATCAAAGTGGGGAACACCGCAAGGCAGTGTACTGGGCCCCTTGATTTTCCTTATCTTTATCAATGACTTACCAGAGTACATCAACTACGGTAAAGTTTTTTTATACGCCGATGATACCAGTGTCATTATATCAGACAGCTCTAAACTTGAAATTTACAAAAAACTAAAGGCAACAGTTGAGAATTTTAAGAATTGGTGTCATAAAAATAGGCTCATGATTAATGAGGATAAAACGGTAATCATAGAATATTACATGCGCCCCCGAATACCTCTGAAACTCTCTTTGCAGTTTGAACGCAATGTCGTAGAGACATCAAATAACACGACTTTTCTCGGTGTGGATATGGACTGTCACCTGTCTTGGAACCATCATGTTCAATCAGTCTGTAGAAAACTACAAAAAAGTTATTTCGTAATCAATAATTTGTCACATAAGTTGAATAAAGCAGCATTAATGGATGTATACTACGCTTTTGTATATTCAGCTGTATCATACTGTATAACTGTATGGGGCCAAGCTAGTGAGATTAACAGAGTGTTTATACTGCAGAAGCGTATCATCAGATTGATATTCTCGATACCTTTCAGAAACACATGCAGACATGTCTTTAGGTCTGAATACATTCTCACTGTTCCGTGTATTTATATATATAAACTGTTATTGTACACTTTTCAGAGTAAAGACAGATATCTGAAACATGGTGATATACACCATTATGACACCAGAATTAGGGAAAACATTGTAATAAATAAATTTTACCATACTTTTCATAGAAAATCGCCGGTCCATGCAGGATCAACCCTGTTTAATATGCTTCCAATGGAAATCAGGAATTTGACAGATGAGAATAAATTTAAAGCTAAAGTTAAAAAACTGTTAACTGACAATGCATTCTACTCTGTGGATGAGTTTAGGAACTATTTCAATAATACTTAGGAGCAATGTGAAACTGTTATGTAATGATTTTGTGTTTGTGAGTGTTTATTAATTTTATTATTAACTGTTTTAATGTGTCAACTGTGTCGTAGAAATTTTAACTGACCTCATTTTATTTTTTACAAATATTTACTACTTATGTATTTAGTCTATGGTAGTTTATCTGTAATTTATTGACTTATCCAATCCACCTTGGTGGCTTACTGGATGAAATAAAGATTGATTGATTGATTGATTGATTGATGAACAGACGACTACAACAAATATATATCGGTCGTTCAAAAAGCTATTCAGCCACTGGCGCAGGCCATAAGTAGCAAGCTTGACCAGAAGTCCCTCATGCCACACTCTATCGAAGGGTCTCGATATGTCAAGTGACAAAACACGGGATTCGCCATGATTTTTAATTGCACTGTTCCACAAGTGAGTGACGCAGGCGCGGAGATCACCTGTAGACCTATGCTTACGGAAACCATACAGGTGATAATTTATGATGTTATTGTTGTTCAGGTATTTCAGGAGCAGTGTGTTAATGACAGTCTCCATAACCTCAGGCAAGATGCTTACAAAAGCCACAGGTCTATAGTTGGTGGGATCGTTTTTTTGCCTTTCTGGTCCCAGGAATGGGTTGTACGCATCCAATCTTCCATGGAGCAGGAAACACGCCTCGCTGGTACGATAGTTTGAAGAGCTTGCAAAGAATAGGTGCAGCTCAGCGGCACAGAGTTTCAGGACAATGGCTGGGATTTGGTCAGGACCAGTAGTTTTCTTTTTTACATCTCGATGTTGAAATTTGACCTCTGCTATTCTCGATTTTTACGTTTATGGTGGTGGTCGGAGTAGGTCTTCCTACAGTAGAATTGGCTGCGAAAAGCCACCCTAAGATGTCTGCTTTTTCTTTAGGGGTAGAAAAGACAAACAAAATTCTTCAGAACTAGCAATGGTGTTTTCACGATTACAGCTTAGACGAGGTCTTAATAATTTATCAATACAACATAAATCAGTCGTGACAAGACAAACAAAATTCTTCAGAACTAGCAACGGTGTTTTCACGATTACAGCTTAGACGGGGTCTTAGTATTCTTTCGAACTGTATTATCTTATGATAAAACAATATTTTGGTCACCCGTGTTTCTTAAATTGATATACAATTTATCAATACAACATAAATCAATCGTGATGGAAAACAAAGTGAATTCACCACACAGTATCCGTGACAACCAAAGGATAAGACAAGCAACGGGCAGAATGAACTCCTGTGATCGACTTATGACTTGCTCCCATTGTGTTGGTATCGCCCTTAGATGTATCGCCGCTTGGACTAGTCGGTGTCTGCATCTAAGCCTAATTTTCTTCACCAAGTACCTCATGACTAACGTCAGGTTTTGTAAGCGAATGATGTAGAAAATCGTTCCGCTTTAGATAATGAAGGGAATGGTGTTAAAACTGGAGTTTGAAAAATGTGTGGCATGTCGGGTTTTGCATTTAAACATTTAGACTGAATTCATGATTCCACAACCTTACAAGAACGTCTCCATACCCTTGAACTAGAGTATAAAAGGAGTCTTGAAAAAATGAGAAATCCAGGATTTAGAACAGTATCTGTTCCGAAACTTAGATTTGTTAGACAACCCAAAGGATAAGGTTGACAAACTTGATAGGTGTAGAATATATGAAATCAGCTGTAGCAATTATAATGAATGCTACATAGAACAAAATAGAAGATCAATAAGGTAGAATAGAAAAGTCTAACGTAGTTTTGCACGTGTTCGAAAGTGAACATAAGAGAAATTTATCTAACCTCAAATTAGTCCGTATTAGTGTAGCAAATTTTAAGAAACTAGATGCATACGAAACCTAAGAAATTACAAAGAAGTCATATCGTAATGAAAAGAGATAAAAGATCGTTAGCAAATCGCCACTTAATTACTTTAGTTACTTAGAAATTCCTTTTTAGCTAACGCGTCGCTCCGACAGGTAAATGAGTTAGATCTTGTCAGGGGCGAGCAGTGGGTTTAAACTTAGTGGAAGCAATAAGTAGCGGACCCAACTAACCTACGTAATTTCCACGGTTAACACCATCTTCTTAAATATGCCCGCTAAAACTAAGCTCATGCTTCCCAAGAAGCACGTGACATCAAGTAGCCTTCTAACAATTTCCCAATTTTTTCCAACCAATTCATTATGCTTCCTGTAATCTTCCCCTCGTTGACGGTCCAAGGCATGCTCTATCCGCAAAGATCCAAAACGTTTTCATTTAAAAACCGTTTCTCAATTATTACTCTCACCGTTATAATGACTTTCCATTATTTTATGCAGATTGTTTGAATCGGAAAATAGGTTTTTTTTTTTCGACGGCCGAAAAAAGCAAACTTGGCCAGCAGAATAATTATCCACACCTTGTTACCGCTCATGCGTGCTATACGCACCAATATTATCATGTCATTTGTAGGTCTTCATGTCTTTAGTAATATGGTTGGAATAGGTCGACCCCCTTTTAAAATTTACTGTTTTTCTATAAATGATCGCAAAGGAAAGAATTTACTTTTCAAAGAACATATAGTACAGTCACATACATATGCGATATCTTCACTACGAGGACAGCGTTCTATGGGCTGGGATAGTGGGAAGCGAGATTCAAATCGCTTTTTCCGTAGCTATGGAAGATGCATGTATAGGACAATGACATTCAGACTTGCAATGCGAAAAGTGTTTGTGGGAAATAAGCGATCCCCTCCTACGGATTACTGATGGCTGAGTTGCTTTCCGTATTTTAGGCTTCGCATCCCGATCTTGTTTTCCGCCGTATAGCTGGCATTTTCGATGCGCACAATGACTAATATATGTATTACAATTAGCTCGCGAATAAAAGCAAACTGATATTTACAACGCAGAAGAAACATTGCAATTTTATTAACAACTTGTGATTGAAAGCAGTGCTTCCACTGCTTCCGTGGACCGCACGGCACGCTGAATTTCCAAAATATGGAATTCCTTGCTGCTGCTTCCAACAAACTTGTCTTTAAGCATTGCTTACATTTTATGTTGCCTTGATGAAAAGTTCCTAAATTATATAGGATTTAAATATGATTAAAATTAAATAGATAGGTACTGTAACATAAAATTTCTGAAAAAATAGAATTAAACGTTCATATACCTAGTCCTTGATAAATAAATAGAAGTGTTGTCTAGTAACTTCATAAATGTTACATTTTATTGAAATTAGAGACCATAAGACAATGAGAGCATAAATTCAAATATGTTTCATTTAATAACGTACTAAAAATAATATAATAAAATAATATAAAATATCCTTTAGCATATTCATACTTTTGACAAAAATATAATAGTAAATAAGTATGTCCCCTGAATTACGTCATAATACTTCAAGTCTCCTTGATACCCTGTATAAATGATTAAAATGTAAATATTTTGCGCGCCCCTTTCACAGCACGATTTATTGAGAGTAACGCGTACATTGTAAGTTACTTTTTGGAATACCATGACGTAATAAATTTTTCAAAATTTCACATTTCCAATTTCGCCACTTTGGTACTATTTTTTCTTGCATTATGCTTCATTTCATTTCATGATCAGTAAAGGTTGATGCACATTGACGATCTTAGTAAAATGTCTAGCCTCCCGTTGAGGCTGAAGCCTATGGAGCTATAGAAGCGTTGCAAAAGGATAAGTGTCGGTGTACGTTAGATGTGAAAAGATGCAGGTTTTAGCCGTCGAGAAACAAATTCCTCGGCAGCTCATCCCATAGTGTCGAAGTTCTCCAAAAGAATGAGTGCTGGAGGAGACCGGTTGTCCACTACAAAATACAAGATATTTGCAGGAGTTTGTTTTTTTTCCGCGTTGGACATATGCATAAATAAAAAAATCCCCTATTCACTCCACCCTTCTATAGTTTAGCACCCTACCAAAAAAATTGGAAATTTATCAGGCGCCTCTAGGAACGAACATTTTATTATAAGCAGATTTTCAGAGTTATACTGGTGCATCGCCATTTCACAAATTTTCTAAAAGCGATTAGTCAATAGTGAGTATAGCAACCCTCTAGAGAGTTAATTCTGACTAGATCTGTACTTTCTGAATCACTGAGGGAACTAGTGCTACTGGACAAAAAAATAGACGGAAATCACATTGCTTTTCTGGTCTAAATGACACAATGTCTCAAATCCGTAGGACCTCAAATTCGAAAATTTCGAGGATTCAATACTAGCTCCTGGTGTTAATGTTGGAAGTAGTAAAAAATCATCATTTAGTTTTATGTAATATTGTAAGGTGCTGGACACCAAACTGAATAACCAGTTGTTTACAATCCTTGGACTACGGTGACCTTCAGATGATTCGCATATTCACAGACCACATGAAATTATCTCTTTAGACGCTTAATTAATTGGTCGAAGGGGCGTACTGTGGTAGAGGTGTGAGATATTTCGCATGACCTGGGCTTGCAATAACATCACAGCTCAGTGAATATATTAAAGTTAGAGCACAGATTAGGGTATTCATTTTAGCCATCTAATTTAATTCGAAGAATGCGTTTAGTTGTTTTGATAGTATTATGTCTTCATGGTATAATTTTTATATGCTGTAAATATATTACATAAGTTATTATTATTATGAACACAACGCAACCCTATAACTACAATACACCGCATTCCTCATACTTCCTAGGGATACTACAACCATAACTAGCAGATTCACAGTGTGGGCAGGCCGAAGCTGCGAAGTTGTCAGAGGAGCTCTTGCTATCTGTTCCGTTCAACTTACCACACCGATAGGTGAAGGGAATATTGTGATCGCGAAAATTTTCAATTTTTAGCTAATATGCTTTTTGGGCGTTTTATGATATCTACATAACAAAAATCAACGTCACCATTTCCGTCGGTCTGTCTGTCTGTCTGTCTGTTTATCTGTCGGGCTGTCTGTTTTTCTAGCCTCGTATTCTCAGTAACCGCAGCATCGGTTGTGATGAAATTCGGGCAGCGATATGCTATGGGGCTGTAGTAGGTAATGGTCTTATAATTTTGAAATCGGTCCATGAGCGGCAGAGTAATTAGCAAAAAACAAAAAAATTCAAATATTGCTCAAACTACGTTATAGGCGTTTAAGGGTCATCTTCTACTTTTTTGAGGAGGGGGTGAAATTGGGGTGGACTGGAGATGGGGGTTGTAAAACAGTAGTATTGATAATAGGCTATCCATTGACCTATGAAAGAAAAACCTAACGGCGTAATACACTTTTTTAGGTCAATCCGAATATTGCCTTGCTTATTACAGAAACCAATGCACTTATTTTCTGAAGCACACATACGAGTATTGTTTTAGATCGTTTTGTATTGTGTAGCATGGAAACTGATGAATTAACTTTAATGAAATTTTGACAGTATTACTACCATGGCGAGGACAGAAGACGCGTGTGTATTTGAAATCGTGCCAGTCGCGGTACAGCAATAATCAAAATACTAAAAATGAAAATGTGTCAATAAATGTCTGGTACTATTAGCATTTAAAGCGACCTATATTCAAAAAAGGAGATATACTTATGATCCAAAATTATAGACCGATTTCCCTAATTACCTGTTTTGCTAAAATCTTCGAGTCTGTTGTAAAACGTAGGCTTGACCGTTTTATACAAAATTTTTAAACAACAAGCAGTTTGGATTTCGACAAAATCGGAGCTGAGAAGATGCAGTTATTAACTTGACAAGTAAAATCAGAAACAATCTAGAATTTACCCTCACTTGGTAGTTGTTTAGGCCTCTCCAAGGCTTTTGACACTGTCAACTTTGACATTCTCTCAAAATTGCTTGAAAACGTTGGGATAAGAGGGACTTCTTTAAACCTCTCAAAAACTACCTAGGACCCAGTGCGTATCGATAGATGATGTAGCCAAATCACTCATGGAGTACCACTATTTTGGGTCTGGTACTGTTTCTTACATACGTCAATGACATATTTTACTAGATGCTCACAGCAATATTATACCTTTTGCTGATGACACGGTCCTTTATTATGAAGCCGAAAATTGGGGACAACTTAAAAACAGAGTTTCTGAAGATTCTGTTGAAGTAAGGAAGTGGATAGATGATATATATTTGACCAATAATATTGATAAAATGTGATTTGTCCCATTTTACAATACTAGACATTCTGCTCCAAACTATGACAATATACTCATTACCATAGATACACGGCCATATGCTATAAAATGTATTTAGGTATCCATATCGATATTGTCGCGAAAGAGCTTCGATGTTTTCCACAATATAAAAAACTGTTTAAATACACAAAATTTGAAAACCATATACCTAGCATTGGTTGAACCTCAATTGTTTTACGGAATTGTGGCTTGGGGAGGTGCTTACAAAGCCCATATAGACCAATTGCAATTATTTCAAATGCGATTTTTCAAGCTAATTCTCAAAAAGCCTCTGATATTATCAACAACAGATTCATCTCACATCTAAAATACAAGGCAGGCAAATACCATCCTCATGTTGGAATTCAAACAAACATCAGCGAGACAAAGAAGTCAAAATTTCTTAGGTATTAAACTTTATGATAGTATTCCAGCAGATATATTCAATAAACAAGCTCCCTACATCTATTCGAGAAAAGACTAAAGTCTTACATAAAACAACAACCTAATGACTATTTTAGTAATTTATTTCGTGAAAAATGATGTACAAATATAATGTATTCGACTGAACATTTTGTAAAGTTCGGCGGTATATTTGTGTCCATTTCTTATTGTTTGTCTTTATCTTCTTTATATTTTCTAATATGTTTTTGTATCGATTTTATTGTTTTTAATATTTATACCCCATGCACAGTTCTTCAGCACTCCTGCGGGGTTAATTCTGATGTTCATTGTCCAAATGCTTTTCATTCATTCATTCTGTCATTCTTATATATGTATGTACAACTTTTTCTTTGTGGCTGAATAAACATTATTATTATTATAAAAACAGCTAAAACTTCATTTTTACTTCCCACACCGATAGGTGAGGGGAGTATTGTGATTGCGAAAATTTTCGATTTTGAGATAATACACTTTTTGGGCGTTTTATGATGCCTACGTCAGGAAAATCCACGTCACTCATTTCCGTCGGTCTGTCTGTCGGTCTGTCTGTCTGTCGGTCTGTCTGTCTGTCTGTCTGTTGGCGTTTTTCTAGCCTCCTAATCTCAGTAACCGCTACATAGATTTTGATGAAATTTGGGTGGTGATATGGTGTAGGGTCGTAGTAGGTAATGTTGCTACAATTTTGAAAATCGGTGCATGGGCGGCGGAGTAATTAGCAAAAAACGAAAAATTTCAAATATGCGTCAAACTTCGTTTTTAGGCGTTTTAGAGGTTACTGATCATTTTCTACTTTTTTTGGGTGGGGGTGAAATTGGGGTGGTTGGGTGTTGAGGGGTTGTAAAATTGAAAAATTTGTTGTATTCATAACAGACTGCCCACTGACCTGTGAAGGAAGACCTAGCGACATAAATAACTTTTTTAGGTCTATCTGAACATGGCATTATGCCTATTACAGAAAACAAAGAACTTAGAATTTTTCCGATGTATGACATACGAGTATTGCTTTAGATCGTTCTGTATTTTATAATGTGGAAACTACTGAATTGGTGTTAATGAAATTTCGGCACAGTATTACTACTTTGGCAGGGATGGAAAACGCGTATGATTTTTAGAAATCGTCTCAGTGGCGGCGCAGCAATATTAAAAAATCTAAAAATATTGTCACGACGGCCTCTTTTTCTTCACCCAGGGAATCAAACTCGACGTAACTTTCACCGTTTTACTTCACACCTCGATACAATATCTCTTAACCTTATCTCAAGTACAACTCAACTCAACTGACTACTGCCACGCTACTCGTGGTGCCTTATATACTTCATCGAACCATCTAGAAGATTCGAGACACCCAGTTGACATTCGAGAATGCCGATCTGTCAGTCTAGAAAATTCCAGATGATTCGATGACGTTTACACATCAAAAAAATCTAACCTAATCATTGTGAAAGAAACATTAACAAATATAAATAAGCAATGCTATATACAGAATGTTATAATATGAAAACAGCTCAAACTTCGTTTTTAGAGGTTTTAGGGGGTTCCTGATCATTTTATACTTTTTTTTGGGTGGGGGTGAATTTAGGGTGGTTGGGGGGTGGGGGGTTGTAAAACTGGAAAATTTGTTGTATTCGTAATGGGCTGTCCATTGATATGCGGATGGAAAACCTAGCGGCATGATACACTTTTTAGGTCCTTCTGAACGTTGCATGCTTATTATAGAAACCACGGGACTTAGTATTTGTCGAGTATTGCTTTAGATCGTTCTGCATTTTATAATGTGGAAACCACTGAATTGATGTTAATTAAATTTCGGCACAGTATTACTACTTTGGCAAGGATGGAAAATGCGTATGATTTTTAGAAATCGTCTCAGTGGCGGCGCAATAATATTAAAAAAACTAAAAAGATGAAAACAGCTCAAACTTCGTTTTTAGACGTTTTAGGGGTTCCTGATCACTTTATACTTTTTTTTGGGTGGGGGTGAATTTGAGCTGGTTGGGGGGTGGGGGGTTGTAGAACTGGAAAATTTGTTGTATTCGTAATGGACTGTCCATTGATATGCGAATGAAAAACGTAGCGGCATGATACACTTTTTAGGTCCATCCGAACGTTGCATGCTTATTATAGAACCCACGGGACTTAGAATTTGTGATGTATATATACAAGTATTGTTTTAGATCGTTCTAGATTGCGTGACGTGAAGATTGTTCAATTGATTTTTAATGCATATTTCCTGAAGAGGGAGACGCAAGAAGCTATTTACGAGGGTTGTTGTGTTGGATGTTTTTTTTGCGGGCGGGTGGGCGATGATTTAGTTGCAAGGGGATTTCAGACTATAGCTTCATGCAATGGGAAATAATAAAATGGTATCATCGTTATATGTGGGAAGTACTGAGTCAATCAACTTGACTCCATTTTTTTAGGTGTTTTAGGGGATCCTAATCATTTTCTGTTTTTTTTTTGGATGGGGATAAAATTGGGGTGGCTGGGGGTAGTGGGTTATAGAACTGAAAAAATTATTGTATTCATAATAGGGTATCCATCGACCTGTGAATAAGGACCTAGCGGCATAACACACTTTGTTGCGGTCGGGCGAGCAATGATTTGGTTTCAGCGGTAGAATTGCAGACTATAGCTTCATCGTATGAGAAAATTATAAACTGGTATCACCGTAATATGTGGGAAATACCAGTGGAAGTACTAAGCCAATCAACTTGACTTCATTTTTTACGTACCTACTTTGAAAATGCGTATTTTAATCCTAGACAAACTAACAGTTTTATGTTATTTAACATTATTTAAGGTTCTCTGATTAACTTGAACACTGTTTTTATGAAAATTTATCCAGAAGGTACGAAACCCGTTAACTTCTAGCGGCATGTGCTGTGTGTGCTGTTCGGGCATATACATCAAAATTATCTTTCCAGGAATACATTAACGGGATCATGGTCACTATTTTCGCCAGTGTAGTAATAATAAACAAAAGTTGTTTGTTATTTCTACACCGTGAGGACACGGCGTTTTTTATCGTACATTTTATACTTATTAGTTCGGCGTGAAACTTCGAAATACAGCATCAATAATTAAAAAAATACATCGGAGCCAAAACTAACAACTTTCGGTAATTAAATGAACAGTTGATATGAACTACATAACAGATCTAAAATCTAAAATAAGTTTCGATAGCAGTCCAATATTAAGGAAGGTAACCTTGTGTTACAAATATTTTATTGAAGTGTGACTCTGAATGTCTTATTGCAGGAATCACAAACTTCCAATTATTCTCCGAATTAACTTTTCACAACCACCACTGGAAGGTGGAGACTTAGACTAAACTTCAATAACATATGATAATGAAGCATTTATTGCCCAACAGAACAAAATATTCCATTTACAGGACAACATCAGATACATATATAATCTTAACTACCTAAGGAAACCGGTAATAATAAGTCGCTAAACCTAAGTTACATTTTAGAACTCTAAATCTGTTTTATTCTTGAAATTCTAAGTGGCTAGAAGATACATTTCAGACGCTTTTTCTAATATTATAAATAAGGGGTCGTAGTTAATGTCGCACAGATGTGAAATAAAATTGAAATTAACCATCATATATATAATGGGAGAATTTAAACCTAAATTTGTGTTTGCGCGGTTAACCCTAAAAGTTGCCGCAGAACGCAATGAAACGGGGGGAGCATAGACGTTGACTTGCGATAGTAATTCCATGCAGTCTAGCTTATTGTGCAACAGTTTATGAAGAAAATTCAAGGAAGATAATATACGTCTTAAATCTAAATTACTAACATTAAACCTAATACATAAAAGTTTCCCACAAACACCTCTATCTGGGTAATCTCCATCACACTTGAGACATAGGTACTTCAAAAACCTTCTCTGTACATTTTCAAGACTAGCTTTTTGATAAGTATAGAATGGCTTCCAGACGACCGAAGCATACTCTAGCCTGAAACGTGCGAGTGAGAAATAGAGCACCTTACGGCATCAATGTTATGGAAGAGCCTGCAGTTCGTAACAATAAAGCCATAGAACTTGCCGACTTCAGCGACTTTTATATTATGTGCTCCTTAAAACTCAAGTTTTCATCAAACCAAATGCCTAGATCTCTAAATAGTTTCTCTCTGGAAATCAGAACATCAGCAACCTTGTAATTATAAAGGCTGTTTTGTTTTTTCCTTGAATATGTAACAATTTTACATTGAGACTGTTTTCCAAACACCACTTACTGATCTTATCGATATTCCTCTGCAATAGAGAGCAATCTTCAGTATCACTTATATGAGCAAAAATCTTTAAATCATCTGCATATAGTAAGTTATTACAAGTGAGTTGTAGTGACAGGTCATTGATACATAATAGGAATTGAAGCGGGCCAAGGTTGGACCCTTGCGGGACCGGGATATGGCTGCCTTATAGTGGTGTAAAACTAGTCATAACCTCCTGCCTACAAAATCACTTAGCCTTACCCTTATCTTCGTTGTCGAAAAGGTATTCCAAACTATCTTACAGCAAGTTTAGTGTTGCTGAATCTCTTAGTCAGTCGTAGTAGCTGGCGAGGTTCTGATAGACGAATTATCATGTCACTCCATCAAATAGAGATACAGTGGTTAGGGGGCGATAGCCACCTGCACATAGTCCTCATTCGGAATAGGTTATTAATATCCTAGCTTTTCGTCAGCACCTGGTGCAATTGGGGTTTTCAATAAAAAAAATATTTTTTGTGATAAATGGAAAGATCATATGTACCGGGTTATTCATCACGTTATCCGACACGGAGCATTATGGCTAAAGTATTTGATTAAAAAGAGAATAACAATTTCGGATGGATAGGGATCCATTAAGGCTACATTTTAAAAATATTTTCATATTATACAGGGTGTCCCCAAAACACGAAATGTATCAAAGTTGTTTTTTTATATGGAACACCCTGTATATTATTGCATTTTCAGATTTTTTGGTAAATTCTAGTGGGGTTTTATGTATCACATATGGGACTTAAAGCGAACCGTTTAGGTGTAGATCACCATTTTCGGTATAAGTGGATGTCAGAAAAAAATTGAATATCTCAGAGATCATAAAATCTAGAAGGCTGTGACTTTGGCACATTACTAAGCATGAAATGCGTCAGCTTATGTTAGACGGTAAAACTTGAATTATGTTTGTGCTTGGAGCAATCGGTCGATTAATTAAAGAAATTTCAATCAGAGATTTCAAATGGGAATGCCTATTTTTTTTATACGATTAAATGTAAAATTTGATAGCCTTTCTAATGATATAAAATTGTGAATATCAATCTCTGGTAGTTTTCATTTAACTTCAAATTTTCAATCAGATCGGTGTTTTTCATTTTTACTTCCCACACCGATAGGTGATGTCTACTATAACGAAAATCCACGTCACTCATTTCCGTCGGTCTGTCGGTCTGTCGGTCTGTCGGTCTGTCGGTCTGTCGGTCTGTCGGTCTGTCGGTCTGTCGGTCTGTCGGTCTGTCGGTCTGTCGGTCTGTCGGTCTGTCGGTCTGTCGGTCTGTCGGTCTGTCGGTCTGTCGGTCTGTCGGTCTGTCGGTCTGTCGGTCTGTCGGTCTGTCGGTCTGTCGGTCTGTCGGTCTGTCGGTCTGTCGGTCTGTCGGTCTGTCGGTCTGTCGGTCTGTCGGTCTGTCGGTCTGTCGGTCTGTCGGTCTGTCGGTCTGTCGGTCTGTCGGTCTGTCGGTCTGTCGGTCTGTCGGTCTGTCGGTCTGTCGGTCTGTCGGTCTGTCGGTCTGTCGGTCTGTCGGTCTGTCGGTCTGTCGGTCTGTCGGTCTGTCGGTCTGTCGGTCTGTCGGTCTGTCGGTCTGTCGGTCTGTCGGTCTGTCGGTCTGTCGGTCTGTCGGTCTGTCGGTCTGTCGGTCTGTCGGTCTGTCGGTCTGTCGGTCTGTCGGTCTGTCGGTCTGTCGGTCTGTCGGTCTGTCGGTCTGTCGGTCTGTCGGTCTGTCGGTCTGTCGGTCTGTCGGTCTGTCGGTCTGTCGGTCTGTCGGTCTGTCGGTCTGTCGGTCTGTCGGTCTGTCGGTCTGTCGGTCTGTCGGTCTGTCGGTCTGTCGGTCTGTCGGTCTGTCGGTCTGTCGGTCTGTCGGTCTGTCGGTCTGTCGGTCTGTCGGTCTGTCGGTCTGTCGGTCTGTCGGTCTGTCGGTCTGTCGGTCTGTCGGTCTGTCGGTCTGTCGGTCTGTCGGTCTGTCGGTCTGTCGGTCTGTCGGTCTGTCGGTCTGTCGGTCTGTCGGTCTGTCGGTCTGTCGGTCTGTCGGTCTGTCGGTCTGTCGGTCTGTCGGTCTGTCGGTCTGTCGGTCTGTCGGTCTGTCGGTCTGTCGGTCTGTCGGTCTGTCGGTCTGTCGGTCTGTCGGTCTGTCGGTCTGTCGGTCTGTCGGTCTGTCGGTCTGTCGGTCTGTCGGTCTGTCGGTCTGTCGGTCTGTCGGTCTGTCTGTTTGTCTGTCTGTATGTTTGTTGGCGTTTTTATAAAGTCGTAATTTCAGTAACCGCTGCATGGATTGTGATAAAATTTGGGCAGCAATGTGCTGTGGGGTCGTAGTAGGTAATGCTGCTATAATTTTCAAAATCGCTGCATGGGCGGCGGTGTAATTGCAAAAAATAGTTTCAAATATTCCCCAAACTTCGTTTTAGGCGTTTTAGGTGTTCCTGATCATTATCTGTTTTTTTGGGCGGGGGTGAAATTTGGGGTGGTTGGGGAGTGGGGGGAGGTTTGTAAAATTGAAAGGTTTGTTGTATCCATTGACTGTGAAAGAAGGACCTAGCGGCAAAACACACTTTTTTAGGTTCATCCGAACATTGCTTTGCCTATTATAGAAACCAAGGGACTCAGAATTTTTTGATGTATACATACGAGTATTGCTTTAGATTGTTCTGTATTGGGTAAGTGGAAACTAAAGAATTGATCTTGATGAAATTTTGACAGTGTTATTTCTGTGGTGAGGATGGAAAACGTGTATGGTTTTGAGAAATCGTGTCAGTGGCGGCACAGCAATAATCAAATGACTAAAAATATAAAAACAGCTCAAACTTTGTTTTCAGGCGTTTTAGGGGTTTGTGGCCATTTTCTACTCTTTTTTGGGTAGAGGTGAAATTGGGGTGGTTGGGGGGTTGTAAAACTGAAAAATGTGTTGTATTCATAATAGCATGTCCATTGTGATGTATACGTACGAGTATTGCTTTATATCGTTCTGTATTGCGTAACGCGAAAATTAGTAAATTGATTTTAATGAAGTTTTGACATAGTATTACTACCGCTGGGAGAATTCATTTATTTGTACTATGCAATACAGATAGTGCCACCTCGAAGGCTATGCCTTGTTTGAGGTATTGGCATTCACAAATTATTGAAATTGTACACTGTAATTTAGCTAACCTAACTTTGCTGCTCCTTCTCTTTGGACTGCTATGGTCGTATGCATTTTAACGATTTTCACTTCTTGATTTCCAATTTATCCATTCTGATCAGCAGCATACATTCTTCTTCAATTTCATTGATGATAACGCGTCTGTTTTTGTCAGTGGCAGCGCAGTAATAATCAAAAGACTAAAAATATAAAAACCGCTCATACTTTGTTTTTAGGCGTTTTAGGGGTTCCTAATCATTTCTTACTTTTTTTGGGTGAGATAGCGGTGGCGGGGGGTTTCAGAACCGAAAAATTGTTGTATTCATAATTGGCTGTTTACTGAACTGGAAAGACCTAGTGGCATAATACACTTACAAAGGTCCATCCGAACATTACCTTGCCTATTACAGAAATCAAGGGACTTTGTGATGTATACATAATCAGATCGTTCTATATATATATTGCGTAAAGCGGAAATTATCGAATGGATTTTAATGCAATTTTGACATAGCATTTACTATTGTGGCGGGAATAGATAACGCGCCTCTTTTTGAAAAATCGTGTCAGTGCGGCGCAGCAGTAATAAAAAACTAAAAGAAGAAAAACAGCTCAAACTTAGTTTTTGGGCGATTTTTAGGCTCCTGATAGTTTCGCATAGTCCAGTTGAAACCTGCAGAATAAAACTGTAGCGTCCTAGTGCCTGGAGTGAGGGAGACGCAAGAAACTATTTACGAGAGTTTTTGTGTTGAATGTTTTGTTGCGATGGGTGGGCGAGGATTTGGTTGCAGACTATAGCTTCATTCATTGGGAAAATAACAAAATGGTATCATCATCATGTGTGGGAAGTACTGAGTCAATGAACTTGACTCAATTTTTTGTGTACCATTTTTCTGTGTATACTAAGCGTACACATACCATTTAGTCGATTCTCCAGCATCATAGACATTTTATTCACACGTAATAGTCAAACGTGAGACGATAATTAATTGACAGATGGTTTTAACTCCAACATAATCCGTTTTTCGGTTCGACAGGACTCGGAGCATGTGGTTACCTATGGCCAAACAATCGACGGCGACGGTGCGGTTCTGGCAGATAAGCAAACACGACAGTCGTACAAGATATCTGGGTAGACATAATATGAGTATAAATATTGTGCCTGTATCAACTGAAGACTTTATTAGAAACCAACAGGTCTTGTTTAGAATACATTTTTTTTATGATAAATGGAAAGATCATATATAAGTTTTATAACAGAACTGTTTTTGTTTTCTTTTTTTTAACAATAATTCAAAAATTATATCAAAACAAAAATTGGTTTTTGAATCCAGTACCGAGGACACGCCGACAGCTCTCGAATCAATGTGATGTCACTAGGGAGATCAGGAGATTCCTTTGACCAATGGCGTAGATTTTAAACTCCCAGCCAGGCGTTTTTTATATTTCACGGTCTGCTAGGATGCGTATAGGTAGGAAAAATGAAGTCAAGTTGATTGACTCGGTACTTCCCACACATTACGGTGATACCAGTTTTATTATTTTCCCATATCTGAAGATTTAGTCTGAGATTCCCTCGCAAACAAAGCATCGCCAGCCCTCCCTCCAAATTGTCTTATACCGCTAGGTCTTTCCTGCACAGGTCAAAGGACAGCCTATTAGTGATACTACAAACTTTTCAGCTTTACAGCCACCCCCCCCCCCCCCCAACCGCATCAATTTCACCCACACGCAAAAAAAGGTAGAAAATGACCAGGAACCGCTAAAACATCTAAATACGAAGTTTGAGCTGTTTTCATATTTTTAGTTTTTTTATTAATGCTACGCTGCCACTGACACGATTTCTAACAACCATACGCGTTTTCCATCGTCACCACGGTAATAATACTGTGTCAAAATTTCTTTAGAATCAATTCAACAGTTTCCACATTACCAAATACAAAACGATCTAAAGCAATAAATACTCGCATGTATACAGAACAATTCTAAGTCCCTTAGTTTCGGTAAATAGGCAATATTCGGATGGACCTAAAAAGGTGATTTATGTCGCTAGGTCTTCCTTCACAGATCAGTGGACTGCCTATTATGAATCCAACAATTTTTTTAGTTTTTCAACCCTCCACCCCCAATCATCCCAATTTCACCCCCACCCAAAAAACGCAGAAAATGATCAGGAACCTTTAAAGCGCTTAAGTCCTTTGGTTTCTGTAATGTCCGGATGGACCTAAAAAATCTATTTATCTCGCTAGGTCTTCCTTCATAGGTCAGTGGACAGTCTATTACGAATTCAACAAATTTTTCAATTTTACTACCCCCAACCACCCCAAATTTCACCCCCACCAAAAAAAAGTAGAAAATGATCAGGAACACCTAAAACGCCTAAACACGAAGTTTGGGGAATATTTGAAATTTTTCGTTTTTTGCTAATTACTCCGCCGCCTATGCACCGATTTTCAAAATTGTAGCAACATTGCCTACTACGACCCCACACCATATTGCTGCCCAAATTTCATCACAATCCATGCAGCGGTTACTGAGATTACGTGGCTAGAAAAACGCGTATACGTGGCTAGAAAAACGCGTACAGACAGACAGACAGACCGACAGACAGACAGACCGACAGACCGACAGACCGACAGACCGACAGACCGACAGACCGACAGACCGACAGACCGACAGACCGACAGACCGACAGACCGACAGACCGACAGACCGACAGACCGACAGACCGACAGACCGACAGACCGACAGACCGACAGACCGACAGACCGACAGACCGACAGACCGACAGACCGACAGACCGACAGACCGACAGACCGACAGACCGACAGACCGACAGACCGACAGACCGACAGACCGACAGACCGACAGACCGACAGACCGACAGACCGACAGACCGACAGACCGACAGACCGACAGACCGACAGACCGACAGACCGACAGACCGACAGACCGACAGACCGACAGACCGACAGACCGACAGACCGACAGACCGACAGACCGACAGACCGACAGACCGACAGACCGACAGACCGACAGACCGACAGACCGACAGACCGACAGACCGACAGACCGACAGACCGACAGACCGACAGACCGACAGACCGACAGACCGACAGACCGACAGACCGACAGACCGACAGACCGACAGACCGACAGACCGACAGACCGACAGACCGACAGACCGACAGACCGACGGACCGACGGACCGACGGACCGACAGACCGACAGACCGACAGACCGACAGACCGACAGACCGACAGACCGACAGACCGACAGACCGACAGACCGACAGACCGACAGACCGACAGACCGACAGACCGACAGACCGACAGACCGACAGACCGACAGACCGACAGACCGACAGACCGACAGACCGACAGACCGACAGACAGACAGACCGACAGACAGACAGACAGACAGACAGACAGGCAGACAGGCAGACAGACAGACAGGCAGACAGGCAGACAGGCAGACAGGCAGACAGGCAGACAGGCAGACAGGCAGACAGGCAGACAGGCAGACAGGCAGACAGGCAGACAGGCAGACAGGCAGACAGGCAGACAGGCAGACAGGCAGACAGGCAGACAGGCAGACAGGCAGACAGGCAGACCGGCAGACCGGCAGACAGGCAGACAGGCAGACAGGCAGACAGGCAGACAGGCAGACAGGCAGACAGGCAGACAGGCAGACGGGCAGACGGGCAGACGGGCAGACGGGCAGACGGGCAGACAGACAGACAGGCAGACAGGCAGACAGGCAGACAGGCAGACAGGCAGACAGGCAGACAGGCAGACAGGCAGACAGGCAGACAGGCAGACAGGCAGACAGGCAGACAGGCAGACAGGCAGACAGGCAGACAGGCAGACAGGCAGACAGGCAGACAGGCAGACAGGCAGACAGGCAGACAGGCAGACAGGCAGACAGGCAGACAGGCAGACAGGCAGACAGGCAGACAGGCAGACAGGCAGACAGGCAGACAGGCAGACAGGCAGACCGGCAGACAGGCAGACCGGCAGACCGGCAGACAGGCAGACAGGCAGACAGGCAGACAGGCAGACAGGCAGACAGGCAGACAGGCAGACAGGCAGACAGGCAGACAGGCAGACGGGCAGACGGGCAGACGGGCAGACGGGCAGACGGGCAGACAGACAGACAGGCAGACAGGCAGACAGGCAGACAGGCAGACAGGCAGACAGGCAGACAGGCACAGACAGGCAGACAGGCAGACAGGCAGACAGGCAGACAGGCAGACAGGCAGACAGGCAGACAGGCAGACAGGCAGACAGGCAGACAGGCAGACAGGCAGACAGGCAGACAGGCAGACAGGCAGACAGGCAGACAGGCAGACAGGCAGACAGGCAGACAGGCAGACGGGCAGACGGGCAGACGGGCAGACGGGCAGACGGGCAGACGGGCAGACGGGCAGACGGGCAGACGGACAGACGACGGACAGACGACGGCCAGACGACGGTCAGACGACGGCCAGACGACGGCCAGACGACGGCCAGACGACGGCCAGACGACGGCCAGACGACGGCCAGACGACGGCCAGACGACGGCCAGACGACGGACAGACGACGGACAGACGACGGACAGACGACGGACAGACGACGGACAGACGACGGACAGACGACGGACAGACGACGGCCAGACGACGGACAGACGACGGCCAGACGACGGCCAGACGACGGCCAGACGACGGCCAGACGACGGCCAGACGACGGCCAGACGACGGCCAGACGACGGCCAGACGACGGCCAGACGACGGCCAGACGACGGCCAGACGACGGCCAGACGACGGCCAGACGACGGCCAGACGACGGACAGACGACGGCCAGACGACGGACAGACGACGGACAGACGACGGACAGACGACGGACAGACGACGGACAGACGACGGACAGACGACGGCCAGACGACGGCCAGACGACGGCCAGACGACGGCCAGACGACGGCCAGACGACGGACAGACGACGGACAGACGACGGACAGACGACGGCCAGACGACGGCCAGACGACGGCCAGACGACGGCCAGACGACGGCCAGACGACGGCCAGACGACGGCCAGACGACGGCCAGACGACGGCCAGACGACGGCCAGACGACGGCCAGACGACGGCCAGACGACGGCCAGACGACGGACAGACGACGGCCAGACGACGGACAGACGACGGACAGACGACGGACAGACGACGGACAGACGACGGACAGACGACGGACAGACGACGGACAGACGACGGCCAGACGACGGCCAGACGACGGCCAGACGACGGCCAGACGACGGACAGACGACGGACAGACGACGGACAGACGACGGACAGACGACGGACAGACGACGGACAGACGACGGACAGACGACGGACAGACGACGGACAGACGACGGACAGACGACGGACAGACGACGGACAGACGACGGACAGACGACGGACAGACGACGGACAGACGACGGACAGACGACGGACAGACGACGGACAGACGACGGACAGACGACGGACAGACGACGGACAGACGACGGACAGACGACGGACAGACGACGGACAGACGACGGACAGACGACGGACAGACGACGGACAGACGACGGACAGACGACGGACAGACGACGGACAGACGACGGACAGACGACGGACAGACGACGGACAGACGACGGACAGACGACGGACAGACGACGGACAGACGACGGACAGACGACGGACAGACGACGGACAGACGACGGACAGACGACGGACAGACGACGGACAGACGACGGACAGACGACGGACAGACGACGGACAGACGACGGACAGACGACGGACAGACGACGGACAGACGACGGACAGACGACGGACAGACGACGGACAGACGACGGACAGACGACGGACAGACGACGGACAGACGACGGACAGACGACGGACAGACGACGGACAGACGACGGACAGACGACGGACAGACGACGGACAGACGACGGACAGACGGCGGACAGACGACGGACAGACGACGGACAGACGACGGACAGACGACGGACAGACGACGGACAGACGACGGACAGACGACGGACAGACGACGGACAGACGACGGACAGACGACGGACAGACGACGGACAGACGACGGACAGACGACGGACAGACGACGGACAGACGACGGACAGACGACGGACTGACGACGGACAGACGACGGACAGACGACGGACAGACGACGGACAGACGACGGACAGACGACGGACAGACGACGGACAGACGACGGACAGACGACGGACAGACGACGGACAGACGACGGACAGACGACGGACAGACGACGGACAGACGACGGACAGACGACGGACAGACGACGGACAGACGACGGACAGACGACGGACAGACGACGGACAGACGACGGACAGACGACGGACAGACGACGGACAGACGACGGCCAGACGACGGCCAGACGACGGCCAGACGACGGACAGACGACGGCCAGACGACGGACAGACGACGGACAGACGACGGCCAGACGACGGACAGACGACGGACAGACGACGGACAGATGACGGACAGACGACGGCCAGACGACGGCCAGACGACGGCCAGACGACGGCCAGACGACGGCCAGACGACGGCCAGACGACGGCCAGACGACGGCCAGACGACGGACAGACGACGGACAGACGACGGACAGACGACGGACAGACGACGGACAGACGACGGACAGACGACGGACAGACGACGGACAGACGACGGACAGACGACGGACAGACGACGGACAGACGACGGACAGACGACGGACAGACGACGGACAGACGACGGACAGACGACGGACAGACGACGGACAGACGACGGACAGACGACGGACAGACGACGGACAGACGACGGACAGACGACGGACAGACGACGGACAGACGACGGACAGACGACGGACAGACGACGGACAGACGACGGACAGACGACGGACAGACGACGGACAGACGACGGACAGACGACGGACAGACGACGGACAGACGACGGACAGACGACGGACAGACGACGGACAGACGACGGACAGACGACGGACAGACGACGGACAGACGACGGACAGACGACGGACAGACGACGGACAGACGGCGGACAGACGACGGACAGACGACGGACAGACGACGGACAGACGACGGACAGACGACGGACAGACGACGGACAGACGACGGACAGACGACGGACAGACGACGGACAGACGACGGACAGACGACGGACAGACGACGGACAGACGACGGACAGACGACGGACAGACGACGGACTGACGACGGACAGACGACGGACTGACGACGGACTGACGACGGACAGACGACGGACAGACGACGGACAGACGACGGACAGACGACGGACAGACGACGGACAGACGACGGACAGACGACGGACAGACGACGGACAGACGACGGACAGACGACGGACAGACGACGGACAGACGACGGACAGACGACGGACAGACGACGGACAGACGACGGACAGACGACGGACAGACGACGGACAGACGACGGACAGACGACGGACAGACGACGGACAGACGACGGACAGACGACGGACAGACGACGGACAGACGACGGACAGACGACGGACAGACGACGGACAGACGACGGACAGACGACGGACAGACGACGGACAGACGACGGACAGACGACGGACAGACGACGGACAGACGACGGACAGACGACGGACAGACGACGGACAGACGACGGACAGACGACGGACAGACGACGGACAGACGACGGACAGACGACGGACAGACGATGGACAGACGACGGACAGACGACGGACAGACGACGGACAGACGACGGACAGACGACGGACAGACGACGGACAGACGACGGACAGACGACGGACAGACGACGGACAGACGACGGACAGACGACGGACAGACGACGGACAGACGACGGACAGACGACGGACAGACGACGGACAGACGACGGACAGACGACGGACAGACGACGGACAGACGACGGACAGACGACGGACAGACGACGGACAGACGACGGACAGACGACGGACAGACGACGGACAGACGACGGACAGACGACGGACAGACGACGGACAGACGACGGACAGACGACGGACAGACGACGGACAGACGACGGACAGACGACGGACAGACGACGGACAGACGACGGACAGACGACGGACAGACGACGGACAGACGACGGACAGACGACGGACAGACGACGGACAGACGACGGACAGACGACGGACAGACGACGGACAGACGACGGACAGACGACGGACAGACGACGGACAGACGGCGGACAGACGGCGGACAGACGACGGACAGACGACGGACAGACGACGGACAGACGACGGACAGACGACGGACAGACGACGGACAGACGACGGACAGACGACGGACAGACGACGGACAGACGACGGACAGACGACGGACAGACGACGGACAGACGACGGACTGACGACGGACAGACGAGGGACAGACGGACAGACGGACAGACGACGGCAGACGGACAGACGGACAGACGACGGACAGACGGACAGACGGACAGACGACGGACAGACGGACAGACGACGGACAGACGGACAGACGGACAGACGGACAGACGGACAGACGACGGACAGACGGACAGACGGACAGACGACGGACAGACGGACAGACGGACAGACGGACAGACGGACAGACGGACAGACGGACAGACGGACAGACGGACAGACGGACAGACGGCGGACAGACGGACAGACGGACAGACGAACAGACGGACAGACGGACAGACGACGGACAGATGGACAGACGGACAGACGACGGACAGACGACGGACAGACGGACAGACGGACAGACGGACAGACGGACAGACGGACAGACGGACAGACGGACAGACGGACAGACGGACAGACGGACAGACGGACAGACGGACAGACGACGGACAGACGGACAGACGGACAGACGGACAGACGGACAGACGGACAGACGGACAGACGGACAGACGGACAGACGGACAGACGGACAGACGGACAGACGGACAGACGGACAGACGGACAGACGGACAGACGGACAGACGGACAGACGACGGACAGACGGACAGACGGACAGACGGACAGACGGACAGACGGACAGACAGACAGACAGACAGACAGACAGACCGACTGACATGAATTTTCGTTATGTAGATATCATAAAACGCCTCAAAATGGAGATAAAATTAGTTTTGTGAAAGTCCCGGAAAGTCCTCAAATATTACCGCTAATGTAATAAAATAAGTATTATTACATCATAAAGATTTTTGTACTATGCTACTGTGCATACTTTTAAAACCTACCTGTCCGTCTGACCTTTCCTAAATAAAATCCTTGCTAGGCACTTGACAATAGGTGGGAAATAAGCTTCGAATATTAAAGGAAGAATTAACAATAAACATCTGATTCCGAATAACTAGGGGGGTCAGGGGACGACTGGCGGGAGGCAAGCCAATCGGCTGCGAGAGTTTCTGTTTCCAAAAATCCTATAGCAAACCGGATGAACAAACCCAGAATTTTATTCTTCTATGTCAAAACTGTATTTGCCCACCATCTTATAAAGTTTGACTCATTTTTTAACAAGATGATCGACGGCAATGTAGAAATAATTGGCAGTGCAATTAGGATCGTGAAGTGGCTTCCTAGATTTCTTGATGGGGTCGATGTCAATTACTTCAATTTGCTGGTCACCCAAAACCGAGATGCCACTGCTGCAGACTGTAGGTTCAAAGCAGTTCACTTTTCAGTAAAATGCCACCATAACCCCGTTCTAATTTTTCATGATTAGAATATCCAAGCATGAATAAGTCATTAATTTCGAAAGTTCAACCAAACTAAATTGACCATATGGATTTTCAACAAAAGTTTCTGTGACGTTTGTCATGGAATCAAAAATATCGAATATGATCATCAATATATCTATACCATATTCTAGATCAGTTCTCGCAGCTATATTTTGCATTTTTAGCTAAGAAAAAGTATTTGAAGTTGCCAATAGCTATTTATCGACATTTTGTTCCATCAAAATATGTATCGGTGACTAATTTATTATGATATGGTTATAATTTTTAAAAGTAGTTCGTCTAAATTTTACAAATGTTTAGTATCAGATGGAAGGTAAATAAAAATAATTCGATAAAAACCAGTATCTTATATTTGTCAGTAAGCCATTTAGGTCATGATGATTTTGGTATTTCAAACCCAAAAACCTCATTAATCCATTGAACAGCAACCATAAAAAGTAATGCAAGCATCAATGGTGGCTAAGATATTTATTTTACCAACCCAGTTGATGGTGGCTAGCTATAGTTCCATAGTTCCATTGTCGCTGACATGAATACTATATGGTCACCATTTATTAAAAATACTAAAATCCTACGCCTCAGCAACCATTTTATCCAACCTAACAGACCTCTTGATGAAAGTCTCTCCTGCCGAATATGTGGACACTGATGTGGTTGCGAAAAACAGTCCATCTGCCCAGGAAGTGGAACGCTGTGTCGTCCTCCTCTCCTCTCAGCATCTAGAGTATATATCCCCTACCACTCTCATAAGTACCAAATATCTATTCAGTCAGTAAAGGCTTGTAAAAATCCCACCAAAAGGTTGAGCCTCCCTCTGCCTTTATTCAGAAGCTATAGTAAGGCCATTGTCAGAGCCCACTATGAATCTTTTTTACGCAGTGTTGTTGACGTCGATCATGGGGGAAGACTACTCCGGTCAATTTTTGCATGTTGTCTTGTGAAGAAAAGGAAACAAATGGACTGCTTAAAGACTGAAAAGCATCCGGCGTTCAAGGTTCTCGAGGAAATGGCTCCTTAAAAATAGAATACTTTACACACGTCAGATTACTGCGAGAATCACATGATTAACCTAAGGATTGGCAAAACTATTTAATCGATTAAGAAGTACAATTTATTTATTTAATCGTGTCTGAACTACAATTTGTAACTAGAAATTATTAAATATCCATAGATACAATAAATATTATGACAATATGTTGTGAATATAACTATAAATGTTCATATATCACACCAGTGTCTGGCGCATTTCACAGCATTTTCATTGCACGTCCAAAGGTCTCGGATGGTACATGGGGCTTGTAGAGATTGACACGCTAGAAGGTGCTCCATTGTCTGGGATTCTCCACAATCACACGTTTCCTCTTCCACGTATCCCCATTTCAGGATGTTGTTCTTGGATCTCCCCATTTGGCACCGGAGTCGGTTGAGGGTTTTCCAGGTGCCCCAGTCTAAGTCTGCAGGAAGTTTTTCTTTTGTATTCCAGGTTGGGATGTTGTTGACTGCTAGGCGCTGTTCCCATTTTGCCTCCTTGGTAGCAGTTTTAGAGGCTGTGAGGGGCTGTGTAGTTTGCATAAAGCCTCGCCTTGATTTCAGTCTGGCCGCTGCCGAGGATGTCTGGTGTCTTCACATTGTCTGCTTCGTTCGGCCATGGCTAGGGTTTCCCTACGTATTTGCGGTGGTGCTATTCCGGCTAGCATGTAGAGCTGATCAAGGTTAGTAGGTTTTAGGCATCCGGTTATTAATCTACACGTGTCATTCAGGACAGGGTCCAGTCTTTGGGCATGTGATGATCTCTCCCATACGGGGGATGCATACTTGGCCGCGGAGTAGCACAGTGCAAGGGCCGAGGAGCGCAGGACGTTAGGGTCTGCCCCCCATCGAGCACTAGTCAGTTTCCGGACAATGCCGTTTCTGGTGTTGACTTTGGCCTTGGTTTTGTCTACATGTTTTCTGAACGTCAGGGAGCGGTCTAATGTGACACCTAGATAGACTAGGTTTGGGCAATGTTGCAGTCTTCCACTCTATTTGTAGTTCCCTTCTCGCCTGTCGGTTATTGAGGTGGAATAGGCATGTCTGCGTTTTCGCTGGATTTGGGCGGAGCTGATTTGATCTGAAAATGATCACTTAATCTTGATAGAGATTCTGTTATGTGCTCCTCTATCTCTGCGATGTTTTTTGACTGGCAGGTGATGGCTACGTCGTCGGCGTATATAAAGCTTCTTGTTGATGGACCGATTGGTTGGTCGTTGGTATAAACATTGAAAAGCATGGGTGCTAGCACGCTACCTTGGGGAAGACCATTCTTCTGGTTCCTCCAACGCCTTCTTGTTCCTTGGAACTCTACATAGAATCTTCTGTTAGATAGCATTGTTTTTATCACTTTCGTCAACTGGTAGTCTCCTGTCATTCTGAAAATTTTTGTGTGTCGTATGCCGCCGTTAGATCTATAAAGACGGCTCCCGTTGTTTCCTTTCTCTCAAAGCCATCCTCAATGTGTTGAGTGAGGCTTAGTACCTGACCAGTACAGGATTTCCCAGGTCTGAATCCTGTTTGCTGGAGAATAAGATGGTTCTCGATTTGGGGCCCATACTTGTTCAGTATAAGGCGTTCGTAGAGTTTGAAAGGGGAGCACAACAGTGATACCGGACGGTAGCTTTTAGCATCTTCCTTTGGCTTCCCCGGTTTAAGGACGGCTACGACTTTAGCTTTTAGCCACAATTTTGGGATTGTATTGTTGGTCCAGCAGGAGTTATACATTTGAAGAATCCAGTTCAGGGCTAATGGGCCTAGGTTTATCAGGAACTCATTCAGAATTTCGTCTGGGCCTGGAGCCTTCATGGCCTTCAGAGACTTGATTGCAGTTTTCAGTTCTGCAATGGTAAAGTAAGCCTCATTAGATTATCTAGGTTGTTGTGCCATCCTGAAGGTACAATAAAACGAAGTGACACAAATATGAGAGAGAATAGATACTGTAATCGACGAGATTTATTTTTGCTAACCCTTTCACGTAAACACTCCTTTAAGAATTGATTTTGTATCTGTGGTAAACATTTTCTTTGAATCTCTCTAACAAAATCTAATATGCCAGCTGCTTTTTGTCTGTGTTACTAGATTTGTTGGATTTGATACGCCAAATTCATTGGAAAATTCTATATAAGGCAATAAACTCAGTCAAAAGCTCCCAAGAAATTGTCGAAAGTGTGTCATTCTCGTTATATTAGCGAACAAAATGTATGGAAAGATGGAACTAATTTCTACACGCAGTCTTGTCATTGTCGCAGTTCATGGCTCAGTTATCGTTGCAACTGTATCGTCTCCGCGCAGTTCTCAAAAATGCATCGTTTTGGAAAACATAGCGTCTGGGCAATGCTTTAGTAATATAATTTATAATATAAAAATGCTATTTTTAGAATTATCAAAATTAAATATAAATCTGTCGCCGGATATTAAAAGTAACCATTACAATACTTGCAAGAATTAATTAATATACAACATAGCTTGACCACAGCATAATAAACAACCCGCACAATAACTCAGGTTGGCGGAAATTACACGCGCATCCCCACTTTTGGATAATTTTTTGTAGGGATGCTAACGATACTTCGATACTTCTGCACTAATATCGAGTATTTTTGTCACCGATACTTTTTGAGGCATTCCAAGCTGGTATCGATACGTCAGTATCGGTATCGAAAATAATTATATAATTACTTAGGGGTGTAGTCAATTGCACAAAATGCTCTGTACGAACCAAACGCGCCTATTTGGCTAAAAAATATAGAGTTGGTACCAGTATCGAGATTTTCATTTTCGCATTTCTACCCAAAATTCACATCCGTAAAATCATTCCAAGGTCAAATTCTGTGGGAACCATTTTTATATAGGAAATCCGCAAAGATATTATGCTGGTTGTTTACTATGCTGTGGCTTTACTTTCGATACATTCCTTAGTGGAAGCATTACATTTCTATTTGCTAATATTACCTTCGATACATTGTAACGAGTCTTCATAGTACCAGTGACTTTCCTCTTAGGGCGAATAGCGATTCAGAGCTTAGAAATAATATTTTCTACTGATAGTGATACACTTTATGCAAACCTTCCTAAACTTGAAACAGGAGCCATGCTTTGTTAGCATAATCGAACTATTTACAATAAATACCTTATCAATACGTCATGATGTCTAGTGGTCTGTAAGTATAGACAATCAAAATATTTGCATGTAATAAATATGTAGAGGAAGTAAAACGTCATGATTGATTCACTCCTGTTCTGAGTAAGTTTGTATAAGTGACCAAGGGCGTACCCAGGTACGGGCAGAGCGGGGCAGTTGCCCCACCTAGCAGATTATGGGTAACCGCATGTTACGCGCCCGATAGAACCGGAAAATATAGCTAAGAGTTCTATAGCTAAGAGTTGAGAGGCAGTGGTTGATTAACCTTGCACTTGAGTTCATTACATGCCAAAGATTCAGCCATATTGGAACCTGTTGCTAATGCGTTACACTGAAAGACGAGCGACACGGACACCTGTATAATTATTTCAAAAGAATAAGGTATATCATAAGGATAATTTGTTGCAGCAGGGACAGGGAACTCCAGATTATTTTGAACAGTTCGCCCAGAACTGCAACTGCTATTGAAAGCCATTTACAAGGTCTGCAACATCGCTCCAACTACCAGCTTGAGTCTCCAAGAGATTTTTGGCAATGATCGATTTTTCTTCTTTGTTTCGATTCTTTTATATATACCTTATATCCATACTGGAACAGCGTTATGCTCGTTCTGCTGATAAACATTTGCATGCTTTTGGTTTGATGTCACCACATCCCAGAGTAATGTTGAGTATGTCACTGGTTGATATTAAACAGAAGTCACAAATTTTGGAAGCTTTCGATGACGAAACTGAACTTTAAGGGTCCCTTAATTCTTGAGTGTGGTTTTGTGTTTGCTGCGCAGAAAAGCGTTCCGCATCATCAACCGGCGTAGCAGCAGCACTGCATAGCCACGCCCACTTCCGCTTTTTTAGAACGCATAGACATGGCATAGACTGCAGCCAGTCAAACGAGCAGTAGTTGATGCGATTGATGTCTGATGCGTTTAATGTTCGAATCGGAACGTTTTGTGAGCATAACATAACCTTAACCTTTGTTTTTGTTTGGTCTTATAAGCCAGCTTAACGCCTTTAGTTTATTTTTATTACCCTATTTTGTCTAGTAGTAAATTAGAAAAGAAGCTATGGAAGTTATGGAACACTATTATGAGCTACCAGTATTTGTATAAGAAACGAATGAAGTTATAACACTCACACTGTCAGCGGAACAGGTGATGCTACATGAGGTTACTGATCATAAGGGACAGGTGGCACAGCATATTTTTTCTTCATTTGTTTTGTATGTTTGCACCTCAGGTTTCAGTTTAGCTGTTTGTGCTGCCTGTTTACCTCATTACTTTTTTATTTTATTTTTATTGTTCATTTATTTTTTATGAGAGATGCCATATGTTGTTTAGTTTTATGTGATAAATATTTTAGATGCTAGGTTAAGCTATCTGTGATGAATATGAAACAAATATATATTTTTTTATCTACTCATGTTTATCATTTATGAATTACAATACAGTTTTTTGTATAGAAATCAATTATTCAATAGGAAATTGTTACACTTCTAACCTCAACCTTGTCTATTCTAAAACTGCCATCACATGCAGAATAGTTACGCATATAAAACCAACTTTTTTGTAAAACATGTATATTGCAATAGTATTTTATAAAATCATAAAAGACATCTTTTGCTTAGAATTAAATCGAATGTCAAACCACTGTTCAGTCACGCGCATGCCCTGCGCATAAAGTCGTTCCGATTCATTTTGCGCTGATGTCACATATGCACAGCTTTTTGAATCGGAACGGATTTCTATGCTTGCAGAAGGTGCTGCGTTTGCTGCTCGAATCGGAACGCACAGGTTATTGAGACTCCTGTCTGCCCCCACCCTAAATTAAATCCTGGCTACGCACTTGTAAGTGACATTCTAAAAGAAAGCTTGTGATTAGTTTACTACTCAGTTTGCCTACTTGAATACACAGAGCCAAAATGACTTATTTTATTTATTTATTGAATATCGCATACCGTATTCATACATGAGATCCTCTTCCTCTTTGCTCATTTTTTATGTTTATTTGAATATTTAATCACTTATATTGAATTTAATATTCACACTTTAAACTGGTGTATTTTATCTTACCTCAAAAGGGAGTCCGAACATCTGTTATGCTGAGGCTGGGTCATGTTTTCCTTAAAAATCCAATACTAAACTCTTAAATTTGGTGTACACCTTAATTTAGCAGGGACTCCGCTCTTGACCATTCTGGACAGACGTCTCCTGGTCGAACCAGCTTTTTCCGTTGTTCGGAAGGGCCAGGAGGGTTACATTCCCCCCTCTTCTCTGGCAGGAGACTCAATCAGCGCTTCTTCCTCCTCCAGGGTATTTACTGGTGATAGGTGGTCACCTTCTAAATTAGTTTGTCTCTCGATACAGATCCCACAAAAAGCTTGGGAAGTTTGACGATGGTGCACAATATTTTAGAACACGTTTCAAACCTCATACGCTGAAGGAAGAAAGTATGTGAGATAAAGAGAGATGTTCATCAAATCAACGACCGTCAACATTAGTTTTGCGCCGACGACATATCAGTTCGTACATCGCTTTTCATGTATATCAAGGTGCAATAGGGGTACAGGGTGCTCTACTAAGAATGGACGCCGGCAATATCTCGGTAACCGTTAGTAACATAACTTCAACCAAAAAATATCATTAGATAAATCAGCTAAGAGATATCGCTGCTAAATATTTTCCACACGTAGCCGCTAGGGGGCGTAACCGTTACGTTCAGTCAGAAAAACGGCTTTTTCTCAAAACGTGTGCAAATATAGGTATATTATAAATTCTACCATCCTTAAATTTAGGTATATTATAAATTCTACCATCGTGTAGACTGGACAATTTTCTATTTTTTTCGTTAATCGTTTTCTGCTCTATCTTGTAAGATGTGGTGGTGGTGGAACGTGAAAAAAGTTTTTTATTTGAATGGCTATAACTTTGGTATAAGCTAACGGAATTAAAAAAAACAAGTTTGAAAGATCTGTTTTTACCTAATAATATATTACATAAAAATTACCCAAGTTCATTTTGACTTAGTAGCTACAGGGCAGTCCTTGGCATCATAACAATTGTTATACATTATTACGAAAATATTAACATAGATGCAGGACAAAATTCTTAAAAAAGTCAACGCAAGACTAAACTTCCTAGCTATTTTAAAACAAGAGATATCGATAAAACAAGTATTATGATAAGAGTGTACTGTCTAAGGCTTTCGCGGCTATTGTCCAATGAATTTGTAGTTCTTGGGTTTTTAGGCCGGCGTCGTTTAACGTTAAGGCTTGACGCTTCGCCACCACGAGTGGATGGCATCTTGAGAAGCTATTTCACTTGGGCGACTTCCAGCATATTTTGGAAGTCGCGACGCTGACCTAAAAACCCAAGAACCACACATTCATTATGACAATTGTGCTGTGAATTTCTTCTTCTTTAAGTGCCGTCTCCTATCGGAGGTTGGAAATCATCAATGCTATTTTTACTTTATTTGCCGCTGCTCGAAACAGTTCTATGGAACTGCATTGATACCACTCCCTTAAATTTCGCAGCCATGAAATTCTCCTTCTGCCGACGCTCCTTTTTCCCTTTATTTTACCCTGCATTATAATTTGTAACAAACGATATCGTTCTCCCCTCATTATATGTCCTAGATACAGCAGTTTTTTAATTTTTATATTTTTAACAATTTCGCAACTTTTACCCATTAGTCTAAGAACTTCTGTATTAGTTTTTCGCTGCGTCCAAGGTATTTTCAGAATTCTTCTATAACACCACATCTCGAATGCTTGTAATTTATTTATATGTTCTTGTTTTAACGTCCAGCTCTCCAATCCATACAACAATGTTGAGAATACGTAACCTCTAAGGGTTCTAATTCTTAATTCCAAAGAGATGTCTTTATTACAAAGTATTTTCTTTAGCTTTACAAATCCTGCTCGTGCTATTTCGATTCTTGATCTTATTTCTAAGGTCTGGTCATTATCGTGAGTTATCCAGGTTCCCAGATATTTATACTTCTTGACTTGTTCGAGTGTTTGACCTTCTAAGTTTATATTTGCAGTTACATTTGGTTTTTTTGTAATAATCATGTATTTTGTTTTTCTGGTGTTCATTTTAAGACCGTATTCTCCGCAAAACGTATTTGTCCTGTCCAACAGAGTTTGAAGTTCTTCCGCTGAGTTTGCCAAAATTACTGTATCGTCTGCGAACCTAATGTTGTTGATTACCTTGCCATTTATTGTTATACCTTCTGGTTCCGATAGTAAAGCTTCTTCGAATATTGCTTCGCTGTATACATTGAAAAGCAGGGGCGACAGAACACATCCCTGTCTTACGCCTCTCTTAATTTGTATTTCCGAACTGAACTCATTGTCGATTTTTATTTGTGCTCGTTGGTTCCAGTAAAGGTTGGTTATTATTTGTAAGTCTTTGTTGTTAATATTTTTGCTTTTAAGTATTTCGACTAATTTCTGATGGCGAACTTTGTCAAAAGCTTTTTCAAAATCAACGTAGCATACATAAATGTCATGATTCATATCCAAACATCTCTGTATTAATACATTAATCGCGAATAATGCCTCTCTAGTGCCTAGTCCATTTCTGAAACCAAACTGGCTGTCGTCAATTCCTTCTTCCAATTTTATCCGTAGACGACCATGTATTATTTTTATAAATACTTTCAGAGTATGGCTGATCAGAGAAATAGTTCTGTAATCTGTGCAATGTTTAGCGTTTGCACTTTTAGGGATAGTACAAAAGGTAGAAAGTAACCATTGTTTAGGAATGATACCGGTTTTATAAATTAAGTTGAATAAATCCAATAGAATTTTTAAAGTTTCATCGTTCATACATTTAAGTATCTCTACCGGTATTTGATCCGGACCTACAGCTTTGCCGTTTTTGGTATTTTTCAATGCAGACTTTAATTCTTCTTCTAATAGTTCTAGCGCGTCATTTTCATTTTCTTCTATAACGAGTTTATTCTGACTTTCTCTGTTATCTTCAAATAGTTCGTGTATATAAGTAGACCACTGCTTTAGTTTTTTATTGGTGTCTGTAATGAGTTTCCCGTCCAAATCTGTAAGTGTTCCTTGTTTTTTCTTTTTATTAGTATGGGTCATTTCTTTGATTTTCTTGTGGACGTTAAAACTGTCGTGTTTTCTCTGATACTCTTCTAATTCGTCACACTGTTCTTTTAACCATTGTTCCTTTGCTTGTTTTACTTCATATTTTATCTGTTGATGTTTTTCTTTGTATTTCTGTTTGTCTCTATGTTTATACATCCTTCTTTCTTCCATTAGGTCTAATATTTTATCAGTCATCCATTGTTTCTTTTTATATCTGGTTGGTGTCAATATTTTTTGTTTTGTATTCACTATTTCTTTTTCAATTAAAGACCATCTATCATCTACATTTTTAAGTGTATTCACCTGTTCTTTGATGTCGTTAATTCTTTTGTTAATATCTTCTGTTATTTGCTGTTTTATGTGAGCTTCTTTTAACTTATTTATATCAATATCTGACTGTTTTGTTTTCTTTTTAATCTTTTTCATTTTACACCTGAAGTCAGCTACTACTGGATTATGATCAGATCTTACATCGGCACCTGGATATGTTTTCACTGAAATGATTGCATTTCTGTATCGTTCCTTGATTAATATATAATCAATCTGATTTCTTACAATGTGATGTTCGTTATCACCAGGTGATATCCATGTATATAGCCTGCGTTTTGGTAATTTAAACAGTGTATTTGTAATTATAAAGTTGTTGTTTTGGCAAAATTCTATTAATCTGTCTCCTCTTTCATTTCTAACTCCAAGTCCGAATTCTCCAGTGCATCCTTCCACCTTTTCACTTCCCACTTTCGCATTGAAATCTCCCATTACTATTGTGATGTCTTGCGGTTTTGTCGACTCTAATACTGCATCTAGGTCTCTATAAAAGGTTTCTATTATATCGTCCTCTTTATCGGCTGTAGGAGCGTAAATTTGTATAATGTTCAGTTTTTGGTTTGTGTAGTTTAACTGGACCATAATTATTCTTTCAGAATAAGGAGTGAAATTAACTACATGTTGATCAGTTGTTCTGTCCAATATTATACCTACTCCATATTGATGCGAGCCATCCTTTTTTCCTGAGAAATATATGGTTTCCTTGTCTTCCCTTATTTTTCCTACGTCTGGCCATTGAACATCACTTATGCCTAATATATTTATTTTTAGTCTTCTCATTTCTTTTATCGTGTTGTGCATCTTTCCAGCCTGATATAAAGATCGGACATTCCATGTAGCTTTTTTGCAAGGATTTCGTGGGCTAACGACCGAGGAAGCCTTGTAGTCTAATGATTGTCCTCCCCTGCCGGATCTTGGTTTCCGAAATCCATGATCAGTAATGGTTTTGTTTTTATTATTCATTGAATAACATTGATTTAAACTAGGGATGCCATTTAGGCCTTTAATGCAGTGGTTTCCCGATGCCTTCTGCATCCTCCTGTCGTTGACCATAGTGGTTCATCCGCCTTTTGAACCAATTTCTTGATTCAAGGACCAGAGATGGCCCTACCTCTTCCGCTCTCGTCAGCCCCTGACCCTGCTTCCCACCGGGATTGGTTACCACGATCTTCCACAGGGTTGCTCAGGTTACCGGTGGGCACCAGCTAGGAGGTGAAAGTCGGAATTGGATAGGAGAGGCTAAGTGATGCTAACAGGAAGCAGCATCATATATTCGCTTCACTACCCCATTTACCCACCGCTGTAAATTTAAGAAACAATAATTGGAACCTTATAGAGATATAGCCTCCGTCACAACTTTTTAGATACAGATAATGCTAAAGTAGAATTAGAAATCATATTTTGACTTGTTGAAATAATAGCCAGGAGGCGTAGCAGGCGCCAACATGTACTGTATTCAACTTGCGTAATTTATTTTTGTTTGTTTCTTTTAAAATTTTCGTTATTATGAATCTCATCTACTGCAGCTGCTGGGAGGGAGGGATACAGGGTTCCAGTTCCTAGGCAGATGTGCTCTGCTTCGCAACCTCAGTTTTCAGATATTCGGCACAACGAAGGGGGAGCCATTGTATTCAGTGAGATGGTCTGACATACTGACTTTCGTCAGGAGGTCTGGTAGGTTCGACAAAAGGAGCTTTCTAAGATGTAGGTTCTTAATGTTTTCAATGTTGATTCCGTCGAGTTGTCAAAAAGGGCCAAAAGAGACTCACCAGCCTGTCTTCGCCTCCTCAACAGTAATCTATAAATCTTGACCATATAGCTCAGAGTAAAGCCATATAGTACTCATGTCAGAGGCAATGGAACTTTCACTAGCCACCATCAACTATAGCACGGTTTATGACGCTATGGATCAATGATGTTTTTGGGTTCCAAAAATCAAAAATCGTTTTGCGATAGTACGCCAAGCTCCAACACCAATGAACTAAACAGTTCATTTAGAAAAGTGAGATACTGGTCCCTTTCGAATTATCTTTATTTCCCTTTCACCTGATACTAAAAATTGGGAAAGTTTGGATGAACTACTTTTATCAATTACACTGGCGAGCAAAAAATGTATGTTACCTAAGAAATTACAGATAGTATTGTAAAAAACTTAATTACTAAATAATCGGTCTAGTAGGTGGTGTATCATTCATTTTTATTTATACAGGGTGAGTCGTAAGCTGAACCTTTTTTAACCGTGCATAGAAGTCGTTAAAATGAACAAGTTTTCCGAAAAGTGTTTGCCAAAAACTAAAAAATAGACAGATACAGGATCAAAAAGTAGTAAATCTAAGCTGCTGTTTATGTTTAGTTTTTTGCTCGGATTTTGTCTTATCGATCAGGCATTGTACCTGGCAATTAGTCTACTAGTGACTTTCAATTTATCTCAGTAAGTTATAAATTGGTAGTTCCGAAAAATTTGTTTCATAATAATGTGCCACTTTTGGGATTTACCAATCTAAAGTTAATAACGATCAATAGAAAGTGGCTACTGCTCTATCTCACAGATACAAACTAAACAAACAAACTAGGTACATCTTGATATACAAGCCCAAATTTACCTTTTTTGTTCTGTATCTCGCTTATTTTTTGGTTTTCTACAAAAAGTTATTTGAAAAAGTTTTTTATTTTAACGACTTCTACAGGGTGTCCAGTTAGCGTGTAATTCTTCGATATCGCGCAAGGTTACCTGATAGAAGAAAATGTCAAATACAAAAGTTATTTATTGTATATTTTAAAATATACAGGGTGTTGCGGGAAAGTAGAATAGTGATTAACTTGATTTTTTTATATGGAACTATAACTTTTTCTTAAATTTTTCTAGTTTTGCTCATTGATCTCTATTCAACCCTAAAATATTTTTGGGATTGGTTGCTACGTTGCCAAGTTATAATTTATTCTCTATTAATTTCCGGATTTGCAAGGTCGCAAGTAATCGTCCAAATTTTCTCAATAATATTATACAGTGGGTTACTTGAATATTAAGTGGATATTATTTTGGATGTTACCAGCAATTTGTATCTACAGGGTGTTTTTGACAGAATTTTAAATTACGGCAACTTGAAGGTCATTTTACTTTGTTTTTTAAATGTAACATCCTGTATGTTTTATTTTAAATCAAAATATCTACTAATACCCTATCTCGCCTTGTAATCCTTTTTTGGCGTTTGCGGCGTTGCCAAAATATAAATTATTTTTCCAAATTTTTAAACAAATATCCCCGATTTTAATTTATTTCAAATAGAATCCTCTACTTATTTTTGTTGCAATGAATTGCACATGTCGAACTTAGTAAGATCTCACAGATTCAAAATTTTGTTTCTAATAATTACTGAGATACGGCAACATCGCTCTTTCAGTAAACGGTACCGGAAAGCTTAAATAGTTCCAAAACCGCCACAGCTGGTGAGGTGATATTCAATACTTGGAGGTTTTTGAACATACAGAATTCAAAAACGCTAACAGCAGTGTTGTCAGATTTAGCAATTTTACGTCATAATTTTGAATGGAATGCCCTATTTATGAAGTCTAACGTAAAAGTGATAAATCTGACAACAGTGATGTTAGCGCTTTGAATTATGTATATTCAAAAACCCCCAAGTATTGAATTTCACCTCTCCAGCTGTGGCGGTTTTGGAAATATTTAAGCGTTCCGGTACCGTTTACTGAAAAAACGATGTTGCCGTATCTCAGTCATTATTAGAAACAAAATTTTGAAATTGTGAGATCTCACTAAATTCGACATGCGCAATTCATTGCAATAAAAATAAGTAGAGGATTCTATTTAAAATAAATTAAAATCGGGGATGTTTGTTTAAAATTTTGGAAATATGATTTATAACTTGGCAACGTCGCAAACGCAAAAAAAAATATTACAAGGCGAGATAGGGTATTAGTAGATATTTCGATTTAAAATAAAAAACACAGGGTGTTACATTTAAAAAAACAAAGTAAAATGACCTTCAAATTGCTGTAATTTGAAATTCTGCCATAAACACCTTGTAGATACAAATTGCTGGTAACATCCAAACTAATATCCACTTAATATTTAAGTAACTCGTTGTATAATATTATTTAGAAAAGTTAAAGGAATATGTCAATTTGGACGTATTACTTGCGACCTTGCAAATCCGGAAATTAATAGAAAATAAATTATAACTTGGCAACGTCGCAACCTATCCCAAAAACATTTCAGGGTTAAATAGAGATCAATGATGGCAATTGAAATAAATTAAAAAAGGTTATAGTTCCATATAAAAAAATTAAGTTGGTCACTATCCTACTTTCCCGCAACACCCTGTATATTTCAAAATATTTTTGGAATATGCGCCTTAAGTAACCAAATAACTTTTGTATTTGATATCTTCTTCTATCAGGTATACTTTGCGAGATATCGAAGAATTACCCACTAACTGGACACCCTGTATACACAGCTTGAAAAAAGTATCAACTTAGGACTCACCCTGTATAATATAAATGCTAGCGGGCATATTATTTCTTATCTTGTCAGTTCTTGTTAGCGGATTTTTGACGTTTGATGAAATAACGTGAATTTAGCCTAATTAAAAATCCGCACAGTGGCTATTTTCCAGTTTATTCTTGATTATCCCATAAAATTTACGATACTTATGATGTGTATTTGGGTTCTAGTGTGTATTTAACTGACCATAATGCCTATTGTTGTGAGTAGAATTGTACTTAATGCAAGATGGTCACGGATAATGAGAAACTGCAAGACTGCAGAGACGCCGATTCTCACTGACGTGACCGTTCGATGGTCACTACATTCCACATTTGTGTCCAAATTTGTTCTATTAAATTGTAGTTTTTCTATATGTGTTCTTATCAGGGGCTGCTATATTGGTCTAATCGCTACACTAGGCTTGCTGTACATGTTCTTGTTGCTTGCGATATAAGCTGCTTTTTTGAATTCCCGGCGATACCAGTGACCTTCTTTGTCAATAACCTCAGCGTCTTCCCAAATCATTTTGTGGTACTCGGTCCATTCGTGATTCTGGACTTCCCTCTGCCTCTGCTCGCTGGGTGTTGCGTCGGTGCTCCTTAATTCTTGCTCCTAGGGGTATTTTCGTTTCTTCGCTGTATACTTTGCCGCATTCATATGGCACTTCGTAGATGCAGCTTTTAGTTCCTTGATGTTCATTCTTGGGTTTCTTTTACTTCCCACATTATTATTGTATTGTGATCGCGAAAATTTTCGATTTTGAGATACTACGCTTTTTGGGTGTTTTATGATGTCTACATAACTAAAATCTACGTCCTTTATTTCCGCCGGTCTATCTGTCTATGTCTGTGAGTCTGTCTATCTGTCTGTCGGTCTGCCTGTCTGTTGGCGTTTTTCGAGCCTCGTAATCTCAGTAACCGCTGCATGGATTGTGATGAAATTTGGGAAGCGATATGCTGTGGGGTTGTAGTAGGTAATACTCCTATAATTTTGAAAATCGGTTCATGGGCGGCGGAGTAATTAGGAAAAAATTAAAAAATTTCAAATATTCCTCAAACTTGGTTTTTAGGTGTTTTAGGGGTTCCTGATTATTTACCACTTTTTTTTTGGTGGGGGTGAAATTGGGGTGGTTGGGGGGTAGGAGATTGTAAAACTGGAAAATTTATTGCATTCATAATAGGCTGTCCATCGACCTGTGAAAGAAAGACCTAGCGTCATAGTGCACTTTTTTAAGTCCATCCGAATTCCGAACATTGCCTTTCCTATTACAGAAACCAAGGGACTTAGAATTTTCTGATGTATACATGTGTGAGTAATGCTTTAGCTGCTGTATTGTGCAACGGGGCAATTGTTAAATCGATTCTAATGAAATGTTGACGCAGTATTATTACCATAGTGGGGATGGAAAACGGAAATTGTTTTTAGAAATCGTGCCAGTGGCGGCGAAGCGGTAATGAAAAACTAAAAAAATAAAAACAGCTCAAACTTCGTTTTTATGCATTTTAGGAGGGTTCGTTCAGGATCGTTTTCTGTTTTTTTTTTTGGTGCTGGTGAAATTGGGTTGTTTTGAGGGTGAGGGGTTGTAAAACTAAAAAATCTTTTGTACTCATAATAGGTTGTCTATTGACCTGTAAAAGAAAGACCAAGGGCATAATTTACTTTTTTAGGTCCATCCAAACGTTACCTTGCCTATTACAGAAACCAAGGGACTTGAAATTTTCTGATGTATACATACCAGCATTGCTTTTGATCGTTCTGTATCGTGTAACCTGAAATTTATTTTAATAAAATTTCGATAGAGCATTATTACCGTGGCGAGGATGGAAAACGCGTATGATTTTTAGAAATCGTGTCAGTGGCGGCGCAGCAATAACCAAAGAACTAAAAATATAAAAACAGCTCAAACTTCGTTTTTAGACGATTCGGAAGTTACGGATCGATTCGATTCATCCAGTTGAAGCTTGCAGAATAAACACTAATGCCTTACTTCCCGTGGAATGAGATGAAAGAAACTATTTATGAGAGGATTTTTTTTTGCGGGCAAGCTGGCAAAGGCGAAGGTTTGGTTGCAAGAGGATCTCAGACTATAGCTTTATGCAATGGAAAATCGTAAACGGTATCACCGTTATGTGTGGGAAGTACTGAGTCAATCAACGTGACTCCATTTTTTTCGTTAGTAGCGAGATTAGTAGACTTCGTAGATTGATGAAGCTTCTTGAGAGTCGTCTTTGAACTTTATATTCTTGACCCCTCCTAATGATTGCATCTAATAACCCTTTCACGTATAGTATACTCTATAGGTCGATTGACGGAAATAGAGAGCATCAATTTTTCCATGTTTAATAAACATGTTAATCTATTTCCGTCAATCGACCTATGGCGCACTGATGATCGCTAATAAGCGTGAAACAGCTGTCTGCGTACTGGTGGATTGACGGAGGTATAGAGCAACCCTCGTATATCGGCTTTACGCTGCTTGCGTCAAAATCCGTGCCTCTAGTGGCAAAAGCGAACGAGCCTTGTCGTTCCACCAAAGAGAGTTTACTGCTGCTAGTAGCGTTTCTTTTTGGTTGCCGTTACCTTCGGGTACTAGATGGCGCACCGGCAGAATTTCCTTCTGTCTACTCGCACATCTTTCACATGTTTATTAAACATGGAAAAATTGATGCTCTCTATTTCCGTCAATCGACCTATGGCGCACTGATGATCGCTAATAAGCGTGAAACAGCTGTCTGCGTACTGGTGGATTGACGAAGGTATAGAGCAACCCTCGTATATCGGCTTTACGCTGCTTGCGTCAAAATCCGTGCCTCTAGTGGCAAAAGCGAACGAGCCTTGTCGTTCCACCAAAGAGAGTTTACTGCTGCTAGTAGCGTTTCTCTTTGGTTGCCGTTACCTTCGGGTACTAGATGGCGCACCGGCAGAATTTCCTTCTGTCTACTCGCACATACTAGCTATTGATGTCTACTAGAGCTTAACAACCTTCCAGAATGATTAAAAATTTTGAAACAAAAGCAAAACCACCAGCGATTTTTGCTTACAGTCTAACATCTTCAGAATGAAATTTCACATTTAATGGGATAAAAAAATTAGTCATTTCCGTTTAGTTAAGTCAAAAGTGAAGATATCTCCAACTGGAGCATTCTGAACATCTATTGAAATAATGCTAGAATTTTTTAATTACGCTATATTGTAATTGTGTTTATTTCATGTAGTTTTCTGCACACTAAATTATCTTTTACAATTAAAAAAGACTGCAAATCAAGTTTCGCTTTCCGCGATTTTGCTAATAAGTAGAAGTACCTACTGAAGAATTTGAAGGGTTCCAGTCAGAGGTATCATTACTTTTGACTTACGGAAATGCGTACTTTTTATAGCATTAAATGTGAAAATTTATTCAAAAGACATAGATATTCTACTGCCAGCAACAATTACTAGTAGTTTTCCTTTGATTAAATATTTTTTTACTGACTTTGGAAATTGGCTAATAGCTAGTAGGCTGTGCAAAATGAGCGTTCTTGTTACCGCTATTGTTTCTGGTTAGAGCTAATATGTTGTAAGGAATTTTCATAATCTTGCCTCGTTACTCTAGTTAGTTTGTATCTTTCTACTGAGTTAGTTGGTTTCTTCTATATTAACGGGCTTTCGTTTATTTTTCATGGCCTGCTAGGTTGCTTGCACGCAGGAAAATTGAAAAACACCGATTTAACTGAAAATTTGAAATAGAATGAAAACCAAAAAAGTTTGATACCGAGAATGTTATATCCTTAGAAAGGTAATCACATTTTACATTTGATTCTTTAAACCAAAATATGGATTCCCATTTGAAAAAATCAAAGTTTCCTTAATTGATCTACTGATTTCTTAAAGTACAAAAAGAATTCAAATTTAGCCGTCTGACCTAAGGTGACGCATTTCATGCTTAGTCGAACCGCAAAGTCACGGCCTTCTAAGTTTTATAATCGCTGCGATATTCAATTTTTTTCTGATACCTACTTATACCAAAAATGGTGATTTGCGCCTAAACGGTTCGTTTAAAGTTCCATGTGTGATACATAAAGTGACACTAGAATTTACCAAGGAATTCAAATATGCAATAATATATAGGGGGTATTTAAGTGAAAATATTTTTACGTTATAGCTCTCAAGGGTCCCTACTATGATCAAGTGGCAAATTTTTGAAATATTTTTTAGTAAGCCCACAATCCTCCGTCCACGCACTATTGGCCCACCCTGTATGTACAAAAAAATGATAGCACATAATAATGTAGGTATAAGTATATTATATCTGATAATAAAATAAATATAATATCTGATAATAAAATTAATATACATTTCATACAAATACATTGTTTTGTCAAAACAAAAATTAATGAAAAAATTTAAGATCAGCAAGTTAGCAAATTTACAATTCCACATAACTAACATTATTTTATCATCCAAATTCTTCGGCTTCGTCCTGTAGGTATACTCGTTCAATGTGCACCCTTGACGCCTAGACCATGACCATACATATAGACCATATGAATATACATATAAAAAAGTGGGTTTGCTTTTCCTGTGTCCTGACCAAGGACGTTAAAACAATAGGGGGACGCAGCTATTTACATTTCGCGTTGAAGCCGCATAGTCACCTTCTAAGCGCACTGCAAAGTTGCCAAACTAGGCATTTTTCTAAGTAAAACTAAGAAAACAAGCAAGCTTATGAACAAAAAATATCATATTCAATATAATAATATAATATATTTATGAACAGCGGATTGATGTAGTGAATTTTTTATATGCAAAACGTGAGGATCAAAGTCTGATTTCGCTTTTTTGCAATATGTATTTGATAGTGTGAAGAAATTTTCATATGTCAACACGGCAACGCCGCTTGGCTCTCATTGCTAGTTGCCATGGAGTTTCTGCGGTTGCCAAACTGGGCAAATTTCTAAGGAGATTTACGGTCAAATTTGCCCCAAACATCGCGTCATTAAACGAAGAGGTTATGTTGATCCACCCACGCGAAAAGGTGCGAGAAATTCTCGCTATTCCACCGGCAACCCTGTGCTGCGCATTACCGACTGAGCGGCGCACTCGGATCGTCAACGGGTGTGAATTTCAATTATATTTGAAATTCCTGAGAATCGTTAAACAGACCGTAGTCCGTACCTTATTCGAATTCGAATCTATTTTGTGCTCGAGTATAAATTGTTCTGTTGTGAATTCCAACATTTCAAATTCTATATAATCGTAACACAGGTAGGTATCTATTTTGTGTTTGGGTATAAATTTTTCTGGTGTGTTGAGTGTGTTTCAGTGCTCAGTTACCTGATAGGCCCCAAAAACAGGCTGACGATCCGATGATAGTCATGGGTAGACGCTGCTACATATGCAAAAAATGGGATTATCGGAACCCTAACTTGACCTTTTACAGGTAAGTGTATTCATGCATTCCTCTGCAGTAAAATTGATGGTATTGTAAAACCTCTAATTTCATTCCTATGTGCTACCTGCTGGGGTACATTTGAAAATAACAGTATACAGTATATATGGGATCCTCTTTCAAATAAGGTATCTATAAACAGTAAAGTTGGGCTTCATATTTTTAGAAATTACTTTAAACACCTAGATTGCTCCTATTGTCATGTAGGAATACTTTAAGCATTGACTTTAAGGTATGTTTACATTTATTGGGCTGGTACTGCATTATATAATTATATTATTTATGTCATATTATTTTACCTAGATAATTTGAAAGTGATTTCGATATCACATATTATACACAACTGTACCTACATATAAACACACCTAGCCTAAGTGTTACTTTCATATTCTTAAACACCTCACCCAGTTTGCTACTGTTGTTATAGGTATAGGAATATTTTTAGTCTGTGCATGTTAAAATTTATTGGACTGGTACTGCTTTATATATATTTATGTCATATTATTTTACCTACACAACTGTATATATAGTACTTACATATAAACAAACCTAGCTTGAAGTGTTACTTTCATATTTAACAAAATAAAATAAATTAAAGTACCTATCATTTTTTTGAGCTTTTTTATAATTAATAATATTTTTCAGTATTCCCAAAGATATTGTTCTAAGGAGGAAGTGGTTTGAGGCAATGGGAGTGACTGAAACAGACCTACCACAATCAAAAGAAGTCTGCGCAGCGGTTGAAAAAGAATGTGGTGCCTACTTTGTGTACTAAGGGAGGAGATAAAGTGTAAGTAGCTATATATAAATAATAAGACTTTAACATTTGGTAGGATTTAGAATATGATATAGTAACAAAAAATATAATTTAATCAACTTAGTTACATTCTAAGAAGCATGTGTTTCTTATATCTTTGTTATGTTGGAAATAATCCAAGAAAATCCATTATATCTGTGAGCACAGTCTTTTAGTCTGATGATTCTAAATAATGGTGTCAAAGTGGATAGGCTGCTGAACTGTACACTTTATGGCTCTAATTCAGGAAAATTAATTGGAGTTATGAAATGCTACAATAATATGTCATCTAGGTGCATGTGACACTTTTTTCAGTGTCAAGGGTACATTTGCTGAGACAAGTTGCAAAACTTGTAATGTAATGTAATTTTTCTTTGAGGTTTGAAGGAATGGCGAGTAAATAACTTGACTCACCTAGTTGATGAATTGGATACTGAGGTGTAATTGTTTTAGAGCAAAAGATAAAATAGGTACAATAGTGTTTAGCAAAAAATAATGTTAGCCCTGAATTGATAAGGTGTTGAAGGACCTTAACTGTCGTTACTCTTACTAGTTATTTTAAGATGATCTTTAGTTTTTAATACTCCAATGTTCTCAATCCTCAACAGTTTTTGCTCAGGAAACAGCTTTCAGAAATTTTTTTTCAGAGCATAAAGTGAGCAATTTATATTTTGAATATAATAAAATAAATAAATAAAATAATGTACAAAAATAATTAATACAATTAATAATTTTTTACTGTTTAACAGTAAATCACTTATTTTGTTCCAAATTTTCATCACTAAATTATTTTAAAGTGTATAGTTTTTTAATCATTTCGCAAAACAGTATTTTGTGTTTCATATCACTTGTATATCAATTTTTTGAAACTTCGTTACTCCTAAATTAATCTGACCACTTTTAAATGGGCAATATCACAAACAGACTGTTTTATCCATTGTTTTATAATGTTATAATTATATAATTTATAGTTATAATGATAATCATAATTTCAATTCTTATATAGAGACCATCCTTTGAAGGTAGCCAACAAATGTAATACTGGTGCTTCTCAAGAAGCTAGTGGTATTGAACCAGCTGCAAAGATGTACGTTTTTTATTTAGTAAAAATATATAAAATATAGATTGTCACCCTCATATACTGCTTTTTCAAGGAGTCTTTGCTGTGTGCCTGTATGTGCTCTGATTTGTAACTTTAGCATGAACTTAGCATCATACCAAGAATAAATTACATAGGCTGTTATTTATATATTGAATATACATACAATATAAAAATAAATCAAACTTGACAAAACACGAACATAAATATGACATAAGATATACATGTAATGTTGTACCAAAAGCAAGAAAAAATACTTTATTACGATGTCATACATTTCTTGCTCCAAGACTATACAATGAGATACCAGAAAGCATAAAATTTCTAGTGCCTTTAAATTCATTCAAGTATGGTTTAAAACAATGGATAGTAAATAATAAGCGCATTAAAATTCACCAACTTGTAGACATATGCAATACCTCTATTATTACTGATATATATGGAATACATAATATTTAAATATAAATATTCCTGAATTAACCCTTATTTGTTGTTTCCATTTTATAATAATTACTTATACCCAAAAACAAGTTTTTAACTTTTTTGGGTCACTTGTTGTTTATTGTATCTTATTTATTTTATATTTACAATAAACGCTATACTACATGTCATTCACAGATTTGCTCAGTAAACAGCTTGCAGAGATACATTTTTTCGGAGCATAAAGAATGCAATTATATTTTGAAAACAATGTTTCTTGAAAAGTTAATGTGAAAAAATGTACAAAGGCAGTTACATACAATTAATAGCCTTACACTGTTTTGTGATAATGTTACCTAATCAATATTTTGTTCTAATTTCCATCACTAAATTATTTTACTGTGTAGTATTTTTTGAACATATTGTCTTGTTGTTCATCACTAGTATCTTTATTTTTGGAAATATTTTTACTTTCAAATTCTTCTGTCTCCATGGTCAAATGGATACTATCACAAATAGAATATTTTATCTGTAATCGTTTTTTGAACATATTGCTAAACAGTATTTTGTTGTTCATCACTGGTATCTTTATTTTTGCAAATATTTTTACTTTTAAATTCTTCTGTCCTGTCTCCATGGTAAAAATGGATACTATCACAAATAGAATGTTTTATCTATAATTGTTTTATCAAGTCATAATTATGTAATTATATTATAATTTTATTATGATTTAATTAAATTTTTAGGTGCCACTACCCCTTGAAGGAAGCTTATTTCTCATCTGCTGCTGGTGCTTCTCAAGAAGCGATCTGTGGTGAACCAGCTCCTAAAAGGTATTTTTTTAATTATAGTTGTATTAAACATATAATTATGTAAGTTGTTAGCACAATATGGCTTTTTGAGGGTTTTTTTTTGGTGTTACATTGTATACAACAAGAAAGTCCATTTTCCGTTACTTTGTCTTTTTGTGTGCTTTTAATCATTCTGACTTTTGGCTTAATAATGTGACAAAAAAATAACGAGGTTCATTATCTGTTATATGATAATAAATACTACTGAGCATAAAGAGTCTTTCAGAACATGTAATATTGGGCTGGGGTATTTTTTTGTAAAAACATAAGATCATACAAAAAAATTAATGTTGAAAGACTTTCACAACTGAAGGCATCCATGCTGAACTTGAAATTTTTCAAAAATCCTTACAGAGACGCTCAATATAATAGTCATACACAGATACAATTTGACTTTACAACCACTTATTTGCTATATATACATTGAGTTAGATAAGTTAGATAAGAAATATAAAAGTTCTACATCCAGTGAGTCAGTTTTCTGCCTTGCTGTGGCAGCTGTCAAAAAACTTCTTTAACAAATATAAAGTTTATGAAATTATATGTTCATTCATTATGGGATAAATCCCAGAATATATCAAATTCGTGTTTTTTAAAAATATTAATAATCTAAAATTTTATTTCAAATTCCGATGACCTACCTGTATTATTACTATAGTGTGCCATTATTTATGTCACGTATTTGATGTTTCATTTTTTGCTGTGCTTCTAGGAATCCAAGGGGTTGAGTGTTAAAGCTATGTGAACTAACTAGTACCAGTACTACCAGTAGAAGCAGTTTTATTTAGTAAATCATCATATCCGGCATATTTGCAATTTTTCGCCGTTCGACAACACTTAATAGATTCGATTATTTATACTGATATTTCTAATTATTATTCCCATAATACTGTACCATTGTTTATAATAATCGTTGATAATGTTGGTATACTGCAAAAAGGTGACCAAGTCAGAAACCTAGTTCCTCGTAAATGGCTGTTGAAAGTTATCATAATTTAAGTAACAAATCACTCAACGTGTTTTTTAGAAAACATAGAACTCATAAAAATGTTCACTGCGAGTTATAAAGAGAGCTTGAAGAAATTAGACTATATTTCGGACTTGGTCACACTTGATGTTGAATATATTAATACTGACTTGGTCAAAATAAACTTTAATTTTCTTGAAATAAGAAACATAAACATAATCAATCACATTTAAATCTAGAATACTGAATCAGATCTAGTTTGGTTCCGGGGCATTGCTTTTCTTGTTCTTATCTACAGGGAGGGATTTATTCCAGCTGTGATAGTCAAGATGGTCACTTTTACCTGATATGTCTCACAATGTAGTGAAGTTGATCATTTTACCTGCTACTTTATTGGACATATTAGACTTAGACAAAACGAGCTGTTAACCAAACTGGCAAAAAATTCGAGTATTGACTTGGACAAAATCATTTATCGTCGTTTAGTACCAAAAACGTCAAATTGTCGATTTTTGACCTATAACTTTTTGCAGTACATCGACGTATGGTGTATTTGATGTTGAATTTTTATATTTCTTTTTTGTTTTGTTTTTACTGATCCAAGCAGTCGAGTGTAAGAGCTATGTAAGCTATAGGCTTCCCAACGTAAATCCTACTGTGACTGTGACTACTAGAAGAATATATGCTTTGTTGAATAAATAATGGTAGGATGACAAAGAATGGGGCACAAGCTAATTATGTAATTTAAATTAATATAACGTTATATGTTGCGAAAATTAAAATGAAATTTAAAATATACATGTACATTAAAAATACTTAAATAGTTGTTTTTAAATAAGAGAAACATTTTTTATTACTATTGGTTACATGACATGTGTATAAACGAATATTAATTTGTGTACAGATATGAATAAAATAATTGTTGCGCCAGTTACTGTTTTTTTATGTGAAGGCTGTCGATATACTTGCAAATTCGATATTTGGGAAGTCTGATTTTAATGAAAATTTTAAAGTTTATAGGAAAAACACATAATTGTTCACTGCCTGTCTGCTACTTTAAAAATTTATACACTTGATTTGACGTGATTTAATAAGGTAGTAACTTCCAATTTACCTACTGATTTTCGAGCCACTAATATTTTTCTTTGAAATAAGTTGTAATCATTTTCTTTGCCAAAAATAATGGTTAAACCACTGCAAACGGAGCACATGCAATGCTTAGGTACTTGTGTATTTCTATCAATACAGTTTGTTACAATAAAAATTACTTCATGATAGTCTTTACTTTTGAGCATGATAGAGTATGGCTTTATAAAACTTTTATCTGTGAACGTGATTTAGTACTACATATTTTTTTATTATTTTAAATGGAAGTACGACTCGAGCGTACCTAGCTAACATATTTCGGATGCTACTAATGGTTGTATGACTTATTAAATTATTCTTTTTCGAATTACAATGATAAATTTGATTTCTGATGTCTTTATAACCTCAAAAAATACCAAAACAGTATACTCCTGATGTCATAAGTAAATATTCGTAGGTATAAGTACAAAACTGTACTGAGTGGTACTTTTGAAGGTACTATAGGGTCTATCATACCTTGCATTCAAAACATTTTTTTGTACATCAACCCCTAAAACTCGCCCCCAAATTTTTTTTTTCAAATAGCACCCCATAGGTTTTCCTACATAAATGATATCCCCATTTTATTTATAATCTTGTGGTACCTTTAATTTTATATGCAAACTTATTTTTTCCGTAAAATCATAAGCATAAGACAAACGAAATGATGATTTGTTTGACGCCTGATATTTTTGTAACAAAAACGGATAAAAAAGAAAAGTAAGTGGGTGTTTCAAGGGGAGTGAATGACCTATCATTCCTTGCGTATGAACCATTTTTTTCTTACTTAAACCCCTGGAATCCACCCCTAGCTTGTTTTTTCAAATTTCAATCCACAATTTTGCCTGGAAAAATAAATTCTTTACTTGAATTTAATTATCGTAGTGCCTTACTTTTTATGCCCCTGCTGCAATTTATCGTTAATTTTGGCGCCCGTGTGCGGGGCACACCCTGCACACGGGGTTGGCGCGGCCCGATGTAGCCATAAAACTTTTTCACGTTTTTGCACTTAGTTTTGTTGTCTCATTTTTTTTATTACTTGATTCATGAAAATAAAAAAAAAATTTTCCACACATGTGTTTTAATTAATTTATGTTTACGATGTCATGGATTAAGCGAAAATATCACGTGTCAAGGAAATTCTGGGACACCCGGTATACAGATATAATTCCACTTATGGTGATTTATTATTTTTTGTTGTGATACCCCAGAAAAATGCACTGCACTGCATTTTGACAACTTCAACAATTTCACAGAAAACAAAAGAAAGCGCAGACGTAAATATTTTGGCTTCACCATTAATACAGGATAGACTGTGACATGCTGCGTCCCCCTATTGTTTTAACGTCCTTGGTCCTGACCTGACGGTTTGCTTTTGATGCGGATAATTGAGGCAAAAAGTAAACAATTGGGTGAGTTAGTATTTTTGTCGCTAGATGTCTCACGGATGTGTCAATGCATGGCCGTCTCTACTCACTAGGCCGGAGCATGAAATATGGCAACACTGAATCTACGGGCCGTCATTTTGTTTTGTTAAGTCATTAGTCATGGCATTAGTGTAATCTTCCAGAGTGAAAAATAAGATTAGAAGGTGAATTTTAATGTTTCTAATCATTTACCTGCACAAACGAAACTATAAAGATAACAAGATGTCTGCAAAGTGTGTAGTACCAGGTTGCAATAGCAATTGGGGCTTCCAAAGAAGGACATAAACAGAAGTGGGTGAAAGGTATTCCTCATAAGGACTGGTTATATTTATAAGAATAAAGACAATAATTACAAACATTTCAAAGGATAAGACCTATTTTAAACCACAATGTGGTACCTACAATGTTTTCTGGACCTCCCAAATATCATAGAAAAAGACAGTTAATAGAACTCATCTGGGCATACCTTGATATTGAAAGGGAATCAAGACCAGCAAGAATGGCTTCACAGTGACCTAATAGTGAATTTTTCTAGCTCAAGTGACAATTTACAAAGTAAATTGAGTGTTCATTTAAGTGGAAGTGGCAGCACGAAACAGGTTCCGTTTATTTTTATTTTGTAGTGTCTGACTACAATGAACCAGACATCAGATGTAAGTGGTATTAGTAGTAGTAGTTCTAAAAAGCATTTTTTTCCTTAATTTATTAACCCAGATGAACTCTAATACATATAAAATGTAATAATTATTCTGAAACTATAGGCCCACTATTTGACAGCTAAGCCACGTTGCCACATCTAAGGCTCCGGCCTAGTGTAGAGTCGGCCATGGTCAATGTCAACTTTCAAAAGTGTTAAATAGTGGGGGATGCCGAGTCGGGGAATTAAGCTCTCGTTCAAATGGGCGTGCGGTATCCCCTCTCTTTCCTTATCCATGGTCGAATGAAACTATCCCAAGATGGCGTCACTGACGTCAGATATTTGCAACACGTCATCACAAAGCACCAGCGTTGTGCTTGCTATTACAATTGTACTAAATCTATTACATTTTGACCATAGCTATTACACTGTTACTACAATAGCGGAAAATGCCGAAAATCTATTACATTTTAAAAAATTCACAAATTTCAGAATATATTTCAAAAATATTAAAATTACGGCTACAGTCCTAGGTTATGCGACCTGCACGGGACGATAATTACCGATCCTTTACAACTAATCTCCCTAAATTTCCTTAACACGTGATATTCTAGTAACAAAAGAATATTCGAACGAAAACTGAGTGGATTTTTGAAAGTACTATCGGGTGTATAACCCCATGCGTACAGAATTTTTTTTGTACTTCATAACAACATACATGAGGTCATTATTTTGTTTAAAATCTAGTAGTACCTTTATTTCATACACAAACCATTTTTCCCCAATTTTATAAACATATAAGATAAATAAAATAAGGATTTTTGTAGCATAATATTTTCATGATAAAAAAGGATAAAAAGACATTTGTTTTCGAAAATGTGTATCAAATATACTTTAAAACCCACCTAGTTTTCTTTTTTGTCTGTTTTTGCGTCAAACAAATTCCTATTTTGTTTATATTATGCTTACGATTTCACGCGCCCTTGGACGCTATTGCAAGCAGACTTTTCACATCACTGAATAAAACTGATATTAAGTCGAAATTTATGTTTCTCATGGCTAGATGACGCGCAACTTCGAACCTATTACAATTTGCTGCAATCTATTACATTTTCTAGTACAATTTTCTTACACCAAAAGCACAACGCTGCAAAGCACCGTCACAAAGCAGTCACAAAGGAACCGATCGTGAGTAAGGGCCGGTTTCTAAATGTCCAGTTAAATATATTTTATATCGGGAAGTTAACGGTTATTACCTGTCGATAAATTGTTTAAACAATTGAAGGTCAAACTTACGAATTGACGTGAATCTTATCTGACAGTTGTATCCATCATGGCCGACTCTACTCACTCATGGCCGACTCTGAGTAGAGTGTAGGTGTAGAGTGTGGCGTAGAGTCGGCCATGACTCACTCCATACAAACCTTAGACAAGAAAAGAGAGAGGACGGAACGCGCGACTGACATTTCTGTTCCCAAATGGCACCAAAAAAGTACCAAAATTTACCTGTGATACGTGATTCCTGGCTCCTTCCTGCTGCTGTGGCTTTTACAACCGTAAGCTGCACACCCTACATTATGCACACCACAATATTTTACGATTGGTCTTAAAAACGCTAAATATCATAAAAACTATTTTGGTGGCTATTCATTTTCGGTAACAGCTAATGACAGCTAATTCATATAGCATCAAACGGGCGTGCGCATGGCCGACTCTACACTAGACCGGAGCCTTAGATGTGGCAACGTGGATTAGCTGTCAAATAGAGGGCCTATAGTTTCAGAATAATTATTACATTTTATATGTATTAGAGTTCATCTCGGTTAATAAATTAAGAAAAATACTTTTTAGAACTACTACTACTACTACTACTACTAATACCACTTACATCTGATGTCTGGTTCATCGTAGTCAGACACTACAAAATAAAAATAAACGCAACCTGTTTCCTGCTGCCACTTCCACTTCCATTTAAATGAACACTCAATTTACTTTGTAAATTGTCACTTGAGCTAGAAAAATTCACTATTAGGTCACTGTGAAGCCATTCTTGCTGGTCTTGATTCCCTTTCACTATCAAATCTTTTCTTAGGTATGCCCAGATGCATGCCCAGATGAGTTCTATTAACTGTATTTTTCTGTGATATTTGGGAGGTCCAGAAAACATTGTAGGTACCACATTGTGCTTTAAAATACGTCTTATCCTTTGAAATGTTTGTAAATTATTGTCTTTATTCTTATAAATATAACCAACCCATACGAGGAATACCGTTCACCCACTTCTGTTTATGTCCTTTATTGGAAGCACAAATTGCTAGTGCAACCTGGTACTACACACTTTGCAGGCATGTTTTATCTTTATAGTTTCGTTTGTACAGGTAAATAATTAGAAACACATTAAAAATCACCTTGCAATGTTCTTTTTACTCTGGAATAAGGTTATGTTGGGCCATGGTTTGGTATGTCCTCTATTGGGCTGCAACCTGGTACTACACACTTTGCAGGCATCTTTTTATCTTTATGGTTTCGTTTGTGCAGGTAAATAATTAGAAACACATTAACAATCACCTTCCAATCTTATTTTTTGCTCTGGAAGATTACACTAATGACTTAACAACAAACAAAAGCTCGGGCAGGTATCCAGTGTTGCCATATTTCAATGCTCCGGCCTAGTGAGTAAAGTCGGCCATGGCGTGCGGTATCCCCTCTCTTTCCTTATCTAAGATAAAAACGCTAACTGACAGAACCACCAACGATAAACGGTTTATCGTCGGTGGACAGAACCCTATCTGCCACTAAAGCTTAATTCAGATGCACACGACATCCGACGATACGACAGTACGAAACTATTCCTATTGGTTGAAATATTCAAAATGATGTCAAATCAAAATATTTCAACCAATAGAGACAGTTTCGTACCGTCGTATCGTTGGATGTCGTGTGCATCTGAATTAAGCTTAACCGTATCTATTTTGTGTTCGACACAGTCAGGTTCTGACAGAGATAATATCCCCCCCCTTGGTTCTGACCACCGGTTCTGACCGTTTGTGCTGACCGTACTGACACTTTTAACCGTACCTGTTTTGTGCTTTTAACTGGACATCGTACCAATTTTGTGCTGAACGCTGGACAATGGACCATAGCATAATAAATTGAGTCCTTGACATTGGGTTCTAACCTCCTTGACATTGAGAAACCGGCCCTAAGACCTAGATGTGGACCTAGACCTAGACAGCTGATTGTTTGTTGAGCCATCTATGGCTGAGCCGTGCTCTTGCTCTAGCTGTCTAGCTATAGCTTTTTTTTAGCGAGAACTCGAAAAGTGTGGGGAAAAGCGCTGTTATCTATAGTTTCTAGTTTTTGTTCTTGCTGTTCAACATTGTAAAGGCTGAAGCAGCTACCCTAACCCTAGCTTCATATTAAAACTAATAACAAATCTTAAACTTCAATCAACTTTCAGCTAAATAATAAATATGTCTAAAGTGAAAGAAGAAGGAGCAGATACTGTATTGGACAGAGAACTTGATGAAGTCGAGATAAATACAGAAGGTAATAACCACATTATAACTCAATGCCTATTTAAACTGTGCCGCAACAATCAACTTCTATATTCCTTATAGAATGCCTTTCCTGAAAACTTCAATAAAACAGTTCAACAAAATGCAGAATAACACTAACTTAAAATGATCAGCGATCAGCTGCCCTCTCACAAAAATTTTTTGTTATTATCACAGTTGTGCATGTCATTTGTGAGATGTTTCACTGCTGTGTGATGTAGACTTTTTTCTATATAAAACTATGTATAATCATGATTTTTGTATAAAAAATAATTCAAAAATTAAACTATAACTGCTTTTTCCTGATAAATATTCGTTTATTACTTCCTCTCTCAGATACAGCTGATTGGATTGATTACAACTATTGTTGCTACTGTGCTGAAGAGTGTGCCTCATTAGAAATTAGAGACAAGCATGAAGTACAGTGTCACATGGGTCCACAGCTAATAGTATGCTTATTAGCCTGTGACGTCCATGATGCTGCCAGTCAAAATTATCCGGATGTCCAGAATAGCACATCTTGCAGCAAGTCCAGTAATCAGTAAGTTAATTCAAAGAGATTATACAATTAGTCTTGATATAATTCCGGGACTGGTAGGCTTTAGATATTCAAAAATTTCCACATTACTTTATTTTCACCATATAGAGCTATGTGTATAATTTCCAGCGTGCTTTCTTCCAGTGCACATATTGAAATTTAGACTTAAAAAACTTTCTGTTCGGCAAGGCATATTATGAATTGCAAAAATTCTGCTGTGATCAAATAGTGCTCTGATAAATGTTCAATTCATTTATTTTTACTTATATGTTAAGTCTGATAAGTTTTATTTCAATGTTGTGTTTGTTAAGTTTTACTTCAATGTTGTGAATTGACATCATAATCAAACAATAAATTTGACATAATATACAACTCGCAAGTGAAATCCAAACACTGAGAAAAAAAGGGTTGTGGTTGATGATGATGAAATGCGGCGGGACTGAATACAGTAATAAACATTTTCCATAATTAGTTAGTAGCGATAAATTGGGGGATCATGGAGGTACAGGGAACAACCCTGACCTCAGCTTCCTGCAGGAACCTCATTGATACCCTTGCAACATGAGGACTTGCATTATCTAGCTGGAAAAAACTCTCTTCGAGGCCTCTGACATATGGAATGGCAATTGGTTCACATTACATTGTGCAATCAGTATCCCCACATATCACAAGTAACGGTGACTTGCTGTTGCATGCAATGGCACCCCAAACCATCAAACTAGTAGGACAGTATACAAGGCACTCAACAGCAAACTGGAGATCATGTCGCTCACCCCGTCGTCGTCTTATGTGTTGGCGTCAGTCATGAGCCCCCAGACAAAACCTGTACTCGTCGGAGATGGCCTTGATGCCACTCAGCATGCCATTGTCGGTGTTCTTGGGCCCAATCTAACCGTTGGCGACGATGATTTGCAGTGAGTGGAAGCAGTGCCAGATTAAGCTTTTATGGGGCCCGGGGCTATTATGATTTTGGGGGCCCCTTATAAATAAAATGGAAAAACTATTATTTATGAAACTATATTCCCGATATAACAAAAGAAACTACTATACACTTTTTTATAAGTATGTCATGAGTCCCGCTTATAGTATCAGCACTGCTCTCAATGTGCAATCCTTTTCAAGCGAGGCGTTAGGTTTGCTTAAAAAACTTATTTTTGGCAACTTTTTCACTGCTTTTAATTTATCCTCAGCAGCCTTAAAACAATTATTTAGAGTTATCTTGGTAAATTGTAGCCATGTAGCACATAGACATAACACTAACAAACTATATTGGTAACTTACTTTTCTTTTTTGAGCGTCGCCTTTATATCGGTTCAACTTCGATTTATTCATTATATTGGCACGGGCCACAGGTGCCAACATTTGAATATTTCAGTATACAATGGGTAGGTATAGGTATTCTCTATTTTCTTTTTATACAGGCTGAGTCAAGCTCAACGCCTCGAACTCTTGTGACCAAACCATAACACTTTTTAGAAAATTAACTTTGCGAATGTATGTAGGTCGAGTTGGACTACCTTTTAAAAATAATGACTTTTATACAGGGTGTCTAATAAAAGCGTGCCATATCACAGTTATGATTTTTTAAATGGAATACCTTGTATATATTATCGAATATTTAGATTACCGGGTCAATTCTAGTGTGACTTTATGTATCACACATGGGGCTTGAAGTGAGCCGTTTAGGTGCAAATCACAATTTTTGATATAAGTAGATATAAAAAAAAATGAATATCGCAGCGATTCTAAAACTTAGAGAGCTGTGACTTTGGCATGTGACTAAACATGAAATTGGTCTGCTTAGGTTCGACGGTCAAGTTTGAATTACATTTGTACTTGGAGAAATCGGTAGACTGATTAAGGAAACTTCAATCAGAATTAACTTGATTTTTTTAAATGGGAACGCCTAATTATTTTTATACAGTCAAATTTAAAATTTGGCATCAATCTCTAGTAGTTTTCCTTTGATTTCAAATTTTCAACCAAACTGGTGTTTTTCAATTCTCCTACCTATAAGCCGCTTAGCAGGCCATGAAATACAAACAAAAAACTATTTAGGTGTAAGAAAACAACAGACTTAGCAGAAAGATACAGATGAACTAGAGTAAGCAGTTAAAATTATAAAAATGACTTACAACAAATCGGGTCTAATCAGAAATAACAGGTAACACATCTAATCAAATCAAATTATAAAATATAATTTACCTGACAAAACATTAAAATCTGATTTATCAGTATTCTTTTTTTTGCGATCTTGCTAATAGATACTGAAAAATTAGAAGGGGTACAGCACGTGGGGGCAACTAGCATTACAGAATGGGAAACAGGGCGGGGCCAATGTGGAGGACATACTGCAACCCAAAATAATGGCGGCCCAGACCACAGAAACACTGGATCAGCCCGCATTTCAGTGATCCGTGGTTGATAACGGCGCGAAATTCAATGGTCTTCTCTAGCTGTTCTTCATGATGTCTTCAGTTTTTAAAAGCGACACATTTACGTTAAGCAATTAAAAAGTGAGTGTAATGACAAAAATTTTGCAGCCACACCAAACGCGTCAACCAGTTGCCCTCATAGATCAAATACGAACATATTTTGTGGCAAATACCGTATAACTCAGAAGAAGAAGAACATTCGAATTTCCCTCCAAGCGCTGCCGACAATCCGACATTAACCTCGTTTTTCTTTGAGTATTGGTTTGCTCCACACATTGCTTTATTTGTGAAACTGTTTTAATGGAAAACTCTTGATGGAAAATTTGTTTAAACATTATTTTTTATACTCGAAACCATTTCATATGTGGATTAATTTGTTAGGGAGTTTGAACTGTTTGAAGGTTTCAAACTTTACAACCACAAATTAGGTATGAAGTACAGCCAAGAAGCAAGAGATAAATGGGGCTCAAACACTATAAGCTCCTGATGAAGTGCAACTTTAGTTAAATGAGCGAGTACAAAGCGTAAGTATATTTATTACTGAATTTCTCTGCAATACTATTTATTAGTCGTTCATACACTCTCACTACTTTAATTTTTTATTCTTCTATTTTAGATCATACACAACCACATCTGAGGTATAGGTTGTAGGATGCTGCGTTGTCTGCAGTGTCTACCTTCATGTTAATAATTTTGATGATTATTGCAATGACAGACGAGCTAGTCAGTGGACGAGCTTATACATACAAGTGACCAACAAAGATAGAGAAACCAATGTTAAGCAGTGCCTTCTCAGTTATGGATTTGACAGATTGGCAATAGGATGCTTAACACAGATGAAAATAGAAAATAATACTTGCAGAGGCTAGGGCGCTTGAAGTATTCTACAGCAAAGCTAAGTAAGTACATCCTATTTACTTCAAGAAAAAGCCAGTGATGTTATACAGTTGATCAGCCTAAAGACTTAACTGTACAAAGGGCCAGGTACAATTAAAAGTTTAAATTTTTATAACTAATTTACCTTTATTATGCCTCAAACCTATCTGCTGTATTTCATATTTATACTCTCAAAATTTGCATTTCAAAGTTTTCCTCATAAGCATTTCTGTGATTTGACTAGGATATCAAATTATGGATATTGATTACATTTCAATTAATTCTAATCCTCTATCTGTGACAACTATAACTATTGTTTTTATGATCACTAAAAAGTATTTATTTTGATTTATTTTGGTTGTTATCCATAAATGCAGATGTTCCTTTTTATATAGTGGCAGATATGGGTGGAGCTCTCATTTATTTATTTATTGATTGTACAATTTGAAATCATAAATAACACAAAATTTATCATGTGTTCCTGTTTTAATCCTATAGTTTTGACAAAGTTAAATGCTAAGGCTCCATATGGTTCAATAGGTTACGCTGCAGGTTTGCTAGGCTGTGAAATTGTGGATATTGATTACATTTCAATTAATTCTAATCTTTTGTCTGAGACAACTATTAGGTATATACTATAGTTTTCATGATCAATAAAAAGTATTTATTTTGACTTATCTTGGTTGGTATTCATAAATACAGATGTTAATTTTTATAAAGTGGAAGAGATAGCTGAGATTTTCGTTTATTTATTGATTGTTAGTTTCATATTAATTTTTTTTTACTTGGCATACCACCACTTAAAATAAAGGGTAATGTGCCAGAACAATACCTCCGAGGTGGTGTGGAAATCATGCCCTAATGCACAACTGGCAACGTCGGGTGTGTCTATGTCAATACAGCTGATGTTCCCCCCTTCCGTCGCACCGCCAGAAACGCTTACAAACATTCGGTATACAAAGCGTAGTCTATCAGTATGACGTCGTTGGTTGTTTCAGTCACCTGTCAGTTGTCACTAGACAGACATGTCACTTGTCACTTCGGCAGTCAGAGAAGATGGACGATGAAGAATAAATTTTAAGAAAACTGAAACGAAATCAAGTTTTATTGAAACCATCCTGGGCCCCCTGACTTACAGTAGCATATTGCATTTCTTGCTAATATTTTTTACCCTGTTTCATGTGGTTACTTTATTCACTGTAGGTCAAACTGAGACGAGGTGAGGAATGTAAACATAAACCATGTGCTTGATGGAAAGAAGATTATTATTATTATTATTGTTATACTTGAATGTATTTTAAGACAATTTGTATTATATTATTTATAAATTACACATACAATAATCATATTAATCATATTTAATATTTTCTTACAAATAAATGAATGAATGAATATTTTCCTTGTTTTGCTCCAATTTTTAAATTTTTAAGCTAATCACTGATTGATTGATTGAAATCAAACATCAATCAATCAGTCAATGATTGGCTAACATCAAAAATTATGATAATTTTGACATAAAAAGGTAGAGCATTTACAGATTTGCGCAACGATGTGGCAACATCGCCTCGAATTTTTGATATATCTGGCAACCCTGCGGCGGCCATGTTGCAACCCAAAATAATGGCCGCTGACATTGACATAAGTCATTCGTGTTTCTAGTCAAATAACACGGAATTGTGCCTTCTTAACCGTACCTGTTTTGTGGGGTACAGTGGGACGGTCAGAGGTATAATTACTTTTGATTTTGACTGAAATGACTATTGTTTTATATCATTGGGTGTGTTCAACGGGACCTAGCGCAAAAGCGCTAGCGTGGAAGCGCTTGCAGGCTCTAAGAGTGACCGTTGAACGACTTTCCTTTTGACGTGATAAAACTGTTATCCATTTCCATATTTTAATATTTATTATTTGAATTTTCAAAAACCTAGGCTATAAAATCACAAAACCTGATATTAAATTGACACTATGCAAAGGTAACTGCTTCTCTCAGAACTACAAATAACTTTTTTCCAGTTATGTGCTGCTTTGCTAACCAAACAGCGCTTTTTTAAAGCGCTATTAAGCTGACTGGCGCTTTTTTGACAGCTTGTCGTTCATCGGTTAGTTAGCGCAAAGCGCCCACAAGCGCTGACGTCCGCTAAGTCCCGTTGAACACACCCATTAAATGTGAAATTTCATGCTGAAGATATTACACTGCTAGTAACCATCGCTGAAAGTTCTTCTGTTTGACCTTTGACCTTGACATCTTACCGGCGTTGTTTCTAGTTAGAGTTCATTAGTTGTAGGGAATTTTTAGAACCTTGCCCCTTTAGTTTGTCTGTATGTTTATGCTAAGTTAGCTGTTTTCGGATAGAAATCTGAACACGTTTTTGTTTATATTTCATGGCTTCAGTTTGCTTATAGAAACGGAAATTGAAAAACACCGTTTTGATTGAAATCTCGAAATTAAGTTTTCAGTAGATCTTCTGATTTGATTATTCATCTATTGACCTAATATTTGCTCTGTCATATTAAATGAAAGCAGGGCCCCTGCGGGGCTGCTATGAACCGCGGGGCCCCTTTAGCCCCATGGTTAATCCAGGCGTGAGTGGAAGCACTAAATGCGGACTATATGATCCTACTAAGCCCATTTCACTCAACCTGTAATACATTGTGCGGATTCGAATGAGCCTCTCTATAGTGCATACCAAGCGTCAGTAACAGCTCGAGTGGACTCGCAGTGCCAGTAGTTGTAAGTGACCATCTTACCAGTCTGTAGTTTTTCTATGTGCTCCAGAACCTCTAGCTCGCTGCATTCGCCCTTTTGCGATCCATGCGCGCTATGCTGCTACAATTGTAGCCACGCTACGCCCCATGGTTTCAGCGATTACTCTGAAAGCACTACGTTCTCGTTAGCCTACAATCTGACCTTGTTCAAAGGGGCTTAACTGCGTAAACTGGGACTGTCGTCTTCTAGGGGGCATCTTTAAAAAACCAATTCATCTCTTTTACACAACGAACCGGTCTCTCGGCCCATTTGAAACAGATATCATCGTTTTCGAATCGACAAAGCACCATGCTCTGTTTTTACACATCTAGAGCTTTTTAGAGCTACCCTGTAGGCAAATAGCGTCGAACGAACAAAAATTGTTACATGTTTACTAGAGATGGTACTGCCAAGCTGTGTACAAATGTTCAATGCAAATATCCCTTATTTGCTAGGTGTTTCACTTGCGGCAATGCTTGCGGGTAGTATATTCATCAGTATGTAATTAGTATGTTTTCTTATTGTATGTATGTGTTTTATTTGATGTATATATTATATTTAATCTTTCTTTTGACACGTTCTATACCCTAACAGGGTCAGTTGGAACCAATAAAGATTATCTATCTCTCTATTGTTAACAGCAACCATTGCAAATCAGACCTCTGCTGCAAATCATTTCTTCTAATTATCTTCGATTATGTAAAATTCTTATACTTGTATGTGTGAATAACTAAATAGTATAGTTTCCAAGGTGTTTACTATTTTTTTTTTTGTTTTTAGGAAATGCTTGGATCAGCAGTTTTTGAGGGCAGGACCAAAATATGAGTCTGGGACATGTGGAACGAAAGATGTTTTTGGTGAAGGTGCAAAAATCCATTATAAGTGTGAACAGTGTGACTATAAATCTGATCAAAAGCATAATTTAAATGTACACAAATTAACTCATGATACAGAAGGGATTTATAAGAAATACAAGTGTGAATTCTGTAACTATAAATCTTATAATAAGTATCATTTAAATAGACATAAATTAACTCATGATACAGAAGGGATTGATAAGAAATACAAGTGTGAATTGTGTAATTATAAATCTCATCACAAGGATCATTTAGATAGACATAAACTAACTCATGATACACAAGGGATTTATAAGAAATACAAGTGTGAACTCTGTGACTATAAATCTTATGAAAAGTATCAATTAAATAGACATAAATTAACTCATGATACCCAAGGGGTTTATAAGAAATACAAGTGTGAATTGTGTGATTATAAATCTCATCTAAAGTGTAGGTTAAATAGACATAAGTTGAGTCATTACAAGAAAAGCTTAGATATATATCAATCAATACATCATATGAGGGCAATTGATAAAATGTACAAGTGCAACCAATGTAATTTTAAATCTATTCGAAAAGCTAATCTAAATAGTCATAAATTAACTCATGATACAGAGGGGATTTATAAGAAATACAAGTGTGAATTGTGTGACTATAAATCGCATTATATGAAGGTTTTAAAGCAACATAAATTGATTCATCAGGTAAAGGGAACTGATAAGAAGTACAAGTGTGAGCAGTGTGATTATAAAACTGATGGAATAGGTAATTTAAAAAGACATACGTTAACTCACGATGCAGATGGGATTGATAAACACAAGTGTGTACTGTGTGACTATAAAACTAATTCGAAGGACAATTTAAAGAGACATCAATTCATACATGAGCAAGATGAAAGTAATAGGAAATACAAGTGTGAGCAGTGTGATTATAAATCCAATATTAAGAATGATGTATTAAGACATAAATTAACTCATGATACAGACAGAATTTATAAGAGATACGAGCGTGAACTGCGTGATTATAAAACCCATTACAAATCTGATTTAAAGAAGCATCAATTAGTACATGATGTAGAAAAGACTAATAAAAAATACAAGTGCAACCAATGTGATTATAAATCTGATCGAAAAGCTAATCTAAATAGTCATAAATTAACTCATGATACAGAGGGGATTTATAAGAAATACAAGTGTGAATTGTGTGACTATAAATCTCATTATAAGAAGGTTTTAAAGCAACACAATTTGAGACATCATGGAAACAGAACTGATAAGAAGTACAAGTGTGAAAAATGTGATTATAAAACTGATGAAATAAGTAATTTAAAAAGACATATGTTAACTCATGATGTAGATGGGATTGATAAGAAACACAAGTGTGTACTGTGTGACTATAAAACTAATTCTAAGAACAATTTAAAGAGACATCAATTCATACATGAGCAAGATGAAACTAATAAGAAATACAAGTGTGAGCAGTGTGATTATAAATCCAATATTAAGAATAATTTAAAAAGACATAGATTAGCTCATGATACAATAAATTTGAAATAAAAGTGTAAACTGTGTGGTTATAAAACTCATTTCAAAACTAATTTAAAGAAGCATGAGGTACAATTGAATCACTTATTACTAAAACATTTCAGCCAAATGGACTTTATGTGAAAATGAATACAGTACACCGTCGGTCAACCTATTATACATGGTGTTTCCAAAGTTGGGACCTCCCTTTTCAGAAAAGTCAGCCCTTTGAATTGACAAAGCTAATATACAGTGAATCACCAGCAGAAGAATAAGAAACAAATGATAAGAAAGTGCCTACAATTCGTTGCGATGTTTTAGATGCGGTCCTGTCAACAATCCGAGAGATCTCAAACACGCGCAATAACATCTGCGTTTTTGTCTCGGTACCAATTGATCTAACTGCATATTAAGGACGGAATTAAAAGTCAATATATTGATCTCCCTAAACAGTTCGTATGGATGTTACTGGGAAAAATCACTCCTTTTGCCGAGTACTATATGCCTTGTGTGAATTAAAGTCCCAACTTAGAAAACACCCTGTATATGTCACACTCAGGGGTTATAGTAGTGAAGCATGTATTTCTCATTTTAATGACTTATGGGGTTCTAGTGATAACCATTTTAATTGTGAAATGTGTTATTATAGAACCGATTTAAAGAAAGGTTTAAAAGGTACATTAGTTAGAACATGATGTTGAATGAATTTATATAAAATACAAATGTGAACAGTATGATTATAAAACATTTAAATAGTAATGTAGTAATTTATTAATTTATTTTATACTCCCACATAACACATACAGTAATTACAATGTAAAAGTGCTTACTGAAGAAACAAAGAAGAACAAATACCTACAGATTTAACAGACTTACACTAAGACCACATGAGTGTATCCAATTGAGAAATAAACTGCTGCTACTCTACCTGACCACATCAAACAGATCATCATCATAGTCACAATGTCTTAACAGACATGTTGTGAACTCGTAAAATGCATTTACACATTTTACGAGTTTCTCTTGGGATATCTTTAAGATCTTTAATGCAGTAGTTTCCCATTTGCTTTCTGCATCCTCATGCCGTTGACCAGATAGTATCTACTGGTTCATCCGCCTTTAGGGGCAATTTCTCACCCCAAGGACAAGAAGGTGTCCTGACTCTTCTCAACTCGTCCACCCGCGAAGATGTTGGTTGAGAAGAGGTTATACTGTTTATACCGACAGTAGTTCGGTGTTCCTTTTAGTCGCCTTTTACGACACGCAGGATATACTATGGGAGATATTCTAACCCGCCCCCATACGGGCACATCAAACAGATACATTGATTAAAATATTTCAAAAAAGAATTTGGTATGGAAATATCTGGTATTTATAGGAGTAAGGAGTATTCTGATTAGAAAACCTACTTACTTTATGTAAGGTAATTTATTTGCCAATACAAATGATATATCCATTACTTCAATCCTAATTCCTAACAGTATATCAGAAAATAAACTGATCAAAACGGAATAATGGTCAACTGTTGTAAATGAAGAAAATAAAACACCTATTTTGTAATACTGAGTTATATTACGTTTTTCTTTAATAGAAACTCTAGCATGCTTTGTTCTGAAATAGTTTTTCAAAATTGTATTTTCGTTACTGTAATAAGTGGCGTCACTAAAGGTTGCTTAGTGTAGTGAGTCTTTACCCTAGAAATCAGAAATAATATTGTTACAAGTCATTAGTCCGATTGGGCAAATAAACACTTGGTACGGATTTCACTATTTATTTTCACTATGTACATTTCACCTAGCCTAAAACTTAACAGTCTAATTTATCTAAAGTCACTACACTAATTTATATTGGTCCTTAACTGCACTAATTTATGTCACTTCATTTATTTCGCGCGCGCCACTGGAACGTCGTCTCGTATTACTACCGAAAGCTGGCTGTCACGGACTGTTCCCCTAACTTCCGTCTGGCCGCTATTTATACGCATCTCTCCTTCTGGTGCTTTCTGGTCCGCTCTCGCGATGCTTCGAGATGCTCCACCGACTGGGTTCTCGAGTATCCGTTCATCTTCGCCGCGTAATCACGGTCGAGCCAGAGCCGGACTGGCACACTGCTCCCTCCTTAAGGCCGTTTCGTCCCTGGAACGTTCATGTCTGAATGGACTCAGAACGCCCTTCTTGCAGCCAGAAGTTTGGTAAAAGAAGCAATCCACGGTTCTGCGTTCCGTCGGTCCTCTCGGGTTCCAGCTGCAGACCAAAACTTCGACTCCCGTGAACCTGAAGAGGGCTTCTAGCATGTTTCGGATGATCCGCCACTCCAGGCCGTCCCGTCCGCAAGCTAGCTTAGGAATCGCCAGTTTCAAAACATTTGCGGTCAGCAGCTTCTGTACGTGCAATTTTCATTATTAATCCTTCGCTTGCTATTTGTGTTGCCTAATATACCATGCAAATTCAAAGGTACATTTACCCGCCAAGGCAACGGTTACGTTTTTTATCTAACCGACGAAAAGTTACAAAAAAAAGCGAGTTCGAGTCGATTCCTTAGAAACGTGGAAGACCACACTCTTCTTCGACTCCTTCTTCGATCTTCATACGGTGATACAAGAAAATTCGTTAGACCATTTTCCGTCCGGAAAAACGGTTTTGAAGCTAAGTGCAAAACAAGACCAGCAGGCGGACTGCGACAATTAGAAAAGTAATATTAGAATCGCTTCATTTCGATTCTAATATTCTTGTACATACACGAGTTTCGGAACTCTGATGAATCGGTTTATATTTTAGAAATGTGCTCGTGAAAGTTCGGAAATATCTAGGGATATTTTGTTGCTTATTCAAAAATCATGACAACTTTGACGGTTTGACATAATTTTATAATTATAACCTATACTAAAAGCTTTCAAAATTATGAAAATGTCATAATTCGCTGGCTTCCAGTGCACATTCCTGAGAGGTGAACAATAGTGGAACAGACGAAGATTAGCGGCGAATTACACCAGAGTGCGAGTACGACACTGAATTAATGGCAATAAAGGCTATTATTATTATTTCTTGTGCATTGCTTGAATTGATTTTGCGTTGAATTCAGTACTGGATCTATTGTGACTATTGTGAGTGGCTAAATTTGTTAGTTATTATTTCGGATGGCGCTCTACATAGTCTATCACTACCTATAAATGATCTTGACTGACTCTCATTTTTCTTTTGTCCATTGATAAAAATAGGTAGATTAGGTATCAACCAAGGAAAGCACCAAAAGAACGTACGCCAAAGTTTGTTTACGGTACGCGTTAAATGTTAGGTTAGGTATATCACAGGCTGACAGAAGTGACAGATGCTATCGGGCGAGAAAGTGATGAGGGCATCTCTCTCTACTAGGATTATTCACTTTAACCCACGTAGGTAAATGGAACTCGATAGCAACCAATTCTCGTTTCGAAACGTTTCTAAGGGGGGCTTACGGGGAAAGAGGGAATCATAGAAAACTACATCAGAGTACCAACTTTTCCATCATGACGTCAGTTTTAGAAATGAAACGATTCTAATATTACTTTTCTATTTATCGGAGTCCGCCTGCAGGGGGCCCCCAGCAGAGGCAGGCACAAGCACCAGCGAGACCGATTCTAAGGTAGGTGTCCTTGACTTTGCATTTACCAAACCATGGCCGACTTTACTCACTAGGCCGGAGCATTGAAATATGGCAACACTGGATATCGGGCCGAGCTTTTGTTTGTTGTTAAGTCATTAGTGTAATCTTCCAGAGCAAAAAATAAGATTGGAAGGTGATTGTTAATGTGTTTCTAATTATTTACCTGCACAAACGAAACTATAAAGATAAAAAGATGCCTGCAAAGTGTGTAGTACCAGGTTGCAGCCCAATAGAGGACATACCAAACCATGGCAACATAAGAGTAAAAAGAACATTGCAAGGCAGTGGCGGCTCTAGGTGGTTCAGATAGGGGGTGCATAATTGCAAAAATTGGTGAAAGCGATATAAAGAAACACTTACCCAATCCTTAAGTATAATTTATATGATTCGTCGACAATCTGTTCGTTTTACAGTTTATTTTAAATAGTTTTAAATGTTGCACTTCACATTCCAATTATAGTTGACGATAAATAAAGTCCATTTTGCGCGTTTTTAATGTACAGACTAGTTCTATCATGGTATTCCTTAGGAAGGTTTTGATTCTCTTCAGCCTAGAAAACTGGCGTTCCGCTTCAGACGTCATCGGGATTGATTATTTTTTTTTTAAAAGCTTTATCACCTCATGAAAGCTGTTACTTAAACCATCTTGCAGAAGACCCAGCAGTCCTACAGCACTAGTTTCCGAACTTTGCCTAAATTCTTCTCTAGAATATAAAACGCTTAGTTCAGTCCGTAGTCGGCCCCCATTGAGGCATGGATAAAATTTTATTGCTTCTTTGAGAAAATCTTCTGGAAACTCTTTCTAAAATAACGGGAACTGATTGAAAGAAACCAATTTTGATAATATTAAATGCCCGATAAACTGAAATCTAGTTTTAATTTCCAATAAAATACTATCGCACACTTCAATAGATTGTCTTCTTCGTTCGGTCTTATCAGCTGTTCTTCGTCGTTTCGATGGTGGGGGAGTCAGTTCCGAATTATTTTGATCGACAGGTTGAGTTTCTGTGTTGGCGATTCCGGTTCTTATTTTGTCAATGGCTCGTTCAAAGTCACCTATATTATTATGGATTTTTAATGCATCCGTGGTAACTTTTTGTAATTAATTGAACAATATGTCCACATGAGGCATAATTTTATGAAATAAAGTCAACCAGTAGATGAAACTCTCGTCCTCTAAAATTCGCAAGTGAGCACCAGCTTGCTGAATGGTTGTTTGGGAAGTTGCCTCTCTCTCAATTTTTTCTAGAGCTCCAATTATATCTTCTCGGTGCTCATACACAGCATTCACCGTTCTTGAATTGAAGTTCCATTTTATTTTTGAGGAACGAGGTATGCCCTTTTTGTGGAGACACTCTTCCAGTCGTGCAGCTCATTGTGGTGATGTAGAGAAAAACGTGCACAGTCCTGTCAGATTAGCAAAGAAGACTCTGCAGTCACTATTACTTGAGGTAGCATGTGACATGATCAGATTTGCGTGATGAGCATAGCAATGTACAAAATTAGCTCTTGGATACCGCTCTTAGACGTGTTTGTGCACGCCATTCATAGCACCACTCATGACTGCCGCTCCATCATAACTCTGTGCAATAAGTTTTTCAGGGTCATCAACAAGCAAACTAATTTCGTTCAATATGCAGGCAGAAATAGCATTGGAATCATGTCCACTTCGCCCGTAGAAACTTCCAAAATCTTTCGACCGGTCGTCCGTCGACTATGTATCTGAAAACAAGTACCAGCTGAAACTGATTTGATACATCGGTAGTTTCATCTGCGATCACAGCTACGTAGTCAGTTTTTTTCATTTCCTTTCATTTCGTTCCCAACTTGTTGATGATACACCCTCAACATTGCATCCAGCAACTCATTCTGAATTGTTTTTGACAATCCCTTAAAAACTGGTGCAGATTCTATGTGATCTTTGACTGTTTTATCCAGCTCTGCAGTAAAATCTATTAATTCTCTGAAAATCCCCTTGCTGTTTGACATTTGCCGTTCATCATGACCTCTAAGAGCTCAAATGCGCCACAAAACCTGATGCAATTTATTATCAAATTCAAAACATGTCTATTTTTTGTTACCTGTTCATTATGTTTCTGAATCGACTTTCTATATTACGAGTCCAAAACATATTGTATGTTATTTTTCCCTAACATTCTCAAACTAAATGTATTTCTAAGATGTCCTTATGAATTTTCATGTTTATTAATCTTAGCACTAAGATGAACAAAGTCTCTTATTCCGTTTTTTGACCAAGACGGCTCACCACCAAATAAAAGGCACGGGAAACAAAAGAAGGCATTTTTAGCATCGCATCCACAAATCCCCAGTCATTTTTTTGGTAAATAGTCGGATTGAATTTCCGTATAATGTCTTTACCTTTCACAGTCTGTTTATTTTCTAAACATAACTGAGGCATCGGGCGTTTAAGATTTTTTACTCCAATTTTCTCATCGTAGGTTAGCCGTGAAAACGCATTGTTTATCAAAAACCCGACAAAATTCATTTTCAAACCGTGTAAAACTATTATACTACGCCTATGTTTTCGCTGCGGATACAATGTCACGACGCGACGTAGACCAACAACGACTGTACTATCGTAGACAGTAAACACTATCGTGAGCAGACTAAATTCTTGCTCCACTGCTACGTTTAGGCGGCATTAGAAACGCTAGAAATGTTAGCTACCCCCACCTCTAATGGAACTTATATGGCTGAATGTAGCAACGCCTCGTTTATGCTCATAGGAGCTGCGGGCCGCGGCCAACGGCCTGCGGCGCCGGCGCGGCGGTCCATGTGTGTGCGCAGACGGTGAATCACGACGTAACAATTGGAAGATCAAACGAACTTACCTAAGTGATATTCGATCTCAATTATATGAAGGCTTCGTCAAACTAAATAAAGTGATGTAGTACCATCGTTTCCTGCTTATTGTCCACAATATTTAAAGTAAACAAATACAAAAAACCCATACGGTCAGCTGGTACGATGTGCCTGCTGACGGATACATTATTCAGTCCATGTTTAAAGTAATAAAATCGGTGCAACATGTAATTTTTTAGGGGTATTTTGTAATCAGGGAGGTATTGGGACTTTATTTAGTTCGACGAAGCCTTCATATAATTGAGATCGAACATCACTTAGGTAAGTTCGTTTGATCTTCCTATTATATTCGGCTTCGTCTCCTAAATAAAGTGATGTAGATGTTTAAAGATCATGTTGCTTCATTTTATTAAATGCGATATTCATATATATACATATATATTTTGTTCTAAATGCAACTAACAGGTTTTGATACAACTAAGTGTATTTAACCTAAATAATGACATTCATAATGCATCAAATACGTAATTAATATTTAAAAAAGGGGAAACAATATTACGAATTATAATTAAATACATAACTCCTAGTAGTGGACTTATACAGACTTTTTAGCTACATTTAATGCAGCATTGGCAAATTGTGTATTCTCTGTGAGTGGTCTGTGATAAAATTTCGCGAAGGTTTGGGAGTTCTTTGACCATCCTCTGCCAATCTAATGGCAGCAAAGCTCACTCCCGCGCGCGCTGCAAGAGATGTGGAAGCGTGCCTTGTAGTTTGAGGTTCAAACTGATTTATAGCTACACCACTGGATTCAAGAATATTCTTTAACCACCTACTAATAATTATCTGAGGTGATGCTTTGTGATGAGGCTTTTTATAATTGATAAGAAGTGAGTAACGTGGTTAAGGCAGAAGTTTTAATTCGACCAGCAAATGTCATCCAGTTTAATCAAACTGAATGTTGGAATTCGTTGTCCGGTACACAGAGCCAATAAAACTGTGAGTTTCTTAGTCAGTACCTCCAATGAAATGGCCTTGTTTTCTAAGTCTCTTACAGAAGTTAAAACTACACTAAGATCCCAAATACTTTCATATCATGGCAATGGTATCCCTTTGAAAAACCTTTTGATACGGAAATCAGAGCCTAATTCCGGGCCAGCGATTTGGTCGATAGCAGCTCTATGGGAGTTAAAGGTATCATGAGGTGCCCCTTCGAAAATGGTCAGTCCAGAAACTCAAAACTTTCGGAACTGTTACATCAAAGGGATCAATTCCAGATGAAAAACAAAACTGCTACCAAAGTTTGAGACCTACTGTGTATTGTTTCAAGGTTGAACTTGTTATGTAAGATAAGCATACATCTACACAGTCTTCTGGGACGTCTCTTCGGAGAAGCGCTTCCCTGATAACCTCCATGCTACCGGGGAAATGCTCTTTGATAACGGATGAGGTATTCCGCTAAAAGAAAGTAAAATAGAGCTTGGTACAAATATTAAGGGGTCCGATATTAACAGCGATTTATATGGTTGGGAGACCCAGAAGGGAACCACTACAATTCCGTCCGCTTTATCCTGGATGATCTTTTGCAAGACTCTCAAAAGAATGGAGAAAAGGTGGAAATGCATAGAAATAAAAACCAGTCCAACTGATAGTAAATGCATCGACCTCGTATAAGCTTTTGGATCTCTCATCCATGAAACGAATCTTAAACATTTTTTGTTTAAACAGCTCGCGAATAAATCGATAGCAGGATGACCAAGTTTTCGCTGTATTGTTTGAAAAGCATAATCAACAAGACACCACTCGGTCTCCTTGTAGGTTTGTCTGGATGCCTGGGCAGCATGAATGTTATCCTTGGTGTTAATATATGATGCAAAGACATAAATATTTGTATTTTGCCACCATTACCAGATCAAACGTGCTATTTTATTGAGGCCTTGTAATCTAACACGTCCCATCCGATTAATAACAGAGACTGCTGTCGTGTTAGCTATTCTACAAAGAATATTGCAATGAGAGATATCCTGATGCAAGCACTTCATTCCAAAATACACGGCCAACATGCGGTAGTATCGTTCATTCTCAGACCAAAAAACAGACGTAGTCTTGTTATTACAACAACTCCCCCACCAACTTTTCGAGGCATCCGCCAAGAAAAATCGACAGAGAAGGTTGCAGTTAAATACATCTTTGCATCATAATTGTTACTAGAGTTTAATACCTCTAAATACTTTTCTCTTCCAAATAACTTGGTACATAAAAAGCTATATTTAATTGCTGGACTAGCTGAGACCAAAGTACCAATAAACTTATAAAATTCACGGATTCTGGAGTTTTTAGGCACGCTGAACTTTCTCAGCGGGTTAGTGATTCTTAACCGCTTCTCATCAGGCAAAAATAGCCACATGATATTAGCAGTAGATATAAATCCTATTTTCCCTGAGCATGGCGATAACGGGGTTGAAAATTTTCGTAAAAATTAAAGGAGCACAATTGAAACCAAAAGGCAAGACATTATATTCGAATAAACGCCCATCAAATCGGAATAGTAAGTACTTTCGATGAGCTGATTTAAGAGGTATATGGTAGTAAGCATCCTTGATACCTTCGCCATATAACAATTAGGCGTGATCAGACGGGAGACTGTTCTGTGGTCCTCAATCATGAAATGTGACATCGGTATAAAATCCGTGTAAAAATCTCAAGCTCTGCAGCTGTGATAAGCGAGCAGCACGCCTAATAGTATTCTTGGGAACAGCTCTTGTAACCTCTAGAGTAATCGATAGCCATCATGTTGTTTCGGAATAACGATTATGGAGGAAATAAATTGACCCTCACATGAATCAACGACTGATATTGCACCATCCTTTAACAGATCCTTAATTATATTGCCTATAATTTGTCTTTCAGTGTTTGAATAAGGAATCTCGAAAGCCCTCATTCGCTGACTAGGCTTCTTAATAAATGGTATACTTAGGCTCTTGATATGGTAACAATTCGGCTGTTGATTGGTAAGATTTTCCATCGTCGGATATAATGACGTAGCCTACCACTAACCTCTAAACCCTTTGGCGGCGGCTCTCCCTCTGAGAGTGATAGCGCCCCGGTTTTTCAACTGGTGTGCCGACAGGTAGCGATGTGCGAGAGGTTTTCCCCCCTCTGCTGCTGGGAACACGCGAGACTCGCCCACCCTGGTAAGCCCCTTTCCGGGATGAGGATGGGCGCGTGAAATTTCCCTGTCTGGAAGTTGATGGTAGGCTATCAGCAGTTCTCGGTTGGACCTTTAATGGGTCGCTTGCCTTCGCTAGGTCCTTAGCTGTCTTGATCTTGCTATCCAGATCCGGTCCAAACAGCCATCCGCTGATAGGTGTTTGTGTCAAGGCATCCTTCAAGTCCTGGCGGATATGTAATGCCAACAATTCTCTGCTAGAGACGGATTCTGAGTGGTGGAGATCACACAGAAGGTGACCAATATCATTGAGATACTCAACATATTGAAGGTGTAGCCCCTCATTTTCTTTTAGCATCGCTGTAAGCAACCCTGCAACAGCGGAGCTTGCAGCTCCCACTTGGCTCTGCAGCTGTGATAAGCGAGCAGCACGCCCAATAGTATTCTTGGGAACAGCTCTTGTAACCTGTAATTGTTGGGGGATTCAAAGCCGTACAATTTTCTGGGGGTAGTTATTGTTTAATGAGCCCTGTGCGTGGCTCAGCTAACAGCCCCGACTGTAAGACTGTCCAACGTGCAGCCAGGTCTGACTGAAGTGAACCAGCGAAGCACTGTGCTTCTGTTCTATCGTCAACGAGCATGGAGAAAACCTCGCTTTCGAGAGGTGCTGATGCTTGTTGATTATAATTAGAGACTGCGGGTGAGGCAGGAGGTGAGCGTTGAGGTGATGCACCTGGCAGGAACCTAAGAGGTGAAAAAAGGGCCTATGTGCAGCGCGTCAATGTAAAATTATTAGTATCACCCTAGATAATAACAATTTATAAAATAAAAATAATAATAAAGTACCACCCTTGGCGCAGCGAAAAAACAATCGTACTGATGTAGAGCCACCCTAGGCCGTTAAATACGTCACTGGTTCGTGGAAAGCTACTACTATCACAGACGAAAAATGGTAAAGCTCCTGGGCCAGATGGTGTCCCTCCTGAGGCCATCAAGGTTATTGCATCTACAGCACCACAGCTGCTATCCGGTCTATTTAACCACCTTCTGAGTACGCAAACCGTACCAAAGGCGTGAAAAAGGGCAAACGTGGTATTGCTTAGAAGATCGGAAAACCACCAGAGCTTTCCTCTTCATACAGGCCAATTTGCCTGCTAGATACCATCGGAAAGCTGTACGAAATCCTGATAAGACAGAGGCTCGAGAAAGAGATCGAAAAGGCAGGAGGACTCTCGCCATGTCAATTCGGTTTCCGCTCGGGGAGATCCACCATCGATGCCCTGGAAACGGTGACGAGGGTTGCGGAAGATACCAAAAAGAAATTGTGTGCGTTGGTGACGCTGGATGTCCGCAATGCTTTTAATACAGCCTCGTGGAGCATGATTAAGGAGGAACTAGGAAAGCTGAAGATTTCAAAATACCTAAGGAATCTTATAAGCAGCTACCTAGACTCCAGATCAATTTGCATTGCCGGAACCGAAATCTCTATGACAACAGGGGTGCCCCAAGGATCTGCTTTAGGGCCGTTACTTTGGAACATCCTGTATGATGGGGTGCTGAAACTTCCGCTGCCCACCGGCGTAAAGGCGGTAGCATACGCCGATGATCTGGCACTAGTTATCGTGGCAAATGAACAGGCAGAGCTGGTTCATAAAGCCAATGCATCACTGTGCAAGATTGACAGGTGGATGTGCGATCACAAGCTTAAGTTGGCTCCTGAGAAAACAGAGGCAGTTATAATGCGCGGCCCAAGGAGCAAGAGAGCTAACGTGGTCTTTCAACTAAAGGGAGTGCAGGTCCTGCCAAGCAAGTCCATAGTGTACCTCGGAGTCACACTGGATAACGAGAGGTGTTATGGAGAACACCGTAAACGAGTAGTGACAAAGGCTGAGAAGAAGGCGGCGATACTGTCGCGACTGATGCCAAATGTAGGAGGGCCCAGTAGCAACAAAAGGGCACTACTGTGCCAGGTTGTACAGTCGGTCGTCCTATACGGAGCTCCTGTGTGGTGTAAAGCCACGAAAAGGAAAAGGTATCAGAAGGTCTTAGACAGCTTGCAGAGAAAGTCTCTGCTAAGGGTGGCCAGTGCTTATCGCACGGTATCTACTAGAGCCTTGCAAGTTATAACGGCGATACCACCATTATACTTGCTGGCCGAAGAGAGGACATTGATCCGCCATGGTCAAGCTGGCAATGCGATAAGCCGAGCTGAGGCTAAAAGGCTGACAGCAAGTAAGTGGCAAAGCATATGGAACGAGACCACTGATGTCGGACAGTGGACGAAACGACTAATACCGTCGATAAAAGAATGGGCGGAATGCAGTCATCGGCTGCAAAGGAGAAAGCGGAGCGCCTTCAAGGATAAATGAGGATTGGAAGTTATTCAGAAGTGGGTTTTAATCATTACCTCATCTTGCACTGCGAAGAATATCGTTCACGATGATGCCCGGTGCAGATGGAGATATAGCATCAGAGGTAAGGAAGAGGGAACGGGTTTTAGCCGGTCGGGCCGTGATGACATGTCGGATGGACGTGGTTGCGTCCATTGGACATGTGATCAGAGGACTCAAGCTGGTTCAACGTCGGGCGGGCAGACTCTCTCTCACACTTCCGGGTGTGTGAGTGTTTTCTGTCCTTGCGATCAAGCCGATTTCCTAAACCCTCTATAATAAAAAAAAACTACTATCACCCTAGATAGTATATAGACGTCACTAGTGTGGGGATAACTACTACTATCACCCTAGATAGTATATAGACGTCACTAGCTTTGTGGAAAACTACTATACTATCACCCTAGATAGTATAGAGCTTAGGTCTACACATAGACACATACAAATACATAATAAAATGCCACCCTAGGCAAATTAGTTATATCGAATCATGTGCATGCTAAATATCCCATTCTGGCAGACACTGTGCCACTAACAGCCAAACCACCATATCCTACACCTTATCTCCGTGTAATGAAGAGATGTATACTTACTGGACGCCGAAAATGAACACGAGTATGCAGAGCTCCATGGGGAGCTTCGAGATATCTTATCTCCTGCTGTCAAGTTCGCCGAGACGGCGATTCTGGAATACTCTAGCTAAGGCTCCTTCTCCGTGACCAGCTCGCTGATCGCGTCTTGGGAATGGGGATGCACGCCGTCGGCTCTTCTTTGATCGATGAGATGAATCCAGTGTCACCATCACAATAACATAACCGAAAAAACAAAAAATATCGGTGCGAACGTGGAACGTGTAGCCAATAACGCACAAAAACGAAGACTGAATAATGTATCCGTCAGCAGGCACATCGTACCAGCCGAGCGTATGGGTTTTTTGTATTTGTTTACTTTAAATATTGTGGCCAATAAGCAGGAAACGAGGGTACTACATCACTTTATTTAGGAGACGAAGCCGAATATAATACTTGTTAAACGTGCATAAAAACAACAGACACTACAGCCTTTGATTATTTTGTTTGATTCAAAAATTCAAGGGGGTGCAATTGCACACTTGCTCTCATTAGTGGGCCGCCACTGTTGCAAGGTGATTTTTAATGTGTTTCTAATGATTTACCTGCACAAATGAAACTATAAAGATAAAAAGATGCCTGCAAAGTGTGTATAGTACCAGGTTGCACTAGCAATTTGTGCTTCCAATAAAGGACATGAACAGAAGTGGGTGAACGGTATTCCTCGTATGGGCTGGTTATATTTATAAGAATAAAGACAATAATTTACAAACATTTCAAACGGTAAGACCTATTTTAAAGCACAATGTGGTACCTACAATGTTTTCTGGACCTCCCAAATATCACAGAAAAAAACAGTTAATAGAACTCATCTGGGCATACCTACGAAAAGATTTGATAGTGAAAGGGACTCAAGACCAGCAAGAATGGCTTCACAGTGACCTAATAGTGAATTTTTCTAGCTCAAGTGACAATTTACAAAGTAAATTGAGTGTTCATTTAAGTGGAAGTGGCAGCAGGAAACAGGTTGCGTTTATTTTTATTTTGTAGTGTCTGACTACGATGAACCAGACATCAGATGTAAGTGGTATTAGTAGTAGTAGTTCTAAAAAGTATTTTTCTTAATTTATATACCGAGATGAACTCTAATAGATATAAAATGTAATAATTATTCTGAAACTATAGGCCCGCTATTTGACAGCTAATCCACGTTGCCACATCTAAGGCTCCGGCCTAGTGTAGAGTCGGCCATAACCAAACAAAAAATACAGTCCACTGAATTCTACATACATTTTTTGGTCCTTCGAGCCGGATGATTGAATCGGCATTTTTCAATTCCGTTCATTAGTTTATCATTTCATTGGTTTCTTTTTACAACCATATTCTCGAAAATTCATTAGTCATATAAAATCTTTAGAATCGTATCAAATTGAATTCTGCAATTAGCAACTACTCTTATTCGTAGACGGTTGATTGATAGAGAAGCTTGAATATCATATATTGGTACATTTTTAAATAAATTATGTACATAGTTTTGGTGTCGTTCTTGAGGAACTATTTTTTTGCGTTACAGCTGAATTACTTAAGGGGACGCTAGATTTCTTTTGTATTATAATATGTATCCTTAAGGAGATAATACTCAGATTTTGGATCACTATAAAACTTTAGTTTGATCTTTTGCTTCAATATGTCGAAAAATAGGCTTACGCATCAGAGGAAAGTGGCAGTCACTCGGATCACTGAGACTTATACTTTGGCGGTGAAGGCTAAAACAGACACTAGCCAACATGCACTATTTCGAGTCAAATATGAGAACTTGGAAGAATTCTACAATGAGTTCAAAAGTCTTCATAATGAAATTATTGGCCTCACTGAGAATGATGAGGACTTTACAGCTGAAGATACCATTAGACAAAACACAGATTCTTTCTATTTTCAGTCCAAAGAAATATACCTCTCTTTATTTCCGGATCCAGTCAGTAATCAAAATTTTGTTTCCGCCCCTACCCACCAAGAACAGGCTAAATTACCAAAGTTAAAGGTACCATCCTTTGATGAAAATTTGCAGAAATGGCCAACCTTTTACTCTTTGGTTCATGAGAATACGGCTTTGCCAAATATATCAAAGTTTCAATACTTACTTTCGTTTTTAGAAGGTGAACCCTTAAATTTGATAAAATCTATACAAACAACTGATGCTAATTATCCAATTGCATTCCAAACTTTGACTAATAGGTATCAGAACAAAAGAATCTTAGCTAAAACATACTGGAATGCTATTACAAATGTTTCGCAAATGAAATCGAATTCTTCCAACGCTGCACCTGTGAATATTTCTATAAGAAGATCTATAACAAACATGCATCCAGTAAATGAATGATATGATATGATAAAGTATGTATTTTCATATAATCCATCTGACTGACGGACGTGGTATTTGTAATTATTAAATAAGATAGGTAGTTGCTGTGATTGATATAGGTACCTACTACTTTTATCACAAATTATCGCAGTTTGCAATTAGTAATTATACAATAATTATAATGTAAACATGGAAAATGTGGCATTAATTTGCAAATCAATCGCTTTGTTCTGATATTCTGCTATGATTTTGATCCATGAATTTCTAATAGTGTTTTCCACTGGGCTGCACTCACCCGCACTGCGTTGAACTGAGTGCAATAGTTATGTTCCATTGGTAGTTCTATTGCACTGCTTGATTTTTAGTATGTTCCACTACCCGCATTCTCTGAGTGTAGTGCGCACTCAGGGCAACTTTTTCGCACGAGCCTCGGGATCTCGTGCTGTAGTGCCAGTGCAAATATGGCGAATATGGCTTCAAAAATGTCAGATTTTCTAATTTTAAATGAATTGCTAGAAAGCGATGAAAGTAGTGATGATGAAGAAGAAATTGCAATGTTATTGAAGGAAAAGCGAAAAATGCCGAAAGTTATAAAATTTGTGGAAACTGTAGTACACAAATTCAGCGATAAAGAGGTATACACTTTTTTCTAATAAATAAATATTAAAACTTAATAAAATCATTTTTAGTTTGAAAGTGATTTTCGTGTCGAAAGGACTACATGCTACAAGTTAATAGAAGAATTCAGGGACTCTCAATTCTTCCCCCGGAAGACCACATTTGCCATCATAATTTTCATAATCCTCAGACATTTTATACCTTTCTAACTTAAATAAACAGCTTACAGCTCTATTAACCTTAGAAAAAACAAAGGTCGGCTGTCATTATAAATGCACTGTTCTGCTTGGGTACGTTCCACTCAGGAATTGCACTGATCCCCACCGATATGCACTTTGTCAGAGCAGATGATAGATTTGCACTTGTCAGGAGCGCAGTGAGTGCTGCTCAGTGGAAAACACTATAAAATATCTTGACAAAAGTGTCATCCAGCTTTGACGTGTTGTTTTCAACATTGATAAAATACTATTGGATGATACTTTTTAACATAGCCCTCAATACCCAATAGAAAGCTTTTGCTAAATAAGATCCAATAGAAAAGCTTTGTCAAAGTCTTTGTTAAATATGCATGTTGATAAAATCAGGCCTTCGACTCTTAAGGCCTGGTCAAACAGAGAACGCGGCGGTCCGGCGTTCTCTAACAAACAATGGAACGCCGAACGCCGCGTTCTAGACCGCCGCGTTAGAGCGTTCCATTGTATTGTTAGAGAACGCCGGACCGCCGCGTTCTCTGTTTGACCGGGCCTTTATAGCGCTTTTCACCACAAAACATATACACTGAAAGAAGGCAAATTCCTTGCAATTCCGAGAGCAACACGTGTGACAGTGTCAGATGTCAGCGGCCATTTTATTTTGTTGAAACGTACTTCGTAGCTATTTCAGATTTTAGCTTCATTCGCAGAGCAAAAATCTGATAGTCAGCGGACAGTTATGTACTGCTAACTGCGCAGGTCCAAAACTAACAAGAATCCCAAACTAATTACTGACTGGTGACTCTACGAATCATACGATAATCATCAATTGTCAACTGTCACCCTGATATCAACGTATCTAAATGTTCTGCGTTCTATGTCATAAAATGTGTTTAGTCCATGGTTTAGTGGGTCTTTTTGAATTTTGGTTTTGAACACTTTGAACATAAGAAGAAAGAATCAATTTACTGAAGTTCTTCCTTATCCTTAAGGTTTCTGCACGTTTGCATCTACAGAAGTTACTCCGCCTTTAATATTGGAAGGAAGTTACCTGTTACTGCTTTTCTAAAAATTAATAGTCAAACAGTCCAATTTGAACAATGGATGGTACTGATGGTAGTTTGCCCAAGAATGCTTATATATGGCCAACTCTAATCGCTTCGTCTTTTAGATTACCGCTTGTCAGAATTTTTAATCCGGCGAGGAGGGGGAGAACAACGTAGCACAACCACCAATGGTGAGGTAGCGATGGATATCCAACCTGATATGAAAACATTCTCGTGGTCCAGAGAAAACACTCTGCAATTGATGGACCTGTATAAAAAATATAGACATGAAGTCCGATCATTTCGGATCCGAAATTTCAAGAAACTGTGGGAAATCATCTCTGCGGAGATGAGAGAAATATATGGGGCACAGGTAGAACCATCTAATTGCGAGAATAGATGGCGTGTTTTGGAGCGAAATTATAAAAGATATATCGACAACCAAAACCAAACAGGAGCAGGGCGAAGATATTTTGAATTCAGCAAAGAAATGGAGTCTCTGTTGGGAAAAAAAAGAACATCAAACCGACAGTAATACTTTCCAGCGAAACCATCACACAACTACCTATACCCGCCCAGCACAAAGTAGGTACGGTTACCACCCAGCCTGAACCTGGATGTTCAAAAGAAAATGAACCTGGATTTTCAAAAGAAAATGAAGAATTAGATGCATTGGTAATGGAACCAAAACAAAAAAAAAATTAAAACAGTTCATAGAATCACGAGAAGGCCAAAAACCCGCAGTGATGTACTGGAGCAGATTCGAAAGGATAAGGCGGACAGGTTTAAACAAAAGCTGACTTTTGAACAGGCAAAGTTCGACAAACTAGTGGAATTAGAAACTAAAAAGATTCAATTGAAAATTGAAAAAACACACTGTTAGCAGAAAATAACAGTTTATTAAAAGAGCAAAATATGTTGCTGCGACAACAAAAATAACAGTGAGTTGTTTGGTTCTTCAAATATGTACAATTTTGCTTTTTTTTTGTTATTTTGACATGTGTACTTGAAATGATTGTTTTTTTTTGTTTTTAAGAAATAATCTTTAAGTTGAACTGTACTGTGAACTCAGGTATTGTTACTGTGGCATCTTTTGTGTGCAGTACTTTATTTATTTTTTCAAATATATTTTATGTTTTTATGAGTTTCATTAATTAAATTGAGAAATAGCGATCATCTACACTGTACAAGTTTGAAAAAGAACTAAGGAGAAATATATTTAAATATTTATTTAATCGATCAGAGTGTAAATTACAATGGTAAGCTATTAGCCACTGCATTTCTCATTGCAGCACCATCTCTATCATCTGTGACAGTTTCTGTCACCATAACATAATTGTGTTCCTGCATAACCTGGCTAACTGGACCTTGTTCCATTTCTACTTCAGGGAAATCATCATCTAAAGCTAAGTTATGTAGAACACAACATGCTCTGATAAGTTTACTATAGCATGGTCGCCCCGAAGCTTTAAGTGGTATAACTGTCTGAACTTTTGTTTGAGTATACCAAACGTATGCTCTACCACATATCGGGTTTTAGCTAATCTCCAATTATAATTCTGTTGTATATTTGTTAAATTACCCACATCTTTGAACGGAGTGAGCAGATGTCGTAGGCATGGATAATCGCTGTCACTCAAAATATAATTTTGTTGACATTTTTGCTCCAACACTGCACATATTGGAGATGCCCTAAATACTCTGCTATCATGGACTGATCCAGGAAAACCTATAACTACATCCCTGATTCGCCGTCTATGGTCACACACAACCTGAAACTGAAAAAATCAGGTTTACTCTGTGGGTTTTGTACATCATAAAACTGTATGGCATACAAAAAGCATTTTATGGTATTAAAGGCCTATTTGCAATGATTGCAAAATGAGTCTTGGATATACAGCATATATTATTAACCAAACAGATTCTGTGTTGACTTCTGTAAATTCAGTAACAATAAAGTTTTATTGACCCTGGTATGTAAATGAGTTTGTTGTAGCAAGTCCCTTAAAATCGCCTGAGTAAACTGTATCCAATGTACAAAAAAATGTTCCAATCCAAATATCTCCTCCTAACTTCTCATATTTACAATATGAACACCCAAACTTACATGGATGGAATAATATCCTTTTCTATTTATATATGAATCAGGATCTTCACTAGGCTTGTCGATGCGTACATGACCACCATCAATGACCCCTATCATCCCTGTAAAACCATGAGTAGCAAACTGTTGTCTTATATGTACTTGCTCTTCAACACTTGGCCAGGTGATAACAGTTGGAGACAAATTACTTAAGAAGTATGACATTCTGGTGACAACTTTTTTAAGAGTACTACCTGCTATATCAAATCTATCTGAAACATCTTTATATGAAGCAGCCTCATGGCCAGCAAACCATAAGAATATAATTGTGTACTCATAAGCTGTTAATTTGCCAAATTCACCACTTTGGTATGAATAATATTGTGACTGCTCAAATTTCATTGCTATTTCATTAGCAGTTGTCCGGCTAACTCGAAAGTGTTCCATAAACTCCTGGTCATTGTACTGTTGTTGTACTACCTTCAAATAGTCTTTATTTTTTGGTTTAGTTCGGTACATCTCCATATACAGCTCTTCACCACTAGATGAACTTAGGTTCGAATCGTCGAACATCTGAAAAATTTAGAATGATCTCAAATTTATATTTCATTTGCTGCCAGGATAGGACTACTTGTTGCTTCTACAAATACAATTTTGCAAATTTGCTAACATATGATATTGGACAAATTACCAATGCGCTTTGTGCTATGTATTGAAATGCAATGTCCTGAGGAGTTATTTAAAGAAATTATATGTACATATATATACAACAATGAATTTTACTTACTTTTCCAGAATAACCTTCTACACTACTAAAATGAAATGTTTATAGCATAGACGAAATTCGTCGACTAAACTTGTATAATAAGCTACCAGGCTACCACGAAGCCAGTACGAATGAATGAAGAGGGAATAAGAATAAACAAATAATCAATAAACAAACTTTCACAAATTCAGCACAGAATAATAGGTTAGCTGCCACAAAACTTGAGAACTTGAAATTTTAAATCTAATGCGCATGTCTCCAACTTGAAGTTTCCTAAAAATCCACGGATTAGTCTTGACCGTTGCGAATCGTTTCCAACCGGTTATTTTTGCTCTGAAAACGTCCGATTTTCTGTCAGGGGACTAAGATTTTTACTCTGTGAACGCGTGACGCGCACTGCTCATGCGTCGTATGATTTCTGACTGTCACTGACTGCTCTGCGAATGAAGCTTTTATCTCAAAGAATACGCGATGATCAAAGACATACCCTGTCAGATTGCGAATGTCATTTCTTTCTGTCAAGCGTCAAGATACTGCCAGGAATCAGGTGATGCATAGCTGTCTCTACTCACTAGGCCGGAGCATTGAAATTTGGCAACGTTGGAGATCAGGCCGTGTTTTCATTTGTTGTTATGTCATGTGTATTCTTCCAGGTGCAGAAAATATGGTTGGAAGGTGATTATTAATTTGTTTCTAATTATTTACCTGCACAAACGAAACTATAAAGATAACAAGATGCCTGCAAAGCGTGTAATACCAGGTTGCAGCCCAGTAGAGGACTACCAAACCATGGCCCAACATCACTTTATTCCAGATTAAAAAGAACGTTGCAAGGTGATTTTCAATGGATTTCTACTTATTTACCTGCACAAACGAAACTATAAAGTTAAAAAGATGCCTGCAAAGCGTGTAGTACCAGGTTGCAGCCCAGTAGAGGCATGAGTAGAGGACTACCAAACCATGGCCCAACATAACCTTATTCCAGATTAAAAAGAACGTTGCAAGGTGATTTTGAATGAGTTTCTACTTATTTACCTGCACAAATGAAACTATAAAGATAAAAAGATGCCTGCAAAGTGTGTAGTACCAGGTTGCACTAGCAATTGTGCGTCCGATAAGGGACATAAACAGAAGTGGGTGAAAGGTATTCCTCGGAAGGGCTGGTTATATTTATAAGGATAAAGACAATAATTCACAAACATTTCAAAGGATAAGACCTATTTTAAAGCACAATGTGGTACCTATAATGTTTTCTGGACCTCCCAAATATCACAGAAAAATACAGTTAATAGAACTCATCTGGGCATGGCCTGGGGCATACCTACGAAAGCATTTGATAGTGAAAGGGAAATCAATACCAGCAAGAATGGCTTCACAGTGACCTAATAGTGAATTTTTCTAGCTCAAGTGATAATTTACAAAGTAAATTGAGTGTTCATTTAAGTGGAAATGGAAGTGGCGGCAGGAAACAGGTTGCGTTTATTTTTATTTTGTAGTGTCTGACTGTGATGAAACAGCCACGTTACCACATCTAAGGCTCCGGCCTAGTGTAGAGTCGGCCATGGGTGATGTTTTGACATTTGTTTGGTTATAATAACGATTTGAAATTTAAAATAGAATCAAGCTTATTGTAGTCGAAATGTTTCTCCCAAAAGCAAAAATCCAAATTGTTTTTGCGATTGGGAGAACCAATTTCAACTGTACAATAAACGTGACTATCGAGCTGAAAATGTTTATCAGTGGGAAATCAAACAAGTGGAGATGTTTAATACCTTTTATTGTTAAAACTAGATAATATAAAGATGGTGCATTTGCTATATATTGGAATAAAAATCGAAAACAAACAGTGAACAGACCAAGGAAGTTGCCGAAATATTATTCAAATATATCTTACAAGGAAACTAGGGGCCATATTCCCCGTATAAATATAAGCCAAGCTTAAGCCTTAATCCCGCTTAAGTTACAAATTTTGTATGCACCGCATGTTTGAAAGCCTTTTACGCGCTTAAAGTTAAGCGATCAACCATGGCCGCTTAGCTACGCTAAGCCTGGCTTTACGGTATATCCTAACCTACAAACTATAAATTCTCAGTACCTTGATCTTGAGTTTGAGTATCTGTACTCTATTCTGTATGTGTGTCTGTCTGAGGACTTCTGAAATTGGTGAAATGAAAAAACGTAGTTACATATAATAATAATAATTCCTATTTTACTACTATAATTTTTAGTCAAATGTACCCCTTATGGAGCAATGAAATTGGCCACTAACTTTTTTAGTCATAAATTTCAATATACTGAACCATGGCCGACTTTACTCACTAGGCCGGAGCATGAAATATGGCAACACTGAATCAGCGGGCCGAGTTTTTATTTGTTGTTATGTCATGTGTATTCTTCCAGAGCAGAAAATATGGTTGGCAGGTGATTATTAATGTGTTTCTAATTATTTACCTGTACAAACGAAACTGTAAAGATAAAAAGATGCCTGCAAAGTGTGTAGTACCAGGAATAGAGGACATACCAAACCATGACCGAACATAACCTTCCAGAGTAAAAAGAACATTTCAAGGTGATTTTTAATTTTAATGTGTTTCTAATCATTTACCTGCACAAACGAAACTATAAAGATAAACGCCTGCAAAGTGTGTAGTATCAGGTTGTACTAGCAATTGTGCTTCCAGTAAAGGACATAAACAGAAGTGGGTGAACAGCACAAGTGAACAGTATTCCTCGTATGGGCTGGTTATATTTATAAGAATAAAGACAATACTGTACAAACATTTCAAAGGATAAGACCTATTTTAAAGCACAATGTGGTACCTACAATATTTTCTGGACCTCCCAAATATCACAGAAAAATACAGTTAATAGAACTCATCTGGGCATGCATCTGGTCATACCTACGAAAAGATTTGATAGTGAAAGGGAATCAAGACCAGCAAGAATGGCTTCACAGTGACCTGATAGTGAATTTTTCTAGCTCAAATGACAATTTACAAAGTAAATTGAGTGTTCATTTAAGTGGAAGTGGCAGCAGGAAACAGGTTCCTTTTATTTTTATTTTGTAGTGTCTGACTACGATGAACCAGACATCAGATGTAAGTGGTATTAGTAGTAGTAGTAGTTCTAAAAAGTATTTTTCTTAATTTATTAACCCAGATGAACTCTAATACATATAAAATGTAATAATTATTCTGAAACTATAGGCCCACTATTTGACAGCTAAGCCACGTTGCCACATCTATGGGCCATATTCCCCGTGTATATATATAAGCCAAGCTTAAGCCTTAATCCCGCTTAAGTTGCAGATTTTGTATGCACCGCATGTTTGAAAGCCTTTTATCGCGCTTAAAGTTAAGCGGTCAACCATGGCGGCTTAGCGACGCTAAACCTGGCTTTACGGTGTATCCTAGGGCCATATTCTCCGTTCAGCCGTTTAAATGAAGCTTACAAAAGCTTGGCTTGAAAGTAAAGCTTGGCTTATGTTATTTTTGTATGCACCGATATATCATCAGCTTTGCTTAGTTAAGCCGCCGGTAAGTTTGGCAACGTTGCTTATTTTTACCACATTGCTGTTTTGTGTCATAGAAACTTTATGTATCATGTATCAACCGTCAGACAAGGGGCCGTATTTTTGAATCACTCGACATTTGTCGTGGTCGACTTTATCTCGAACAATATATATCGCATGCGAGATTCGTATCATTCGACATGGTATTTTTGAAAGCCACTCGATATTGCTTTTGACATGTCGACTGAAAGTACGTAAGTCGTTTCTTAGTTTTACCCAACAACCAATCAGCACGCAGATCGCATCATTGCGGCAAATTTTAAAATACAAGGGTATGCATAGATAATTTACTTTGTTAATATTAACCCCGGAATTCCCCTTCAGGTAGGCACTTAAGGCACTAATCTTTTATTTCCTGTGCACAATGGTAATTTCCTTTTCTGCTTTTAATGCGATTAGTTATTCACATTGGTATACTCTCAAAAAATATTCATTCGTTCAGTTATGTAGTATTGCGACTAGTATCGACTATAAAGTTCTGGTTATGGATGAGAGACGGACAGCGTACCCTTCGGGAGAGCAAAAGAAGTGTCTGGTGGACAAATTAAAGGTTCATCCGCTTTTAATAAGCGGAAAATTCACTAATAGTTTCACTAGGCTGGATGCCAGAAGGGAGTGGGAGAGAATTGCCCAAGAACTGAATAGTATTCCTGGAGCACGTAAAGACTGGATACAGTGGAGAAAAGTAAGTACTAGTGCTGATATTTGTACATTGTGCATATTATGAGACTATAGTTTTAGGAGTTTTTAAAATGACGAAAAGGTCTCAGATCAGAGCCAATAACATAATTAAAAAAAAAATGACAAAAGGTGTTTTGTTTTTTAGTGCTGGCAAGACCTAAGATGCAAAGCCAAAAAAGTAAATGCCGACAGCATACGACATGCGAAACAGACAGGCGGTGGACCTCCTCTACCCCCACAGCCATCACCAGCCGATAGGGAAATAATGGACTTGATAAACCCCATAAGTTATACTGGACATACTACAGTTGAGGAATCCAAAGTTGAATTCGTACACTGGGAAGGCCTAGATGCACCATCTACAGTGACCGAAAATGTACTGAGTAAAATATGTAGTCGACCACAATGCATTGCTTTTTGTTTCTAGTCACTTACCTTGTTGTATAGGTCTGCTTCTAGGTCCACTTTGTATGATAAGTAGTATGTTGCGATACTAGTTTGAGTTTGTTTGTTAATATTAATTTTCCTTGTATAATCCTTTTGGGCATAAGCTCACCAATGGTTAAGTAGAGTAGCCTTCGGCTAGACTTCGCCAACAGCATACTTATATTTTTTATATTGCTATTTTATTCAGGAACAAAAGTCCTTTATTATTATTATAAGAATGAGAAGCCTCATATTATAGTGAATAGCTTGTATATCCTCTTCAAACCCAGCATCCATTTAAATTAACATTATGGTTTTGATACACTCATAGGTATTATAGTTCCATTCAAATGGACAACACTGATTTACTCCAAAAAAGACATATAAGAAACTTATCATGGAAAACCATAATGTCCACTCAAATGGATGGTGGGTTTGAAGATGATGTATCAATCGGATCAGTTAAATAGGTATCACATATTTTTATAGATCATGACTACAACGAGCCGGAGCCCTCGTGCAGCTACTCCTCTGAGCCAGCTCCATCAGTAGCCACACAAAGCTTTACTAAAAAGGGTTAGTTCTATATATGTAATATGTTCTCTCTAAGATATATTATTTAGACATGGTCCATAGGCAAATTGCACATAATGAAGCAAAGTTTAATATAATAACATGTACGTCCCACATATATAAAAATTTTGGTTACTCAGATCTATTTGGGAGTTAGGTTTCTTAGTGTGTGTCCATATTTCATTGTTGAGTAAGAGATCAGGCACTGAAAGGTCAATCATGACCGAAAACTACCCCTTTCTTGATTTTCTTTCTGAAATATAAGGCACAACGAGAAACTTCCTATAAGGTCAGTTAAATCTCACATCTTTTTCCTGATCATGACTACAATGAGTCAGAGCCCTCATGCCGATACTCATCTTATCTTGATATACATAGAAACAACATACAACCACCAGACAGTCATTTATCTGTACTCTTTAGTTACTACTTTACTTAAATATGTAATTACAAACTACTCTGTTCTCTCTTTCTTTTGGACACGCTTCAGTAGTGAATTGGTCAGCTAGTTCAATTTATGTATATAAAAAACAATACATATGTACATATATTAAAAATCTTATGTATTTATAAATATTATCATTAATAAATTTATTGTTTATAGAAACTCGTCAGACACAAGAGTCTGCCCAGGAGACACCACGAAGGACAAACCAATTGAAACCTTCAACAAAAAAATTGAGGGCAGCTACATCAGCCAGTGAAAATTTGTCTGATTTATGCAAAATTAAATTAGAGATGAAGAAAAAATATTTTGCAGACAAATTACAAATGATGGAGCGAAAAGAGGCACGTGCGGCTGCACATGCAGCAGAGTTGCTGAAGCTAAGAAAAGAAAAGTTAACTCTAATGGAACAAAGAGAGAAAAGAGAAGTGGCACATGCCAAAGCAGTATTAGAATTAAAAATGCAAAAAAATAAATTATTGGCAGAAATTGCTAACAATTTGCAAAATAAACAAATAATATACTGTTTCATAAAAATAATATAATGAACATTACTGTGAATATTATTAATAAACATTAGTGTAAATATAATGATCAATTGTACATTTTTTAATAATAAAATAGGACCTAAAAATAGTTTTGAATTAGTCTTCTTTGTATTCTTCTACCTTCAGCTAGCAGTGGATTTACTCTTGGGTTTTGAGACTCTTCCCTATATGCCACTGTATTAACCAATGAACCAAAGTCTATATTCTCATCTCCTTCACCTAACTCTGGTTCCTCCACATTATTTGCTATGCAAATATTATGGAGAACAGCGCAAGCATTGATAATTTGTGAAGCTGTTTCAGGTCTATAGTGTAACACGCGATGCTTTAATAAACATCTAAAACGGGATTTTAAAACACCATTACACCTTTCAATTGTACATCTGGTGATTTTATGTGCATTATTGTATCTGTCCTCTGGTGAATTTGGTTCGGTTTCATATTGGAGAGGCGTCAACAGCCATGGTCGTAGGGGATATCCACTGTCGCCTAAAAAATATAAATGGAATGAATTTTCACTTATGATAAAAAGTGAATGACATAAAGCACTTGACTTGTCTAAGATTTTTGGTATTTAGCACTAAGAACTTGTTTGCAAAATTAGAAAGGTATCATATGCTCATGCTACAGTTTGAAAATTGTTAACAAACCATGCTATTTCATAATTTTCAAGCAGAAATTTGTTGTGGCAAGTTTTTATGAAATAATAAGACATGAATGTGATCTATATGTCATAATTATGCCAATACCCTTAACCCAACCTATTCTGATGATCTGTGCCAATACCCTCATATAAGGTGTTACCTTATTTGAGGGTGACAATATTTGTAATAGGTATTACAAATAAATAAATAAATAAAAATGTAATACTAAATTCTTTAATGTTTCAACCAAAATACCACACCATTTCTGAGTTCAATAAACTTATTGTTCATTGCACAATTGAGATAAATAATACCGTTTGATTGGTGGCATATAAAGTATTTATTTGGTCATGGTAATGTTCATTTACATACCCAATAAATAAAAAGAGTTTTCTCCATGCCCATGAAGCTGCTCCATAAATGTCTTCACATTACAATTATTCCATATGAATGCATCATTTGTACTTCCAGGATAACATGCATTTATGTTCAATATGCGCAAATTACTATCACAGATCTATAAAATATGTATATATAACAAAAATTTAAAGAATAAAACTGTCATATATTACCAGTTGTACATTAATGGAATGGTAATGTTTTCTGTTAATGTACAAATGCTCTGGATAATCAGGATGCTGCTGGTGTGGTGAGATGATAGCAACATGGGTACAGTCAATGCAACCAATGACGCCCGGAAATCGAAATTTCGTATAGAACCTGGAAAATTTTTTATATAGCAATTATATTTAAAACTTAATTTGCATATCGTACTGTTCACGAAGCACTTGCAATTCCTGCAATGTTGAAGGAAACTTTATCCATTCGTTGAAAATTGTAGGATGGTTAAGTGCCTGTATTACTTCATGTATAGTTTTTGATACAGCGCCTTGACTCATACCACTATGTAGGTTACTACCAATATCCAATTGGTAACTTCCACTGGCGAAGAAACGCAATGCTGTTAAGACCTGTGCAATGAGAAAACAGTTGAAAACTAACCACTAGTTATTCATGAAAGAAGTTATACCTTTGTTTGAACATCCAATGCAGAGTTTCTTGAAGCAGGTGACAACAAACCGGAAAGCATATCGATCAATTGGCGTACCACAGCTTTTGGCAATCTATACATTTTTCGAAATTGTGTATCATTTAACTCGAAAGCATCCATTCGACAATGCATATGATGACGGGATTGTTCTGATGCGATTTCAGCTTCCTCCACGGTTTCTATCGCAGCTAACATTGCTAATTCGTCAAAATTGGCCATTATTTTCGGTAAAAATACACCTCCAAATAAACAATAAACGCACAAAATAAATTTTGACATTCACAATTAGAAACACAAATTATTAGAAATATAAAATGACATTCGACAATCGACGTTGACATAGTTGCAACTGCGCATGTGTCGACCGATGACGAGTGAAAATCTCGCATGTCGACGGATATCCACCGCTCGATGTAATTCGCTCGACATATGTCGCATGAAATGATTTCAAAAATACCATCTCGAATAGTTTCGATCGAGATTCGACATATCTCGCATGCGACATAATGTCGAGTGGTTCAAAAATACGCCTCAAGGTCTCAGCCAATTGTCATTTCGTACGGATTTATGTTTGTTTACGTTTACACTTCACATTATGACACGTGTTTTCATGAAGTTTGGATATTATCTCTGATTAAGTTGGCGATACTTTAAATTGTTAAACCTTAAACCGCTTGTGATTTGTACTATTACTTTCATCTTACGTTCAGTATATTGAAATTTATGAATAATTATGACTAAAAAAGTTAGTGCCCAATTTCATGGCTCCATAAGCCTCATTTAACTACGTTTGTTGATAAAAGATTCATTCAACTAATTTCACAAGTCCTCATACAGACACACAAACATCAGTACAGAATACATATACTCAAAATCAAGGTACTGAGAATTTGTAGTTTGTAGGTTAGGACACACCGTAAAGCCAGGCTTAGCGTCGCTAAGCCGCCATGGTTGACCGCTTAACTTGAAGCGCGATAAAAGGATTTCAAACATGCGGTGCATACAAAATCTACAACTTAAGCGGGATTAAGGCTTAAGCTTGGCTTATATATATACGGGGAATATGGCCCCTAACCTACAAACTACAAATTCTCAGTATCTTGATCTTGATTTTGAGTATCTGTATTCTGTATTGATGTATGTGTCTGTCTGAGGACTTGTGAAATTAGTGAAATGCATCTTTTATCAACAAACGTAGTTAAATGTAATAATAATTCCTATTTTACTACTATAATTTATAGTCAAATGTACCCCTTATGGAGCCATGAAATTGGGCACTAACTTTTTTAGTCATAATTACTCATAAATTTCAATATACTGAACGTAAGGTGAAAGCAATAGTACAAATCACAAGCGGTTTAACAATTTAAAGTATCGTCAACTTCATCAGAGATAATACCCAAACTTCATGAAAACACGTGTCATAATTTATGACTCATAATATGAAGGATATGAAGTGTAAACATAAACAAACGAAACTTGATACATGAAACATAAAGTTTCTATGACACAAAACAACAATGTGGTAAAAAGAAGCAACGTTGCCAAACTTACCGGCGGCTTAACTAAGCAGAGCTGATGATATATCGGTGCATACAAAAATAACTTAAGCCAAGCTTTAATTTCAAGCCAAGCTTTCGTAAGCTTCATTTAAACGGCTGAACGGAGAATATGGCCCTAAGGCTCCGGCCTAGCGTAGAGTCGGCCATGACTGAACGTAAGATGAAAGTAATAGTACAAATCACAAGCGGTTTAACAATTATTTAAAGTATCTTCAACTTCATGAAAACACATGAAGTATAAACATAAACAAACATAACATAAATCCGTACGAAATGACAATTGGCTGAGACCTCGTCTGACGGTTGATATATGAAACATAAAGTTTCTATGACACAAAACAACAATGTGGTAAAAATAAGCAACGTTGCCAAACTTACCGGCGGCTTAACTAAGCAAAGCTGATGATATATCGGTGCATACAAAAATAACTTAAGCCAAGCTTTAATTTCAAGCCAAGCTTTCGTAAGCTTCATTTAAACGGCTGAACGGAGAATATGGCCCTAGGCTAGGAAAAACTGATACCACCTCAAACATAAAATTATTCAAAAAACGATAACTAAAACATGATATATACATACATATACAGGGTTGGGATAAAGTATGGAATCAAGCAAATAACTTTGGAACGGAAAGGGTGATATTGCTGAAAATTTGCAGGCAAGTGTAGTGACGTCTAATGCATCCGAAGACATTATGTTAGCTATTAATGTACTTCCGGTTTAACCGGAAGTACCGTCAACTTTTTAAATTTAAATGGGACACCCTGTATATTTTTGCAGATCTTAATTCATCTTTTTTTCCCGAATGTGTATTTTTCAGCTAAGTTAGTTGTTTTCTTCTACCTGAACAGGTTTTTGTTTATATTTCATGGCCTGCTACGTTGGTTATAGGTAGGCAAATTGAAAAACGCCGATTTGCTTGAAAATTTAAAATTAAATGAAAACTACCAGAGATTGATATGCACAACCTGATATCATTAGAAAGGTTATCAAATTCTACTTTTAACCGTATAAAAAAAATTAGGCATTCCCATTTGAAAAAATCAAGTTATCGCTGATCGAAGTTTCCTTAATTCATCGACCGATTTCTCCAAGCATAAACGTAATTTAAATTTGACAGTCTCATCAAAGCTGACGCATTCTATGCTTAGTAATACGGCAAAGTCACAGCCTTCCAAATTTTATAATCTCTGCGATATTCAATTTTTTCCTAATATCTACATATACCGAAAATGGTGATTTACACCTAAACGGTTCGCTTTAAGTCCCACGTATGATACATAAAGTCACAATAGAATTCATCAAGGAATCTGAATATGCAATAATATATGGGGTGTTCCATTTAAGAATACATAGCTTTGATACATTTCGTGCTTTTGGGACACCCTGTATAACATGAAAATATTTTTAAAATGTAGCCTTTATGGGTCTCCATCCATCCCAAATTATTATTTTCTTTTGTGTCAAATACTTTAGCCATAATGCTCCGTGTCGAATAACGTGAATAACCCTGTATAATTATTTTCGATACCGATACAAAATTATCGATACCAGCTTGGAATGCCTCAAAAAGTATCGATGACAAAAAACTCGATATTAGTGCAGAAGCATCGAAGTACCGTTGCCATCCCTACAAAAAACCCATCCAAAAGTGGGGATGCGCGTGTAATTTCCGCCGACTTGAGTTATTGTGCTGGTTGTTTATTATGTTGTGCTATGGCAACCATTACCACGATCCAGTACTTTATTCAAGTGACAAAACCCAAAAGTATCACAGAACATTATCTTTTGCTGTGAACACGGAACTGTTAAGGAATTGGTTGCTCTATGAAATGTCACTAATGATCTGACAAATAACAAAGTATCTGAACAATATATGATGTAGTAATAATCAAATACATTACTTATCTGAACTTCATCGACTAATTACACTCATACACTTATTACAATTTAACAAATTTTAATCGATTTTCCTTCTATCATCTGTCACTGCCGTCAATGTCAAACTTTGGCAGCCTGACAGCTAAAGGTGCGTTCTAACGTATGGCAGCCAGGAGCGCGTTCCGGATCATCACAATATGTATCAGGTATTTATAACTTCTCTATTTTAAAATATTAGTTGATCTAAATTTGTTATTATTTTGATTCCACTGTAATTACTCAATCAATGTGTCAACAGCGCGTTCTTGTAGATAAGTCTTTTGTAACAAAAACTATGTCAGCTGTCGCGGCTCCGTGATCTGATATTTTGAGAGTATGCGTATCTCGCAAAAAAAAATTCAGAGTATTTCACTGAAGTTGAAAATTTGTAGATAGTTGATGAAAGTTCATCACAAAAAAATATGTTAACTGCAAAATCTGTGTGACTTAATAATAATTGATCGGTTGATGTGGATACAGGTTGTTTGTACTTTGGCGGTAGATCACAAAATCTTTGGTAACAATTTCGGTCGAACATCGGATTAGCTTCCAGTGTTTTAGACAATCATACATCTATGAGAGACAGATAATTTAAGTCGTAACGTTACCTGTGAGAAACGCTGAACATTCGTTGGATTAGGTGGTAACCTAAGAAAGGAAAGCAGGTAATTTTGAATCATGCATTAAAAGTAAATAATTTGCCGGTATGATTCCATTATAAAGAAAAAGCTATTTTCTTAACTTCAACGAGACGTGATTTTTATTGATGGGTCTGCGAAGCACGAGGAGCACTTTTTCATGTTTTCTCCGTTTTTATTACAAGGCTATTGGGATAACAGATCCTAATCAAACATAGCGAATACCAAGACGTCCGACGAAGTGGAATTTGATGGATTTTGAGCATGGCCGACTTTACTCACTAGGCCGGAGCATTGAAATATGGCAACACTGGACACGGGCCGAGCTTTTGTTTGTTGTGAAGTCATTAGTGTAATCTTCCAGAGTGAAAAATAAGATTGGAAGGTGATTTTTAATGTGTTTCTAATTATTTACCTGCACACTATAAAGATAAAAAGATGCCTGTAAAGTGTGTAGTACCAGGTTGCAATAGCAATTGGGGCTTCCAAAGAAGGAGATACCAACATAACCTTCCAGAGTAACAACGAAGAGTGGAAGGTGATTTTTAATGTGTTTCTAATTATTTACCTGCACAAACAAAACTATAAAGATAAAAAGATGTCTGCAAAGTGTGTAGTACCAGGTTGCAATAGCAATTGGGGCTTCCAAAGAAGGAGATACCAACATAACCTTCCAGAGTAACAACGAAGAGTGGAAGGTGATTTTTAATGTGTTTCTAATTATTTACCTGCACAAACGAAACTATAAAGATAAAAAGATGCCTGCAAAGTGTGTAGTACCAGGTTGCACTAGCAATTAGTGCTTCCAATGAAGGACATAAACAGAAGTGGGTGAAAGGTATTCCTCATAAGGGCTGGTTATATTTATAAGAGTAAAGATAATAATTTACAAACATTTCAAAGGATAAGACCTATTTTAAACCACAATGTGGTACCTACAATGTTTTCTGGACCTCCCAAATATCACAGAAAAAGACAGTTAATAGAACTCATCTGGGCATGCCAACGAGGGAATGCATCTGGGCATACCTACGAAAAGATGTTATAGTGAAAGGGACTCAAGACCAGCAAGAATGGCTTCACAGTGACCTAATAGTGAATTTTTCTAGCTCAAGTGACAATTCACAAAGTAAATTGAGTGTTCATTTAAGTGGAAGTGGCAGCAGGAAACAGGTTGCGTTTATTTTTATTTTGTAGTGTCTGACTGTGATGAACCAGACATCAGATGTAAGTGGTATTAGTAGTAGTAGTTCTAAAAAGTATTTTTCTTAATTTATTAACCCAGATGAACTCTAATACATATAAAATGTAATAATTATTCTGAAACTATAAGCCAACTATTTGACAGCTAAGCCACGTTGCCACATCTAAGGCTCCGGCCTAGTGTAGAGTCGGCCATGATTTTGAGTCATATTTTGACATCGCACAGAACTGACATCTGCTTGACATCTTCATTGTAAACTGGTGCCATGACGTATGTGTTTTGTGTGGTAAACTGCGAACTGCGACTATTTGTTTTTACGCGCTCATTTTGTATTTGTATTTCAGAGTAGTCAATAGGCCCATCAATGGCTAACAAATTTCACGAATTCAAACATAAATTGGATGCGTCTCTTAGAGATTCATCCAAACCATGGACTTCTATCCTCGATAAAGCCGAAAAGAAGTCCGGGGTTGATCGACTATACATCTTCCTGGGTGAGCGTTATTTTTAGCCCTTAACTAGACCATATATTTTGTCTGTTTTAGCTTCCGCAGTAATTGTTGGCCTCTGGCTGGTGTTTGGCTACTGTGCCCAATTGCTCTGCAACACAGTTGGATTTATTTATCCTGCGTATGTCTCAATAAGGGCAATAGAATCGAGGGCTAAGGACGACGACACGAAATGGCTCACATACTGGGTAGTTTATGCAATCTTCTCAATTTTGGAGTATTTTGCAAATGCAATTGTCAACTGGTTCCCTTTGTATTGGTTAACTAAGGTAAATACTCTTCTCTCTATATTCCAAAATGTAATTGAGTAGTTTATGTAATGATTATATTTGAATATGATATCATACTCATGAGTAGTTAATTTATTAAATAACTGGTTTTAATGTTCGTTACCAAATGCAAAAACAAACAAAGTGACTCATCCCTTTCCAATTCAGATCATTATTTACTTGCCTTAAATATTGGTATTAGCATTCTAAATCACAATATTATAATCATCTTCATTTATTGGATCAATCTAAATAACTGTATATAAAATTTTCTTTTGGAACTTCTGCTAGAATGGAATGAGCTCCTGCCTAGTTTAGCCTAGTATCAACGATGTGTGGATGGATGATAACTGCTTCCATATTTGAGAGAGATATCTCTACAATAAAAAAATGGAGTCATTTTGATTGACTCAGTACTTCACACACATAAGGATGATACCATTTTATTGTTTTCCCATTGCACGAAGCTATAGTTTGAAATCCCATTGCAACCAAATCATCACCCACCTGCCCCCAAAAAAACATCCAACACAAAAGATCTTTTAAATAGTTTCTTGCATCTCCCTCCTTAGGAACTAAGATGTCACAGTTTCTTTCCTGAATGCTTCAACTGGATGATGGGAAACGATCAGGAGCCTCCAAACCATCTAAAAATGAACTCTGAGCTGTTTTATATTTTTAGTTTTTTTATTATTGCCATTGACACGACTTTTCAAAAACAGACGCGTTTTCCATTCTTGCCGCGGCAGTAAATTGTGTCAAAATTTCATTAAAATCAATTCAATAATTTTCGCTTTATGCAATATACGTAGAAGGAAATAAAGCAAAACTTGTACGTATACGTCACAAAATTGGTTTCTGTAATAGGCAAGCCAAAGTTCAGATGGACTTAAATAAGTGTAATATCCCCTAGGTATTTCTCCCACAGGTCAATGGAAAAACTATTATGAATACAACAAAGTTTCCAGTTTTACAACCCCTCACCCTCCAACCACCCCAATTTCACCCCCACTATAAAAAAGTAGAAAATGATCACGAATCCCTAAAACACTTAAAAATGAAGTTTGAGAAATATCTGAATCTTCATCCCAATCCATGCAGCGGTTACTGAGATTACGAGGGTAGAAAAATCGCGACAGACATACTGACAGACAGACAGACAGAGGGGAACGAGTGACGTGGATTTTCGTTATGTCACCATAATACTCCCAAAAAGCGTAATATCTCAAAATCGAAAATGTTCGCTATCACAATACTCTCCTCACCTATTGGTTTGGGAAGTAAAAATGTAGAGGGCAATAAAATCTAAAATACAACTTAGAAGGCTGTGACTTTGCTGTGTGTCTAAGCATGGAATGTGTCAGGTTGGGTAGTACTGTCAAATTTGAATTTTTTTTGGACTAGGGTAAAATTAGTAGATTAATTAAGGAAACTGCAATCACAGGTGACTTGATTTTTTTTAAACAGAAATGCCTAATCTTTTTTTTACGATTAAATGTAAAATTTGATGGCCTAACGATATAAAATTGTTGTTATGAATCTCTTGTAGTTTCCATTTTATTTCAAATTGTCAGTCAAATTGGTTTAAAATCTTTCTACCTGTAAGCAACCTAGCAGGCCATTAAAAACAAATCTTCTCAGATGGAAGAAAATATATAACAGAAATCTGCAAACAAACTAGAGTAACAAGACAAGAAATCATGGAAACTGGAAATTTGCCAGAGGAATGGAAAAGACCTTATGGCCAACCAAATTTAAAAACGGATCTAAGTATGATGCAGCAAGCTATAGACCTATAAGCCTGATATCTAGTGTTTGTAAGTGCATGGAGAAAATAATTACAAAAGAGCTTTCTACATTCCTGCTAGACAACCACACCATACCAGCAACACAACATGGATTTCTGCCAAGAAGATCAACTGCCACCAATCTACTGATGTGTTTGGACAGCTGGACAAGGGACCACAATCTTGGACAAGCAGTGGATTTCATTTACCTGGATTACAAAAAAGCATTTGACAAGGGCCCCTTTTACAGAATCTGATCAAATTGGAACATTATGGAGTGTGAGGCAAACTGTTAAACTGGATAAAGCAGGTCTCACATTTCAGGTTAAAGTTGGGCATTGCCTTTCTGACCCTCGTCCAGTTCTTAGTGGAGTCCTCCAGGGCTCGGTTATTGTCCCACTTCTGTTCCTGGATTATATAAGTGATCTGGGGCACGAACTAGTATCTGCGACGTTTTTCTTCGCGGACGACACAAAAATAAAATCCATGTCTGAACTATGACACCATTTCAAAAGACCTCCAGACAGTGGAAACATGGACCAAGACCTGGCAGCTAAAACTGAATGAGAAGAAATACACTGCTTCACATTGGACCAAGCAACCCTCATCTTCCTTACTTTTAAATCAAAATCCGAAACGAAAATTCTATTGAATGTTTGTGTGTGAATGAGCATTGGCTGTGTTGTGATGAGTTCTCAGTTTGGAAGCTGAGTGGCTATTCTACAGCTTCTGGTTTCTGTAGGTCTCTAAAGACTCATTGGGGCATTGCTATTTACTTGAAAAAAGCCATTCAATATAATGATGTAAACATCTCCAAGTATTAGGAGCAATTACACTATGAGGTAACTGGTCTACTGTTAATAAATGTGGCAACTCAAATTATCACTGTTTATAGGGCTCCAAGTGGTGATCTGGCTCGCTGCCTGAAGATCCTAAACACTGTTTTTGAGAGCCTTGACCAGACTAAACCTCTTCTGATGAATCATCTCTCAGATCATGATGTCATTATTTATATCTCACATCGAAAAACCAGTAAAACTAGAGTAAACTATAGACCTCTTACATATGACGGTTTTTGACCATGTATCAGGTGTTTCCTCATAATCCACCACCCCTCTTATCTTTTTTACTTGAAGAGATAGAAAAAAGTATTTATATGAAAGTTTTATAGTTATATAGTCATTTAAAATTAGATACGAACAAAAATAAAAAATAATAAAAAATCCTGTTTTTCGTATAGTTATTTTTTTTTAAAAGAAAGAGAGAAATATATGTTTTTCTTGTTTTCAAAAATATAGAGTTCGTTCACCTTATTTTGAAACATTCTGGAAATATTTAGTTCATATTCTCGAAAATGTGGGAGTTAACCTCAATCCACTATAACCATGGTGGCCGAAAAACAATTGAATACGGTATTTTTGTGTCTTCTGACATTTGCCAAGAAAAGGCTATAAAACCTTTATATAAGAACTTTTTTCTATCTCTTCAAATAAAAAATATAAGAGGGGTGGCGAATTATGAGGAAACACCCGGTACAGTGAGGTAGAGAAGGTGGACTGGAACTTTGTGAATGATTGCAGCGTGGATGTTGATAAGAGGTGTGATAGGTTCCTGGGGATTATTACTGATGCAGTTGAGTCTGTTTTTCCAGTGAAAAAGTAAACTCATTAAAAATGAAGTCAAGTTGATTGACTCGGTACTTCCCACACATTACGTTGATACCAGTTTATTATGTTCCCATAGCATGAAGCTTTAGTCTGAGATCCCTTGCAACCAAATAATCGCCGCCCCCCCCCCTAAATGGACAGCCTATTATCCATCCTACAAACTTTTCACTATGCATATTTCCATCATCTCTTAAGAAAGCAATGGTAGTATCTGTTTTTGAAAATAAAGGATGTCCTGATGATCCAAACAACTATCGTCCCATATCGCTACTTCCAGTTTTCCCAAAGGTTTTTGAATCAATCTTTAAACATCAATTAAATAGCTTTTTTGAAGAAAACACTTTATATTACCATACACAATATGGTTTTCGAAATAAGAGGTCTACCTCACTCCACATTTGTCATAAATAATCTTATGGACAAGATAATAGAAAACATGGAGGAAGGTGCTGATACGTTTGCATCCTTTTATGATTTGACTAATGCCTTTGACTGTGTTTCTCACGACTTTCTTCTGCAGAAATTGCAGTATTACAATTTTGATATTAAGTGCGTCAAATTAATTAATTCATACTTGCAAAATCGCTCACAGTATGGGGCTTTTGATGGAAATGTATCTCAACAACAACAAATAACACAAGGATACCACAGAGTTCTGTTCTGGACCCTTTGTTGTTTCTGGTATATATAAATGATATAAGTAATTTTCATCCGAATTCAAATTTAATACTATTTGCAGATGACACAACAAATATAAAACATAATAGAGATTTGGCATAAGTAATGTAATGGTTCAACTTCAGCTGGGTCTTACAAACTGTTTCCTGGCCAATAGATTGAACCCAAATGACACAAACACTCAGTGTATGGCCTTTTCACTTCGCCGGGTTAAGCCTGGAATACCCTGTGACAAACACGTCAAGTTCCTTGGGGTCTACTTAGATGTCATACTAACCTGGGAAGAGCACATAACTAGGCTATGTAGTAAACTCCGAAGCCTGGTTTATTTTATTACACACACAACGTGTGTCTTTGGAAGCACTCCTAGCTGCATATCATGGGCATTTTCCTCATTATGCTCTATGGCATTTTGATCTGGGTTCACTCATGTCATATAGATCGGGTTTTTCGGCTCCAACGCCGATGCATAAGGGTAATTTCTGGTCTAGGTTGGAAGGATTGTTGTCGTAATAAATTTACTGACCTTGGACTGTTTACTTTTCCTTCCCTCTATATCCTAAATTGCTTTATATATACATCAAAGCCAATTTTCATTTTTTTTTCACTTACCACTCTGACATCCACAGTTATCCCACCCGAAACTGTGGAGATGTCCTTCTTGGATTTCACAGACTTTCGAGAACCAGAAGAGGTACAGACTATTACAGTGTTAAGTTTTTTAATGTGTTGCCAGAAAATGTCAGAGCTTTACCGGACGAGCTGTTCCATGCCAAAATAAAAAACTACCTCCTTAGAAAGGCTTTTTATACTTACGATGACTTTTCAAGCAACAGTTTCCGAGATCTTACTTAGGCGTTTCTTTTTTTCCTTTGTCTGTGATGACCAAATAATGTGCGTCTCTGTTTTACCACATTCACTTATGCATTGTATTTTTCTGATGGTATTCAAATGCTGTGAAATTGTTTCATTTTGTTCAATGGATTTTAAATCGTCTCAGAGTATACTTTTAAATGTAATGAAATTGTAATGGTGAATGAACGGCTGTGTTTATTTGCTTTGACTATTGTATTTTATCTCTTTGTATTGTACGAGTATTTTGTCTATGTGTATTGACGTGTAAAAGCATTTCTAATGTAACCATTACTTATTAAATATCTATCTATATACATATGCAAGCTGTAGAATACCAAAAGGACCTAGGGGTAATAATATCATCTAACCTTAGATGGGAGATCCATATTTCTTGTACATTGAAAAAATCCAGCATGATGATGTATCAAATAAAAAAAGGCATTTCTTAATGTTTCAGTGGACTTAATGCAAAAACTTTACAAGTCATTCATCAGACCGATACTTTAGTATGGATGTAGTGCGTGGAACCCCTATTTTGGAAAAGATATTGAACTTCTTGAGAAAGTGCAAAGTTGTGTTACTAGAATTCCAATGGAAACAAGAACGATGCCATACCCTCAGGGACTGAGTCATTTTAATCTCACCTCTCTTGTGGAGAGACGACAAAGAGGTGATCTAATTGAACTGTATAAAATCACGAGTCTCTACTACTCCACTGATTTGGAAATAATATTGCACATTAGTGGAAATACAACTCTTAGAGGTCACTCGCTAAAGCTTGCCAAGGAAAGGAGTCAGAAGCTACCAAGGAAGAACTTTTTGTCTTCAAACTGATACAAACAGCCTCAAAAACAGGATTGACAAGGAGCTGGCCACTTTTCGCAACAAAATGGTGCACTATTTCTAGTTGGTGGACGTCATCTGACCCAGAACTGTGATATATAGGATGATAAAGTCATTGTGATAAATCAGTGTAAAAGCTTGACATTTTAACTGTGAAAGTGATAGTGTAAAAATGTGATATTAAGAACAACTTAAGGACCAACCTGAAGCAGTCTCATCGGCTTTAGCCGCCTACTGCTCGAACCAATAATAATAATAAGATATTAAAAATACCTTTCAACATGTCCGCTCTAACCAGAAGCAACAGCAGTAGCATATCTAATGTCAATAAAATACTTGACTGTGACAGAAATGATTATCTTTCACAGACTACTAACTATTAAGATGTAATAGAGATTAACAAACTTTAAAAAGTTATTTATTTTACTTATTTATTTAACGGGTAAAACCCCATTCGCATCTCGCATCGCAAGTCAGTTGTTTCTTCCATGTGAACAAAACTTTATTTTTCATGGCCTGCTGGGTTGCTTACAGGTAGAAAAATTTGAAAAACGCCGATTTGACTGAAATTTTGAAAATAAAATGGAAACTACAAGATCTATATCGACAATCCCATGTCATTAGAAAGGCTTTCAACATTTAACCGTACAAAAAAATTAGGTATTCCAATTAAAAAAAAATAAGTTACCTGTGACTGAGTTTCTTTAATTATCAATCTACCGATTTCACCTAGTACAAAGATAATCCAAATTTGACAGTACTACCTAGGCATTTCATGCTTAGTCACACCACAGAGTCACAGCCTTCTAAGATCTATAGACGCTGCCATATTCAATCTTTTTCATCTTACATCTACTTATAACAAAAATGGTGATTTGCCCTTAAACTGTTCGTTTTAAGCATCATGTATGATACATAAAGTCAGACTAAAATCGGCCAGGGAATCCAAATATGCAATTCAAGAAATGTAACTTTGATAAGTCACACATTTATTGCAGACCCTGCATATGGTAAATATTTTTGGAACATAGATTTTATTGCCCTTTACATTTGTTTGAGATTTTTGTTTATCTCAAATAGGGATGCAGCTGTCGTCCACCCACACAGCGTTGATACACCGTGTACAGTTTACATGTTATCCCTTTTTATTTTCAGTGTATATTCCTCATTTGGTTGATGATACCAACAGAGTTCAATGGATCGTTGCTGCTGTATCATAAGGTTATAAAGCCATACTTTTTGAAACACCATAAGACCATTGATGATACAGTGGGTAAAGTCAAGGATACTGGTAAGGGTTAATTTCTTATTTATAATGGATCGAATTGATGATTTCTTATACATAAATTTACAATTTATGACAAGATAAGATACTTTCAGTGATCAAATATGTTTTGTAACAGATTTAATGTATAATTTTCAATAATTGCTGGCTCATGTTGAGGCATCTTATAAACTAATATTTATTAAAGAATGCTATAACATTAAGGATCTTAAAATGTTTTAATAGTTTTTAGGGACTAGAATTTAGGTTAAATTTATAATATCAAACCTTCATTAGTATATGTGAACTGGAAACACTAATAATAATTATATTACGAAACTTTCTCCCGCACAATTAAAATCCCACATTAAAATTACCGAAGCCGGCTTCCTTTTAAGACTTCATAGAGATAAGCCAATGCATGAAATCTTCTACAAACATCTAGAACAGCTTAGCTGTCTGCAGTTGAGTATTTCTTTCCTAAGGTTTAGTGGGTTGAAGTCGGAGACTGACGGAATTGTAATGGCTTGCCAAGACGGTGCCTTCAACTCCTTCCTATTGCTATACCGTATACCGGGTAGATATACCCGACACCCCTTGCAGAGCTTGCCGCCATAGTAGTTAAGCGGCTCGAAAATTCCTTCTAGAAACTGTTTTGTTTGCACTTTCTTAGAAAAGCTGAGACCCATTGTATTTAGTTCTACGTACCTTAAGGAAGCAAAATCGACTTGTCGTCCAAAAATCGTACTGTGCAGTGGGTAGCAGGGGGTGGTTTCCAAACATTTTTTTGCTGTTCCCATATCTAAACCAGTTGAAGATCAATTAGGCCAAATATTATTTCAAGTTTCCAATCGGAAATATTTTTTTCTTAATTTTAAATAATCGCTGCACAATGCTTTTATATAGAGCGCCGGCGCCGTGACGAATAACCTGCTCTCCTGAAAACGCATAAATGCGACATCGTTCCACTCATCGTAACTCTGCAACAGTTGAACTAATCAAAAAAATGGTTTCTACAAACGTTATAGAGAAAATATCGAGGATTACGATGGTGCTTTTACATTGTCAGTCCGATAAAAAGTTTCAGAGCAAAAGTGAAAAATGTACAACTATATCAGCACGCGCGACCGTTGCGCCGGGCTGTCACGAAGGGTCATATTCCTATGGCCAGCCAGATGATCAACGACCTTATGTCCCGTGTGACGGTTTTTGTTTGCACGTGTTCAGTAGTAGATGTGCAGAATTAGTGTTTTATTTTATAGTTTAAGATGCAAAAAATATAAAACGTTGTAAAAAGCCGGGAAGTGACTGTAGTTTTTCCCGATTTATTATTAACTTAAAAATGGTGAAAGGCCAAGAAGCAGCTATTGTGTCTTGTAACCAATTTGTCCCCAAGGTAGCTTTATTTTCTGGTAATATTTTGTATAGTAATATTAAATGTGAATTAATTTTGATGTACGTGTCACGTTCGTCAAATCAGTGGAAACAATGGATGTCGACAGTTCCGACAGTGACTTAGATGCGAAAATCAAATTTACACAAAGCCTGTTAAAAACCAAGCTGGCATAATGTCTTCAAACCAACTATGTATCATTTGTCAAGAATCCAGACAGCTAGTCGCATCCCTAGAAATGGCTAAACAGAGATTTATCGACTGCACGAAGGTCCGTATCCATATCTGCAGGGGAAATGAGGTTTTGTTAACGCACCTGATCTCAAATTTCAATAGTTTGAAGGAGCAAGCATATCTAATAAGTTGCCATAGAATTTGCTACAAACACAAAGCTCAAAATGTATACCAGACAAAAGTATTACTTCGTACAAATCAAGGTACGCAAAAATAGTTACTACTTCTCTCGAATAGATGCACATAAAAAACTTTTTGCACGAGCTCAGTTTGATGACAAAATGTGCTGATTTTGTCAAAAACGGTTAAGAGATCAAAAACTATGTCAAGTGATAAATTGTTGATTTGAAAAAATTACAGAAACTTCAAAGATGACATTGAACAAGTAGAATCTACTGTTAGGCAGAACGAACCATGAATATTTGTCAAAAAATTATTCAAGGAACAAGCTATAGATACAATAATCCATTATGCAAAAGCGAAAATTTCTAGTTTAACCTGTGGTGCATCGGAATTACAAATATGAACAAAAAATTGCCAAAATATAAGGAGTAAGATAGGCGAAGCACCAAAAAAAGCCGAGTTCGCAAACCTAAAGGTTTCTGATTAAAGGAAACACATTCCAGACAATTTGTATTTTATTATCAATCTTCTCGTTTGCAACGAAGCAAGTAAGATGACAATGGAAACTGAATTAGTTATTATTTTCCAAGATATCGTTTTTGCAAGTTCAAACAGACAAACATTAACTCCAAAACATCCAGGATTGGGATTATTAGTTCACCAGGAAAAAAGATCTAAGAAGCTTGTTGAATTATAGAACATTATAGAATTTTAGATTGTTCTGTGCAATACTTTTGATTTTACTTTCCATGTTTTTGCTCATCACCTGACATAGTTTTTGATCTTTTAAGTTTTTTATGTACATCTAGGTATTCAAGACAAGTAGTAACTATTTTTGCGTACCTTGATTTGAACGAATCAATTTTTTTTGTCCGGTATACCTTTTGAGTTTTGTTGCAATTTCTATGGCAACTTAGATATACTTGCTCCTTAAAACTATTAACATTTGGTATCAGGTACGTGAACAAAATCAACACCTATTTCCCCTGCAGATATTAATAATAATCTTTATTCAGCGATCATCAACGATGATATAGAATGCGTCAAAGTAAACATTATGTATAAATGTATAGATACAAATAAAAAATAAAAATACTTAAAAAAACAGAACAGCAACCAACAACATTTACAACATTTAAACACCACACTAATAGAACAATAAAGTAAGAAAAACACTTATGTATAACAGCTAAAATCTAAAAAAGTAGGTTAAAACTAGATATTTTCATCATAGAGGAACTCGTTAATGGAGTAATAGGCTTTTTTTAGGAATAAGGATTTGATATTTCTTTTAAACTCATAAATACTCCCCTGTTTCATATGGCTTGGTAGCTTGTTGAACAATTTGATGCCCATGTATTTGGGACTGTTTTCAGTCATTGACAGTCTATGTGCAGGGACCTGCAAAATAGACGAATTTCTTGTATTATAACACCTGTGTGAATTAAGTACCTCAAAGGAATTGCAATTTTCCTTGACATAAAGTAATAACTGGTACATATAGACGCAATGCAGTGTCAGTATATTGTAATTGATGAAAATATTTTTGCAGTGAGCTCTGCTATTAACTGAAGCTATCATCCTTAAAACTCTCTTTTGTATTACAAAGATTCTGTGGACACAGTAAGATGCTCCCCAAGCAATTATTCCATAAGAGATGGTGGGGTGGAAATAAGAGTGATAGTAACTCAAGACCACAGATCTATCCACAACAAACCTCAGCTGGTTTATACAGTAGGCTAGAGGTAATAGCTTCTTGCATATGCTGTTTATATGTAAGTCCCATTTGCAGTTATTTGTCAGATATATGCCAAGAAATTTAACATCATGCGATTGTTTGATAGAGCCCTCTTGCGATTTAATAAGAAGGCTGTTGTTGTATTCTGCTGAACAAGAGAACCGAAGGAAAGATGTTTTTTCTTTATTTAGAACAAGACCATTTTTCTTGAACCATTCATATATTCTTGTAAATTCATTACTTGCAGATCTTGTTAATTCATAGATAGTTGGGGAACTGATGAGGAGAGATGTATCATCTGCATACATTACATAACTTCTGCTGTTGAAATCATTCACAAAAATTATGTAAAGCAATGGACCCAGTATCGAACCTTGTGGTACTCCTATTTCGCAACCAAGCATTCTGGATTGACTGTTGCTTACTTGTACGTAATGGTGTCTATTGTACAGATAACTTCTAAACCACTGAAGCGGCAATCCTCTAATACCATAGAGGTCCAATTTCTTTAGTAATAAGTCATGATCTACTAGGTCAAATGCTTTACTTAGATCTACGAATACTCCAACTAACTTGCTACCTTCATCAATTTTCTCATAAACCATGTTGAGAAATGCGATTATAGCTTTTGTTGTGGACAGACCCTTAAGAAAACCGAACTGATTAATGTTAAATAACTTGTTTTTTAAAAAGAATTCTGCCAAACAGCTTGCCACGTGTTTTTCTATAACTTTTGCGAAAGGGCTCAAAAGAGATATTGGCCTATAATTTTTTGTATCGCTAAGACTCCCAGATTTATGCACAGGTATTATCTTTGCAATTTTCAGAGCGTCTGGAAATTCTCCAGATTCCAGAGATGAATTCAACAAATAAGTAAACGGTTTGACAATATATTTACTGCATTTTTTCAGCAAGTTGGTACTAAAGCCATCATCTCCCGTGGAATCTGAGTTTTTTAGATTTTTTATTATATCAGCAACATCAGACTCGGAAGCTGGGCGAAGGAAAAAACTCTTTGGGTTATTATTAATATCTAGAGTAACAAGCGCTGGTTCTGTACTTTTTTTGAGTTGCTTTGGAGTATCTACAAAGTGTTCATTGAACTTATTGGCAATTACTAAATCATCGTAGATTCATACGGACCTTCGTGCAGTCTATAGATCTCTGTTTAGATGTTTCTCGGGATACGACTAGCTGTCTGAATTCTTGACAAATTATACGTAGTTGGTTTGAAGGTAAGTCTGCTTGCTTTTTAACAGGCTTTTTGGTATGGCGCCTAAATTTGATTTTTACATCTAAGTCACTGTCGACATCCATTGTTTGCATTGATCTGAAGAAATGAAACGTACATCAAAATTAATTCAGATTTAATATAACTATACAAAATATTACCAGAAAATAAAGCTACCTTGGGGACAAATTGGTTACAAGACACAATAGTTGCTTCTTGGCTTTCACCAGTTTTAAGTTAATAATAAATCGGGAAGAACTACAGTCACTTCCCGGCTTTTTACAACGTTTTATATTTTTTGCATCTTAAACTTTAAAATAAAACACTAATTCTGAGGCTCAATTCAAAGCATAGGACATGCACAATCCAATATTTACTAAGCTGATGCACTTCTACTACTGAACACGTGCTGAACCGCAAACAAAAATCGTCACATGGTAGATAAGGTCGTTGATCGTCTGGCAAGCCATAGGAATATGACCCTTCGTGACAGCCCGGCGCAACGGTCGCGCATGGTGATATAATTGTCCATTTTTCACTTTGCTCTGGAACTTTTTGTGATCGTAATCTCGATATTTGCTCTATAACGTTTAAAAAAACTATTTTTTTTGATTAGTTCAACTATTGCAGAGTTACGATGAGTGGAACGATGTAGCATTTTTGCGTTTTCAGGAAAACAGGTTATTCGTCACGGCGCTCCATATAAAAGCATTGTGCAGCGATTATTTAAAATTATTTAATTTCTGATTGGAGATTTCAAATAATATTTGGCTTAATCGATCTTCAACTGGTTTAGATATGGAAACAGCAAAAAAAATTTGGATTTTTTTAGAAAACCACCCTCTGCTACTCCCTGCGCGGTACGATTTTTTGACAAGTCGATTTTGTTTCATTAAGGTATGTAGAACTATATACAATAGGTCTCAGCTTTTTCCAAGAGAGTGCAAACGGGATGAAACGATAGCATTAGCCTTTAACTCTACTAACAGGCTCCAGAGACGCTTATGCATCTCTTGTCGGAGTGTAAGACGTACGCTGGGACAGCTTACGTCCATCGGCACAACGCGGCTCTACGAGTGCTCTACTATAGTTTAAGGCACTCATACGGTATCGATGCGACACCTAGTGATGCCATACGCTCCAGGAGATATAGAGTCCGTTGAGGGGAACGAGAAATGCGGGATTTACTGAAACTACTCGTTCCCCATGCTCGAGCTTGTACAGGCAAACAAGCCCGACAGAGACCTTCTCGACCACTAACAGAAGACGATGTTCGTTATAGAGTATCCGGCACCTGCCGAGGGGAACATCGTCTCTAAGGGACCGGGGAGGAGGAAAAGCGGACCAAATATCAGGAGTTGCTCGGACAACTTCGCAGGCTCTGGCCAGGCTACATCGTAAGTCTGCTGGTTATGGTCATTGGATCCCTAGGTGGAATGAGAAATACGCTGCTCTCTGCACTGCGCAAAATACCGGTGTGCCGTGCGGCGACGCACATCTTAGCCGCCAGAATACATCCTCCTTGGGTCCGTTTGCTTAGGGCGCACGATTCGCGGACCCAGTGATTGCTCACCTCACGGTGTGAGGAGTAGTCACTGGGTAATGCAACAGCAGCTCAGTGTGTCGGAGCCCGGGATGCACCTTTTTGTTTGAATATATGTATGTATTAAGATATTAATAATAATACTAGACTGTTTCATTAATTCTACTCAATTTGTTGAAAAGCATAAACAATTTCAAATTTATAAATTAATACTTTAGATCTACTAAAATTACCTGAAACAAGGAATAGGCTCTAAAAAGTCTGTAGGTACTGAATTAAGGGCCGGTTTCTCAATGTCCAGTTAAATCTTTGCCTGGAAGTTAACGGTTATCTGTCAGATAAATTGTTTAAACAATTGAAGGTTAAACTTACGAATTCACGTAGGTAAATCTTATCTGACAGTTGTATCCATAGAAACGCTACCTATCGTGACACTTTTAACTGGACATTGAGAAACCGGCCCTGAGTGAAGCATTTTGTCTAACACCAACAGGTTTGGTTTGATTATTATTGTTGTTTGCAAAAATACTTTTAAATTTAATTTTTACTTTGTCAATAATACTGAAAAGAAAAAAGATCTTCAAATAGACAAATAGGCACATTTTGGAAACTAACTAGACCTATATACATTTCTATTTTCAGCTACCAAGATTTTTGATAAACATGAATAAAAGATCTGTGAGCTTGGACAATTTTGAACACAGATAATACCCTACATCAACCTTGCAGCAGCTTGTTTTTGTTTTGTGTGAAAAGTATGACCACTGTGCCAGTTATGTTTTAAATGTAGGGGCCTAACTGTAACACCTTCTGTATTTAATATTGAAACTTTTTTTACCACTTAAGTATAAGATATGTATCTAATTTATAAGCATATTTTATTATGCACATTTGTATACCATTGGATATTACATGAGCATAATGCTAGTGTAGCTTATATTGTGAAACCTTTAATTTTGTTGATTTTATACATCAGCTATTACTAAATCTGACTGATACTTTTTTCTCATTAAGAATATAAGTTTAACTTTTTGTAAAGTTTTATCTGTAATATATTCATATTCATATTGGCGTCTTGTTACTGTGGTTCATATATACAGGGTGAGTTTTTATTACAGGATCGGTCGATAACTCCACTACTGCAGAAGATAGTGAAAAAAGTTGTATATAAAAGTTGTAGCCAAGGATATGCTCCTTGCTCAGACAATATTTTGAATTATACAGAGTGATACATAACTACGTGGTGATGCAAATATACATTTTTTAAGTGATATATTATTCCACATTTAGATTCTACTAATAATTCCTGTTCTTAAAAGATAAAGTACTGTAACATTATACAGGGTACTTCAAAAGTTAAGACCATTTTTATATTCAAATCCCTGCCAAGTGAACGTTCTGTACATTGAAAATTAATTAATCAAAATTATTTTTTTTACTTAAATAATTAAAAATATCCTCTAGTTTTAACACAGTCTGTAAAAAAAGTTGACGACGCATATTCATATACAGGGTGAGGTAGGGTGCAAAAACTAAATTTTCTATTTTTTTTTTAATGTAACCCCCTATGTTTTATTGTACCAAAAAATTGCCATCAATATACTCTTTCATGTTTGTATAATATTTCAAATATTTACATTTTATCAGTTTCTGAAATTATCGATTTTGCTGCTAATTTTAAATATATGCCTTCTATTTGTATACTGAAATTTATTTTGATAAAGTGCTATCGAATTTTATTTGTATTTAACGAACAACTAAAATACAGGGTTGGGATAAAGTATGGACCCAAGCGAATAACTTTGGAACGGAAAGAGTGATATTGCTGAAGATTTGCAGGCAAGTGTAGTAACATCTAATGCATCCAAAGACATTATGTGAGCTATTAATGTACTTCCGGTTTAACCGGAAGTACCGTCAACTTTTTTAATTTAAATGGGACACCCTGTATATTTTTGCAGATTTTAATTCATCTTTTTTTGTTCCGAATACGTCCATAGTGGGTTTGGTATTTATTTCTTAAAAAATTTGTCTCACAAATTCGACCGTGGCGGTCTGCGGTCTTCCCGTTTGAGGTAATTTTTTTTGTATTTTTTTTTTAGTCACCGTCAAACGTGTTATAGGACCCCTGTCGGGACGTAAATCATTAAAAGTTGACACACTTCTTTGTGAGTTCTCACACGATCGCCAAAACCGACTTTGAATGACCGGCATTTTAAACACCTGAAATGATAAAGAAGCTTTATATTTCCCGTTTTTACAGAAACTAATGCTAAACCCACCACGGACGTATTCGGAAAAAAAAGATGAATTAAAATCTGCAAAAATATACAGGGTGTCCCATTTAAATTAAAAAAGTTGACAGTACTTCCGGTTAAACCGGAAGTACATTAATAGCTAACATAATGTCTTCGGATGCACTAGACGTCACTACACTCGCCTGCAAATTTTCAGCAATATCACTCTTTACGTTCCAAAGTTATTTGCTTGGTTCCATACTTTATCCCAACCCTGTACAAGGCCATAATAGTATTTGATAAAGTCAAAACCCTGAATTATAGAGATAATATGAGTCAAGTATACTATCTATTATCAAACGGATCTATCAGGTAGGCTATGAAATAATAACTGACCCAGTCGGAATAAAACGATTCTTCAATCTTTCAAATGCATCAGTTTTAGAGTGCCTCCGTTCTGGATGTCGCTGTTGATAGTCGATATATTCTAGAGGCAAGTAGGCAGTTTGTAAAATATTCTCCCTCTATTTGTTCTTCCATGGAAAAATTAATTAAGCTCGGTTTTCATATAGTACGAAATTATTGAGCACGTTCTGAAAACTGCTAATATTTCAAAGCCTACCTTATAAATCTGCGTGATAATTATGGATCGCGTCTATAAAATTATTTCCTAGGCATACTTGATTTATATTATCTCTATAATAGCAGCAAATACTATTATGGCCCTATAATTTAGTTGTTCGTTACAGTAGCGTGCCAAGATTTTCGGGGGTCCCCCGCAATTTTTTTCACGGAGTCCCCTCTACATAAAACAATACTTTTTTTATAACTAAGCAGAGCCTAAATACCAGAGTACCGCGGCTGCTGTGAAAAGGTTATGTTAAAGGGGTGATACACGTTCAAGCAAGTACGCTCGACGACCTTTTTCGCCTGTGTGTCACCGAAAGTACGCGTACTTTAAAACCGTCGCGCAAACTGCCGGCGATCCAACTGGTTTGAAATCTTGCTCGTAGCTTGTCAGAATGAGTGATTTCAGCTTCACGTGTGTCACCGACGTCGAGCCGAGTAAGTTCGCGAACTTAAAAACCGCGTATAAGTACGCAAACTTTAAGGGCCGGTTGTACAAACGCTCAGTGAACTCCCGATCACGTAACCTTAAGTTCAGCGATGAACACGGTTCAACGGTTGACGCGTTGTACAAACTCCGTTCTGGGAAGGATCAGCTGAACTGGATCAGAAGAGGATTGGTAGCAATGGATATAGGGTATTTGGTGGCAAAACTAGTTACTTTTCGTTTTTAATGTTTAATGTTATGCAGGTTATGTTAATGTCACGTCTATAATGTCAAATTCTGACATTCATCAAATTTTGTTGTCGGTCAAGAGGTATTTTATTTTGCAATTTTATACTGGAATCCAAAAAAGGGCGACTAATTTTACGGCGAAAGAAGAGGGCGTATTAATAGAATTTGTGAAAAAATATGAGACTGTTTTGGAATGCCAGAAAACGGATACAAATATTCATGGAATCAAAACGGAACAAAAATTTGCCGATGAGATACAGTACATCCATAATACCGGCGGTGGGCCTTCGCAGGATTTCAAAATACAGGACTTGGACATATCAATAAAAGAAAAATCGGACCCCAAATAACAGGATTCACATCTACATTCGACGATGATGCGGAAACCTTTATTGCTGATGTGCCTACAATTCATGGAGAATTTGTTCACGATACATTAGGTACAAATATCATTTGGCATTTTTCAGGTCATTTTTCATAATAATATCATCCTCGGTCAAAGGTTCGTTAAAGTACTCCATCATGTAACTAAAGTGAAAATATCGCATTTGACTATGTCACTCACGTCGGATATTAGGGTTATAAACTGATCAGCTGGTCGTAAACATCGCCATTTTAAGCCTTGAATCGCCGTTAAACGCTCCCCGGTGGCCGTTCAACTTGATCCGAGGTTGAACTGAAGTCAACGCTTGAACTTTGTTGGTACAACAGCAAATTAGGGTTGAACTCGGTTCAAAGTTGAACTCGAGTTAAACTGTGTTTGTACAACCGGCCCTAAGAAGTTCGTACGTGTGTCACCCCTTTTAGGGGAAGTTTGTTAACACGGGATTTGAATTGGCCAATACCCGCAAGCCCACATACATGAATACTGCCTATACTGTGTGAAGACGAAACTACTATCTACGGTGATATTTCAAATCGGTTTTTTATGTTTGCTTTTTCAATAATGATATTTATTTTTGTATTTATAGGTATGTAACCTGATTATTTTTTTTATGTCTATTTTTATGTTATTTCTTTTTTTATTGTCTGTACTCTGCCATACGAATAAATAAAATCGGTTTATAGGTTTGTTGACAACCAGCATATAGTTTAAACATTTGGGGTGGTATTATTGGAAACCGCATTTTAAACCAATGTTTTCAAAAATCTTCTAAATGAAGATTTGAAAAACCTGCTGGAAAATTTACCAGTGGACTTTTTTAAGAATAATGTGGTTACAGTTAGATAGAGCATCCACTGATGTAAAACTTATACGATCCTATTTGAAAAAATAAGTTTTTAACGTTTCAAACTTGAAAATTGCTAGTCTATTTACTTAAGGTGCTTTTGAACAATAATCCTACTAAGACACAAGTATGTCTCGTGCTAGTTTTAAACTGAACTGGGTATCCTCATCCCCAGCTGGGGATGAGGCGAGATAAACTTTACCGAGGTTAACATTAATCGCAATTTTACTGATGGTATCGAAGTGAGTGTTGCAGTGTGGGTTCTAATAATAGTTTCTATTTATAAGCCGCCCAACGCATCTCAACAAGATTGGATAAACCTGTTCGACCAATTTCCTCCCGAAACACTTATCTGCGGAGACTTTAATGCTCACTATGGTTCTTGGGGTCTATACCTGAAGACCTCAACGGTAGAAACCTATCAAATGCTCTCGATAACCTAGATTTAATAACACTAAACGACAGGTCTGTAACTAGAATATCACCCCAAGGAAATCATTCTTCTGTAAATCTCACAATTATATCACCACGTTCCGTAGACAGATTTGATTGGGAGGTGTATTCGGACTCACTTGGCTCAGATCACTACCCAATAATAATTCATGCGCAGGTGAACCCCACATCAATTTTAATCAACCCCTTCAACTAAATGGAACGATATGAAAGCTAACTGGTCTACCTTTAGTAGCCGTATAGAATCGGATTTTTATGTAAACACGGAATTTAATGATCTGAGCACATCCGCTAAATTAGATTTTATTTTCGAATCACTCTCATCAGCAGCTACTGCATCCATGCCTGTAAAAAACCCTTCGTTCCGCGTTGGTGGGACGAGGAAGTTTCGAACATCATTGCGGCTCGCAAAGATGCATTGCGAGCATACAAGGACTGTTCTATCTACCAAAACTACCTAAGATAGCAAAATATCGCTGCTAAAACAAAAAAATTAATCAGAAACAAAGAAACAGTTGGATTCAATTTTTAAATAAACTAAGTAGGAGGACTCCTATAAAAGAAATTTGGCATTTCATACGTTCAATTAAGAATAAATCTCTGTCAGATAGAAAAGTTCAACTTTTCAAAGAACTAATTGATAAAATATTTGACGAACTCGCTCCACCATCTGTTTTTAGACCCATACCCAAGGCCGGAGAAAACATAAATTTTAGCTTCCACGAGCAGTCAGATTACCTTATAAAACCATTCACAGTCAAAGAATTAGAACTTGCTCTTAAAAACTCCAGGCGTACTGCACCTGGACTAGACAGTTTTACTTACAAAACGCTTTATAATCTTCCTTTAATTGCCAAAATGAGTATTGTGGATATCTTTAACGATCGGTGGTTTAGTCAACACTACGTAGAGAGACTCAAAGAAGTTGTGTTATGCCTCTTATTAAAACAACAAAAAGACCCCGAGCTACCCATGTCATATCGTCCCATTTCGTCAATGTCTTGTATTAATAAAACGTTCGAAAGAATGATTAAACTTAGATTAGAACATTTTCTTGAAGGAAGATCACTGTTGCCAATGACCCAGTATGGGGTTTCGTAGAGGTCAGGGAACCATAGATGCAATATCACAGCTTGTGTTGGATTTGCAGATATGTTTCTCTAAAAATGAATATTTGATGTGTTTATATTCATCGATTTAAAAGGGGCATACGATTCCGTCGACCTCAACATATTATTTGAAAAGATGGTTGGCATCGGTGTTCATAAAAAAGTGTTAGCTAACATATTAAACTTATTTCTTATCAGAAAAATTTATATTCATGACCATAATAACGTGTTACATGATCCCAGAATTGTAACCAACGGATTACCTCAGGGTTCTATCCTTAGCCCTCTTCTCTTTAACGTGTACACTGCCAGCCTGCATACAATTTTTGACGATAACATCAAAATCACACAATATGCAGATGTCATTTGCTTATACAGCGTGAGTTTTTAGTACCGGCTCGGTCGATAACTCCACTACTATAGAAGATAGCGAAAAAAGTTGTATATAAGAGTTATAGTCACGGATATGCTCCTTTCTCAGAAAATATTTAGATTTAACAGGGTGATCCATAGCTACGAGGTGATGCAAACATGCATTTTTTTAAATGAGACACCCTATATGTTATTCCATATTCAAATTCTACTGATGATTTCCGTTCTTCCGATATAGGGTTTTGCTACATTATACGGGGTATTTCAAAAGTTATGACCATTTTTTTGTCCAAATCGCGGTCAAATGAACGTACTGTATATCAAAAAGTAATAAATTAAATTATTTTTTTTACATGAAAAGATTAAAAATGTCCTCTGGTTTTAAAATCGGCTATAAAAAAAGTCCGTGACGCATATTCGTATACAGGGTGATGTAGAATGCAAAATCCAAATTTTCTCTTTTTTTTAAAATGTAACCCCCAATATTTTATGACCTCAAAGAATTGCTTTTAATATGCTCTTTCATCTTTGTATAACACTTGTTGTACCTACGTCCATCAGTTTCCGAGATATTTCGATTTTTCGGTAAATTTAAAATATAGCTTCTATTTGGGTAGTGAAATTTATTTATTTTGAGAAAGTACTATCTAATTTGTTTTTTATTTAACGAACAACTAAATTATGATACTATTTGATGAAGTCAAAACCCTAAATCGTCGAGATAATAAAGTCAAGTATACTGAGGAAACCATTTTGTAGGCGTCATGCATAATTATTATCAAGCAGATTTATCAGGTGTGCCTTGAAAAAATGACAGTTTTCATAACCTGGTTAATAATTCCGTACTGTGTGAAAAAACAGCTTTAAAAATTAATTTTTCCTTTGAGGGTATTTAGGAGAATCTTTGAGAAATTGTCTACTTGCCTCTAGAATATATCAACTGCTATGAACAGCAATATCCAGAACGGAGGCAGTCTAAAACTAATGCGTTGGAAAGACTGAAGAATCGTTTTATTTGGACTGTGTCGTTTGATATTTCATAACCTGTCTGATACATCTGCTTGATAATTATGCATGACGTCTATAAAATTGTTTCCTCAGCACACTTGACCTATACTATATCGTTAATTCAGTGTTTTGACTTGAAAAAGTATTATTATGGCCTTATATTTTAGTTGTTTGTTAAACAAAAACAAAATTTGATAGTATTTTCTCAAAATAAATAAATTTTACTAAACAAATAGAAGGTATATTTAAAATTTGTAGAAAAATCGAAATATCTCAGAGACTAATAAATGCAGCCATAACAAGTGCTATACAAAGATGAAAGAGCATAATAAAAGCAATTCTTTGGTATAATAAAATATTGGGGGTTACATTTAAAAAAAAGAGAGAAAATCTAGATTTTGCATTCTACATCACCCTGTATACAAATATGCGTCACGGGTTTTTTTTTTAGCGGATTTTAAAACTAGAGGATACTTTTCATCTTTTCATTAAAAAAAATAATTTTTGATTTATTACTTTTTGATATACAGTAGGTTCATTTGACCGTGATTTGGATATAAAAATGGTCATAACTTTTGAAATACCCTGTATAATGTGACAATACCCTATATTGAAATAACGGAAATCATTAGTAGAATTTGGATATGGAATAATATATAGGGTGTCTCATTTAAAAAAGTGCATCACCACGTAGTTATGGATCACCCTGTATAAATCTAAATATTTTCTGAGCAAGTATCATATCCGTAGCTACAACTTTTATATACAACTTTTTTCGCTATCGTCTACAGTAGTAGAGTTATCGACCGAGCCGGTACTAAAAACTCACCCTGTATGTGTCCCATAAGTCATACGAAACATGTCTAAAAAATATCAAATACATCATGTACTGTCTAAAAGGATGGCTAACCGACCATGGATTTAGTATGTCACCAGAGAAGTCAGCACTTATTTGCTTTACAAGACATAGACAGCAATTACCTGACTTCATGACCATTGGTGGATATGCTATTCCAGTAGTCGAAAATTACAAATATCTAGGAATTATTATAGACAAAAAGTTACTATGGACCAAGCACATTAAATATATACAAACAAAATGTGAAAAGGGAATTAATTTGCTGAAAGTAATGTCCAAACAAAAGTTTGGTGCAGATATAAATATTTCCCTAATGTTTTACAGGTCTTACATTCGCTCATTGACAGACTATGGGAGCATAATATATGGTTCGTCATCAAACACAAATTTAAATATATTAGACCGCATATAGTCCAAAGCACTGAAAATATGTCTAGGTGCGATGTTATCGTCACCAACACATGCAGTACTGACAGAAGCTCAAGAAATGCCCTTATTATTGCGAAGGCAGTTTCTAGCTGATAAATATTTAATAAAATGTAGATCATATAACATGGATATGGTCAACAGAATATCAATAATTAATACTGAGAACTTGTCAAACCCCTACTGGATACGAAAAAACTCCCCTCCTTTAGCTGACGCATTTATGGATACCAATGATTATAAACCCATTATTAAAGTCTATCAGAAATATCCAATATTTCTGAGTGACTATTATACCGCGCTACATAAGCCTGAAGTCGTATCCCCCGAATATTCCAATAGTCCAGTCTTGAACCGACATATCCTCAATTCTGTCCTGATTAGTCATGTCAGCGAAACAAATATTTACACGGATGGCTCGAAGAACAAGGATGGCACTGGGTTTGCTTTTTATATTCCATCAATCACCTATACTGAATCTTACAAAATTTCCAAAACTTGCTCAATCTATACAGCAGAGGCACAAACAATTGACAAAGCTATCGAATGGTGCATGAAAAATTCCATTAATAAGGCAGTAATATTGTCTGATTCCAGATCAGTACTCCAGGCTCTTGATAGCCACCCATTCAAGCACTTTAAGGACGATATTATTATTAATATAAAAAAAACTTATCCTGAAAGACATAACAAAAACATAATATTTATTTGGATAAAAGGTCATGCAAGTATAACTGGAAACGAGGAGGTTGATCTGGCAGCAAAGGAGGCTAGCTCATCAGGCCTTGAGTTGAAATCATATCATTATTGAAACAAAAAACTGCAAACAAATGGAAGGTATTGTACAACAACTTTGCAAGTTCGTCAAATAGCCACTATTATAAGTCACAGTTTTGCCCCTTACTATCCCCCATTTTTGCTTTTCATCTTCTAGAGAATATACTACTTTAATCACCCATCTCAAATTCAACCACGCGTTCCCAGCCCACTTCCATAAGATTGGTATCTTAGAATCTCCCTGCTGTCCTTGCAACAACATGTCAATAGGAGATATAAATCACATTTTCTTTGGATGTTCCAAGAATAGTGTATTTTCTTCTCAATTAATGTCAGAGTTAAATAAGCTAGAAATTCCACTTCCCACCAATATAACTGTACTCCTTCATTACAATAATAAATTGATTATAATAAAATTAATACCAATAATTCTATCACACAAAAGAATAACAATTATTTATTCCCTCTCAAATAACCTTTGAAATTTCTATTGCACCTTTACATCCAAGTTTGATTAAATTTGTCAGAACTTCATAGAAAGGTGTTTGCTCTGCTCCATGGTCAATCCCTGTATCATGGTGTTCCTGCTCCTCATCTCTAAATTTTGTTATGGTTTCCATCAGCTCCTTATTAGCTTCAGGGTCTTCTAACAATGTCCTTAGTTGATCATTATAATGCTCAACAATGACTGTTTCTACTGCAACTGTACAAGCCATAGCTGCTTTTTCTCCTAGCATTGCTGTTGCAGCACCTATAAAGATATTGAAAACACTCCCAGAAATAACTACAAACTTTGAAAATGTGGGATCTACTTGAAATAAAGCCACTCATTCAAGTACTTTCAAGAGATACACATGATTCAGATCAAGAGCACAGTAAATTGCCTTGAGATTTATTTTAACGTAATGATTAATTTTGGAAATGTTTAGTGCTGGCGCACACAAATAATTTTTGTCAGCCACTGACAAAAGTATCACCAGGCTAACAGGCTTCCATATAGTTGCATGAGTAACAGTGACGAAAACAATTTGGGTGATGAAACAGTCATAGTAAGTTAAATTGGCTGATTTTTTTATATCACAGGTTTGGCTACAACATCCCCTGCAATATAGGAACTTGAACCTACCCAGAGCAAACCCCGCAACATTCCAGATAGGAGTCATAACAGTTGGTCGAACCCTGTACTTCTGTATCAGTTTCTCAAAAGTTGCCTTGTGATGTTTTTCCTGTTCCCACATGTGCCTTATGAGGGGACCTTTAGAAGTGGTTCCTAGAACTGCCATTTGACCGGCGTATATCCGGTCTGCCCCCAGTTCTCCAGCATGATCCACTCTTATGATTTGTTCTAGTGTTGCACGGTCTGTCAGCGATCGGACAATGCTTGGGCTTGTATGTTGTACTCTACGAAGAGCAAGCATGGTCTTGAAGAGCCTCGATAATAATGAACAATTAAATGAATTAATTTAATTTATTGCATTAGACGTTGTTTACAATAGACGGTGTTGTTTTGATGTTTTGAATTATCTATTAGGTTAGAATGTCACTGGAATTATCATAAAACACAAGGTTAGTTTTGACGTTTGCATCAGATTGGAGGTCGGTAACACCCGAGAATAGCCATCACAGAGAAGCGACAATACCTGTCGGCACATACATACTTCATAACACATAAGGCCTTTACGGAAATTATGATCGGGTTAACCCGATCACTTGGATCACTGATCCTGACGTTCGGAAAGTGATCTATGATGTCACTATATTTATAGTTAGTTTTCTCTTGTACGGTAAGTGATCCCGATTGAGTTATACAGATCAGTAGCTTTTTTCTTAACCATCGGTTTTTTATTCTTAAACCAAGTTTTTCGTTATCCAATAACCGTTAAATCTATGGAATCATCAATCCCACTTGACAGCTGTTTGACAGATAACTGATCGATCCGGATCCATATCACTGTTGCCGTAAAGGCTTACACTTTCAGGAAATGTAACCTTTTCTTCCAGGGTATCGTGGAGTTTGACATTTGTCCTTGCTGTGTCGCTTCTCTGTGGTGGCTATTCTCAGGTAACACCCTCAGAGTAAGGTACATTTACATTCACTCCCATTAGCAATTTGACAGCAAATTTATGTGCTAAACCATGGCCGACTGTACTCACTAGGCCGGAGCATGAAATATGGCAACACTGAATCTGGGGGCCGAGTTTGCATTTGTTGTTATGTCATGTGTATTCTTCCAGGTGCAGAAAATATGGTTGGAAGGTGATTATTAATGTGTTTCTAATTATTTATAGTAAAGCCCAGAGATATACCATTTATTTACAAAGTGAGGATCTCCGCAAAAAGTGCCGACAGAGAAAGGGAACGGGGTCGGACTGGGCATTCGAATTCGTTGGAGTGGGCAACAACGAAAATGTTCATTCCATCCAATAAAGTGCTCATACATCAGTTGGTTGAACAAGATGTTTGAAACTTTATTATCTGTTGATAAATATATGGTAGAGACATTTCAATACAATCTTATAAACCATATGGTAAATTATTCCTTTCTACACTCAATTTTAACGGTAATACAGAGAGGCAACTAATTTTGAAATATGGAAGTTATATCAAAATTCCATCACAATCCAGCTGGTAGTATCCAAGCTATATGGAATCAAAAAAAAAAAGTTCTCAAGGTTACAGGCATAGAAAATATTCTATTGATTTTTCTTTAGGGGCATGACACAAAAACAATTGGGAGTATTCTTTTTATGCAAAAAATTATGAGGTCTTGAACTGTACTGTATTGTTGTTGCAAAGTAAGTTTACTGTGTTGGTATATTCTTTACGTGAATCTTCAAATATATTATATATGCTTACCCTACCTCTTATCACTTGGTGAAGCTTGCAGAAGTTGCGCCCAGTTGGATGCCACTTAAGATTGGAGGCACTGTGCTTGGAAGAGTTAACTGTGCGAGATTTTTTGGGTGAAAAAGTTTTAAATTAATTCTTCCTCACTTTTTGATCCCTTCCGTACTTCTTTGGTACAAACAAATGCCTCCTCTTCCAGTTTTGCTTTTGTGTCCACGGTTGCTCGGGACATTCTCAGAGTATTGAGACAAATTATATTCTCGTTGGTGGGGTTGTTGACGTGGATTATCGTTAACGACAAAAATATTTCCATATTTCGTAGGAATGATGTCGTCATCCCGTCTTAGGTTATTTCAGTATTTGAAATTTTTTATGACTTCTAGAACATACCTTGGAGATGTACAGGAGACTCCTGAGATTATTTTGGTGTCTTGAAAATTGATTTTGTCGCCTTTAGCGATGTTATCTTCTGCGAGGGCAGAGCCTGTTGGATTATGGTATCTTCATGTACTTTTAAACGGGTTGTAACTGTTTCATCTGTTTGATCGATGTCAACCCTACCACAGAAATGCATTATTTTGTAGACATCAACAGATGATGGAATAAATCATTGAGATGTCTGTCTGTATGTGTATCTTTCCTCTATAAGGAGTAACCTGGGTATGGAGAAGCTAGAGCGTCAAGGAAAAGAAGAGAGCAATATTTCCCGAATCCATTATAAATTTCACTTTCTCATGGGCTGAGTAGAAATGCTTTAGATGAGTATCCAAGAAACATATGTTAGACGTCATCCTCATCGGTAGAGTCATCAAGATTTATTATAAATTCGCTTCCATGATTAACTAAAAATCGACCAATTTGTCTATATTCGTCCTCAATGACCCTTACTTTGTTGATGTTGCTAAACCAGTCTTCATTATTCATCATGTCAATCTCAGATTTGATCAAGTCTATAACTTTTTTGTCAAATTTTGGTTCAAAGTTTTTCCTCCGGATTCGTTGTTTTAGTTGCCCCCAAATTAATTCTATAGGACTGCAAATGCAAAAATAGGGAGGCAACCTTAAGACATCATGACCATACTTTTTAGCTATGCTTTCTATGACATATTGTTTCTCAAACTGTTCAGTGTGGAGGACTTGCAATAATTCAGTTTTTTTGTAAGTTTTTTCAAAGTACAAATCCTGTTTTATGAGAAAATCTTGTATTTCCGCCTTCGACGACGTTGAATTCGGAATTTTGTACCTTTGTCTGGTGTGATAGCTTGAGTTGTCCATTACGATGACGCTAAATGGCTTTAAAATGGGAATAAGGGTATACTCAAACCATTGCTCAAATATTCCCGAGTCCATGTTTTCGTGGTAGTCTATATTGCAGTCTTCAATTTTCTTTCCGCATAATTTGAGTGCGTTTTCGACCTAGCCGTCAGATGATCCGCAGTGTAAGATAACTATACGGGATCCTTTATTTGGTGGAACGCCTTTTAGCTCACACTTCTTTGTACCGTCGGTCCATCCCTTTTTAGCGGTATCATGGGTACCATACCAGGTCTCGTCAAGGTAGTACACTGACCTCCCCTCGTCCCGGTATTGCTCTATCTTATGCAAGTAATCGTGCTGCCATCCCACAATCCTTGCCATTATAGCCATTCGTTTGTTCACAGTTCTGTACCTGAACCCAATCTTCCTAATCCATCGCTGCAATGTACTCCTTGGATACTGTTTCCCCATTCTAGCCAATTGTCTTTGAACGGATTCGATTGTGGGTAGTTCATTAATTTTGTACTTTTCGTACACAATATTCCTCAATAATTTTATGATCGTGGGATCTAGTTCTTCTGAAACACCAGCATCAAACCTACGCTTCCTCTTTTGTGGCCCCTTTCTCAAAATTTCACATACTGTTGGATATGGAACGTGTGTTAGAATTGACGTCTTTTTGATCATACTCCCCTTATTTTCATTCTCCAGATCCTTCCTTAGTTCATTATCATTTAGTACTATTTGTTTTGCATCTGCGCTAAGATGTGACCTTTTGTGAGGTTTTAGTTCGTCTACCTCCACCTCCCTCTGTTCAAATTCATTATCAGTGTCCGTACTATAGTCACTACTTTCACCACCGTAATGACAAACCGCCGACGTAGCTTCACTGCTACAGGGTAATTCACATCTCTGTGAGATCCCATTATCTTCCCAAGGCCGAAACATACTCTAGCTGTCACACTTCCGAAAAAACGTCCGATTCAGACAGAAAAGTAACGCACAAAAGTAAAAGCAGATTGGCGTTATCAATAACGGTAGCAATACCTGCCCAAACAATTTGACTAAGTCCGGTCCTCTTCATCGATCGAGTCCCTAATAATCCTGGAATGTGTCGGTCTTATCATAGTTCAGTCAAAATATACATCGTGAACGTCATCCGACAGATTTACGTTCAAATACAACTTAGTGTTTCATTTTCACCATCCTTAAAGGTTACGTTTTGTTAGAAAATTGGTTAAAAGCACATTCCATGAATTGGTTACGAGTACGAAAGTAAAATAATGGTAACCATTGAATATTATCAAAACTGTATCTATTCCAAATGATGAACTGTACTAAGAGATGGTATGCAGTTCTTATATAGCGCAAAACGTACACAAATGGTATATCTCTGGGCTCTACTTTACCTGCACAAACGAAACTATAAAGATAACAAGATGCCTGCAAAGCGTGTAGTACCAGGTTGCAGCCCAGTAGAGGACTACCAAACCATGGCCCAACATCACCTTATTCCAGATTAAAAAGAACGTTGCAAGGTGATTTTTAATGGGTTTCTACTTATTTACCTGCACAAACGAAACTATAAAGATAAAAAGATGCCTGCAAAGCGTGTACTACCAGGTTGCAGCCCAGTAGAGACATGGGTAGAGGACTACCAAACCATGGCCCAACATAACCTTATTCCAGATTGAAAAGAACGTTGCAAGGTGATTTTTAATGGGTTTCTACTTATTTACCTGCACAAATGAAACTATAAAGATAAAAAGATGCCTGCAAAGTGTGTAGTACCAGGTTGCACTAGCAATTGTGCGTCCAATAAGGGACGTAAACAGAAGTGGGTGAAAGGTATTCCTCGGAAGGGTTGGTTATATTCACTGACTATTTGATTTAATAGTCGGTGGTTATATTTATAAGGATAAAGGCAATAATTTACAAACATTTCAAAGGATAAGACCTATTTTAAAGCACAATGTGGTACCTATAATGTTCTCTGGACCTCCCAAATATCACAGAAAAATACTGTAAATAAATTTTTGTTAATTTCGTTACACGTCGTCTGTGACTCATTTTATAGATCAATTCTTCTAGAATAATCTTCGGTTGACTGGTAAATATATGTTCCTCCCTTACACTTTGCTTTTATGCTAATAAACAAACCGCTTTTCCTCGCCTATACATATTCATAATACTTTGGGTATATGCTACCTAGCCTAACTGGCTTATAAATTCTAGATTGTAAAAATATTCTATGCAAGCAACCAGTATTACTATTCCGAGGTATATGGGTTGCCTACCCTAGTGCCTACCTACGAGGAAATTGCATTACGATACTATCTTGTAATTTATATGATTTAACTTTGCAAAGTTGTTAGTTTCATTCTTTTAGTGCATTTTTCGTTCCCTATTATGAGTTTATTTCATTTATAATAGCAATTTCACCCCGATTTGCAATTAAGACTTTAGTTACTTCGAGGAGTTTGGGTTGGCAGCCCGTCACAGCCCGCCCTCTCTATCCCAAATTTTTTATCAACAGGCTTTAACAAAACCGCTTGAGCCTCGACCCTGAGTTGCTTCTTTCTCGTCGATCCGCAGCTGCAACAGGTCAGGTTTGTGTGTCTTCTTGGCCTGCCACCATCTTTTCAGTCCTTTCATGAAATAGTTACGATTTCATTGCCGTGGGGTTGACTTTGAAGTTTATTCACTCTCCTTCCGCGAGAGTTCTATTTGAAGTACCTAACCCAATAACACGACATTTTGTTTAACTGCGTAGTGCGCTGTTACAATCAGCGATTGTTTCGTAGTGATTTCGTATTTTGCTAGCATTTTGCCGTTGATATCGAACCTTTAGTCTCTAGAATCGATATAATTGATTTAGTTTCATTTTCTGGTTAGGTTGTGAATGCCATACTGTTTTATATGTGTTTTCAGCCCAAGTGTGTGCATCTGCTTCCCGAAGGAACTGACCTGGTGCTGATGTCGATATAAGTGAATACACACCCCTTTCCACCTATTTCTGGACCCTGGAAGGATTCACAGGAGTGTGACTGCAAGCTGTTCCTGCTACTTTGGATATAGAAGGTACGTAAAATTTGCTTATTTCAAATTTGATCGACATATTTGGCAGCTATCGAGCTATTTTACGTATTTTCGCGTCTAGAGTTTGTGGTCACCTCCAAGTGTGACCTTCATTCCGTTTTTTTGTTGTTCTTTTGTACTTTTTTTTTGAGAGAGAGAGAAGCACACCTTTTTATTTGGTAGAGTTCTGTGTAAAAATTGCTTAGTTATTGTTTCCGCCATTTTGGGCAGCTAATGAGCATTTTTGCATAGGTGTCTAACCTTATTCAGTTTTCTTTGTACCTCGTACAATCTTTGAGAGAGAGAGAAGCACCTTTTTTTATTTTTGGTAGTTTTGATAGTTCTTGAGTGTGCTCACACACACACATTTTGCAAATTTGAGCTGTAATTTTGCTGTACGAATTTGACAATTTTTCCACCTTTTACAACCGATACAGCCTACTGAAGTACATTTCTGTGAGACTAAACGTACTCATAGATTTTTGTTTCTTTTGGAGTTATCGTTTTATCATTGGAATGTTTATTGAGGTATAGTTGCTCGTACCTGGCAACTACCATTCATATAGTTTCAATTTTCTGGATTATTTGTGATCTTTGATTTTTTTTAGTCATTTTATAAAGCATTAGTGGGCTTGATAATTTTTATTTTGGCATTACCTTTGAAGATTCTAAATTTCTGGAGCACTAGAGCCAGCAGCAACTTAATAGAATCATAGCCTTGATTTTTTTTTCTAAAATCAATTAAACTGCTTTAAACTTAAGTGAACTATAGCCTTGCTCAATTCAAGACCTTTTTTTAGTTTTATTTTAAGTGTTAGACTTGAAAGGCCTATCAAGTATCTAGGTTAGGTGATACTTTGTTGATACGTTATTGATACTTTATTTTAAAATTATATTCCCTTTTACATATACAGATGTGAACCGTTGTGGGGAGATATCTGCTATAGCTTTGTATTTAACTTTTAAGAAATTTTTAGTATAGAATTTAAGCATTTTATAGGAGATCTTTTATTAAATTTAAATAGATATTGTTTCAACTAAATTGTTGGGGGCTTTTGACTGTTCAATTCAAGGCCAAGTAGTACGCCTGAGCTTGCATAACGTTTTACATCCTGGGGTTTCGCCATAGAGGGTCCAGACACTAATCCTTCCCTTTTTTCAATACTTTGCATGACGGCGGCCGGAAGTGGTGGCCGAGCCAGACTCAGAGACCCTTCAGCCTGAAAAGGGAACCTGAGGAGGCTGCCAGTCGTCAAAGAGGACCCTCTGAAGGAGCTGTTAGAAGGAGCCCGCAAGCCGACCTAGGAGGAGAAGACAACCTCACTTAAGCAAGCCAGGTTGTATCGTTCGTCTTAGCCAGCCACCCCTTTTACAAACTGTATATATAATCCACAACTCACTACTTTATTATACTTTAAAATTAATATACTTGTTACTATTTAATTCTCTTTTAAATTTTCTACACCTATCCCTTCAGTGTTTCTGGAGAGGTTGGGTAATTTCACTAACTTCCTTGGAGTTTTGAGGTGAAAACTCCTGGCGCCCTTTCCTTGAAGTTTTTTTGAACCTTTAGAGTAACCTCGCGTTAAAGTTAGTGCTTTTGCCTGACATCTCTTACAAGAGGAAAAGGGTAAGTTGCCAAGGATTCACGACCCGCCGTAAGTAAACTGAGCAGCCCAAAGGCACCCCAGTTTTTGCCAGCTTGAGGGTCTCAACCTAGTTGGGACTTTCAATCTAACATTACAATACAGTTAATAGAACTCATCTGGGCATGGCCTGGGGCATACCTACGAAAGGATTTGATAGTGAAAGGGAAATCAAGACCAGCAAGAATGGCTTCACAGTGACCGAATAGTGAATTTTTCTAGCTCAAGTGACAATTTACAAAGTAAATTGAGTATTCATTTAAGTGGAAGTGGCAGCAGGAAACAGATTGCGTTTATTTTTATTTTGTAGTGTCTGACTGTGATGAAACAGACATCAGATGTAAGTGGTATTAGAAGTAGTAGTAGTTCTAAAAAGTATTTTTCTTAATTTATTAACCGAGATGAACTCTAATACATATAAAATGTAATAATTATTCTGAAACTATAGGGCCACTATTTGACAGCTAAGCCACGTTGCCACATCTAAGGCTCCGGCCTAGTTAGCGTCGGCCAAGGCTTAACCCACAAAGCTTAACCTATGTCAACACTGTGCTGACATTTACATTGCACAAAATTCGAAGTTCACTTCAAATTTCAAATTGCAATTTGGACAGACGCAAGCAGCTTGCAAAAGCCAAGCAGAAATAAAATTTTTAGGTTAAAAACGTCGTAGAACTGTCGTTGTTCGACGTTTTGTGGTTTTAAATCACTTCACTATCAATATTATCAATCAGTATTTTGAATTCACGATGGAGATGATACAATGATACCGCCAGCGAACCACATCCTCCTATTTCTTATTTTTTTACTCACATTGCGTGCATTCAGCCATGGCCGACTCTACACTAGGCCGGAGCCTTAGATGTGGCAACGTGGCTTAGCTGTCAAATAGGTGGCCTATGGTTTCAGAATAATGATTACATTTTATATGTATTAGACTTCATCTGGGTTAATAAATTAAGAAAAATACTTTTTAGAACTACTACTACTAATACCACTTACATCTGATGTCTGGTTCATCACAGTCAGACACTACAAAATAAAAATAAACGCAACCTGTTTCCTGCTGCCACTTCCAATTCCACTTAAATGAACACTCAATTTACTTTGTAAATTATCACTTGAGCTAGAAAAATTCACTATTAGGTCACTGTGAAGCCATTCTTGCTGGTCTTGATTCCCTTTCACTATCAAATCTTTTAGTAGGTATGCCCAGATGAATTCTATTAACTGTATTTTTCTGTGATATTTGGGAGGTCCAGAAAATATTATAGGTACCACATTGTGCTTAATCCTTTGAAATGTTTGTAAATTATTGTCTTTATCCTTATAAATATAACCAGCCCTTCCGAGGAATACCTTTCACCCACTTCTGTTTATGTCCCTTATTGGACGCACAATTGCTAGTGCAACCTGGTACTACACACTTTGCAGGCATCTCTTTATCTTTATAGTTTCATTTGTGCAGGTAAATCAGTAGAAACCCATTAAAAATCACCTTGCAACGTTATTTTTAATCTGGAATAAGGTTATGTTGGGCCATGGTTTGGTAGTCCTCTACTCATGCCTCTACTGGGCTGCAACCTGGTACTACACGCTTTGCAGGCATCTTTTTATCTTTATAGTTTCGTTTGTGCAGGTAAATAAGTAGAAACCCATTAAAAATCACCTTGCAACGTTCTTTTTAATTTGGAATAAGGTGATGTTGGGCCATGGTTTGGTAGTCCTCTACTGGGCTGCAACCTGGTACTACACGCTTTGCAGGCACCTTGTTATCTTTATAGTTTCATTTGTGCAGGTAAATCAGTAGAAAGACATTAATAATCACCTTCCAACCATATTTTCTGCACCTGGAAGAATACACATGACATAACAACAAATGCAAACTCGGCCCCCAGATTCAGTGTTGCCATATTTCACGCTCCGGCCTAGTGAGTACAGTCGGCCATGATTCAGCAGACTCAACAGTTGCGAAGCAGCTACCAAATTTTCCGCTGAACGCGTGCGCTACCTAGCAGCTATCAATCCAGCGGTCGCTATTTCTTGTAGCGATAGAAAAGTAGGCTCACTTGGAGCGGATCGGAATAAGCTGGCTTTGTGAGTGTCACATGTTATGACACCTGTTATAGGTTATGTTGTCATATTTTAACGAAAAAGTCCACACTGCACAGTCCAAAACTTTCATACAATCTGACATATCCTTTTATTTTTAATAACCTCTCAAATCTCAAATGTGACAACTCATTTGACATTTCACTGACAACTGGTAGGCGTCACAAACTATTAATTTGTGCTATTAAGGTGCTATTAATCGTGAGATCTGAGAGCGCAAATATAATGCTTTTCAGCAGAACGTCAACTGTTGAGATGTAGCGGCTACAAAAGTAGTGGCTCCCGATCTTTCTGCTCATGGCCGACTCTACACTAGGCCGGAGCTTTAGATGTGGCAACGTGGCTTAGCTGTCAAATAGTGGGCCTATAGTTTCAGAATAATTATTAAATTTTATATGTATTAGAGTTCATCTGGGTTAATAAATTAAGAAAAAAATGCTTTTTAGAACTACTACTAATACCACTTACATCGGACGTCTGGTTCATCATAGTCAGACACTACAAAATAAAAATAAAGCAACCTGTCTCCTGCTGCCACTTCCACTTCCACTTAAATGAACACTCAATTTACTTTGTAAATTGTCACTTGAGCTAGAAGAATTCACTACTAGGTCACTGTGAAGCCATTCTTGCTGGTCTTGCTTCCCTTTCACTGCCAAATCTTTTCGTAGGTATGCCCAGATGCATGCCCGCGTTGGCTTGTCCTGTATACACTGAAACACCACTAATCCATAACCCTACTTTTTTGTCAAGTGACACAGAACATCAACATTAGAACGTTGCAAACAAGACAAAACATTTCTTCCACAGAACAAAGTACATTTAACAGAATCATGGCCGACTCTACACTAGGCCGGAGCCTTAGATGTGGCAACGCGGCTTAGCTATCAAATAGTGGGTCTATAGTTTCAGAATAATTACATTTTATATGTATTAGAGTTCATCTCGGTTAAAAAATTAAGAAAAATACTTTCTAGAACTACTAGCACTAAAACCACTTACATCTGATGTCTGGTTCATCGTAGTCAAACACCACAAAATAAAAATAAACACAACCTGTTTCCTGCTGCCACTTCCATTTCCACTTAAATGAACACTCAATTTACTTTGTAAATTGTCACTTGAGCTAAAAAAATTGTTTGTAAATTATTGTCTTCATTCTTATAAATATAACCAGCCCATACGAGGAATATCGTTCACCCACTTCTGTTTATGTCCTTTATTGGAAGCACAATTGCTAGTCCAACCTGGTACTACACACTTTGCAAGCATGTTTTATCTTTATAGTTTCATTTGTGCAGGTAAATAATTAGAAACACATTAAAAATCACCTTGCAATGTTCTTTTTACTCTGGAAGGTTATGTTCGGCTATGGTTTGGTATGTCCTCTACTGGAAGCACAATTGCTATTGCAATCTGGTACTACACACTTTGCAGGCATCTTTGTATCTTAATATTTTCGTTTGTGCAGGTAAATAATTAGAAACACATTGAAAATCACGTTCCAATCTTATTGTTTACTCTGGAAGAATTACACTAATGACACAAGCTCGGCCCCCGATTCAGTGCTGCCATATTTCAATGCTCCGGCCTAGTGAGTAAAGTCGGCCATGACAGAATAGAACTCGCGATATTCCTAGGTCTTACTCTTTGCCTAGGTGTTGCTCCACAAAACAGCGTGTTGCTCACTCCACGAGCGCCACCTGCGCGGTTGTCCGCAGCGCGATATTAGGCGCTTTCCTTTTACCTGATTTATCTGATAAATCCATAGATATCATAACCTAATATGGATCGGCCCTGTCCGATCCTTCCCGTACATCGCCGCGTACGGATAGCAGCGCGAAAGAGATAGAGCTACGAAACAGGCAAAAAGCCCGTTTATTCAATGGATTATATATGGAGACATTATACTTTTATGCATTTTTTGAGCGCGTATATGGATATTTTCATGCAAATGTTTGAAGATTAGGAAAACACTGATAAATATTAAATTGTTTGATGAAAATGTAAAAAAAAACTTCCGAAATAATGTCATTTAAATTCATATTAATGCGACGATGGAGATTTTAAAAATATGTCTCTTGATACGAATACATATCTGCAAATAATTTGTTTATACCTTTATTGGCTAAATATCGAAATGAAGGCATTGTTGGGACCCCTTGTAATGATTTATTTTTATTAAATTCCTGAAAAACAATCAACATATATATAAAAATATCCATATACGCGCTCAAAAAATGCATAAAAATATAATGTCTCAATATACAATATATATACATAATACTAATAATTCAATAGAAATTCATTGATTGTGATAGTTTTTAATCTTTTATTTAGAAGTATATGTATTATAGATTTCAACGATGTGGTGCTACAATATTATGAATTGTCCTTGGTAATGTTTTTCTTTTTATAAAATTACTTGACTACTTGTAAATATAATTAAACATAATGACACCAATAAATTATCTATATCTATCAAATAAATACATAAGATAAAATATAAATTGGTACGCTCATAGCATCAATGAATGACTACAGTAACACAAACTCACAGCTTAAAAGAATATGATCATTTTACATTTACAATATATTGCAGTACATACATCTGTAGGTGATTGGGTTATTATCATAAATCATATATGTCAAACAGCAACAACATTTTAATCAGAAACTGCAGAAATTAGTCTTCCTTCTGGAGGTTCGTCCCTGAGAGAAACTCTTTCAAATTTAATTCGCTGTACCAGCCAAATGCAGCAAGAAGTATCTCAATACATTGTCTTGGAGAGACCATCACTTTTCAAATCGTAGACATAGCTCGAAAATGTTTGTGTGTTAAATACATTCTGACAGAGAACAATTTTGAAGTTGCACAAAAAATTAACAGGACCAACTAGGGCGATTTTAAAACAATTATAAATTGATGTTTAAATGAATTAATTTTGTGAACTGTTGTCGTATTCTGGAAACAACTTCATTTTTTATTTTATTTAAAGTGGAAAATATATTACCTTCCGCACACAATATACTACTATAAGCCATAACATTAAATGAATAAGATATCAAAAGCATACCTTGCATACCTTCAATATCAGAGAGTTTTCAGAATTAAGTTTATTTTTGCTCTTAAGATCATCTATAACAGCATTGAGGTTTTTCAACTTATGAGCAAGTTTTCGCTTTTGCTGACGTATAATTTCATAAAAATTATTTTTCTGTCTTATCATTTTCTGCGAAACCTGCCAGCAAGCCTGCCAGTATCTCTTCTGCTTTACAGGGCATTCCAAGTCGTCCTCTAGAAAATCTCCAAAATGGACAGGATCACGTCTCCTAAAAATTCTACTTACATATACATCTAACGAAAAATATTTCTCCATACCTTTTTCTATTTATCCTGACAGAAACAGCTCCATCAGCTGTGGCTTGCCTTGTTAAGGTAGCATTATCACATGATGTTGATGGTACTAAATTTTCAATATGAACTGGCAATAGAAAGAAATAATTCAAGCATAAAGTATGTTATTATACAGCCTACAGCTATACTTACAATGACCGTTTTGTTAAAATCCTTCGAGTTCTTTCTACTTTTAATAAATGTCCAGGAAAATCAAAAATATTGAGGGTACAGCATCCTTTTCAAACGTAATGTATCCATATGAGCCTCAACATAGTCACTATGTTTGAAATACTTGCTGCATATAACTGCCCTAGTACCAGGTACAAAGTCCTTTCCCAGCAATGCTCCTATCTACTTTTTCAGCAAGGCATATCATCTCTTGGAGAGCTAAAATTGAAATATCACATTCTTTTATTTGTTACCTATCACTGGATACTTAATTGGCAGTTGTCTCAAAAGGCTTAGAATTTCAGAAGCTACAAAGAGACCGCTGTTTTTATCTTTCATCAGCTACGCTTTTATTGAACTGAATAACGAACATGTGTCATACACACAAACGACAAGTGGTAAATAAGTTCTTTCATAGGCAGAAACGACTGAAAAAACGTTTTATTTATCTACAGGCATATTTTAGGACGTTCGTAAATCCATATGTATGTACAATAATGTAGAGTAAAAACGTGCTACACAAAAATGATACTAAAATATAAATATATTAGCTATACTTACCAATGGAATTTCAGGTTTCCTCCTTTAACATCCCTGGATGTACAATTGAATGCTGAACAAGAGCTCACCATTGTTTTACAATAAATAAAACACGATAAACTGAAGAGATACACTGAAAATCAACGTAAACTATACAGGCGCCGATCATTGTTTTGCCCGGTTCTTTATCCGTCTCTGTCGCGCCGCTACTAGGCGCACGCTCTCTCTCTTACGGCACGTCCATATTAGGTTAGAATGTCAATGGATAAATCTCACTTGTGACGTCATGACTCAGTTCGATGTACGTTCCTTTTGTTTTCTGAAACGGAGACTAAAGTGAGATATTTTACCCCCACTTAAGCCCATCTGCACAAGTTCGAAACGAGTGTCTCGCGACAGTAAAAGCTTGGCTGCGTGGATCATGCGCAGAACGCGTCATCCCAGCTGCTCCTTATATCATCCTTGCGATGTTGCCGTACCTCGTATATGTGTGAACACTGTGGACTGTGTTGACCGTCAGCCACGGTTGATCTCACCACCATTGTGAACTAACCCAAGCCAAGCCTTTCCTTTTTGGTTTTGTTGTGATCAGTTATCAGTGATTTTTGCTTTGATTTTTCATCGCATTTGAATTTACGCTATTTAAGCAAACATGGAACGGATCCGTTGTACAGAGTGCCGCTCTTTCTTTCAGGAGAGGAAAAATTTGTATGCTCATATTCGCAAAGTGCATAACAGATAGCCTCTCGAAAATGCTACCGCTAAAAAAAAATTAAATCGAAGAAAAAGAACACCCTGAGGAGCAACATTCGTATTCAGATCTCCATAATTATTCTGCATCTTCATCTAGAAATTCTAAACTAAAAAGCTCCTTATCATGGCTGCTTTGAATTTGTTCCGAATTATAGAAATCTATGTTTGCATCTCAAGTATCATTCTGTTGAAATTGAGCTGGAGGAATAATTGTTTCAATCAATTTTATCCATTTTGTTTTTTATGACACTATCCTCTAAATAACTTGCAGACAAAGCATGTTACCTAGGACTGTGACTCTTATTGTGAATCAATAAATACAACTAGAAAGACTTTATTGGAAATGGAGATATTATACATATTTCTGCACATTCTTGTCAATCCCATATAATTTGTAGTCTTGGACCCACACTTTTTTTCAGATTCAAATAAGCAACATTTTTAAACCTTACAGAGGTGTAATGCAACTACAAAAGTGACCAGGGTGGTAGAAATAAATCGTACCTAATTATTTTGTAAGCTACTAGAATCCCACTATGCATTTCACTGTGGATTAATGGCACTATACATAGTATTATCAAGTAATATTACTTTGCAAAGTAAAAAGCCACCGATATTAAAATCTGGAAATGTTCGGCATAATGAGGCATTGCAATCCTCTGAGATTTTGTGATCAGTTGATCAGTATTTATCTATGCATATACGCGTAGCACCAAATATGGCAACGTTGCCTCTCCCTGACGTAAAAGTTTTTGTGCGCATGATCCATACAGCCAAACTTTTACTGTCGCGAGAGGCTCGTAGTTCGAAAGGTAGATCACTTGTCTCAGATCATTTACATGTCAAATAAATGAGGTTAGGATTGTATGTAAGTTTGAATGTCAGCAGGTTTTTCCGGTTTTATGGCGTATAAATAGTCGATAGTGTAAGATGAGTGACGAAAAACGTAAAAATCTAGGTTATGGAAAGGATCGACAGATAATAGAACCATAGCATATTACAACATTTTGAGGAATGACATTTAACTGCACAAACACGTTCCTTTAACGCATCTGAGCATCTGAGGTTTCCAACTGAGCTGAGCGAACTCATTTTTAAGTGATCTGAGTAAGTGCAGATGTAAAAGGAAAGCACCTAATACAAAAATAATTATCGATTGCGTGACAAAAATTTGGCGCCAAACACAAAAACAAAATGATCGAAGGTCAAAATAATATGCGTGGATCATGCGCAGAACGCGTCATCCCAGCTGCTCTTTATATTGCGATGTTGCCGTACCTCGTATATGTGTGAACACTGGACTGTGTAGTGTAGAGTCGGCCATGACTGTGTTGACCGTCAGCCACGGTTGACCTCACCATCATTGTGAACTTGTGAACTAACTCAACTAACCCAAGCCAAGCCTTTCCTTTTTGGTTTTGTTGTGATCAGTTATCAGTTGTAATTTTTGCTTTGATTTTTCATCGTATTTGAATTTGCTATTTAAGCACATGCACGGATCCGTTGTACACAGTGCCCCTCTTTCTTTCAAGAGAGGAAAAATTTGTATGCTCATATTCGCAAGTGCATAACAGCTAGCCTCTCGAAAATGATGCTACCGCTAAAAAAAAAATAAAATCGAGGAAAAAGAACGCCCTGAGGAGCAAAATTCGTATTCAGATCTCCATAATGATTCTGCATCTTCATCTAGAAATTCTAGACTAAAATGCCCTTATCATGGCTGCTTTGAATTTGTTCCGAATTATAGAAATTTATATTTGCATCTCAAGGATCATTCTGTTGAAATTAAGCTGGAGGAATCATTGTTTCAATCAATTTCATCATGGCCGACTGTACACTAGAGTAGAGACGGCCATGATTTTATCCATTTTGTTTTTTATGAAGTTTTAATTGTAATAGTTATAATAATCCACTATCCTCTAAATAAGTTGCAGACAAAGCATGTTACCTAGGACTGTGACTCTTATTGTGAATCAATAAATACAGCTAGAAAGACTTTATTGGAAATGGAGATACATATTTCTGCATACTCTTGTCAATGTCAGTCCCATATAATTTGTAGCCTTGGACTCACACTTTTTTTCAGATTGAAATAAGCAACATTTTTAAACCTTACAGAGGCGTAATGCAACTAGAAATGTGACCAGGGTGGTAGAAATAAATCGTACCTGATTATTTTGTAAGGTACTAGAAACCCACTATGCATTTAACTGTGGATTAATGGCACTATATATAGTATGGAAAAGGATAGATATATGTAATTATCAAGTAATATTGCTTTGCAAAGTAAAAAGCGACCGACGTTGAAATCTGGAAATGATCGGCACAATGAGGCATTGCAATCATTGCATACTGTGTGATTTTGTGATCAATTGATCAGTATTTATCTATGCATATACGAGTAGCACCAAATATGGCAACGTTGCCTCTTCCTGACGTAAAAGTTGTTGTGCGCATGATCCATACAGCCAAACTTTTTACTGTCGCGAGACGCTCGTTCCACTTAAGTACTCCCTGGAGTCCATCGGTGGCTTAGAACGGTGAGTGATGTTGGGTGCGAAGCATGAACTAGGGTGCGAGGAGTTTCATGCAAGCTGGGAGATGAATAGCAGGCACTATGGTAGCAAGCAGGATATCCCGAATCCGATTTCCCGAATCCGAATTCCCGAATCCGAATCTGTCTGTCTGTCTTGATGCTGGTATAGCCTCTAGACCTATCCCTGTTTCACAGATTCTATCACGGAAGATGCTCGAGTGAGCTCTCTCAGATAATAACACCACAGGCCGTCCGAACCAGGAACACTAGAGAAGCTCTGCGAGCTCATCCTTACCTGGTCGAGGTCCTTACTCCCCGAAACAGTCTCCTCCAGCATTCCTTCTTTTGGAGAACTTCGACGCTGTGGAATCAGCTGCCGGGGAATTTGATTCCCGACGGCTACAATCTGCAGCGTTTCAAATCTAACATGAACCGATACTTATCCTCTCGCAGCGCTTCTACAGCGCCATAGGGTTTCAGCCTTTGCGGGAGGCCGACCGTAAAAAAAAATTATGAGTGAGAGAGAGAAAAAAGGAGAGACACACAGAGAGAGAAAGAGGTACAGAGAGACAGAGAGAGTCAGAGAGAGATAGACACATGGAAAGAGAGAGAGAGAGAAAGATGGCGAGCGAGAGAAAGACACTGCGATGTAATTGAATAAGATATGTTTTATTTATTTATATATTAATAGTTTCGAAAACAAGATTTCAAAAAATCTGCATGACATAAAGTTCAGAAAAAGAGAGTTCTGTTATATATAACACCATATTTCGGGTAATGTATGTTATCGTTGAGTTTCATAAGTTTCTTTAACAATGGATGACAAAGAAATTAAATTGCTGTTATCCTTCCGCAGATGAAGCAACAAATTTTCACCAATCAGGTTTTTTCTTTTTTTTCATACCTTTGTACGATATGTTATTTGTCTTATTTGACACACAGACTACAAATACCGGGTTTACATAATACCGCCACCGGATTCAACTATATTATTGCCTTTATCTAAACGTCATTTACTTGTGAAATATACCAGAGTAATTTTCCAAGTTTAATAACTGTCTTACACGAAATAATATGTCACTACATACCTATCAACCAACCCCTGTCTATCCTGGCAGTATTATTAGGCATGGCATGAGCGTTTAATGGTTTAATGTTATTTGTTGTTGACGGTAATGACAATGCTAAGTAATTACCAATAATACCGCCGCAGTACTCCAATTGGTTAAAGGCCGGCCAGCCCCTAATATCCCCTTACCCCAAAGTGTAATGGGCCAACATAACCTCATTAAACGATAAAGGAGCCACACACGATAATGATAACATATAAAACTTTATTGACTAATTACATAAATGTTATAACAAAATATAGAGCTTGATTGCCACAGTTTAGCTACACTTAACCACAAAAGCTGCAAATTTAATATAATCTACGTTTAAGGCCCGTTTGCACCGGTTACACTTAGGTGAACCTTAACTTTAAGTAGCGCTTAAACTGTCAAATTCGTTTGCACGGTCTACAAAATCTGTTTTAAGCCTTACTTAGAGTGACATCAAACTAAGCCGAAGATTTCTTTGGCTTAAGGTGATATAATACTTAGTGATATAACCTGAAAAGCTGACAGCTTCCACCTTATTTCTTTTCGATATACGCAAGGCAAAGTTCAAAAATGGATTTATTCAGAAATCATTTAATAATATATGATGATGACAAGCGGGCGGAAGTGAAATTAATTATTTCAGGGATACCTAGGCAAATTAAAGAACGACTGAATCATTTCAATATGCTGGATGAATTAATTTTTCAGGTTCAGAGCGACGAAGCTCACTGCCACTCGAGCTGCCACTGCACATTTTGGAGTTGATTTCTCTTTTTCTGTGTAATTTGGCTGCCTTTTCTTATCTTTGTCCTCCATTTTTTGTTCAAATACTTAATGCAATAATTTTTGGGGAGACAGTCAATACAGTTATTCAGCGGAGCCCTGCAATCAACGACTTTGCGTCTTGCAAATTGCGAACACAAAACATATAGATATAGATTGCGAGACTGTATGGTGGACGGGATCACAAACCATAGCTGGACCTGCGGCATAGGACCAACGGACAAATCATAAAAGTCAAATTTCAGAAGTACAAATTAAAATTCCCTAGAATTCCGGCGATGCCAAATTGTAAGCTCGCTTAGCTAAGACTATGTTAAAAGGAACCCCAGCAAACCGCTTTAATCTAAGGTTCAGATTAACTCTAAGGTGCACCATAGCTAAACTGCAGATTTAAGAGTGAGCGGTGCAAATGGCCCTAAGTGTTGAAAAAATGTAACAAAACATGAATAGGTAGATACCTATACCTATTCATGTTTAAAAGCTTAAAGCTTTAAAAACAACATTACCAACATGAACAATTTATGAAACATTGAGAGACAATAACAACAAAGACAGAATCACGAAAGTAGTTTATACTAGAATTTATTCCACTCGCGTTTTAGACCCACATATGCTTTCGTTTTTAAAAAAAATCCTCCCGCAATCGTAATAAAATTGTAGTGTCCAAATTCGTGACAGCAGAGTGAGGGTCACAATTTAAATTGGAACTGACGTTACGTTTAGCATTAGTTCGGTATTCGTACGTGTGTCATGACAATCGAGCATGTTGGACTCGAAATTGGGTATATATACCTACGTCGTAGATTTCCTCCAGCCCAGCCCAACGTGTATGGACGGTTTTAGAGGTAATTTGTCTGCCAAATACGAAGACGGCAGCCCAGTTGCCTGCTGTTCTATCGACCTTCCCAATTTTAAGAAGGCTAACCTCGCTACTGGGCGGAAAAGGCGCTCCTATATTATCTTTCAACCCACACCCCCCCCCCCCCTCATCCATTCTCGCCCTCCTGCCCGCAAATTTCACTATTCCACCGCCGCAGTTCGTTTGTTAAGTGCACCTATCATAACAAATCACAACTGGAGCGTAGATACGGGGGTCATCAGGGATGAGACGTGCCCCTACCCCTAAACTAAAAAAACGAACTTCCTCTCATGTCTCTGACACTTACTATTTGCCCCTTTGGTCCACCGCCCTACCACCTACATACCCTTCCTCCGGAACACGACCATCTGACCATCAAAATTACAGCTCGTTCACACGATGCGGTCATTAGGTCATTAGGTTTTTATTTGGCTGTCGGAGACAACACGCGACTGAAACGACGAAATTGCCGTAGATTCACCGTGCGTACAGGGTGACCTACCCACATAGCACTGGATATTCTATGAATATTCTCTAAATCTCCTATATGTTCCATGAATATTCAGTAGAATCATAGAATATTCGTTATTTCTCTTGATTATTCTGGATTATTAGCATAATATTCCTTATAGAATATTATTATTTCATCCACTTAGGATAATCAGTGATTATTCGTTTAATGTCTGAATTATTCCAGAATATACCAGTAATATTCTTCATAGAATATTATTTTAATAATCTACTAAGAACAAGATGTAGCTATTTTCTGACGAACATTTAGTAGAATTTATAATAGAAATATCTGTATGTAGGCAAATATTCATGAGGTATTATTAATTTATATTTGCACATTTCTCAGTAAATTAAAAAACCTTCATTCGTTTTGCGTTCATCCTAAATATACCTAATAAGTACCTATTATGTGCAATTTTCAAAAGTTTATTAGTCATTTGCCAGCAATACAGATACGGCATCCACCGACGATAAAGTGACAGCATCTTATGCTGATGTATGGTGACTATGGTGTCGTCAGTTGTCAATCTTGTCTGGTTGTCACTCGCTTCAAGTGTTCTGTCATTCTGTGCTTCAACATGTGGATGTCGGCATTTTAGCAATTCACGAGTTTTATTCCTGAAAGGCCTGCATTTATACCCAATTTTGTACAATAAAGTTGCTGGTTGTTATAAAGTGTGTGACAGTGTTCCAAATTATGGTCACCTACTATGGTGTAAGGTTCATTATATAATGTGAGTAGAATTTTGAGGTTAAATGCAACAAGTTTACATTTTTACACTTTATTTAGGCATCTGGACTGAGATGTCCAACCACTTAACTTTTGTGACCATCTGGCACTAGTGGATGCCATTATTTTTGGAACAGTATCCATAATTCCCTAAAAATGTTTCGTATATGAGGTAATTTAGACAAAATGTTCCTCCTAGAATATTCAAAAACATTCTACAAAGATTGTTCATGTGATATCCGTGGGGACTATTCGGCGGAATATTCTAGGAATATAGCGTGTTTTTCCCATTTCGAACATTTACAGAATATTCTGTAAATATTCTAATTATCCATGGAATTTATCCAGAATATTCATAATATCTGTAGTGAATGTGAACAGAATATTCTCATATCATCCGGTGCTATGTGGGTAATAAGACTGAACACCGGCAATATCTCGGTAGCCGTTAATCATATAACTTCGAGCAAAAAATATTATTAGGTAAATCGGCTAAGAGAAATCGCTGGAAATTGATTTCAAATTGTAAGTCAAGATGGCCGACAGTGAAGATGTCCGGAATAAGGGTCATCAAAAATGTGTAGATATTGTCAAAAATCGGTGTCTGTTACTATTTCGAAGTGTGTAATTTGTGAGTCAGTTTACCACACATCTTGTGCGCTAAGAATTCCGGGGCTAATTGCTGTGGAGAAAAACAATCAAGTGAAATGCTGCCTCAAAGAAGATGAGGTTATGGAGGGAAGATTTGTTCCGGACAGCATAAAAAGGCTGATCGACGCCAAGAATGAAGTGCTGAAGGGTAAAGATGAGATAATCATAGAGCTAAGAGAAAAAGCGATCCTCTTACGTGAAAATATTAAATTATTAGAAGAAAAAATCGATTTCCTCCAAAAAAGTAACCAAAACATGGGGAAATCAAACATTGATGTTGGTAATACTGATAATACTGAATAAGGTCATACTCGACTTCAGTCAAAACCAAAATTCAAAATCAGGCAACAAGTGTTACACCTGTGACACTGGCTAGTCAACGTGACAGCCACAGTGTATCTAACCCCAAAATAACGAACATGGATGTAAACAATTCTAAAACTGAAGCCCCAATAACACCTGGTCAAGTAAACACTGCAATACTTCAGGCAACTATGACTACTGCAATGAAGGAAATACAGAAGTTAGGACAAGACTTGCCAGACAAATCTGATGCCCATAGTGAATGGAAACAGGTTAGGCGCAGGAGTAGACGCTTCTTGGTAGGAGGGAATGAGGATTGTAGTCAAATTTAGGCGGTTCCAAAGTATGTCGTGTTGCATGTAACGAGGCTTTCTCCTGGAACAAAGCCCGAGCATCTGAAGGCTTTCTTGGAACCCAACTTTCCGGATGTGCAATGTGAGGAGCATCCATCAAAACGTCCTGACTACTACTCATCCATGAAAGTTATCATAAAGCAGGAAGATTTTAAGTGTGCTTGGAAACGTGAAGTGTGGCCTGCTGGTGCGATTGTGTCAAAGTTTTTCAACAAAAAGACGATGCTACCCCAGTAGGTGGATCCTCACGAGCAGGAAATTCAACAGAAAAAGATGTAGGAACCCATAATAATATCTTAAACATATATTACCAAAATGCTCGTGGCCTTCGTACAAAGACGAACCAGTTTTATGAGGCCATATCCTGTGAAAACTATGATGTAGTTGTTATAACAGAAACTTGGCTGACAGACAGTTTTCACGATCAAGAGTTGTTTGATTCACGCTACAGTGCGTATCGAAATGACAGAAGCAACGCATTGTCTAGAGGGGGAGGTGTACTTGTGGCTGTGAACAAGAAATTCGTAACAGGAAAAGTTGATGTAATTTTAGATTGTGATATTGAGTGCTTACTGATTAAATTAAGCCTAAGGAAAACACTTTTTTATATATGTGGTGTCTACATTCCTCCAAACAGGAGTATAGACCAATATGAGCGATTTTTAAATGTATTTGATTGTATTTTAAGTGATAACAGTGATATTTTAATTTTAGGAGATTTCAATATTCCCTTCTACCATGGAGAGGAACATAACTGTGATAAAAAAATTTGCTCAATCATTTCCTAGAGTTCCATGATCTATATAATCTATAGAATGATTACAAAAAACGACGTGACGGAGGCTATGCTCCTATAGGGCAGCAATTGGTTCTGAATCTCACAGCACACATGTCATAATACTTGTTTTATTGATATATCCGGTTTTAAAATAGCTAGAAAGTTAAATCTGGCACTGACTTTTTAAGAATTTCGTCCTCTATATATCTGTGTTAAAAGAGATATAGCATATTATTTAAAATTTTCGTAATAATGCGTAATAATTGTTATGATGTCAAATAGCGCCCTATAGCTACTAAGTCAAGACAAACTTGCATAATTTTTATATAACAGATTATTAGGTACGAATAGCTCTTCCAAACAAGGCCTAGCTTGTTTAATTCCGTTAACTTATACCAAAGTTATGGCCATGTAAATAAACACTTTTTTGACCTTCCCCCACCACTACATCTTACAACATAGAGCAAAAAACTGTTAATAAAAAAAATCGAAAATTGTCCTGTCTACATGATGGTAGGATTTATAATATAACTTTACTTTCATATTTTTTGAGAAAAGGCAGCTTCTTTGATTGAACGTAATAGTTGCGCCCCCTAGCGGCCACTTGAGAAACTTGAAAATAATTTCCGGCGATCTCTCTTAGCCGATATATAGTATTAGTGTTAGAGTAGAAGCTTGGCAACCCTGCCTGAATTGTCACTTGTCATTACATATGTTTAAGTTTCGTGGTGCAATGCATGTCTGTGCCTATGTTCTTGACGTGTACTTGTTTTGTGTTCATTCTATTTCCGGTTGGGTTTCCGGTATTCCAATAGCTCCCACGTTGTAAGTTATAAAGTTAAATAAAATCTTTATGCTTTTTAACACTCTGGTTACTTTATTCTTAACAATGGTTATGGGCCCAGAGAACCAGATAAAAGCATAAAGAAGGCGTAAACTAACGCGAAGAATATAACCTAGTTTTTGAGGTTAAGGCCAGTTGGGCACGTGGGAGAAATTTAGAAAAAGGTGAAGAAATTGGATAAAGGTAAAAGAAAAGGCCATGGATCATCAGGAAAATAAGCATGGGATAATACCATTTAATGGCAACCAGTTTGATAACTGGAAATTTCGGTTATATTCAGTACTAAGGGCCATGGAGCTAAGTGACATTCTAACAGAAGTCCCGATGAGTGAGCGAATATACCTCTGACTCAGATCTTCAAAATCATTTTGCAAAGTGTGATCAGATATTTCGAGAACTGAAAAGTTTAGGTAGTAAGTTTGAAGAATCCGATATATCATGCTTTCTTCTCCTGTCCATGCCACAATTGGCAAACTCAATAGTTTGAGAGTGTGGTGACTGCAATAAGGACTCTCTCTGAAAAGGACCTTCGAATGGAATTTGTTAAAAGTAGGCTGTTGGAGTTTAAAGCGAACAAGAACCCGAACAAAATGGAGGTGTCATCATCGTTTCATGCTGAAAACAAAATAAAATGTTACAAATGTGGTAAATCTGGACATACTAAGAATGTATGTGGTATAAAATGTTTTATTTGTCACAAATTTGGACATAAATCTAACAATTGCGTCAGAAGAAAGACTCGTGAAAGAGGCCAAGAAAAATCAAGGGCAAGTTATGCAAATGAAGCAGCAGAACGTGAAGAATCAGGGCTGGTGGCTTTCTGTGCCACAGAAAATGAAGACCTTCCCGATGAAATACAATGGTATGCAGACTCTGGAGCGACTCATTACTATATCAAAGATAAGCGACTGCTGACTAACATAAGAAGTTTTACTGAACCTAAGGAAATACAACTAGCTGAAAGAGGGTGAAGTGAAGGTTGTGAATATTGTAGATACTAAAGAAATTCCAATAACTTTAAAAGATGTTTATTGTGTGCCTGATTTGAGAGTGAATTTATTATCAATACCAGCAATAGAAAAGGCAGGCTTTGAAATATTATGTGCTGCTGGAACTATTCTAATAAAGAAAAATAAAGTAACATATGCTCAAGGTAAGCCTGACGGAAATTTATATAAGATGTGTTTTAAACTTCAGAATAGAGCCACTGCAGCAAATATTTCAATTAAGCCCTTAGATATTGTATTGTGGCATCAAAGGTATGGTCACTTGAATTATGATTCATTATCAAAAATTAACAAACTGAATTTGGTTAATGGTTTGAATTTAGATGGTTGTAAAAATGGTGTATGTGAGGTATGTGTAAAAGCCAAGCAGAAATGTTTGACATATTTTCAAAGAACTTCAATATCAAGCAGACCTTTACAGTTAGTTCATACAGATGTATGTGGGCCTATTACACCTATGTCACACAATGAAAATAGATACTTTGTAACATTTGTAGATGATTATTCAAGATTTGTAATGGTTTATATAATTAAAAGAAAAGATGAAGTTCTAGACTGTTTCAAAAATTATGAAGCTAAAGTAACAGCGTTATTCTGTGGAAGTAAAATAGCAAAAATAAAATGTGACAATGGTGGTGAATATTCATCACATTTATTTAAAAGGTTTTGTTCAGAAAAAGGAATTGAAATAGCATATGTACCTCCCTATAGTCCACAAATGAATGGTGTGGCTGAGCGCATGAATCAAACGTTAATGGATAAAGCAAGGGCTATGATTGTACAGGCAAATTTAAGTAAAGTTTTTTGGGAAGAAGCTGTACTCACTGCAGCTTATATAACTAATCGTACACAATCCTGTCATTCTAAAAATAAAACGCCATTTGAGTTATGGTTATGTAAGAAACCGAATGTTTCAAATATGCGTGTATTTGGGTGTATAGCTTATACAAGAGTGCCAGATTCAATGAGAACAAAATTAGATAATAAAGGGATCAAATGTAGATTTTTAGGTTATGCTGAAAATGGATATAGGCTTTGGGATAATGAAAAACAAAAGATGATACACAGCAGAAATGTAATTTTTGATGAAGGTAGGTTTAATTATGTGAGAACTAGTGGTCAAGAAGATGAATCAGAATACAAGGATGAAGATGAAATGAAGAAAGATGACAGAAAAATTGAAGAAAAAGCAGAAGATATTGAGGAAGAAAATGATATTCAAAATACAGAACAAGAAAATATAAGGCCAAGAAGACATAGACAAGTACCCTCCTATCTAGAAGATTATGAAGTAGAATATGGATGCTTAGCATTATTAAGTGAATTTGAAGAAGTTCCAAAGTCCTATAAGGATGCAGAAAATGGACCAGATTGGGAAAACTGGAAAGAGGCGATAGATTTAGAATTAAAAGCTCTAAAAGAAAATGAAACATGGAAATTAGTAGATAAACCGACAGACGAAAATGTTATTAATAATAAATGGGTTTTTCGTATTAAAAATAATGATGATAAGAAAATTTACAAGGCTCGTTTAGTTGCTAGGGGTTTTGAACAATATATTCCTGATTATGTACAAATTCATGCACCTGTTGCAAGGTTATCTACTTTCAGAATCTTATTGTCCATATGTACAAACTATAATTTATTGCTTGAGCAATTAGATGTCAAAAATGCCTTTTTGAATAGTTATTTAAATGAAAAGGTATACATGAAAATCCCTGAAGGTCTAGTTGTTAATGAGAATGATAAAAATAAAGTTTGTCTGTTAAACAAATCTATTTATGGCTTAAAACAAGCACCAAAAATCTGGAATGAGCATGTTAGTAATGTAATAATTAAACTTAACTTTAAACAATCCAAATCTGATTACTGTCTTTTTACCTATAATACACAGAATGTACGCTGCTACTTGCTGCTATATGTAGATGATATTTTGTTAGCCTGTAATGATTATGATTTTTTGGTGAAGATAAAAACAACACTGTGTAAACATTTTAGTATGAAAGATTTGGGTATTGCCAAAAATTTTCTGGGAATCAGAATCACTAGAGATTTGGACAAGAAAATAATAACAATTGATCAGTCTAATGCTATCAGCAATTTATTGAAAAGATTTAATGTTGAAAACTGCAAAGACTTTAGAACACCTATTGAGAAAAATTTGAATTTGATTAAGGCTTCAGATACAGAAGTTAAAACCAATTTACCCTACAGAGAACTCTTAGGATCATTAATGTATATTATGATGGGTACAAGACCTGACATTTGTTATTGTATAGGTTTCTTTGCAAAATTTCAAGATTCAGCTACTGATGAACACTTTAAACACTTGTTAAGAGTTATAAAATATTTAAAAGGACTACATTTCAAATTAATATTTCGTTGTTCTAATGAGAGTTTGGTTGGATTTACAGATGCAGATTGGGCAAATGACCCAAATGCGTAAGTAAGTCAATTAGTGGCTTTTGTTGTAAATTTTTTGACAACATGATATCATGGACATCTAAGAAACAGTCCATTGTAACTCTTTCAAGCACAGAGTCAGAATTTGTAGCTTTATGTATGGCTAGTTGTGAGCTTTTGTATATCAAAAACTTATTGGATGATTTTCAAATACCATTTATTTTACCTATTGTTCTTTATGAAGATAATCAGAGTACAATGAAACTATTGCAAAATTTTGAGAATAACAAAAGGTGTAAACACATAGAAGTTAAGTTTCACTTTGTGACTGAACTCATATCTAAGGATATAATAATGATAAAGTATTTAAAATCAAGTGAACAGCTAGCTGATATTTTTACTAAAGCATTGACATTTGAAAAATTCAGTTGTTTTGTTAAGAAAATGAATTTAGTTATATTATAACATTGTTTGTGTAACATTTCAGTCAGATTTGAAGGCTGGTGTTAGAGTAGAAGCTTGGCAACCCTGCCTGAATTGTCAGTTGTCATTACATATGTTTAAGTTTCGTGGTGCAATGCATGTCTGTGCCTATGTTCTTGACGTGTACTTGTTTTGTGTTCATTCTATTTCCGGTTGTGTTTCCGGTATTCCAATAGCTCCCACGTTGTAAGTTATAAAGTTAAATAAAATCTTTATGCTTTTTAACACTCTGGTTACTTTATTCTTAACAATTAGGACATTACACACAAATTAAATTACCTACAAATCACAATCCTTATCACTAAACTTATGTGTCTTCCTTATCATGTGTTTACACACAGAACTGACCGGTGTCCAAATTCCGTTGGGCAGTCGTTGCACTTAAATTGTTTTCCCCTAATATGCTTCAGGTCCTTGAAACAGGATTTGTGATGAACTTTGATGTCATCGTCGAACTTCAGGCACCTTCGACACAGGTTTTCCAGCCGTCTGGGACTACAAATTGAATAAACCGTCGTGAGATATAGAAAAATACAGAACATAATGGCGTTAAGGTAGTATCAGACACAGCTCCTTTTGCTGTGCAGCGCATCAAAACACATCGCAGCGCAGCATGTGTTGTGCCTTAGCGCAAGGTAGGTTGTTGTACCGTGTGCATAGGCAACTAGTTTTACGCGATATACAGGGTAACTGCTAATTCGATACATTTAATAGTAGAGGTGGTAAGCTAACAAATATATACCATCATTGATTAACACATTTATACGGGAAGATGGACAACCCCATTGAAACAAGGCACGGCACGGCTTTTGTTTCTCCTGGACGGCGGCCATCTATATGAGCACAAATGTACCTCTACCAATACAACTTTGATAGTATAAGAACCATCGACTTTTAAGTCTACAAAGTACCCTACTTGCTACTATTTAATCCAGGTGTCGCCATCGTTGGTGATCATTTCGTGTCACGTGGTTTTGACAGATCGGCTGTTATGTTTAGCCTGAGGCCTGAGGGGCAAACAAGCTTTTGTTTATTTGATTACCTGTTTTGCATACGATTTCGTTGCACGTTGTACTTGTAAAGTGATTTTTGAGCTATTTTCTTTAATTTCTGGTGATAATGTCTCGTAGTATTATTCATCGCTTAGTGGCGACATCAAACTTCGTTATGATGAAAAAATGAAATTAACGATGGTGTTGATCCCTATGCTCTGAGGATTGATGAACTTTCGGAAGATGTTAGCTTTTTACCAGCAGTGAAAATCGTGGATCTGATGAATTACTTGGTGCTAACGCATAGTTTTTATACTGGATAGCAGATGAAGGCATACAAATCTTTGCAGGCTTTCAAATATTATGAAGCAGGGTATGTCCAACAAACGATGGCAAAAATGATGAACACAAACTGCTATGTTGTCATGGGCAAGGTAAGCTAGTTTGCATATTTAACTGTTTCTTTCACGTGTACTGCTGTAAAATTCACTGTAGATTCTACTGTATGTGAGATGATTAGCATGTTGATGATTTTTTTATATACCTACCTGCTGAAATACATGTTCACAAGACTTGGTTTCATCATCACAATGTTGAGGAGAGTTGAAAGCTATCATGTACAGAATATTGCTTAAAATATTTTAATCTATCAAAAAAAATAGTTTTAGAGATTAGAAAGAACCATCCATCCTGTTTTCGCCCATAAAAGCAAACCATACCTACTAAAACAGCCCTTATTTTGTTACAGGTTATGCACTCACAAAGAAGAAATGATAAACCACTACAGGTATGGATTATCGTACTGTCAGATGGTGCTATATCATGTGCTCATTGCACTTGTATGGCAGGATTAAGTGAAGTTTGCAGCCACGTAGCAGCAGTTCTTTTCTTCCTTAAAGCACGTCCTAAAAGTGTCGGCCAACAAGAAAGCTATATATACATATTCTAAAAAAAAAGTTGGCATACACAGAGTTGAAGTATTATATTATTATACATAACAAAATGACAAGAATTTCTGAGACATTAAAAACATTGTTATAGTATATAGCTACTTCTAATATAATTAGGGGCGCTATTGTATGATTTAGCTACATTATATGAGAATCATCTATCAAAAACTGCATTTTTTGTTTAGGCATTGTTAGTTTCACAGAATTCCTAGTAATTGTGAGGATATAATTTACATATATCTAGTATAAACTTATGTGAACAATATAAATGCATTTGAATATGATGTACAGTTGTGTAAAAAATATTGAGACTAATCAAGTGGAATTTGAGAGGGACATAAATTTATTAAAGCACTGCATAGAACTAAAACTTTGTCAAGAGCACATTTATCGTCAGTAAACACAGACAACATGCTAATAGGTATCGGACCTTGAAGTATTTTGTATTTCTTCTTAAGTAGACCAATGAACTACATGAATTCTAACTCTAGCAATACTACGAGTGCTTTCTATCTCTACTGGGTGAAGTTGCGTCTTACCTTTTGTAAATGCTGGAATATGTAAGTGACCTCCTAGAACTTCAACTGAGTCTCTAATTAAAAAACCTCTATCTGCTAATATTATGTCACTAGGTATAATTAAATTTAAAAAGCCACAATTTTCTGTTAGATGCTTGTCACTTGTCCTTCCACCATAACCATCGGAAATGTAATTTATGGTACCTTGTGGTGTGATTCCAATCAAAAATTTCACAGTTTGATGATGTTTGTAGTTAGACCAGCAACGAGCCATATTAACTAAACCAGATGGTTTTTCTGTGAAAATTTCAAAACAATCTATTGTCACTGCTAGACGATTACCAAAATTTTCTTTGAAGCATGCAGGCATATTTTTCCTCAATATCTCTGTCTGGCCAGATGACTAGCTTTTTAAATTTTTGATACAATATATCAATGCATTTGTAAAAAGTATCTGAAGCTGTTGCTGGTGAAACACAAAATCTATAAGATAGATATTTGAATGGCAGATTAAGACGCAATCTCATCAGTGTCAATAGAAATTGAAAGGACATAACAAACTTTTTGTAGATAAATGAGGCCTTACAATATCGAATATTCGAAACAACATAAATGATTTTGGAAATCCAGTAAAATACAAAGGTTTTGAATCATTTTCTTTGAATGATTCCTCAGAGATGTCCACAACATTCACTCTTTTTTGTAGGTTTTCTATTTTTTCTGTACAAAAATTAAGGTCTGAGTGTAATTTGTTCATATAATCCATGTTGAAATCAGTTTGCACTTCAACCTTAATTTTGTGAGTGTAGACATGCTCAAAATAAATGGGCGAAAACAAGGTGACATAATTATGGTGTCACATGAAGGACACAGGCTTTTAATGACACTTCAATGAAATAACTGGCAGACAGCTTTTAAGGCAAATGATTAACTCAGCATGTCAGTCCCGAGATGTATTATCTGTGGTTGTTAAAAATGAAACAAAAATTGTAAAGAAAGATTCAACTGTTTATCATTTAGAATAATAAAATTTTTGAAATGCATCCTGTTTCATTACCTCATCGATACGTTAACGGTTAATTATAATAATAACGTTTAAAATTATGAAGTAATGTGATTATTAAGAACATCATTTAAAATCAAATTTGTTAGCAACATCAGACATGAAATTTGTTTTGAATAAATATAACTAAAATATGTGCACAGACAATTACTCTTACGTAAATTATATAGGGATTTTGACATCACTGAATGGTGTTTCACTCATTGCCCTTCGATACACTGAATTATATACTGTTCGGAACAAGCCTTAATACATCGAAGAAATATCTGATTCTGAATCTGATTTTAATGTGTTTTTAATGAAGTCCTTTGTATCAACATTCAATGTTTCGTGACAACGATTTTGTGTTTTACACAAATTGTGCTAGTTTTTGTGAAAACTCTCCCATTTAACATCATTTCGCTGCAATCTCACTAACTTTGTAAGTATTAACATCCCCTTTTTGAGATTGTGACTCATTCCAAATTCTATTGTAGCCCTGAAGATGGAATCATAAGTTTCCGAAAGCTTGGAATAAAGTATATAATGAATACATAGGGAAATATAACTAATAGTTTTTTATTCAATAATCCTTTAGCTTCTGGTGTGTGCAACTTAACAATCATCCAATGAGTGTTTTTTAGATAGTCACCATGTTTGATAAGATACAAATTAATCACACTATGTTAAGCAAAGTGCCATTTGAAATACATATTTTCACCTCTCTGTAGCTAGACACCATTTCATGTTACATATTTGGAAAAAAAGTATGAATGTGGGTATAAGCTAACGATATGAAATATTTTCATTTTGATTATGTGAGAAGCATACCCTATAATAATAAATAATTCATTTTAACTCCATCATTTATTAAAAAATATATGGATAGATAACATGAGCATTTATTGGTGCTGTTAGTATACACAGTATGTGGAATAAAGTCAGCACACTCTTCGCCTCCTGGTATCGGTCTGCCTCTTCTGTCTCGAATGCTTGGGAAGCTGGAGAATTTTTTCCACACCTATAATGACAAAAAGGAAGCATTTTGAAATAGTGCGCAAATTATTCGAATAGAGAAGTGAATAGTCATAATGTACCTATTTTTTTGGTGCATATTTACATAATTAATATTCTTAATCCAGAAACTCAACTTTTAGGTTATGTCAAAAGATGAATATATTAAATGATCCATTTTTTGAACTTGCCTATATGTACATAGGTATACAACTAGCAATTATTACCTACGGATGGATGTTTTTGCTACTTTAACATAATCCACCAAAGGTTGGCCACTACAACTTCATTACTTCTATATACTTCACGGATAAAATTTAAAGTAAGAAATGCATTATTTTGGAGTATCAAGTGACAAAAATGCAGTATGACTATAACAACTATCGTTCTAGTGAATGTGATAACTCATGGGATAACTGTAATTGGCGAATAAACGTTTCTTTTTTCTTTGCTGTTTTCAATATGCATTCAAGTTTTCATCATGCATTATCTCATGAATTACATCATTTTAATTGACAGATGTGCTTACCTGACAAAAAAGGTTCCTTAAAAACACATCACAACAACAATTATGGTGAAAATGTCCAAGAAATTGTAAAGAACAAATAAAATACGGACAACAAGGTCAACAACCGCTGTCAGCTGATCGCTGATCATTCCGAAGTTCCGAACACAAAACATATTTCAAATGTTAGGTCCACCGACGAACCGTATTTTTTATTGCCGGTGGTTAGGTCATTAGCACTTCAAGGTCGTATTTTTATAGCTGGATGCTCCATTGCTCCATCTATTGGGCATATTTATAAAGGATTCAGGAATTTTTGAAGCTTCTTAGATTGGACCAGAGGGCGCCAGGTGACGGTGACGGTGTTTTCTATGAGAGTGAGTGAAATAGACTGCGAGCGCGCGATTTTACTGTGTGGCTGTCCATCTTCCCCTAAATACTTTAATCAATGATACCATGCTCAATTTCCGAGATAAATTGAATTTTCGATATTGTCATTAAAATGCATACTTCCAAACGAAAACCCTAATAAAACAAAACTTTATTGTCGGATGTTGTCATTTTTGATATTAGTCCTTAGGAAATATGCTACTTCATTATCGACTAGAAGAAAGTGATCATTTATCAAACACTTGACGAAAGTATTAAGGCTTGGTCAAACAGAGAACGCGGCGGTCCGGCGTTCTCTAACAATACAATGGAACGCCGAATGCCGCGCTCTAGACCGCCGCGTTACAGCGTTCCATTGTATTGTTAGAGAACGCCGGACCGCCGCGTTCTCTGTTTGACCAGGCCTTAAAAGTTTCAACAGAGCGTTTAAAATGTCTAATTTTTGTACTTAATGTGCTATTCCATCATAATTGGTCATCAAAAGTAATTAGTGAACCAAAACCTTGGTACAGGGTCTTAAAATTGTATAACTTTAGAAGACATAACTTCAAGTTGTAATTTAAAATGGATTCGTCTTAAAAAATCGCTAGGCGAGTCAGCAGAACATGCAAATCACGTTGCATATCTTGTGTCTTGTATCCGAAGATTTTCAGTTATGTACGTGCTCATTCGGTCAAAGAATTCTACTTCCACATGAAGCACAAGCGGACATAAATCGATCTTTGCGACAGGGGGGAAGTACCGTAATGAGGCGATATTATGTAACACTATAGAAACGGTGGATGCTGTAGGATCTTGCTCAAAATTTCGAAGAATTTGGTAGTCATCTTCGGGATCGTATAGACGCGTGAGGCCTACCGGCATGACTTGGGCGTCGCCGTCGGTCGCCGAATGGTTCCTGTCTCGCGTAGACGTCGAGAAGTCTCAGAAAAAACTCTTTCTTTGTGCTGACTGCCATTAGGGTATCACCGCCACCGCACCGTCTGGATTCCGCGCGAGTAGCCGCCGCGTTTCCACTGCATAAATCGATCCGTAGTAGGTATATTCACTAGAGATATCATGCTTAATTTAGATCTGCTCCGTTTGTACATAAGTGAAAATCTAAGGATGCAAAATATTTGCATGTTCTGCTTGATTACCTAGCGACTGTTTAAGACGAATCCATTTTAAATTACAACTTGAAGTTTTCTTTTAAAATTATACAATTTTCAGACGCTATACCGAAATGTTGGTCAACAGATCACTTTTTATGACTAATCATGATGATGTAATAACACATTATTCAATTACGCGAAACAGAAATTAGAAATCCGATTACAAATTTTTGCCAGCGCTCTATAGAAACTTTGTACTGTCCGAGATCCGTTATGCATTTAGAGCTTAAATGCAATCTTATTGCGTGTGTTTACCACCTTTACAACAAGTTTATCATACCAATGCGCATAACTCGAATGATAGGCATGTTTTTACCGTAAAGTGCACAGTTAATTATTTGGTGACTTTTTTAAGATAAATTAATTTTGTTGTAACAATGCTTCTTGAATTCGCTCTTCAATACATGCTGATTTTGACATTTAATACTATCGCGCCAAGTGTTTGATACATGATTACTTTCTTTTAGTCGATGATGACGTAATATCTATTTTCTAAGGAGGAATAACAAAAATTCCAAAATCCGACAGTAATATTTTGTTGGATAAGTTTCCGTTTCGTATGGTCAATTTAATACATGACCACCTCTACTATCACCTCCCCAAATTAATGTATCGAATTACTAATCACCCTCTATGATCTTCACAATTATCACAAAAAAATAGTTTTCAAGAACACAATCAGCTAATTTCTCCATGTTAAAAAATATTAATACGTACTCTGAGACCTCTATCAACCGTGCAATCCGTTGTAGTTCTTTCCATGGAGGCCGCTCCTCTTCGTCTGTAAACCAATTGTGTAACATTTTCGTTTCTAGCTCCAACAATGCTGGAGCTCTATGCGATACCGATCGCGCTGGCGCTGGCGCTGGCTCTGGCGATGGCGCTGTCTGCAAGAAGGAAAAGACTAGATATTAAAAAATGTGACGGTGCACACAGTCATACCACCATTATAGTCTTTCTAATCCTAATTAGATTGGAACCAACCGAACTACCGCCGGGCCAGTTCGATAAATTGTAACATCCTCTCATCCTATGTGAATGGATGTAAGTTCCAACTTGAAAACCACTCAATCACACCTCGTATTTCAAACTTCTATCAAAAATATTTAATTATTATAATTATCCATTAGAAAAATAAGTTCAATATTCAACCTTATGCGTATACTGCAAGTTTTCCTTTGACGTGACGGTCGCATGTGTTTTTATCCAGTTTCAATTAGGAACAAAAATACTATTTATTTACAACACACAAATAGTACATCTGTATCTATAAATAAGGCTATTAATAGATTATGTCATTCTTAGACTTACCATATGGTTTTCAGTAGAGATGTCGCCTTTTTGTGGCGTGTAGAAAACGTCTGGGCTTGCCTAGGACAATAAAATCATAATAATCCTATGATAAAATTTATGGACATTGGAACAGTTCCAAATCGACTTATGAATGATTGAACGATTGCCATTAAAAATGAGGTTTAGACAAAAAAACTACAGTTCAATGTATACATCAGAAAATGCCATTGGTTTCTATAATAGGCAAGGGAATGGAATGAAGGTGCTTGCTTACGCCGCAAGAGGGACATAAATTCAATCATTTGGTTCAAAGAAAAATCGGAAAAATGAAGGGTACCGGCTGGATTCGAACCAGCGTCTCCGGCATTTTTTCTGTGAACCAAATGATTGAAGGCAAGGGAATGTTCGGATGGACCTAAAAAAGTGTATTGTGCTGGTAGGTATTTCTTTCACAGGCCAAAATGAACAGCCTATAGTGAATAAATCAAATTTTTCAGTTTTATAACCCTCACCCTCCAACCACTTCTACCCAAAAAGTAGACAGTGATCAGGAATCCCTAAAGCGCCTAGAAATGAAGTTTCAGGAATATTTGGAATGATTTATTTTTTGCTAATTACTTGACCCCCGATTTCCAAAATTATAGCTACTACGACCCCACAGGATATCGCTACTCAATCCTACATTGTTGAAAAGTTTATCAGATTTTACACTTGATGGTATACAAAAGTTAGGCATTTGAAACAATCAAATTATATCTGTGATTTAAATTTCCTTAATAATTAATCTACCGATTTTTCTAAGTACAAAAGGAAGTCAAATTTGACCGTTTCACCTAAGGATGATGCATTTCATGATTAGTTGTAACGAAAGGTCACGGCCTTCTAAGTTTTATAATCGCTGCGTTATTCATTTTTTTTGTAATATCTACTTATACCAAAAATAGTGATTTGCGTCTAAAAGCAAACGGACGGTTCGTTTAAAGTTCCATTTATAATACATAAAGTCACACTAGAATTTGCCAAGTTATCCAAATATGCAATAATATATAGGGGGTTCTATTGAAAAAATGTAAGTTTGATATGAATCGCCCTGTATAGACGCCAAAATTGAAGTGAAAATATTTTTAGGTTATAGCCCTCAAGGCCCCCTACCACGATCAGGTGATTTTTGAAATTTGCCCACAATCCTCCGTCCACTCACTATTGGCTCACCCTTTATACAGGGTTGCTCTGCTAAATTTTTCTCAAGTCAGTAGAACATTCGATTTTTACTTGAACATGTGGTGCATTAAATTTCTTATTAGGTACTTAATACTACCCACACAGGCACGTATTTAGAGGGGGGTCCAGGGGGTTCAGAACCACTAAACGAAATGAAAACAGGAGAAAAATACTTAGCTAGAATTTGTAGTGACAATTATCCAAATACATATGTAGATACAATTTCTTTATTTAAGTAGTTTTAGTAAATTTAAGTTAGAAACAGCTTAAATGTTAAACCCATTTTTGTAATCATATAGAGACTCAAACAAAATGGCAGTATTCGTTTCGTTTTGTATTTAAAACGAGTACATATCAAATTTATATATATACAGGGTGAGTTTTTAGTACCGGCTCGGTCGATAACTCCACTACTGTAGAAGATAGCGAAAAAAGTTGTACATAAAAGTTGTAGCCACGGATATGCTCCTTGCTCAGAAAATATTTTGATTTATACAGGGTGATCCATAACTACGTGGTGAGGCAAACATGCATTTTTTTAAATGAGACACCCTATATATTATTCCATATTCAAATTCTACTAATGATTTCCGTTCTTCCAATATAGGGTATTATTACATTATACAGGGTATTTCAAAAGTTATGACCATTTTTATATCCAAATCACGGTCAAATGAACGTACTGTATATCAAAAAGTAATGAATCAAAAATTATTTTTTTTCACATGAGAAGATTAGAAATATCCTCTAGTTTTAAAATACGCTATAAAAAACTCCCGCGACGCATATTCGTATACAGGGTGGTGTAGAATGCAAAATCTAGATTTTCTCTCTTTTTTTAAATGTAACCCCCAATATTTTATTATACCAAAGAATTGCTTTTAATATGCTCTTTTATCTTTGTATAGCACTTATTATGGCTGCATTCATTAGTTTCTGAGATATTTCGATTTTTCTACAAATTTTAAATATACCTTTTATTTGTTTAATAAAATCTATCTACTTTGAGAAAATACTACCAAATTTTGTTTTTGCTTAACAAACAACTAAAATATAAGGCTATAATAATACTTGATTAAGTCAAAACACTGAACTAACGAGATAATATAGGTCAAAGTGTGCTGAGGAAACAATTTTATAGACGTCATGCATAATTATCAAGCAGATGTATCAGGTAGGCTATGAAATATGAAACGACACAGTCCAAATAAAACCATTCTTCAATCTTCCAAACGCATTAGTTTTAGAGTGCCTCCGTTCTGGATATTGCTATTCATAGTTGATATATTCTAGAGGCAAGTAGACAATTTCTCAAAGATTCTCCTAAATACCCTCAATGAAAAAATTAATTTTCAAAACTGGTTTTTCACACAGTACGGAATTATTGAGTAGGTTATGAAAACTGTCAATTTTTCAAAGCCTACCTGATAAAACTACTTGACAGTTATGCATGACGCCTACAAAATTGTTTCCTCAGCATACTTGACTTTATTATCTCGATGATTTAGGGTTTTTGACTTCATCAAATGCTATCAAGACGTTATAATTTAGTTGTTCGTTAGGTAAAAAACAAATCAGATTGTACTTTCTCAAAATAAATAAATTTCAGTATACAAATAGAGGCTATATTTAAAATTTACCGAAAAATCGAAATATCTCGGAAACTAATGGACGTAGGTACAAGTGCTATACAAAGATGAAAGAGCATATTAAAAGCAATTCTCTGGGATAATAAAGTATTGGGGGTTACATTTGAAAAAAAAGAGAAAATTTGGATTTTGCATTCTACATCACCCTGTATACGAATATGCGTCTCGGGCTTCTTTTATAGCCGATTTTAAAACAAGAGGATATTTTTAATCTTCTCATGTAAAAAAAATAATTTTTGATTCATTACTTTTTGATATACAGTACGTTCATTTGTCCGCGATTTGGATATAAAAATGGTCGTAACTTTTGAAACACCCTGTATAATGTAACAATATTCTATATTGGAAGAACGGAAATCATTAGTAGAATTTGAATATGGAATAATATATAGGGTGTCTCATTTAAAAAAATGCATGTTTGCATCACCACGTAGTTATGGATCACTCTGTATAAATCTAAATATTTTCTGAGCAAGGAGCATATCCGTGGCTACAACTTTTATATATAACTTTTTTCGCTATCTTCAACAGTAGTGGAGTTATCGACCGAGCCGGTACTAAAAACTCACCCTGTATATATATATAAACAAAACAAAAACAAAAAAAGTGCAACCCGGGCTCCGACACACCGGGCTGCTGTTCCATTTCCCAGCGACTACTCCTCACACCGTGAGGTGAGCAATCACTGGGTCCGCGAATCGTGCGTCCTAAGCAGACGAAGGGACCCATGGATGACTGCCTTCTGGGGATCCAATGACCATTACTAGCAGACTCACAGGGTAGTCCGGCCAGAGCCTGCGAAGTTGTCCGAGGAGCTCCTGATACTTGGTCCGCTTTTCCTCCTCCTTAGAGACGATGTTCCCCTCGGCAGGCGCCGAGAACTCGATAACGAACATCGTCTTTTGTTGGTAGTCGAGGAGGACTATGTTGGGCTTATTTGCACGTATAAGCTCGAGCGTGGAGAATGAGTAGTTCCAGTAAATTCGGCACCTCTCGTTCTCCACAACGGACTCAATGTCCCCTGGAGCATACGGCAGCACCGGTGTCTCATCTATACCGTATGAGTGCCTTAAATGGTAGTATAGCACTCGTAGAGCCGCGTTGTGCCGATAGACGTAGGCTGTGCCAGCGTACACCTTACACGCCGACAAGAGGTGCGTAAGGGTCTCTGGCGCCTGCAGGCAGGCTCTACAGCGGATATCGGGCACATCCATACCCATAATCCGGCTACGGTATACTAAGGTGTTGAAGACACCGTCTTGGCAAGCCATTATAGAGCTCTCAGTCTCCGACTTCAACCCATTAGACCTTAGGAAGGAGAAGGTCAACTGCTCAGATAAACCATGCTCTTCTAGATGTTTGTAGAAGATTCCGTGCATTGGTTTATCTTTGTGAAGTCTTAAAAGCAATTGGACTTCAGCAGTTTTAATCCGGGTTTTTAATTGTGCGGGAGCAAGTTCCGTAACGGACTGCTGACACCTCCGCGTGAAGTCGAGCGTGAGACTAAGTTCTTCGGCTGCCCGTGTTGCTGCTCTAAAAAGGAAGGCTCCTTTACCCGCAATCTCGTGCTCTCGCACAAAGCGGATCAGGGGATCGGTGCTCGTCGTAACATAGCAGGCAGTGGCCAGTAGTACTCTGTTGTGCAGACGCTCCAAACTCAATAGTCCACGCCCTCCCAGGTGTCGCGGGAGGTATATTCGCGGGACAGAGGATCTAGGATGTAGACTTCCCTCCATATTCATCCTTTTGCGGGTCTTTATGTCGATTTGTCGCAGCTCTTCCACTTTCCACTGGATAGCACCAAAGCTGTATAACAACAATGGGACCGCAAGCATGTTTGTGGCAGCGACTTTGTTCTTGCCGGACAGTTCTGACGACCAGATCTGCCGGAGTCGGTGCAAATACTTGCGGCGGAGACACTCTTTGACCAATTCTGCCTCTTGGATGTGACGCTGCGCCACTCCAAGGTAGGTGTAAGTATTTCCGGCATGCAGTTGTCGCAAGATGCTCCCATCAACGAGCTGCTCCTCATCTTCACTATCTCCGCAACGTCCTCTTTTGAGATGAACCATGGCACATTTGTCTATCCCGAACTCCATACCAATAGCTTGACTGTAATCCTGCACTACCCTCAGCGACTGCTCTAAATCGCGTTGTCCGGAGGCATAGAGTTTCAGGTCATCCATGTAAAATAAGTGGGTGACCTTGTGCCTCCGGTAATTGGGCTTGCCACAGCTGTATCCCTTAGTATTTTTCAGCGCTATGGACAAAGGCAGTAGCGAGATGCAAAAGAGCAAGGGACTCAAGGAGTCTCGTTGGAAGACCCCTCTTTTAAATGATACCAACTCTGTTCGAACCCTGGTTTCACCCGATGTTATAGTGAACCGAGTCTTCCAGAGCGGCATCAGTTGTTTGATGCATCCCACTATTTGATCATCCACCGAAAGACATTCCAACAGCCGCACAATCAGTTCATGAGACGTAGTGTCGAATACCTTCCGATAGTCGATCCAGGCCATAGAAAGGTTTCGCAGGTACTGCACGGAGCTGTGTGACACAGCGGTCAATCAACAGGTTATCCCTGCAGCCAGCTACTCCTTTCTTAAACCCTCTTTGTTCATATACGCTGAGAAATACGGGATTTACAGCTTGAAGGATACGCATGTACAAGATTCTGGTGAAGAGCCTGTAACATGCGTTCAGACATGTTATTGGCCTGTAGTTTTTAGGATCAGACAAATCTCCGGTCTTCGGGAGAAGCACGGTTCGACCCTCGACAAACCAAGCCGGAATTGGCTGCTCCTGATTTAGCCACGAGTTAAAAACTCTAGCTAAATGCCGGTGGCAACTGGGAAACTTTTTCAACCAGTAGGTGTTTATGCCATCCGGGCCAGGAGCTGCGAAATTCTTTGCGCCTCGTAAGGCACCAAGAATTTCTTCCGTGTTTATCGGGTGACGCAGTACATTCAAGTTTTGAGTCCTCCTACAAACGGACTCGAACTGCGCCAAGGCCGGAGTGTCTGCTTGGAGAGGTTTGGGCTGTTCGTAAATGCCCCTCCAGAAAGTCTCCACGCGATCAGCAGTTGGCGGCTGCTCTATGACTGGTGGTCGTTGTTGGAAGAGACGAGCAGGCTTTTCGGAAAACATTCTGTTTTCCTCCAAACCCCTCGCCCGCGTCACCAGTGATCGTTTAGCAGCGATTAGCGTCCGTATCCTGTCAAGACAATGCTGCTTGACAACAATCAGTACCGCTTGACTGAGCGTGTGATGGTCGCGCCTTAGCTCTCGGGCTATCTGGCGCACGCGGCGCGTAAAAGGCCTACCGGCCGCTCTATATTCCATCACACACTGGATACGGGATGCTTCTTGGCGAGCCAACTGGATTTTCGCTTCCATTTGGCGCACCCGCCTCTGTGCTCTCTCGACAGGAGAGTCTCTCACTCTCCCCTGTCCAGCCAGCCTCAGAGCCGCAGCGTAAATTTCGCAATTGATGCTCCAAATGTCAGAGACCTCCGATAGACGTTCACTTACCGCCTCATCCTCTCTCTTTAAATCTGCCAGCTTGAAGGACCTCTTGCTGTTATGCAAGGCCCTTCGGTCACCGAAATCTCCAGGTGAGAAGGCTTCGTCGATTTCCCTCTCAGCGGGCCTCATCGGCGACCTTTCAGCCTGGTTAACAGGCCTTTCAGTCGCCGGAGGGGCAGGCTGAGCTGGAGCACGAACGTATCCCTGCCCCCGAAGGTAAAATACCTGGTTCCGCAAGCTCTGGGAGGCAATTGTGCTATGCTCTGGATGCATTTCACACCACCTCCCATGCATGCGGGACATGTATCCCCTACGGCGCGGGCTACTGCTCTCGTAGCAGCTCAGCAGGTCATCCTTCAGTTCCGTCGTCCACCTAAAACGGTCCATGTCGTTGCGTGTGTCGTCGTCAGGGCGATCCGAGGCACCGCCACCTTGCCCAGAGCCGGCTTCCGATACCGGCCTGGTGTGGGTGCTCTTCTTCTGGGGCGGTCGAACCAGAAGGTAGGGCCCCTCCGGTGGTTAGCCTTAGGGCCCCCAGCCGACATTTCGGAGGCAGCCGACCACATTGCCTCCTAGGGATGATCTGTACAGGTTGCCGGCCGGCTTTCATCCCTGGCTTGGGTTATCCCCGCAGTGTCGCCACGCACCGAATAGCCGTTTGATGTTGGTCGGCTTCCTGGGGGCGCATTTTATATCTACTGCCAGGTTTGCTATCAGCTGCCTCTAACCTGGGGTCAGACGCTGTCGGGAAGCCGTCCTTAACATAGGTGCAGCCGCTTCCTCACTATGGTGGTTCATACGCCTGCTTTCACAGCCGGTGACCACCATGGGCCCTTTTAAGGCAAGGACTACCAATCTTTTAGTCGCCTCTTACGACAGGCAGATTAAACCCTGGGAACATTCTAAACCCGGACCCAGATATATATATCGTCTATCGGCACAACGCGACTCTACGAGTGCTATACGACTATTTAAGGCACTCATACGGTATAGATGAGACACCGGTGCTGCCGTATGCTCCAGGGGACATTGAGTCCGTTGTGGAGAACGAGAGGTGCCGAATTTACTGGAACTACTCATTCTCCACGCTCGAGCTTATACATGCAAATAAGCCCGACATAGTCCTCCTCGACTACCAACAAAAGACGATGTTCGTTATCGAGTTCTCGGCGCCTGCCGAGGGGAACATCGTCTCTAAGGAGGAGGAAAAGCGGACCAAGTATCAGGAGCTCCTCGGACAACTTCGCAGGCTCTGGCCGGACTACACTGTGAGTCTGCTAGTAATGGTCATTGGATCCCTAGGTGGTATGAGGGATACGCTGCTCTCTGCACTGCGCAAAATGCCGGTGTGCCGTGCGGCGGCGCACATCTTAGCCGCCAGAATGCAGAAGGCAGTCATCCATGGGTCCCTTCGTCTGCTTAGGACGCACGATTCGCGGACCCAGTGATTACTCACCTCACGGTGTGAGGAGTAGTCGCTGGGAAATGGAACAGCAGCCCGGTGTGTCGGAGCCCGGGTTGCACCCCTTTTGTTTTTGTTTTGTCTTATATATATAATAAAAACATATTTAAAATTTTCGTAATAAGGCGTAATAATTGTGTCAAATACCGCCCTGTAGCTACTAAGTCAAGATAAACTTGAATCATTTTTATATAACGGATTAATAGGTAAAAATAAAAAACGAGAGTTCTCCTGTCTACATGATGGTAGAATTTATAATATACCTTTACTTGCATATTTTTTTGAGCAAAAGCCATTTTTCTGATTGATCGTAACAGTTGCGCCCTCTAGCGGTCACTTGCGGAATTTGAAAATAATTTCCAGCGATTTCTCTTAGCCGATTTACCTAATAATATTTTTTATAGTTATATGATTAACGGTTACCAAGATATTGCCGGCGTCCATTCTAATTAGGTCACCCTGTATACTGTATTTGCGGAGCACTGCTACCTGATCCAATAAAATATGGATGTTCTCTTAATAGGTAAGCATCCAGAGTCTGTGTGCTTTGGAATTCTGCATTATTGAGTTGAGAACCAGAACCCGTCTCAGAATGTTCCAACGTATGATTGTTTAAACTATCGGTGCACTTTGTCCTTACTTTTATTTTGCTACTAGATGCTATTGAATCAGGATGTGTCTGTATTATGTGTTCGTTCAGTCCTTGTTTACTTTTAAATGTATTATTACAGTAGATACATCTACTAAGAATGCGATCACCAGCTATCTCGTGATATTTTTTCATTAAATGGTCCCTGATACATTGAGCATTCGTAGTTTTATAAATGGACTGAGTACATTCGTAAATCTTGCTGATAACCGATGCCATAACATCCGAATGTATTTTTATTATGTGATCATCCAGTTCTGGTTTACTTTTAAATGTCTTATTACAGTAAATACATCTAGTAAGAATGCGATTACCAGATATTTCGGGATGATACGTAATTAAATGTTTCCTCATATTATAAGGATCCGTAGTTTTATAAGTGCACTGAGTACATTCGTAAATCTTGCTGGTAACCGATGCTATAAAATCAGGATGTATTTTTATTATGTGATCATCCAGTCCTAGTTTATCTTTAAATGTCTTATTACAGTAGATACATCTACTAAGAATGCGATTACCAGCTACCTCGGGATGTTTCCTGATTAAATGTCGTCTGAAATTTGAAGTCATCGTAGTTTTATAAGTGCACTGAGTACATTCGTGAATCTTGCTGGTAATCGATGCTATAAAATCAGGATGTATTTTTATTATGTGACAATCCAGTCCTGGTTTACCTTTAAAAGTCTTATTACAGTATAAACATCTACTAAGAATGCGATTACCAGCTACCTCGGGATGATTCGTAATTAAATGTTGCTCGATATTTGTAGACTTCGTAGTTTTATAAGTGCACTTCGTACACTCGTGGACTTTCCTACTAACCGATGCCATAAAATCAGGATGTATCTTTATTATGTGATCATCTAGTGATATTTTCCGTTTAAACGTTTTATTACAGTATAAGCATCTACTGATTATACGATTATCAGAATGTGTTACCAAATGTCGCTTCAAATATTCGGTTTTGGTAGTTTTATAATTGCACTTTGTACACTGGTGAACTTTGCTACTAACTGATTCTCTAGCTCTACTGGACCTTTTATTTACTACACTAGTTTCTGAGTCAATCAACATGGCATTCCCTTGATTAAAATTGTCATCCATATTTTCCTCTTTCACATGTAACGCTTCGAACTGCTTACTGTCTAGTGAATGTGTCTTATTGTGGGTAGTAAACAATCTTCCTGAATTTGTTCGAAAATCGCAATAACAACAGCTGTAAATATATTTCCTGTTCCGATGCACTTTCATGTGGTCAACCAAATGATGTTTACTTCTAGCGACGTATTCGCAGTGATAGCAAACGAATGTGTCACCAGCGGTCTCCATATCAGCTACTACCTCTTGATCTTTCCTCGGTATTTCATTTTCCGTGAGACTGAAAACAGAAATCCGTATCATCTTTACAGCAAATAAATAATCAATAGGTAATCATTTTCGAACTTTGTTACTTTACCAGTTATCGTACTCTCGCAACAACAAAAAAACGAGAAGCACGGGGTGCGTTGATATTTAGTCACCATAGATCAGAATCTTGGTGAAAAATATTGTGATGTCAGAGCACCGAATTTGTTTCCATTCGAAGGTTTCGCGCAAAAATAGATATGCTTAATTAATACGATTGGCGAATAATTCAATTGAATTCACTTTATTTGCTCTTACATACATAGATGCAGAAAAATATAAACAATAAAGTAAAAACAAACATACATAAACACAAAAGATCTAAGTGTTTAGTTACTATAAGATTGTGCCAGTCCGGCTCTGTCCGCCATCTCGCGTTAAGACGCGAGTTCGAGAAAACCGCTTCGAGAATCAGCGCCAGCAGGCATACAATAGGCCTTTACGGAAACAGTGATCTGGATCAGGATCTGTCAAACATCTGTCAAGTGGGATTTACGATTCCATGGATTTAACGGATATCGAACAACGAAAAACAATGTTTAAAAATAAAAACAAAGAGCTACTGAAATGTATAACAAAATCGGGATCACTTACCGTACAAGAGAGAACTGACGACATTTATGACTGATCCTAGATCACTTTCCGAACGCCACGACCAGTGATCCAAGTGATCGGGTTAACCCGATCATAGTTTCCGTAAAGGCCTACTATAAGCGGAACAGCCGGGCGGCACAGGGAACAGTGGCAACAGCGCAGCGCGAGACGCGATCCGTGATATACCGGTGGCGCGAACAGAATAAATGGACAGTGAAATAAATTGGTGGAGTGAAGGATAAATATAAATTAGTGTAGCGACTGTAAATAAATTAGACTGATAAGTAATAGGTTAGTCGTAGTGTATATAGTTCATGTAAATAAATAGTTGAATCCGTACCAAGTGTTTTCGTCAAAGACTTGTAACAAGATCATTTAGTTCTCGCTTAATATTGCACGCCGACTTGCAGTGAATACATACTCGTATTTTTCTAGGCACTGGTTCGATAAAAGTGGGATGTTTTTTAATATATGATCATCTAGTCCTTGTTCACTTTTGAATTTGGAATTGCAGTGTTTGCATCTTTGTAGCTTATAATAAGGAACTCCATCAGGATGCTTCGATATATGTTGGCTGAAGGTGTTTTTTTCAAGTAGCCTTACAAATGCACTTTGTAGATTCGTGTATTTTTCATTACTTGATCATAAAATATGGACGTCCTCTTAAGATGCAAGCACCTAGGGTCTGTTCATACATTTGTATCTTTTATACTAGTTGATGCTATAAAATCTTGATGTATCTTTACTATGTGGTTATTTAGTGTCTGTTCACGTTTGAACTGCTCATCACAATGTTCGTAATAACTAGTGTGCCAGTCCGGCCCTGGACGGACGGCCACATACGTGTGATCTAGAAAGTTTTCTTCTCGGCCCGTATTTTATAGCCGCGACCTGTCTAGATGGCGGAGAGTATTCGCCGAGAATGAACGAGAGAGGGCACACCTAATATAAAAACGGCGCGCAGGCAACCAGTCGGACAGTCAGTGACAGTTAGAGTCGATAGAGTGCAGTGCAGTGCAGTGCAGTGGAAAGCAATACGCGACGTACCAGTGGCGCGCGCGAAATAAATGAATTGTGACATAAATTAGTGAAGTTAAGGACCAATATAAATTAGTGTAGTGACTTTAGATAAATTAGACTGTTAAGTATTAGGCTGGGCGTAGTGTACATAGTTAGTGAAAATAAATAGTGAAATCCGTACCAAGTGTTTCCTTGCCCAATCGGACTAAAGACTTGTAACACTAGCAATCGTCTCAGGATCGTCTCGGGATGTTTTGTACTTAAATGTTCCCTGATAAGCCTAACATTCGTAGTTTTATAGGCGCACTGACTGCATTCATGAATCTTGCTACTAACCGATGCTACAAAATCAGGATGTCTTCTATGTGATCATCTAGTGATTGTTTTCATTGATTATTATCGGCTATACGAGAATGTGTTACCATATGTCGCTTCAAATCACTGGTGAAAACAGTTTTAAAAGTGCACTTCGTACACTCGTGGACTTTGCTACTAACCGATGCTATAAAATCAGGATGTGTCTTTATTATGTGATCATCTAGGGATCGTTTACGTGTAAACGTCTTATTACAGTAGATACATCTACTAAGAATGCGATCACCAGCTATCTCGGGATGTTTGATCAATAAGTGGTCCCTGAGACATTTGGCAATCGTAGTTTTATAAGTGCACAGAGTACATTCATGAATCTTGCTGCTAACCGATGCTATAAAATCAGGATGTCTTTTTATTATGTGATAATCCAGACCTGCTTTACTTTTAAATGTCTTATTACAATAGATACATCTACTAAGAATGCGATTACTAGCTATCTCGGGATGTTTTGTCATTAAATGGTCTCTGAGATATTGAACCTTCGTAGTTTTATAAGTGCACTTCATACACTCGTGGACTTTGCTGCTAACCGACGCTACAAAATCAGGATGTCTTCTGACTATGTGATTGTCTAGTGTTATTTTACGTTTAAACGTCTTATTACAGTAGATGCATCTACTAAGAATGCGATTACCAGCTATCTCGGGATGTTTGATCAATAAATGGTCCCGGATACATTGAGCCTTCGTAGTTTTATAAGTGCACTTTGTACACTCGTGGACTTTGCTGCTAACCGACGCTACAAAATCAGGATGTCTTCTGACTATGTGCTCGTCTAGTGTTTGTTTACGTGAAAATATTTTATTACAGTGAATACAGCTACTAACTACATTACCAGCTATCTCAGGATGAGTATTTAAATGTTGCCTGATATTTGTAGTACTCGTAGTTTTATAAGTGCATTTTGTATATTCGTGGACTTTCCTACTGACGGATGCTATAAAATCAGGATGACTTCTTACTATATGATCATCTAGTGTTTCTTTACGTGTAACTGTTTTATTGCAGTGAATACAGCTATTAATCTTGCTGCTAACCGATGCTATACAATCAGCATGTATCTGTATAATGTGCTCATCCAGTCCTTTTTTACATTTAAATGTCCTATTACAGTAGATACATCTAATAAGAATGCGATCATCAGCTATTTCGGGATGATTCGTAATTAAATGTTGCCTGATATTTGAAGATTTCGCAGTTTTAAAAGTGCACTTCGTACACTCGTGGACTTTGCTGCTAACTGATGCTGTAAAATCAGGATGTATCTTTATGATATGGTCATCTAGTGATTGTTTACGTTTAAATGTCCTATTACAGTAGATACATCTAATAAGAATGCGATCATCAGCTATTTCGGGATGATTCGTAATTAAATGTTGCCTGATATTTGAAGATTTCGCAGTTTTAAAAGTGCACTTCGTACACTCGTGGACTTTGCTGCTAACTGATGCTGTAAAATCAGGATGTATCTTTATTATATGGTCATCTAGTGATTGTTTACGTTTAAATGTCTTATTACAGTATAAGCATTTATTGATTATACGATTATCAGAATGTGTTACCAAATGTGGCTTCAAATATTTAGAACTAATAGTTTTATAATTGCACTTTGTACACTGGTGAACTTTGGTACTAAGTGATTCTCTGGCTCTACTGGACCTTTTATTCACTACACTAGTTTCTGAGACAATCAACATGGCATTCCCTTGACTAAAATTGTCATCCATATTTTCCTCTTCTACATGTAACGCTTCGAACTGCTTACTCTCTAAAGAATGTGTCTTTTTGTGGGTAGTAAACAATCTTCCTGAATTAGTTCGAAAATCACAATAACAACAGCTGTAAATATATTTCCTGTTCCTATGCACTTTCATGTGGTCAACCAAGTGACGTTTACTTCTAGCGGCGTATTCGCAGTGATAGCAAACGAATGTGGCCCCATCGGTCTCCATATCAGCTACTACTTCTCCATCTGTCCTCGGTATTTCATTTTCCGTGAGACTGAAAACAGAAATCCGTATCATCCTAACAGCTGCTCTACTGCCTTTACGATACTATAATTATTGGCTTCTTTTCATTACGTTCCAAAGAATCAATAATTATTTTCGAACTTTGATACTTTGCCAGTTATCGTACTCTCGCAACAACAAAAAAAATGAGAAGTACGGGGTGCGTTGATATCTAGTCAGCATAGATCACAATCGTGGTGAAAAATGTTGTGATGTCAGAGCACCGCATTTGTTTCCATTACAAGGTTTCGCGCAAAATAGATATGCTTAATGAATACCCTTGGCGATTCACTCAAATGAATTCACTTTATTTCCTCTGATATACACAGATGTACAAAAATATAAACAATAGAGTAACAAGAAACATACATAAACACAACAGATCTAAATGTTTAGTTACTAGATCATTTAGTTCTCGCTTACTATTGACTTGCAGTATATATGTTGCGCTCAATAGCCGAATTCGGGCAACGCCCAAAAAAATACGCAGAACTAGTTTTGAGTAAGGAATATTTTCTAAACCCGAAATATTAATTTTATACGACTATTGAGTATTACTAAATAGGCAGAACTAGATTTGCGCATCTTGAAATGCACAGAACTATACTGCATTCACTGAAGAAAAGGAGTAAAAAATTATTTCAAACCCATATTTTGGGGCTCTACTCGGATAAATCGAACTTAATTTTTCTGTTTATAATAACATCACTGCTCTCAGTATGCAGTTTTGTAGACGGTGTGTATATAACCCTTGACCATACAGTAAAAATGTACATATATTGTGCATGGTTACTCCGTTTGTTCGGTGAATAAGGTATAGCTCTCTGGTACTGAATGGCCAGCAGTAGTTATATTAAAAAAAATAAGGTTATTTTTATGTTGTTGCTTTGAATGTTTTTTGTTTCTGCTTGTGTAAAAAATGCAAGCTAAATTCTAATCCGAATTAGTTTGGCTACTTCAAGCCTCAAGTACACAAAAACATAATCTCATGACAAAAGATCATTACCTCACTGTGTTGAACGAACCTAACCTTCATGTCTCTGCAATAAAAAATGTATTAACAAATTATGTTCCTGTTGCCACCATGCCAAAATATACAGAACTAGTCCTGTGCATTTCAAGATGCGCATAACTAGTCCTGTGCATTTCAAGATGAGTAAAACTAGTTCTGTACATTTCAAGTTGCGCAAAACTAGTTCTGTGCATTTCAAGTTGCGCAAAGCCAGCCCAGTGCGTTTCAAGTTGCGCAAAACTAGTTCTGTGCATTTCAAGTTGCGCAAAACTAGTCCTGTGCATTTCAAGTTGCGCAAAACTAGTTCTGTGTAATTCAAGTTGTGCAAAACTAGTACAGTGCATTTCAAGATGCGCAAAACTAGTTCTGTGCATTTCAAGTTGCGCAAAACTAGTCCTGTGCATTCAAGTTGCGCAAACTAGTTCTGTAAATTACCAGATGCGCAAAACTAGTTCTGTGCATTTCAAGTTGCTCAAAATTAGTTCGGTGCATTTCAAGATGCGCAAAATTAGTTCTGCCTATTTGGTAATGCTCAATAGCCCTATAAAATTAATATTTCGGGTTTGGGAAATATTCCTTGCTCAAAACCAGTTCTGCCTATTTTTTTCGGGCATTGCCTGAGTTCGGGTATTGAGGATGACATATACAAGTACTGTTGGAGACACGAGAGAAGATCGGTTTGGTGGGGAGAGGCAGTTTTGCGTTCTCTCTGACCAGGAGCGTCGCATGACGGGTCTTGGAGATAGTCGACTTTATTATAATATACTCATTTTATCAGCGGAAATTATTGGAAAAGTATATTTTAAACCGGTCACAGTTAAGCTTACCGCTATTTTTCTAAATAAAATGATTTTTACAAAAAAAAAATAATGATGGAACTTATTATATTTTGTCTATATTTCTGCCTTTTTGCCTGGAGAAATTAAATAAATTTGAAGTACATCTGTCGAAAAATGGAAATTACTTGAATAATGTTGAATTATCTGTCATCCACCAGAACTAATAGCAACGTTGCTATATATATTTTTGTGTATGCGGTAAGTAGCAGGGAGAGCGCTGTTTTGGAGGGACTTAATACTATTTGCGGATTCATATGTCTTACTTAAAAGTTATGGGATGATGGAATAATGCATTAAGTGCATTTTTTTCTATATAAAATATAATATATATTATAAAATTCTTCGATTGTCCTTCTGACAACACGAAAGTCGAAATCATCAATTTTTCCCTCAATTGCTAAGCGTGGCCTTTTTGCGCCTGGTGTGGCAAGTGAACTTCCAGGATCTTCCATGTTCCTCTTACGATTCTCATTCCTAATCCTTTTAATACTGGTTGTCGACACTCCGGTATAATAAGCCGCCCTCTCAGTTTTTGCACGAAGAGGAATCTTCAACGCATGATTACGCGATTCCTCATCACGCGCCTCAATTACTCGAGCTATTACTTCCCGAGCTTCTCCTTTCCTATGCGTAGCCATTATCGTTACAGCAAACGCAAACTGAACTGAGTCCCTGCGAGCCTGCGACACTGACCAATGCAAAATTTCGGATGCTTGACCAGCGATGTTGTCGGCGAAACGTCGCTGCGTATAGACTACAAATGAACTGGACCGCTGTATGTTCACTATTACTAATAAGCGCTGATACTCACGCGCTCTCATTGCTGTATGATTTTTAGCAATTTTTTACGTGCCGCTTTCCTTAAATAGTGAGTCTAATCTGCATTCCTGAGCCCGCTCTTCTTTCGTGTCTTGAACAGTAAGATGTCGGTTTAAACAACTGCCTATTATAATCATCAACATTTGAAAATGTACACTGTAATTTAGCTAACCTAATTATACCTGATTATATATTTTTCTAGTCGCTGATTCCATAAAAGTTGTATGTTATTTTATATATGATCATCTAGTCCTTGTTCATTTTTGAATTCGGAATTGTAGTCCACGCATCTTTGGAGCTTATAAATAAGGAGTTGCATCAAGATGCAGCAATATATTTATTTTAGCCGAATTTATTCAAGTAGCCTTAAATATGCAGTTTGTAAATTCATTTTTTTTGTCGATATACTCTGTTACCGGATACTTTAAACGGCCTTGGCGTCTATTTGATAGGCATCAGCTGACGAAGAAGTGGATCTCAGATTTAATTTTTCAGTAGTCGTCTGAATTGGCAATCCTGCAAGTCAGGACCGTCTTATTAATACTTTTACTGAATATTGTGACGTATCTCTTTAGGGTTGACGTCTTTTTTTATATAGCTCAGTCAGAAACGAGACTGTGGGTATTTTTTTATTAAATTAAATATTATTTAAAGCCCGTTTAAATAAGAATGAAGCGATCGAGGGCGTCAGCCGATACACTCGATGAAATGGGTGAAACAAACAAGCTGATTACCTAATTGCTATGAAAAATATATAATGTAATTTTCACAAAAACAGGATTTACGAATAAATTGATAAAGTAGATTAATATTTAAACCTTGTAGGCACTATATCAAACTTATAGATTAAATGACCCGCCTCCACAGTACTGTTAAATTGGTTTCCAATTTAGGTATATAATTTTCATAATATGTTGAAATTACAGTAGAGCAAATATTAAAAATTGTGAGACAATAGAGTTCTTCAAAACTTCATTGACTTGAGAGGATTTCACATTAGGGTTCATTCCAGTACGGAGAAAGACGACGCTTATGGTAAAAACTGGATTCCAGGGATGACTTTTCATTGACCAAATATAAATGGTGAATACGACCTTATATCCTTTCGGTGAGATTCTCACCCCCCAAGGGGAACGCCAACTAAACGGGACTCACACGATGGAGGCTCCCAAGCATTCCCAGCTAAGAGGTTTCTCCCGACTACGCTCTACGGCTCAATGACTGGAGCGGTGGATGGTGGCTGACGGCATCAGAAAATTTGGCTTGCATAAAATACGTGCTTACTGCACGTACCAGTGGCAAAAGAAGCCTTAGATATTATGAGGCTTCACACACACACACGCACACGTAAAACAACCCGTCAGGTTTGCAAGTGCTGAAGACGATCCTACATTTTCGTCCTCTCGAAAATTCCTCCTTTTTTGCTGTTCAACCCATTATTCCTTTTGTACAGCGCGTCTCAAAAATGAAAATCGCGTACTGACTCCGATAAAGAAATATCGAACCGTTCCAATATCGCATTGCCAAAAAGTAATGTCTATTTTTGTGAACAAGAAATTGATGCAATGTCTAAAAATTCACAGCAAAGATGCCTGACCGAAACAAATACATTTTTTCGTTTATATATTGTTAAGCGTCAATTACTCGTCCGTAGCGATACGAGTACCGAGTGCAGCCCTGTACGCATGCCGTATAAGCATGTGTCACGATTCATTCTGGGGGATTTTTAGTTATCACTAGCCGAACATCTGTTCGCTGTTGACATGACTGACAGTCTAAAGTATCGGGTAACAGGATATACGATATACCTCATCCAATAAAATATGGATGTTGTCTTAATAGGTAAGCATCTAGAGTCTCTTTGCTTTTGAGTTTTGCATTATAGTGTTCACATGGCGTGAGTAGAGAATCACAAACCGTCTCAGAATTCAACATATGGTTGTTTAAACTATCGGTGCTTTTTGTCCCTTCTTTTATTTTGCTACCAGATGCTATAGAATTTGGCTGTTCTCTTAACAGGTAATCATCATCAGTATGTCTTCTAACTATGTGATCATCTAGTGATTGTGTGCAAATGTCTTATCACAGTAGATGCATATCCTGGCTATACGATTATTTTCGGCTTTATGAGAATTTCTTACCATATGTCGCTTCAAATCACTGGTGAAAACAGTTTTATAAGTGCATTTCTTACACTCGAAGACTTTGCTGCTAACCGATGCTATAAAATCAGGATGTCTTCTAACTATATGATCGTCTAGTGCTTTTTTACGTGCAAATATTTTATTACAGTAGATACATCTACTAAGAATGTGATCACTAGCTATCTCGTGATGTTTTTTCCTTAAATGGTCCCTGATACATTAAGCATTCGTAGTTTTATAAGTGCACTTCGTACACTCGTGGACTTTGCTGCTAACCGATGCTATAAAATCAGGATGTCTTCTAACTATGTGATGATCTAGTGATTGTTTATGTGCAAATGTCTTATCACAGTAGATGCATCTCCTGGCTATATGATTATTATCGGCTATATCAGAATGTGTTACCATATGTTGCTTCAAATCACTGGCGTAAACAGTTTTATAAGTGCACTTCGTACACTCGTGGACTTTGCTGCTAACCGATACTATAAAATCATGATGTCTTCCAACTATGTGATCATCTAGTGATTGTTTACGTGCAAATATTTTATTACAGTGAATACAGCTACTAACTACATTACCAGCTATTTCAGGATGATTCGTATTTAAATGTTGCCTCATATTTGTAGTACTCGTAGTTTTATAAGTGCACTTCGTACGCTCGTGGACTTTGCTGCTAACCGATGCTATAAAATCAGGATGTGTCTTTATTATGTGATCGTCTAGGGATAGTTTTTGTACAAATGTCTTATCACAGTAGATGCATCTCCTGGCTATACGATTATTATCAAGTATATGAGAATGTGTTACCATATGTCGCTTAAAATGCATGGTACTGACAGTTTTATAATTGCACTTTGTACACTGGTGAACTTGATGAATAACTGATTCTCTGGCTCTACTGGACCTTTTATTCACTACACTAGTTTCTGAGTCAATCAACATGGTATTTCCTTGACTAATATTGTCAGGTATATGAGAATGTGTTACCATATGTCGCTTAAAATGCATGGTACTGACAGTTTTATAATTGCACTTTGTACACTGGTGAACTGGATGAATAACTGATTCTCTGGCTCTACTGGACCTTTTATTCACTACACTAGTTTCCGAGACAATCAACATGGTATTCCCTTGACTAAAATTGTCAGGTATATGAGAATGTGTTACCATATGTCGCTTAAAATGCATGGTACTGACAGTTTTATAATTGCACTTTGTACACTGGTGAACTTGATGAATAACTAATTCTCTGGCTCTACTGGACCTTTTATTCACTACACTAGTTTCTGAGTTAATCAACATGGTATTCCCTTGACTAAGTTGTCAGGTATATAAGAATGTGTTACCATATGTCGCTTAAAATGCATGGTACTGACAGTTCTATAGTTGCACCTTGTACACTGGTAAACTTGATGAATAACTGATTCTCTGGCTCTACTGGACCTTTTATTCACTACACTAGTTTCTGAGTCAATCAACATGGTATTCTCTTGACTAAGATTGTCATCCATATTTTCCTCTTTTAGATGTAACGCTTCGAACTGCTTACTCTCTGATGAATGTGTCTTATTGTGGGTGGTAAACAATATTCCTGAATTTGTTCGAAAATCGCAACAACAACAGCTGTAAATATATCTCCTGTTCCTCTGCACTTTCATGTGATCAACCACATGTCGTCTACTTCTCGCGGCGTATTCGCAGTGATAGCAAAAAAATGTGTCCGTATCAGTCTCCTTATCAGCTACTACTTCTTGATCTTTCCTTGGTAATTCATTTTTCGTGACACTGGAAAAAGAAATCCGTATCATCTTTACAGCTGCTCTACTGCCTTTACGATTCTATAAAATTTAAAGATGATTGTGTAGAAAGCAATTTAATTATTTGGTGCTGATATGTCGTGCTGGGAGCTCCAAAATGCTGCTGAACACCCCATCCAGTTGAGGTATTGAAGATACAAAAAATGTATTCAAGTTGATTGACTCAGTACTTCCCACACATTCCGATGATACCAGTTTTATTATTTTCCCACAGCATGAAACTATAGTCTAGATGCCCCTGCAATCAAATCATTGCTCGTCCGACCGCAAAAAAGTGTTTTATTCTACTAGGTGCTTCTTTCACAGGTCAATGGACAATATATCATGAACACAACAAATTTTTGAGTTTTACAAACCCCCACCACCGAACCACCCTAATTTCACCCCAACCAAAAAATTTTTAAAATGATGGGGAACCCCTAAAACGTCTAAAACGAAGTTTGAGGTGTTTTTTATCTTTTTAGTTTTTTTTATTATTGCCGCGCCGCCACTGAAATGATTTCTAAAAACCATACGCGCTTTCCATATTCGTCGCGGTAATAAATCTGTGTCAAAATGTCATTAAAATCAATTCAGAAGTTTCCACGTAACACAATACAAAACGATCCAAAGTAATACTCGTATGTATTTTGTATGCATCAGGAAGTTCAAGACCCTTGGTTTCTGTAATCGGCAAGGCAATGTTCGGATGAACCTAAAAAAGTGTATTATGCCGCTAGGTCTTTCTCTCTCATGTCAGTAGACAGCCCATTATGAGTACAACAAATTTTTCAGATTTACAACCCCCCACCCCCCCAACTACCCTAATTTCACCCCCACCCCAAAAAAAGTAGAAAATGATCAGGAACCCCTAAAACGCCTAAAAACGAAGTTTGAGCTGTTTTCATATTTTTAGTTTTTTTAATATTGCTGCGCCGCCACAGACGATTTCTAAAAATCAGACGCGTTTTCCATCCTCGCCAAAGTAGTAATACTGTGCCGAAATTTCATCAACATCAATTCAGTAATTCCAACATTATAAAGTACAGAACGATCTAAAGCAATACTCGTATGTATACATGCTGCCCAGATAAGCCAACCAAAGGGTAGCACTCAACCAAGACAACAATGGATTAGTAGTCACACACTGTCCGTTATTGAGGCACGTAGAAGCCTTAAGATTTCAGGTCTGGTTTCAGATACAGAGCAAAACACATATAGACAGCTCTCACGCGAGATTCAAAGATTATGCCGGAAAGATAAGAACTCTTATCTACAGGAAATGTGCAGGGAAATAGAGATGCATGCCAATACTAACCATCCGAAAGAGATGTTTTTTAAGGTCAAATGCCTCAGTCGGGATTTTAAACCCAAATCTTGGGCTGTTAAAAATCCTGACGGAGAGCTAATTACCAACTTGCATGAGGTTATTGAGGTATGGCGAAATTATTGCGAAAATCTGTACCATGAGGATGGCCTTCACGCCCTCTCATTGGATTTTGAACACGACCCGGATATTCGTTTGTCTGAAGTGGAACATGCCCTCAACAAGCTAAAAACTAACAAAGCTACAGGCATTGATGCTATCTCTGCTGAAACGTTGAAACGCTTGGGTGACGACGGCATCTCCCTTTTACATAATATTTGTAGGAGTGTCTGGTCCTCCGGTGTTTGGCCAGATGAATGGTGCACATCAATTTTTGTTCCACTCTCAGAGTAATAATTCTTCTCTCTAGAGGGAGTATTATTCAAATATCATGGTACATGGATATATTACCGTGTTGACAATTTTCTGTTTATACTCATTTGGTTATATAGGTAAACTATAATTCCTTGAGGTTGAACTGTTGGAGTATTTCTATTAGCATTTTAATGTATACCCCTTGACGTGCCTATAGTTACCGTGTAATTAGATATACTATTTTATTACCATGCTAGAATTTTGGAATCCGTAAGGTTCATTCGCAGTTACAACTCCACAGATATTTAGACTTTCGACGGAAACGTGGCAACGCGGCAGCCCACTGTTTCTATAGCACGTGGTGCCAGCCCTCTAATTTGTTTTTGTTGTAGTAGCAGAGTGTTGCGTTTTACTGCAATTAAAAAGCGTGTTGGTGCTTATATAAACTATAAATTGATAAAACTGACTTTGTAGTGACAATGAGGTCTAGAAATAAGTGTGTAGTGTGTGGTAATTCTGATCCAGGAAACATAACCTATCACAGGTTAGTACGCATCTGTTTTGTTGAGCAGTGGTGTTGAAAACGGGGTAATGCCAAAATATCTATAAAAGAAATAACCATAACTGGCTAGATAACACAAAATATAAAGTGATAAATCTGGTACTTCAATGAATATTTTTGTCAAATGAATGATGTAAACGAATCTTTTTTTATATTGATAAGAGCTGATGCTGCTATTGATGCTTAGATATCAGAATTGAAGATTGTGATTATATGCTGTGTAGAAATTTACCTATATGGCAATTTTCTGGCTTTACAGTTAAAAATGGACAAAATATCTGTTTTTGCTTTCCACACTGATAGGTGAGGGGAGTATTGTGATCGCGGAAATTTTAGATTCTGAGATAATACTCTTTTTCGGCGTTATATGATGTCTACATAACGAAAATCCACGGCACACATTTCCGTCGGTCTGTCTGTCTGTCGCTTTTTTCTAGCCTCGTAATCTCAGCAACCGCTGCATGGATTGTGATGAAATTTGGGCAGCGATATGCTGTGGTGTCGTAATAAGTAATGTTCCTATAATTTTAAAAATCGGCGGAGTAATTAGCAAAAAACAAAAAAAATAAATATTGCTCAAAATTCGTTTTTAGGCGTTTTAGGGGTTCCTGATCATTTCCTACTTTTTTGGGTGGGGGTGAAATTGGGGTGATTGGGGGGTGGGGGTTGTAAAATTGAAAAATTTGTTGCTTTCATAATAGACTGTCCACTGACCTACTTCTTCGTAATTAAAGATTATGGGTATCTTAATGATCCATTAGGTATCTTAAGCTTGTATATGTAGATGATTTTATTAATATAGATTAATTTTAATAAAGTTTTTATCAAACTACTAGCGTTTTATTCCTCAAACATGTTCTACAGGTATCCATTATTTCCCTCTTTGCGTTATAGAAATGAACAGCCGCGGTCCGCCCTGGGTATTATTAGACAATATTTTCCTTAATTTATATTGTGTACCGGGTGAGTCGACGATTGGGAAAGTAAGATTTCACTCATTTCATGCGGTACAAAAAAATCTTGAATATGTCAGTAATAGGTTTAAGGTGTACAATTTTGAAATATTTTCCAGTATACAGGGTGGCTCAAAAACGTGTGACGAGTATAACATATTTTTTTTTAGATGGGACACCCTATTTTTTATTAATTTTTCTATTAAAAAATGGGGTGTTCCATCTAAAAACATATGTTATACTCGTCACACTTTTTTGAGCCACCCTGTACACTCAAAATATCTTACAATTGTATACCTTAACGATACCAAAGCTTTCATTTCATATACAAGATTTTTTTATATCTCTTAAAATAAGAGAGAAATCTTACTTCGCCCAATGGTTGAATCACCCTGTACAGGAGCCTGAAACATTCATAAACAATTAAACAGCAAACAAAATAGTGCTACATTAACTATGACAACCCAAAGCCTACCTACTATTTTACACAGTTATTTTAAACTTTAACTCACTATCGATGATTTATGATATTATATACGTAAGAGATTTTTCCAGTAATAATAACAACATGCCAATGACAAGGGTCACGCAGTCCACACTGCCGTCGCTAGATCCATCATGCAGAAAATACGGGACGCCACTGGTATTTATTTAGCGTCGCCCACTATCGCCTAGCAACCTCTAGATTGTTTATGTTTACATATACCTATTTTCAGTTACTCTTAGTCCAAAACAAACCTGTATAATTGTATGTTTATGCTCCCTCTCGAGAGAAGAATTATTACTCTGAGGTTCCACTTCATAAAAAGGGATCTCCAACAAATCCAGACAATTATCGCCTACTTTCGTTAATCTCTCATGCAAGTAAGGTTCTACTGTATATTTTACAATCTCGTTTGGAGGGTTTTATTGGCTGGCAAATTTCTCAGGCGCAGGCAGGTTTCGTGAAAGGACGCGGTACGCGTGAACAGATATTAAACTTAAGACAAATTATTGAAAAAGCCAGAGAGCATTATTTTCCTGTTTTTATCTGCTTTGTGGACTATTCTAAGGCGTTTGATAACGTAAAGTGGCCTAAACTGTGGGAAATCCTCATCTCTATGGGAGTTCCTTATCACCTAGTGTTTCTCATACAGCAACTCTACGAGTCTAATTCGGCTCATGTAAGAATCTGTGGTAAACTGTCTAGTCAAACTGCAACCAGAAAAGGAGTTCGTCAGGGATGTGTATTATCTCCGATGTTGTTTAACATTTACTCTGAATTTGTGATGAGACAGGTATTAGACAACTGGAATGGTGGTGTAACTATTGGCGGAAGCAAAATATCCAACTTAAGGTTTGCTGACGATACAACCGTTATTGCAGCTTCTCAGGAAGAACTAGTAGTTCTATTAAACATCTTAGAACAACACAGTGCAGCACATGGTCTTAGTATTAACTACAACAAGGCCAAGGTTACGATCGTAGATAGAGAGCATGATAATATCGAGAAATAAGGTCAATAGGCCGTTGTGAACTAGTTCAATGTTTTGTGTACCTCGGATCTTTGATCGACAATTCGGGTAGCTGTAAAAATGAGATTCGACGGCGCATTCAACATGCACGTGTGGCCATGACAAAGCTTACTAAAATATGGCGTGACCATAACATCACTAAAAGCCTGGTCAAACAGAGAACGCGGCGGTCCGGCGTTCTCTAACAATACAATGGAACGCCGAACGCCGCGTTCTAGACCGCCGCGTTACAGCGTTCCATTGTATTGTTAGAGGCCCGGTCAAACAGAGAACGCGGCGGTCCGGCGTTCTCTAACAATACAATGGAACGCTATAACGCGGCGGTCTAGAACGCGGCGTTCGGCGTTCCATTGTATTGTTAGAGAACGCCGGACCGCCGCGTTCTCTGTTTTACCAGGCCTTAAAGCTACAAAAATGTCGCTAGTTCAGTCTCTTGTGTTCTGCATATTTTTGTATGCCTCGGAAACTTGGACTGTTAAAAAGGCAGATTGAGCTCGCATAGATGCTTTTGAACTGTGGACATGGAGGAGAATGCTGAGAGTTCCTTATAGCGTCCATCGAACTAACTTTTCCATACTGGATGAGCTCGGTAATCCAAAGAGACTATCCTCCATTGTGTCGACGCGTAAGAGTTGATGGTAACTTCTCTAGTGAAACTGCAACCAGAAAAGGAGTTCGTCAGGGATGTGTATTATCTCCGATGTTGTTTAACATTTACTCTGAATTTGTGATGAGACAGGTATTAGACAACTGGAATGGCGGTGTAACTATTGGTGGAAGCAAAATATCCAACTTAAGATTTGCTGACGATACAACCCTTATTGCAGCTTCTCAGGAAGAACTAGTAGCTCTATTAAACATCTTAGAACAACGTAGCGCAGAGTATGGTCTTGGTATTAACTACAATAAGACCAAGGTTATGATCGTAGATAGAGAGCATGATAATTATCGAGAAATAAAGTCAATAGGCCGTTGTGAAGTAGTTCAAAGTTTTATATACCTCGGTTCTTTGATCGATAATTCGGGTAGCTGTGAAAATGAGGTTCGACGGTGCATTCAACAGGCACGTGTGGCCATGACAAAGCTTACTAAAATGCGGCGTAACCATAACATCACTAAAGCTACAAAAATGTCGCTGGTTCAGTCTCTTGTGTTCTCCATATTTTTGTATGCCTCGGAAACTTGGACTGTTAAAAAGGCAGATCGAGCTCGCATAGACGCTTTTGAAATGTGGACATGGAGGAGAATGCTGAGAGTTCCTTATACCGCCCATCGAACTAACGTCTCCATACTGGATGAGGTCGGTAATCCAAAGAGACTATCCTCCATTGTGTCGACGAGAATGCTTACATTCTTCGGACATATACACAGAAGCGATAATATGGAGAAACTTGTAGTTCAGGGTCATGCCCCGAGTGGGCGGCGCCGTGGCCGTCCCCCTACACGCTGGGTGGATACGACGAAACAGTTGCTGGATATGAGTGTCAAGAGCGCCACTAAACTAACAACAAATCGTGAACGATGGCGAGCTACAGTGCTCAAAACTATTGATAATATTCATGTCGGCAATACTCTAGCTCCGACTTAATGCATTTTACGAGTTCACAACATGTCTGTTAAGACATTGTGACTATGATGATGATACATCGGAAAATTCTCTAAGTCCCTTGGTTCCTGTAATGCACAAGGCAATGTTCGGATGGACCTAAAAAAGTGTATTATACCGCTAGGTCTTTCTCTGTTAGGTCAGTAGACAGCCTATTATGAGTACAACAAATTTTTCAGCTTTACAACCCCCCACCCCCCAACCACCCCAATTTCACCCCCACCCAAAAAAAAGTAGAAAATGATCACCTATCGGTGTGGGAAGTAAAAGTAACAAAAATACAGTGCAGAAGGAACAGATCGAGCTTCGGAGCTATGGAAGGTTATAGAATATGTTAGTGTGTATCTACTAGTCAGTGTTCGCGCACAAAGCCTAGCTTTTTGCGAACTAGTACTAATATTTATTTGCATACCTAACAAATAAAAAATAAATATATTGATTGATTGATTGATAATTATTGGCTTCTTTTCGTTACGTTCAAAGAATCAATAATTATTTTCGAACTTTGATACTTTGCCAGTTATCGTACTCTCGCAACAACAAAAAAAAGAAAACTAGAATTACGGAGGTGTGTGGATATCTAGTCAGCCTAGATCGGATTCGTGGTAAAAAATGTTGTGATGTCAGAACACCGAATTTGTTTCCATTAGAAGGTTTCGCGCAAAAATAGATATGCTTAATTAATACCCTTGGCGAATAATTCAATAGAATTCACTTTATTTCCTCTTACATACTTAGATGTTTAAAAATATAAACAATAGAGTATAAACAAATATACATAAACACAAAAGATCTAAGTGTTTAGTTACTATACATACATAAAGACGTATTAGTTTAAATAAATGCCTGTGGTTGTTTTTATTGTGCGCTTTCTACATGCTCGTATTTTTCTAGTCACTGATTCCATAAAACGTTGCTTATCTTTTAAAATATGATCATCCTAATCCTTGTTCACCTTTAAATTTGGAATTGCAGTGTTTGCGTCTTTGGAACTTACAATAAGAAACTGCATCAGGATGCTTCAATATACAGGGTGAGTTTTTAGTACCGGCTCGGTCAATAACTCCACTACTGTACAATATATCGAAAAAAGTTCTATATAAATTATTGCTGCCTAAATTTCATCACAATTCATGCAGCGGTTACTGACATCACGTGGCTAGGAAAACGCGTACAGACAGACAGACCGACAGACAGACAGACAGACCGACGGAAATCAGTGACGTGGATTTTCGTTATGTAGGCATCATAAAACGCCCAAAAACGTATTTTCTCGAAATCAAAAATTTTCGCGATCACAATACTCCACTCACCTATCGGTGTGGGAAGTAAAAATGAAAATAAACGAGAGAAAGGATTGCAGAACATAAGGCTAGGTTATACGGACAAATCAGCGGTAGCCGAACATGCGACTAAGGAAGGAGGCCATAGGATCAAGTTTGAAGAAATTCAGGTCCTTGCCGCAACGTCTTCATACTATGCCAGACTCAACAGAGAAGCCATCGAAATACAAAAACACCACAACAATTTCAATAGAAAAGAAGAAGTACACAAAGTCAACCGGACATGGGTACCTATCCTAAAGGACCTGAAGACACTGCCATGTCGCAAGGGGGCGGAGCTACCAACGCTACCTGGTTGGGCCACGTCACCGTAACAGGTATAAAATACAGGCGCAGATCCACGAGCCGTCAGTATTTTGAAAGTCACCGGAATGAAATAGCTTCTGAAGATGCCATCAACTCGTGGTTAGGGTTCACTAAACATCGATTTGCAATCGACAATCTGATAGGCTATCGGACTATCGATAGTCCGATAGGCCTATCCTATAGGTTTAGTGAACACTACTCGTGGCGGCGAAACGTCAAGCATAAACGCTAAACAACACCGGCCCAAAAACCGAAGAACCTCAAATTCATTAATCAAAAAAAGATGATGTTGAAAGAAAAATGCATATACCTCCACACGACACGTTCCACAAAGGACTAGAATCATGGGTTTGAAAACAATAAATAAATCATTATAACCTCTTAGCGTATACACAAATGGGTGTACTGTTGCATTTCACTAGTAATTCCATTTTAAAATTGAAAAAAGGAATTTAAATTTATCCAATCGGTGCGATGCGCGCCATACAACAGCAGTGCATTGTTGCCTCGTCAACTTCCAAATCGCGGTATTGACGCAATTTTCACGGGGTCGAAACTGAATGCCCGTGCGCCCGGTGCAATTCAGTCACCCACCCAAGTGCTAACCGCGCACAAGGCTGCTGCTGCCCCACTATCGAAGGCAGGCACTGTTCATCATCGCGCAGCCATGTGAATCTTCTTTTTTGCCACTTACGCAGGCTCTCAAAATCTTAGGTGACGGATATAGATATTTTTTCTCATCAACATTGAGAAAGTCTACATTAAAAAATCCAGCCTCAGTTTAATGGTCCGATGAAATTTGACGCCAGCTCCCGGACCATATCGTGGCCACTGTGCGACCTTTCACGATCGTGAAGCTACCCCTGAATCATTTCTTTTAAGACTGTACAGACAAACATAGTTCTTGTTTACTCCTTCTAACCTATGCGAATTCGTTGGCTTCACTGGCCGTATATATCGAACTATGTATTTTTTAGCGTGTGTAGAGGATCACATAAAGGTATGCATTGAACATTGGGACTTAAGTTAGAACGGCAACAAGGCACACATACCAGTCATCCGATTGGCTGTTCTCCTATTGTCTCATGACGTCACGCGACTAGCGGAATTCAAATATTTTCCTCATTTTCACGTGCCAAAAAAAAATCGCGGAAAAATATGAGAAGCTTCTTATGCCATACTCTATCATATACAGCCATAAAAAAATTCATGATACTAGTCCATTCCACTTGATTTGAAAAATACATCATTTACTTCTTTACAGATCAGGATTTTCTGACAACTTCGGATGTACGCTATAACCATCAAAGACCCAAAAATTATTTTGAGATTTGGTAAGATCCTTGTAATATTACAGCCTAGTCTCGTCACCTGTCATGATCATGATCAAGATTGTTGTTTAGAATCATCCAGCATCATTCCAATCATTTGGTTCACAGAAAAATCGGAAAAATGTCAGCGCTGTATATAGGCTATATTACGGGGAACCGTGGTATCGCGCTGTATATCGGCTACATCACGGGGAACCGTGGTATAGTTAGTAACGCGCTGGCCTAGAATGCCGGAGACAATGCTTCGGATCCAGCCGGTACCCTTCTTTTTTCCAATTTTTCTGTGAACCAAATGATTGGAATCATCTCCCTCTTGCGGAGTAAGCAAGCACCTTTCATTCCATGAAATCCTGGCCGACTGAGGAGTCGTACTTCAGTAACAACAAGAGCTGTCGTGCAAATAGCGGTGGGAGATTCACACTCACCCAACTGCCGACTAGATCCCTCTGGATGACTGGAATACATGGTTCGCAGAGAGATGCGGGGGAGTGGTGGGTGTCGACACCATGTCGTCGGCGCTGTATATCGGCTATATTACGGGGAACCGTGGTATAGTCGGTAACGCGCTGGCCTAGAATGCTGGAAACGCTGTTTCGAATCCAGCCGGACCCTTCACTTTTCCGATTTTTCTGTGAACCAAATGATTGGAATCATGTCCCTCTTGCGGAGTAAGCAAGCACCTTTCATTCCATGAAATCGTGGCCGACTGAGGAGTCGTACTTCAGTAAGCAAGAGAGCTGTCGTGCAAATAGCGGTGGGAGATTCACACTCACCCAACAGCCGACTAGATGTCTCTGGATTACTGAAATCATGGCCGACTCTACTCTCTAGGCCGGAGCATTGAAATATAGCAGCACTGAATAGCGGGCCGAGCTGGGCCGAGCTTTTATTTGTTTTTAAGTCATTAGTGTAATCTTCCAGAGTAAAAAAGAAGATTGGAAGGTGATTTTTAATGTGTTTCTAATTATTTACCCGCACAAACGAAACTATACAGATAAAAAGATGCCTGCAAAGTGTGTAGTACCAGGTTGCACTAGGAATTGTGCTTCCAATAAAGGACATATTAGGGTGTTCAATTTTCCTCAAGACGAGCATTTCAAACAGAAGTGGGTGAAAGGTATTACTCGTAAGGGCTGGTTATAGTTATGAGAATAAAGACAATAATTTACAAACATTTCCAAGGATAAGACCTATTTTAAAGCACAATGTGGTACCTAGAATGTTTTCTGGACCTCCGAAATATCACAGAAAAATACAGTTCTAATAGAACGCATCTGGGCACACCTACGAAAAGATTTGATAGTGAAGGGGAATCAAGACCAGCAAGAATGGCTTCAAAGTGACCTAATAGTGAATTTTTCTAGCTTAAGTGAAAATTTACAAAGTAAATTGAGCGTTCATTTAAGTGGAAGTGGCAGCAGGAAACAGGTTGCGTTTATTTTTATTTTGTAGTGTTTGACTACAATGAACCAAACATCAGATGTAGGTGGTATTAGTATCAATGAATATAGACATTCCTTTAAATCAATAAATCATAATTTGTTGGTGATTTGAGTTAGATTTTACCACTGTCATTAAGAATATTCTGTTGGTCTAAAGTAGAAAATATTTTGGCACACTATTTTCAAATAGGTTTTCTGTTGATTTAATGTCAAAACCTTTTCTATGTCCAGCCAAAGAAAGTTTACAATTTTGTGAGAGAGGAGAAGTTGCCAATTTTACCAACACCCTAAATATTCCTCAAAACTTTGCAGTTCTTTAAAAATTGCACCTGACAGAAAATATGCCTTACATTAAAACTGTTGCATTCTCGGAGAAGTACATTGTTTTACAAATTGATGAAATATCAGCCTGTATAAATGTTCTTGTCATTACAAAAATTATAGGTAGAACATGAAGGACAAAATTATTTGATAGGTATATTAAATACATACAGCTTATAGTTGGTAGGCGTAACCCTTCCATCAGAGTATACAGCTCAAATTACAGTCCTTATTCACAATAGGTATTGTTAAAATTTTGATTTCAGGCCATTAGGGATAAAAGTAAGTTTTTGGGCAATTGCACAAAGCAGTTTTAATGGAAATTGCAAAAGAATACATCAATATACATATAGATGAGTTTGTTTTAGACACATTTGTTCATGTAATCAACCCCAAACTGATGAAATTCTGCTTGAATTAATATTGTTAATGTAGCAAATATTTTTATTAATAATTACACTGACACAGTTCAAGACAAAATACAGACTGACAAAACTAAGAAGAGGAAATCTAATGGAAATAAGAAATGTCTAACAGAAGGAAAAATCTCTAAATCTAAATACATGTACATTTTTGTACTGTTACTACTGGCATTTTTCACCATTGTTATTTTTTCAAAAAGTATTTTTCTTAATTTATCAACCGAGATGAACTCTATTACATATAAAATGTAATAATTATTCTGAAACTATAAAACAATTTAAATTTTCAGCGGAATGCCCGCCGTTCTACCCACGGTAACCGGCCCACTATTTTACAGCTAAACGACGTTACCACATCTAAGGCTCCGGCCTAGTGTAGAGTCGGCCATGCTGAAATGCATGGTTCGCAGAGAGATACGGGGCAGTGGTGGCTGTCGACGGAGTCGACACCATGTCGTCGGCGCTGTATATCGGCTACATCACGGGGGGCCGTAGTGTAGTTGGTAACGCGCTGGCCTAGAATGCCGGAGACGCTGGTTCGAATCCAGCCGGTACCCTTCATTTTTCCGATTTTTCTGTGAACCGAATGATTGGAATCGTCTCCCTTTTGCGGAGTAAGCAAGCACCTTTCATTTCGTCCAGTACCATGTCGCACGTTGTGTCACCTACTTTTCAGCCAGTTTTTGCGGTACCCAGAGAAAACGAAGTTTTGTCAGATCAAAATTATCATTTAGATTCAAGCGAATTGCTGGTGCACTTAGGGCTATCTATTGTTTGGTCACTCGCTTGACTTGAATTTCGGAACACAAATCAAACTGCCGATTAGGTCAGACGGAAAAATCTGCAGTAGCCAAGCATGCACTCCAGGAAAGCGGTAACCACAAGATAAAGGTTGAAGAGACACAGGTTCTGACTTCGACCTCCTCTTATTTCGCCAGATTGTACAGGGAGTCCATTGAAATTTATACACATAACAACAATTTCAACAACAAAGAAGAAGCATATTGGCTCAACAGAATATGGATACCTGCCTTAAGAGACACAAAGATTTTGATTTTCAGCCTCCAAACATTGGCAACTAACCTGAAAATTCTTCCAATGCAACCCATGTTACAAACACTGCACTTTTTGAGTTTTATCTCAAAAAACTGCTATGCAGCACTCGAATATAGCTCAGCATGTCCGGAAAGCATCACTACAATTACCAAACAAATAGCGAATTCGATTTTACTGACCAAGCATAAAGACGCACAAACAAAACAAACGTTTCACAGTCGAGGTTCTACCGTAAATAAATCGCCTGAAACTTATGTCGGCGTTGCCAGCTCCTCAAAATTTATGGAAGACTTCAGAATTTGCGTTTATGATGAAGAAATAATGCAGTAACGCTGTAGAGGTCAACATATCTATTGATTTTGCTGTAATCATTCCTGAACCATCAAAATACCGTCTTTTTTAATGTAGAATGGAACATTTCTGGATACTATACAATTAAGACAATAGTAAACAATTATGATTGCTGTATCTGGTGGTCAATATGACAACGTAAGAAAAGATGTCAGCCTATTAGAATTAGTTGTTTACTACATCTATGTTCAGTTGTTATTCTGAGGTGCCAACCCTGTAACACAGTCTCAGTCTCTCGGAACACGCCGAACAGGTGACATCAGCTTCTGAGGATGCCAACCACTCATCAAGCAGCGAAACGCGCCGACGCCAAAGAGGCGGAGAGTGTCGACGCTGGCCGAACAATCCAAGAACCAACGGTGCATGTATAAACATGTATCAGCATGCAGCTTTCTATGATTCACTGTCGGATCATATTGCAAAATTTTCCTAGTACCCATTCTACTGATAAAAACCACTAATACAACTCACCTTGTTGACGGTACAGCAAAGGTGCTCAAATCACTTTCAATCTTCACATGAAACTCCATATGAAGCTGTTCAACTAGGCATTCATTCGATTCTTCAGTTTTGTGTTCAGCTTTTATCCTAAAAGAGGAACAATTTCGGCTTACAAACTGCACACTTTCTGAACTACAATCAATCAGATTGCTGAACTAGGCCCATCAACCCATCTTAAAAATTACATTTAGATGAGAAAATCTTGGGGTTGTGGCCAAAATTTTGAAAAAAGAGACTGAGTAACAACCCCAAGATTTTCTCATCTAAATTAAGCTTTGGCCATAAGCTTTCTTTGTATTAAAAATTACATATATTTTTTCTTAATGTGATGTTTGAAATGTATCTCAAGTTTTTATTGCTGAATATTTTGATACAAACGGTCAGCATACAAAATATAAAAAATTCTATAATCGCAATTACCTCATGGAATCTGGATATGATGATTTTAGGTCTGCACAGATCTCATTATTGATCTTCAATTCTTCATTTAGCTGTAGAGTACCTAGGTACCATGCTTCATCGACATGCATTTCTAGTTCATCCTTTTCGGTTTTGACAACTTTGTCTGGAATTATCGGTGAATCAGTACAGTCCTGATTTTCACATTTTATCCTGAAACATGCCATGTTAGTGAAAACAATCTAAGAGCAACTACAGTATTAGAATGTGAGAGTCCCATCAGCATCCTCTTAGGCTGAACATTCCCCAGCACTTCTGATGCTCAATTGACACCCAACGGGTATGGTATCTGTACCATGGCGTATGATACACTACATGCCTATTCTGGCTCAATGAGAGGGAGTTCTGTGCCTTCTATTTCTTTTTCATTCCACAGGGAAATTTTTTTATTTTATGATACGATATTGTAGGATGTTTATGTTACAAAATCCCAATCATTCATTACAATCTTCCATCTATCTATCTATCCCCATTTCTATACAACATAATCTCACTGGCACGTGTCAGAATGAATAAACAAAAAACTAAAAGTACCCAATTTCTTCTTTCTATAAAAGTAACCCTCTATCTCTAGGCTGACCTTAAAAAAGCAAAAATTACCTCTCTGTCTGTCCATTTGTATCAATCTCATTTTTGACATCTACTCCTACAGAGGATGCACTTGTCCTTATTTCAGTTTTTGTATCTAATTCTTCAGCAGACCATATGACATCTAAGGATTTAAGCTGTTCTCCAGCTAATTCGATCTCAGATTCCTCAATCTTAACCTCTTGGTCCATAGTTGTAGATAAATTACTTCTTGCTCTTCTTCTTGCCTAGAAGCAGCAGTAATATGCATAAAAGTGTTTGGATATGGAAAAATTATGAAAAAAAATTAAGTTTGTATTTGGATGAAGACTTGGTTTCAGGGGATGGGGGTTAGTGCCTTTTTGCCTGTCCATGAACTTGTATTTGTTTATTTTGCTGTATGTTGTGCCAACTATTTTCGATTGCGGCCCAAATTCCGGACATTTTGCCGATTTTTGTAATTCCGCCCGGACACCAAATTTAGCTCCAAATTTCCGGACATGTCCGGGATTTTCCGGACGAATGGTCGCCCTAATCTTAATCATATATATGTACAATGTATGTACTTACCAAATAGTGGATTGTTCTCTATAATAGATATATCTATTTATCACTTGGAAATGGACAAATAATGCTACTCTCAAGTTCCAACCTGTGGTTTCAATTCAATCAGGGTCCAACGGTTTCAACGGTGATTTCAACCACGATGTAGTTGTAGTTTAGTTATTAAAGTATAAATGATGACTTCAAATCAATACGATAAGTATGCAGGATCGCAGTGAACGATAATAAAATGATATCAAAGAAAACACTTGGAATGGAAAACACGATGAAAAACCACAGATATTTTTTAGTGGTCGGACTCACTGACTATATATCCACTGAAAGACTGGACACTCTGTGTCAGGGTTGCCAGATTTTTCAGAGCCGTGTCGCACTCCAAAGGAAAATTTGTCGCCCAAATCGCAACCGCCATTGCGATATGTCGCAAATAGGAAAAAATTCTAACAATTACCTTTTAGATATAAAATTTACCGACTTTTCTGCGAAATTGTCGCCTAAAATCACAAGAGATGTTTTTTGATCAGGTGAAATTTCCTTACCCTGTATTCAAAATAAAAGAATTTTATTGTGATTTAATATAATTATTTGCAGTAGGTATACGGTTATTTCCGTACAGTAAAAAAAATCAGTGAAGGTCCAGAGAGCGCCAGAGGTTTTTTGGATTTGCAGACTTCCTTATTACTTGACTAAAAAGACATAAATTCGGGATTTGTTATTCATAAATTGTAAACTATTTTTAGGATGAAAATTCAAGATTACCATTATTTTCCAAATATTTATATTTCATACAAACTGTTCACAAAACGTTAGGACATCATCATCGTCCTTGTGCGTGTTGATGTGCATTGATTTTTATACATATCGAAATCAATTTTTGCATACATAGCTTTGCTAGGCTCATATTCTTTACAGCATATCTCATTTATTGCGATGTGAGGTCTAATAGATACAAATGAACTTGTGAATTAAGCATTTTTATCATTTTGTACTGGCGTCTAGAAATTATAATGTACTTTGGCTCCCTGGCTTCCACAAGGTCATAACACGAAACAACAACAATTGAGGTTATGTCGTTATAATTATGTTGTTTTCGGTTGTCGGTTTGATATAATTATAATTAAATAATTGCTCATAAAACACAAGATGGAACATGCATGCATAGGTTGCATGACTACATTCTCCAAGAGGATAGCAAAGGACAAATTAGTAAAAATAATATCGGTGTATATACAAGTGATACAAAATATTTCATCCTTAGAACTATAATTATATTTAGGAAGATTATTGCATCGCTGGAGCCTCAAGGACCGAACATGGAATCTCCACATGGGAACAAAAATATTCCTCACAATAAAAAAATTATCGCTCAAAAACGTTTGTTTTCTACCAGGAAAACAACAACAACGAAAAAACGGAAAGCCGAGACGCTTGAGGCGAATTTTATAGCAAATAAATTATTATTAGGGGCAGCAATTAATGATTAATAGTAGGTATGTTCTATAAATAAAAATTTATATCTGATAACAGTTAGTTTGTATTTACTATTAGGTAGGAGCATAATTGTCTTTCACTGAAATATTACTATCTACTCAGTATATGGTTACCATAAATATATTAGGTTACTAATATTTAATATTATCTCATTCTTCTTGGTCACTTAACACAAACGTTGCAAAATGTCTTCAATAATCTTTCTCCTTTTATAACGCCAGAAAACATCATAACACGAAACGGTGTACTTTGCTAAAGTAGTAGCCTTATCCGTGTTGCGCACCATTAATAATTTCTAGTAATGATTATCATTTTAATTTTCCTTGCATATTTTCAATTCCTAAATCTAAAACTAGTTTTAATACATCCTAGGCCAGCCGAACATGGGACATGTCCAAAATAAATTATAATAGTACGTTTAAATTGCGCGGGTATTTTATGACAGTTATTCCCTAGCACGTTAGAGGTTTGACAGCTTTGACCTTGTGGAAGCCAGGGTGCCAGGGAGCCAAAGTACATTATAATTTCTAGACGCCAGTTCATTTTGTTCCGTATTTTGCATTTAATCAATATTAGATAATGAAAATAACCTTACAACAAGTGCATTGATGGAAGCGCAATTTGCGAAATCCAAAATCGCCCAATTTGCGACTTGCGATATTTGTAAAATTATAGTCGCATTTTAGATTCAAAAGTAGCCCAATTTGCGATAAATCGCCCAATCTGGCCACCCTGCTCTGTGTATGAAAATTTGGCATGGCATTTTTGACTGACATCCGCGCGATCTATTCGGATTGCGTGTGTCACTACAATGCATTCACGAATCGATTACAGGAAACTTAGATATTCACGACCTAGGCCAAACTAAAAAGTTTGGTGTAGGTGACCGACTATAGGTGGGGTAGGTTACGAAAAGAGCGGGCTTTTTGAAATACCATATAAGCTTATTCAGCCTCCAGACAACGTGGTAACTTGTCATAACAATTTACCTTACGCATTCATTACCTGTTTTGAAAATTGACCTGATTAATAAAGTTAAGGCGTTAATTAAACAAAATAGAATTGTCAAGTGGCATAATAATAAATAAAACTATGGCATTGTCCACAGCACATACTCCATTTTCTTTAAATTAGTGTTTTAACCTTTTTAATCAGTTCAGTTTTGAAAATAGGTATTCAATGAGTTAGGTAAATTTTTGTGACAAGCTACCACGTTATACAGGACATTCAACTGATTATGTAAGAATAGGAATATATTAGATATGGATTACTGTAATAAAACAAAACAAACCCTTTTGTAATTTATTTCAATACGACAATTGCTTAAATAAAGTCAGCTACACAAGGTACAAAAGCAATTCGTGTAAAAGTAAAGCATGATTTATTCACTAGAATCACTATTTCATGATAATTACAATCCTTTGATGGCATATAATTTGAAGAGTAAAGAGGTATTATTCCTTAACTATTCATATTGATGCAGGCAAGATGTTTGTATATTTGTAGGTTTGGGTTGCCAATCCGTTCTAACTAGCGTCTCTGTATACGCTGATCAGATGGGATTTAATATCTGAAATAAAAAAAAATGTATTTTTAGACCATGGGACCTCACCTTCAATGCAACGGTTTGCCAAAGAGAGGGAATGCTGCACACCTTTATGGCAGCATATGTGATTGTGAATAGTAATACAAGTTATATGAGTATGAGTAGTAGTGTTTAGTAATGCATTCAAATGATATATGTATATTTCATGTAGAAATGATCAATCTTGTATTAATTTTGCATCAAAATTCACAATACAAAAATGAGGTGAGCGGTAAAATCAGGCAAATCACTTACCTTCGCGCATCCGCATTCTTGCAATTTGGCGCAGGACAACGGCGTAAATACTTAGAACCCATTCCTAAATACATATAGACAACAATAGGCAGACAAAGATCTCAAAAGTGGTGCAAAATTGCAAAAAGACGCCAATCGACAAAAGCCAGCAACGACAATGTCAGTTACGACAATGGCTGTCAAAATGACGTTAGGCGTCACAATTGGGCCACTTCTATTGATGCATCTAGGAATCTGTTTGAAACAGAGTTGGCTGATCAATAATTCACGCAGACCCGCTAGGTGGCTAGCGCTAACCCCGCTACACAGGGTCCTCATTTGAGTTTCACACAGGGGTGTGAGGACCCTGTGTAGCGGCGTTAGCGCTAGCCACCTAGCGGGTTTGCGTGAATTATTGATCAGCCAACTCTGTTTCAAACAGATTCCTAGATGCATCAATAGAAGTGGCCCAATTGTGACGCCTAACGTCATTTTGACAGCCATTGTCGTAACTGACATTGTCGTTGCTCGCTTTTGTCGATTGGCATCTTTTTGCAATTTTGCACTACCTTTGAGGTTTTTGTCTGCCTATTGTTGTCTATATGTATTTAGGAATGGGTTCTAAATATTGCAAGAATGTGGATGCGCGAAGGTAAGTGATTTGCCTAATTTATACCGCTCACCTCATTTTTGTATTGTGAATTTTGATGCCAAATTAATACAAGATTGATCATTTCTACATGAAATATACATATATCATTTGAATGCATTACTAAACACTACTACTCATACTCATATAACTTGTACCTGTGCAGCATTCCCTCTCTTTGGCAAACCATTGCGTTGAAGGTGAGGTCCGATGGACTAAAAATACATTTTTTTATTTCAGACATTAAATCCCATCTGATCAGCGTATACAGAGACACTAGTTAGAACGGATTAGCAACCCAAACCTACAAATATACAAACATCCTGCCTGCATCAATATGAATAGTTAAGGAATATTACCTCTTTACTCTTCAAATTATATGCCATCAAAGGATTGTAATTATCATGGAATAGTGATTCTAGTGAATAAATCATGCTTTACTTTTATATGAATTGTTTTTGTACCTTGTGTAGCTGATTTTATTTAAGCAATTGTCGTATTGAAATAAATTACAAAAGGGTTTGTTTTGCTTTATTACATTAATGCATATCTAATATATTCCCATTCTTACATAATCAGTTGAATGTCCTATACAACGTGGTAGCTTGTCACAAAAATTTACCTAACTCATTAATTACCTATTTTGAAAATTGCACCGATTAGAAAAGTTAAAACACTAATTTAAAAAAAATGGAGTACGTGTCTTGAACAATATTAGTTTTATTTATTATTACGCCACTTATCAATTCCATTTTTTTTAATTAATGCTTTAGTTTTTTTTAGTCAGGTCCATTTTCAAAACAGGTAATGAATGCGTAAGGTAAATTGTTATGACAAGTTACCACGTTGTCTGGAGGCTGAATAAGCTTATATGGTATTTCAAAAAGCCCGCTCTTTTCGTAACCTACCCCACCTACCGTCGGTCACCTACACCAAACTTTTTAGATTGACCTAGGTAGTGAATATCTACAGTTTCCTGTAATCGATTCGTGAATGCATTGTAGTGACACACGCAACCCGAATAGGTGGCGCGGATGTCAGTCAAAAATGCCATGCCAAATTTTCATACACACAGTGTCCAATCTTTCAGTGGATCTATTGTCAGTGGTTTCACACCCCTGGTCGGACTGCGGGCGTATTGTCTTATTCTCCGTTTGGGGACTGGTAGACTTTAAGTATCCAAAAATTTCTTAGCGATTTTACTTTTTTCGTGTACAGGACGGTCTAATATGTCACTTTCAACAAAAATAATCTTGGCATTTCCACATTTTCACCAAAAAAATGTTTCTAAAAAACACCGATTTTCACCATATATCGAAACCCAACAACAACACAAAACAACCAAAACCACCACGGAACGTCAAAGTTATGATATGACATGGAACATATCGGCATTCATCGTCCACTCGGATTTTGCGACGGTGCCAAGTCTCGCAAATAATCTGATGCCTGCCGGAAGAGAGTGAATGAATTATAACAGTTCTATCGGGAAATAGTAACAAAACTAACAAATATAAATACAAATGCGACAAATAGCATAGCAGTTTATATAATTATGTATAGTTATATATGGCAAACTGAACATTAATAAAATATATAAAACAATAATATCAAATATCTATAGCGAGTTTGACAATAGTTAATCCCATAACCCATAATAATGGGTTACAGTATTAAATACCCAAGCCCCAAGGACTGTATCATATTGTTACAATTAAACTTTTAATAATCTGGCCAATTGCCACACATACCACATGTCAGTTGCTACAGTCAGGTTCATGGTCTGGTACAACATTTGTCAGTTGCAAATATGCTCTTTCAACGTCAAACGAGAGCATCGAACATCGCACCTTCGACATGAAAGCCAGATCAAATACGCCGTCGCGCCGCCCTCTTCTCTCATCAGTTTTGCTCTTGTCAGGCATGGCCGTGTGTCAGGTAATACTTTAAGCCTTTTCTTAGCGTGATGTGGCAACGTCGCAAAATCTGAGTGGACGATGGGTGCCGACACGTTCCATGTCATATCATAACTTTGACGTTCCGTGGTGGTTTTGGTTGTTTTGTGTTGTTGTTCGGTTTCGATATATGGTGAAAATCGGTGTTTTTTAGAAACATTTTTTTGGGTGAAAATGTGGAAATGCCAAGAATATTTTTGTTGAAAGTGACATATTAGACCGTCCTGTATACGAAAAAGGTAAAATCGTTAGGAAATTTTTGGATACTTAAAGTCTACCAGTCCCCTCTAATTTGTTGCATTCCCGCCGGCGGCGACCACACGGCGACCGGCGACTCGCCTGGCGATTACACATACACAGAATGGCGAACACAAACACAAACTATGAACACAAACCTCAGACCATGGCCGTCCCTACTCACAAGGCCAGAGCATTGAAATATGGCAACGTTGGAGATCAGGCCGTGTTTCATTACAGCATGGCCGACATTAAACATAAACATATAGCTTATTAATAGATATTTTACCTATTACCTGCACTCCTACATAAACGAAATTGTGAAAAGATGCCTCCAAAGTGCGTAGTACCAGGTTACACTAGCAATTATGCTTCTAATCAAGAAGGATATATTACGGTGTTCAGGTTTCCGCGAGACGACCATTTGAAACAGAAGTGGGTAAAAAGTATTCCTCGTAAAGACTGGTTATCATGTCAAAAATCAGTAGTGTGTATTAAACATTTCCATGACGGTGATATATCTTTCGGTGTATAGTGTATAATGAAAAGGCAGGAAGACCAACAAGAAGAATGGCTTGAGAGTGACCTGATACTAAATTTTTCAAGTTTATGTGAAAATTTCCAGGAGTGGCAGCAGGAAACAGGTTGTATTTATTTTTATTTGGTAGTGTTTGATCATGATGAACCAGATATCAGGTGTAGTATCAAAATATTAGAATCAATGAAGGTAGAGGTTCGCATTAATCATAATTTGTTGGTGAAAGATGATTTGAGTTGGATTTTACCACTGTCATTACAAATATCCTGTTGGTCACAAATAGAAAATATTTTGGCACGCTACTCAGAGGCTCATAGTGAAAATCTTAGTTTGAATGCAACACTGAACAATTTTAATTCTATTGTACAAATACTAAAAAATAAGCTTGTGCAGAATGATGAGAATGAAAAAGTAGAACAGATTGACTTCTTGGCAGAACAATTCAATATACTATTTTCAAATCATAATAGGTTTTCTGCCGATTTAATATTAAAGTCTTTTCTTTTATATGTTCACTCAAAAAAAGTTTACAGTATTGTGAGGGAGAATAAATTGCTAACTTTGCCACATCCCAAATATTTAACAAAACTTTGCGGTTCTCTAAAAATTGCACCTGACAGTACATCAGAAAACAAGCATTACATTAAAACTATTTCAGAGGGTTTATCAGACTTGGAGAAATACATTGTTTTGCAAATTGATGAAATATACATTAAAGAAACGTTGGACTACAAGAATGGTAATTTAGTTGGTTTTGCTGAAAATGATATATTATCCCAAGCTAAAACGGTACAAGCATTTTGGATATCCTCTGTATTTGGTAGTATGAAGGAAGTTGTTTAACTTCAACCTTTAAGAAATATTAGTAGGGATCAGTTACATGAAATGGTTTTATCTATTTTGAAAGTTTTGCCTGGCTATGGTTTTATTGTAGTTGCTGTAGTTACCGATAATGTTAGAGTGAATCAAAATATGTTAATGAAACTTACAGAGGGTTCAGCTGATAAACATTACTTTCATTTAAATCCAGACTATCCAACGTTTGCAATGTTTGATACAGTTCATCTTCTAAAGAATATTCGAAATAATTGGCTAAATTTGAAAAATATTACGAAAACCTTCATATTTCCTGATTTTGATAACAACAAGCTGGTAAGGAAAGCAAATTTTGTAGATATCAGAAACTTCTATAAACTTGAAGCGAATTTGTTGGTTAAAGCAGCTCCTAAGATAAATTATAAAACAGTGTACCCTTCAAGTATTGAAAGGCAGAATGTTTCCTTAGTGTCTAATATTTTTGATGAAAAGACACATGCTGCCTTATTGAATTACAGTGAAAGTACTGCTGACTTTTTAAATATCATTATAATATGGTGGTCTATAGTTAATATAAAAAACCCAATTTTATATAAACTGAAGAGAAATGACTTCTTAAAACCTTTCCAGGACATAACAGATGATCGAATAGAATTTTTAGAAAAATTTTTAATTTGGCTTGATAAATGGAAAGCTTTGGGATACCCTGACTCTTCTTTATCTGCTGATACACACAATGCACTGCATCATTCAACAACTGCCATTATTATGTTAATTAAACACTGTGTATCAAAAACTCCTTGCAATATTTGCTTACAGGAAAATTTCAAACTGACAAGTTAGAATCTCGTTTTGGATGTTACAGGCAGTTATCTGGTGGCAATTATCATGTAAGCTTAAGGCAAATTTATGAATCTGAAAAAAAGATTAGAATCAAGGGTGTCTTCGACTTACATTCTGCTCAATATGGACAAGTTAAATTTAATGTCTCCAATTTAGCAAAATTACACACTTGTACAATAGATTATGGAGAAATAGGTATTGACAGTTTTAGAGATATTTTAGGCAATAATTTAATGAATCAACCTCAACAAATTTCAGATTCAGCAATTTAATATATAGCAGGTTACGTTAGTTTTAAAGTTTCAGCCAAACTGCAATGTACAGCCTGTATGAATGTTCTTGTCAATACAGAAATAATAGAACATGAGGAACAAAATTACTTTGATATATTAAACAGAGACGGCTTAACCCTTCCATCAGAGTTTACTGTTCAAATAACAGTCCTTATGCACAATATAATTAAAATGTTGATTTCAGACCAATATGAAAGCAAGTTTTTAGGATGTAAATTCCACAAATCAGTTTTAATTAAAATTGCAAAGGAATACATCAATATGCATAGAGATGAGTTTAGTTTTAGAGACACTTGTTCATGTAATCAACCCCAAACTGAAATGCTGCTTGAATTAATGTTGCCTGTTTTTTATTTTTATTTTTATTAATAATTACACAAAAACAGTTCAAGATAAAATACAGACTGACAAAAATAAAAAGAGCAAGTCTAAGGAAAATGAGAAATGTCCAACAGCAAGGAAAATCTCTAAATTAAGCTCCTAGTCCCAATACATGTTACATTTTTGTACTGATACTACTGGCCTTTTTCACCATTCTTATTTTTTCAAAAAGTATTTTTCTTAATTTATCAACCGAGATGAACACATAATACATAAATAAAATGTAATAATTATTCTGAAACTATGAAACAATTTAAATTTTCCGCGGAATGCCCGCCGTTCGGCCCACGGTAGCCGGCCCACTATTTGACAGCTAAGCGACGTTGCCACATCTAAGGCTCCGGCCTAGTGTAGAGTCGGCCATGCTCAGACATAAACAAACGGCAAAGTCGGCCTCGGCATGGCATGATTGGCATCTGAGATTGGCAAATATTGGCATGCATGGACATGAAACCATTAAACCAACCTGTGACGAAAGCACTGTTGCCATATTAACTCACGATTTGAGTTGGAATTGTACCATAAAGGAATCGCACCAATATCATCAATGCTGATTACTATTCAATAAATGTAATGAAACAAAATTTTTAACTTTTAGCTTGCTATGCTTGTCTGTCGGTTTATCGCTTATATGAATACATGAATCGAAAACGTTTCCAGAAGTGAGAAGTCAAAAAATTGTGTGCTAGATTAGCATAAATGGTACTAGCCCTGACAATCTGACAGTGCTAAACGGTGCATACGCATGCGCCCGACAACTATGCAAGCTGGTCGCGAGCCCGCAAATTTCAAACGTCATAAGTTAAGTAGTAGAAGTCAATGATCGAAGGTTGAGAGATTGGCAAATTTTACCGGGTAAATTTCTGTATATAACTGTATTTTTATTGATTCAGCATGATAGTCATATATCTTCTAAATAGTACAATTATATTTTTCGTAAACTGCCCGTAAGATGGTTACCATATAATAACAAAAAACTTGAGACAATGTTAGATAATTATTATTATTTAGAGATGCAGAGAAAAAAAATTTTCGTACTTCTCAATCCAGTCTGAGTTTGGAAGTACATAAGAAGTCCAGCAACGGATGTCTAAACGACGTCACTTTTGGGACTTGCTAGTACGTTCCTATTTGGGACTTATTTCGGATCTCCGATGGAAGTCTAAACTTTAAGTACAAAAGTGGTCCAGTGAAGGAAGTCTGACGGACGTCCAGTTTAGGTCCCAGCCGTACATACCTATTTGGGATCTGTTTCGGACGTCCGACAGAAGTCTGTGCTGTTTGGGTTCTGACCCCAGCCGAAATAATTAATGAAATTACAGAAAAGCAGAACGACCTCGCAACCCCACCGTCTAGCTATTCCCTTAAAACGGCAATTAAAGCATGTTAGCTACTACATATTGGAGTTGGTGTTGACCTTTCGCCTAGTCAGTAGATCCACGTAGCTTGGGTCACAATTGACCCCGTCATACCTTAAACGTAATTTTTTCTGTGCAACATTTGTGAGAAGTAGTGGCTAATCCAAACAATCTTAAAAGACCTCTGACTCAACAAGGGTTTCAACATAAGGCAAGTGACCAAACTTATCCAAGAAACTATAAAGTTTCACATGGATATCATCAACATTTTGGACTCTCTTTCTGACAACTCACTTTTTGAAATCCCTAATCTATTTAGGCAAGAGCTGGATTGTTCTGATAAAAATGAAAATATATCATTAGAATGTGTTTGCACAGCAGAACCCGATTGGGAGAAGTATGAGTGATCATGTAAAACAGCAGCAGTAATACCTGGTAACTGGTCTAATACTTCTGTGGACTCAAAAACCTGACTACTTGTTGAAGATGTTGAAGGTGAATCTCAGATACTTGCTGAGGAACCAGCAGAGCATTCCTTCAAGGAGGGTGCAAGATTCAAATCATTTGTTATATCTTGTGGAGTAGAAACAATGACTTTTGGAACTGCTCTGCAGTTCAATCGTGAATTGGGGTCTTTGTGGACACATACAGGGTTGGGATAAAGTATGGAACCAAGCAAATAACTTTGGAACGGAAAGAGTGATATTGCTGAAAATTTGCAGGCAAGTGTAGTGACGTCTAGTGCATCCGAAGACATTATGTTAGCTATTAATGTACTTCCGGTTTAACCGGAAGTACCGTCAACTTTTTTAATTTAAATAGGACACCCTGTATATTTTTGCAGATTTTAATTCATCTTTTTTTTCCGAATACGTCCATAGTGGGTTTAGCATTAGTTTCTGTAAAAACGGGAAAGATAAAGCCTCTTTATCATTTCAGGTGTTTAAAATGCCGGTCATTCAAAGTCGGTTTTGGCGATCGCGTGAGAACCCACAAAGAAGTGTGTCAACTTTTAATGATTTACGTCCCGACAGGGGTCCTATAACACGTTTGACGGTGACTAAAAAAAAATACAAAAAAAATTGCCTCAAACGGGAAGACCGCAGACCGCCACGGACGAATTTGTGAGACAAATTTTTTAAGAAACACAAAGAAAAAGTTGACGGTACTTCCGGTTAAACCGGAAGTACATTAATAGCTAACATAATGTCTTCGGATGCATTAGACGTCACTACACTTGCCTGCAAATTTTCAGCAATATCGCTCTTTCCGTTCCAAAGTTATTTGCTTGGTTTCATACTTTATCCCAACCCTGTATAATCTGACCAAAGGAAATGGTCTTCACAAACAAATAAATATTTACTATTTGAATCTGAACCTCAGAGTAACAACTGTCTGAACTAATTCCATAAGCACAAAGCCATAGCTGCCTCACTTTGGGTTTTTTTGGGAAGTAATGGAATTTTTTATATTGAGGATCAGAATGGCTCCCGCCCCAGTAGTATTTGTTTTCGCACAAGGGAATTTCCGCGTGCTGTATCTGTACTGAGAAATCGAAGTAACAGAAGAGCTAGCTATGGTAAATCCTATAAATTGAAAGATATCAACAATACCTCAGAAAGAGTATGATAATAAAAAAGGGTAAAGGTATGATAATAAAAAGAATTCTCCCATATGTTGTTTTCCTACAAGTTGTAAGGTGTTACATTGTGTTACTACAGGCCACTTGTTTCCAATTCAAGAATAACTTACTAGCTTGCCAGCTGCACCTCACACTTTAAAGTCTTGACATACTCTATAAAATATAATAAAATAATTTATATACCATTACATGACACAGTATTAGCCTTGGAAGATACCACCACAGGAAATACCGTACACAGAGCTAGCAATAGCTCGACAACTGAAACATGTTCATTCCTTGTCGAAAACGAAAGAGAACCAGATTCCAGTAACCACAAGCCTATTGTCACTCCTAGAACTTCAGGAAAAAAGAAGAATGTGCCCAAGCCTCAACCAGTATCGAATGATGTGTACGTTCAACAGAAACTAGTATTGACATAAGAAGACATACCCCTATTCTGGTACACCCATCACCTTCAGGGGCTTTCACATACAATGGAGTATACTCTCCCTAAGTCTTTCTATGCAGAAGCCGCCCTCGGGGTGCCTAAAAGCACAATCAGACACCAGGTCGGAGAATGGATGAAGCATCAGCACAAGGAGCAGTGGAACTTGTTGCCAGGATGTGTTCATGGAAAAACATTCATTAAAGCTCCATGCAAGAAAACAGCTGAAACACTGCTCTCCTTTAGTAGGAATCAGCTATGAATAACGACAGGTCTCCTCACAGGACATTGTGGCCTGAATGAAAACCTGAATAAAATGGGACTCTACAATGGAGACCTCAACTGCAGATTGTATGGAAGAGGAACTGAGTTAGCCCTACATGTGCTCTGTGAGTGTGAAGCGCTAGATCACAAGAGACAACAGCTCTTTGGGAAGACCAAGCTAGAACCAATGGAGTACAGCTCAGCACCAGGACCAGTAGGTAAACTGCATAAACTTATGCAGGGATCCAGATTGCTGGCGTAGATGCTGTAAATGAGAGGAGCAATAATACAATAGGCCTTAAGGCTTAAGTATTGACGGGGACAGTAAGGTCGGACGGCTCCTGGAAAAAAAAGTATATAATGTACCATCTATGAGGTCACATCTAAACTCTTATTCTTAAGGATAATAATTAGTAGTTATCATTGAGATAATGATGTTGCTGGTAGGTGTATGTTTTTTATTTCACTTAAGTATTCCCATAGTCCCACAGCGGTGTGGAAAAAGCAATATACTCGTAGTATTGCTGTTGCTATGTTGCTGCAAAAAAGAAAAGCGAAAGGCAGCAAACTATTAACTTTCACAGTTCGTATGTATATACAACAATCAAGTTGAAATATGTGGCTGCTCAAAAGTTCACGGTGATGTTTATTTTAATATTTTAAGCACACATAATTTTTGTTTCAGGTTACAAAATTTCCGGTTATGAATACTTCTTCTACTACCAGTGGCTGCCAACATTACTATGTAATTATGGTATGCTCTGTTACAATTAATAAAGAGTATTTGTTCATTTAAAAGTCGTATGCTGTTATTAATATGGAATATATGTTCATTTGAGAGCATTATGTGGTTCTAAAGCTGACAAACAGGGATATGTATTTAACAGTTCAGTATGTATTAAACAAAAACAACAAGCGACTGTTGCTCCAGCACGCCATTATCAATCATATATAATGGTGTAAAAAAGTAGTAATTTGCGTCGAAGTCGATACCCTTCTATTTTTCAATATCTATTAGCAATATTGCAAAAAAGGAATACTGACAAATCAGATTTAAATTTTCTGCCATTTAAGTTATGCTTCATAATTTGAACAAATTTTAATTCATTCTTCATTTTCTGCGATCTTGCTGATAGGTACTGAAGAATTTTCATAAGCCCAGTCAGAGGTACTTTTGACTTTGAGATACTTTTTTATATCATTAAATGTGAAATTTTATTATGAAAATAATAAACTCAAGTCGCTACGAATGGCAACACTGCCCGGACACTGCTTGTGTGACGCCCAACGACGTCATACTGATAGACTACGCTTTGTATACCGAATGTTTGTAAGCGTTTCTGGCGGTGCGACGGAAGGGGGAACATCAGCTGTATTGACATAGACACACCCGACGTTGCCAGTTGTGCATTAGGGCATGCTTGGTGCATGCAGCAATGTTTGTAAAATATAAAAATGGCGTTAATTCTTGACAGAATTGCAAAATTAAACGTGTTTTACAAAAGAGTATCTTCAGAGTACTTTTTCTATTACAGATAAGCAAGCCACAATCATATTTTTACTTTTTTACAACATACGTTCCATACATTTTTCTGAAAATTCATTCCAAATGATTGTCAACTTGGCATGCTGCGATGTAACTTGTAAACAATGACGTCGTTGCTTGTAAATATTTTGTTGACATTCCCAATGTTGGGAATGCCGACAAACAATTTGCCTTGGATGCGTAGTCTATCAGTATGACGTCGTTGGTGACGCCTTTAAGTCCCATATATGATATAGTGTTTTCCACTGGGCTGCACTCACCCGCACTCCGTTGAACTGAGTGCAATAGTTATGTTCCACTGGTAAAGTTCTATTGCACTGCTTGATTTTTAGTATGTTCCACTACCCGCATTCTCTGAGTGTAGTGCGCACTCAGGGCAACTTTTTCGCACGAGCCTCGGGATCTCGTGCTGTAGTTGCCAGTGCAAATATGGAGAATATGGCCTCAAAAATGTCAGATTTTCTAATTTTAAATGAATTGCTAGAAAGCGATGGAAGTAGTGATGAAGAAGAAATTGCAATGTTATTGAAGGAAAAGCGAAAAATGCCGAAAGTTATAAAATTTGTGGAAACTGTAGTACACAAATTCAGCGATAAAGAGGTATACACTTTTTTCTAATAAAAAAATATTAAAACTTAATAAAATCATTTTTAGTTTAAAAGTGTTTTTCGTGTGGAAAGGACTACATACTACAAGTTAATAGAAGAATTAAGGGACTCTCGATTCTTCCCCCGGAAGACCACATTTGCCATCATAATTTTCATAATCCTCAGACATTTTATACCTTTCTAACTTAAATAAACAGATCTATTAACCTTAGAAAAAACAAAGGTCGGCTGTCATTATAAATGCACTGTTCTGCTTGGGTACGTTCCACTCAGGAATTGCACTGATCCCCACCGATATGCACTTTGTCAGAGCAGATGATAGAATTGCACTTGTCAGGGGCGCACTGAGTGCTGCTCAGTGGAAAACACTAATAGAAACACCTCCGCCGACGCGTTATTGTGACGTCACATTTCAACATTTATATGTCACTTTGGGTTATGTGACGTCAAAGTCAAAATAACGCGTCGGCGTCGGCGGTGGTGTTTCCAATGTTTCCATCTTCCGCTGTGTCAGCCGTAGAGTGGGGATGAAATTGTTTTATAAATTAAAAAATTATATACAAAAAAGAAATATACAAAATCCGGGACATTTTCCGGGACGGTGTAAATGCGGGATGGTTCGTCTGAAAACGGGACAATCCTACAAAATCCGGGCCGAATGGTCACCTTAGATATTCACAACCTTATATCATCAGAAATGTTATCAAATTCTACGTTTAACCGTATAAAAAAATTAGGCATTCAAATTTGAAAAAATCAAGTTATCGCTGATCGTACTTTCCTTAATTAATCGACGATTTCTCCAAGCATAAACGTAATTTAAATTTGACAGTCTCATCAAAGCTAACGCATTTTATCCTCAGTAATACGGCAAAGTCACAGCCTTCCAAATTTATAATCTCTGCGATATTCCATTTTTCCTGATATCTACTTATACCGAAAATGGTGATTTACACCCCCAGAGTAATATAACTGAATGTTACTCTGAGTTTACACCTAAACAGTTCGCTTTAAGTCCCATGTATGGTACATAAAGTCACATTAGAATTCACCAAGGAATCTGAATATGCAATAATATACGGGATGTTCCATTAAAAAAAACAACTTTGATACATTTCGTGTTTTTGGGACACCCTATATAACATGAAAATATTTTTAGAATGTAGCCTTTATGGGTCTCTATCCATCTGAAATTATTATCCTCTTTTTTATCAAATACTTTAGCCATAATGCTCCGTGTCGAATAACGTGAATGACCCTGTATAATATATGAATTATAATGTTTTGGCTCAGCTTGATACTTACACGGTGGTGCGTATGACTGGGTACGTTTCCACGTGTATAGTATGAAAAAAATACTGGATCGTGTGATTTGTATTGGCCAAACCTTTGGCGGAACGCATCATATGATTTTGAAAGAGAGAGAAAGAAAAAAGAACAGAGCAGAGAGCGCGAAATGATAAGAATAAAAGATGCAGAGTGCTGGTGCTGGAAATTGAAAAATAATGTAGTTATAATCTACTTTGTAATAATAAAAAAATAGGTATGTACGTATGCAATAAAATTTAATAATACAGATAATATAGTTAAAAAATGGACTCGTAAAAAATAATTTATAAATACTTTTAACTCCTCATAAAAGGTGGTGAGGCCTCGCCCCCCCATGCCCCCCCGACGTGCCGCCGCTGGGGGAGCTTATTCCATGCATCGAATACTCTGTTGGGCAGAACATGTCCATCGGCGGTCTTGAACGATTCCTTTTTCAATTTCAATGAATGACCTCGCATATGGCCAGTATTGAGGCAGAACAGAGATGAAAAGTCCACTCCGACCAAGAGGCCATGTAGTGCGCGATAGGTAATGTAATGCAATGTGGTAACGTCTACTCTAGAAAAGTTGTAGATCTAATATTCTTATCCCCGTTATACATCAACGATTTCTTCGTGAATTTATTCATGGATTAATCCATGGTCTTCTTCGAAGTCAAACTGTGTTTTACATATGTGAATAAAACCATGGATTTTGTGATAGCATGCAGCGGTGCTGTCAGATGATTTGGTTTTCGCAAGATCTGTTCAAGTTGTTTGTGGTCTTTACTCTTGATTTGATTGCGAATCAGAGATGGGTAAGCAACATGCATCATATCATTTTATTTATTTATTTACTCTACCCAACAGTTTAACACCAATTACAGGGTGAGATATACATGTACTTAACTTTATTTTCTGATGAATAACTTAAAAATAGAAGAAACAAAAACGTTGTAACGAAAATTCAGTGACAGTCAAGAATCTTACAAAAAATACTGCTTAATCTTTGATACACTGTTATTAAATATATCAAGCTGATTACCTATTGTATTACATTCCCTTAGCATACTGAGTAGAGGTGAATAGTGTTTAATGTCTGTTCGGGCAGTTGGCAGATAGAAAGTGTCACTTGCTCTGGAGCACACTCTTGGAATGTTTAAAGAAAATTTGCTCAGCAGATTAATGTCGTCAATATCACCATTTAATAATTTGAATGCAAAAACAACAGACTGTAGTTTTCTTCTTGCTTCCAAACTGCACATGCCATGTCTCTCAAGAAGGGAATCGTGGGGTATTCCTATAGGTGGATAAACGCCGTCCACTTTGAAAGAGAGGAATTTCAAAAACCGCCCCTTTTACGGTTGGTCTACCGAATTTGACGACAAACTTGAGCACAAATTAGAGCATTTGACGTGAAATTCCTGTTTTACATGTGTCAAATTTGACCAAGAACTGAATCCATGAATAAAACCATGGATTTGTTGTTGATGTAAAACTGCTTTGTGATGTAAAACGGGTATTAGCCGCTCCTATACGATGGACGCCTTACACTCCATATGATAATTGTGATGATAATCGAGTGGCACGTCATGACAGCTAATAAAAGGTTGAGTTACATGACTTATTATATGGAATTATGCAAGGTGTCCCCTAATTACAGACCATATGTGATCTTAAATACTGGAGCCGAGATGTAGGGAGGTAAGGTTGCAAGCCACTAGAACATCCAAAAAAGCAAATTGCGAAATAGAAAGTGCTCACCATCAAAGTACTTCCGTCGCCTCTGGCATGACGTGGTATGAAGGTATGATATTTCTTAAAAATGGCGTCAAGTGTCTGGACTCAGTACTTTCCTACGCATTATCGGTGATAACAAAAAAATTGAAGTTCTATCCCTACACCATCCTCATCAAGAGTAGAAAATGATCAGGGTCCTTTGAAACACCTTAACACGAAGTTTGAGCGATTCTGAAACTTTCCGTTTTTTGTTGATTTCTTTCCCGCCATTGACAAGAGTTTCAGTAACTATATTCTATTACTAATTCCTCCACGGTGGTATTACGGTGCCAGAATTCTATCATAATGAAGTTAGTAGTTTCCAAGTTTATACACGTTCGGATTATAATATGTATGTATCACACCATTCCAAGATTTAAAATTCAAAGGCAACAATCAGATACGTCTAAAAGGCACAATATATCACTAAAGTCAATTGTTTTCAGCGCAATGTAGAGTATTTTATGAATACAACAAATGTTTGTGTTTTTAAGCCTCCTACCCGCCCCAAAATACCGATTTCATCCCCTCAAAAAAAAAAGTGGACGATGAACGAGGTAGACTTCGTTCTAGGAACTTCCCCGACTCAAGTGGTTGTTGTTCATACGTTTCAGTATTTCAAGTTGTTTAATTTTTTTTTTAGCCTCCTTTCACATAAAGACATTCTCTTTCAACTGCTGCTATCAAATCAAATATTGTATTACATTTTTTTGTGCACCCACCACTCTTTTCCACCCCCCATTGTCCGATCGGCACCCTTTCAAATCGAAGCGACCTTTATTAATTCAAGTTAGCCAAAATTGGGAGCAATCGCTTGAGCCGTTTTTGAGTAATCGCTGGAGAACGAAATGATGAATGACGTACAGACAGACGGACATCAAAAGAACCAAAGTTTTCCGATTTTCTTCAAACTTGTTCAATATAAAAAGGTTATCACTAGAAACAAAAATCACAAAACAAAGAAAAATAGTTTTTGGTCCCGCTACGATGATAAAAAAGAGGTGGGGTTGGGGGTAACTCAAAAAAGAATGTCATAACGTGAAATTCTAATGCTACCACAATAAAGAGCATGTTTTCTTTGCCGAAAACGCTACCGCGCATGCCGCAAACTTTTCAAAATGGCGGAATAAAATTTCATAAAAAGTGTAGCAGATTTTCGAACTTTAAAATGGCAGTAACTGTGACAAAAATGATCCAAATAATAATTTCAAACTTTACTGACATGAAGAGTTTTTTGTTCTATATCTTTTGGTGCAAATGTATGATTTAATGGTGGTGGGTGTTACTCGGAAAAATAATAATATAACATAGCATTTTATTTTCAGGAAATGGGTCGGGAGGGGATTTTACCTTGGAAATGACACCTCGCACGTTGATTTCGGTAAAATTTGCGAAAACGGGCCGATTCTAATAACTTACCCTTCCTCTGTCGGGGAAGTTAAAAAAAAAATGGAGAAAGATCAGAAACCCCTGAAACACCTAAAAACCAGGTTTTGAGGGGTTCTGATAACTTTTTGTCTTACCAATTTCTGCGCCGCCGATTTCCAAAATTATAGCACCACCACCTACTACGACCCTACAGCATGTTCCCCAAATTTTATCACAATCCAAGCAGCGGTTACTGAGATTGTGCGGCAAGAACAATGCCAATAGACAAGACAGAACGACGGAAATCTGTGACGTGGATTTTCGTTATGTAGGTTTGTAGATATGATAAGAGGTTCGAAAAAAGTATCTTCCTTGGTTTCTGTAATAGATAAGGCAATGTTCGGATGTACCTAAAAAAGTGTATTATTTTAGTGCTACAACCCCACCCCCAACCACCCTAATTTCACTCCCACCCAAAAAACAAGCAGAAAATAATCAGGAACCCCTAAAATGCCTGAAAACGAAGTCTTAGGATTGTAGTATTTGACATTTTTTTTTGATAATCATACCGCCGTCTATACACCGATCTTCAACACTACGTATAGGACCCCACAGCATTGCTACCCTAATTTCATCACAATCCATGGAGCGGTTACTGAGATTACGAAGCTAGAAGAACGCCAATAGACAGACAGACCGACGAAAATGGGTCACGTGGATTTTCGTTAGGCAGAACGAATGAACGGACGAGCAAACGAAAAAGTAATGGGGTCAAGAATACGAGCTCTCTATGGCAGTTATTCAGTGGAAACTAATTTGATAGGAAGATGTTTTTTTATACAGCAGTAGGCGTTTTATGAGGGAGAAAGGGAATATAAGGTTCAAATAAGTAAAAACCAAGCATACAATAAAAAAATCTATTTTAGTGATGTTCTGTCATGTGAAATAATCTATAAATATATATTTCTAACAAAATGTGATTACAATATAAAATATATTTCAACAAAATTTAAGGCCATATTTTGTTTGTTAATGAAGAACAGTAGATAACCTTTTGCTCGCACATTCAAACTTCATAACCACCACCGTTGTTATTAATAACTTCATTTTTATGAGAAAAGCTGCACTCCATCTTTTCTAGCAAATTATGTTGAAAATAACTAGAAAACAAGTTTAGGCCGCATTACTCGCTAATCGCAAAGTCGATGAAGAGAAACTGGTAAGGCAATGGTCAATATGTACGAAGCGCATCCGGAAAGTCAGTTTTCCTTTGAAATAAACGTATTTGAAGGATCCAACGCAAGAAGTGCCTAAGTCACATTTTCATCAATTATAGACTACCAGTGCCATCTATGTGAACATTTTGTTAGATCTCTGATAGTATAGCCTAATTGTTGTAAGATGTACCTAAGGGATTACATGAGCATATGAGTTTTTTAAAATAGTTCTCAATTCAGTGCAACATGTTTAAATCAGGCCAAATATTAGATAAAATATCTTCAATGGAAGATGAGCCTAAGTACACGGTCTGCTAATCACTATGAATGACCATTTCAACGCAAAAATTGCCATAGTCCACTAGTATATTTATGCTTAGTTTGTGGTTAACCCTTATTTTCCATTCCATGATAGAAGCGTGTCCCTAGTGACTTATTATTTCACTCAATTTGTCTAACCGTTTATAGTTGAAAAATTGTGGAGAAATAGTACAAGAAACACAGGTAAGTGGGTTTTTCAATCTTGTCGATAATGTTTTGTTTGTATAGGAAACACCATCTTTTTGTGCTGAAATAACCTAAAATATATAGATACCACGTACCTGATCTACAGATAATAATGCATCTGATATGCGTTCTGGCTCAGATAATGAAGTTCTTGATGAAGCAATAGACTCTGACACTGATAGTTATGAATAACTTTTGTATTTGTGATGTATTTTGTACTCTCATATATTATAAAATAAAAATACTTTAAAGTATGTACAGGCTCTTATGACCCTTTTGAAATCCAAAGAAAAAAGTGCCTAAGTGCCCAAGCTTTTACTTAATGTCGCTCATGATTATAACAAATCGAATGATTATTCGAAAACATAATATTTCCAGAGAGAAATAGAAACTTTAAAAGCGTTTTTCTCAAAAACAGAAAAATGTGATTTAGGCACTTTTTACATTGGACCCTTCAATTAGACGTGTAAATTGCACATGCGTAACAGATCTATGACGTTTCAATCCCATGCCAGCCGACAGGCCTCGCCTCGTGCCAGTAGCGTGGTAGCAGTGGTCCGAAATTGCAGCTCTTATTCCTTCTCCCACCGCCTGCGAGGTTCGATTGGTGATGAAGTTCTTGAATGCACAAAGCATCGCGCCAATCGAAATTTATCGTCAGGGCTATAGACCGATCATCAGAAAACAGATGGTACGTCGCTTGTTTCGGTAGTTATAATGTCAAAGTGCTCATGATGAGGAGCGCAGTGGGCAACCATCCATCATCAATGATGATCTTGTTTTGACGAAATTTGGGTGGTAGTTGTCTGATCATCCACCTTAAAAGCCCTGATCTTACTGCGATTTTCACGCTGGTTCATTCATAGGCGGCAGACCGACGGAAGGATACAAAAGTTGATCCCACGATATGGCTAGTGTCTCAAATCTAATGGTGGCTATGTTGCAAAATAGATAAAACACTGCCGTACTTATTCTCATTAAATATGTAGTTGAAAGTGTATGTTCCTCATTTTTTTTAATAGGGAAACACTTTCTGAATGCACCTCGTAATTATTTATAGAGCCTCTTTCTTGTTGTTTAAGCTAGATTTCCATTATACTGGCTCGGATTCAACAGTCTGCATAACACTATACAAATTAACTATTAGTTGGAAACAAAAATAATTTTGATACTACATTTTGTATAAATGGCGATATAAAATGAGAGAATACCAAAACTAACGAGAAGCGAATTACCTTGGTTGCTCTTGTTTGACGTTAAAACAGCATATTATGCTGTTGATAATTGTAGTATAGGAGCTTGACATACACGAATACCGGCACCAGAGACTAACAAAAATTCTCGGCCGACACCGGACTATAAAACTGAATATTTGGCGCATGCGCAGACAGAATTGGAATTATGCTGTCGCTCCTCGTTAGTTCTGTTGTTCTCTGGTAAAACTGTGTGAGAGTCTGTGTACACTGTTAGCTCCAATGTTGTCGAAAAACAACATTGTGTAATATCTTATTTGAAAAACTCTCATACTGAAAACAAACAAGCACCTTGGATATTCTGAGTTGTTTAATTATATTGAAGAGTATCGCCAATACTGTGAAGAGCTCGATATTTTATTTCCGAATTTTGTATTCAGATCGCACCTTAGTAACTGATTTTTTTTAAAGCTATGGATGTGCACGAAACACGTTTGAACAATGTATGTAGTTCTATAGCAAATACCTTCTTTTTGTCATCTGGTGTAGATTACTATTAGATCGTTGTCTCGACTTTCCAATTAGCTTACGAGAAAAACACCAATTTAAAATACTAATAACTATACGTTTGAACTTTATTAACAGTTAAAAAACATATAAAACATGAAGTCCTTGAAATATATTAAAAAACTGCTTAACACTGTCTGTATAAAAATTTCGTAAACCTAGCTATAAAAAACTTGAACAGCATTTCGAATCTTCGACTGTTTGGGTTTTTTGTTTCGCTTTTTGGGAATTAAAGAAAATGGTCCCTAAATTTTACCTTACATAATATCTAAATAGTAAGTACATCTTAAATACTTGAAGTACATACATGGGTTATAGGGCCATTCGCAGAGACAATATAGGGTGTTTCAACACGACCTGAACCTAACTGCTTCAACAGTAAATCGGAGAAGTGGACAACAAACTAAATCCATAGAAATAAAAAATGCTTAAAAACGTTTCACATTGACATTTCGTCAGCAGCCTTCCTCAAACTGACAAAGAAAGGCTCCGAAGGAATCCGATATATCAGTAAACAATTTTCAATTTCAGCCGATTTTATTTACGGGGCTGTAAAGCGTGATAACGAAGTAGCTTCGTTCGTAATATCTGCCATTTTTGGCTATTTCTACTTATGGAATGCCGCTGCACAAACCTAATGTACCACCATACATTTTCTTATAGTTACCTTATAGCATTATATACCGGGTATTCCATAATTTATTTGACACGTGATATTTACGAAACTAAAAACGGTTCAAGCAAGAACTGATTGTAATTCTGAAGGTATTATAGGGTCTATCATACCATGCATTCAAAACATTTTTTCTGAACGTCATCCCCGAAAACTCACCCCCGACTTTTTGATTTCAAATAACACCCCCTAGGTTTTCTACATAAATAATATTCCTATGTATTTAAATCTTGTGGTACCTTTGATGTTATACGCAAACTTATTTTTATTTTCATAAAATCATAAGAATAATATAAATAAAATAAGAATCTGCTTGACGCTTGATATTTTTGCAAAAAAAAAAGATAAAACTAAGGGGGTTTTTTGAGGTACTGAATAACATCATTTCAAAAAAATTTTTTCTCCATTCTTATTACGAAAATATTACGCGTGAAAGAAATCCTTATTTCATTTATGTTACGCTTAAGATATTAGGAAAAAATTTGGTTTGTACATGGAATCAAAGGCACTAAAAGATTTTAAATCAAATAATGACTTTATGTAGGAAAAGCTGTGGGAGTTCTATTAAAAAAAGTTGGGAATGAGTATTAGTGGTTGAAGTGAAAAAAATTTGGAAAGCATGGTACGATAGGTATCTCGTTACCCTCGAAAGACTAACTTAGTTTTCTTTTTTATCTGTTTTTTGTTACGAAAATATTATGCCTCAAACAAATCACTAACTTATTTATCTTATGCTTACGACTTTACAAGAAATGAATTGGTTTGTGCATAAAATCAATAGTAAAATCTAAATAAAATAAGGACTAAACTTCGTGTAGAAAAAACCATTGGATACTATTTGACAAGAAACTTGGGTGAGCCTTAAGGGTTTTAAGGGTACAAAAAAAATGTTTTGAAAACACGGTACTCAGCTCTCAGTTTACGTTTGAACTTTTTTTTGTTACGAGAATATGACGAGTCAAAAAAATTCTGGGACGCCCGATTTATCCTAGCAAATTTAGCATATTAATGTTAGACATACTGAAACAAACACCATAAAAAATCTTGTATAACAATCTCCATCCATTTGAATATTACTGTCAATGAAATGATTTTCTGATTGGTACGAGGGTGAGCTAGTTTATAATATTCCGGTGCTCACGCTGAAAATGAAGTGTGCAGTATTTTCGCTGAAAGGTGTGATGAAATATTCTAAAGTATCATTTCCGAATATTTTAATAAACATTATTTTCGATAGTGGTATTTTTTTTTTACTAAAATGATACGAAAGTGATATGGTATATTTAGATAATACACCCGAGCCAGATTGGCCAAGTGACTTAGAAAATAGTATCACAGAAAATACCAGATTGAAGCCAGTAGACATATTTAATCAAATAGATAAAAAAGTAGCCCCAGTTTTACAGTCACAGAATCAAAAAACCACTGACACTCTTTTTTCTCACCATGGAGAGCATGAAATAACAAAACTTAACTCAGAGGCAAGTGCTGGGGAACTCCATCAGACAAATGATTTAACAGGTGAAGAGCACCTACAAATGATTACTAAAATATTGAGTAAATCAAATATAAGTGTTGAACAAAATGCAAAGGGACAGATGTTCATATTACAACTATCAGACATTCTGTGTAGCATCAAGTCTAGTAGCTCAGCAGAAGAATGTTCATCCAAATGTACAGTCAACGATTCTGGGAATGCATCAAGGCAATATTCTCAATCTTTTGGAAAAGACAAATCTGATATGTATGAGGTGCTTGATGTAAATACAAAAAGCTGTGAAACTCTTGAGCTAGATGAACTCCCTAAGAATCCAATAAATTTGTCTGTCATTTCAAATGATATAAAGAAACTGAATCGTTCTCTCTCTCATCCTAAGAGCTCTTTCAGACGAGGATACCGTATCTCAGATACGCGTATTTGAGATACAGAATTTGTGAGTGATACTTCTGGATACCGTATCGCATACAGGTAACTCTGCATCAGTACGAAAACAGTGGCAGTGCAGTGCACTTATTATTTCAAGTTATGGATATTAAGGAGTGCATAAACCCATAAACATGGATTTGGCTCCACCAAACTAATAAATTTTTCATTATCAAATATATGGCATGCTCCATTATTTGGTTACTTGCACTAATGCGTGTAGCTAATTCAACTTCTAACAAAAGAATAAAACGCCTATGGAATCCGCTGCAAAAGTATGCGTGTCTGAACACGTAGGTATAACGTAATGGTAATATTGTATCTGAGATACGCATTCTGTCGCCGGCGGCTGGATGGCACGGCATACTCGAATCAGTATCGCGATACTTTGGCGATACAGTATGCGTCGCCGGAGCCGTCTGAACAGCTTCATGTGAATGTGTGGATTATCTGTATCTCAAATACGCGTATCTGAGATACCGTATCCTCGTCTGAAAGAGCTCTAATATAAAGACTAAAGCTGTAGAAAAAACTACTCAAGAACTTAAAAACAATGTTAAGAGCTCTTTCAGACGAGGATACCGTATCTCAGATACGCGTATTTGAGATACAGAATTTGTGAGTGATACTTCTGGATACCGTATCGCATACAGGTAACTCTGCATCAGTACGAAAACAGTGGCAGTGCAGTGTACTTATTATTTCAAGTTATGGATATTGAGGAGAGCATAAACCCATAAACATGGATTTGGCTCCACCAAACTAATAAACTTTTCATAATCAAATATGGCATGCTGCATTATTTGGTTACTTGCACTAATGCGTGTAGCTAATTCAACTTCTAACAAAATAATAAAAAGCCTATGGAATCCGCTGCAAAGGTATGCGTGTCTGAACAAGTAGGTATAACGTAATGGTAATATTGTATCTGAGATACGCATCCTGTCGCCGGCGGCTGGATGGCACGACATACTCGAATCAGTATCGCGATACTTTGGCGATACAGTATGCGTCGCCGGAGCCGTCTGAACAGCTTCATGTGAATGTGTGGATTATCTGTATCTCAAATACGCGTATCTGAGATACGGTATCCTCGTCTGAAAGAGCTCTAATAGAGATGTAAAAGTGAATGTTATACCGCCAACTCCTACATCTACTGCCAAAATACATAAAATACCGATGAGAAAGCCAAGCAACATTACACAGAAGGGTCCATTGGGTCAGTCAGATATGAGACGAGGTAAGAAACATATTACGGGGTCTGGCACAATATAAGGTCATGAAACACATTTAAAATTTCTAAGAAGGATGAGCTAAAAAGCCAGGCACGTATCCAGGATTTGGTTTTGGGGGGGTCCAGATTATGGGTGTCACTTGGTTGTCCTTTCGGGGGGGGGGGGGGGGTCCAGATTACGGTTGCCACCTTAAATCCTTAAATTAACTATTGTTTTCTGTTCTGTACTACTTAACTTCATGCTGAATGTGGCCACTCATTTTGTATTCCACTGTTAATCGCAATTACGGAATCGTGTCGAAACAACCAACAAAAGAAAAAAATTGGAAGGAAACTCTTTCCTTTACAAATGAACCTACTATCTTAAGCTATCAGCCGCTATTTCCAGTCCAGATTAAAGTCATTTGCGATTAGTAGAGGCAGAAAGTGCAATCAAATTTAATAATGTCAAACCCCCATAAGCTAGCTGACACATTGCAACATCCAGCAAACAGCAACGTTTGTTGTTTAAAGCGTAGAATTTGGGAAGGCCATATGAAGCACCTGTCTCTTGATTCCCCGAACTAGAACACTAGTAGGTATATATTTAATTGTGAATCCGTCATTCGTTTTATACGATACCTACAAACATTTCTAAACGATGCAACGATATTTATCCAAATCTATCTCCAAATGGCGGGTCGACTCTAGCTATCATATTAGAAAAAGTAAATAGTTTATGAGTATAATTGTCAAATTTCGACTGTGTAAAAATCCGTAGGTAACAAACATTCCCCAAATACAAATTACAATGACTTTATCCTGGACACAATACCATTTAAACTCGTCATAATGACAGAAAATTTCTATAACAATAAAAAATATATGATCACTTGGTGCTACGTACTAAAAAAGCGCAAAATATACACAAATAATGAAATTGACAAAAGAAAAAATCGACCGTCAATGCGAAATACTGATCATGTTGATATGGCAATTTTTATTATCTTCATTGACCGTACTATTTATATTTTTTCTACGCGTCATCTTCAGCCAAAGCCAGAGGAGCTCGTAGAAGGAGATCACTCACTTGGATTTCCTTAATCTGTAAAGAGAAGTATTCAAAATTTAGCTACTGCCGCAAAATGGCCTGCGAATGTCAAAGAATATACTCGTACTAGTTAAAATATTATACAATCAGAGTGTGGCATGCTTTTAATATTTTAGAGCCATACAAGTTAATTTGTAAAATCACAGTATTTAACAAAAAGCTTAGTTATGTAACAGTGTCTTCTCGCACTCTAGCTACTGTTACTTTGTAGAAGTTATTCATTAATGAGAATTAAATAATTATAACCCTATATATGTTTCATTTTTGTTAATTTAATTTATGACACTGCTCTTCTTTGATGTCACCCCTTAAAAATAATTGAAATGGGGGTTCTTGTGACACATCTGACTGACGAATACTTGACAACTCTAGAATATAAAGTCAATATCTTTCCCTCCAATAAAATGGAGGAATACTTGATATTTGACGGAATATATGATTAATGTACATACTATTACAGAAACATTATAAACAGGTTTAATCTAAATTATAAACATAAACTTCACGATTTTCATTCTCTTTTAAATTTTTACGAACTGCAAAGTTTGAACAAACATTTCAAGAAGTATCGATATTAATGTTTGCATCAGGTAATCATTAAATGTTTCGCAATTTTGTACTAGGTGAAGATATTGACATTATATTATAGGGTAGTGCAGAATAGGTCAGGCTCTTTAAGAAGATGTCACAAGACCCCCCCTTTCAATTCAATGTTTTTCCCAGATGGCGCGCAGTCGCCATCTTGAAAGTTTCATTTGTAAATTTTACTCATGGATCAAAATCATTAATTCAAGTTTCAGTTTTTTGAGCTGACCCGTTCAAAAAACAAAAAGGGGGGCCATTAAAGAATAGCACTGTGTATCTATGATCAATTTCTGCATACACCCTGATGTATATATTGCATTAGTACGCAAACAGGAAAAAGTTAGCTACAATCTGCGTATTTTCTTATTAGTAACTAGAAAAGCTTACAGTATGAAAAACCTTACTAACTTGATCTTAAACTTAGATGCGAAGTTGTCATAGCGAAAATTATACACATATACGAAAATATGTTATTACAGACCCATTCAATACAACCGATACATTGCCTTTTCTTCCTTTAATTTAGTTTTAGTGTTTTTTCGTACCAATTGAAAAAAAAAACCTTCACTTTCCAAAACTTACCCGAAGTATTTGGAAGCCCTATTTTCTGCAATACAGAGGAATGGAATCTTCCGCAATTTGTGCTGAATGCAATTAAAGACACCGATACATTAAAAATGCCCTCGGTTTGGATGTACTTTGGAATATGCAGCTATAAAATTTTATCAAAAAATTCCCATTTACGCAGGCAAAGAAGACAGCATATTGATACCAACGAATGTATTCTGCATTGGAAGGAGGATCTGCCAATATCGCAGCACTTAGGCATCATTGGGCTCCTTGTGCAGCCTCCTAAGAATGTCTCAGGACTGAGTGTTCAACCATCCTAAAATTGCATTCAAATTAAATAAAAATGGAAGAAATAAGCTAGCAGTAACTATTTGATTGATAACGCTAGATACCACTTGCACTTGCCAAAGCGCACACATAATAAATATATTGATGCCAAATATACAGGGTGTCGAGTTAGTGTGTAATTTTTCGATATCTCGCAAGATAGAAGAAAATGTCAAATACAAAAGTTATTTGGTCACTTAAGACGCATATTATAAAAATATCTTGAAATATACAGGGTGTTGCGGGAAATTAGGATATTGATCAACTTGATTTTTTTATATGGAACTATAACTTTTTCTTAAATTTTTTTAGTTTCCATCATTCATCTCTATTCAACCCTAAAATACTTTTGGGATCGATTGCGACGTTGCCAAGTTATAATTTATTTTCTATTAATTTCCGGATTTGCAAGGTCGCAAGTAATACGTCCAAATTGATATATTCCTTTAACATTTCTCAATAATATTATACAGCGAGTTACTTGAATATTAAGTGGATATTATTTTGGATGTTACCAGCAATTTGTATGTATAGGGTGTTTTGGCAGAATTTTAAGTGACGGCAATTTGAAGGTCATTTTACTTTGTTTTTAAATGTAACACCCTGTATGTTTTATTTTAAATCGAAATATCTACTAATACCCTATCTCGCCTTGTTTTCTTTTTATTTCGCGTTTGCGGCGTTGCCAAGTTATAAATTATTCTTCCAAATTTTTAAACAAATATTTTCGATTTTAATTTATTTGAAATAGAGTCCTCTACTTATTTTTATTGCAATGAATTGCACATGTCGAACTTAGTAGGGTCTCACAATTTCAAAATGTTGTTTCTGTTAATTATTGAGATACGGCAACACCGCTTTTTCAGTAAACAGTACCGGAATGCTCAAATATTTCCAAAACTGCCACAGCTGGAACGGTAAAATTCAATACTTGGGGGTTTTTGAACATACAGAATTCAAAAACGCTAACATCAGTGTTGTCAGATTTACCACTTTTACGTTAGACTTCATAAATAGGGCATTCCATTCAAAATTACGGAAACTAGAAGAATTTAAAATAAAGGTATAGTTCTATATAAAAAAATTAAGTTGATCACTATCCTACTTTCCCGCAACACCCTGTATATTTCAAAATATTTTTAGTATATGCGTCTTAAGTAGCCAAATAACTTTTTTATTTGACATTTTCTTCTATCGGGTATACTTTGCGAGATATCGAAGAATTACACACTAACTGGACACCCTGTATATACATGAAGAACAAGAACAATCTAAAAAATATATATATTTTCTGTTACACTTACCAGAAAGCCAAAGCTTTCAATGTATTAAAAAATATGGCAAGAGTATGGCTAGATACTGGTAAAAACACTGCCCACCGTAGTAAAACTCAACGAAAATTTCAGCACAGAACACATACAACTAAAATTTGATGTAAAAAAAGGAAACACTATATATCTGTACTCGACAGGATAAAACTAAGAAATGAGTTGATGGAAATCGTTTTGTTTTTCCGTATAAATTATCGTATCATCTATGTTTTTCACCTGTAGAACATAGGCGCATTGAGGAAAATACGTAAAATAAAGATAATCCACTGGTTCATCTCTTAGGTAACTTGTTAATTAAATTAAGATAAGAATTGCTTAAGGCAATGACATCCTGGCTGTAATCAACTGAATTATGTTTTTAATATAGATAATTTCGCTGGTCAATCTTTTGGGCAATATCTTCTGATTAATCAGCGAAATGATCTATATTAAACAAATAATTCAGGTAATTACAGACTGGATGTTAATGCCTACAAGTTACCCAAGAGATGAACCAGTTGATTACCTATACTCTATTTTACATATTTTCCGTAATCCGCGTATGTTCTACAGATGAAAAACAAATGAACAACAACATGTAGATAATATTACGATTTGTACGAAAAAATACCAAACGACTTGCATCAGCTCATTCCTAAAGTTTGTTTTGTCGAGTATAGACATATATACTGTTCCCAAAATATTTTTAAAACAAATTTTAATTGTGTGTTATGTGCTGTTAAATTATCGTTTTACCACTGTTTTTACTACTATTTCATATATTTGGCACCAATATACTTACTCAACCAAAGTACATTTATTGTCTGCGCATGTTGCCCAGTGGTATCTAATGTTATTAATCAAATAGTTAGTGCTAGCCTATTTCTTCCATTTTTATTTGATTTGAATGCAATTTTTTTCAGTTTAATTGCTATAAAGAATTTACCATCAATTGTTTCTAGATGCCTAATGATGACTACATATTAGTCGAAACGTCGCATAAAGAAAAATAAGAAGTTTTTGTTTTAATTCTGACCTAGGCCTAAAAAATAACAACCCAGTTCGTCACAGCAGGTCAAAATCGTTACACACCAAGATGAGCTTGTTATTAGCTCAAAACACTTGAGAGCTTGCAGGGCTTGTCTGCTATGGTTATGCTGGTCAGCTCGAGCTAAGGTATGCTGGCTGGTATGTTTGTCCATAGGCCACTTGTTTATGGGGAGACATCTGGAGTATACTCCGCAGCTCCATTAATTTTCTTGGGATATAGTGTATTAAGCTCTTTTGTAGTGGCCGACATAATACATGGAAAAGAGGCAATTGTGTTTTCAATATTACTGCAGAAAGGTTTTCATTCACTATGACAACTTTGCTTGTACTAATTATTTACTAGGACGAGGACGTATGTTTTATAGTATATAGTTTATATAGAGTAGTGCCCAAAATCCTTACCTTGCTGTTAGATGGTTATTTGTATTTGGCAAATCTACGAGTTAAAACAGAAAATAGTATTATTATGCAAAATAAATGTAGTAATGAGAAAAGGCTAACCTCTAAGTTTGCTCCAGATCCGTCCTTCATACTCTCTATAACTACAAAAGCGATAAAACACATTTAAAGCAAAAAACTTCAAAGACAAAACGCCAGAAAAAACTAACTGAGTAGCATATATAAGCGGTTTAATAAAGTTCGGAAATGAAATGCCAAAATTCCAATATCAATATTGGAAATAGGAAGTGTAATAACATCAGAGTCATATAAAAACATGCAAGAAGTAAACAAACAGTTCCAATACCGAGCTTGGCTTGATGAAACCACATTCACTCATTTAACCTGTGAACTGAGAACTGACCTACAAAATAATTTATAAAAGCTTACATCCTTACGTGAAAATGCATTTTTAACGTATCATTGCGAAAAAAGGTAAAATCAGAGTCAGATTAAATATGAATCACTTATATTGATTCAACAAACGACTGACTCAAGATTGATAAAGAAAGCAACATCTGGCAAGCCCCACGTGAAATAAATGCAAATATGCAAGCCAAGCTGCTAAGATTGACTCAACACCAAATTGATGGTCTGTATAAATAAGAAAAGTGACTTAAGGCTGTATGTCACGATCCTGTTTTTCAACCTAAATATTGGACAAAAAATGTAACAACAAAACCATCGTAACATGGGAATGATAAGTTATTTTCCTTGTATGCAACGGTCAAATATTTTGTTCAAAATATAGGACAAGGGCATGCGCATTAGTAGCACAATCTTGCCATTTGTCTGTTGAAAGTTATCTTATCTTTCTGTCAAAGTCATTGTCGTGCAGTCAATAAGCCACTCTACTGCATGATTCTCATTTTAACATTCGGTACATAATCTCTAAACAGTAAAGTTTGTGACCTTATTCTAACCTGATATTTGTGGTTGTTTTCTTATTTTGGGGATTTGTGCTTGTTGTGGTTAATTTTTTGCGACACAAGACAAAAGCATGCAAACTAAAAGTATTCAATTTTCGCAACCCCAGCGTTCAACTGTCACCAGCAAAACATTCTAACGGGGAGTAATTGAACAGGTCCGTAATATTCGAACAAACTGGATGTAAAAGTGCGCAGTAGCGAATGCGCAGCCATCCTATTTCATGTCCTATTTTTGTCAAATAGGATGGAAAATAAGACCGTGACATAGAGCCTTAAAACGTTATTCATTGAAGAAACGCATATTTTTGCAAGTATGAACATACTAAACTATATATACAAATTTGATGATAATCTGAGAAAACTTGTTAAAAAGAGAAGAATTTTTTTTTTAAATTACCATGATAGGTGTACGGATAGAATATCAAATTTGTTTGTTTACCCCTGCGTTATGATTTTACTCTGAGATAGTAACAGAAATAGCTGAAGTTTATACAAACGATAAAAGTAGGCAACTTTTTCACAAGCGAATATTCAAATCAATAACTGTAGAATTTTTGAGGTGATGTGAAAATCCACATGCTAGAGCATAATGCATAAAAATCAAAGCAAACAAAAACAAACACTGCATCATTTATTGGAAACCAAAAATATTTCATTTAACTAGCATTATATCAGAAACCGAAAGTAAAGAGGTATTAGCTATATAAGAGTAAAGGCATGAGCTTTCCTGATTCATATAAAAACGTAACTAAAAATATACTGCCCGGAAGTGAAATCCGAACACCTATAAAAAAAGGCATAGTCGCTTTAAAAATGTGTGCACGTTTTGGCAGTGCCCTCTGTAGTACACATCTAACACTTGTTCATTCAGACGCTGTTTACGTACCTGACACGTCCAAATAACTCTATACGTGTAAAAACAAAGCATGGCTTTTTGTCGTTCCTATAGCTATGAAATACATATCAAATGTGGCGAAAGACTGATTTGTTGTATAAAGATGCCCCCTAGAAGGGGACAGGCACTTTACACGCAGTTAACACTGTATGAACAGGGTCGGATTGTAGACCAACGAGAACGTTGTGCTTCTTTCAGTGCAACTGCTGTAACCGTGGTGCGTAGCGTAGCTACTGTTGTAGCAGCATGGCGCGCATATATCGGAAAAGGGCGAATGCAGCGAGCTGGAGGTTCTGGAGCACGTAGGAAATCTACAGATCGGCAAAATCATCATCTATAACTGCTGGGCCTTCGAATGTGAATGTGATCCGAATGGTGTAACCACAGATTGCGCGAAATGGCCTTAAGTTCATATCGTCCGCATCTAATGCTTCGACTCACTGCAAATCATCGTTGCCAACGGTTAGATTTGTGTCAAACACACCAATATGCTAAGTGCCATCAGACGACCTCCTCCGAGGAGTCCAGGTTTTGTATGGCGCGCAGGATGGATGCCAATGCGTGAGACGACGACGGACCGAACGACGTGACCTCCAGTTTGCTGTTGAGCGCCACGAACACCATCCTATTGGTTTGATGGTATGGGATGCCATTGCATTTAACAGCAAATCATGTTCACTTGTGATTCGTGGAACAATGTCGGCCCAACGTTACGTGAAGAAGGTGATAGAACCAGCTGCCGTTCCATATGTCTGAGGTCTAGAAATAATTTTTTCCCAGCAAGGCAATGCGCGTCCCCATATTGCAAGGGTTCTATAGGAAGCTGAGGTCGGAGTGTTCCTCTGGCCTCCACGATCACCCGATTTATCGCCAACTGAAATAGTATTAAGAAAATTCAAGATTCAGCCAATCCTCCGACCACACTCGACGAACTGGAATATTCTGTGAGGGCAGCTTAGGAGGCTGTACCTCTAGAATTTATAATCAACTAGATTACGAGCATGCCACGTAGGCTAGAAAAGTGCATTGATCTGTTGTATTATTTTATAAACTAATTATGCAAAATTAGTTCGTTTATTATCGTATTTAGTTCTGCAGCACTTCATGAGCCGCATCCCTTTTTTCTGTGTTCGGATTTCATTTGCGAGTAGTAAATGTTAAATTTATTTGAGCTTTAATAGCATAATACAAGGTAGTTGTAGGTTTATTAACCAATAGACTCTTTAGTATTATGTAGCGATTCTAATGAGATTGTGCTTGTTATTATGGATAAATATATAAAGCAAAATACAATAGACGGATTCAAATTTATCTACTGATATTTGAACAAAAAAAAAAAAAATGATTTTAATAATTTATTCGATGAACGTATTTTCGTTCCATTTGAAGCTCCTCATATGAGAGATTTTTTGTGAATTTTATTCCAAAATTTAATGAGCTTAGATCAGCAATACTCTATTCCGCATTTATCGCAATTCATTTAAAAAAGGCGCGTAATATGAAGATCTAGCTGACGAAGTTTCCAGTAAATGAAGTAATAAAAAAATCACACATATATGGATCACCGGCTCACTGAGCAGTATAAAATTATATTTTTATTCATTTAAATGGGCTTCGACAAGAAGGTCTACGCTATGTGTAGGAAATGCTAATGATCCATATACGTTAAAAACTCAAAGCATGTGATTGAAACGAGAAGCGCTTATCTGACTGTTCGGAATATTTTAGGCTACAGCTCATCCAGAAATCTACGGTGTGCTGCTAATTTTCGGTTAAACCTGAATTTTTTTCTTCTTGTGGCCAATATTAACTAGTTTTAGTCCTAAATATTTTTAAACGTAATTTTTTTACCGAAATCATGAAATTACGTAAAACAGTTGTTATAGCGATGTCATCTGGCCCACAAGGTTGTTTGATTTAATGGTTTCAGTTTTTTCAATGAAATTTATAAAAAATTACATTTATGTATACAGTAATTAAAAAAAATAACGTGCTTATTTCAAAAATATACAAAATTTATATTGGCCACCTTCTGCATATTTTCCGTTGTTTCCTGATTATCTCTTATATTTTGCTTGCGATTTTAACCATAAACCAATAATAATTATTTGTAATCGTTGACAGGATTTACAGATTCTAAGGGAAAGCTGTACAATGAAGCTGAGCTTCGGTTTATGGTAAGCCGACGTAAACCACGTCAGTTGCAAATTGTCCGTTGTATAATGTTGGATTAGCCTCCCACTCAAAGCTTAACACGAGCTTACGTAAACCGAAGCCTAATCCGAGCTTAGCTATGGTTTAAATACAAATGACATGATGTGTCATGGAAGAACCTTCAAACTGCTTGTCACTTTATTAGGTTATATTTTTGGAAAGACTTGTGACAAATTCAATAAACAGAGCAAGTAAAAGAACAGATGCCGAAACGGCCGTTGCCAGAATTTCACACAAACCATCACACTGACAAACTAGAAGAGGTTATTTTTTAGATATTATGATAGGACGCAATGCTTCATTAGTGCCAACCGTAGTGAATTATATGATCAGCCAGGTTTAACTGAGCAGACAATTGTACAAAGGATGTCAACGTTAAGCCTAAGCTTAGCTAAGCTCAGGTTTAAAAAAGCTTGAGTTAAATCAGCATATGTACAACCGGCCCTAAGTTTTATAAGTTTTGTGGTATATAATGGTTCTAATTTGACGTAGAGATGATTTCTTGGTTCGATTTAATATTATTAAAGCAACTTTACCGGATTACCATATGACACTTTGATTTTAACATTTAATGATTGTTTATATCCTTAAATATTTTTTGGGGTTCAATAAAACCATAGACCAATATATCCTTTCAATATAATACAGCATATAAATAAATAAATAAATAAATAAAGCATTTATTGCCCAACAGCTAAATGCCATTTACAGAGCAATTAACAACAGTATAGTTAACACTGAGGAAGTAGTAAATGAATAACAATGAAAAAAGAAAAGAAAAAAAAACCTATATTTAACACCAGAAATTCCCATACCCAGATACTTAAAAATCTACGTGTGACTTTCCCGATTCGACATTCGATTCTAGTCGTCTGACTAGGAAAACTCAAATATTTTCGTTGTTTCCTCATCCTTAACAGAGATGATTGCATGAGGGACGAGATTATACTACATCCCGACAGTTTGGTGTGTTTCACTGACTGATCACGGAGAACAGGCTTCTGCTTGGTAAGTAAATTAATGCAGATAAACTTTGCTCAAGGGGTCTGTATGATTATCTTCTACGCAAAAATATACGTAATTCTGACGGTAGCAGGTCTTGGGAACATTAGTATACAGGGTAATCATAGAGAGGATATACTAGGGGCAATAGTTCCTGCACCGACCCTGAACCCATGCTACGAATTTGTGGGCGCCAGATTAATGTTGCCCTGGACGAGTGGGCTTTGAGGCCCTGACAAGAGGAGCCAATACTATTGAACAGTGACAGGGAACGCTCAACTTCAGGGTTCATATATTTAGCAGACGGAGTTTGAAGAGGAATCATTATGCTCAATAAACTCGTTGGATATACTCACATAAGATCTGGTATCTGGTTTCCGTGGGGTCGGTAAAAATGCTTAAAGATGTATTACTTGCCTGTCTTAGACCCGTATGCACCGTTTAGCGATTTTAATCCTAGTCCCTAATCACGCTTTGCTAATTAATCTTTGGCATCTAGCCATGCACCGTCAAGAGATTAACTAGTCCAGATTGGAGATACGGCAAGGTTGTGTCACAGCATAATAAACAACCAGCATAATATCTCTGAGGATTTCCTATAATTATAAAAATGGTTCCCAAAAAATTTGACCTTGGGAGGGTTTATGGATGATTTTACGGCTGTGAAGTTTGGGTAGAGATGCGAAAATGAAAATATCGATACCGGTACCAACTCGATATTTTCTAGCCAAATAGGCGCGTTTGGTTCGTACAGAGCATTTTGTGCAACTGATTACACCCTTCAATAATTATATAATTATTTTCGATACCAATACCCTACAAAAGTATCAATGCCAGCTTAGAATGCCTCAAAAAGTATCGATGACAAAAATACTCGATATTAGTGCAGAAGTATCGAAGTATCGTTAGCATCCCTATAAAAAAACCCTCCAAAAGTGGGGATGCGCGTGTAATTTCCGCCATCTTGAGTTATTGTGCTGGTTGTTTACTATGCTGTGGCTGTGTTCGCAAGATTTTTTTGACAGTGACAGTGTCAGAATTGTCAGTTTGTGGTGCATAGTAAACAAATAATCTAATCCAGGTTTACGTAACTAATCGCGCCACTGAGTTACGGTGCATACGGGCGTTAATCTCCCCATCATTACCACTACTTCCTAGTTTTCTCGGATTACCGATATCCAAAAAATTGGGGCAAAATATGAGATGCTTCTCATGATTTGTTATGCTAGACTAATATCATTTGTATAATGTGTATAATATCATTTGAAGTGTATATTTTTTAACGCTTGATTATTTTTGTGTAGTAACCCTATGCTGTCGTAAAGTCGCATCGCTTCTCGCTTCAATCTCGCAACAAAAAACAAACACTGCTTAGCAACACTCACTGTCTTCCTGCTGTTCCCCAGTCGACACAATCGCATTGGACGTAACAACACTGCTGGACTCTTGCACTGTTTGCTGACTACTACTGTTACCGATCACCGTGGTGGTCTTTGTGACCGTCAACGTGGTGATGCCCGCCAACCTTTTCGCAATGTCCTCACCTGATCCGCCGAGATGGTCTTTCACCGAATCGATGGTAATGTCGCCCGCAGAACTGGACATGGTCGCGTTATGGGTGTTCAGGGATGGCGCTTCCGTGGTGGTGTCCATTACGCCATTGGACGAACGATGGTCGTCAGACTAAAACAAAACAAAAAAAAGAATCAAGTACCGTGTAAGTAAGGCTTTCGCGGCCATCATCTAATGAATTTGTGGTTCTTGGGTTTTTATGCCGGCGTCGTTGATGTTGAGGCTTGACGTTTCCCCATCACGAGTGGATGGCCAGAAGCTATTTCATATCGGCCACTTCCGAAATACTTGTCATATTATACTTATTAATACTAGAAAGTACTAAAAGTATTTCGGAAGTCGGCGAAGTGATATATGTAGCTTCTGAAGACGGCAAGACGGCAGACACAATCAAAAGGAATTTATAAGGATCTTGGGCACGATCACACGCAGCATATGTGGGGCATACCATAATGGATGCTAGAACGGACCACATAACTCGAATATTTATCCTCAACAAGAACTTCGAGGCTACTATAATTAGTGGTCGAAAACATTTTGAAGAATGGAACTTGCAACGGGAAATCGTCTGGTACACAGACGGACCAGAATACACTGATGATGCACATATAATACTGTATGCTGATGGTGCGACATTACTAATGTCAATTAAATACAGTCTTGCTTTACCATATTGCTAACTATAATCTGAGAAATTTCCGATGGACCTAAAAAAGGGTATTATACCGCTAGGTCCTTTCACATGTCAATGAACAGCCTATTATCAGTATAACAAGTTAAGTAAACTAGTAGTTTTGTTATAGTAGTAGTAGTATTTATTTAACCATATTATACATACAGGTGCATTTATGGCAAGTCATTAGAAAAAAAGCATCAAACATAACATGCATAGGTGAGTCTGAGCTTGAAAGTATTAAGGTTTACAGCTACTCCATTACATGGAATGTCCAACGTGTTTATAAAAATACAGAATAACAATCACATTGAATACCGAACAAGACATCGTCCTATATGCCTCAATGAGAACTGTTTATTTGGCAGTTTAAGAATTCTTCTATGGTGTAAACGCAGTGGTCGAGTAAGAGATTTTTTATCTTTTTCTTGAAGGTGTATGCATTACAATCTCTATATTCATGAGGCAATTTGTTGTACAATCTGAAGTCCATAGAATTTCTTTTAGATGTTGTAAGCCTGTATCGTGGCGGTCTCAGTGAATCAGATTCTCTGGTGTTATAATCATGCAAATCAGATTGAACGGAAATCTTATTTAAATTTACATGAATAGAAGAAATTAGTGAGTATAGGATATATAAACATGGAACTGGCAAAATGTGAAGTCTTTTAAATATTGGCTGACAGTGGCTATTAAAAGGAGCACCAGTTATAATTCTGAGTGCCTTCTTTTGCAGTTTAAATGCTCTTATTGCGTGACTCGAGGCTCCCCATACAGCAATACCATAAACTAAATTACTATGGAAGATACCATAGTAAGCATTAAGTAAGCCTTCAAGTGAGGTCATCCGTTTAAGTTGTCGAATTACAGATAGACTGGTCCTTAGCTTTTTGCATAGGATTTCAATGTGAGTTTCCCATCTGAGTGACCCATCGATTGTTTACCGAGCAGTGTAACTGAGGCTTTAACCATGGTATTTCTGTTAGTCGATAAAATAAGTTTTTGCGATTTCTCTCTATTTAATTTGAGTCTATTGGTAGTGAATCATTGTTCGGCTTTATTTTCAGAGATTGCAACTAAGCTTTTCAGAACTGTTAAACCAGAATGAGATTGAATGAGGGTGGTATCGTCAGCGAAACATTTTGATAGGTGCAAGGTGGTGAAATATATCATTTAGGTATATCACAAAGAGGAAGGCCCTAACACAGAGCCTTGAGGCACTCCGTATTCGTTAGATTTAATTTCAGAGAGGCCAGCGTGAGCAAAAACAGCCTGACATCGGCTCTCCAGATATGAGCGGAAGAAAGCTAAACAGTTACCCCTTATCCCACAAAATTCAAGTTTTTGTAAAAGAATGGCATGAGACACACAGTCAAAAGCCTTGGACAGGTCACAGACTGTCATGATTGACTGCTTGCCTTCCTCAAATCCCTCAACAATAGAACTAATTTCTAAAACAGCTTGTGTCGTGGAACACTTCGATCTAAATCCAAATTGTTTCTTGTCTAGAAGTTCCACGTTATCGAAGAAAGATAATAGTCTCTTTTATAATTATTTCAAAAATCTTAGCAAAAATAGGAATAATTAATTGCTATTGGCCTATAATTGTCAACATTATTCAAATCCCCTTTTTTCTGAGTTAGAACGACTTTGTTGATTTTAAATGCATCTGGATAGATACCTTTCTCAAACCATATGTTAAATAAAGTTGTTAAAGGTTCCAATGGTGATTCGAGTGCAGACTTCACGACATCGCAGCTTTTAAGTTCATAAATGTCAAAGCAGTATGAATTCTTTCAGCATTTGATTGCATCAACTACCTCATTGGGTATTATGGGATCTAGAAAAAATGAATTAGTTGGTTGCTTTAAACCATGTAAAAACATCACTGCGTCTACATCTTGCACATCGGGTAGGGCTTTTAAGATACTTTCAGCTATAGAAGAAAAATAGTCATTAAACATAACAGGTATCAGGAATAATATTGTCTAATGCACGTTTATTTCTATCATAGTTTATAAGTTTCCAACAGGCTTTCTGTTTGTTCCCTGATTCTATTATAAATTTGTTGCGCGCAAATTTCTTTTTTTCCTGTAAAGTCTTGTGATACATCTTAGAATAAGCTTTGTAAGCCGAGTAGTCATTTAAAACTTATATATGATCTATCCATTTATCACAAAAAAATTATATATTTTTCACTGACCTTTCCTAAAAATGAATAATTGGTACATGCTCCATTCTAATGCTTACCTTATCGTTGACGCTTCCCACGCTGCCGGTGGCGTTACCATTGACCATGATCTGTTGAGGGCCGTCGCCCGAATCGTCGACACTCCTCTCTGCTCCACCCTCGTCCTCTTGGTCCCCCGATACAATGCCTTCGGGCAATGGGAGATAGCAACGGGCCATCGTGATGCTGGTGGCTGACAAAGAGATACGCTGCAGCTCGGAGGAAGAATGTAGGTATAAAGCTTGAGCGTCCTTTGTGAAGACCAGAGAGGAAATCCCGCTGGAAAGAAAGGAAGTTTCACCACTCGCCAAATCGAATCTTTCAATAAATGTATTCTTATCTATCTAAGCATCTTCAGGGAAAGATAAATCCCAGCGAAATAAGTGTAGATTTTGGACAAAATCATTTACATTGTCCACTCCACTGTCGCATTACAAGGTGTTCTTGACAATGAGATAAACAATTTCCAATTTATTCATCGTACAGCTACAAGTAGATTGTAAAAACGATTTACACGGCAGTAAATTTTAGGGCCATAACTTCTCAAAAAAGTTAATCTACTTGGTCAAAAACATTTATTACACAACGCAGTGTCGCGTTACGGATGTTGAGGACAGAACCATCCAGGGCCGCACTAATATTAAATGAGAAAACCAAAGGTATCATATATGATGTGTAATAGATATTAATATTATAAAATGTACAATAAATACCATTCAAACTTATATTCTAACAATATTATTCAAGAATACAAATGGAAAGTGAGTAAATAAAAAGGAATTAATAAAAGTCAAAATCATATTCAGATGAGTGGCTATTATTCAGATTGATAATAATTTCATTCGGTTGTGTATTTAAAAACAATGATTCTACTTTTATCACACGTTTAATGCAGTTTCTCCATTTGCATTGAGTTATTAAATGTCTCTGATCTCTGATAAGATTTATAACTGCAGATGAGTGGTGATTATTGTACTTTCTGATATTTCTTTTTTTATTTTTTTTAATAAATGTTGTAACTTTTTACTAATTCCTATAACTGATTTTTAAATTTCTGTCATATTAGGTTTTGTAAGAAATTCAATAATCTCCGCATTTCTAAATATAGATTTGTTGCTTTTGCCAGACGCTAATTCTGACAGATGTCAACTCCATTATTCTTTTTCTGCGCACTTTTACGCGCAGTTTTTATATTAAATTTGCTAATTTTTAGATCAATTTCTAAATAATTTGATATCAAATTTCATCTGAAATATTGGCTCAGAAATCTGCACGACGCATTAAGAAATTTCATGGCAAATTTGTTAGTAAATTTGATATGAAATTTCATAGTAAAGTTTTATTGATGGGCCAGCGAAGCGAGATTGATCAGAGAAACGAATACAGGATGAGCTTCAGAAATTATATTTAGATCCTGCCGGCCAGTACTTACTCCTAGCATTGCAAATTGGACATTTAATGTGCCCACGAAGGTGCCACGCTAGCATCACTGGTTTAACAGACTGAACCTTGGATTTGAATTTGGTTCACTAACGGAGGTGAAAATAAACTTATGCGGCTTCGAAACAGATTATTTCAATAAATGCAAGCATGATTATGAGCCAACTCGTTTTTAGGAAAATGAGAACTAAGGTGATTATCACCCCAACAGGTATATACAGTGCTCTTCTTCAATGATCCTCCTTTTTATTATTTGATAGTCAACTCAAAAAACTAAAACTTGCAATACTGAAATTGATGCATGAATACCATATTTTGGAGTAACATTGTCAAATGAAACTTTCAACTACGCGCCATCAGGAAAAAAATTGAAAAGGGGTTTTTTTAAGATCCTGTAGAATACTTCAAAATTGCGAAACATTTAATAATTACCTGATACAAACATTAATATCAATACATCTAGAAATATTTGTTTAAAGTTTGAAGTTAAATGAAGAATTTTAAAAGAGAATATAAAGTTTATATAAGGATTCAATTTTATTTTAATTTAGATAAAACACTATCAGGCAATATTAGGTTAGCTAAATGGCAGTGTACATTTTCTAACAGCCTATACCTTATACAAAGGGTAGCTTTTGAGATGGCAACATTTGTATTCACTATTTATATAAGTGAATAAAAAAACATGATGTTTCTGTAACAATGTATTCAGACAATTATTAAATATTCCGCCATTTTGAAACTTTCATCTGTCAATTTTACTTCAAAATATAGTACTCATGCGTCATTATCCCAAGTTTCAGTTTTTTGAGTTGACCCGTACAAAAAAATAAAAAGGGGAAGGGGGTATTAAAGAAGAGCTGGGTATAATACATTACTACTGCGGTCATGCATGTTATTTATAGCAAAAAAAATTGTAAAAGTATAAAAACCTATAGGACGATACGCTATAGTTTTTCATAGAGCCATTTCCGAAAAATACGTTTGAGCTTTAAACTGATATACCAGCCGCCTTACTTATCATAAAAACTTTTTTTTCATCTCAAGTGAGAATCATAAGATTGGTCAAGTAAATTTAATGTACTTACTTGATATCTTCTCTTTTTATCGCAGCTGCATTGAGTTGCCTTTTCAAATCCGGAATGCTTAGAACTAGACAATCGCCCATATTTGTCAAACACAGAAGATCTACTTCGGAATGTTGCGTGTTGTCTACTGTACAAGTGAACGTCGCGAATGACATTCGTCTCACCCTTGCTCCTGATGAAAATAAAAAACGACCATGTAAAAGTAAACGCAATAAATTTTAACTCAATTTACGCATATTAAATCAGAAGTGCGGGATTAAAGTTGGAGAACATAATAATGGCAACGACTGTCGGACGCCAAATCAGTATTTTAACAGTTATAGAGATGGATATAGACGGAAATGAATGAGATGTCTTTTGGCTATACCGTGAAAGCATTCAACAATATGAAAAATTATACTTAGCGATAATAATACATCCTACGCCAGCAGGTATGAGAGAGGTCAATACTCGTAACTACTAACTTTTAGGGCCGGTTTCATAATCAAACTTAATTCACCCATTATGTTTAATCCGAGCACTAGGAAATAAATGGTTTTCATAATCGCAAACTGACAGAGTAAAATGACAATTGTCCAATAAGTTAATGGCTCGCCCTCGGCCAGTTAAAGCGCATTAATTGAAAAATCAACCTATAAATCTGACATGTCGTTTGTACGATGTTTAGGAGTTGACACACATATCAGAATTTTATTAGGTTAAGGTTGAGTTGACAGTAGGTGTTCACTTTTATCAGCGTTTATAAAATTTATTTCACAGATTACATCGATTCATAGCTGCTTTTGAGCACAATTAAAAGCAAGCATTCATCTAATTGCATAATCTTTTCTTTATTCATCTCTATATGTATTTGTCCCCCTACACGCTGGGTGGATACGACGAAACAGTTGCTGGATATGAGTATCAAGAGCGAACGATGGCGAGCTACAGTTCTCAAAACTATTGATAATATTCGTGTCGGCAGTACTCTAATTCCGACTTAATGCATTTTACGAGTTCACAACATGTCTGTTACGACATTGTGGCTATGATGATGATGATGTATTTGTAGACGACTCTATTATATCCTCAGTCATCACTCCTTCTCCTGATTGTTCACTTTATCCGTAAATTTGCATTCTATAATGCTTTTGAATATTGCTACTGTACGAATGAGTAGCAGCTCCTGTTCTTTAGTAAAGTTACTATCACGTGCACGTTTTGCTTTTTGTGGCTTTGATTCCATACCTTTCTAATAGTAGTAACAATGCCATTCACAATCTGACACACTCACTTTTATAGGTTAAGCAAAATGTCATAATGCCGTTCAAACAGCACAAAATGTGGCATAAAACCTTCTTTCAGGTGTACCAACCACATTTTACTGCCTGTTAATTAACTGACTTTTCCAAATGCATTATGAAACACGCATCACTTCAATGGAATGATTAAGTTAATAGGTACATTTGCTAATCAACGCATTAGTGAATGATTATGAAACTGGGCCTTATATAAATAAATGGACTAATCATATTTTTCGCTATCATCTAATATAAACATTATACGTAAAAAAATAATGAATGTCTTTACCTTCATGTGCAGTCAGTTTATATTTACAGAAAGGCTTCAGAGAAGGCAGCGTGAATATTTTAAACTGTTCCTCTGACGCTATAATCACTCTATGTGCTTGTGTAGTGTCTGGAAGAGGCGACACCCCTTTTTCCACCTGCAAGAGTAAAATTAAAGAAACTGTTAATTTTTTATGCTGAATTTATAAGATATGATTTTTTTTCAACAAAAACATCTGAAGATGCCCTTTTAAGCATTACACAAGTTTCCGATTTTTTGCCATTTAAAAAATGCTTTATATATCAACTGCAGCCGAGTTAATGGCTGATTAGCATGGTGGAATGCTAGACATTATATGGTGTCCTAGTAATTTGGTTAGATTTTTTCACACGAAAATCAGAAAAGTTTGTTTTTATGAACTATTTTTTCTGGAGCTCTTCGGACCGCATCGATACGCCACGCGCTTTGGCGTATCACGAGTAGATGATATCCTTAGAAGCTGTTACCAGTCTAGTATCCTATTATTAGTTGATGCTGCACTATATTTATACATACAAAGGAAGTCCCAAAAAATACTGTCAAACGGAACTCCAAAGATAGGGCACACCTAGAAGTATCTGAATCGACCCCATTTATTATGTTATGCAATTTTTTAATTCTTCCGTATTTGCTTCTTAATCTTTGACTTCAAGAAATTATGGGTCATAGAGGTAGGCTTTCTTGGGATATCTACTTATTTTTTTTTTGTTCAATTATGCGAATGGTCCACCTTGCAATCTCAAAAACATTTGTCGTCATATTAATACCATTGTATTATAAAAAATTGTGATCCTCGAAGTTGGTGAAAATTTGGAATGATTTAGATTGTTCGAGCGTGAAAAAAAACGTCTTGAAACAAACTCAACCGAAATCATATCTATAAACTTTCTAATACCATTGCCAGTGGGAACTGCGAATTTATTAAAGCTATTTCTATGGCATGATATTGGAAAAATTATCCATATCATAATGGGTTTAGAACATCGTTCTTAGAATGCATGAAAGAAATGCGGAACGAAAGTCAAGGAATTTATCCGAATATTAGGTTTGATCTGCTTTACTAAGATGTATGAGAATTCGGTGAAAGAAGTAAGGACACTGCCCCAACTCTTAAGAATTCTGTTCTATTTCCTAATTTTACGTCTTGTTTTATTTTATATATAAAGGAACGGGAAATAATTTATATTCACTTAATATTATATTAATCTACTTCATAAAGCTTATAACTACAACCGGCAACAGGAAATTTTATTCCTCACCTTAAAGTCCTTAATGTCCCTGTTATACTTACGTTTTCTATCCCTTTTTGGACTCGAGATGATAATGACGATCGTTACCGGAGGTACAAACCAGTTTTACGAGGGTCGTCAACCGTGTTAGGGCAAGACTATGCGCGTTTCAAAAGGGCGCACTAAATCAAACTAAGTACTGGTTTTCCTTTTCCATTGTATCATGAACACTTTTCAAAATATTAACCATTTTTCTTAATGCTGATCCTACATCGTCTAAAAAAGTTTTCTTTCAGTTGTGCGAGCGCGTGCCTTTTTTTTGTAGAGTCTTGTGATCCGTAATCCCGCAAGTGCTGATTTCCTTCGGTTAAACTAAGCCCCTGTGATATCCCCATACAAAGAAATCGATGGGGTTTAAGTCGGGGGATCGTGGCGGTCTTCCAATGGGCCCTCCACGACCGATCAACTGGTACGGAAATGTTTCGTCTTGACAATCTGCGCAAAGTGACATGGAGCACCATCGTTTTGAACCATCATATTTCTACGGGTTAACAGATCTAAATCTTCTAACAAACTGCTTAGATCGTCCCTCAAAAAGGCTAAATAGGACTCGCTGTTCAATTGGTCGGGTAGGTCAAATGGACCAATCAATTTTCCGTTTAATATCCCAGACCACATGTTCACTTTGAACTGTTCTTGGAAATTGGTCGCACGCGCCATATGCGGATTTTCGATGGACCAAAAATGGTAGTTATGGATGTTGAGTATTCCACATCGTTTAAAATATGATTTGTCTGTACACAAAACTGTGTTAAAAAAGTTTCACCTTCGGCTTGACCTCGCAGCATTTCCTGGCAAATCGCTACCTTTCTTGGCTAAGTCATCAGGTTTAGTTCAGTGCAGCTTATTACAATAGGCAGAACAACATTTCTATGGATATATGGTATTTTGTCCAAATCGGCGTTGATTTTTTAAGCAATTTAAAAGTGGCATTTTTTGACCTGACATATCATAAGATACCTTAATTTAATTCACAGAATAAGCAGTTGATGACACTAGCAAGTGTTTCAAAAAGGTTTGGGTCGAATTTGTTTTTAGTTCACGCGTACAGAAACTTAAATGTTCGGTACTGGAACCACCTTTGGGCATCTCGTAATTCTGTATGATGTAATGATTTCAAATTTCAAGACAAATGTTTGTGCGTTGCAAGGCATACTATTTATCTAATTGAGTAAACAAAATCAAGTAGGTATCTCAATAGTGTGACCCATAATTTCTTACAAGTCAATAATTAAGAACGAAAAAGTTCAGTGGGACATAGCTTTATACATAAATAATATGGGTGGTTTTCAATAATACATTATGTACCAGACATGCTAAGGGGTTCATAAATACATTCATTCTGAGGTCTTTTAATCCTAGCGGCAGAGGTTAGGCATGGTCGTTAGACAGGATCAGCATAATTCAAGCGACTGAAAGCAGTAACAGCCCGTTCACACGACGCGGTCAAATCACCGTTTTGGTGATTTGGTGAACGAATCGGCGCAAACCGAATGACATGTTTACACAGAAAACGGTTGTAAACAGATTTTCAGCCGATCCCGGGTTTTCGGTTCATTTTTGAATAGTTTTCTTGCGAATGGACGAATACGTTTATAATTTTGTATTGGCATCATCGAAGGAGCCGTAGATTACTTAACATAAAACTTTGGATTCATCCTATTTCAAGTCAAAGGTCTCATTTGGGTGCTTAGGTTTTATTCCCGAATGAGCTATTTGGTTTTCTGTGACAACACGCGATCGAAACGACGAAATTGCCGTAGGCGTTTCGTAGACGCAGCGTGTGAAAAATTACCGAAACGGTGATTTGACTGCATCGTGTGAACGGGCTGTAATGATACAGAAGTTTTTTTTTCAGTGCCAAGAACTACTGTCGAGATTTATCAATGCCATATAACAACAGTTCGAACATAACAGTGGTCAGGTTTTGTATTTAATTTTCAAAGAAAAGTGGTTTACATACCTCTAGTGGCTCGGGTAACGGCCTATTGGCTCCATCCAAAACGGCTATCGCTATCACAGGCGCTCTATGCTTCAGTTGAATCTCCTTGGCAAGATGGCAAACAACGTCGTCCGTCTCCCGTTTTGAAGATGAAGGCACTGTTATGGTGAACGCGTACACTGTCCCGTTGTTTGTCCCTGCCCATAAGGTCGGGTTTGTGTTTTGCACTAGAACAGAAAACATTTGTGGACGGATTCTGATCAAAGTAAGATTATTACGGATATATAGAAACTGTTTTCCACTAGGTCCCAAGTTCTCTGTCCCCCACCCCTTCCTTAAGAGACCTGAAACTTTCGAAACTGTTTTCAGTATGTATGATCTTCTACCTCCTACACCGATAGGAAAGGGGAGTATCATGATCGCGAAAATTTTCGATTTTGAGATAATACACTATATGATATCTACGTAACAAAAATCCACGTCACTCATTTCCGTCGGTCTGTCTGTCAGTCTGTTGGCGTTTTTCTACCCTCGCAATCTCAGTAACTGCTGCATGGATTGTGATGAAATTTGGATAGCTATATGATGTGGGGTCGTAGTAGGTAATATTGTTATAATTTTGAAAATCGATGCATGGGCGGCGGAGTAACCAGCAAAAAACAAGAAATTTCAAATATCCCTCAAACTTCGTTTTTAGGCGTTTCAGGGGGTTCCCGATCATTTTCTACCTTTTTTCGGATGGTGGTGAATTTGGGGTGGCTGGGAGGTTCTGAAACTGAAAAATTTGTTGTATTCATAATAGGCTGCCCAATAACCTGTGAAAAAGACCTAGTGGCATAATGCATTTTTTAGGACCATCCGAACATTGCCTTGCCTACTACAGGAACCAAGGGACTTTTTTGATATATACATAGAGTATAGCTTTAGATCGTTATTGTGTAACGAGGAAATTATGGAATTGATTTTGATGAAATTTTTACACAGTATTACTACCGTCGCGAGGATGTAAAACGCGTATGGTTTTTAGAAATCGTGTCAGAGGCGGCGGGGCAGTAATAAAAAACTAAATAATAAAAACAGCTCACTTCGTTTTTAGGCGTTCCTGATGATCGTTTTCGACATTTAACTTCCCACAGGATAGGAGAGTATTATGATCGCGAAAAATTTCAATTTTGAGATACTACCCCTACAAACTTCGTTTTCAGGCGTTTCAGAGGTTCCTGATTCTGAAACATTTCAAAATCGCTTAATCCTCGTTTTTAGATGCTTCAACAGTACTTGGTCATTGTCTACTTTTTTTATGAGAATGGTGTAGGAATAGAGAGGAACTCAAATTTTTTGTTAGCACAGATAATGTGAGGGAAGTAGCGTGTCAAGACACTTGGCCATTTTTTTTCTAGTGCAGTAACTTTATTTCCAGGTTAGTTAGATATAGGATATTATAATGGCATATTCTTACAAGTAAAAGTAGGGCGCAATATCAAATTATTCAGGCTGACAGTCCATGCATTCTTGCACTGGTGTAAACAACTTTCTTACAATGCCCAATAATGATCACTGTCGTCAACAATGGCAATGATTTTCGGAAAATCTGGAAATATCTAAAAATAAAGTACATCGAAACTAGAGAATTATAAAAAAAGTCCGCAGACTAGTTGAGTATCCTACAAACACATTTGAAACATAAAAACCAATATAAGCATGAATAAAATTAAACTACTTGGGGACAATAACGTGAATTGACAGGCAGATAGATGGATTGAAATTAATAATATGGATTTGTGTAAAGCGTAAACGTAGAAAAATATCCTGAATTTTAATATTAATGAAATCTTGCAACAGCTCTAGGGTTATGCTGAAATTTGGTATGAATCACAAATGACGGTTGTCTGTACTTAATTATGGAAATAATATTCATCTAATTTTAAACTTCATCTATTCTGAAAGTCATGTTCGAATTGATTTCAGTCATGGTGAAACTGATTTGTCTAAATAACTTCTCTAGCTAAATTTTATAGAAGCTCATGAAATTTATTGTGAGGTTATCTAAGTTTTTTTTTCGTATGAATTTCTTTTTTTGTATGAATGAGCACAAGATTGAATAAACAGAAAATACTGCAGGGGTGGTTTCTCCTTATGGCGCAATGTCGCGTGCCCCCCCCCCCCCCCGAGCGAGAGAAAAAATACGTTTTAATAGATATGTATGCAGTGCTAGTATGTCTATAGGCTATAAAAACCGGCACTCGCAGCATACTAAGCTCGAACATTACCAGTGTCTCGTTACGTGATTGACTGAAGGCGCCAAGACACGGACAGCACGGATAGAGGACAGAGAGCGCTCCTATTGGTCAATCACACATCAGTCGACTTTGAAAATGACCAATGAAAATCAAAAGATTACCGGTAACATATAAACCAATAGGAACAGAGGCTGCTCCTGCTAACGCGCCTCAGTCATATTCTGTTGTTCGAGTCGTTACGCGTTGTTTACATCGGCGATTCTAACCTACTAAGCTATTACTTAAAGTGGATAATCGGGTGAACGCGTTGCTTTGGCCGACTTCCCTTAGAGCTCAAAATAAAAATTAAGGAAATTATAAATAATATCACAAAGATGTAATATGTAAATAAATACTAACGCAATGTTTTGACAAAAGAGGCAGACGGCTACGTGGTTCAGTAGGTAAGCGCTGACGTGTTTGAATCAGGCGTTGGGAGTTCGATTCCCAAGCTAGGCGACTTTTTTTATCTTGGTTAGGCAAGGTGATAAGTAAAAAACTCTTAAGAAATAACATTTTGTGATGAGTGATAAGCAAAACACTCTTAAGAAGTTTCTTGTTGTGATACCAGCTAGGAAACACTTTTAAGAAATAACTGTTTGTGGAAACTGAAAACTCTTATGTGCAGCGTGCAGCTGCGGCGTCAACAATCTCGGGTAGGATTTTCATCTAGTTTTTTTATTTAACATTTTATGCGCTCCCCTTTAAAAAATTTAGGAATCGTCACTGGAAAATAGTGAGTCAAAGTAGGAATTTAGGAAGCATGTAAAGAATGGTAGCGAAAACAAAAAATTATTAAATCATAGTACCGCTTTATCGAACAATACAAGTTTAACTCGTCAAAGCTTGAGCTGTGGATCTTAAAAGCAATTGTACAATATTTTGAACACAAATAGGCTTCCTAGAAGAGTACAATATACCTAAGGTGACCTGGCTATGACAGCATCAAAATTATATATACGGGGGATGGTATTTTTTGAAAATAGCTACGTTTTGTAGATTACTGAGATGATTCTATGACTGATGATGGCTGCCGCGTGATTGTAGCTTTACACCTTTTGAAATATGCAACAGCGGAAACGACGAGAATATTACGAAAGATGACTTATGATATTCAGCTTAAGTTTATTTGTAGTTTGCTAGGGATGATATTAGGCTACATAAATGGTACTGTATAATGCTTATCCCCCATACCTCATACATGACGTTGCCTTCAATGTGGCAATATTTTAAACGAATTTCATTTAAATTAATAATAAATTAATAAATATGGATAGTAAAAATATCATTTTCAATCTCATGATACCAGTCCGTTTCTATGGTCCACTTACCACTGACTAAAAAGGTTCTGGCGAAGTATAGACACCTGACGAAAGAGCCCATGGCGTCGTCGCAAGGCCTGGCCTCGATCTGTCTCTCCACTGGCTTGGGTTCTACTCCAGAGAAGTCCTGTCCCACCTGCGGGGACTTCTTGGCGGGGGGAGATACCACTGGGGAAGAAGCTGCTACTGGGGGCTTGTCTCCTGCTGCCCTCCGTTGGGACCGCCCTTTGCGCAGCCGGCGGAAAGACTCACGGAGGGACTTCTTGAAGGACTTGCGACGGGAGATCGGTGTATCTCCAGCTCCGGTCAGGTCTGGAGTGCAAAAATTATGCAGGTGAAAAGTTTTCGATGGTAATCATAGGTCATTATTGCTTAACAGATCAGTCGCGGCTACTCATTGAGGTCTTTCGGTCAATGACCTCCCAATTATTCCATTACGAAATCAAGATTCTATCAATCCATCAAACGGTTCCAATTTGTCTTGTTGCAATTTAAATCATATTTAATTAAGGTACACAATTTTGATAGCCCCTCGTGCATGACTAATAATCATCTCATTCCCTCGTACCAACAAAGACGTTGCTGTCGCGTCGTTTGCCCACCTCGCACCACGGCACTACCGCTTTGTGTCAGTTTCCCAAACAGGCATGCAGCTTCGCACTACCGGTTCATATTACGTAGACAACTCAATGAAAAATGAGCAAAAATTAGCGCCTATTGCATCAACGAGATTAGAACAGAGGTACGTGTTAGAGTTCACCAACCCTTTTCAATAGAGAGAGATAAAAGAAGACGCGTCACGAGTATGACGACATCGGATACCTGCAACATCGGGGCATACGACCATACGCTATCATCCATTATTATGTTTTTTAAATGCCGGTTGCGAAAAAATTATGGCCATATTAATCTTAAAAACAGCGGTAGACCTAGACCAGGACAAGATCTTCGTGTATGTACGATTTGGCAGATCGAATTTGTAGATGTGAAATAACAGATGATTTCTATTGTATCGATGTGTGTCTATTATTTTCCGAACATTCACAGTGCTGCCGAACAGGTATTAAAAATTTGAGATATTTACAGAAACTATAAGACGGTACCATCGATCACATGAGGTACAGGGTGAGCTATTGTACTAGGGGTACAACTGCTAGCGTATATAGTAAATCTATTTGAGATTTGAATGAAACTGTGTCCCGAAATCGTTAATTTTAAATAAAATAATTGATTGCGTCAAGTTCTGCGCGCTATTTGAACTGGCGTTAGGAGGGCACGACGGAATAGTCTTCTGAAAATCTCAGAATATTTCGTGGTCTGATAGACTTTGTCGCAGAATTATAATATTATTTTATTACTTTTCAATCATACAAACATGTAAGTGCATCTTCGGTATTCAATTTTTTTTTAAATTGTTTTGACCTCCCTGCTAAGATGACCACGAGCCTCCACTGCAACCGATTAACATAACTATAGAGCAGGATTGGGCAAAAATCGATGATTTAAAAAAAATGATAACGATTTCTTACATTTTTTTAATCCATAGCCATGATTTAGAAAAAACCCTATTGATTAAATATTTTTTGAGAGAAACACAGAAAAACTAACGTAAAAAGATTATCAAAAAACAAAAGTAGAGCAAATTCCTCAAAAAATGAGATGAGAAGAGATTCTGTAATTGGCAGATATTTTGCGATTTTCGGATCATTCTTTTGTGATGTCCACCACAGAGTTCATTTACGTTTTTTATTTTGTTCGACCACATAATATTTTTAAATGAGCTAATGTGGGCATTCAACTTTTTTTTTGCAGCTTTGTAAGTCGTTCCACACCCTTATATATTTGGATTTTTTGCTTCAACGTCAACCTGCCATATTATACTGTGTTATTTTCTTATAGCCATTTAAACGTTTTCACCAAATGTCTTACTGGTCATGAAAGATAACTGCACCTCTTCCACTATTTCCAGTTCTTTTAAAAATCATCAACTAAATACTGAATACGACGTATTCGACGATTTATATATCAAGAAAGAAAAAGGACAAGAATTATTTTCTTGAAAAAAGCTCATTCTGATAAAACTGCATTACTTGTTTGTTCTCAAGTTAATATGCTTACTGACCAGTTATACTAATCCAGTATAATCCAATCCAATAAGCGTACAGTGAAAGAGTTGGTGAGATAATTCATAGTAATTTGCAATAACTATCAGTAACTACAGTAATACTATTCAATATAAGTTACACTTTCATGTAGTTGCACAAGTATCGATTTTCGTATAGAATGTATATAATTACGTAGGTTCTTTGGCAGTTTTTGACCAATCTTGACTGGCTGAGTTTAAACCTTCCCACAAATTAAGTGCAATTCACCTTCAACCAACAGTACAGGTTGGTTTCACAGATGTAGTATAAATTAATCCCAGCGGGGTCGGAATATATTTTGCTGATATCTGGTAGGGATTCTATTACCTCAGACATAACACCCTAGTATGATGTGATATTCGTATTCATCATGGCAGCTAAAAAAAGTACATTACTGGTTTGTTCTAAAGCTAACCTGGCTGACTGGTCAGCAATAGCCAGTATCTCTGCTTACAGTTTGTACTATATTTTTTAAAGAGCAACCCTCGTATATCGGCTTTCATACGCAGTAGCGTATGGAATCCGCCCTCTCTGGTGGCCAAGCGGACTTGGCGTCCCACCAAGGAATCTTTACTGCTGTGCAGCGTTTCCTTGGTTTGTGCCTTTACCTTCGGGTGCCAGATGGCGCGCTGGCAGAATCTCTCTGTCACTTGCTACAACATGCTTCATATGTCTGGTAGACATGCAAGAATTTATGCTCTCTATTTTCGTCAATCGACCTATGGCGCACTGATGATAGCTAATAAGCGTGAAACAGCTGTCTGCGTACTGGTGGATTGACGGAGGTATAGAGCAACCCTCGTATATTGACATTAATTTAGTTTTTTTATTATTAAATAACACTCATGATACTACGACACTGACAGATATGATCACTTGGCGGACAGATTTCGAACCGGTCTGCGCATGACGTCACCGCGTGACAAAAGTGTACAAGCACATGGCGCCAAAGCATTGATTTTTGAATGTTTTATTTCGTTTCTTGTTATATCTGTCTTAGATATTTAATATTCATACAAAATGCAAATAGCTCATGCACAGTATAATATAAACGATACATATTGCTCTGTATCTGAATAAAAAATTGGTGAAATAGTTATACAGAGAATTGATATTACTCGACGCCTGACCCGTTTGCAGTAGTTCCGAGCGTTCTGAATTTCAGATACAAAAATTTGAATGTATGTACTCAAAAAAAATTTACATTGTGGAAAAAGCATAGAGCCAGAGCGGACTGGACGTACTTTTCTGAATTCTCATATAGGAGGTCGATTGGAGTGCCTTTTTGTGGGAGAATTTCTCGGGTAGGGGGTGGAATTTTCATATACTCCATCCAGGAGCCTTTGATTACCGTTCTTATTTTTTATATATAGATTATGATGTTGCGTCACCAGTTCCTCAGGCCAATTTGCATATGTATTTACTGTATAGTTCTCTTAATAAAAGGTAGACAAGAAATAAATAACATGAGTTTGTCATTAGAGGTTTTTAAAAATCATTAAAAAGCATAATGGCATTATGTTTATGGCGAATGAATATTGAATTTTTTCTGCTAATGATTGGTGGAAAAATACATTACCAAACTTTCTTATTTTTTATTTATTCAAATATATGTCACATCCGCGTATATGTTAAACATAAAATAAAAACACATCACAATACAACAATACAATATCTTTCTGGGCATTGTATTTAACTAGTACAGGTGAATTCTCATATACTAAAGATTCCTAGTAATAACAGGTTTTTCCTCAATTTTTTTCAAAATGTGTTCACACACTGTATCTGTTTAATAATATGTTTGAATTGAAAAGTTTGATGCACTTGTAGTGATGGTTTCTGATGGTCTAGGTATAGGGCACATTATTTGTTGCGCTCCTGTGGTGTAGTTAGGTATTGATTCTGTATATATGAGTCTATGGGGAAATATATTTTGGACAGACAATAGGAACTAAAAAGGGGGTGAATAAGAGCATATAGAACTAGCATTTCTCTGTATGAACTGAAAATGAAATATCAAAAAATACCATCTTTTACTACCATCTTTTAGCGCATTTTTATTTTATGTAGCATTTTTTTTTATTCCAAATAGGAAAGGCGCTAGGAAAGCTGGATGCACCATCGCAGGACCCTGTATACTTATTACTTTATACTATTTTACAATCTTAGTGAATTTCAGTTTTCTAATATTCGAGGACTCTCTAATTCCCCTATCAAGAATTCGTATTCTGAAATACATTTTACATCTAGAAAACAACAACAAAAAACAAGCTCATCTTTGCTTCATCAGTCACATATACATTCTCTGATAATTTGTTTAAATTCGCAAGATAGTTTTTTTCACTTTTCAAAGCGTTTCCATTATAGTTTGAAAATATATGGCTCATTACATTTTGCCAAGAACTCATCTGTATGTTTTTGTAGTCCACCTTCTGTTAAATGGTTGGCCCAAGTGAGAGAAGTATCTATGGAATTTGGGATGTAACCCAGTTTCTCCTTATTTTTCAACTTAAATGCAATGAAACCTGCCAAATTTTCGAAACCATCCCAAGTAGCGGTAGTGTGACGAATAGTTTTTACTTTTTTATTATTACATCCCACAACCGAACAATAAACGACTGTTCAAATATTTGTTAAACTCCAGAATCGCAAATAATTAATGTTTTATCAAACTTTACTACGGTAAACGAGTAAACTCAAGAAAATAAACAGAATGTTCGGCTATAACCTGTAACTAAATAAGTAAACAAACCCCGTTTGTCACACGCTGACGTCACAGGTGGAAGCGAGACGGAAGACATCATGCGCGTGAGCATACCTTCTAAAGTCGTAGTATCATGATAACAATCAAAATACGATGATTTAAAAAAATCAAGTTCAATCATGATTTCATTCTTGATTTGGATCAGCGCAATCTGGCTTTACAGTGTTATATTTTATGGCAATAATATAAAAGCACAGAGAAATATTTTAGTTACACGTCGATTGTAATTTTAAGGTAATTCTATAGCTTTAAATAACGATTGACAAGTTTTGTGTAGTTTTTTTATAATTTAGTGTCTAATCGATAAACTAGGGCTTTCAACACTTGCTTCAGGACTCCAATACAAGAAACGCACAAACCAGAGTTCCAAGAAAAGAAAAAGTTTGTCTTTCCTTGTATGAATTGGGCGAAAAACTGAACACAAGGCTTAAGAACGTTAATAATTGTAAGCCAGTGGTCCTAAATTATCAAGGTCAAATCACGTTAGAATGGATCCGTTGATCAAAAAGAAACATAACTGCAAAATGAGCGGAGAATAACTAGTTGCTTTGCAATTCTTGGTGAAATCGCTGCATCGTTCTTAGCCAACAATGCTCACTTCCTTCCGCACATACATTCTTCAACTTTTTGCAAAAAAATAAAATGTAGAAGTTGTAGAGAGGGATCGGATTAATGACCCAAGGGTTATATTCGATACGAAAATGACGTTCTCTTTTCATATCTTTGAAATTATATCTAAAGCTCTTAAAATTCTAGGATTTGTAAAAAAATTTTAAAGATTTTTCTGTGTATGCCTTTAAACCATTGTAATATTCACCGGTTGGATCTATTCTAGTATACAGTTCTGTTATCTGGTGACCCAATAACGTTGGTGTTGCTAATTCTTTAGAAAGGGTCGAAAGAAAGTTCTTAAGGGCTTGTGCATACAAAATGGACAATTATGAAAGCTATAACTTTGATCATATTATAATGCCTGCTATCAGTATGAGCACTATTTGTTATCGACGCAAGGAGTTTGATTTGACATATTTTTTATTATATAAATTATGGCCAAAATGAATCACAAATAAGATTTTTTAAAACGGCCAACATATGTAGTGCCAAGGTTCATTTGTTTGATCCATCAATTTTAAATTTCAGGAAAGTTATAAGATATCTATAAATACTGTATAGTTATAATCTTTTCGTTTTTACTCAAATAGCAAGTCCATAAGTAAATAAATATACTTCAATACACTTTTTTTAACTTACCGTTCGGGTTGAGCGTACACTTCACCATAACTGGCTTGTTTTTAACGTAATCGAGAAGAGCTAGCCCGTGCGCGGTCCCTGCAGCTACCAATCCCCAATCAGCTTGCAGCACACAGCACGTGACGGCTGCTGGAGGATGTAATTGGAGGACAGCTGTTGCTTGAAAGCCCCGCGGTTGGCAGATGTCACCTGGAAAGAACAAAATTGAAAATATATAGCAACAATGGTAGGTAAAAGCCAGCTAGTGATCGAGGTCCCGAAGCTTATGCCAGAAGGTGTTTTATTCACATTTTGTGGTTTATGCAGGAGTGTTTTAGATCCGGCCGACAAGTTGAAACTAACACTGTACAGTTCTATACTTACAATGGTGTAACGAAATCGTTACCTTCGGTGGCAGCTATTCATTATAAGGTCATTCGGTTAATCACCTAGAAATTATTCTATTAAGAAAATCAAGATTCTATCAATCCATCAAATTCCAATTTGTTCTGTTGCAATTTAAATTATTTTAAATTAAGTTACACTATTTCGACCGCCCCTCGTGCACGACGAATAATCATCTCTTTCCCTCGTACCAACAAAGACGTCTCCGTTCATATTACGTAAACGACTCATTGCTAAAACGAGCAAAAGTTACGTCGAATCACTTCTGATTCGGTCAGCTCCTATTATATCAACGAAGTTAGAACAGAGGTACGTGTTAGTGTTTCCCAACCCCTTTTTAATAGAGAGAGATAAAAGAAGACGCGTCACAATACCGTGCGACGGGGTGTACGACTGTACTTTATCCTCCATTATTATATTTTTTAAAATGTCGGTTGTTTAAAAATTAAGGCCGTTGGTAGACCTAGTGGTAGACCTAGACAAAATCCCTACATTTTAAATAAAATAATTGATTGAGTCAAGTTTTGCGCGCTGTTTGTACTGGTGTTACGAGGGCACGACGATGTAAAGTCTTCTGAAAATCGCAGAATATTCGCACCATATTCTTTTCCATATCAAGGCGATAGATAAAAAATATCTGGTCCGCGATTTTTGGAAGCCGATATGTTGGATATATCAACAGCTCAACAGTCAAATTCAGGCACTGCGTGAAGACAATACGCAAAACAAGTTTTGATCAAGGAATATTTCCGAAATCCGAAAAAGTAATTTTATACGATTATTGAGCATTACAAAATAAGCAGAACTAGTTTTACGCAATTGCTCAATGGCCAGCAGCAGTCAGCTCTGCTTGTTTTATAGCCTCTCAAGTCAGGATCAAAACTAGGGTTATGCTTATTTTGTTGTTTTGAATGTATTTTGTTTATGCCCGAGAAATGGAGAATATTGCAATTATTATAATTACGATATTCAATCATTTACATATATAATTTTATAGATCCAATAATCTTGGCGACAAAAACGACAAAGAAATATGACTTACAACGGCATGTTCCCAAATAACCTAAACTAGGATTTATTTAATGGCTGTGCAATAAATAGTAGATATTCTTGTCGAAAGAAAAATGTCCTCTGCAGTTCTAAATGCCATCACTCAAGCTCTTGTTCAAATGAATAATTTTTTGAATTAACTATATATTTTCCTAATAATATTTTTATTTTATTTGTAGTTTGTTGGTGTTTGAGTAAAACATATCTCAATTGAATATCATTTCCAACTTTATATTCATTTTATTCCGTCGCTGGCGCGGATTAAATGAAAAAAACCAACTTTGTGCTGGCCATTCAGAAAATATTATTCTGTCCATTTCAAGTTCGCATAGTTCTGCTAATTTTGTAATGCTTAATGGCCGTATAAAATCAATTTGCTCAAAACTATTTTTTTTATGTGAAATTGTGGCCATAAATCTTTGGATGAAGAATCCATCAGAGTTAAGTGGATGATGAGGGTATACATTTAAGGTTAGGCTCTTCTCATGATATCCTAAAGCCATGCAAAATTGCAAACTGCTCGATTTTTGTTCATTTCATGGCTAGGTTAGGTTTGTTTGAAAGTGAGTGGGGCAATTATGCCTCCTCCCGCTGCCACCCACCTATTTAGAGTTCACCGTACAATCCACACCTCTTGACGAATGCGATGGTCGTGAAACCCAGCTGTTTCTAGTACTAGACACTATATGTGCTCCGCTGTTTTAACCTCCACATAGAAGGAACGACAGTCCATTCCGTGTTGTTTTCTGTAGTTCTCTGTTGATTTCTATTGTTTTCTGCTGTTTTTGGTTGTTTTCTATCGTTTTTTGTTGTTTTCTGTAGTTTCCTGATGATTTTTGTTGTTTTCTATTATTTCCTATGTTTTCTGTTGTTTTCTATTATCTCCTATGTTTTCTGATGTTTTTTGCCGTTTTCTATCGTTTTCTGTAGTTGTCTGTTGACTTCTATTGTTTTCTGTTTTCTGAGATTTCCTGTAGTGTTCTATTGTTTTCTGTAGTTCCTTGTTCTAGACCTAACTTTCGCAAGTGGTTCCTCAAACAACTATGTCCCGTCAACAGACCAACCAGGAAGCGCAGACCATTCCTGTACCATTGTATGACCTTCAGGGGGCCTGACTACAGGGGTATGGTATGAGCACCTTCGAGAGTAGCCTTGGTGTATCTTGCCAGTGCAGGAGTGCTTTCTCTGCCTAATCTGAGATGGTTTACTTGGTAGTGCTTTTCGCAATGTCCACGAATGGTTCTGGTCCTATGAACACAGGTTCGGGTTCTCCTCTTGCGAGTGCGTCGGCCAATATATTGCCATTCACTCCGCTATGACCTGGAACCCAAACCAAAGTTACTTTGTTCCTTGTTCCAAGTTCGTTGAGGAGATGTCTGCAGTTTCATACAAGTCTTGAGTCAACCCGTTTAAAGCTCAGTGCCTTCAGGGTAACCTGGCTATCTGGAAAGTTTTTATCGATTTGTTTGTCAGGGGTTCAGCTCCCTGACTCCCATTTCTATGGCTATCACCTGTGCTTAGAAGACTGTGGTATACCTCCCAAGGTTAACTAAGATTTCAAATCTTGGATTAGTGCCAGCTTCTCTTATTCCTGTCCCCAGTTGTGACTTGGAGCCATCCGTGAATAGTGCAAAGTCGGAGGGTAATATGAAACTGTCCCCCTTCTTCCATTCGGCTCTTCCTAGGAAGAGGACGCTGTAGGATCTGTCCGTGTGCGTTTGTGGAACACAGGAGTCCGAGACCATTCCAAGTCTATGGTGATTTTTCATTTCACTCAGTCTAGACCTAGTTCCTTTTTGTCATGTCTGTCGGTTGATAGCAGTCTGTAGGCGACTATAGGGTCGTTCAGTGAAATTCCAATAACCATATTTATGCGCATTTTCATGAAGTACTACTTAGATATAACATACAAAAAAAATTTCAACTTAATTGAATAAGAATTGAAAAAGTTACGCGCTTTCAAAGATTAAAATATTTCATGCACTCAAAATTCACCGCTGTGACGTCATCGAGTCGGACGCCGAGCCTAGACCGGCTGGCGGCTGTAAAGCGACAGCGCTCAGCATACGTTTGTAATACGTTCAACTAGTAAGTGCTTCGGTTGACGCTATCTTTTGTTTGATCGAGTGGTTTTCTGATAGAAAAAATGTGTGATACGGATTTTGTTAAGGCCGATTCCTCTAAGATGCCGGAAGTAGATTCCGAGGATCTCTAGTGTGTAGGTCTTGTCGGTCTTTTTGACAATCAAAAATGTGCGGAACCACTTCTGGTTTCATTTTAAGTTTTTCATTTTTCATTAGTTTGTAATACATGTAATTTTCAACATCTCTTCCTCAAACTAAAACAAAATATACAAGATTAAGATACACATTTCAAACAGGGAAATTGTATAAGCTAAATACCCAGGATTTTCTACCCAAAATAAGTACAGAAAACTGAGATAAAAGAACTAGATAATATATATAAAACAATTTTTTCTACATAATTAAAATACATATGAATGTTGGGGTACATCAAAGGACTGAAAACTGTCTTTCACATCTTCCACATATCAATGAGAATTGATTTTTACAATGCTTTTATAATTGTTATATGATTAGGTCAGTATTTAGATTAAAAAAATCTATTTGTATCTCTTACGTTTTAGTGTACCAGTAACAGCAAAATCTGCTAACAACTGACATCAATATACCTTTAGAATGGCATTGGCAAATGCTTGAAAACTTTTTTTTTATTTCAGACGTAATCCCACAATACACTTTCCGATTTCATAACCGGGCGGTTTCTTTATAATAATACAATACACGATTAACGTAGTTATAAAAATACTTACATTAAAATGGTCCTCACAGCAATGCTTTGTTGACTTATCACTCACAAATTCATTCCTACGCATAGCTCTCTGTCACAACTTCCTGATTTGTATATGTCGTGGCAAACTAATAAAAATTTTATCAGGACTGGTCGCTGTCGTATTTTTACAGTGGGGAATTATACAATATTTATAATTTTTCTTCTTTCGTCCTCCTTCCATTATTATACTCAGTATCAACGAATTCGAATAGGTTGGTAAGTATCCAGTGTCGATGAAACAATTAAATAAATTATACAATAGACGTGTATGCAGTTCACAAAGCTTGCCTAGCAAGTAGTATTATTCATAAGCCACAGCGTTACTATTTACCGAGCACCCGTACGATGCGTGGCCAAGACGCCGCGCCGAGCCGGCCGGTCGGAGAGGTACAATGACGTCACAGCCGCATACTCGCAAGTGCCGCGCGTTTTAAATTTGCACCACTTTGGTAATTTATTTGAATATGAAAGCGAGCTCAGAAAATTCTGAAATTTTGCACAGCTACTAACTTCAACACGCTCTTTTAGAATACACAATAAAAAAAATTTGCTGAACGAGCCCATTCTGGTATCTCTCTCTACCTCAATGTGTAGAAGGGTTAAGTTTGAGAAGTTTCCATGGCCAGTGTTGGTGTAGTAGAAATGACACCAGTAATAACCCAGCAAACATGTTTGCTAAATACAAAAACTGCAATAAAATCTTTTTCAATTCTAAATGTGTAAAACCTACCTTGCTTCGGAGAGAGTTGACTGTGTCCCTTCCACACAAATCCGTCTCTGTCGTTGACGATGTTCATCGAAGCTACCTTCAACGGTCCGTCCAAGACTTCGGTGTCGAATTTGGCGATCACGACTTGCCCAGCTGTTCCAGCTACCACCAGGGTACCGGAAAGGGGGCACAGGACGACCTTCTTAATCGCGAAACGAGGGTCGTCGGAGTATGGATCAAAGATGCCTACTTTTCGGAAGGGCGGCCATTCTTCTTCCATGTCTTCTGGGTCTGGATGTACCTCTGGAAAAAACGAGATGTTCAATAAATTCTCAATAAATATGACCTTAGTTTTTCTTAAATGTTTTGTCTTTGATGAAGGTTACAAACGTGGCCTAAATGTCGAAGATGGTGAAAAGAGTATTGCTCAGTATATGTGGTTAAGATTCAGAAATAACCATAACAGGCAAATTTGTATACATCACGTGAAAAGGTTGAAAAGACGAAGTTCCGAATTTAAACACATAATGTAAACCTGCAATCCCAACATCTGCTTACGCAGCCTGTACATAACACTGAGCAGTTTAAAATATCCTTCTCCTACAACATCGTTAAATTTTACAGCAACCTGCCGAATTATCTAAGAATTATATCTAGTAAATCAGTGTTCAAAGCAAAATTCATTCAAGCTTTGATGAGCCAGCAGGGTATTCAATCAGTACCAAGTTAGTTCAATCTGTTAAGCATTATGCAGATTTCTATAGTGTACGAAATGATGTTATTTCATAAGTTGGATATGTACTGAACCATAACTAAAGTGCTATCTTTTCTTTCTTAGGTGGTGGAGTAGCCTTTCCAGTTAAGGGCATGTGCTGAACCTCGCCCTAATTGAAGTTCTTAATTATTGTTTTTTTTCTCACTTTATATTAATAAAGATATAGATTATTATTATATGACATTATAGGAACTTGCTAAAATGCATACTAATATTTTTCGAAAGCAAACAAGAACAATGAACATTCAATGGATTTGTGGTTCTTGGGTTTTTAGGCCGGCGTTGTTTAGCGTTAAAGCTTGACGTTTCGCCACCACGAGTGGATGGCATCTTCAGAAGCTATTTTACTTCGGCGACTTCCAAAATACTGAGTAATACTGAGTGAAGATGCCATCCACTCGTGGTGGCGAAACGTCAAGCTTTAACGCTAAACAACGCCGGCCTAAAAACCCAAGAACCACAAATTCATCGGACGATGGCCGCGAAAGCCTTACACAATGAACATTTAATTTCTGAAACTTATCCTGTTGTTGTATCACTGTTCCATCACGACTTACAGGAACATACATAAAACTACATCTAGGCTGGAAGATAAACTTACACAACTAAAACCAAAATCGGCCCCCAGCAAACACGTCTGGGAGTTAGGACAGTGTAAAAAGAAATCAAGCCTCTATATCACACAAGGCTAGGTATGAAGGAAAAATAAAAGAAACTGTCTGTATAAGGTTAAATCAAGATTGCATTTCTAATTTGACAGTTCACTGCGACTGAGTAGAAAAATCTGATTAATGTTCTCCAAACCAAAGAGTGGAACATACGTTTTTCCAGGTTTTCTGATGGTTTGTTTTTGAACACCTAATGTGATTAGGTATTATCTCGTTTTCACTCATAAGGTAGAAAGCATCGCAATCCTGACACGCGATATTGGCTGTCATTTGTGATTTATCAACAACACAGATGCAAAACTGTGTTCTTTAAGATTTTACAGTCACCGACTTAGCCCGGCTCCACAATCACTGGTAACCTCTGGTAGCCACAACCAACAGATGGAAGTTAACCTGTAGTAGTTATCGGGGAGCTCTCTTTCACAAAGAAAACCAATGGCACAGCATAAAGAGTAAAATATTAATAGGAATTTTAATGATCCCTTTCCTGTCCTTTTTTGACCAGCCTTTTGTCCTAGAATTTCATTATTTGCCGATTAAATGATTCGAAAAGAGGCATTCCGAAAATATATTTATACCTTGCACAATAGGGTTTCTCGGTGCTATTACCTGAACAGATTATTTCTGCATAATCTTTTCATAGTTGTCTTTTAAACGAAATGCTGACCACTGTTCCCGAGCGTGTCGAAGCGAGACCAGAAAGATTCAAGGTCATCAAAACGTCCTGAAAGATTCGGCTTGAGTTTCGCTGCTGGTTTACTCTTTATGCTGTGCCAAATGGTTAAGCTTATTTACCTCTAAGCTGGCACCACGGATGGCTCTCATAACACTGCCATAATTGTGGTCCGGGAATATAACCTAACCCTTTGACAAAGAAACATAACCTTTGTATTCATATTTTTGACTTATGTGACCACAGACTATAATCAAAATTCATCGACGTCTTGGACGTCAATGTCAAAATCCATGTTTTTATAACCCCAAAAGCAAGCTTATCTGCCATCGGTTGACTACAACAAACGCCAAGAAAACCATCATCCTTGGGTTAATTTAACTGCTGATTGACCAGAGCCTTTGACGTATGAAATGGATTATTTGCTCTAGCCACTAGTTTTTTTAAACCAATGGTCAACTAACGATTGTGAAACTGGGCATTAGAAAGGTCGAAAAAACGCTGTTTTCTGACACAGCTGTCAAACAATGTTACGTATTCAAAATTGAATGTTTGTAACTTTTGCGACATTGGTTGCGTACAGGCAACTGAGCGCTCTTTCAGAGTGCTTTGCATAGAGCGTTCTGTTGAACTAAAATGTCCCACCCAACATATTACGCAACCACTCCATGATGGCCTGGAAAATAGGATTGAGGTGACAAGACACGTAAATTATTTTGAAGGTGTGACATCTCGGTACATCGATTTCTTTGCAATCCATGTTTCGGTCGTCATATTACAAAGTAAAGGTTTAGATTTCCGTTTTTCGGTAAATTCGGTGATGCTTACTGCCATTTGTCAAGTCAGAAAGCAGATGGGTTTAGGTTATGTTCTCCCAAATCGAGCTTAAAATAGTTCTGAGGTTCCCTTAACGCATCATTGATAAACACTACGGAGATGGCCAACATATTGGTAGTTTGTTTTTTATTTTATTAATGATGGGGCTAGTGAAGCGCGATGGAACATTGCGCATTAAAAAAATAGAAGCATCCCTCACAAGAAGCTAATTTCTCCATGACTCCTCAATGTAGATTTTTCGCCAAATTTTACCAAAATTGGAGGTTACGTGGTGAAGAAAAAGCCAACAGACGATGGAAATGGACAGTAGTGGGAAAGTGCAACAGGTACCTTCAATATCATCTCCTGCAAAGAACTGCGATGTAGCAAACTTGTACAAGCAGGTCATTGTGATCCCTCCGGCGTCCCAAAATCGGACGGACCCATCCTCGTGACCCGTCAACAGTAGATCCTTTGGAGGCGCGGCATCTCCTTTCTGACAAAGCAATTTGCCTCCGTCTATCGGCCACATCCTGCCAGAGTATAGATGGCCCGTTTGAGCTTTACCGGCGTCTTTTATGCGCTCCCACAATTCCTCTGGTATACCTGAAAAATGAACATTTTTTATTATAACAGAATATGAGAAAATGAATTGAGGGTAACACTATCTTTGATTTGATTCTTCGATACGAAGTCGCCAAGCCGTCATGATTTCCATTCTGACACCATTCGTATACTCGCCATTTTACTACAATCTCTTCGTTCCAAAAGAAAAGTGAACTCATCAAACATTCCTCGCATTCTACAAGTATATGCGTGACGTATTTATGACACGCCAGTGACTCTCCCACTTTACCGTCGATCCATTGACGCTGTATGGAGGCGGCTTGATCAATCTAGGTCAAAAGCGGAACGGTTGTAACGTGCACGTCTTTATAATGATATCATGGGTTTGAAATCAATGATTAAAATCATCACAACCCCTCAGTGTATACACAAATAGGTGTACTGAGGCATTTCGTTACTCTCTGGATTATTTTGTTTACTATTCTCTGTCTAGAGAAGAAAAAGAGTGATCACGCGCAAGGTGAGTGAATTCTTGTCGCTTGGCGGTAGGCAAGCTTACACCAGCAGACCGCCTCTTAAAACGAACACGATGTGGATGGCGTTGTGCCATAAGGAATTTTAACATAATTTTGGTTATAATCGTTTATTTGATACCAAAACTTGGACGTTCCATTCTACATTGAGCATAAATGTCCTAAACCACTGTTCACTGTTCACATTTTGGCAACATCTGTGGGCAAGTTCCTATTCCATACTGTCAAACCAATAACCTAATGAAGAAATTCATTAATATCCATCCAGCGGAGAAACGGGAAAACAGGTGAGCAAAGAGTGAGTTCTCGTGGCTTGGTCAGAGGCAAGCTTACACCACTTGGAAATGCTAGTGCCTATGCGCACGCCTGGCACAGACAAATTTGGAGAACAGGCCACCTTTCCTGAAGAATCAAATACACAGCTGTTTGTCGACGCCTCCTCATAATATGGCCGCGGTCGTATTGAGGTCTAAACAGGTTTGCCAAACATCGAAAACACATGAACATGAACATCACATTTTTTGTGCCCTGTTTCTCCGCTGGATAGATATAGCAGTATTATAATCCACAATATGTGAGATATACACCATTATTGAAAAACTATAAGTCGTTTGTGTAAATTGGTAAATGAAATATGATATCAAAACTGTACAAGATTAGGTTGAACGTATTCCTTGAAGGTATATTCGTTGGCAGACCAGTTAGGGGTATTTTCAATATTTGATTAGAATATGAAGCTAGGATGAGTACGCAAAAGCAAGTTGGTTTCTGCTCACGTAAATATGTAAATACAAATAAACATCTCTCATTTGAAAGTATCTCCAAAGTTAAGATTTTGAAAACATCTTGGAAGAAGTGGTCGTGATTCAGATTCAAGGATAGAGGAAAAATAACTTTGTTAAACTCAGCATTCTTCAGCTTATTTGGGTAGACAGGTGGTCCATTCCTGCTAATAAATCTTGTGTCTGGTTTGGTAGTGTTTTCCTAATTTTATTTGAATATAAATAATTATAATAGGAGTCTTTTTTAACTAGTACAGTCCAGGAGGCAGCTTAATACAAAACTAATTTTCTCAAAACAACAGATCGGTTGCTCACGTCACTATTGTATAACACCGTCCATTTGTCGTTGCTGGAAAGACTGTTATCGTCGCGTCGGTGGTTACCGTGTAAACAGGTCTCGTAAATATCGAGATCACGTGAACACCATGAATTTTTTGAGCTCTTTTTTTTCGGTGGAGCGAGTATAGTAATTCAATTTTAAAGTTTAAAAAAAGGAATTCAAATTTAGCTAACCAGTGCGAAGCGCCATACATCAGTGCATTGTTGGCTCGTCAACTTTCAAATAGCGGTAAAGACGCAATTTTTACCTAACAAACTACTTTTTGTGATTTGTCTTCCGTCATGAGGATGCCCTCTTGGCTGTGTCACATATGAACAGAGGATCTGTTAGAGAAAGCTTTGCTATGTGAATGATGCTGTTCATTATCAAGTGAAGTTAAACCTCACCCCTTAATTTTATAAATTTCTCGATTCGAAGCTATTTGTATCTTTTGTTATTGTGTGGTGAATGATTAATTCAGAGAATTTGAAAAGTACACATCATTTTCGCATTAGTGGATACTCATCACACGTTTCTCATATTATCTCTACCTGCTATATACAAACTTTTTAACCAAGTATCAACAGGTTAGTAAAATCTGCTTCACTGGACGCATATATGGAATTATGTATTTTACTTGCCACACCGATAGGTGAAGGGAGTATTGTGACCGCAAAAATCTTCGATTTTGAGATACTACGCTTTTTGGGCGTTTTATAATGTCTACATAACGAAAATCAACGTCATTCATTTCCGTCGGTCTGCATGTTTGCTTGCGTCTTTCTAACCCCGCAATCTCAGTAACCGCTGCATGGGTTGTGATGAAATTTGGGTGCCGATATGCTGTGGGGTTCTTGTATGTAATGCTGCTATACTTTTGAAAATGTGTGCAGGGGTGGCGGAGTAATTACCGAAATACAAAAAAAAAATAAATATTCCTCAAACCTCGTTTTTAGGCGTTTGGGGGCATTGATACATGCCATAGTTGGACCTCGTAAGAACATGTATACAAAACGTCATCCGTTTTAAACGATATTAACAAACTTTTTATCGATTTTTTTGTTGGTTTTTTATCTACAAAAAAAAAACAAGAATTTTCCATCAAGTTCCGACTGGTTTCGTCGCGATTGTTTTTTTATTCTAAAAAAATCGGTACGCGCAAACCACCTGTAGATTTCGGATGACGACCATTTTGGGGTTATGGTGCAATGGCAAAAAAGTTTCCAAACTGCCTCTAGAACTAAAGTACCAAACGTCATCCGATTTCTTTCTCGACACTAAAATTACGCATCATTGCTCTGAATATTGTCGAACGTGTTCCACATTTTCATGGCTCTGGACCGTTCGTGGAGCCCCTGGTGGTCTTTTGTTGATCACTACACCACTGGTTCGAACTGCTTCAACTCAATGAAGGATGGTGTTTCGAGTACGAACAGCTCGATTCCGACGAATCTTGGAGTGGCGCAGAAACTCACGCTGTACAGCCGTGATAGACTCATTATTTCGGCCAAAACTGTCGTAGGTGAAAGCGCGGAGCTCAACCGCCTAGGCCTCCATAATGCCAACTAGTAACAAAATGGTCATTTGTCTGTGATACAAAATAGTACCTGCACTAAATGTGACAATTTTAAAGTAATAATTTTGATCGAGAACAATCGAATGGAATTGGAACAGTCCACAAAATATTTTTTTTAGATTTGAATAATCTTTTGCCACGGCTCAACAAACAACCAGCTGTCATTCTCAAGATCTGGGGATGCTTTGCGCCGATCCTTTTGCGCATCGCCATTTTGGGTTAGATTTGTTCTGTCAACAGCGGCGGTACGGCAAGGTCATGGCTATCTAGGTTTCATGTTTAACGACGCGTAGTGACAGTGGTAGCATCACTAATAAATTCGCCCATAGCGATTTTGAAAGACTCAAAAATGAGACTATACAAAGCTTTTATTTTTTAAGAGTTGTATCATGACATGTTGCAAATATCTGACGTCAGCGACTCCACTTTGGGATAGTTTCATTCACACTGACAGGGGCGGAGTTGGAAAAAGTGTACAACAAGGCAGAATTAAGTAATAATACTCAACCCATGCGGTAGTAGGGTAATAATTAAAGACAACATAAAGTTTTACCTCCCATAAAGTACTAGATTTGCGCTGAGATCTATATTATTTATCTCTATACTCATATTCTATATAGATAGCCATGACCCTGCCGTGCCGCCGCTGTTGAAATGAGCACCAATCTGACCCAAAATGTCGATGCGCAAAGGATCGGCGCAAACCATCCCTAGACCTTGACAATGACAGCTGATTGTTGAGCCGTGCTGTTGTACTGATAATACCTTTTTCTACTCCGCCCCTGCCATTTTAATGTAACTATCCTAAAATGGCGTCACTGACGTCAGATATTTGCAACATGTCATCACAGTGGGACCGACATTGAGTAAGACAGCTGATTGTTGAGCCGTGCTTTTGCTATAGTTTTGTCCTTAGTAGGACGTATTTGTTACCAATATGTTTTAATAATACCATCAATAGCAACTAACCTCAATAACTGATCCCTGATGATGAAAATACAGATTTTCGAAAGCTTGGATTCCAGTTAAAAGTGTACTTATGCTACTTGCTATGCTTCCCAATTAGCTTATTTGTTTCCTGATTAGTCGGCAAATGACTACCTTCGCTCGAAATTATCGAACGGTAACACCACCACCTCTCTCCGCCCTGATGGGGGAAGACTACCAGCTAATTCAAAAAAACGGCCGTCCTTGGTGCCGGACTCCGTACCTTCAATATGTGTTTAATGATCGTACCTGACACATAGTGAGTGCAAGTAACAGCAGACGCATGGATAGACACCATGTAAGGCAAGCTGAGCATTTTCCACGTGTCGTCTTTTAAGTCGATGGCTACGATTTCTTCTTCGGCCAAAACGATCAATGCTTCAGGCTCTCCTCTGATATCTCCGTTCACTAGGTTCTGATTGTCTACTTCCTCATTTTCTCCATCTTCTGTTTCTTCCATGCTTCTGGAGTCTATTAAAAGAAAATCTATCACCTAAAAAATAAAGGTGAACAGTACATGAATGACTTGCTGATGCATCAAAACAGTAATGGGTTAGGTATGTAAATAACTGACACTCATAAAAAGCTTAGTATAGTTATACTAGTTAAATATATTTGGAGCAATTTGTCTACAATGATAGTTTTAGATTGTGAACTTCTGGACAAAAAATGTCCACTTGGAATACAGGGTGTTCCAAAGGTAAAGCAACTCATTCACATCAGTTAGCGGGTCTTAAAATTGTTTGTTTGGCACTTTTGCATCGATACAATTTTAGTAGTAGTACGAGGATGTATCAGTATATAACGAGATTCGTGCTGTAGCTCATCCTTTCAAAAGTAGAATTTTATAACCACAAAATTTCGCATGAAAACCTCATATTTAATGTAATTTCGCTTAAAGAGGCTTCGTTTTAACGTTTGACGTTTGTTAGAAATTAATTAGTGAAATGTCACTGCTTGCGTACCCATCAAAAAATGAACGTGGAGCAAATACTCTGAGAGCCCACTAAGTTTTTCTACCTTGAAGCGACCCAGACCTTTGAAACCACGTAATCGATTTGTTATGAAAAGACATTTTCAAAATGACAACGGTGCCTGTTTCAATGTTGTCTGCTGTTTAATACATTAAAAATCGATCTTTCTTTTTCCAACAAGTACTGGCACGTAAAATAAACACTCCTAACATATTTGATTGAAAATTAAATGTGGCGCCTAGGTCAAAAAAATGTGGTGGTACCCCAGAGGGAAATGTTCTTGTACCCTCGTAGAATGGTGGTGGTACCCAGAAATAATGGTACTCTCAATAAGTGCGGTGCCCTTCTCAAGATGAATTGGTGGTACCCCAAAAGTGTGACTTCTTTAATTAGGACACATTTGCCCACACATTTTATTTTATCTTACAGGGTCTTTTTAAGTGTATGGCCAGTTCTAAATATAGATGTGACTTGACCGTTTTGAATATCACTTCACATTTTAGAAACTGCAGCTGGATAAGGTATAATTAAACAGTTGCTGAAAATTGAACATATGAGCCAAGTGGGTTATTACCGTCCTTACTGCTCGTTGAACAATATACTATTATTACGATAAGATCTTATTTATCTTATTTTGTTGTCTCAGTCTATAGTTGCGAAAATAGGGACGATACACCTACGATAAAAAAAATGAACTCATGGGTAAGAAACCTGAGGGAATGATTTCATGGATCATCAACTAAAATGTGGCGTGCTGCAGTTTCCATAAAATCGCCACCGTAGGTAGTAGCGAAGATACTATATTTTTAATGTGGTTATTAGTCCAAATGCATATAAAATATAATTTTTTGAGGAGACAAACGGCTCCATAATTTTTTGGCAGTGATGTCCATCTTGACGTGCTTAAGACGGAAACTATTGGCCGCACAGAAAAAGTGAAACGACCAAAATAGAATTGTGTTTTCTCCAATATATCATATGAACTTTTTTTGATACCACAACGGCGCTATTTTTTGAAAAGCGACGCAAAGCAGTTTTTACCTCCCCCCCCCCACCTTCGAGCGGCAAGTCGCAGACGGGTCGCAAATCGAACCATATCTTAAACAACGCCGACGTAGTACCAGCTCCACTGAAATAATACACAAATAAAATATTTTTCGCAACAGCACATACATCGAAGTATGTATCGACGTGCTCCTAAAAGTCGTCTTTCTTTATAAGACCAAATGGGTTGAGTTTAGTTAGCTGCAGATAATACAGAATTGAGAAAATATTCTTTTAGGAGAAACAATGTTACAGAACTTTTGGATAACGTTCTTCGACTTAATTCACAGTAAAGTTCTGATTTTAGTGAAAATCACAAATCAACCCCTAACTTTGGAGGATTGTAGAACGGAAACTACGCATTGGTCGCTCGAAAAATTTATAGACTAAAATTGTGTAGAATTTTGTTTTCTCCATAAACCATTTTAACCTTTTTTCGAACGCACTTTTTTTTTCAGGAGCCGTCCGACCTTACTGCTCCCGTCAATACTTAAGCCTTAAGGCCTATTGTATTATTGCTCCTCTCATTTACAGTATCCACTCCAGCAATCTGGATCCCTGCATAAGTTTATGCAGTTTACCTACTGGTCCTGGTGCTGAGCTGTACTCCATTGGTTCTAGCTTGGTCTTCTCAAAGAGCTGTTGTCTTTTGTGATCTAGCGCTTCGCACTCACAGAACACATGTAGGGCTTTCGAAAGCACTTACTAAGACGACGTTATTTACAAAAATCGTCGCGAAGCAGTTTTCACTCCCTCACCCCTCGAGCGGGAAATCCCCGAGGTCGTAAACTTAAGGGCCCCACAGACATCGTTCTTTTTCATCAGGTTTGCACGACGTGCCAACCGATGTCGGTTAAACCGATGGAACGATACCTCCACACACTATTCGGTTGTATTTCAGTTTCTCGCAAATTTTTGGTCCGTTAAACATGGATAATACTTTACCATTGGCGGCGGCTTTAGCTATTAAATAAGATGCAGCAAGGAAAAACGTTCTAAATGGGTGCAACAGTGGCTTTTAAAAAGAGGCCAAATCTCCCATATAAATCTATTAGAAGAATTGCGTCTGGAACCAGGGGATTGGTACAATTATTTGAGGATGGATAAAGAAACATACTTAGAATTACTTAATTCAGTAGCACCTCTAATAAAAAAACAGGATACTTGGATGAGACAAAGTATTTCCCCTCATGAACGTCTGACAGCTACATTGAGATTCCTTGCTACGGGTAGAAGCTACGAGGATTTGAAATTTTCAGTTGAGATATCCCCCCAAGCTTTACAAATTATACCTGAAACCAGAACGACACTGCAAAAATCCCTTCGTGATTGCAGGATGAACGGTCACACATGTACCGAATTGCACGAAACCGAGGGTAAAATCAAGCTCGGACGGATTTTTTGGTACGACGGTCAACACGACGGTTTTTCGGTACACGTCGTGCAAACCTGATGAAAAAGAACGATGTCTGTGGGGCCCTTTTTAGGTGTAGTTTCAGGAGGTCAATGTATACCATCCCACCGAATTTCATTTCTTTCCGACTTTTTGCGTACGAAAGTCTTTTTTAGGACCTAACGATTGGCTCCGCTTTACCGCCATAGTGCCAGGGTTCCGACAGGGTAGGCAGCGGGACTGTGGGTTTTTTCATTTTGATGCATGATGTCGCTCCTAAAAAAACTACTTATTGGAAAAAGGAGGTTCGATTTTTATTTGATTAAACATGCAACACAGAACACAGAAACAGGCACTGTCGTGATTTTGAAAACGCCTTTTCATGACAAATCGATTAGGTGATTTCAAAAGTGTCGGTTGTTTCCAGGTAGAAAAACTTAGCGAGTTCTTAGACTAAAAGATATGCGATAAAATTTGTGTGCGGTTGGGTAAAAAACCAACTGAAATTTTATATCGAGACGATATTTTATCACTATCTAGAATGTTTGAGGGGAATAAGAGGTTTAGAGATGGTTGTGAATCAGTTGAAGTTGAACCTCGTCCTGGTCGACAAACCCGCGATCTACCAGAAAAAATGGAGTCAATGATTGACTCAGTACTTCCCACACATAACGGTGATATCATTTTATTATTTTCTCATTGCATAAAGCTATAGTCTGAGATTCCTTGCGACCAAATCATCGTCCAAACACCCTCAAAAAAAAAAATCCAACACAAAAACTCTCGTAAAGATAGTATCTTGCATCTCTGTAGGAACTAGGACAACACAGTTTTTATTATTCAAACTTCAACTGGATACTTAACGATCAAGAACCCCCCAAATTGGCTAAAAATGAAGTTTGAGCTATTCTTATGATTTTTATTATTATCAAGAAATTCTGATTACGTTGGATTCTGTAATAGGTAAGGCAATGTTCCGATGGACCTAAAAACATGTATTATGCAGCTAGTCTTTCTTTCACGTGACTTACTTCTGCATTTCTGCACTGATAAAATCTCGATATGTATTGAAATAGTTCATCACTATAACAACATCTACTTGCATACATGGGAGCAATAGGTCTTAACATAATTTGTATCACACATTTTTGTATCATAAAGCCAACCGATAAAACAAAAAAAACAGCGTCAATAAACAACCAAAGGACTAGCTGAAATTATTACAAAATATAATGTACGCTTGCCGCTGCCCCTTACAGCCGTCAGCCGGTCTAGGCTCCGTGACGGATTCTGTGACGTCACAAAACTGAATTTGGGTGCCTGAAATATTTAAATCTTTGAAGTCGCGTAACTTTTTTAATTATCATTCAATTAAGCTGAATTTTTATATACGTTATTTGTAGGTAATACTTCATGAAAATGCGCACAAATATGGTTATTGAAATTTCACTGAACAACCCTATTTGCTGTTGTTGTGGTTATGCCAGCCTGAGTCACAGACCTTTATTAGGTATGTACAATAAATAAATGTCTTCGGAACAGGCATTTTGGCTTATTCTGCCGTTTCTCTCTACCCTCTGGACAACCTATTAATAGGACTGTTCCAAACTATAGTTCTAGTATCATCCCAGAAATAGTTTGATACGCAAGTCTCGCCCATTTAATCGAAGTTGGAACGCCGTTTTTTCTATGCGTAGACGCGTGGAAGTTCTGTTACGGTTCTATGCGAGGTTGGAACACAACTACAGTTTCATCGTAACCTTAATGGATTATCATGAATTGGATGAGGAGTCGTCGATGTTCTGATACATCCTCGTATGTCATCTGTGCCTGTATACTTCTCTTCTGCATGTGAAAAGAAGTTTTGGAAGCCTGTAATATACTATGTAAGCCGTTTGCTAATCAAGAATTTGATTACTTTGTATACCAGTTACGTCAAACTAGAGAAATCATTGAACATTTTACGGAAAATATAAATTGAACCACCAATTAGAGATCAGAAATAAAGAGACAGACAGTAAATAATGTCTAGCCTAACAATATTATGAAAAGTATAATGAGGGGTGTTGCTACCTAATGGCCCTGCAACAAACGTTGCTTAAACTTTTGCGTTATTAATATTGAAGTTTGTATTAAAAACTGGGATTTTTCGCTATCAGAAATAATTAAGTGCTGCAAAATGGATATATAAATGTAAACGAGGGAAATAAACTTGTAGCAAATTATAGTAGGGATCTCGATCAATATGTCTGGGACAGTGTCAGTTCTAGCAACATAGTGAATAGAGTAAGTAATCGACAACTGTTGTGGGGACAACTGTTATGTCAACTTTCCTTTTCATTACGTTTATTCTTAATTCGGAAAATTAAAAGAATCAGTGAATGTTTCTTCAAAAAGTGCTATATATCGTAAAAAATGCTACGCATTACATAAAGATCTGTATCACATGTCTAATATATATGCCTATCGATGGGCAACTCTTGAAAGCTAACCCGAATAGTCGATGAAACACTATATAATATGTGGCTCCATAAAAAACTACACATTTCAGACAGAAATAATTAGCGTTTTAGAACAAAATAAAACATCAATGCCACTTTGCATAAGCTATGTTAATGGCGAAAACAACTAATTTTCAAACTAAACGCATGCAACGATTCAGGAAAAAAATAAACGGAGTGTAGAAAAATAATAAAAAGTTGTAATGCAGTTTTCGGCAAAGATATGAAATCTTTAACAAAATAAGTGCTTGACTGTAAGGTAAAATTATATTGGCCTGAAAGAGGTAGGCTACTGTACCGTTTTGTGGTACATGTCATGTAATTTGTATGATTGGTTGAACTCATCTTAGATGGCCTTGTATTTTATACTGTTTCTTACTAGCTTTCAATGAACGATGAGATAACTACCGGCAAAAATAAAAAATAATTTAGAATGAAACTGTGAAACACTAGTAAAGGCTTTCAACCTTGGATGTTATTTCCTTCCTGACACCCAATAATAAAAAGCAGCATGTAGAAACAGCTTGAGCATAAATAGACTGAAAGCTCAGCAAATTACTGTCACGTCTGCTTGGTCTGCAGTACAACGGATACAATTTAAATAAACTTACTTTTTTGACAGTATTATAAGGCAATTAAGAAACGACAAAAATCTACAGAAAACGACCATGATACGTTTAATAGCAAATGAAAACCAGCCCGTTATATACAAGTGTGTAGTGTTCACTAAAAAAAATGACTGCCGTGGACAATGTAGTAGTCCTAAAAATAATAAAATGATATCGACGGTAATGTTCACAGTGCCAAGTAAAGGTGTGTGAAATACACACAAACAAGCGATACAATCATTTCAATTAATCAATTGGCGTTTTGAATTAAAAAAATAATAATTTTTTGTGAGATCATATAATAAAACTGTTCTTGTTTCCTTTTTTCGTAATTATTCAAAAGTAATATGAAATAAAAATAGGACAAAATGAGTTTCTGAATCCAGTACCGAAGATACGCCGGCAGCTCCCGAACCCGTGTGACGTCCTACTCCGATAGTAGACTCTAGATTCCCAGCCAATCGTAAAAATGGTTACTTGAAATTAGTGTATATTTTTTGCAACATGGACGATGAATGAAGATGAAAGATATTCATTTCGATCTTAGACTTCGTCTCTAGCTGCAAACTTCATTCAACGTCTATGTTGCAAAAATATACACTATCGGAGTAGGACGTCGATGGTGAAAGGAATGCATCGTGAACACAATTTTGACGTCACACGGGTTCGGGAGCTGTCGGCGTGTCTTCGGTACTGGGTTCAAAAACCCCTTTTTATTTTGATATAACTTGAATTATTGCAAAAAAAAGAAAAAAGTAGTTTTGTTGTAAAAAAAGATTTTACTCAAAACACTTGAATAGCAAATACCATTTATTAATATCGCGAAGAATGAAATAATTATGTTTTCGTATCGTCAAAATATCAAACTCACCACAACAGAATTTCGCTCTCTGTTTAAACGAACACTATTTTTGATACACAATATTTGTGAAAATAAAACAAAAAAAGCGTGAAGAAATGACCAACAGCATTCAGTGCATGCCGAAGTGCAGCTATTTTCTAATAAAAAGCAATAATACATGCACCTCCACAACGACAAACTCTAAACAATCACGCCGTCTATCGTCATGTTCGTGTACCTTATTCCCAAACTGTTCGTCCTCACTATCGTTATCTGAACTTTCGTTCACACCAATCTGTCAGCCAACAACGCAAATAAATTATCGTTAATTTTACATTCAACAAAATTGAGCTCTCTAAGAAAAAAACGAAGTTAAAGTTTCAATATTTTGTTTCAATTTATGGAATATAAGAAACTAAAAAATCTTGCGAAAGCATTAAATACTGAAAGGTTTCTCACACTATTGGTCTCATTAACCAAATAAGACTCAAGATCTTAAACTAATGTATTTTAACTTGTGAAAGGATCAAGCACAAATAATAAGCTAACAACAATGGGACCTCCACCCTTCATTACGGTGTCTCTATGGACTTAACGTTGAACGGTTATGAAGGAATGAATGAAATAATGACAGTAGGTTGTTGTTTGGCCTTGTTTCTCGACGTTTGTTACGTGGTTACGGCACGGCATAGTAAACAACCAGCACAATACCTCTGGGGATTTCCTATATAAAAATGGTTCCCACAAAATTTGACCTTGGGATGATTTTGCGGCTGTGAAGTTTGGGTAGAGACGCGAAAAAACTCGATATTTTTTAGCCAAATAGGCGCGTTTGGTTCGTACAGAGAATGTTGTGCAATTGATTAAACCCTCAATAATTATATAATTATTTTCGATACCGATACCCCTACAAAAGCATCGATACCAGCTTGGAATCGCTCAAAAAGTATCTAAGATAAAAATACTCGATATTAGTGCAGAAGTATAAGTATCGAGGTATCGTTAGCATCCCTACAAAAAAATCATCCAAACGTGGGGACGCGCGTGTAATTGCCGCCAACCTGAGATATTGTGCTGGTTGTTTACTATGCTGTGGTTACGGTATGGTTTAAAATTTAGTCCGTTAAACCCTAGCATGATGGTAGTTAAACCATATAGTTTTGTAATAGCTTAAATTGAAAAGAAAGTATTAATATAGGGAAACATGTTTTATGCGGATCTTTGACAATGACTTATAATGGAAAGGAAGATGTTCAGGACAATCTAAAAAGATTTTCTGGTCTAGTGGGAATGAACAAATGAAAGAAGGAGAGAGGCTTTGTGGTGATCAGAGTCATCAATCCATAGGCAAGCAGCCTACACCTCTCCTTACCCTAGTTCCCAAGTCCAGCACTCATCGCAAAGGTGAGGATGTCCTGCCAATCTTATGTCCTCAGGTTCAAGGACTCTTGAACCTAGTATAGTCAGCTTGTGACACCCAAGGGCTTCACAGCGACATAGAATGTGTGCCGATGACTCTTCCTTTTCGCCACAGCGTGCACACGACTGGTCGCTTGCCACCCACAGGACATTTGAAGGTGTTGTGGACAGATAGCAGGCTCATAAATAACCTTGGCCGGTTTCTGTCTAGCAAGAGACAGAATCGCCCCACTTCGGAAAGAGGTTCTAAAATAAGTTCTTTAGCTTGACGGTGATGTCCAGAGCTTCATCTTCATCTCATAACATGTTGATTTTACAACCTCACTTGTTTTCCTTCTAATGGTACATTCTGCCAGCCTCACGGCCGGCTCAGGACCCAGAAAATTATCCCTCGACCCTCACCTTGCGTGCGCGTCCGCCGTTTCATTACCGCGAGAAAATGTGGATCATATTTTTTGTACCAACATATAACTTGAAAAGGTTGGAAAAATAAGTACTTAGGTTTAAATGAATATAGAAATGATATTCAATTTCGAAATACCGTGTTACATATTCATCGATAATCGACACTTATCTTCTGGACCTCAAATGGAAATAGCTATCAAACCATAAATATGTTCAATAAAGAGTATAATATATAAAATACCCTAACTTCGTTTCTATCTCAACTATTCATAGCAGAAAGCAAATACGTGAAGCGACAAGCATTTCAACGTGAAATAGTTCATTTTCAGAAAATACCATGTGATTATATACATTACATAAGAATACAAGAAATTATCACCTGCTAAAATGTCAAAAAGTGCACAAAAATGACTATTAATACAATGAAAACTCGTGAGGTAAAAAGTCAAGAAATGCTTTTCGAACAAACATAAACAAAACAGTGAAAATTCTTCCAAAAGTAGTGGCTTGCATCCTACTTCAATTAGACAATAGGTAAAACCACATTTATTGAATTGAACTTTTCGCTTCTCCTCCAGTATGTAATAAAGCATATTTTCATTCGTTATTTATTCCAAAAAGATCGGGCTTGTTGCAGCGCCCACGTTATGTGGATAGAAACTCTGAGATAATCTAAATCAAACTTACTTTACTGGTGAAATCGAAAGCCACATGTTTCTCTCCATGAATCACAGATACAGTGTATTTGTCGCTATACGTGGCTCTAGGTAGACCTCCTGAGAAGACCAGCAGCTGTTCGTCGTTCATGGTTCTGGTGAGGAGTTTTGGTATAGCCCTACACGAATAAGGGCCGTACGTTGTGACTGGCTCTCCGCAAGGTTTTTCCGATTGGTCAATGTCCCACTCCATGTAACTACCTGAAAATGACACAGAATGATATAGAATATCGACACCATTTTTTTGAAACAGAACCTTCAACATATGACAAGCCATACTCTATCGCATCAATTTATCGATATATGATTCACGTTTAGATGCATACAAAAAATTATAAGATCAGATTTGAAAAATATAGGTCTAAGAGGGGGTTATAGTACGTACGAGAGAGCTGTTTGCAATGGTTCGGCTTTACCAATTTTTGACTATTAATTTTGAGACTTCTGAACTGAAAAATAAGGATGAAGAAAAGGAATAGTTCGAAATAAACGTCGATTTTTTTAAATTATAAAAAAATGTTAAATGTTCGTTTTTTGACTAAACTCACCCTCTTGTTAATCACCCTGTATACAGTTATTCTGAATTCCGGATCGACATTGATCAATATTGTTTTGGGCACCGACTAAATTTATATTCGGTGGTTTTGGAAGAGTTATTCATATATACACTGCTGTCCAAAAGTTTATTATAGTACATAAGTGAGAGCTGTTTGCAATGGTTCAGCTGTAACCATTTTTTGACTATTAATTTTGTGACATCGGAACTGAAAAAAATCATGTGGAAAAAGAATAGTTTTGAACTACGTACGCATTTGAATGTACATGGCTTGAGAACACGCACATATGCGTGCGTGCTCAATGTGTGTGTCGGTTTTCGGCTACGAGCCGAGTACACATCTGAGCGCACATAACTTGAGAACGCACACATATGCGCGCGTTATCAAGTCATGTTTTGAGCTGCGAACACATCTGAGCGCCATGACTTGAGCTCACACACATGTCCGTGCGTCATGTGTTGGTTTTAGTTTTTACTTCGCATGCGTGTGTGCTCAAGTCGCTCCACAAGATTTGGCTCGACCCATGCGCGCTTCAAGTCGCGCGCGAGTCAGCCCGCATGCCCTGAGACACGACGAATGGGACGTCCACATTTGCATATTCGTGTGTACTCAAACCATGTGCGCTCAGATGTGTACGCAGCTCAACAGATGACTTGAGAACGCACGCATATGTGTTTTTTCTCAAGTCATGTGCGCTCAGATGTGTACGCAGCTCAAAACATGACTTAAGAACGCACGCATATGTGCGAGTTCTCAAGTCATGTGCGCTCAGATTTGTAGGCGGCTAGTAGCCAAAAATCGACGTCCACATTGGGCATGCACACCATGTGCGCTCAGATGTGTGCGCAGCTTTAGAGAAATGTCGACGTATTTTTCAAGATTTCCTGATAGACAGTTGTTAAAAATTTTCTAAATTTGGCGTTTTTTTTGACAAACTTCACACTCTTGTTAATTACCTGTATACAGTTATTCTGAATTCGGCGTTGGTACTCTCTAACTTAAAACGCAAATAATGTTTTTGTTCGAAAACTATTAATACGTAGGGTCAGAAATGGGTACAGCACGATTGATTTATTGATTTGGTTGGTTTATTTTTCTGAAATTTATGGAGAATCAAACAATAATTTTGATGGCACTTTCGGGAGGGGGGGGGGTTGTAGTATAGGCAAATAGTAGGAGACATGATATAGTTTATTTTTATATTTATACGTCCCCCTTTCCCCCTATCTACGCCACTGCCCTAATTATTTTACATCTTTCTGCTTTCTAAAGGCATGTCTAAAAATTGTTCAGTTTGAGTCTCACGGAATGCATCTGAACGTCCTCAGATTTTCCATCCATTTTGTAGATTTTTCATATTGCCACCTTATTTTCGTTCTTGTATGTACGATCAATTCATTTTATTAACTCTCGCATTTGTAAACATTTTACTCTTTTTACCGTAACGCCTACCCATATTGTATCATAATATCACCTTATACCCGAAATACGCAAACTGTGACGCCAGGTATGCAACATCTATTTCTCAAGGAGCCGACCATAAAAAAATTCCACAACACTTTTTTCAGGACGGGTCTACGGCTCTAGGGTCAGCCGGAGGCCTCTTCGGCAGACAGCAAACCGTAGCGCGGCCTTAGCCTTCCTTAGTAAATTGGCCACGCCCCTTTTAGCTCGACTTTTTACTTCTCCCTAGTGTCCGATCGAACATTCGGCCAAAAAACGGGTTTCGGTTTCGGCTGCTATCCAGCCGAAACTACGGCCGAAACCGAAACTAAATTCGATGGATTTCGCGTTGCGATCGGACACCCTCGGAGCACTAATCATCAAGCGAAGAAGTGTCAATTTGCTGGGTAATGATGGTAATAACTCATCACAAGTTAAGAAGCCTACTTATCGGAGCCGAGCTTGCAAAGAAACGCAGACATTACTCTTACTAGAATTTCTGTCTTTGAGAAAGGTTCCCCTAAAGTTCACGTCTGTCTTACCGACGACTGTTTTCACTGAACAACTACTTTAAGCTACTAGTCAAATTTGTTCAAACTGAAGAAGCAATTTGCAACGAAAGTTGATAAATTATTGTTTCTCGCTTACAATATTACAATATTAGATTGTTTATTCGCTCGTAAACTCGTCGGTAGGTGAATAAGTCGCTCCTGAAATTTACAACCTTCGAGCGGTATAAATTGCATTAAAAATTTCGAATTTTGGTCTACACACGCGATTAAATGTTTCCCATGTATTAGTATAAAAACAGTTTCCTACAGTGTTAGTAAATCCAACAATCAACAAAATTAAGTGTTCGCGAATTTGCCAGGTCCGAGTTCGTGCAGTTTTTGCGGTTCATTAACAAAAACTATCCACAATAGTGTTTATAACTGTAATTCCTGAGTACCAGTGGTGCGCCAACTAAAACGTGCTATAGCATAGGCGACTTAACACTAAATGATTAAATGAAAATTGTATACCCATCAAAAGCAAGAAATCTGAGTCGATACTGCAAGACTTTCCCGCAATGTTGCCAAGTCTCCGTAAACAACCTGAGAGCTCAGTCAATAAAGCTAGAATGAACACAAGACAGTACTCAAAATCAAAGAACAAGTTCACAGAGAAAATAAGCATATCTAATAACAGTAGCTATATCCACATACAAGTGGAAGACACCGGAGAAGACAATACCGTTACTCAAGAGCAAGTCCTCCTGGATGTCAGAAACAAACTAGCTAGTGAACAGACCAAAAACGAGGAGCTAAACGAAATTATTGGACAGCTTCAGGATAAGATCGTAGACCTGAATAATGAGCTCGTTAATAAAGCCAAGACAATAGACCATTTGAAGGAAGTAATCGGAAAGCTGAATTGCAAATCTGTAGTCGTCGAGAGAGGAGTTCAAACTGATATGACAATGAAAACAACCCACACTCAAACATGTCACCCAACAGCAGAAAAAGAAAACATGTGTATTCTTAGAAAAGAGAATAATCACTCGGAACAGAATTCTTTCAACGTACAACAGGATCCGATACCTCCAGAAACTCTGCTAGACTTGACTGATACTTCTGGAAATGGCCAAGTAGTGGAAGAAATCATTGACGACGTCACACGAGTGGAACCCCCTATTGGATCATCATTGACCATTGCTCCAGTGGCAGATGAAGCTAGCAGAATCCCAAGTAGTCTTCGGAAAATATTAGTTTATGGTGATGAGTATGCTAAAAATTTTAGAAAGGTTTTAGAATTATATACGGACAAATCTATATTTTCGATTCAATCCTTTGTAAGACCGAATATTGAGTTCCATTTGGCAACTCAAGATATCTTTAAGAACACAATCACATATGGTGAAAACGATTTCGTGATATTTATGGTAAGCACTCAAAACATTAGTAACTCAGATTCTCTAAACAAAGCTTTAAATAACATACTTGCTGTTGGTCGCACAACTAACCTAATTTTATTATTCGAACTAAGCTCTTACTCAGATAATATACTTATAAAAAAGATAAACTCAAGGGTAAATATTTTCAGAAAATTGCACAAAAATATTTCAATATCGTGCCACTATGACTATCGTGTAGTAGGCTCTAAACAAAGCATTGTCGATAATACGTATCATCTCATTATTGTCAGTAGAATGAAAAACAATATTGCACTGAAAACAGTTAATCTAGTGCAAGAAACTCAACATCAGTTTTTTCGTAAATGAACATCGACGTTTTTCGTTTTGCAATAATCATAATCCACATAGTCAAATATTGTCCTTGGAATTAGATAGGAATAATGTGCCAAATGTTGATGATAGGATCAATTTACTTCACCTGAACGTACAAAGTTTGAGACAAAAAGTTGACGAAATCTCACAGTTGGGATTAGATAATAATTATAAAATTATTTGTTTAAATGAACATTGGTTTCTAAACGATGAAATCAATTATGTTAATTTGAAGGGTTATCAAATCATTTCTGGTTTTAGTAGAGTAGAAAAAAATCATGGTGGTGTTGTTATTTACACCAAAGTTGACATACATGCTTCTGCCTTACCCGCTTCCTACTTGAAAGAAGCTGAAGAAATTACATTTGAGGTGGCAGGTATATGTTATGAAAACGTACAAATTCTTACAATATACAGATCTCCCCTTGGTGACTTCAATAGATTCATTAATAAATTATGTATTACATTAGATCACTTAGATTTTGGAAAGCAGATTATTGTAACTAGAGATTTCAACGTCAAATTTGGTTCCAACGATGAGCAAGCAAATCAAGTCGTTTCTGTTTTTAACTGTTACGGAATGCAGCACGTAATCAAGGGCAGTACAAGAGGTTCAAATTGTTTAGATAATATTTTCATCACAATTCATGAGTTCGACATTTTTGGTACTGATATCATTAACACCTATTTATCCGATCACATGGGAATTGAGTTTTCTTTTGTTAAACCAAAAAAGCAGTGCAGCAGTTTTAGAAGAGTCGTTTACCGACCAATCACTGAAGATGGTCTTTTTTTTGTTATACAACCGCTTAGAAGGCTTCGATTGGCTGTTTGTAAATGACAGTTATCTTGATATAGAGAGTAAGTTTGAAAAATTCATATGTATTGTTAGTGATGTTGTTGATCAATGCCTTCCTCATAAAACGCGTATTTTTCAAGATAAACATACTAACTGTGCCAAAGTCCATTGGTTTGATAATGAGTTACGTTGTATGAGAGAAAACTTGAGATTTTATACTGACTTGCACCAAATTGATCCCACATGTATAAGTAAATCTGAAATGAATCACTTAAAATCAAAATATAGAGCCGCTATTATCAAACGCAAGCAAGACGCCAATGATAAGTACATAAAATCAGCCAGTAATAAGCAACAGGCAATGTGGAACATCATAAAAGCAAACACTGAAACGGTAAAAACCAATATGAACTCAACTTTAGATGCGAACAAGTTTAGCTATTTTTTCTCAAGCATTGCTCAAAGTCTTTTGGATAAAATTCCTACGCATAATACGTCACCGTTAACTTTCATGACCAATCATAATATTAATAATACATCTGAATTTGCCTTCCATGAAGTAACTTATAATGAAGTTAGAGATGCGATTAACACACGTAAGAACACTAAAAGCACCGATGTCTATAAACTGAATAGCAAGATAGTCAAAACAATTTTGAATATTGTAATTTGTCCTCTTACGAAGCTTATAAATCTTCCCATAAGGTCAAATACATTCCCTTCAGGTCTAAAATTGTCCAAGATAGTTCCAATCTTTAAGCATGGATCTATTGATGAAATTTCAAACTATCGTCCGATATCCATTGTGCCTTATTTCGCAAAAATATTTGAAATTCTTCTCAAGAACCCATTAAGCAACTATCTAGAGTGCAACAATTTATTAAATCCATGCCAGTATGGCTTCAGAAAGAACATGTCAACGGTAGCTGCAATAAACGAATTTGTTGACATAGTTAATGACAGTTTTGAGAACAAGTTATACGTACAGGCGAATTTCTTTGATTTATCTAAAGCATTTGACTGTGTTCAACATGACATACTTCTATCTAAGTTACCTTTTTATGCCATCTCTCCATCCAGTGTACAGCTTGTACAATCGTACCTAACTGAAAGAAAACAACTCGTAGAGTATAAAAGCTGCACGTCTTCAATCACCCCAATCTTGCACGGGGTCCCTCAAGGATCGGTGCTTGGTCCGCTTTTATTTTTGTTATACATAAACGATATATCAAATTGTCTTCCTAAGAATACAATGAGCAAACTTATACTGTATGCTGATGACACGACCCTAATTTCAACCCACGATTCCATCACAGATATGCACAGGGTGACATCATCCATCAAATATGATCTTCAGTGCTGGTTTGAAATTAATAAATTAACGCTAAACACAGACAAAACTCAGTCAATGACCATTACATTGCGCAGTCGTAGTCTCGACGATGACCATGTAGAATCGGTTAAGTTTCTTGGTGTTTTTATTGACAGTACCTTAAACTGGGACGAACATATCAATAATGCCTCCAAATCGTTGATAAAAACAATTTATGCACTTCGTAATTTAAAAAATTCTGTATCGCAGAAAGTTTTGCTGACTAGTTACCATGCATTTTTCCATAGTCGGCTAACTTATGCTATTCTCGCTTGGGGCCATTCGCCACATATGTCCAGACTCTTTGCCTTGCAAAGGAGATGCGTCAGGTATATTGCAAACCTGAGGTATAGAGATCCCTGTAGGGAAGAATTTGTAAATTTCAATATCATGACATTGCCTGGAGAATATATTTCAATTGCTTAATATACGTTAAACAAAACCCTCACATATATAAAACTCACCAAGAGACGCATTCATACAATACCAGAAATAAAGGCAACTTGTATCCAAGTCATTTTAGTCTCGCCAAAACCAGAAATGGTGTTAACTATCATGGTATAAAATTTTTCAACGCCTTACCTAAGAACATTCAGTCCCTCAGTGATAAGGAGTTTAAAACAACTATAAAAGCTATCCTATTCTCAAGCGCATTTTACAATGTGGATGAGTTTATTAACTATAATTTCTAGAATTAGTCTTAGTGAATTTTTAATGTGTTTCGTGTATGTTCAGTGTGTGTTCTATAATTCATTTTGTATAAAGTGACCTGTTTTTTACTTATTTTTTAATGCTGCTTACTAATGTAATTTATTTGTATATATGTTATTATTAAATTTTATTATTGTTAGATCTGACCTGTGTAAGCACATGAGTGTACTAACACCAATAAACTATTATTTATTTATTTATTTGTTCAGTTATGAATACTGATAATCAACAATAGCTGTAGCTCAATGAAGCTCACAACAGTTTCTTACATTCAGAGAAATCTCCTTACTTTCAAAAATACTTAGTAGTTGTACTTAGTACGTAGGTACTTCTCAAATTTAGTTTTAAGGCAGCTAATTGATAACGTAAGGTCAGATCTCAACCTAAAAAACTTCGGATACGCATGGTTAGATGCTACATTTTCTCGTTTCTCCTGTACGGATGTGAGAGTTGGACTCTAAATGCTATACTAGAAAAGAAATGACGCCTTTGAAATGTACATTTATCGCCGTATACTAAGAATATCATGGGTTCAAAGAATAACGAACGATGAAGTCCTTAATCGTATGAAGAAACAAAAAGAACTCATGCTTACCATCAAGGAACGAAAAATGGCTTATATAGGACATATCATGCGAGGGGAAAAATACGTACTTCTGCGACTGATTATAGAAGGAAAGGTCCAAGGTAAAAGGTCTGTCGGTAGACGCCAAAATTCTTGGTTCAAAGACATCCGAAGATAGTTTGGTTGCTCATCGCTTGACATTTTTCGCATGGCCGTATCTAGAACTACGTTAGCTATTTGGATTGCCAACCTTCCAAAGGAGACAGCGTCATAAGAAGAAGATTTGATAACACTGTCATAAAGAATGACCAAAGTTTGGAATGTTATTTAGCAGATACAAACTATATTATAAATATAAAATAGTTGATATTTGGGTCAAATTAACTTCTTACTTCAAAATGTATAAATAATTTATTTGAAAAGAGGTTTGATAATGCTGATGATACGTTATTCATTTTTATATCCACGAAAAAATTACTGACGTTATATTGATGTTTCGGTATCGGCCAAAACTGAGACGGAGGACGGTTAAGTAGAGCAGCAATAGCTGGACTTCGCCGAGGATATTAAAATAAAGTCGTGTTATTATTATTAAATTCGGTTTCGGCCGTAAAAAGTAGTTTCGGTCAGACACGGGAGGGAGGGAGAAGTTCTCCCTTTACCGCGCAAATGTGTTATCCTCAAGCAGTTTACTATAACCTCCACTTAATAACGAATTTTTAGCTAGAAGAATGTAATAAAGTAATCGTTTGGCATATTACTACACACTTCAGGGGAAGATTTAGACTAAATTCTAACCCCCAATAATTGCGTTTTAAACCCAACGTGTGCGGCCAACCGTAACATGCTCTCAACCTGAGAACGTCTATTACCTGTCGGAGGAACACATCTTTAAGAAAGTAAAGCATCTAGCAAGCTGTTTACAATCGGGTCTCGATCCATTTTTATTACATTGGGCGACTTAAGTGGAGGTTATAGTAAACTGCTGCGGGGTAAGGGGAGAGGTAAAAAGCGAGCTCCAATGGGCGTGGCCTATTTACTATAATTTCTACTACAAATCATAAAAAATATTTGCAGGCGCTGGTCCCCTTTGCTTAAATGCCGGTGATCCTAGACCGATTGCCGCCGTGTAAAAAGTATACCTTTTTTGATCGTCGGTCGTTGAGAAATAGACATTGTATAATTTATACCTGGCATCACAGTTCATCGCTTTTCTGTGTATTTCAGGCAAATACATAATAATAAATACAATATGGGTATAAAGAGTTGTTTATAAGTGCAACTGAGTTGTCACACGAAAAATGAAATTATCGCATGCACAAGAGCGAAAATAAGACGGAAAATAAGGTGAAAATATGAAAAATCAACAAGAAGTACCAATGACAATATTATACGTGTATATGTTATTTGTAAAGCAGCTAAATTCAGTGAAGTTCACTTTACATTGAGCAGTTCTTTAGACATGCCAATGCCGTTGGAAAACTGAAAGATGTAAACGTATTACATAATTGGCGTAAGATAGAGGGGACATGTCCCCCAGTTCTATGTCACAAAAAGTTACTATTGCTACTTTGCCGTCTGAACACAAAAAATCGTGAAAGTGGAGAACTTAGCAAAGGAACATGACTTCTGGAATGAATAAATATTAACTAAAATACAAGGTTTTTATCAGTTTAGGTTACAAAGTAAAAATTGTAATTTCTATTAGCAACGCAAAAAAGTGTGAGCCCAAGACTCTAGACTTCTCGGTCTGGGCCTGCCAGCAATTTAAATTTTAATTACTCAAAAGTCTGGTTGAAAATTGTAAGATTTCGCAGTAATTCTGAAAATGGTAAATAATCAAAACCAATTACCGCGACTAAATTTTAGTAGTTCCTAATTTTTGGCCTGCGGGTTATATGAATAAGTCACCCAAAACTACCGACTACAAATTTAGTTGATGCCCAAAACAATATCTATCTCATTCCAGAAATGAATCAACTTCAGCTCATTCATAAACTGTAGTTTACATATTTTTGTATTGGTGGCTCCTTTATCAGTGTCCCAATCGGCGCGCGATCGTTCAATGCAAGGCTCTAGCTGTAACCATTTTTGACCCTGTATATTAATTTTTTTTTTTGGCACAAAAACCTGATTTGCGTTTCCTTAAAACTTCAATCTAGAGAAATGTCGATCCAGATTTTAGGATAAGTTACTGGGTGATAAACGAGACCGTAAATTTAGTCAAAAAAACCCATTTTGGCAATTTTTTAATAATTGTCTACTAGGAAATTTCAAAAAATACGTCGACATTTCTCTAGAACCGTCCTTTTTCTTCACGCTCATATTTTTTTGAGTTCAGAAATCTCAAAATTAATAGTCCAAAAATGGTTACAGCTGAACCATTGCAAACAGCTTTCATGTACGTACTATAACGTCCTCTTAATTGTTTTTTAACAACCCGTTGCGGGTTAGATAAAATGGTTTAGCCAAGTGGTTAGACTGTATCAGCTATTCCGCTTAAACAATTGGACTTACCGTCGTTGTGTGAGCTAATAAAATGTCGTCCATCCTCTTTCCAACAGAGTGACTCTAACTGTTGATTAGAGATGAAGGTTTTAGTGGCCGTATTTTCACTTCTGTTCCAAAGAACAATCAATCCTCTGTTGTACCCTATCAGAATGTTGTTCGGATTATCTGGTTGTTCATATATTGCTTCAACAGCTCCAGGATTCAGTTTGTAGTCTTGGGGAACACTAGAATACAGATTTATAAGGAGTTGTAGCGTTAATTGGTCTCAAAAGTCTATACTTCAAGGTCAAAAATTGTTAGGTATAAGTATATTATGTGACACAAAGCACCAGTCAAAAGTAATATTATTTGGTCCCCAATAAAAGAGAGAACAGACTGTACGAGTAAAATACATATTGGTAATGCAATAATACTTTGGTGAATGAATGCAAAAATCTAGGATTGTGGATGGACAGCAAATTACGATTCAAAAGCACTGCATGACCTCTGTAAATCATCGTACGCTATTTTAAAGGCAGTTGTTTCCCAGCAGAAACTATATGTGTAGAGATACAAAACTAATGTTATGTGAAACTCTTATACTGTCAAAAATCGCATATTGTGATGTCGTGTATGGCTCAGCGTTTCGTAAGTCCGAGGAAAAACGATTGTAAACAGTTCAAAATGCAGGCCTCAGATACTCCTTCGGGATTAGGAAGTTTGAACACATCAGTCATACGCAAATGCTGTAAAATCACAGCTCAAAGTGGTGTCAAATGTGCTAAATGTGATACTATAACCCATAGGGGTTGTCTGAACTACTTAAAAAATATTACGATTATCGATAGTGACCTTATAATCTGTTGCGAAGATCTACCATCAGTGATTCCAACCGGCTGTGACAGTGATTCTCCATTTTTTGATGCGATAGATCAACAAGCTGACGATAACAAGGTAGATATACGCATTTTTCATTATGTTGTTAAACAAAAAGACATGCTCATCAAAGAGCTGTATGACAAAATTTATCTCTTGAATGAAAAAATTAAATTCATTCATGAGAAAGGCGACACAATATCTGGCATAAAAACCACTACGCTAAAAACACCTGGCTCCGATATCCGAATGGATCTCCCAAAAAATAAGACAAACTTGGCAGTTCACACCAAAATAGCAATCAGCGCTGTCCGAATACTATACAGGGTACTTCGACACAGCAAGTAGCATCCGCTATACTTCAAGTACAACCAAAACCGAAATTGAGTGAGATAATCAATCTTAACAACAACGTTCTCTAATACCTTCATGTATTATTTTGATAAACACTTTCCACAAAAAAGATATTACACTCGTAACAAAAAAACAGAATCGCTGGTCAAATAGTGATATTGTAAAATCCAGTAATAATCTAAAGGATCAGTACCGCCTTAAAATGTGTCATCCACAATTAGAGGGTATTTATAAACATGCAAAGATAAATCACCAACGATTAATTAATGTTACCAAAAAACAATACTATCCTATTACATACTTAGTCAATTTATCTTTTACAACTGGTATTTTCCCCAATTCCTTAAATGTGGGTAAACTAATCCCCACTCATAAAAGAGGTGATACATACTCTGTCGAAAATTATCGGCCAATAGTAATGCCATGTGCATTTTCAATAATCTTCGAGTATGCATTTCTACACAGACTGTCTGAGTATATACAAAAAAATAATGTTATCTCTCAAAACCAGCACGGTTTTAGGGAAAATAGATCCACTGACACTACAATACACTCGTTTTATGGCCTACTGATCAATTATATTGAGAACGGAGAATGTCCGGTAGGAATCTTTTGTGATCTTACCAAGGCATTTCATTGCGTAAACCATAAGATATTATTAGATAAATTAACTAGCTATGGTACTCGTGGTAATGCCCTAAAATGGATAAGTTCCTTTATTAGAAGATCGACAACAGTTTGTTTCAATGAATGGGGTCTCCTCAGAATATAAAACTATCACTATGGGCGTTGCTCAAGGATCGATACTAGGCCCTTTTCTAATCTTAATTTATATTAACGATTTAGATAACCTGTCAGTACCTGCTGTACATACAATGTATGCGGATGACACCTCTATACTGATCTCAGACAAACACCAGACTGTGATTGGTCAAAAATGCGAGTACGCAATAAATTGTCCTTATGTTTGGTTTAATGCAACTGAATGCAAGTAAAACGGTAGCTTTAAGATTCCATAATAGACAAAAAGAGTGTGATAATCTTGCATTGAAGGTTGGAGAATCGACAATTATAACAAACACATTTGAAAGTGTCAAATTCCTTGGCATGTATTTAGATCCATGCTTAAGTTGGAGATTTCACTGTCAGTCACTAATAAGTAAGTTGCATTCTACAGCATTTCTTATGAATAACTTGAGGTCTGTTTTGCGACATGATCACTTGTTGATGGTTTATCATGCCTATGTAGGAAGCAGATTGCGATATGGTGTGTGTTTTTGGGGTATTAGTGCGTTGTCTGATGATGTATTCGTGGCTCAGAAAAGGGTATGTATGATAGATTTATCTGGGAGCCAGTATTGCAGAAATGCATTTGAAACTTTTTCTATTTTATCGTTGCCTTGTTTATTAATTTTAGGAATGTGTGTCAGCTTACGACACGGTTTGGAAAGAAGGGCTACTACTCAAGGTATACCAGCTCATTCCCTGCAAATATCTCATTAATCTGCTCAATGAGATGCTAAGTGACAGACTCCTTCAAGTTCACCTCAGTGGAAAATCGAGCACATTTCATAACCTTCAAAACGGCCTTCCGCAGGGATCCGTACTTGCTCCTTTGTTGTTTAACATATACATCTCGGATATTCCACCAACAACATCTCGGAAGTTCATGTATGCGGACGACATTGCCATCGGTACCCAAAGTTCGAACTTAGGCCAAACCGAGGATGTGCTCACAGAAGATCTTGCCATAATCAGTGAATACTTTAAGAGATGGGGACTCCAGCCAAACCCAAACAAAACTGAGGTCTCATCATTCCACCTTAACAACAGAGAAGCGCAGCGAAACCTTGTCGTACAATTTGATGGAGCCATCTTGAAGCACAATCCACACCCGAAATACCTCGGTGTCACTCTGGACAAAACACTCTCCTTCAAACCACACCTGGAGAAACTATCCGCAAAAGTCAAAACCAGAGTTAACCTGATCCAGAAGTTGGCGAACACGTCATGGGGTGCCACTGCTGAGACTTTGAGAATCAGCACAATAGCCCTAGTACACTCAACAGCAGAATACTGTGCTCCTGTCTGGATAAACAGCTGTCACACCAAGCTTGTCGACACGCAGCTGAACCAGGCAATGCGCACCGTAAGTGGGACAATTAGAACAACTCCACTCCAGTGGATACCAGTACTAAGCAATATCGCTCCTCCCCGAAGTAGACGACTGGCAGCTCTCAAATTACAGCTGGAGAAATGCTATGCAAACCCCTCTTTACCGTTCCATGCCGATGCCGATGTTCTTAGTACCCAGCAATTTAGGTTGAAATCGAGACAACCCCCCGCAGCAGCTGCCAATGAACTCAGTAACTTCAACATCAACGAACACTGGTCGTCACTCTGGGAAGATCAAAATATCACGAACTCCCATCTCGTGAGAGATCCAACCTCGAAGGTTTCAGGTTTCAAACTCCCAAGGAGACAGTGGTGTAACTTGAACCGGATCCGGACAAACCACGGCATCTGCAACAAGAGTTTGGCCCAGTGGGGAGTGGTGGAAAGCTCCCGTTGCGATCGATGTGGAGCAGACGAACAATCTATCACTCATTTGGCGCTGGTCTGCCCCAACACATCGTTTAGAGGTACGCTACAGGACATCCATGAGCTCAAAACCGAAGCCCTGGAATGGCTAGTACATAGTGACCTGCGACTGTGATACAAATAGTGCAATATACAGTGATGAAATAACTGTTTTAGTTTTAAGTTTTTTAACGATTAGTATATTTTTTTTTCTTTCTCTTCTTCTCATGTATCGCAATATGTAAGTTCATTCGAATATATATATAGGAATGTGTGTATGTGTATTTAAAAATATAGGAAATTATAACACAATAAGTGATATACATAATCAAAATACGCGATAAAAAAAACAATATATATGTACCACATCGAAAATACAGAATAGGAAGTAATTAGTTGTTTAGTGCTCAAATTATATAATGATTTACATGCAAGTTGCAAATTTGGCCGTAATCTGAATTTGTTTGTGAAATTTGTAAAAACTTTTTTATTAGAACATTGTTTTTATACTATTGAGGAATTTTTGGACCTGTGACATCTAAATACTCCATTTTACTAATTTTGTTGTATTGCCTGTTTTATTGTTTCATTGTTTAGTCCCCTTTTTTATGACTACTCTAATACGATTTGTGAAAATTGTCCTTTAGAGAATAAATGTTATTTTATTATTATATCATTGTGGAAAATGAAGTACTAAATTTATCCAAAGATGGAGCTCTTCACCTATTAACTTTCACACATAAAATAGTGCAACATAGAATGCCGCAGAAAAGTTGATAACATTCGAAAACGTTAATGCGATCTCCAAAGAAATAAAGATATTGTTACTTAAAAGCTAATGACAGTGAGAGATCACGAACCTGGCTTATTTCTTTTCTCTTTCTTGGTTGGTATAAGTGTTAAAGATGAACGTTTAACGATAAAGTGGATCTAGTATTCTAAATAAGTTAGAATTGTTTTAAGTTAGAATGTTAGTAGACACTATTATTCATATTTAGTAAATTACTTAGTAAAGGTGAAGTTGAAATCACCGTAAGGTTTTCGTGTTCTTTGTATTTTTTTTGGTGGTTTACTTTTCAGAAATGTTATTTATTTTGTACTTTGATCCCGAATAAAGACAGATTATTATTATAAACAAATAGATTAAGCACTTAGCTGTAGTAAAATGTTAAAATGCTCTCGCAAATCTATACCTCAGCCCAACATTTTTTAGTTATACTCGGAAGTAATGGTGACGCACTTCTCTGTGTAAAACTATTATAAAAACTATTATAAAAAATAATCAGATACTCTACGCTACTTGACTTTGAAACTGTGTAACTTTACTTCCTATCAATACAATTTTCATGTGAGTAGTAGTACAATCTACAACTACGTAAGAAATAATTTTCATAAGAAATAGGTAGTAAATGTAAAATTTTGATTTCAAATTATTATTATTATAACAGACAAAAATTGAGCCAAAAAGCTATAAACTGTAAAAAAAAAGAAAATTAACAATCGTAACCGATGTCCTTGCCGCCACCAACTGTCGTACGGATTCTTGAAGCTGTTGACTGATGATGACTATGTCCAATCAACACAATTTTAATGTGAACATCTACACAAAAAGCTGTAAATTCCGAACATCTTTATTTTCTCTTCTTTGACGAATAGATCAATCTAACTCTTAACATAAATACTGATCGAAACTGGAAAGGTAGAACTCTAGGTAAGCTACAGGGGTACCACGTAATATGACCATAATAGGACAATGTTAGGAATAATGAGAAAGCACTAACTGAGCAGCGTCACGACCAATGAATTCGAAAAGAAGTAAACAAGAATTTTGTTTGTCTGCACAATCCTAAAGCGGCACCTTGATGAAGGGTGGCAGGTCGCACACTGGCCGCTGACGTGGTCCAGGAGGTAGCGTCAAATTTCACCGGACCAATATACTGAGGCAGGATTTATTAGTGTAGGCTTTGTTGTCAATTTTAGCTGGTCCAGATGCGTGACCTAAGATTTTGAGAGCTTGCGCATGTCGCAAAAACAATTTTGGGGTATTTCACTGAATTTGAAAATTTGCAGATACACAAAGAAGTAGAATATGGTCAACACCTAAAAAAGAAGTTGACGAAAATTTGAAATTTGAATTTTTTTGTTAATTACCTACTTCGCCGCCCATGTATAATCAATGCAGTGGTTACTGACAATACGAGGCTAAAAAACACCAACAGACCGACAGGCAGGTAGACAAACCGACAAACCAATCGACGTGACGGCAATGAGTGACGTGGATTTTTGTTATGTAGACATCATTAAACGCCCAAAAAGCGTATTATCTCAAAATCGAACATTTTCGCGATTACAATACAGTCCTCACCTATCGGCATGGGAAGTAAAACTCGATACAAATGCAACTTAATGTATAAATAAGCCAGTTTTATGTATAATATTTTATCTTCAACAGTTGATCTAATAATAGCAAGGGCAGTGATGTAACTTGACACCACTCAGCCAGAAGACTATCTTATGTATCTATTCTGGTGTAAACTTCTACGGATTCCTGCTCCACTATGAATTGTTTACAAATAGGTCCGTGATTCATTCCACTCTAACAGTATTTAAATGCTTTTAGGGGAGATACAATCTGCTTCGCTTTTGTCCCTGATAAATAACAAAAAACAGTAGGGCAATGTTGCCTCGTATTATCATCGAACTTACTTTTGCATAACAACGTCTTGATAAATGATGTCAGGAGTCATGGTGAAGGTATTTAGATCCAGCAGGTAGATATTTCCGCCCTCTGTGCCTAACAACAAATGTTTGCCCGCGGACTCTAGACACATGGTTGAAATTTTTTTCAACTTGCCCTCTAGAGCTTGTGACTGGAAAAAAAGACATGAAAATCTAAAATTAATAATGTATCGGAAATTGGCTCCCATTGTAATCACAGACAATTTATAATGCACTTTTGATGAACGAAAATAAAGGAATGACATTTAGACTAAAACAACGCACAATATGAACTATAAATAGCTCAACCTATATTATATTCGGTAGCAAGCCATACGCTAAGTAAATGAAATATAAGGTCTCTATTTTCAAATATCAAGTTAATCTAAATTATTTATTTCTTTAAACCCATTGTAACTACTTAATAGGTACCCATACACCAGCAGTCATTCTTGCCATTCTTTCCTTTGACGTTCTTTCCTCTCAGAAATTTGTGCGTTAGTGAAGTAAGAAATGATGTGCCGTCGAATGATTCATTCATTTCGGCTATCTCGGCGTACTTCACCGACAGGATAAAACCTGTAAAATCTTCCCAGTTAGTTGGCTGCAGACTATCATTTGGCACAATTGAGCGAGCGTTCTTTCTTGGTGTTCAGCGTGAAAGACTTATTAGTAGTTGCCGCTCAAACGTGTTACAGTCCATTCTCAAATAATTTTGAAAATCAGTAGGTTCACATAATTATGTTCTTAATTCTCGTAACAGATTCAGATCGCTGTACATTTTCCGTTTCTGTAACCACTGCTTTGACCACACACGACGCCTCCTCTTTTTCTTAAACAAAACTTCAGTTGCCATACCAATACAGGCAATTGTAATACTTCTTCCAGGTTCCATTCTAACAGCTCAAATATCACCTGTAATACTGAATCACAACATAACGTCGAATCCTCACGTTGTCGAGTGAAATGATCGTTCGGAGAGATAATTCTCCACAATCCTGCCAAATTTGCGGTATAAGCAATTAATCCTTTCAAAACCGCAAGGAAAGGCATTTTGTGTTAGTGGGCTCTGAGAGGAATATAATCCTTTTGAAAAACGAGAGTATTGTCCGTCAGTAAAGACTGCCAGGAAACATAGCAAAATCACGATTGTGTTAGTGGGATACGAAGAACGATCTTTCATTTTTGTTTTTAAACGAGAAAGAACGTCAAAGGAAAGAATGGCAGGAATGACTGCTGGTGTATGGGTACTTAATCGGTATGTCAACAGAGCGTCTTAGACGTCAACGACCCTCAAATAAATCAAAAGATAACACACAAACGATAATCCACAAAGCAACCTAACCTAACCGACGAACCCTGCGCACGTACGTCACTGTGTCACTACGGCTTTTTGAAGAGAGAGGCTGTGGGTTTGTAGAACAGCGCGCTGTTGCCAGTTTTCAATATGGTCTCTTAATTTCCGAATCAGTTTTAACTACCACAACTAAAATAAATAATAACTAATTGAAGAGCTTGGGGCAATAAGGCACATAAGCCACACTGACCTAATTTTGAGAAAACAGAATTTTAAAGTTTTGAAAAAATTCTGAAATCGTTTTGCTGTATGTATGTACTTAAAGTGGGTGACACACGTAGGAATTTTAAGTACGCGGTTTTCAAGTTTGCGAACTTATTCGGCTCGACGTCGGTGACACACGTGAAGCTGAAATCACTCATTTTGATAAATTTCCTAAATAAACAAAACTTTTAACAAACGCCAAACACAACAAGCGTTGCGCATCCATGGTCTGCCGAAACAAAGTGGTGGCTCGCGGCTCGTAGTACGAGCTGAGACAAGCTACGGGCAAGATTTCAAACCAGTTGGATCGCCGGCGATTTGAGCGAGGGTTTTAAAGTACGCGTACTTACGGTGACACACAGGCGAAAAAGGTCATCGAGCCATAAGTACGCGTACTTGGTCGTACGTGTATCACCCCTTTACGAAATGAATTTCTTTTGTCTTGCGTTAACTCTTACGGTATGGCATACGAAACTATAAATACTCTCATCTGATTCCACAGGTTTAATTTTATACGTTATGCCTTGTGTTACGTTACGGAACTATGCCCGGTTTTCGCTTGTGTTACGTTACGTTTTACGTTATGTCTTATGTGCACCTTTATGTTTCTGGATGAATATCTAGATTTTTATCGAAATGTGGCTTAGGTCCTTTATTGCCCAAACTCTTCAATTCAAAGGGTCCTCAACCCAATTTTTTAACGGAATAATTTGAACTACATATTCCAAAGAATACTTTTAAACATTTCTGAAATGCTTGATACGAAGTTTTAAATTTTTGAGGGTAGATACCTATATGATTTAACTCATCGAAACTGAAAAAAAAATCTCGTCTACTAACAACTCTCGTGAAAGAACGTCCTTAGGATTGCCAGATAGAACGAAGGGTGCCAATAGCTATTAAGAAAAGTGCATGGAAATTGGCGTTTCAATTAGGATAAGAAATACTATACTATTGCAAGTTTGCTTACTTTAACTTCAACCAGGGAGCTCCTGTTAACTTCCCAAAGATGGAGGGAGTTGTCGTCGCATAGCGCCACTACCCTGCCTCTTCTCGGCAGGAAACACAGCTGCGTAACGGGCACGGGCTCCCTGTGCTGCCCATAAAATTCGACGCCAGGTCGTCCGAATACTTTGACGGCCCCCGTAGCGGTGCCCACGCACAGAAGACGAAGGGTGGGGTCCCAGGCCATCGCTGTCGGTTTGTGGGGGAAGCCATGCTGGAGAGTCTGAAACCAAGAAAAAAATAATACTAAGCCTTAAGGTAGCTACACTGCCAATTGATCAGAGTACCGAAAAACATACTCTTGCGTTTTCTATAAATTGTTGGTATTTGGATATTTTTCCATTGCTTTAAATAAATTTAGATTGTTGGATCATTATGGGCTGAATAGTGCGATGATCAAGGCTTCCATAGATATCTTACTATACCCGTTAACAGCAATATTCGCCGATGACACCACAATTTTGACAGGAGCTGGGAGGCAATGAAGATGGATAAGGCAAAAATCCGGTTCTCATCCAATAAATTTAAATTCATCATCATAGTCACAAAATCTTAACAGACACGTTATGAACTCGTAAAATGCATTACGTCGGAGCTAGAGTATTGCCGACACGAATATTATCAATAGTTTTGAGAACTGTAGCTCGCCATCGTTCGTGATTTACTGTCAGTTCAGTGGCGCTCTTGATACTCACATTTAGTAACTGTTTCGTCGTATCCACCCAGCGTGTAAGGGAACGGCCACGGCGCCGCCCACTCGGAGCATGACCCTGAACTACAAGTTTCTCCATATTATCGCTTCTGTGTATATGTCCGACGAATGTAAGCATTCTCGTCGACACAATGGAGGATAGTCTCTTTGGATTACCGAACTCATCCAGTATGGAAACATTAGTTCGATGGGCGGTATAAGGGACTCTCAGCATTCTCCTCCACGTCCACATTTCAAAAGCATCTATGCGAGCTCGTACTGGCATTTTAACAATCCAAGCTTTCGAGGCATATAAAAATATGGAGAACACAAGAGACTGAACCAGCGACATTTTGGTAGTTTAATGATGTTATGGTCACGCCATATTTTAGTAAGCTTTGTCATGGCCACACGTGCCTGTTGAATGCGCCGTCGAATCTCATTTTCACAGCTACCCAAATTGTCGATCAAAGAACCGAGGTACACAAAACTTCACAACGGCAAATGACTTTATTGCTCGATGATGATCGTGCTCTCTATCTACGATTATAACCTTGGTCTTGTTGTAGTTAATACCTAGACCATACGCTGCACTGTGTTGTTCTAAGATGTTTAATAGAGCTACTAGTTCTTCAACACAACAGCAGTTCGTAATATTTCATCTAATAAGAATTGATTCTGTTTCAAAACTTAATTATTACACGACCAATAACCTATGCTTTCAAAACATTGTGCTATTTAAGAAATTGGTAAGTAGTATTCCTACAAATACCATTTTTCACGGAATTCGATGGACCTTGTTGTTCGCTCAACTAATCAGTATTCGGCGTTGTTCGTTGTTAGAATGCATACAAACAAACAAACAAAAATGTGAAATAGGAAAAAATCAAAAGCTAAAAAAATTGAACTGACAGAACTGATAATCGTCATATTACACAATATAATTATATTGTATAACCAATAATATATTTTTAAAAGTAGTGACGACAATTGTAACAGGCCCCTTACTATTAGCGTATTCTGTATCGATAATTCTTAGTTACGAATTTATAAAAAAATAATTTTTTTATAGTCTGTTACACAGCTACACATTATGTGTGAATAAATAATGTCTTTTCTTAATATAAAAATATCTGATTAAAAATTCAGAAATTACTAATTTGGATATGCTCCCATTTCAAATGCCGTGACCACTTTCAAAAATGTTGCGATTATGTAACTAGGATCAAAGTAGTAAGAACTACTCATAAAAGAGATTTCAAATAAAAAATGTATTTTAATTGATCTTATCTCACTTACCTATTTAGCCAATTACAAGTTTTAGAATTAACAAATTTAGTTTTTATTTTTCACAATATTTGCTTATCATTGTGACAATTATATATTACGGTAGTCTATAAATGATATGCGGATGGCATTAGTGCAATTACAAAAAAAAAAAAATCAAATACAGTTATACTTAAATATCCAGCAATGCGATGCACCCGTACTTTGTTCAACAACATGAGGCATCCAAACGAATCGATATGCTATAATGGCAATAAAATGTGTTGGTACAAGGAAAAGAAAATAGTTTAGAATCAATTATAAAACACATGTACGGTTCAATGACAGGCTGCGATTGAACGTGGATTGAACCAATCAATCAATCAATGTCATTTATTTCTTCATTACCATTACAAAAAAAAAGAGTACAATGGAAACAATAAGAAACATGGCAAAGCGAAAAAAATCTCACACACTTATACCAAAACCGTCGAATCGACATATAATCAGCAAAATGTATGATGTAATAAACAGTACATTAACACAACGAAAACAGTACATACAAATCAATCAATACAATATAATCATTCATTAGAATCCAATAACATCTTGTATCTTGTATGTCGAATCAACAATACGATATAATTCGCTACCATATATACACTTCCCATTGGATAAAACATCGATCTGTTTGAGGAATGCTGAATGTAACGTTCCATTTAATCAAAGCATGAGTATCTGACAAATTTTTCTGTGTGTAGAAAAATATTGTTCTACATTTATATGTGTTATAAACACTGCTATTCCAATGAGTCGTTAATGAAGTTTTATGATATGCTTGTACAAGTCTTATAAACACGAATGGCAGGTGGCCACACACATTAGACATGACCGTTGGACATGACGGTATACTTGATAAGTATAAGTATTGTTTTTACTTCTGTGTCATCGGTATCAACTGCTCTGGTCATTAGCTTCGTGTTCTGTGCAGGCTTAGTTACTGTTTCCCGGTACCACTCTAGGAACAGCACTGTTAATTAGAAGTCAACAGGGAAGGCTCAGTTGAGGTTTTTCGCTGAGCTGTTTTATGGATATTTATTTTAAATTGAAAAAAAAAACAGAAACAAATTTCCGCCTCTAACAAGAATCGAACCCAGGAGCTTCCGGTCATGAGCCCTCGACTCTAACCAGTGAGCCAACCCACCTCCTAGTATAAGTATTTTATGCGTTTTTGGTCCTCATGTATCATAAAGTGTATATGTATAGAAAAACGGCCTTAGCAGGATGAATCCATAGCATGACCCCCATATTATATCCTAACCCCAATTTCCATTATCTTTATCAAGGAAGAAAGTACAGATACGTATCTGAGGCAATGCTCGGATAGGTTGGTAGAATAACACATATCGCCAAGTTATTTTTTTGGGAAATCTAATGGACAGTCCTTTATTAATACAAAAATTCCCATCCCCAAGCCTCTCTACCGCCCTAATTCTAGGCAAATGATCTGAAATCCCTAAACACGAAGTTTGGGGACAGAATAGTTTTGCTAATAACTCCGATGCTGCACTACACTGATTTTCAAAAATATATACCCCAAATCTCATAAAAATTGGTCAAGCCGTTACTGAGATTATGATGTGAGGAAAACACAGGCAGGTAGACAGACAGACCGACTGACACATACAGGCCGAAGAAAATACGTGATGGAGACATCATATAATGCCCATGAGAGGCATACAATATTTGCTAGTTAGCAACATCCACGTTCTCCCCCTCGAAATTTCTGCAACTCAACATCGAATAACGCGAAAGCAGCAGAGGAGAAAGGTTCAAAAGTTTGATAAATTTGCTTTTTTTGCTTTGTACTGTGCCACCACTGAAGCGACTCAAAGGCCACTCACTCACAACGTATCGGAAATATTTTTCTGGTCGAAAGAGTTTCCAGGTGTTATGTTTATTATTGTTAACAAATAAATTCCACAGCGACTAATAATTATTCACTTTAATTGAATTCAAATAACAGCATATTCATAGTTCCCGGAAAAATTCAATACGACCAGTTTAAAGGGCATTTTTACTTCCCACAACGATCTTGAGAGAAATTTGCGTAGTGATATACCGTGGGGTCATGTAGGTAATGCTACTATAATTTTGACGCAGTAATTAGCAAACAACAGATTATAACTTCATGTTATGGGAGAACAATAAACTCTGGTATCACCGTAATGTGTGTGAGGCACTGAGTCAATCAACAATCACAAATTTTTTTTTGATCCAACTCTGCATTTTTGATAATGTTCGTTTTTGGTCTTCGCGCCACTGAATCAATTTTTAAAAGCAGTGTGGAAAAGTGTTTCGACCTAGATGTATTTTCGAAAATAAAAGGTGTTTTCATTATTGTATTAGTACTTTTTGAGTTTGAAGCGGGGACCTGAATTACTGGAAAGATGACAGGCAGATGACAGTCAGACAAAGCGTTGTCCAAAAAACAAATCACTGATCCGTCATTTTTTATTGTTACAATTCCAACCTCTGCTTTAGGGTGGTAAAATCCAATAAGAAAAAAGAAAATCTAATCTATGGAAATTTACCATACAACTATTTTTTATGCTGAAAGAACAGGTCATCAAAAGTAAACATTACGAATACAAGACCGATTATTATAGCATTTGTTTGAATTTCCTTTGTAAAAAACAAATGTAATATGTAAGCTGACTGCATAATTTAAAGGTTTTTGATCTTGAATTGCTGCTCTACAATGATGATATAATGCTTCACACACAAATGACAGAAAGACCAACGTACAAAAAACGTGATAAAACGTATTATAAACAGAAATTCAAATATATCGATATTGGTCCACACATCCACCCACTAAATAACGTGTCTGAACGCATCTTACAAGCTCTTCACCAGAATCTTGTACATGCGTATCCTTCAAGCTGTGAATCCTGTATTTCTCGACGTGTCAAAGAAAGGAGTAGCTGGCTGCAAGGAGAACCTGTTGATTGACCGATGTGTTACGCAGGACTCCGTGCAGTACAAGCGAAACCTTTGTATGGCCTGGATTGACTATCGCAAGGCATTCGACACCACGTCTCATGAGCTCATTGTGCGGCTGTTGGAATGTATTTCGGTGGATAATCAGATAGTGGGATGTATCAAGCAACTGATGCCGCTCTGGAAGACCCGGTTCACTATAACATCAGGTGAAACTCGGGTTCAGACAGAGTTGGTGTCATTCAAAAGATGTGTCTTCCAAGGAGACACCTTGAATCCCTTGCCCTTTTGCATCTCACTTTTGCCTCTGTCCATAGCGCTGAGAAATACTAAAGGATACAGCTGTGGCACGCCCAATAACCGGAGGCACAGGGTCACCCATCTGTTTTATATGGATGACCTAAAACTTTATGCCTCCGGCCAACGCGAACTACAACAGTCGCTGAGGGTGGTGCAGGATTACAGTCATGCTATCGGAATGGAGTTCGGAAAAGACAAATGTGCATTGGTTCATCTCAAGAAAGGACGAAGCGGAGGTAGTATAGATGAGGAGCAGCTCGTTGATGGGAGCATCTTGCGACAACTGCATGCCGGAGATACCTGTACCTACCTTGGAGTGGCGCAGCGCCATGTCCAAGAGGCAGAATTGGTCAAAGAGTGTCTTCGCCTCAAGTATTTGCACCGACTCCGGCAGATCTGGTCATCAGAACTGTCCTGCAAGAACAAAGTCGCTGCCACAAACATGCTTGCGGTCCCATTGTTATTATACACCTTTGGTGCTATACACTGGAAAGTGAGCGAGCTGAAGGAAATCGACACGAACACCCGCAAAAGGATGAATATGGAGAGAAGTCTGCATCCTAAGTCCTCTGTCCCGCGAATATACCTCCCGCGACACCTGGGAGGGCGTGGACTATTGAGTTTAGAGCGTCTGCACAACAGGGTAGTATTGGCCACTGCCTGCTATGTAACGAACAGCACCGATTCCCTGATCCGCTTTGTGCGAGAGCACGAGAATGCGGGTAAAGGAGCCTTTCTTTTTAGCGCAGCGAAACGAACAGCCGAAGAGCTCAGCCTCACACTCGACTTCAAGCGGAGGTGTCAGCAGTCCATTACGGAACTTGCTCCCGCAGAATTAAAATCCCCCACATTAAAACTGAAGTTGTCGACTTCCTCTTAAGACTTCATAAAGATAAGTCAATGCATGGAATCTTCTACAAACATCTAGAAGAGCATGGCTTGTCTGAGCAGTTGACCTTTTTCCTAAGGTCTAGTGGGTTGAAGTCGGAGACTGAGGGCTTTATAATGGCTTGCCAAGACGGTGTCTTCAACACCTTGGTGTACTGTAAAAGGGTTATGAATGTAGATGTACTCGACACCCGTTGTAGAGCTTGCCGACAGGCGCCAGATACGCTTTATGCATCTCTTGTCGGCGTGTAAGGCGTACGCTGGGACGGGTTGCGTCCATCGGCACAAAGCGGCTCTACGAGTGCTCTACTATCATTTAAGGCACGCATACGGTATCGATGAGATACCGGTGCTGCCATACGCTCTAGGGGATATAGAATCCGTTGTGGAGAACGAGAGATGTCGGATTTACTGGAACTACTCGTTCCCCACGCTCGAGCTTGTACAAGCAAAGAAGCCCGACATAGTCCTTTTCGACCACCAACAGAAGACGATGTTCGTTATTGAGTTTTCGGCACCTGCCGAGGTGAACATCGTCTCTAAGGAGGAGGAAAAGCGGACCAAATATCAGGAGTTGCACGCACAACTTCGCAGGCTCTGGCCAGACTACACTGTAAGTCTGCTGCTTATGGTCATTGGATCCCTAGGTGGAATGAGGAATCCGCTGCTCTCTGCACTGCGCAAAATACCGGTGTGCCGTGCGGCGGCGCACATCTTAGCCGCCAGAATGCAGAAGGCAGTCATCCCTGGGTCGCTTCGTCTACTGAGGGCGCACGATTCGCGGACCCAGTCATTGCTCACCTCATGGTATGAGGAGTAGTCATTGGGTAATGGAACAGCAGCTCGGTGTGTCGGAGCCCGGGCTGCACTTTTTTGTTTTTGTAAATAATAATGGCTTTATTATCCAACAGTTTCCCAATTATAGGATAATAGTAATGATAGTCACGATTGACAGAACAGAGTTGGTAAAATTATAAATCTACTCGTATCGAATAAGCATAAACGCACATTAGCAGCCTTAATCAGATCACTCAGCTTACAATGAAATATATCACAGTGTGAGCAGATGCTGTTGTATTTGCTAAACATTATATATACAGGCGATTTGAGTAACATATTAGTTCGCGCAATAAGAAGCTTAAAGGTTTCATGATGGCGCAAGGTGATACAAGGTAACTTGAAATTAATCTGTTCTAGAAGTGGGGGACAGTCGATCAGATTATTTAGTAATTTGAACAGAAATATAAGGTATAGGCGACGTTACAGCGAAGTTCTAAAGACGGTACATTTAAACGATCACACAATTCCGTGAAAGGACAGATGAACAAGAAAAGGCACCATGAATACAAGACCGATTATAGCATCTTTTTGTTTGTATTTCCTTTCTAAAAACAAATAGTAACGTAATATGTACGCTCGCTGCATAATTTAAAACTTTTTAATCTTGAATTACAGCTCTACGCGCTTGGATGCGTCACGGTACAGTTCATTCGATTTTTCATCACTGCCAGGTGCCAGCTGACTTTTCTACCTTGCATACAATAAACAAATTCGGAGCATGAATAGTGGATATATCTATAAAACTCACCAGTGCCAGTGGCGTACCGCAACGTTATCTGTGATGATTATGGATAAATGTTGCAAGGAAAATTATAAATTAGATTTTGGAATTCAAGAAAACATTTTACTTTCCACGCCAATAGGTTCATGGAAATCTCTAAATCATAGATGATGAAGTTTTCCGTAAAAATTCACAGTTTTCGGGAATCCATCCAGCGGTAACATGTAATATACTACTTGCAAGTGAAATCCTAATACCGAGGAGAAAAGGGATGCGGTTCATGAAATGCGGCAGGACTCAATACAATGATAAACGAATTCATACTTAGTTTATAAAAAAATACAACAGGTCAATGATGAGTGGGTCCTCCATGTTGTCGAATGCGCTAATCTAGCCTACGCAGCATGCTCGTAATATGGTTGTTAGTAGACTCTTAGGGTCATTTGCACCGCTCACTCTTAAATCTGCAGTTTAGCTATGGTTTACCTTAGAGTTAATCTGAACCTTAGATTAAAGCGGTTTGCTGGGGTTCCTTTTAATATAGTCTTAGCTAAGCGAGCTTACAATTTGGCATCGCCGGAATTCTAGGGAATTTTAATTTGTACTTCTGAAATTTGACTTTTATGACTTGTCCGTTGGTCCTATGCCGCCGGTCCAGCTATGTTTTGTGATCCCGTCCACCCTACAGTCTCGCAATCTACAGGGTTGGGATAAAGTATGGAACCAAGCAAATTTTCTTTGAAACGGAAAGGGTGATGTTGCTGAAAAGTTGCATGTAAGCGTAGTGACGCATAATGCATCTGAAGACATTATGTTAGCTATTAATATACTTCCGGTCTAACCGGAAGTACTGTCAACTTTTTTAATGTAAATGGGACACCCTGTATATTTTTACAGATTTTAATACATCTTTTTTTTCCGCATACGTCCATAGTGGGTTTAGTATTTGTTTCTGTAAAAATGGGAACGGTAAAGTTTTTTTGTCTCACAAATTCGTCTGTGGCGGTCTGCGGTCTTTCCGTCTGAGATATTTTTTTTTGTATTTTTGTCACCGTCAAACGTGTTATAGGACCCCTGTCGGCATGTAAATCATTAAAAGTTGACACACTTCTTTGTGAGTTTTCACGCGATCGTCAAAACAGACTTTGAATGACCGGCATTTCAAACACCTGAAATGATAAAAAAGCTTTATCTTTCCCGTTTTTACAGAAACTAATACTAAACCTAGTATGGACGTATTCGGGAAAAAAGATGTATTAAAATCTGCAAAAATATACAGGGTGTCCCATTTAAATTAAAAAAGTTGACGGTACTTCCGGTTAAACCGGAAGTACATTAATAGCTAACATATTGTCTTCGGATGCACTATACGTCACTAGACTTGCCTGCAAATTTTCAGCAATATCATTCTATCCGTTCCAAAGTTATTTGCTTGGTTCCATACTTTATCCCAACCCTGTATATGTTTTGTGTTCGCAATTTGCAAGACGCAAAGTCGTTGATTGCAGGGATCCGCTGAATAACTGTATTAACTGTCTTCCCAAAAATTATTGCATTAAGTATTTGAACAAAAAATGGAGGACAAAGATAAGAAAAGGGGGCCAAATTACACAGAAAAAGAGAAATCAACTCCAAAATGTGCATGGCAGTGAGCTTCGTCGCTCTGAATCTTTGAAAAAAATTAATTCATCCAGCATATTGAAATGATTCAGACGTTCTTTAATTTGCCTAGGTATCACTGAAATAATTAATTTCACTTCCACCCACTCGTCATCATCATATATTATTAAATGATTTCTGAATAAATCCATTTTTGAACTTTGCCTTGCATATATCGAAAAGAAATAAGCTAGAAGCTGTCAGCTTCTCAGGTTGTATCACTAAGTATCACCTTAAGCCAAAGAAATCTGCGGCTTAGTTTGATGTCACTCTAAGTAAGGCTTAAAACAGATTTTGTGGACCGTACAAACGAATTTGACAGATTAAGAGCTACTTAAAGTTAAGGTTCACTTAAGTGTAACCGGTGCAAACGGGCCTTAGAGGTACAGCCTTCCAAGCTGCCCTAACAGCTTGTTCCAGTTAGATCAGCGCAGTCGGAGGATTGGGTAAATCAGCGAAGGTAACAACTCATCCAAGCCCTTAACTTTTTCAATTTGCGATAAATCGGGTGATCCTGGAGCACCCTGACCTCACCTTCCTGTAGGAACCTCATCGAAATCCTTGCAGTATGAGAACACGAATTATCTTGCTGCAATGGCACCCCAAACTGTCAAACCAATAGGACCAATTGGACGTGGCGCTCAACAGAAAACTTGAGATCACGTTGTTTACCCCGTCGTCGTCTAACGCGTTGGCACAGTATATCCAATTATACAGTAGCGCAACTCTCCAGAATTTTGGTGGTTCGCGCATAGCATCCCGCGCATCGTTCGCAGGATGTTTAGCACGGTGATCGCCTGAGTCGTGTTCAGTCTGTGGGGGTGAAGGTAGTGTCCTTGACAGAACCGGATTAAGGAATTTGGTGATACGCTGATATGGATATTGGGACGCGTGAAGTCAAATGTTGCGCCGCTGTAGGCTGTATTAACAATTCCAAAAACTGTGACTATAGTTTTTTAAGCTTCCTCAAGATGCTGCCAGGTATGCGATTCCTCCAATGTTTGTGTCCTTTATTACCTAATAATATTAAAGTGTAACAGCATAGCTCCATTTGTCTCTAACAAAGTCTGTCGGGTATTAGTGTAGCTGTGTGTTTTTTTTCAGTTTTTAGAAAAGTTAGACGTTACGGAAAGTCGTTCTTTAATTATGAGCCTAAAGTCAGAATAATAATTTCTCACTGTTTCCTCACAGCACCACAACGTTCAAAAGATCTTTCACAACATATGACAAAATGAATGTGATTATGCATTCCAACATTATGCAACTTTAAGCAGGAAGTGAAGTCCATTTTAATGGATGCTCAACTAGAAAGTTCACAATGAAAAGAATCAACATGCTAGTTTCAAAAATATATCATTTTCCTCTATAAACATGAATTCTTTTCTTCGATATGCCTATTCATATGTAATATACAAAAACAGTAGGAAAGGTAGTCTTGGTAAACTAGATAAAAAACAGTTTTGCAATTTTTTTATGAATAACGACCAGTTTAGTATATTTTATCGTTGTTATAGACATATTGATCATTATTTTTTATGTACACCGAACAAATTTTCATTGGTTTTGCTGTTTACCACGTTTTCGTACCTTAAACGTTTTTCTATGATGATTGATGAAGATAAATTTAAAACAATGAAGCCGCCTATTTTTTCGAAGTTAACAATTTTCTTTCATACACCGACTATTTCTTGTTTTTCTTCTAAAAAAAAAAATGTTTACACCCCATTTATATGCAAAGAATCCATGATGAATTAAAAGAATCAGTATAAAACATTTTCACGTACAGTAAATGCAAATGCATGGATATAACTTACAAATTGTAATTCAGAATTCCAAAGACAACTGCCTAACCTCGATGAAGAATATCACATTACCACACTGCTCTCAAAATTTACTCAATTTACGAGACATATCGCGTCCACTAAACTTATTGCAACACAATAATTACGCTTCTTCACTCGATGATTGCTAAGCCGACCCTTTGCTCAAAACGTAAACGGCAATACTCGCGGCTCGTGCTGAGGACCCGACGTGGGGTTATGAGAGGCCAGTTTTTCGGAGACAAATTGTCTGCATGGAGTTGCGCTACTGTATAATTGGATATACTCTGGCGTTGGCGTCCGTCGTGTTACGTCAGACCAAACCTGGACTCGGCGGAGAAGACCGCCTGATGCCACTCAGCATGCCATTGTTGGTCTTCTTGGCACCAATCTAACCGTAGACGACGATGATTTGCAGAGAGTGGAAGTACATATGCGGACTATAAATGATCTGAAGCCCGTTTCATATAATCAGTGGCATTCCGTGGGGATTCGAAGAGGCCTCCCTATAGTTGCACACCAAGCGCCAGCAACACCTAGAGTGGGTCGTATTCTGTCTCAAAGGACCAGTAGTCTGAGATGATGGTCTTGCCAGTCTGTAGTGCTTTAAGAGCCTCTAGCTCGCTGCATTTGCCCTTCTACGATCCATGTATGCCATGCTGGTACAACTGTAGCCAGGTTACGCCCCAAGGCTACAGCAATTACTCAGAAAGAAGCGCCACGTTCGCGTTGGCCTACAATCCGACCCTGTTCAAAGGGGGTTAACTGCGTAAACTGGGACTGACGTATTCTAGGGGACATCTTTACCATGTTTTGTTTTTCAACGTATAGAGTTTTTCGGAGGTGCCATGTACGTAAATAGCATCTGAATGATCAACAAAGCTTAGATGTACTATATATACTATACTCTATAGAGAGGATACTAATCAAAGACTACTAAAAAATTTTTTAGTAGTCTTTGGTACTGATAATAAACGGTGCACACGTGTTTAATGCGAATATCTCTTTTTTCTAGGTGTCGGATTTCACTTGCAAGTAGTATGATTAAATAGCGTGTGGAAAAACCTCTAATGCATTTTTGAGTAACTCATAAAAGTTATCGTGTGATTGTATCTCTGTTCGATCGCTTTCCACTGGCTTATCAATAATAAAAACCACATATACCTGAAGATAAACTTTACTGACGTTTAAGCCACTTGTAGCCGTACATTTTTCTAGGTCTATTGTTGGATCCTGAATGAGATACGGCATTGTCTCACCTTGGGGTCGCAGTCTATGTATCACATTACTCACTCGTAAGGAGACAGTGATTATTACTGGCTCTCATTTTAGATATATCAATAATGCAAATGCAACAATCTGATTTATTTAAGATTTTAGTATCACCGTTAGTAAGGAAGTTAGTTAACAAAAGCTGTTTCCTGTCAAGGAATGAAACTATTTCAAAATGTTGTACTTAGCCACAAAAGCCAGTGAAGTGTATCCTCAGGTTTATGTGGTATTTATTAATGGGCTAGTGCAGCACGGTAGAAATTTTTGTGTTTGCCCCATAGTTAACAGCTTAATTATGACCATGAGGATTGCATAAAAGTAGATTCCTAAACTTCATGGAGTGGATAGCGATATCACTGTTGCTACTATGTAGTTTATGCACCCTGCTATAATGCAGCCGGTCCTCCTGGTTCAATTATAACCACTCCAACTAGAAAGCCGAATGATGCCCACCTGCCTAGGTGCTTTCGATACCAAGAGTACCTCCTACTGTGAACGAAGTAGGCTTGAGAATACGTAACTCTGCTATCTCTAGTCCGTATGGAGAAAAGTACCCGGAGTAAATAACACATAATCAACGATAGGCAGTATGGGTTCTGACATCAAATATCAATAAATTTGAGATCTACTAGCTTACGTCACACATATTTAGAGCAAACCAATCCATTCGTTTGGAGAGGCTCACGAAGACAACGGTGCTCTCAATATTTCAAAGGCATTCGAGCAACTGTAAGATGCGGCTCACCTAAACAAGCTTCCATCCTATTGTACTCCCGTAAAACCTTTTACAGTCACATTTTTGTCGTAGTCGATTCCATCCCCTTATTATTTGTTATTTTAAATCCTTTGCCCTACCAATTACGTCTAATACCACGTGCCTTTAAATCTACATGCATAAATAAGTTCTGAAAATACTAGGTTATAAAACATAACAATAAAAATATCAAATAATAAAAACGGTAGTTATTTTTATCGGAACAAGAACAAGGTATTTTTATCTAGCAATAACTGATAATGTAATAATTACAATTTATAAGGATTTTCGTTATTTCCCATGTTACTCCGTGGGACTCCAGTAAAAGGCACAGGTGCCATTTCGTTATTTCCAAGTCAATACGTCAATCACAGAAAACCATGTCAAACATTTCTATTGGCTGTTTATTAGGTAATCCTTCCCTGTAACTCGGGAAGTACTGGAACAATGCTGATGGTTTTTCTCAACGAGTCTAGATTTCCTTACGTATGGTAAACAAATTGAAATACTTATTTTTCTTACAAATAACACTTATTTTAGGATCATGGTGTTCATATTATTTTACGTGACTCGGAAAGCGTGAAAATACCGTTTCAAACTACTTGCTTTCTATCCTACTATGTGGAAGAAACATTGTTACAACTAATCTACTGCGGTCCGGATGACCTTTGCCTTTATGTCACAGTCCGTCAGTCAGTTTCTTGTAATTTTTTCTGGTCACCCAGAAACCAGACAATCTTATTACAGAGAAAAGACAGGAAGGAAGAAGATCATAAAGAGAGAAGTGCAACTGTTAGAATAGGCATTGTTAAAATAACTCGGGTTATTTTGATGCTCTAAACATAATTTTGTGGATCAGAATTTGTTAAAAAGTGCGCGCCTCTGAACCAGTTAGAGGGCACAAATGCGTCATATTTGAGACACTCCGGAGGTGTCTGGAACAGCTGTCAAACAAACATTATCACATATTCCAAAAATTAATTTTTTGACAAATTTCATACTTTGATTAAAGCCACAGAGGTGGCTTAAACGTCAGTAAAGTTTATCTCAAGGATATGAGGTTTTTATTAGAGGGTCAGTAAAACACGATAGAATGCATTATTACAGGGTGTTCTATGACGAGTGGAAAATACCTTAGGAATAGACTGTACAGCCCATTTCCAACAAAAAAGTCATGAAAATAGGGTCCGACTTTCAACTGTTTCAGAGATACAATTGATTTTTAGAGATTTTCATTAAAGTGCAGACCTCCAAACGCAAATCCTAATTAAACAAAATGTTATTGTCGGATCAATCATGAACGTACGTACGCTAAAGCTGAAACTGTAGATTTCATGGTGTAGATTGACAATAATGAACGCACGCCTGCGCAAATTAAGATCCAGTGGGTTGTGGCAGATGCGTCTCTACTTTTAAAACGGGCAACGGCGTCGGTGTTAACGCGTACACGGAAATCATCTACAGTTTCAGTTTTAGCGTTAAGTACGTTCATGATTGGTCTACAGTGTGTTCACTGGTGTTCATTATGTGCGGCGGCTGCTCGCGAATACAGACGGCGATACCCTAATCGCAGTCAACCCAACGAAAGATTTTTTTCTGAAACTTTTCGACGTCTACGCGAGACAGCAACCTTTTGACGACTTCCTTTGATACCGGTAGGCCTCACCTATATGATCCCGACGTTTTCTTCTACAATTACACAATTTTGAGACCCTATACCGACGTTTTGGTTAACCGATCACGTTTTATGACTAATCATGATATAATAACATATTATTCAAGTACTCATCACAAAACTTGAAAATCCGATGACGTTTTTGCCAAACCGCCTGTTGAAATTTTGTGCTCTCGGAGATCCATTATGCTCTTAGAGCTAAATGCTATCTTATTGCCCATGTTTACCACATTTACAAGAAGTTTGTGGTACCAATGGATATCTAGAAAGATGGGCATGCTTTTACAGTAAAGTTCACGGTAAATTATTTTTTTTAAGATAAATTTGTATTTTTGTACCGTTTCTTGATTAGCTTTTGAACACATGTCGATTTTGATTCTATCTCGCGAAGTGTTTGATATATGATCGCTTTCTTTTAGTGTCCGACCGAAACTACTTTTTACGGCCGAAACCGAAACCGAATTTCGGCCTCCGTCTCAGTTTCGTCCGAAACCGAAACATCAATATAACGTCAGTAATTTTTTCGTGGATATAAAAATGAATAACGTTTCATCAGCATTATCACCCCTTATTTCAAATACATTATTTATACTTTTTGAAATAAGAAGTTAATCTTAACCAAATATCAACTGTTTTATATTTATATTATATTTTTTATCTACTAAATAACATTCCAAACTTGGTCAATCTTTATGACATTGCTATCAGTTAGCACCCTTAAAACTAAATTTCTGAAGTACCTACGTGCTAAGTACAACTACTAAGTATTTTTGAAAGTAAGGAGCTTTCTCTGAATTTAAGAAACTATTGTGAGCTTCTCTGAGTTACAGTTATTGTTGGCAATCAGTATTCATAACTGAACAATACAAACAATATTGTAAGCGGGAAACAATAATTTATCAACTCTCTTTGCAAATAGCTTCCTCAGTCTGAATAAATTTGACTAGTAGCATTAAGTAATTGTTCAGTGGAAACAGTCGTCGGTAAGGCAGACGTGAATTTTAGAGGACCGTTTCTCAAATACAGAAATGGACTGAAATTCTAGTGAGAGTAATATCTGCGTTTCTTTGCAAGCTTAGCTCCAATAAGTAGAAAGTAGGCTTCTTAACTTGTGATAAGTTATTGCCATCATGTACCCAGCAAAATGACACTTCTTTGCTTGAAGAAGTGCTCCGAGGGCGCCCGATCGCAGGGCCAAATCCATCGAATTTAGTTTCGGTTTCGGCCGTAGTTTCGGCTGGATGGCAGCCGAAAGCGAAATTAAACCGAAACCCGTTTTTTGGCCGAAACTTGGCCGAAACCGAATGTTCGGTCGGACACTACTTTCTTTTAGTCTATAATGACTTGATAGCATATTTTCTAAGGACTAATACCAAAAATTCCAAAATTCGACAATCAAATTTTGCTTTATTAGGGCTTTCGTTTGGAGGTATGCATTTTAATTACATCTCTAGAAATCAATTTATCTCTGAAACAGTTGAAAATCGGACCCTACTTTAAATGACTTTTTTTGTTGAAAATGAGCTATACAGTCTTCTCCTAAAGTATTTTCCATTCGCCATAGAACACCCTGTTATAGCGGAAGCTATACAGCACTGGATAACAAACTGACACATTCACCCACACGTTTTACAGCTCCGATGCAATAGAGATCGTTATCAGACGCAAATTGCACAAAAAAATTTATATAGTGCAGCTATATACATATGTATATCTCACTCTCATTTTTAGATCTGGTATAGCGATACATGTTGGCGTTCGACTTCAGACATATACTACTCGCAAGTGAAACTCAAACCCCTCTCTCCCTCGCTCTAGTACACATCTAAAAGCCCGTTCACACGACACCAATTCGGCTGTCTTACCAAATCGTCTTTTTACTTCCCACACCGATAGGTGAGGGGAGCAATTGTGATCGCGAAAATTTTCGATTTTGAGATAATACACTTTTTGGACGTTTTATGATGTCTACATAACGAAAATCCACGTCACTTCCGTCGGTCTGTCTGTACGCGTTTTTCTAGCCACGTAATCTTAGCAACCGCTGCATGGATTTTGATGAAATTTGGGCAGCGATCTGCTGTTGGGTCGTAGTAGGTGATGTTCCTATAATTTTGAAAATCGGTGCATGGGCGGCGGAGTAAAATGTAAAATTGAAAAATTTGTTGCTTTCATAATAGACTGTCCACTGACCTGTGAAGGAAGACCTAGTGACATAAATAACTTTTTTAGCTCCATCCGACCATTGCCTCACCTATTACAGAAACCAAAGGACTTAGATTTTTTGCTGGTGTAAACATACGAGTATTGCTTTAGATCGTTCTATATTGTGTAACGAGGAAACGGTTGAATTGATTTTAATGCAATTTTGGCACAGTATTACCACCGTGGCGAGAATGGAAGATGCGTATGGTTTTTATAAATCGTGCCAGTGGCGGCGCAGAAATAATAAAAAAACTAAAAATATAAAAACAGCTCAACCTTCGTTTTTAAGCGTCTTAGAGGTTCCTGATAATTTTCTGCGTTTTTTGGGTGGGGGTGAAATTGGGGTGGTTAGGGGGTTGAAAAATTGAAAAATTTGTTGTATTCATAGTAGGCTGTCCAGTAACCTGTGAAGGAAGACCTAGCAACATAAATCACCTTTTTAGGTCCATCCGAACATTGCCTAGCCTATTACCGAAGCTAAGGGACTTAGAATGTTCTGTATACATAGGAGTATTTATTGCTTTAGATCGTTTTGTATATTGTAACGTGAAAACTGTTAGGAAACGGTTGAATTGATTTTAATGAAATTTGTAAAACTTAAAAGTCTGCAGTATTGATAGTAGGTTGGCCATTGACCTGTGAAGGAAAGATATAAGGCATAAGACAACTTTAGGGGGAGGGCTGCCGATGATTTGGTTGCAAGGGGATCTCAGACAAAAGCTTCATGCTACGGGAAAATAATAAACTGGTATCACAGTAATGTGTGGGAAGTACTGAGTCAATCCACTTGACTTCATTTTTTACCGTGTACTGCAGTGGCGCGTATATTTAAACGGACGTGTTCACATCAATGGTTCACACGGTGAGTCTACAAAACGCCTGCGGCAATTTCGTCGTTTGGGTCGCGTGCTGTCTCCGAAAACCGAATAAGTGATTCGGGAATAAAACCTAATCGGTGTTAAGCATCCAAATGAGATCTTTATATCATTCGGTTTGCACAGATTCATTAAAATTACCGAAACGGTGATTTGACCGCATCGTGTGAACGAGCTGTAATACTTGTTCATACAGACGCGACGCTATTTGCTTACATGGCACCTATAAAAACTCTGTTAAGTGTGAAAAAACATGTTTCTTATTTGAAAAATACAACCGCATCAGCCAGATGCTATTGGCGGCAGAAATAATGTAGGTACAATGTAGATAATTTAACAGTTGTTGATTTCTTAAAATGTCTCTAATGTTGGAACCAATATTATTAGCTAATCTCGCATTTTTATACACACCGCTCGGAAATATTTCACTGTTTGTTGCGCTTCACAGAAAACACAATATGGGTCTGGCTGTCTGGTCATAAGGTAGTCGAGAGTAGCTCTTGTGTGGCCGAGTCGCAGGTGGGTGATGATAGATGGATGTTGTCTGTTTTCGGCGAGGATCTACCATGGCGAGAATGATAGTTTTAGATTAAACAGTTTTATTGATACATTTTGCCATTTGTTGTTCCATTGGGTGATTGCGGCCTGATTATGTACTGACTTGAGATCTGAAGGTGGTACATTGAGGGTAGCATGGTTTTTTGTCGATCCAAAAAGTATGACATCAGTCGCTAATGTGGTTAGGAACTAGTTCGTTATGTAAAGGTGTTCCCTAGAAGAGGACAGTCCCAGCTTACGCAGTTAATCCCCTTTGAATGGGATGGGATTGTAGACCAACGAGAACGTGGTGTTTCTTTCAGAGTAACTGCTGTAACCATGGGGCGTACCGTGACTACAATTGCATGCCCCAGATGGATCGAAGAAGGGTAAATGCAGCGAGAGCTAGAGGTTCTGAAACTCGTTGAGAACTACAGACCGCCAAGATCATCATCTACGACCTCCGGCCTTGGAGATAAAATGCGATCCTTCGAGTTGTCTCTGACGCTGGGTATGCAGCTACAAGGAGACCCCTTCGAACTCCCATGGGGTACCATAGATTTCGTGAAATGAGCTTCAGGTCATCGTCGCCAACGGTTAGATTGGTGCCAAGAACACCGACAATGGCATGCTGAGTGATGGTATCTCCGACGAGTCCAGGTTTTGTCTGGGGGGCACACGATGGACGCCATTTCGGTAAGACGACGACGGAATGAACGACGCGATCTCCAGTTTGCTGCTGAGGAAACTTCTGATTTGTGGTACAGTGACGGCCTAACGCTATGGGGATGAGGTGTTAGAACCAATTGCCATTCCATATGGCCTAAGCCTCTAGCAAGATAATGCGCGTCCTCCATATTGTAAGGGTGTCAAACAGGTAGCTGAGGTCAGAGTCAAAAAGTATGGGATTAGATGGATTGCTACAGTGACGATTTATTCAATTCTCCCTCCGACCACGCTGGACAAACTGGAACATGTTGGGTGGGCAGCTTGGTACTCTGTACATCTAAATGTAGTTTATTAACCAACCAGATTAAGAGCATGCCGCGTAGGATAAAGGAGTGCATTCCCGAGCGGATTCGTTATCATGGAGGGCCCACCCATTATTGACCTGTTGTATTTTTTTGTAAACTAATTAATTATTAGTTTTTTATAAACTAATTAATGAAAATGAGTACGTTTATTATTATCTCTATTATCATCTATTTTATGAATCGCATCCCTTTTTTCCACAGAGTTCGGATTTTGCTTGCGAGTAGTATATATGACTTAATATGTTGTTACAAATCCAATGTTATATTGTTAAAAGGTTTATGGCAGTTCCGTGTTTTGAACTGAAATAGAATGATCGATAATCGATTCATACGAGGTTTTATTATACTGGACAAGGAATTTGAAAAAAATATTACGTTTTAAATTTTATGTTAGAATTTTTGATCAGGATTGTCAGATCTAATCACAGATACTACACATGAAAACACGTATCCGTCAAATAGATAATAGTTTAGAAACAAAAAATGTAGATCCAACAAAAAGATAATCAATAATTCTACACTTTATTCCATAGGGACGCAAAGAAAATTCAACAAATAATTAAATAATATCTAGAGAGGTTAAAATAGGAGTAGTTATAAAATAAATATAAAAAAATGGTTGGACCCTTTGTTATACATCTTTATACTAACACTACCTTTCAGTCAGAGTAACCGTGAGAATTACTATTAATCTATAACTATGCGTTTTTAATGATCTTTTTTTTTGGTACTTTACTCTCTTTTAAACTCTAGACAGTTTTCTTCGTTATTACTTTTTAGAGAGTAAGAGTTAGAAATGATGTTAATAAAACGAGTGCAATATTTTTTAATTAATTTATCGTCAGGGTATTGAAACGAAATTGTTGAATTGTTGCCTTGTTGCCGGTTGTTAAGTGTCCAATTTTTTTTACCCGGATGCTAACTTGACGAAAATCACATTCAAAGATTCAGTTACATAGGTATTTGTAGCTCGGACACTGTCCAAATCTTAGTCAAAACATTAATAAGTGTATCATATGAAAGTAATTTACCATCGATAAATAACTTTTGAAACAATGAACAACAAAATCAGAAGTATAATTTTGGCGTGAAAAATATAGTTTGTAAATATCTCTCTGAGTAACCGTTTTCGAGAGATCCGCTTATCAATTAGTAAACAGTGAGATTTCCAAATGTAAATTGCTGTGACTAAATCAAATGTCAGATGCAACAACAAACGCTACACATTTAGTTCACAGCATAGTACACAACCAGCAGAATATCTCTGAGGATTTCCTATATAAAAATGGTTCCCACAGAATTTGAACTTGGGATGATTTTACGGGAGTGAAGTCTGGGTAGAGATGCGAAAATTAAAATATCGATACCGGTACCAATTCGATATTTTTTAGCCAAGTGAGCGCGTTTGGTTCGTACAGAGAATTTTGTGCAATTGATTACACCCCTCAATACTTATCATATAATTATTTTCGATACCGATACCGCTTCAAAAGTAGCGATACCAGCTTGGAATCGCTCAGAAAGTATATCAGATAAAAATACTCGATATTAGTGCAGAACTACAGGTATCGAGGTATCGTTGGCATCCCTACAAATAATCATCCAAAAGGAGGTGATGCGCGTGTAATTGCCACCAACCTGAGTTATTGTGGTGATTGTTTACTATGCTGTGTTTAGTTGCTGTCAAAATTTACTAAGTACATATTAGGTGCTTTCCTTTTACATCTGCACTTACTCAGATCACTTAAAAATGAGTTGGCTCAGCTCATTTGGAAACCTCAGATGCTTAGATGCGTTAAAGGAACGTGTTTGTGCAGTTAAATGTCATTCCTCAAAATTTTGTAATATGCTATGGTTCTATTATCTGTCCATAACCTAGTTTTTTACGTTTTTTGTCACTCACCTTACACTATCGACTATCCATACACCATAAAACCGGAAAAACCTGTTGAAATTCAAACTTACATACAATCCTAACCTCATTTATTTGACATCTAAATGATCTGAGACAAGTGATCTACCTTTCGAGCTTGTGCAGATGGGCTTAAGTGGGGGTAAAATATCTCACTTTAGTCTCAGTTTCAGAAAACAAAAGGAACGTACATCGAGCTGAGTCATGACGTCACAAGTGAGATTTATCAGATAAATCAGGTAAAAGGAAAGCGCCTATTAAAAAATCTTTCAAGAACCATGAGTAACAGGCAAAATATCAACAAGCACTAGCGAACTTTGACAGTCAGATAGACAGTTGACTTTGTACTGACCAATAGATTAGCAGATATCTGGAAAACTGTTACTCGGGGCGCCATTTACAAAGTATACATTACTCACGTAAAAATGCTTGAAAAAATATAACCTTGATCATTTACACTAATATACCGTGAAATAAAAAAAAAACGAGGCTTGATGTATAGTTAGTGGCGCTCTCTACAAGTGGCATATGTAGTAAGAACTTGCCTCAAAAAAAAAAAAAACACGAGTTGCTAATTTCGTGTCGTCGCCCTTCTGTGGATGAATTATTGAGCAAAAACGAAATGATAATTGAACTCTGGCACCCTGCACTTCAGTTATCAACTTTTGCACTGAGGTGAATTTTGTTAAATCTTAATATTTTTACTCAAAGAATCTGCATTTTTGCTGCTAACCATTAATTAGAGGGAAAGCCTGTATAGTATATATACAGGGTTTTAATTAAGTATGCTAACAAACTTTAACCACGAATAGTACTCCGAAAAATAGAAAGAAAATGTCATATGAACATGGGACCGGAAATGCTTCCTAGGGAGCTACGCTCCTTTGCATGGGGCACTCTGAAGACGGTTTTCCCTCGATATTCTCGAAACCATCCATAACAAAATTACGAAATTATAAGGTACGATGAATAAACTTTTGACGCTGAATCTAATTCTGAATTTCATAATCTTAATCAGAGGCGTATCATACGGGAGGAGTTAAGGGTAAAAATAACCCAATTACTAAATAGTAATTTTTTAACATTTTGATTTTAGAATATGGTATTTCAGAGATTTCTACGTAAAAATGGTCTCTTGGTACATCTCGATAGGGCTAACTGTTTTCGAGAAAAATGCAAATTATTGAATCGATGCAGGCTATTGTAAATAAATAAATACATTTTTCTCGAAAACGGTTAGCCCTATCGAGATGTACCAAGAGACCATTTTTACGTAGAAATCTCTGAAATACCATATTCTAAAATCAAAATGTCAAAAAAATTACCATTTAGAAAAATTCTGAATTCAGAATCAGATTCAGCGTCAAAAGTTTACCCATCGTACCTAATTCCGTAATTTTGTTATGAATGGTTTCGAGAATATCGAGGGAAAACCGACTTCAGGGTGCCCCATGCAAAGGAGCGTAGCTCCCTTAGGAAGCATTTCCGGACCCATATTCATATGACATTTTCTTTCTATTTTTCGGAGTACTATTCGTGGTTAAAGTTTGTTAACATACTTAATTAACACCCTATATAATATGCTATATGAACTACAGGTTACATCTATATCACATCTTCCCTTTTTAACGAAAACCAGAAAATTTATTAATGGGACATACGTTTTTCACTATTTATTATGGTACCCCAAAAGTTAGTTGTGATGAAACTTTGTAAAAAACAAAAAAAACACTTGTTTTGAACATTTTTTATTGTATATTTTAAGAAATCTATATCAGCTAACTCCGCTTGGTGCATCAGGTTAAACCCAGGTGGATAGTTTTGGGCGCTTCACGTATTTATAATATATCACATTTATTACAAGATTTCTAGTGACATTAAGTCATAAAAAGTTATTGAATGTGGTTTGTCAAAGATAACATGTTAATTCATTATTGAGCAATATTAGATATATTGTGAGACTGTGTCAATACTTCGATAATAACACTGATACTGCCTTTATCTACGGTATCTGTAATGTGTTTTTATGGCGAAATGCTTTCGAAAAATTGAAATAAATATCGATAAGACAACGAAGGCCGATGAATCACCAAATTGTATCATTATTAGGTGTGGCGTGGAATTTCAATGTATGTTGTCAGATTAATGATGCACTACAACAAAAACTCAATATTAGAATCCAAGCAAATATTCTTTGATTTTGTATATACATATATAGGTATATTATAATGGGCTAGTATCATAGGGTTGAAAACAATTATTAAATCATTATAACCTCTTAGTCTATACAAACATGGGTGTACTGATGCATTTCGTTACTCTCTACATCATTTTGTTTACTAGTAATTTCATTTTAAAGTTTAAAAAAAGGAATTGAAATATAGCCAATCAGAGCGAATCGCCCCTGACATCAGCAGTTGCCACAACAACTCCCAAATCGCGGTACTGACGCAATTGTCAAGAAACAGACCACTATTTTGTGAGTTGTCTTCCGTCGCATCTTTTGGCTGTGTCACATGAGGAAATGTGTGAATTGTGTTGTTGGTTGTAAAGTGAAGTTAAAGTCAATATACATCAGCCGTACGTACGACCTTAGATCAGGTCATCACAAGACCGGCAACACGGCACGCATATCCGTCATCCGATTGGCTGTTCGTTTCTAGGACCGTGACGTCACTGTCCTATGAACATTAAAATAGTTTCCTCATTTTCTCGGCTTTTGCCTGCCCAAAAAATCATGAAAAAATATAAGTTTTCTATGCAGTGGTCTACATATAATGTTCAACCATAGAAAAATTTATGATACCATTAAGTCCATTAATCCTAGAGATGAATTCAAGACAAAAACTAAAAAATTAAATTTTCTTGTATTTGGGTACTAACATGTTATAACATTGAAAAGAGAAAAAAATCTCTAGCAAATGCGAGCCTAATGAAAGGGTATATTGCTGTTGAAAAAAAGTAGGAAAGAATTTACTTGAGTAAATTCAAACAGCGCTCTCACTGTGGAATTTGTTGGTATACAAATTAATTTTTTTCTCGGACTAGTTTTTTGATGCTGATTCCGAATCTGTATTTAGTTTTTCCCTAGCATCTGTAGTTTTGGGTATCTTTTGTATACGGACAGACGGACGGACGGATAGACAAAAAAATCAAATGTATTTGCGTTAGTCATTTGTTTTCTGAAACAAAAACAACTGAGTCCTGCCGTATTATGGGAAACACGATATTAGTAAACTTCTACAGGAAGTTCGGATATTTGACCGACAGCCGACAGCGCTTAACAGGTGATAGACCTAACATTTTTATGAACATTGAGATAGGAACATGAAGCCTTAAATTGCTTGATTTTCAAGATACAGGGTGTTAAAGTTTCACTTTTATTTTCGTTTTTTTTTTCAGTTAGTCTGCAATAAAATGGCACAATGATCTAAAGTTGCGTAGTAGGGGGTTTTTTAAGATGCGAAGTCCAAATTCAGCCACGGTTTTGCTATCATGAATTGAGGGCGCCACCTACGACCCATCGAACTCTTTTAAATTAACGAAACTTTTACCGGTTTGATGCATCGATGTGAATTATTATTATTGAATTTAGATTTCTCGCCTTAAAAAACCTTCCTAAACGTAATTTTGTATCGGTGTGTCATTTTATTACAGAATAATTGAGAAAAATTGAAAATAAAATTTTGACAACCTGTATGTTGAAAATTAAGCATTTTAAGTGTTCCTATCTCAATGTTCATAGAAAAGTGAGGTCTATCACCTGTCATGCGTTGTCGGTCGAATATTCAATATATAAATATAAAAGATGTATTTATACAATTATTATTTACTGAGATATATACTATATCCTTTCATACATAATGGGCACCCTGTATAAAACCACAATGAACACAACGATAGATCAACCGGTGAACAAAATGACTAAAATCATAGAAACACCTTTTTTACTTGTTTATAACATTTTGTTTAGAATATTTGTAGGTCTAAAAAAGGCTTGAATAACAAATTGTTTTATGTTAGCCTGCGACGAGTGAAGACGTGTGCTAGCAGCTCCCAGTTTAACGGTTAATCAGTCCAGTTATAGTACATCAATCGATCCAGAATTTTCACAGTGTACGGCTAAAGTAGTGCAGAATACATTTGTGCAAGTGCAGTCTGAATTGATCCAGAAATAATTAAAATATCAGCACAAAACGTTATTCACGTACGTATTATATATGTAATATCCACTATGGTTTTTACGGAGCGACAAAAAAACGAGCTAAAAAACCTATGTAAAGAGATGTCGAAAGATATTGTGAAGGAAATAATTCTAGAAAAGGAGTTTATAGACGTACTAGTAGAAAAACTGGCTGTGAAGGTATGCGAAAAAATGAGTGACCGGATTGATGCATTAGTCGCAAAAATTGGTGATTTGGAGAAAAAATTTAATGATGTGCGTGATGAACATGATGAGCTGCGACTACGGCTGGAGGATGTGCAACAATTCACAAGACAGAATCAGTTACGTGTATATGGTTTTCCTGAATGCAAGGATGACATACTCGCACAAAAAATGGGGGAGTTTTTTGAAGAAAAACTCGGTACAAAAGATTGTGGTATTGTTAATTGCTACCGGACTGGATCACTTAATAGTAAAAGACAGAGGCCTATTTTGCTGACATTGAAGGATACGTTATACAAAAATGCAATTTATCTCAATAAAAAAAAAACTGAAAGGGTCAAAAGTGGTCATAATGGAGGATCTTATAAAATCCAGATATGAACTATATCAGTATGCCAGGGAAAAAATAGGACCTGGGGACGTTTGGACAATGGATGGCAAGATCTTCACAAAACATAACAATAAGAAGATGCAGATAAGGAATGAAGAAGATGTTTTGAAGATCAAGAACTAAATCAAGGGGCTGCTATGCAAGTGGTGGGGACTCTTTTTCATATATTACCCATTATAGTCGATTAGAGCCAATTTTATTTGATATAATAATTTGTTGATAATATTGTTTTAGTTTGTAAGCTCTATTAAATTTTGTTTCCGTTGGAATGAAAAACTTTACAGTTGCATTTTTAAACGTTAGATCACTTATATCACATTTTTCAGACTTCAAAACTTTAGTGGAGGAGGAGAAGTATGACATCATAGGAATCTCAGAAACTTGGTTAAACTCAAATATTGAAGATTATGTCGTTCAGATTAATGGTTATTCTTTTTTAAGACAGGACAGAAGTGGAAGAGGTGGAGGAGTTGGAATGTACATCAAAAATAATATAGGCTTTTCTGTTGTATTTGCTGGATGCCAGGAATTTTTGGAGGATATTTGGATAGAAATTAAATTTGGTAAGGTAAAATATACTATTGGTTGCTTGTATAGACCACCGAAGGGGAGCATCAATGAATTTTTGGAACAGTTAGAAGATAAATTAGCTCAACTTCTTGACTCTCGTATAATCTGTGGGGGGGATGTTAATATAGATATGTTGGATAACAGTAACCCTAACACTGGCATGCTTTTTGATATCATTGAAACAATGAATCTTCAACAAATTATTAACGAACCAACTCGAGCTACTATGAATAGCGCAACATTGCTGGATGTTATTATTATTCCTACTGATTCGGATAATTACACTTTTGGCACTAAGAACACAGATCACATATCTGATCACTCTTTAACTTATTGTAAGCTAATGTCCGTGGCTGTAAATAAGGATAAAGTATTCTGGACCAGAAACCTTAAAGATGTAGACAGGGAACTCATTGATGCATTTATAGATAACTCTTTTATAGAAAATTTAATTTTTTTGCCCAATGTAAATGAAAAAGTATCCTTTTTGAATCACATTATTTTGAATATATTTGATACACTTGCTCCTCTGAAGAAAATAACTATAAAACGTAACAATCCACCCTGGTTAACATTTACCATCAAAGAGATGATCAAGCTAAAAGACAAGGCATTCAATAAGTTTAAGAAAAATCAGAGTTCAATAAACTGGAGCTCTTATAAAGAACTTAAAAAATTGACAAATAACGCGATCGCTCGTGAAAAAAAGAAATATCTGGAGTTTGTAGTCAAACAGAATTTATCTCATAAAAAGAATATATGGAATAAACTAAAAAACCTGAATATTACAGATCAGCACGTCAATAAACAGCTTCCTGAAACATTGAATCGCACAGATGAATTAAATACATTTTTCATTAACACTGCTTCCTCGGGTAAACCTGTTGATATGGACTTGATAACATATTACAAGAGACACCAGCACCAAAATATAGGAACTCCCTTTGAATTTCACACAGTTTCAGAGCAAGATGTTAAGGAACAAATTTTCAGAATAAAAACATCTGCATCAGGTTTTGATGAAATTAATATAGATATGGTTCTGTTATGCTATCACAAAATTTTACCATATTTAACAAATATCATTAATTCTTGCATACTAGATCATACTTATCCGGATTCGTGGAAAGTTGCCAAGATACTCCCATTTCCGAAGAAAAATGAAATATTAGATTTCAATGATATTAGGCCTGTTAGCATCTTACCAGTTTTGTCAAAAGTTATGGAACGGATAATGGATATGCAGATAAGAGAATATTTAAATGAATACAAAATAATTTCAACCCATCAGTCAGGATTTCGACCTGGTTTTAGTTGTGAGACAGCGCTCCTCAACATTACTGACGATATATGTAGAGCAACAGATGAAGGTAAAACTACTGCGCTAGTTTTACTAGATTTCTCTAAGGCTTTTGACCGTATAGACCATAAGATGCTTTTGGCAATTTTGCATTTTATTGGGTTTTCCGAAGGATCTATTGAAATCATGAGGAAATATCTAGACAATAGAACTCAGTACGTCCAAATAAGTCAGAATATCTCTAGCAGGCAACCAATTACCCGTGGAATCCCTCAAGGCTCGATTTTGGCACCAGTTTTGTTCAACGTCTTTGTCTCAAATTTATCGAAATACCTACTACATTGCTCAGTTCATCAGTACGCAGATGATACACAGATTTATTTTTCATTCTATCCCGCTGACCGACTACGTGCCGAACATATCATCAATCAAGACATCGATAATCTTTTAAAATACTCTGAGGAACATGGCTTATCGATTAATCCTTCAAAATCATTGTTAATGTTATTTGGTCGCCTAAGGGATGAAGTTGAACAGTCTTTCGAAATAAAAGTTAATAATCAAAGGATTCAAAGTACTAAGTCGGCTAGAAATCTGGGTCTTGAGATTGATAGTACATTAAGGTTCAAAACTCATGTCAATGTATGTATAAAAAGAGCATACACTACTTTGAAATCGCTTTATCCACATCGTTATTACCTTTCTCAGTCTTTAAAAATACTACTGTGTGATACATTGGTCCTGAGTCACTTCAATTTTTGTGACGTCGTGTACGGGCATTGCTTGGACAAAACCGACTGCGCAAGGATTGAAAGGACTCAAAAGTCATGTCTACGTTTTATTTATGGCATCCGCAAGTACGACAGAATATCTCACAAACTGAAAGATGCCCACTGGCTGAATATGAAGCAGAGGCGTTACATACATGCGTCAAATGTATTCCATAAAATTATCTTCTTTCAAACTCCTCCTTATCTTTTTAAAAAAATTAAGTTCCGAACTGATGTCCACAATCTAAACTTACGTTTCCGTGGTTATATTTCTCCTCCCGCCCATAGCACAACATTTTTCCAAAGATCTTTTAGCTATAACATTTTCAAGATATACAATAATATTCCAGAGTTTTTCAAATTATATCATCCAAACCAGTTCAAATTAGAATTTAAAAAGTACATAAAGCAAACAAGTGATCTTTAAAACATAATTTTTATAAATTTCTTCACCCTTCAATTAATAATTACCAAAAATGTAATATTTTCATTCCAACATGTTCTTTTTTCTTTTTGTAGGTATCTAATTTGGCTTTTTCAGGCAATTATGAATTTGTTTTTCTATTCACAGGGCTGGACTAGATCATTCTAAGAATGTTTCCAGTCCTTTTTGCAGCACATTTATGTAATAATTAAGCAGATATCGTTGATATAACATGTATGTTGCTGTAGATAAATAGATATTATTATTATCTGACTTTCTAAGTTCCTCTCGCATAGTTGCGGTAGCAACAAGTGTTGACGGGCTGTGCCAAGTCAACACCCGGACTATTATTGATCGGAATTTAGGAAGGATCGTACAATATTACAGGTCTTTAGGATTACAGACTTTTGGAATACTTTGTGTAACTTTTCGTCCAGGCCCAACTGTTGAAGGTGTTGTGTAAACGTGCTTGGTGTAAGGCCTGAGACAGACATAATGAGGGGGACAATTGTGACTTTGTTTTGTTTCCAAAGTCGTTTTATTTCCATGGCAAGGTCCGTGTATTTAGATATCTTCCCAGCGTAGGTGTTTTGGATATTCACATCATTGGGAATGGCAATATCTATCAAATAGGTAATTTTGTCGGCCTTTGACTGGAAAACTATATCTGGTCTATTGGCTGGGATAGTCTTGTCTGTATGTATTTCAACGTCCCAGTATAGTTTGTATTAATCGTTTTCGAGTACTGATGTCGGAGTGTAATTGTAATACGGATCTGTGTTTTCTATTAGCTTGTTTGTTGTGGCTAATGCTTGGTGTATGACCTTGGCCGCAGAGTTATGTCTGGCTGTGTATTCAGTACCGGCAAGAGTTTTGCACCCGCTTGTTATGTGATCTATTGTTTCTTTTTGTTGTTGACATTTTCTGCAATTATCGTCTGTTATGGATGGATCTTTAATTATATATTTTTTGTAGTTTCGTGTTGCAATCACTTGGTCCTGGATAGCAAGCATGAAACCCTCCGTTTCTGGGAACAGCTGGCCATCCTGCAACCAGGCGTATGACTGTTTTTGGTTAATGTGATCTTGGGTGACACGGTATCTATGTTTGCCGTGCAGTGCTTTCTGCGACCAGGTGTTTATTTTTTCTTGTTGTGATTGGATATGATTGTATGTGTCTGCTACGTGATCTGGACTAGAGAGGTTAAGTGGTGTATAGTTTTTGTCTGCTTTTACTATTGCTTTATGTAAGTTAGTTTGTTTGGTGTGGAAGAAATGTCTGAGTGTTTGTATCTGTGTTGTGCGAAGTGACTGTATATCTATAATTCCTCTGCCACCTAGCTTTCTGTCTATGGCGAGCCTCTCCTTGCAAGCGTTCGGATGTGACATCCTGTGTTTTGTGAGTTCTGTTCGTATAAGTATATGGATGTTTTATATTATTATATGTTAAAAACAAAAAAGTGCAGCTCGGGCTCCGACACACCGAGCTGCTGTTCCATTACCCAATGACTACTCCTCACACCGTGAGGTGAGCAATCACTGGGTCCGCGAATCGTGCGCCCTAAGTAGACGAAGGGACCCAAGGATGACTGCCTTCTGCATTCTGGCGGCTAAGATGTGCGCCGCCGCACGGCACACCGGTATTTTGCGCAGTGCAGAGAGCAGCGTATTCCTCATTCCACCTAGGAATCCAATGACCATAACCAGCAGACTTACAGTGTAGTCTGGCCAGAGCCTGCGAAGTTGTCCGAGCAACTCCTGATATTTGGTCCGCTTTTCCTCCTCCTTAGAGACGATGTTCACTTCGGCGGGCGCCGAAAACTCAATAACGAACATCGTCTTCTGTTGGTGGTCGAGAAGGACTATGTCGGGCTTGTTTGCCTGTACAAGCTCGAGCGTGGGGAACGAGTAGTTCCAGTAAATCCGGCATCTCTCGTTCTCCACAACGGACTCTATATCCCCTGGAGCGTATGGCAGCACCGGTGTCTCATCGATACCGTATGAGTGCCTTAAATGATAGTAGAGCACTCGTAGAGCCGCGTTGTGCCGATGGACGTAAGCCGTCCCAGCGTACGTCTTACACGCCGACAAGAGATGCATAAGCGTCTCTGGCGCCTGTCGGCAAGCTCTACAATGGGTGTCGGGTACATCTACACCCATAACCCTTTTACGGTATACCAAGGTGTTGAAGACACCGTCTTGGCAAGCCATTATAAAGCCTTCAGTCTCCGACTTCAACCCACTAGACCTTAGGAAAGAGAAGGTCAACTGCTCAGACAAGCCATGCTCTTCTAGATGTTTGTAGAAGATTCCATGCATTGGCTTATCTTTATGAAGTCTTAAGAGGAAGTCGACTTCGGCAGTTTTAATGTGGGCTTTTAATTCTGCGGGAGCAAGTTCCGTAATGGACTGCTGACACCTCCGCTTGAAGTCGAGTGTGAGGCTGAGCTCCTCGGCTGCTCGTTTCGCTGCGCTAAAAAGAAAGGCTCCTTTTCCCGCATTCTCGTGCTCTCGCACGAAGCGGATCAGGGGATCGGTGCTGTTCGTTACATAGCAGGCAGTGGCCAGTACTACTCTGTTGTGCAGACGCTCCAAACTCAATAGTCCACGCCCTCCCAGGTGTCGCGGGAGGTATATTCGCGGGACAGAGGACTTAGGATGCAGGCTTTTCTCCATATTCATCCTTTTGCGGGTCTTCGTGTCGATTTCCTTCAGCTCGTTCACTTTCCAGTGTATAGCACCAAAGGTGTATAATAACAATGGGACCGCAAGCATGTTTGTGGCAGCGACTTTGTTCTTGCCGGACAGTTCTGACGACCAGATCTGCCGGAGTCGGTGCAAATACTTGCGGCGGAGACACTCTTTAACCAATGTTGCCTCTTGGACATGACGCTGCGCCACTCCAAGGTAGGAATAAGTATCTCCGGCATGCAGTTGTCGCAAGATGCTCCCATCAACGAGCTGTTCCTCATCTCCACTATCTCCGCTTCGTCCTTTCTTGAGATGAACCAATGCACATTTGTCTGTCCCGAACTCCATTCCGATAGCATGACTGTACTCCTGCACCACCCTCAGCGATTGTTGTAGTTCGCGTTGGCCGGAGGCATAAAGTTTTAGGTCATCCATATAAAACAGATGGGTGACCTTGTGCCTCCGGTTATTGGGCGTGCCACAGCTGTATCCTTTAGTATTTCTCAGCGCTATGGACAGAGGCAAAAGTGAGATGCAAAAGAGCAAGGGACTCAAGGAGTCTCCTTGGAAGACACCTCTTTTCAATGACACCAACTCCGTCTGAACCCGAGTTCCACCTGATGTTATGGTGAACCGGGTCTTCCAGAGTGGCATCAGTTGTTTGATGCACCCCACTATCTGATTATCCACCGAAAGACATTCCAACAGCCGCACAATGAGCTCATGAGACGTGCTGTCGAATGCCTTGCGATAGTCAATCCAGGCCATAGAAAGGTTTCGCTTGTACTGCACAGAGTCCTGCGTGACACATCGGTCAATCAACAGGTTCTCCTTGCAGCCAGCTACTCCTTTCTTTGACCCTCTCTGTTCATATACGTCGAGAAATACAGGATTCACAGCTTGAAGGATACGCATGTACAAGATTCTGGTGAAGAGCTTGTAACACGCGTTCAGACATGTTATTGGCCTGTAGTTTTTGGGATCAGACAAATCTCCGGTCTTCGGGAGAAGCACGGTTCGACCCTCGACAAACCAAGCCGGAATTGGCTGCTCCTGATTTAGCCACGAGTTAAAAACTCTAGCTAAATGCCGGTGGCAACTGGGGAATTTTTTCCACCAGTAGGTGTTTATGCCATCCGGGCCAGGAGCTGCGAAATTCTTTACGCCTCGTAAGGCGTCAAGAATTTCTTCCGTGTTTATCGGGTGACGCAGTACATTCAAGTTAGGAGTCCTCCTACAAACGGACTCAAACTGCGCCAAGGCCGGAGTGTCTGCTGAGAGAGGTTTGGTTTGTTCGTAAAGGTCCCTCCAAAAGGCCTCCACGCGATCAGCAGTTGGCGGCTGCTCTATGGCTGGAGGCGGCTGTTGGAAAAGGCGAGAAGGTCTTTCGTAGAACATTCTGTTCTGCTCCAGACCTCTCGCCCGCGCCACCAACGATCGCTTAGCAGCGATTAGCATCCGTATCCTGTCAAGACAGTGTTGCTTGACAACAACCAGTACCGCTTGACTGAGTGTATGATGGTCGCGCCTCAACCCGTAGGCTATCTGGCGCACTCGGCGCGTAAAAGGCTTCCCAGCCGCTCTATATTCCATCACACACTGGATACGGGATGCTTCCTGGCGAGCCAACTGGATTTTCGCTTCCATTTGGCGCACCCGTCTCTGTGCACTCTCAACAGGAGAGTCTCTCACTCTCCCCTGTCTAGCTAGCCTCAGAGCCGCAGCGTAAATTTCGCAATTGATGCTCCAAATGTCAGAGGCCTCCGATAGACGTTCACCCACAACCTCATCCTCTCTCTTCAAATCTGCCAGCTTCAAGGACCTTCCGTTGTTATGCAAGGCCCTCCGGTCTCTGAAATCCCCAGGTGAGACGACTTGGTCGATTTCCCTCTCAGCGGGCCTTACCGGCGAACTTTCAGCCTGGTTAACAGGCCTTCCGTCCGCCGAAGGGGCAGGCTGAGCTGGAGCACGAACATACCCCTGCCTCCGGGGGTACGATACATAATCTCGCAAATTCTGAGAGGTAAGCGTGCTATGCTCTGGGTGCATTTCACACCACCTCTCATACATGCGGGACATGTATCCCCTACGGCGCGGGCTACTGCTCTCGTAGCAGCTCAGTAGGTCATCCTTGAGCTCCGTCGTCCACCTAAAACGGTCCATGTCAGTGCGGGGGTCGTCAACAGGGCAATTCGAAGCACCGCCACCTTGCCCAACGCCGGCTTCCGAAACCGGCTCGGTGTGGGTGCTTTTCTTCCGGGGTGGTCGAACCCGAAGATAGGGCCCGTCAGGTGGTTGGCCTTAGGGCCCCCAGACGACATTTCCGGAGGCAGCCGTCCAAATTGCCTCCTGAGGATGCACCTGTGAAGGTTGCCGGCTGGATTACATCCTTGGGCTTCGGTATACCCTGCGGTGTCGCCACGCACCGGATAGCCTACTGATGTTGGGTGGCTTCCTGCGGGTGTATTATCAGCCGCCCCTAACATGGAGTCAGACGCTGTCGGAGTACCGCTCCTCACATGGAGATCCGTCGTGTCCTAATTGTTGAGGAATAGCCGATCCTCTGGATGCAGACGCTATTCCACCGTGCTAGTTTTGGTCCGCCCCGGGTATTTGATTTCCCCGGTACCACCCATATCTGGGAGGCGTTCCCCTATCCGCCACCTTGGGGAGGCGCCACTGAGGGGATCTAGCAACCCCTTATATTATTATTATTATTATTATTAAATTCAACCGACAAGTCAACTATTATCCATTCTCAAATACGAAGCTTTGTTTAATAACGAAATTTAAACTGGAATAAAAGCTACTTCGCATTAGGTCAAATATCAGGTTCTTAAAAAAAAAGAAACAAATTTCTTTTCACTTCAGTGTCCTATAGAAGGGAAAGGAAGCGTATGACTGTTGTTAAAACGATGGCATAGTAATATAAGTATAACAATTCAGAGAAAAATTGAATCTAAAAATTTAGTTGATTAGTTTCTTGTATAATATGCGTATGTCGTATGTAGAGGATGGTAATTTTGGCATACTCAAGCGGCATATGGGGATAACCTTATTTCACAGTTTCGCATATAAACCATAATAATATGGCGTTCTTTATCTGGTATAATCTACGGAATCACATAAAAGAAATTGTTTGACGGGTTTTGTCTTCCGTCATCGCAAGTGAAATGATTAAACATCAAATCCACACAGTGTTGATTTGTTGCGTATTAACCTGATCTTAGTATCACACACACCTATTAATTTTATTTTCCAGTTTTAAATGCAGCCGGTCTCAATCCGGATCTTAAACGTAGTCTAACTTGCAATAGCACAAATTTTTCGCAAGCCAACCAAAAAAAGCACTTACTCAACAGTCTCAAATAGTCTACAGAAATTGAAGGTAACTCAATCACTCTTACTGAGGCAACATTTTTTGACATAGAATATCAGCCATAACTTCTTCGACTTTGAGATTTTTTTAAATATTTTTTTAGTCGTTAAATTGTGGTCTAGCTTTACCCAGTTTCATTCGTGCACTTTATGCTGCAATACCATATACAGAATGAGTCTAAAGTATGGACTGCTTCAATTATCTCGGAAATGGTTTGCACGATTTTCATGAATTTTGGGATAGGGGGGTCTTGCAATACGGTCAATCTTGCAATGGTATTTACAATGATCTCAGATCTACCGTTTTTCTAGAAATATAATAAACTTTTTTATTTCAAATGAATCACCCTGCATATTTTTACATTTTTTAATTCCTTGAGAAATACTGATTATTTTACTTCCCACACCGATAGGTGAGGGGAGTATTGTGATCGCGAAAATTTTCGATTTCGAGATAATACGCTTTTTGGGCATGTTATGATGTCTACATAACGAAAATCCACGTCACTCATTTCCGTCGGTCTGTCTGTCGGTCCGTCTGTTGGCGTTTTTCTAACGTCGTAATCTCAGTAGCCGCTGCATGGATTGTGATGAAATTTGGGCAGCGGTATGCTGTGGGGTCGTAGTAGGTAATGTTCGTATAAGTTTGAAAATCGGTGCATAGGCGGCGGAGTAATTAGCAAAAAACAAAAAAAATTAAATATTGCTGAAACTTCGTTTTTACGCGTTTTAGGGGTCCCTGATCATTTTCTACTTTTTTTGGGTGGGGGTGAAATTGGGCTGGTTGGGGGGTGGGGGTTGTAAAATTGAAAAATTTGTTGCTTTCATAATAGACTGTCCACTGACCTGTGAAGGAAGACCTGGCGACATAAATAACTTTTTTAGGCCCATCCGAACATTGCCTTGCCTATTACAGAAAGCAAAGGACTTAGAATTTTTTCTGATGTAAACATACGAGAGTATTGCTTTAGATCGTTGTAACGAGGAAACTGTTGAATTGATTTTAATGAAATTTTGAACCAGTATTACTACCATGGTGAAGATGGAAAACGCGTATGGTTTTGATAAATCGTGCCAGTGGCGGCGCAGAAATAATAAAAAAACTAAAAATATAAAAACAGCTCAAACTTCGTTTTTAAGCGTTTTAGAGGTTCGTGATCATTTTCTGGGTTTTTTGGGTGGGGGTGAAATTGGGGTGGTTGGGGGTTGAAAAATAAAAAAATTTCTTGTACTCATAATAGGCTGTCCACTAACCTGTGAAGGAAGACCTAGCGACACAAATCACCTTTTTAGGTCCATCCCAACATTGCCTAGCCTATTACGGAAACTAAGGGACTTACTATACGAGAATTTATTGGTTTAAATCGTTTTGTATTTTGTAACGTGGACACTATTAAATTGATTCTAATGAAATTTTGACACAGTATGTTGTTACCGTGGTGAGAATGGAAAACGCGCATGTTTGTTAAAAATCGTGTCAGTGCCAGCGTAGCAATAATCAAAGAATGAAAAGTATGAAAACAACTCAAATTCGGTTTTTAGATGTTTTAGGGGTTCCTGGTCATTTCCTACCAGTTTTTTGGGTGGGGGTGAAAGTGAGGTGGTTGAGGGGTTGTAAAACTGATAAGTTTGTAGTATCGATAACTGGCTGTCCATTGACCTGTGAAGGAAAGACCTAGCGGCATAAGACAATTTTAGGGGGGGGGGAGGGGGCTGGCGATTATTTGGTTGCAAAGCTTCATGCTATGGAAAAATAATAAACTGGTATCAGCGTAATGTGTGGGAAGTACTGAGTCAATCAACTTGACTTCATTTTTTTGTATAATATTTCCTATACCTAAAGGTCATAATTTCGGAGTTAAAACTAAATTAACACTGCATCCGCCCAAGTTAAAATAAGACATCAACTGCAAAAAAATGAAGGCCGTTAAAGCGGATGCTCAAAATGTTGTCCTTTTACTTCAGTACAATAAGCCATGTGATTCTTGAAACTTCGTAGTACATTTTGCAACATGTCTGAATTTTCAACAGTAAACACAGCCATCTTATTTAGTTACTTTAACTTAGGCGGATATAATGTAAATTTAGTTGCAACTCTGAAATTATGAGGTTTAGGTATAGAAAATCATACAAAAAATGTAAAAATATACAGGGTGATCCATTTAAAATAACCAAGTTTATTGTATTTCCGGAAAAACGGTGGATCTGATAACGTTGTAAATATCATCACAAGATTGGCCGTTTTGCAAGACCCCCACCCCCATTCCCAAAATTCATGAAAATTGTGCAAACCGTTTCTGAGACAATGAGGCGTTCCATACTTTAGCCTCACTCTGTATTTGCGGTTTTACGGATGCGCCAACATAACCCGATGGATCAGAGACAACACAGGTTAAGCTTCAGAATTTTACTTAAAAATTATCCTCGAAATTATCGCAGTGAATTCAAGGGGAAGCTAGAAAAACTGGGTTCCGTCTCTGGAGTCAGGGTAGCTGGACTTTTATGAATCCAGGCAAAGGACATTCGACGATTCTAACAGAGTTGCATGAGGACAGTCCTATTTTGTTGGCGAGGAGCGATATAGTTTCTCCTACGCATCGCTTCAATCGCAAATTTACGGTGGTGTTTCCGTCAAGGGAAGAGTGGGAGTCTAGGGAAAGACAGCTCATCGAAGGAGGAGGACAGGTCTGGTACACAGACGGTTCACTCGCTAGAGAGGGCTCAGGCTCGGGAGTCTACGGACCCCATACAAGACTTTCATTCCCTCTTGGGGGGCACACCACAGTATTCCAGGCTGAGGTCTATGCGATACTTGCCTGTGTAAATCGTATTCGGGAAATTGACGGGTCTAGGAGGCGGATTACTATCTGCTCTGACAGTCAGGCAGCCATCAAAGCACTGAGTGCTTGGAAAATAACGTCGGGACTGGTCCTGGAGTGCAGGAGGGCTCTTGACGACATCTCAGCTAAACACAAGGTATCACTGATGTGGGTACCTGGGCACGCTGGGGTAAAGGGTAACGAAATGGCGGATCATCTGACTAGGATGGGATCCGGCAACAGTTTTGTGGGCCCGGAACCAGCCTTAGGACTATCTGCAGACTTGATTAGGAAAACAACTGGAGAGTGGATCCAGAATCAACACTCTGAGATGGAACAACATCTCTGGTCATCTCCGTCAGGCTCGGGAACTATTAGCAGGGCCTGCAGAGAGAATAGGACGATTTGGTCTCTCGACAGGAGTAACTTGAGATTGCTAGTAGGCCTATTAACGGGTCACAACACCTTCAGGCGTCACTGGTTTGTGATGAGGGTAGTCAACGACCCAACGTGCACGTGGTGTGGTGAAGAGGAAGAATCCTCGGCACACATCTTGTGTCGCTGTGAAACCCTGGGTTATCACAGGCAGACTATGCTGAGCTCAAGAACCTTGGAACCAAGAGAGATAAAATGGATAGGACCTAAGAATGTACTTGCCTTTGCCAAAAGGGCAGGTCTTAGGAACTAGCGCGGATAGAGGCGCAAAAGGGCCCATCGTGTGGCCTATGCACCAGCCACATTCCGTGCTGGATAGCCTCTGGTCCTTATTCATTCATTCATCGCAGTGATGCGTGGGAAGTAGGAACTTTCAATATTTTTATCGTCAACTCAACAATATAATACTAAATCAATGCCAGGAACTGCAGTGCAGTGTAGTTAAAAATGGTAATTGTTCTTTCAAGATCGCGTAACTTTCTTCTCATAACGATTTTCGTTGCACAACCACGCCTTATTATGAACTAGGTGTAATTACAGCAAGAGTAGCAGCATTAGCATTTTGTTTTCAAACTGGGTTCTCATGCAATGTAGGCCAGAATTCTTGCGTCTTAGGTCTCTTGAACAGAAAGGAGTGTCAACAGTGATTTCAATTATTGGTCTAAGTACTTTTGTTTCCGTTGTAGGCTTTAAATATTCATTAGTTTCATTAGTAAAGGTGTAACGACAAAATGATGTGTAGGAGCTTATTGGTTGTTATTTATAGTTATACAAGGTGTTCTAGGGCGAGTGAAAGATACAGCCTGACAAGTGTAACAAGAGCCGTGAGAAATATAAAATAGACAAGGTTAGCCAGAGACGAGAGGATATGAAATAACGTGTGCGTGTGAGACAGCGGCGAAATTCCAAAGTCTCTTGCTATACTTGTCAGGCTGTACTTTAGAAGAAGACTGCACAGCTCATTTCCCACAAAAAAAAGTCATACAAAGTAGGGACCGATTTTCCATTTTTTCAACCTATAAGCAACCTAGCAGGTTATGAGAAATCAACAAAAACCTAATCAGATGGAAGAAACCAACTAGCTTAGCAGAAAGATGCAAACAGAGTAGTAGAGTAATGAGGAAAGATTATAAAAATTTCTTACAACATATCAGCTCTAACCAGAAACTACAGCGGCAACAAGAATAGTTATTCTTCACAGTCTACTAGCTATTGGCAAATTTCCAAAATCAGTAAAAAAATAAACGATTGCGATTGTTGCTGGCAGTGGAATATCTATATATTCAGAATAAATTTTGCATTTAATGCCATAAAAAGTAGTCATTTCCGTGAATCAAAAGTAACGATACCTCTGACTGAAGCAACCCTACCTAGGAATCACAGAAAATGAAAACTGAATAGCAGTATGTTTAAATTATAAAACATAGTTTATTTGGCAGGAAAATACATCAAATAAACACAATTACAACATGGAGTAGTAAAAAATTCAAACAATCATTTCAATAGATGCTCAGAATGCTCTAGTTGAGATATCTAACGGAATTGACTATTTTTCTATCCCATTAAACGTGAAATTTCATTTTGAAGATGTTAGACAGCCAGCAACAATCGCTGTTAGTTTTTCTTTTGTTTCGCAGTTTTTAATCGTTTCTTGGAGAGTTGTCAAGCTCTATACCTAGTAGGTTGTGAAAAAAAAACACTTCTGTCATACTCCAGCTTGTCATTGACATTAGATATCTTACCTCTGTTGTTTCTGGTTAGAGATGATGTGTTGTAGAGAATTTTCATAACCTTGCCTCACTGCTGTAATTCGTTTGTATCTTATTTGGTTTCTTCCATTTAAACGGGTTTCTGTTAATTTTTCATGGCCTGCTACGTTGGTTATACGTAAGAACATTAAAAAACACCGATTTGACTGACAATTTGAAATAAAATGAAAACAAAAAAAATGATTGATACTGACAATCCTATATTGCTGGAAAAGTTATCAGATTGTACATTTGATGGCATAAAAAATTAGGTATTCCCATTTGAAATAATCAAGTTACCTATAGTTGAAATTTCCTTAATTAATCTATTGATTTCTCCAAGTACAAAAAGAATTCGAATTTGGCTGTCTGAACTAAGGTGACGCATTTTATGCTTAGTCGCACCACAAAGTCACAGCCTTCTAGGATTTATCGTCGCTGCGATATTCATTTTTTTCTGATACCTACTTATACCAAAAATAGTGATTGGCGCCTAAACGGTTCGTTTAGAATTCTATATATTATACATAAAGTCACACCAGAATTCCCCAACGAAACCAAATATACAATAATATATAGGGGGTTCTATTAAAAAAATATAAGTTCTATATTAATCACCCTGTATAGACATCAAAATATAAGTGAAAATATTTTAAGGTTATAGCCCTCAAGGCCCCCTACCATGATCAGGTGACAGATTTTTGAAATCCGTTTTAGTAAGCCCACAATTCTCCGCCCACTCACTATTGGCCCACCCTGAATATAGACAAAGAAATTTTAGCAACCCTACCTAGGAATCACTAGCTTCTACTTTGAGAATACCTGCCCTTGATCAGGTGTCTCCGCAGCTGAGTAGTGAGCTCCAGTCTGGCTAAATAGTTACTATACAAAGACAGTGGATGTTGAACTGAACCGCACTATGCAATTATAATATCCGGCACACTGAGAAACACCCCTATTTACTGGCTGTCAGTCCTGAGCCATATTCCTCCACCACAAATACGCAGAAAAAATAGTAATAAAAAAAAGAAAAAATATAAATTCTCCAGATATTACTCCATTAGACTTTTTTATGGGGTTACATAAAAAGTTATGTTTACAAAGGAAACTTTGAAAACGAAGCAGATTTGCTAAGTTTGGTTTTGGAGGCGTTTGCAAGTATCACTCTAGATAATATGTTAGACAACGTTTTGAACTCTACAGAACGCAGATGGTATTTATGTTTGGAAAACAACGGCAATGTTTTTGAGCATCTTTTGTAAGTCTTTTGTATTTTTACATGTTTGGTGTTAATTGTTATACTTATAATTGTTGTTAAATATAAAATAGGCGATGCTTTCAGTAAATTTCAGATTGACCTGTCTCATTTACTGTTATTTCTTAAAACAAGTGAACACCGATAAGACGCAACTAACGCTAGAAAAAATTTCAACCTGAGCCTAAACAACCAGTTTCACATCAAGTGTCATATATCGTTGTATTCAGGATTAGAACTGGATTAATAATATGAATTTTAAATATCAGGTCCGTATTTAAAAAAATAAAGTTGAAGATGATAGCAAAAATTCGAAACGTCAGAGAAAGATCCCGCTTACGTAAAAAGTTGCTATAAGAAAGTATTCTTGATTTGAATCTAATACGTAAAATAAGGCAGAAAAAAATCACGTCGATAATTCAAAATTTTCGTTTTTTCCAAATATCTCGAAAACAAAAAACCATCCTTGCATTGCTCTTCATTTAACAGTTACCCATAGTGGCCCTCCTTATCTTGGACACAGTGTATATTGTGTAAAATAAGGCAGAAAAAAATCAAGTCGACAATTCAAAATTTTCGTTTTTTCGAAATATCTCGAAAACAAAAAACCATCCTTGCATTGCTCTTCATTTGACAGTTACCCATAGTGGCCCTCCTTATCTTGGACACAGTGTATATTGTTTTACTTTATTTTGTTGTTTGTGTGATTTGTAGCCATACAATGAATGAATAAAGTAAATACGATCATAACACTTCCTGATACAAAACATTTAATCTACAACTAAACTGACCAGCAAACTGGATTACACACACCTATTCAATCAAAACAACTTGTAAACGACTTTCGAATACATAATAGGAGAATAATTGGGGACGGTATGAGCCCGCGCGATGTAATTTCCAGAGATAGAATATCGACTATCACGGAATGACTCACGCGATGCCAGTTCGTGTTATAACGGTTCTCTGGTACTACCTAATGATTTTTATTTCGTTAAACTTGTCATGGGTACTGCTCGTGCCAGCTGAAAATACAGAACATACTCGCTAAGATGTGTACTTAGAATAAGGAACTGACGGAAGATATGGTTCGATGAGCTTGCGGGATAAACTTAACATTTATGTAGTCGCATGTGTGTATCGTGTATGACCCGAAAGGACGTGAGTCATACAGAGGATAATTCTGTATATTTTAGATTTGAGAAGATGAGAATTATGGCAGTGCCATTTATGCTTTATTTTACTTCCCACGTCAATCCGAACATTCCCTGAAAAAGGATTTAAAAGAGGTCAAAAAACTGGATAACAATAGGAATAAGAAGATCCTGTAAAATAAAACGAATTTGCACTAAAAAATTTTGAGACGTCGCCGACGTTAGTGAAATGCGAGGTGAAATGTAATATAAGACGTATGCAAGTGTTTTAAAAAGACTTATTCATACTTGACAAATTATAATTTTATACTGAACTCAGATAATGAAATTAAAGCGACGTCTCTTATAAAAAAACGTTACTGCAAGTACCACTAATTAAACATGATAAATGATTACTTTTTGAAATCATGCCCAGGTACAGCTGCATGAGGAAATGATATTTTGAAAATGAATGATTTCCAAAATAACTGTCTTTTTTTCCAACAAACGCTTTCAAAGTCCTGGAGGTGATATACGGACTAGAGAACAAAAAAATCTGTTGGAGAGGATGGGATACTCATTATCTGAAATGATTAAAGAATGGTTATATAAGTGTAACATAAAAAAAAATGAAGTCAAGGTGATTGACTCGAGGTACTTCCCACACATTACAGTGATACCAGCGAGGATACCAGGTTAGTATTTTCCCAAGGCATGAAGCTCTCGATGAAGCTATAGTCACAGGTGAGACCACAGGTCAATGGACAGTCTATTATGAGTACAATAAACTTCTAAGTTTTAAAACTCTCCGTCCTCTAACCACCCCAATTTCACCCTCATCAAAAAAAGTAGAAAATGACCAAGAACTTCTAAACGCCTAAAAACGAAGTTTGAGCTGTTATTGTTTTCAGTTTTTGTTATTGCTGCACCCTTACTGATACGATTTCTAAAAACCATACACGTTTTCTATCCCCCACACGGTAGTAATGCTATGTCAAAATGTCATTAAAATCAATTCAATAATTACCGTTACATAATACAGAATGCAATACTTGTATGTATGTATACATCAGAAAGTTCTAAGCTTTGCTTTCTCTAATAGGGAAGGCAATGTTCGGATCGACCTAAAAAAGTGTATTATGCTGCTAGGCATTTCTTAAAATGACCTGACGACACCTATACAGACTCTGGCAGCGAAAGGTTAGAGCATTACAGAAACACTTCCCAGGTAGTCAGATTCTGGAAACACAGCATCCACACTATCTCGACAGGGACAATGTAACCGCCCCAGCATGGAGGACTAGAATAATGCAGCCTCCATTGTTGCCCTGAATGTAATTTGGGCTATACAGTCATTCTCAAATCACCTGGAGGAGATAGATACTAATATCCTTCCTGGTGAAGATCTTTAGAGCAACCCTAACTTGGAATTACATGCCACTATGGTACAGGTTAGCAAGAACTATATTTATACAGAAAGCAGGTGGAGCAAATATGTCACTACTGAATCTCTACAGTCTCATCTATATAACATCTTTCTTTCTGAAAACTTCAGATAGAATTGTGGTTAAACACATGAGGGGGCCACCTTGGGTAATACCATTGAATCATATATGGTCAATCAGCCGACCTTGCCTTGTATGTTCAGGTCAGCAATATAAGAGCTGTTTACATTTTTTGTGCTCCTATTGAGTGCAGACACCACAAAGGACCCCCTAATCCTTCACAAGACATCCGACCCTGGACAAATGACCCTTAAAGCTTTCGATTTTTTTTCTGCACTGTTTACGACCATTAGTATAGTCAAAATTGTATATGTTGTTATACAATAAATAGTTCAATTTATTTTGTTTTTATCTATTGCAAATTGGTCGATTATTTTGATCTCCTACGACTTTCTGAATCATTATTAATATTATTATATTTTGTATAGATAATTACAGTTTTATCATTACTCAGGTTATAATAACGTAATAATGTAACTGCACTATAGAATTGTCAACACTGATTGAGAACTGAAAAAAATGTAAACAACTCATATATATCTGACTTCTACAATACAACTTAGTTGGCAAAATAGATCATTCTTTAGAAAACAAAGAAATTGCACTGGGTGCCTTCCGAGACATTGAAGGAGGATTCATATGGGACTACCTCACTTGCTCCAGGCCATGCTTGCAAAAGAGGCATGTAGATGATTACATATATGACTAAGACAGATGGATGCAAATGGGACCATCTCAACATCACTGCATAGATACCCAGTCTGGGTGGAGCAACAAAGCTCTCCCTCTCTCTTGGGGGATACACCACGGTATTCCAAGCAGAGATATATGTGATTTTAGCTTGTGTGTTTCATTACAAAATTCAGGGGCCAACCATATGCGCTGACAGCCAGGCAGCATTAAAAGCATTAAGTTCTTGTAGGTTTACATCAAGGCTCGTTCTGCAATGTAGAAAGGTCTTGGATAACATAAATTTCTGCAAAACATCAGGTGTCACTTATGTGAGTGCTGAGTCATGCTGGAGTTGGTGGCAATGAAATGGTTGACAACATGCTCGCAAGGCAAGAGTAGAGGAATAAATTCCTGGGTCCTGAGCTGGCTTTGGGGCTGGCTATTAGAAGGAAAACAGAGGTATGGTTTATGAGAGAGGTGTGGTTGCAAAATCAGCTTCTTATCAGATGGAGAGGAATCTCTAGAAATCTCCATCAAGCTAGAGAATTTATCTTAGGACGTCTGGCCAAGGTGGGGCGGGTTCTGTCTCTCACTGGACAGAAGCTGACCTTCAAATGTCACTTGCATGTGATGGGGGTGGCAGGTGATCTGACATGTACACAATGTGGCAAGGAGGAAGAATCCTCTGCATACATTCTATGTTACTGTGAAGCCCTTGGGTATCACAGGCAGACAATACTTGGTTCAAGGGTTTGTGAAACTGAGGATATAAGATGGGCAGGACCCAAGGCCATCCTCACCTTTGCAATGACAGCTGGACTTGGGAACTAGGGTAAGGAGAGGTACAAAAGGGCCTGTTTGTAGGCCTATACACTGGTGGTTCTGGCCACCCTTCCTCTCTGTTTCATTCATTCATTCATTCAGGGTGGAGTACTTTCACCTCTCCTGTGGACCATCCTGGTTAATGACCTGCTGAACAATCTCTCTATATAGGGGGTGGATGTACATTGCTAAGTGGATGGCCTAGAATTGACAAGGCCAGATTACCCCTTTGGATGCTCAGGAAATGAGGCTAATTTTTTGGCATTAGTCCTAAATTGATATACCTACCGGATATATCAGATGCCTGTAAAACCAATGATATGGTGCTGTGGTCTAGTGGCAGAAATATTTGCAACAGACACAAAGAATCAAGCTAGCAGCTGTGCAACACATTGCCTGTTTGGCAATACCCAAACATTGTAGCATCACAGTGGAAGGAGGTATAAGGTATAAGTTTTTACAGCAATCACAAACTAGTCAGCGTCAATTTGATTGGCCAGTAATAGTCAGAAATAGTTTGACAACTGCAATGGGGAATACTGATTGGCTCTGACTGGTTTGTGATTCTCTGTAAAAACAGACCTATAATCACCCAACTTGCAGTCAACCTAATCTAACCTAAATGTATTTTTTAAAAAACTGTCAAATGCTCAAAAGCCTAGAACAGAATTTGAGTTTCTAGATTCAAAATCAAAAATAATTTTTCCCATTATTGAACACATAGCCTGAATAGTAAATATTAGTAAATTAAGTTTACTTTTCAGGTCAACATCAATGGTGAATTGCCTTTTCTATAAATGCGGATATTTTGAATTAATAATTAAGTTTCTACCTCATAATTGTGACATGATGCACATTTAGGGGGGAGGTCCGGACCCCCTCATCCCCCCAAATACCGAAATACCTGCCTGACCACAGATCATCCAAGTAGACATACATAGTGTAATTAAATTATTACAGTTTATAGCAGAGTACAAAGCTATAGAAATCAGAAAAAATATGTATTCTAGAAACACATTCCTAAGCCAAAAAACTTCATTTTAAAATTTCACATTCATATCTGAAGCTGTAACGAATAAAACTACAAACTAAATAGTGTTTTCTTGAAAATCAATTACTTTGAATTGCAGATTGCAGTAAGTAAACAATCAGCTGCTAGCATGACCAACTAGATATCCAAAGGATTTTTTCATAAACAAGGTCTACCACATAACCAAACTTTTCCGCCTTCAAAACAACTTCCAGGAAACCCAAGGAAACATAAATTAAATATGAAGCAATAACAATAAATCTAATCATAAATCCGTGCCCTATTTTCGCTATCTAGTGTTGTTCATCACTTATATTTGCTTTAGGTAGTTTTGACATTGCATTGTAAACACCTGTTGTTGTATATTTTGATAACCAGTATAAATGAGATTATTTCAACGTTATAGCTTCGTAACGACTTAAAACAAAATATCTACAAGGTACTGAGGTGAAAGTACTTACCCTTCTATAAGAAAATAATTCTTTCTGTAGCTTCTGCCTTTCTGCCGTCTGGTGAGGACCTTTGGCTTTAATAAATTTGAACATTTTGCGGATTGAAACAAAGATACAATGGAATTCTAAAAATCTCACAATTTACAGAAAAATATACAGAACAAAACAAGAAATTATTTATAAAACGGTGTAAAATCAAAACATCTCTACATGTCAATCTACACTTTTGAGTAGACAACGCCTGCTATGATAGACAGGAACGTCCTCAGGTGTGCAAAGTGGCACACAGCGCCGACACTTGTGCAAGTACGAGAAAACCGCGACGTCCGGTGTATTTTCGGAAGCAGTACACAACACAAGTTCACTGAAAAATTATAAATAAAACCGAAAATTCTTTGTGAAAATGACGGCAAACTCAAATAGCTTGTTTGGCCGCATTACACGTAGTTAGTTTGGTCACTGACCGGCAGAACGAGAAAAGTAGGCGGCGTTCCTGTGTTGACATTCTTCTGGTTGACAGCGCTGCAATCGACCTGCAAATCCTGCAATTGAAATGTTAGGTTACAACCATCGCGAATAGATGGCGCAGTCAAAGAGTAAAAAGGTTATAGATTCGTTTTCGTGTGTGCATGGCAGACTCTACACTAGGCCGGAGCCTTAGATGGGGCAAGGTGGCTTAGCTGTCAAATAGTGGTCCGGTTACCGTAAATTGTTTTATAGTTTCAGAATAATAATTGTTACATTTTATATGTATTAAGAGTTCATCTCGGTTCATAAATTAAGAAAAATACTTTTTAGAACCACTACTACTAGTACCACTTACATCTGATGTCTGGTTCATCGTAGTCAAACACTACAAAATAAAAATAAACGCAACCGTTGATGCCGCTTAAAAAAAAATTAACGCAACCTGTTTCCTGCTGCCACTTCCACTTCCACTTTGTAAATTTTCACTTGGGCTAAAAAAACTCACTATTAGGTCACTTTGAAGCCATTCTTGCTGGTTTTGATCCCCTTTCACTATCAAATCTTTTCGTAGGTATGCCCAGATGCATGCCCAGATAAGTTTTATTAACTGTCTTTTTCTGTGATATTTGGGAGGTCCAGAAAACATTGTAGGTACCACATTGTGCTTTAAAATGGGTCTTATGCCTTATGCTTTGAAATGTTTGTAAATTATTGTCTTTATTCTTATAAATATAACCAGCCCTTACGAGGTATACCGTTCACCCACTTCTGCTTATGTCCTTTATAAGCACAATTGCTAGTGCAACCTGGTACTACACACTTTGCAGGCATGTTTTATCTTTATAGTTTCGTTTGTGCAGGTAAATAATTAGAAACACATTAAAAATCACCTTCCAATCTTCTTTTTTGCTCTAATGACTTAACAACAAATAAAAGCTCGGCCCCCGATTCTGTGTTGCCATATTTCAATGCTCCGGCCTAGTGAGTAGAGTCGGCCACACAAAACAGATACGGTTAAGAAGGCACAATTCCGTGTTATTTGACTGGAAACACGAATGACTTATGTCAATGTCAGCGGCCATTATTTTGGGTTGCAACATGGCCGCCGCAGGGTTGCCAGATGTATCAAGAATTCAAGGCGATGTTGCCACAAAGTTGCGCAAATCTGTAGATGCTCTACCTTTTTGATGTTAGCCAATCATTGACTGATTGATTGATGTTTGATTTCAATCAATCAATCAGTGATTGGCTTAAAAATTTAAAAACTGGAGCAAAACAATGAAAATACCTATTCATTCATTCATTTATTTGCAAGAAAATATTAAATATGATTAATATGATTATTGTATGTCTAATTTATAAATAATATAATACAAATTGTCTTAAAATACATTCAAGTATAACAATAATAATAATAATCTTCTTTATTGAAGTTCCATCAAGCATATGGTTTATGTTTTCATTCCTCACCTCATCTCAGTTTGACCTACAGTGAATAAAGTAACCACATGAAACAGAGTAAAAAATATTAGCAAGAAATGCAATATGCTACTAAACTAGAGTATTCAAGGTCCATGCTTTTTAATCTTGCACCTGATTACCCTAGTATATAAAAATTTCCACACTACCTCGGATGTATTGTTCTGGCACATTACCCTTTATTTTAAGTGGTGATATGCCAAGTAGAAAAAAATAATATGAAACTAACAATCAATAAATTAACGAAAATCTCAGCTATCTGTTCCACTTTATAAACATTAACATCTGTTTTTATGAATACCAACCAAGATAAGTCAAAATAAATGCTTTTTATTGATCATGGAAACTATAGTATATACCTAATAGTTGTCACAGATAGAAGACTAGAATTAATTGAAATGAAATGAAATATCCACAATTTCACAGCCTAGCAAACCTGCAGCGTAACGTATTGAACCATATGGAGCCTTAGCATTTAACTTTGTCAAAACTATGGGATTAAAACAGGAACACATGATATAATTTTGTGTTGTTTATGATTTCAAATTGTACAATCAATAAATAAATGAAAACCTCACCCATATCTGCCACTTTATAAAAAGGAACATCTGCATTTATGAATAACAACCAAAATAAATACTTTTTATTGATCATAAAAACAATAGTAATAGTTGTCACAGATAGAAGATTAGAATTAATTGAAATTTAATGAATATCCATAATTTCATATCCTAGTCAAATCACAGAAATGCTTATGAGGAAAACTTTGAAATGCAAATTTTGAGAGTATAAATAATATGAAATACAGCAAATAGGTTCGAGACATAATAAAGGTGACTTAGTTATAAAAATTTAAACTTTTAATTGTACCTGGCCCTTTGCTGTAGAATACTTCACGCACCTTAGCCTCTGCAAGTATTATTTTCTATTTTCATCTGTGTTGAGCATCTTATTGCCAATCTGTCAAATCCATAACTGAGAAGGCACTGCTTAGCATTGGTTCGGGACCATCGATAGCTACCGGGCCTTATGGTGCTGCGTGTGACGTCACACGTAGCGCCGCACCGGGCCGCACGTATCTACAGGGATTAATAGAGAAACTCCAGCGCTACGAGCATTTTCTTGATATACTGAGAAAACGGTAAAAAATACAAGAGTAATGTATAGGAATGAATTTACGGGAAATTGAATTTGTGATAAGAGGTGCTAGTTGATATTTATTTAACTAGAGTCGTTCAGACTTGAGAAGGTCAAAAGTTGGCCCTATTTGCACACAAATTATATGAAATTATCTATTATCCATAAAATTATGTACACAGTACATAATTATTATGTATGACTCGGTAGAGTTAAAAAATCGCCGTCACGTATTTTTCTATAAGCTCCTAGAAACGAAAAGTAAATCGAACAGGACCATATTAATGTGTCAGTAGTATACCTTCGTTGTTTTGAAAAAGTTAAATTTAGCTGATCTTTGAGGAAAGATAATTTTTTCAATATGGTATCCAAATTTTCGTCAATATCAGAGACAATTAAATGTGCCTTTTCTATTTGCGTACATGCCTGGTTAACAAGTGCTTTAACTTTATCAATAGCACCGATTTCACAAACATTTGTACACATATTACTTACTAAAGAATTGCATTTTACCCAGCTATTACACAAATTACCTTTACCTAATATTTCTTTAATTTTTAGAACATTATTTATCACGAAATCTTTCAATATACTATCGCAGACAGATCTTTTTCAATTGTCACAGATGAGATAACTTTTGTCATTTCAGTAATATCTATCTTATAAATAACAATCTTATTTTTACCTTCTATTATTGAAAAATTTTCTACTCCATTTATTTTCTGTTTAAAATTGCATTTTAAATATTCGAAATCCGTTATGACATCTTCTTCACTTCATTTCTGGATCTTGGCATCTTTTCGTTGATCAATTTCTTGTGTTCGTTCTGCGGGATCTTTTCTTTTCGGAGGCAGACGTACGTTAAAATATTGCGGCTGATTTTGAAACTTTGTCGGAATAGCATCGTCTGACAATTTTATCTTTGATCGAGGAACTGTTAAAGTCGTACCATCGGGCCTAGCAGTATCAATACGAATTATAAATCTATCTTCGAAGTGTTTGATGCATATTACAGACGAATCCTTTATCGTGAAGTTATCTCGATGTATAGCGCGTAACCACTGATTACGTTTCATTACATCTTTTGGAAATTTGAACACAGATATGCGCTCTGTATCTTTATAATTACTACTGCAGAACGGCACACAGCAACTAGACAACATTTTTTACTAGAGAAATAGAAAATCCATGCGCTTATGCGACGATTACAAACGCGACTGGGTGATCGGCCCGCCGCCCGGCGCGGCGCCTCGTGTGACGTAGACGCCGTGGTGGGGATACACCAGCAGGCCCGGTAGCTATCGATGGTCCCGATTGGTTTCTCCATCTTTGTTGGTCACTTGTATGTATAAGCTCGTCCACTGAATAGCTCGTCTCTCATTGCAATAATATTCATCAAAATTATTAACATGAAGTTAGACATTGCAGACAACGCAGCATCCTACAACCTATACCTCAGATGTGGTTGTGTATGATCTAAAATAGAAGAATAGAAAATCAAAGTAGTGAGAGTGTATAAATAACTAATAAATAGTATTGCACAGAAATTCAGTAATAAATATACTTACGCTTTGTACTCGCTCATTTAACTAAAGTTGCACTTCATCAGGAGCTTATAGTGTTTGAGCCCCATTTATTTCTTGCTTCTTGGCTGTACTTCATACCTACTTTGTGGTTGTAAAGTTTGAAGCCTTCAAACAGTTCAAACTCCCTTACAAATTCGTTCACATATGAAATGGTTTCGAGTTATAAAAAATAATATTTAAACAAATTTTCCATCAACAGTTTTCCATTAAGTTTCACAAATAAAGCAATGTGTGGAGCAAAGAGCAAACCAAACCAACACTCAAAGAAAAACGAGGTTAATGTCGGCGGCGCTTGGAGGGAAATTCGAATGTTCTTCTTCTTCTGGCTATACGGTATTTGCCACAAAATATGTTCATATTTGATCTATGAGGGCAACTGGTTGACGCGTTTGGTGTGGCTGCAAAATTTTTGTCATTATGCATTATCACACTCACTTTTTAATTGCTTAAAGTTAATGTGTCGCTTTTAAAAACTGAAGACATCATGAAGAACAGCTAGAGAAGACCACTGAATTTCGCGCCGTTGTCAACCACGGATCACTGAAATGCGGGCTGATCCAGTGTTTCTGTGGTCTGGGCCGCCATTATTTTGGGTTGCAATATGTCCTCCTCATTGGCCCCGCCCTGTTTCCCATTCTGTAATGCTAGTTGCCCCCACGTGGTCGGCCATGGTGCGTGACAATAAGGCTTTATTCGCGAGATCTCGGTGTAAAATGAACCGGGTATGGACAGGTGACAAACGGGTTCCCCCTCCACGGCAGTTCTAGTTCCCGCAAGGGAACCGCCTTAGGAACCGCCTTCCTATTGACATAACAAAATGTCACCCGTCAGTACCTCACCTACGTCAGGTATCACGTGACCTTGTCATTTTCGAATGACGTCACATCCGTCTTCCCCTATCCCCGTTTGACGCGAAAATTTCCAGTTCTGTACCCAGTAGTACACAGTGTTGGACCGAGATCTCGCGAAAAAAGCCTTATTGTGATATGACACCAGTGACACCTGCAGAATGAAGGCGAACTTATAGGACTGATATACGGGGGTACCACAATAACTTTCAATGGTGGTTGATGTATAAATGCTGCAGAAAGCAGAACACACCTAATTTAAGCAATTTACAGGTATCTTTCAAGTGTCTTTTTGTTTGACAAATACATCCGAGAGTAATTCTTCAAAATCCTTGTGAATTTCGAGCGTAGACCGGTCGCCCAGAAAGCGATGTCTCTGAGTGCACAGCGAACGACTTTTGAAAACAAAGCGTCTGATCGGTATAGAGCGAGCTACTACGTGAGCACGTGGCTTAGATATGGCGTTATATATGTAGATGCAGCGTCAATACAGCACCCAATACCCAATACATTCTCTTTTTGATTAGATCTGGTGTGCGGCTGAGTATGGCCTTTTCAATTAAATAATGACGTTCCACTTTGAAACAAATATGAATTCTATTGACCTTTACAAATCCATAGTTTTTAGTTTTATTTTTTTGGCCTTTACAGACAAAATTAAAATTAAGAAATCAATAGACCGAAATTCCAAATAAATATTGCAATTAGTCTGCTCAAAGTAGAAATAAACCGAATCTGTAATGTATATGGGGACAGATTTTATAAATCTGAGGGAGCAGAGTATTTCAAATATATTATGCTCGTATCGCCATCGTCGTATCTAACAATTCCAATGGTATCGGCGGAAGCAGGATACATTTATCCGCCTTTTTAAGCAATACTATGAGCGAAAGTAGATGATCAGCATATTATATAAGTTTGCTAATGCTGAACACAGACGAATCGACTTTATACATACCAAACGTAAGTTGTGCTACTTTTGTTTTACATATATTTACACTTTGGATGTTTCCTTTAGTTTTTCTGCCTACAAGCATGCTATATTTTTATTCGAGCTGTTGATGTTACTGTTTTTAATACACTTTATCAAAAGGTCTCTATGCTTGTATTATAGGTTGAAAGGATTCAAGTATGTTTAGTAATTTTTTATGTATGTTTAATTGCAGACTAATGAACCCCCCACGCGCCGCCACTGGGTAGGTAGTCAATAGTATGCAATAATAGACGCAAAATCATAAATACAGCGATGTTTGTTGTTTTCCAACAGTTCAATTAATTTTTACTATATGTATACCATGTAAAATGTCCCTGGGCTCCCGAGTAGCCGTCTGGTACGTATTAGAGGGATGAAAGGACTTGTTTTTGACGATAACAAAGGAATTAAAAAAATATGCACAATAATAGCCTATAATTCTGAAATCATTGGGTGCGTTCAGCGCACTAAACTGTTTAGTATGTTGACTAAGTTTATCACGCTGAACGGTACTGTTTATGGCAAACTGTTTACTCAACAACTCACCAGACAAATTTTACGTTTAGCTGTGTTGAGTTGTGATCACGTGATCGCATAACCTTAAATATTTAAATATATTTGCACCTGATTTGCTTGGTGGTGAGCATAAAGACGACACGGTGACAATAAAAATAAAGAAATGTGAGTTGGAGAGCTTGGAGAGTATGCTGTTATAGACAACATGTTGGTTCCGAGAGCATCATTACCTAGGACGAATGCTGGTAAGTTATTATACCTATTTAGTTTATAGATGAGTATCCAAGCGTGTTTTCTTATTTGTAGGTGGCAGTGAAGCAGAACCAGGAGAAGGTGAAACTGTGGAGGAAGAAATTCTTCAGGTCGAGATCGTGGCAGATACAGGATTCAAATGGGATCATCCCAAGACAATGATGTTTTTGGATGCATATCAAAAAGAGGTGGACAGCTTCAGAAATCCAAAAGTTAAAAAAAAAATCGTTTGGGCCAAAATTGCAGAAGCAATGTCCAAGAAAGGATACATAGTTGATAGTGCACAACTTGACCAAAAAATGAGGAATATGAAATGCACTTTTCAGAAAGTACTAGACAATAAAAAAATCAATAAAACTGGACGAGGTAGAATAAATTGGCCATATTTCCAACGAATGGAAGAAATATTTGCAACTGACAAAACAGTCAATCTGCCAGTTGTCGTATCTGGGCTTAGTAGCCCTCTCTCAGACCCTTCAATGAGTTCCAGATGCAATACTCCTGAAGAGTCCAGAAGACATGAGCCCACACCTTCCAAGAGGAATCTTGATAAATTTAGGGAACGACAACTGGAAATAGAGGAAGAGCGCCTTCAGGAGTTGAAAAGAATTCGAATGGGAATAGAAGAAAGCAATAAGATAAATAAAGAAAAAGTGCTTCTTTTGAAGGACTATCTAGAAAAGTAATAGTTTCTATATATAAATACTTTATTAAAAAAAAAAACAATAAAGTGTTTTGTATTACTAGCTCCATTTATCCAAATGTTTTTAAGGTAGCAATAAACTAGAAATGTAATTCCTCTTCAGAGATGCATCACTTTCAATATCTTGCTCAATCTCTTCATAGGGGACAACAGGTACATCATCATTGTCTTCTTCTAGGATTGAGTAGTAATTGTCATCCTCATTTTCAATTATAATAAAATTGTGTAATATGCATCCAGCTAAAATCACTTCCGGAATTTTATCAGCAAGTGACATATCCAGGTATTTTAGCCTCCTCCATCTACATTTCAACAGTCCAAATGTTCTTTCAATCACCTGTCGTTGCCCGGCAAGTGTTTGATTGAATTTTATTTCTTGTCTGGATAAATGTCCATTGTCACGGTATGGCTTTAGTATGTTTTGCATCAATGGATATGCGGCATCGCCCAGTATGTGTTGGTGAGGTTGGAGCAGTGGTGGATCAGTTGTCAGACGATCATATAGAGGACTTCTCCTAAACACTCGCGCATCATGCATCCTACCTGGCATTCCAATGAACACATCGGTGAACATTCCTTTATCATTGCAAACTCCTTGCAAAATTATGCTATGGTATTCTTTTCTGTTGAAAAAATCAACAGCGTTGTTTGTTGGTTGCTTAATAGCTATATGGCAACCGTCTATAAATCCTACAACCCCAGGAAATCCTATATAAAAATCATATGATAAGTTCAGTAGTTTGTAATACATGTCCATCAATACTTACGACATCGATTTTCAACTCTTTGCTGAATTTGTGTACATTCATTACGGTCTGGCCATTTTATGTAGTGATCTTTCAACTGAATGATGCCCTCTAGTACATTATAAAAGATATAATGGCCTGTGCCTCTAGAGAAACCAAATCTGTCACCGGCAGCCAAGAAACTTTCTTGTTTGGCTATTATCCATAGAAAAAACAAAACCTTCGCTTCCAAATTCACTGCTACATGGCGGTAATTTAAAAGTGGTGCTAATAGTGAACAAAGTCTGGTAAACCCATTGCGGGACAACCTGAAATGGCTTTTAAATTCTGATAATGAATAACTCGGTACAATATTTTCAATGTACCCTTCATTGTACCGTGGTATACTTCGCGATAGGGCAATATTCAACGGTTGGGACAGATTGGTTGTTGTAATCTGAATAACATTCATATCTATATCGTCGTCTAGTAAGTTTTCCAATACAAAACCGTCCATCATTATAAATTATAATAATAAACAACAGCAACGCTACCTAACCTCATTCCGTGGATGTTGTCTGTCGTTTACACAGACCTTGAAACAGAGCGTTCAGGGAATAAGCGAAATGTTTACTTAACATAGTTTACTGTTTACACTCAACAGTTTAGTGCGCTGAATGTACCCATTTTCCCATTAACGATACATTAAGAATATTTTTTGCGAGATCTCAGCCCAAAACTGTGTACTACGGGGAACAGGAAATTATCGCGTCAAACGGGAATTGGAGAAGAGGGATGTGACGTCATTCGATGACAAGGTTGCGTCACCCGTCACAGCATAGTAAGCAATCAGCACAATATCTCAGGTTGACGACAAAATTACATGCGCATCCCCCTCTTTTGGATGATTATTTGTAGGGATGCTAACGATACTTCGATACTTGTACTTCTGCACTAATATCGAGTATTTTTATCTTAGATACTTTTTGAGCGATTCCAAGCTGGTATCGCTACTTATGTAGCGGTATCGGTATCGAAAGTAATTATATAATTATTGAGCGGAGAAATCAATTGCACAAAATTCTTTGTAAGAACCAAACGCGCCTACTTGGCTAAAAAATATCGAATTGGTACGGGTATCGATATTTTCATCTTCGCATCACTACCCAGACTTCACACCCGTAAAATCATCCCAAGGTAAAATTCTGTGGGAACCATTTTTAATAGGAAATCCTCAGAGATATTCTGCTGATGTTGCGTGATACCGGGAACTGAATTTCTACCAGCCAGACGTAGGTGAGGTACTGGAGGGTGACATTTTGTTATGTCAATAGGAGGCGGTTCCCTTGCGGGAACTAGAACTGTCGTGGAGAGGGAACCCGTCTGTCACCAGTCCATTCAAGGTTCCTTATACACCGAGATCTCGCGAAAAAATCTTTATAGTAAAGAAGCTTCTAGCTTCTAAGGATTCACCAATTTCTTGCCTAACTCGGTCCACCGTACATTAACAAAGACAAGTAGGGTCACTCTAAGCTCCGCCCCCAATGTGGTCTTTCTAGCTCTGCTCTTGGATACTACGCAAGCTGGCGGATCACTGGCAGATTCTGGCACCCGCTGATCTCGAGCAGTAGCCGAACGCTAACAGCTGTGGTTTACAGGGTCAGCCCACCTAACACCACCTAACACGCGACACGGTGCACGGGATACAATCAGTCGGATCTACCGGGGTGCCTAAATAAGTAATGTTTGTGTGTTATTGAGCGTTTTGCGCATATTTGACAAAAAATGCCGGTGACATGCTCTGTATATGGCCCCATTGTTTTTTATATTTGTGCCTACTTATTCCCATTGATTTTTAAAATATCTGTTTTTAATACTTTAATTTTATTATTGACTTGATTATTAAGATGTTTAAATTAATTTTCCAAATTCGTGTTTCCCGGTTCTTTAATTTTTTGTTTATACATTTTGACTAGGGTTTCGATCATTTCGAGAATTTCTTGATTTATCCAGTCGTTATTTTCACGTATCTTATACGTCTTTTTTAATTTAGAATCTTTTTTACAAGTGATTAAGTCAATTAGTTTCTGAAATGATTGAACTTCTGTAGTTTGAACATTCTTTTCAAATTTTGCGATTAATTTTTTATGATCTGTTCTGTTTACTTCTTTTCTATATTTTGTCGCAAGTACTTTTATGTTTACACCAAGGTTATTGACAACAAATTATGAATGATCGGACTGTTACTGTTATGTACTACACTTGAATCGTACATTTCAAATTACTACATCTATCTGACAAAACGTGATCTATAATACTCCTTGAGCTATTTGCCACCCCAGTGGTCGCATCTACAGTTATTGTGTTGAATGGTTTATTGAATAATAAATTATATTATATCTATACTATAGAATCCATTTCTATTGACCCACGTATAAGTAAAGTGAAACGTCGACCATCGACGTCGAGAATATCGCACTCGCACAGTCGGATTCCCCGTAATTAGACGAGTCCGAGTCCGCACGAAGGCAACCCCTCTCACATCAGGCGGCTCGAACTTGTGAGACTCACATCAAAGTCGGCACGGCGAGTGACCCTACTTGTCTTTGTTAATGTACGGTGCTCGGTCCTAGCGATAAAATTTACCTATACATAAGCTATTACTCACTCTTTTTTCCTTGGTGTCACTGGCATCGGCTGCTATAGCCATTAGCCTAGTGTTCTGTATACGCTTTGCTATTGTTCCCGGCGCCACTCTATGAATAGCACTGTTAATTAGAACGCAACAGTGAATTTTCTGGTGGGGAGTCTTGCTGACGTTTATGGAAATTACTTTCGAAACCATAAATAAACGTCTGTGCTGGCCAGAATCAAACCTAATGTCTTATCGCCACAAGCCCAAAACTCTTCCCACTTAGCCATCCCACCCACCGGCACTTGCTCATTATAACTAAATCATCAGGAATTTATCATTTCATTTCATTTAAACGAGCGTTTACACTTAAGGTGTTAAAATTAAAGATAATTTATTATGCTTGGTGCAAATCGCTGATATACCTACAATCTATAACAATGTTGTACTCAATCCATAGTTTTTCTTGAATCTCAGCCCTCCATCAGATTAGACATTATTTATTCGAGTTCTTACACATAATTATCCATATCCACAACTCGCTTAACTTTTTTACTTGCACAGGAGTTTTCTGGACACTTCTTCATCAACAGAAAATGGAGTCAAGTTGATTGACTCAATACTTCCCACACATAGCGATGATAGCATTTTATTTTTTTCATAGCACGAAGCTACAGTCATCCCCTTGCAACCAAATCGTCGCCCGCCCTCAATTAAAATATCCAACACAAAAACTCTCGCAAATAGTTTCTTGCACCTCTGTAGGAGCTAGGACGACACGGTTTTTATTCTACAAGCTTCAACTGGTCGAAACGTAGCGATCAGGAACCTCCAAATCGCCTAAAACGAAGTTGAGCTATTTTTATATTCTTAGTTTTTTTTTTATTATTCCTTCACCGCCACTGACACGACTTTTAAAAACTATATGCATTTTCCATCCTCGCCACGATCTAAAGCAATACTCGTACGTATATATGTTAGGAGCAAACACCGATTCCGGCCAATGGACGGAAAATATGGTCAAAACGCGTTTTGGCTGCTACCGTTTTGCCAATGTCCGAATTATCGCTTTCCGGTTGTTCAATATAGCCCAGAACGCGTTTTGGGTCAACTACGATTGCCAGAACACGTTCTATATTTTACTACGAATAAATAAATCTCAATTATTTGCCGTGTTGTGTTACAGTATTTCCTCTGAGCTTAGAATCCATAACTAAAATGAATAAAAGCACTTGTAGATCTTAGGTCCGTGAAAAAAAAAAACTGAAAGAAACATACCTCACAATCTCTTATGTCCAGCTCCCACATGAGCGGAATGAATAATGTCAAATAAGTTGTGGGTCATGCAAAAATAACGCAGTTCGGCTGTTTCGTCTGTCCTTCTTTCAGTTAGCTTTTCGATATAGCCAATTTTTAAAATATCATACCTTTTCAATCGTTCTGTTTGTTTCGAAGATATTGTATCATCGTTACTTTTACTTGGCTTTTGCCGCCTTTACCTCTGTGAGTGTTTGGTTGTATCTTTCTCTTGTACAAATATTACTACGATCATTGCTACCACTTATGACTTTTGCAGTTCGTCATTAAAACATAACCTTAGGTCTTCCATGGCACTCTCTAGCTACTGTCTAACCCGCACAAAGATCAAATGCTAAATGAATACACTAGCTCCAGAGGTATCGTTTACAAGCTGAGACACTCAAAAAATCCACCACGCATTATGGCAATCGCAGTAGAACAGGACGCGTTTTGGCAATCGTAGTTGAGCCAAAACACGTTCTGGGCTACATTAAACATTCGGAAAGCGATAGTTCGGACATTGGTAAAATGGTAGCAGCCAAAACGCGTTTTGGCCATATTTTTCGTCCATTGGCCGAAATCGGTGTTTGCTCTTAACGTATACATCAGGAAATTCTAAGCCTTTTGCTTCTGTAATAGGCAAGGCAATGTTCTGAAGGAGCTAAAAAAGTAGGAAAGAATTTTGATGAGTAAATTCAAACGGCGATCTCACTCTGAATCGGAAGCGATATTGACAAAACTGGATTTTTCCCGGACTAGTTTTTTCATGCTAATTCCGAATCTGTATTTAGTTTTTCTCTAGAACCTGTAGTTTTGGCTATCTTGTGTATACGGACAGACGGATAGACAGAGGATCTGCATAAGCCGTCTTACAGTGAGATCTCAAAAGTGTATTATGCCGCTAGGTCCTTCTTTCGCAGGTCAATGGAGAGCCTATTATGAATATAAAAACTGTTGCATTTTTACAACCCCCCTCAACCATCCCAATTTCACCCTTACCCAAAAAAACGTAGAAAATTCTTAGTAACCCCTAAAACGCCTAAAAACGAAGTTTGAGCTGTCTTTATGTTTTTAGTTTTTTCCTTGTTGCTGCGCCGCCACTGACACGATTTCTGAAAACCATGCGCACTTTCCATTCTCGCCACGGTTATGATATTCATAAAAATCAATTCACTCATTTCCACGTTACTCAATACAGAACGAATATAAAGTAACATTCAGATTTAGTCGCTTGGTTCCTGGAATAGGTGAGGCAATGTTCGAATGGCCCTAAACAGGCATGTATCCAGGTTTTGGTTTTGGGGGGGACCAGATTATGGGGGTCACATAGTTGACCTTTCGGGGGGGGGGTCCAGATTAGAGTTGCCACCTTAAATCCTTAAATTTTCGGGGGGGGGGAAGGGTGCAAATTTGTGGATTCCATTTTTTAGAGGCATTTTATATTTTATAACGTTTGGGGGGGGTCCGGACCCCCTGGACCCCCCTAAATACGTGCCTGGCCCTAAAATGGGGTATTATGCCGCTAGGTTTTTCTTTCACAGGTCAATGGACAGCCTGTTACGAATATAACAAGGTTTTAAGTTTTACAACCCCCCACTCTCCAACCACCCTAATGGACTAGTATCACGAGGTTAAGAACAATGATTTAATTATTATGACCGCTTAGTGCATACAAAAATAAACGTTTTGCTGCATTTCGTTACTTTCTACATCATTTTGTTTTTTAGTAATTCCATTCTAAAGTTTAAAGAACGGAATTCAAATTCAGCCAATCACTGCCAACCGCGCGAATTATCAGCAGTGCATTGTTGCCAAGAACAGCTCCGACTCGCAAAACATTTACATTTCACATAAACATGTTATTTGCTATCCCAACTGTTATAAATATTTTGAAACTCACTTCTTAGCTTTCACATTTCTCATCTCCGTATTGAAGAACTGCATATTATCCACATAAAAGTCGTTCACCATAGCCATATCAACTTTAGGCAGGTTATCTGAATCGGCTTTTGTGAATCCACTATCGATTTTACTCATACTTGTTGGTTATGTTATGATAAAATAACTTGAAACCCAGTAAAATGGAATAAAAGGATATCCTGTACAAATAAACGCAAACAAATAATAATAACTTAATAATAACTTTAAGATTGTTGGAAATTACAGCCAAAGCCCAATGGAATTTGGAAGTGACAATGACCGAATGACGATTGATTGACAGGATTGACGGATCGAACCTTAGCTTAGCTTTCGGAAGAGTTGTTCCAAATTATGGTTCTATCACCGTCCTAGAACTGTTTTCATCAAACCCCGCCCATTTTACAGTTCTAAAAACGGTGATTGGTTGGTCCACCAGCGTACCAACCAATCATCGATTCTAGAATCACAAAATGGGCGGGGCACGATGAAAACCGTTCTAGGACGGCGATAGAACCGTAATTTGGAACAGCCCTGGAATTTCGGATCACGGGACATTAAAACCACAAAACATATCAGACGGGAACAGAAGACAAGATAGATGAGCCAGCCCGCGTACAGCTCCGGCATTTCGCGCGCCATCAGAATGCGGCAACACAGCACACATATCTGTCTTTTGATTGGCTGTTCGCCTATAGGGCCGTGACGTCACGGCCCTAGGAAAATTCAAATATTTTCCTTATTTTCTTGGCTTTCCCGTGTCCAAAAAAATCGGGGAAAAAAACAGGATGATTTTTATGACGTACTCTGTCATATGCAACCATAAAAAAAAATCATGATACTAGTCCATTCCACCCTCACCCAAAAAAGGTAGAAAATGATCAGGAACCTTCAAAACGCCTAAAAACGAAGTTTGATGACTTTTTAAAATGTCTTGTATTTGCTAATTACTACGCCGCCCATGCACTGATTTTCAAAATTATTGCAGCATTACCTACTACGACCCCCCAGCATACCGCTCCCCAAATCTCATCACAGTCCGTGCAGCGGTTACTGAGATCACGAGGGTAGAAGTACGGCAACAAATAGACAGACCGACAGATATATAGACAACAGACCAACGGAAATGAGTGACGGGGATGTTATGTAGACATCATAAAACGCTCAAAAAGCGTATTATCTCACAATCGAAAATTTTCGCGATCACAATAATCCCCTCACCTATCGGTGTGGGAAGTAAAATGGTGTCAAGAGTTTTTACTCAATACTTCCCACACAAAGAATTTGGAGTTCCTCTATCCATATACTATTTTCATGAAAAAGTAGACAATGATCAGGGACCTTTGAAACATTTAAAACAAAGCAAAGTTTAGGCGATTTTGAAAAAAAATGTTTTTGTTAATTTTTCCTCCACCACTAGCAAGAGTTCAAACAATAATATACTGCTGTCATTTGCTCCATGGAAATACGGTATCACAATTTCATCATAATCAAGTTCATAGTTTCCAAATTTCACCGTATAATATTATAATATGTATGTATTAAATCATTCCACAGATACAGATATCAAAGGCAACATTCGAATAGGCCTAAAAAGCAAACGATATCACCAAAGTCAACTTTTTCATCGCAATGTAGAGTATTTTATAAATACAACATATTTTTGAGTTTTCAAACCCCCCACCATCCCAATTTTACGTTTTCTCGAAAACAAATGGAAGACGATCAGGAACTCCTGAAACGCCTAAAAATTATAGCATTATAACTACGACTCCTCAGCAAATCGGTACCCAACTTCCATCACAATCCAATCAAGTTACTGAGATTACGCGGCTAGAAGAACGCCAACAGACAGACTGGCAGACTGAGACAAACAAATAGACAGACAGACAGACAGGCCGACGGAAATGAGTGACGTGGATTTTCGTTATGTAGACATCATAAAACGCCCAAAAAGCGTATCATTTCAATACCTAAAACTTTCGCGATCACAATACTCCCCTTTGCCCTACCGGTATGGGAAGTAAAATGTGGAAAACGATCAGGAACTTCCGAATCTCCTAAAAACAAAGTTTGAGCTGATTTTATATCTTCTTTAGTTTTCTTGATTATTGCTGCGCCGCCACTGAAGCGATTGCTAAAAACCATATGCATTTTCCATCCTCGCTACGGTAATAATCCTGTGCAATTTTTCAAAATCAACTCAATTACTTCCAGGTTACACAATACAGAACAATCTAAAGCAATATTCCAATGTATATGTTAGACTCAATACCAGAATTCGGGCAATGCCCGAAAAAATACGCAGAACTAGTTTTGAGCAAGGAATATTTCCCAAATCCGAAATATTAATTTTATATGGCTATTGAGCATTACCAAATAGGCAGAACTAGTCTTGCGCATCTTGAAATGCACAGAACTAGTTTTGCGCAACTTGAAATGCACAGAACTAGTTCAGTGGTACTGAATGGCCAGCAGCGGTTATATTAAAAAAGTAAGGTTATGTTTATGTTGTTGCTTTTACTACGTTCCAAAATCCCATCTATCGAGTGAGCAGATGAATGTTCGAGGATAGTCACGTGATTCCAGATGTTAGGGAGGTTGGAATATTTATGAAACGGCAAAGATCTTTTTTTGACAATTTTGACATATCACATAACCTCAGAGTCAGAGTGAGTAGTTTCAGTCACAGTTTTTACCATCTGAGCCCTGAGGCTGTTTTGCTTTTGTGAAAATATTTTGTGGTGAAACTGAAAGGACATTCAAATGGATTCAAATATTGAAAATATAAGAATGTATGAGCACTGCATCATTATAAGTACATCATGAAAACTGCATAGTGCTGCTAGCAGTTCTCTATAACAATAAAATTCCTTTCTCATGAAGTACCCACCTTCTTTTACAACTAAAACTTTGTCAGTTTCGGTAATAATTTGATTATTTTCATCCAAAAGATATTGAACTCCGTTTTCCATTGTATTTACTTCTAGACCATAGATAAAAATAAAGGGAAAGCATGTAAATAAAGCAGAAGAGGCTATGTTAAGTTGTTAGCTGTCAAGTGAAAAATATCTCTTGACACAAAGATCCCTAAAATCTCAATTTGATTTCCGAGCAAAACGATGACATCCATGGCCTCGGAAATGCAATAATGGAACACAGATTTTTGTTGACAGTTTGATGTTGAGTGAATACTGAAACGCTACAGAGCAAATCGAGGTCTTTGATGGGATTTTGGAACGTAGTATTTGAATGTTTTTTGTTTCTGCTTGTGGAAAAAATGCAGTTAAATTCGAATCCGAATTAGGTCGGCTACTTGAAGCTTCAGGCACACAAAAACATAATCACATGACAAAAGATCATTACCTCACTATATTGAAAGGTCCTAACCTAACCTAACCTTCATGTCTCTGCAATAAAAGATGTATCATCAATGTATCGAAAAAAAATCTCCTCTACAATTCTAAATGCCACCACGCCAAAATATACAGAACTAGTCCTGTGCATTTCAAGTTGCGCAAAACTAGTTCTGTGCATTTCAAGATGCGCAAAACTACTTCTGTGCATTTCAAGATACGCAAAACTAGCTCTGCCTATTTGGTAATGCTTAATAGCCGTATAAAATTAATATTTCGGGTTTGGGAAATATTCCTTGCTCAAAACTAGTATTTTTTTCGGGCATTGCCCGAATTCGGGTATTGAGCTTAACATATACATCAGAAAATTCCCTTGGTGTCTGTAAGACAATGTTCGGATGGACTTAAAAAGGTGTGTTATGCCGCCAGGTCTTTCTTCCACAGGTGAACGGACTCATGGACAGCCTATTATCAATACAAGAACTCTTTGAATTTTAAAACCACTCGCCCCCCAACCAGGGTTGCAAAGAACATGTCTTTTTCAATTGAAAACAAGGTGTTTTTTTTGTTTAAAATTGTTTTTTTGTTAAAAAATGTTTAAATAATTTTACAAAAAAACATGTTTAAAACACAAAAAACATGTTTAAAACATAACTTCGTAGATACACCTAGATAATACAGTAACTAACGAGTAGCGAGTAGCAAGCTACTTACTACATTTCCGTCGGATGGGGCTAGGCGTCAAGATTTGTATAGAAAAAAAAGTAGTAAAGAATTTACTTGGGTAAATTCAAACAGCGCTCTCACTGTGGAATTTGTTGGTATAAAAATTTAATTTTTCATTATATCGACAGAACCGGATTTTTCCCGGACTAGTAATCAACAAATTTAACATTTAATCTTTATCATTGGTTAAGTGTAACCAATGGTGTAACCCGCTATCCTCACCGCTATGTGCCATCTATACCCTATTACCTAATACTTTGGACTGGCTTGAGGTCTATTAGATAAGTATCAGCTGACTAAGATCATCTCAGACTTAATTTTTTAGTAGTGGTTTGGACTGGCAATCCTGCAAGGCAGGACTGTCTTAGTAATATTTTTATCTTCATTTTTACATCATTTAAAGCACAATCATCATCAATCAGGCCAGCCGTACTGATATACTTTTTAGAAAGAAACGCCAGGTTTTCCAGGAAAATATAAAATAAGCATAACATAAGAAAACGTTACCAAGAGTCAATTACTCGACATTAGCCATACTTGTACTCAGTACAGGCCTGTAATCTGTCAAAGCTTAAAAATGGTATACAGGGTTGGGATAAAGTATGGAACCAATCAAATAACCTTGGAACGGTAAGAGTGATATTGCTGAAAATTTGCAGGCAAGTGTACTGACGTTTAGTGCATCCGAAGACATTATATTACCTATTAATGTACTTCCGGCTTAACCGGAAGTACCGTCAACTTTTTTAATTTAAATGGGACACCCTGTATATTCTTGCAGATTTTAATTCATCTTTTTTTCCGAATACGTCCATAGTGGGTTTAGCATTAGTTTCTGTAAAAACGGGAAAGATAAGGCTTCTTTATCATTTCAGGTGTTTAAAATGCCGGTCATTCAAAGTCGGTTTTGGCGATCGCGTGAGAACTCGCAAAGAAGTGTGTCAACTTTTAATGATTTACGTCCCGACAGGGGTCCTATAACATGTTTGACGGTGACTAAAAAAAAGATACAAAAAAATTACCTCAAACGGGAAGACCGCAGACCGCCACGAACGAATTTGTGAGACAAATTTTTTAAGAAACAAATACTAAACCCACTATGAACGTATTCGGAAAAAAATGAATTAAAATCTGCAAAAATATACAGGGTGTCTCATTTAAATAAAAAAATTTGACAGTACTTCCGGTTAAACCGGAAGTACATTAACAGCTAATATAATGTCTTCGGATGCACTAGACGTCACTACACTTGCCTGCAAATTTTCAGCAATATAACTCTTTCCGTTCCAAAGTTATTTGCTTGGTTCCATACTTTATCCCAACCCTGTATGTCAAGACTCATTCTGGGGTATTTTCAGTTATTACTAGCCGAACAGCTAATCGCTGTTGACACGTCCAAAGGATCAGGTAAAAGGGTACAATCACCAGCAATATACCATGACTGGCTGAAAGAAGATCCTGTCTGGGAGTCTGGTGCCATGTTATAACAAGAAATGCGGGATTGAGTTGGTTGCATTGGTAGATGGAATGAAAAATCATGTGAAAGTTTGCAATAAGGTCTCTAAGTCTTCATCTGTCTTCTGATTCCGAAAATTTGGTTGCAGGTTGCTCGAAAGCATTGTAAAAGAATGAACCTGAATTCTGACCTGCTGTTTTAAAGTTCTAACTGAAATTATGAATTGAAAAAACTTGTTTAAAACAGGTTCAAATCTAAAAGCAGTTTGAAACAAATCTGTTTAAAACATGTTTTAAGCAAAAGTTTTCTGTTTTAAACATAGCAACCGTGCCCCCAACTACTCCAATTTCACCCCCACCAAAAAAAAAACCTAAACGGCTAAAATCGAAGGTTGAGGAATATTAGAATTAATTTGTTTTTTGATAATTACTCCGTTTATACAGCATTAAACCTCAAGTAAACGCGGCGATTTACTAGCTGCTAGCCGGCTTTTCAAAATTATAGGAACATTACCTACTACGATCCCTTACATACCGCTACCTAAATTTCATCACAGCCCATGCAGCGGTTACTGAGACTAGGAGACTATAAAAACGACCACAGAGAGACAGAATTCGAAATTTTTCGCGATCACAATACGCCTCTCAGCTATCGGTGTGGGAATTAAAAATGCTGTAGCATTATACAGGGTAGTCCAATAAGCGCGCGGTGCTCTCTAGCGGCCATACCGTTTAAACTAGTCGAAAATGTTTCAAATAAAAAACCTTTTTTTTCAAATGCTCTTTATTTGGAAAATAATTTCAAAGATGGCGGACTTCCGGATATACCGGAAGTAGGCATCAACTTCCTTATTTTAAATAGAACACCCTATACATTATTACGTTTTTGAATTCAGCATCCATTTCTAGGTCCAGTTTGTTAACCATTATTTATGTCTACAAAGCCTATTTTCGGAGTTATTTAGCAATTTTTACAAAACTTGGCGTTTGTAGCACTTTACAAGAAAAGTTAATGTCTCGGAGACTAAACGCAATAGAAAGATGCGATTTTCGGTTTTGAAACAAGCAAGAAACGTACTTGTGTCTCAGTAAGACCATTGTTTCAAAAGAACATTAAATCAATAGACTAGCAGTTTTCAAGTCTGAAAAGTTAAAAACGTTAAAAACTTTTTTTTCATATGGGATGGTATGATAAGTTTCACATCGGTGGATGCGAAATTAAATTCTCTTTTGTCTTTTGTCAAAGCACATGTGGGGCTATCTTTGATGATTTTCACGATATTTACGGTTTTGTAATTATGGCGTAGGAACTGGAATAATCGTAGGTGGCGTGGCTCGCAGACGAAATAATTGGCAGGAAACCTTTCATCCAAAGTGTAAGATCTCTGATACTAAAATGTGCTCTCGCTTCATCTAACTGTAACCACATTATTCTTAGAAACTCCAGTGGTGAATTTTCCAACAGGTTTTCCAAATTTTCATTTAGAAAATTTTAGAAAATATTAGTCTAATATGCGGTTTCCAATAATACCACCCCAAGTGCTTAGACTTCATGCTGGTTGTCAACAAACCTCTCAAAATTTGGATTTACGTCGGTATGAAAATGTAAAATATGCCAGTTTACATGGCTGTTAATGATAACGCTGTAGCTACATTTCATAAGAAAGAAAATGAAAGTAGTATTAGAGGTCGAAACACTTTGGATGAAAGGTTTCCTGCCAATTGTTTCGTCTGCGAGCCACGCCACCTACGAACCTACGATTTTTCCAATTTCTACGCAATAATTACAAAACCGTAAATATCTTGAAAACCATCAAAGATAGAACCACATGTGCCTCGATAAAAGTGAAAGAGAATTTAATTTTGCATCCACCGATGTGGAACTTAGCATACCATACCATTTGAAAAAAAAATTTTAACATTTTTATTTTTAACTTTTCAAATTGAAAATTGTTAGTCTATTGATTTAATGTTCTTTTGAAACAATGACCTTACTGAGTTCGTACATTTCTTTCTTGTTTCAAAACCGAAAACCGCATCTTTCTATCGCGTTTAGTTTCCGAGAGACATTAACTTTTCTTATAAAGTACTACAAACGTCAAATTTTGTAAAAATTGCTGAACAACTCCGAAAATAGGCTTCGTAGACATAAATAATGGTGAACAAACTGGACCCAAAAATCGATGCTGAATTCAAAAACGTAATAATACACAAGGTGTTCCATTTAAAATAAGGAAGTTGATGTCTACTTCCGGTATATCCAGAAGTCCGCCATCTAAATGTAGAGCATTTGAAAAGAAAGTTTTTTTATTTAAAAAATTTTCGTCTAATTTAAACGGTATGGCCGCTAGAGAGCACCGCGCGCTTATTATTGGACCACCCTGTATACAGTGTATCAGTTTGGGTGTATGAAAAGGGAATACTCTATTTACAGATATATATTTACACATGCAAACAAGAACGAATAGTAGCTGCTCTTGCTAACGATAAGGACATATCCTTCTTTTTTCGATTGAATGTGCCATATTACACAATAACACCCATATTAGATATATCAGCTTCCTTGAGCCTCTGTCCACCTCCATTCTTGTTTGATAAAATCTGCTGCTCTCTCCCCAATCATGAAAATGGGGGCGTTGGTGTGCCCTGCCACGATGTTCGGCATGACCGAGCCATCCACCACCCTAAGCCCACGTATCCCATGTACCCTCAGTCTGGGATCGACCACAGCGTCCGGGTCGCCCTTCGGACCCATCCGACAAGTGCCCACATGATGGCCCAGTGACGTTGACACATGTCGAATTGCGCAGCTCCAATAGTCATCGCTGCCGAACGGTAGATCGGCGCACTGAGGAAACGGATGTGGATTCAGATGAGTTCCGTATGGACGGAAGTGCTCGGAGTCAGCTATAGATATGGCCTGGAAGAGAATGAATTGTGAGTCAGTTACGATTGATTTTATTTAGTAAATTGTTAATAGTTTATTTCTTAACATAACTACGTTCCAATTAGAGGAAAAAATATTCATAAAAGAACAATAAAGAAATAAAAAAGTGACTTGAAGACATAATGACAAAAATCAAATTAAGGATCGTATACAAAGTAACAAGTCTCATCAGTATACATAAATAACATTAGAAACCAAATAGTACTAATTTATCATTCATACATTCAAAAAAATAGAAATTGAATCAGCAATTATGTACAGGGCGACCTAATAAGAATGAACGCCGGTCATATCTCGGTAACCGTTAATCCCAAACTTCACATCCGTAAAATCATCCATAAACCCCCCGAAGGTCAAATTTTTTGGGAACCATTTTATATAGGAAATCCTCAGAGATATTATGCTGGTTGTTTATTATGCTGTGTTACCTTTAAAAAAAAACATTAATTTTTGCAACTTAATCTTTTTGGCGAACTTTTTTATTTGCTAAGCATCGTTATTAATGTTTTTTTTTTCAACGAAATGCCCGCAATTCTCCACAAGTTATGATTTCAAATAAAACGGACAATAAGATTAACCTGTCAATATGACGCAAAAAATTTTTTTGAGATTTTTTAAAATACTTTCTTGTCGATAATCTGTGGTCTAGTGTCACCCAGTTTCGTTTGTGCACCCTATACTGGGACACCCCGTACATGATACAGCTGGAAATATTTATTTGGAATGGCGCAAGTTAGTGACTTATTGCTGCCCCCCAAGGCATATTACGCTAAATGGAAATTACAAAATCGAGTGGACGTAGGTTTCATATATAAAATATTGTAACTCATTATAGCCACTGTAAATAAATCGAGAAAGTAGCCAACTACGCTTTTTGCACTACTTCATCCTTATTTACAGAATTGGAACATCAAAATGTCTGCAGGATAAAGAACAAATTTTCAATAATTGTAACTTATGCAAAAACTAAACAGCAATAAGTATTATTCAGCGGTTTTTCAAATCCAATCTTTAACCTCTCAAGCATCGAAGCATCTCATTATTGATCAAAGACTTTGGATGACATTTAACGTCTCAAAAATTTGCATACTTTCCTTTAAATAAAGACATCGAGATACTCCAAAATACAGGGTGGCGCAGAAGAAATGCATGTTTTTCATATAAGCATAACATTTTGTCTATCAAAGATATCCATGTTTAAATTTCAGCTAAATCTGTAATACTGTAACTTTTAATTCATGATTGAAAATGATGCCCGTCACGCGTAGTCCTGCTTCGCCGTTGCTAATTGCCAACCGCCCTTGAAAGTTGCGCACGAAAAATCATTTCATCTGGTACTCCTGACATTTCTTGACGAACAGCAGTTTCCACGTCTTTTTACGTATGGGGTTTGTCAGAATACACTTTAGACTTAAGGTAGGTAACACCAAAAAATGTCGCATGCACATGCAGTCAAGTCTGGGGAACGTGAGGCAGTGGCGCTTCTAGAAGTTTTACTGAGGGGGTGGGGGGTAGTTACTTTATGTATAATGTAGTGGGCGCCGCCAAGGAGAGGGGGGGGAGTACAATAAACATCTTATCAAATGAAGATATAATACGACAAGAGATGAATATTTATGAAATAAAAATTTTTCAGCCGCAAAGATGAAATTAAACATTACACAGGTATTTTCCATTTTTTATTATAAGGAAAATTAACAAAACAAAACACATATAACAAAACCAGACTTATTATCAATAATGTAAACAGAAAAATATATTTGAAGGAATAAACATAAAGAGTTAAATTTCAATGCATCTTATTGCATTTTATTTTTAATTAATCAGTTTTGTTCCGTGTTCTGGGGGATGGGGGGGGGGGGGTAATTACCGCCTCTACCCCCCCCCCCCCCTTGGAAGCGCCCTTGACGTGAGATAGCCAAAGAAATATCTGAAATGGTAAACCACATGAGGCTGGAGATATGCAACCGCGAAGCAGGACGAGACTTGACACATTATTTTCCATTATTCATTTATAACTGCACTATTATTACTTCAAGGAGCTGTAATCAAAACCTGTAAATAGGCTGTCCAATTAAGGTGTAACTCTTATTATTATATTATATTATTATATATTATTATAGTTTATTATTTTTCCATAGCATGAAGCCATATTCTGAGATCCCCTTGTAAACAAAAACATCGCCAGCCCCCCCCCCAAATGTGTTATGCCGCTAGGTCTTTCATGCACAGGATAATGGACAGCCTGTAATCAGTACAACAAGTTTTCCAGTTTCAAAACCCCCATCCTCCCAACCACCCCAATTTTACCCCCACCCAATAAAAGGTAAAAAATGATCAGGGATCCCTAAAACACCTAAAAACGAAGTTTGAGCTATTTTTATATTTTTAGTTTTCTGATTATTGCTGCGCTGTTACTGACGCGATTGCTAAAAACCATACGCGTTTTCCATCCACCTTCCTCGCCGCGGTAATAATACCGTGTCAAAATTTCATTAGAATCAATTTAATAGTCCCTCAGCTTCTGAAATAGGCAATGCAATGTTCGGATGGGCCTAAAAAGGTGATTTATGTCGCAAGATCTTCCTTCACAGGTCAGTGGACAGCCTATTATGAATACAAAAATTTTTTCAGTTTTTCAATCCTCCACCCCCAAACATCTCTATTTCATCCCTACCCCAAAAAAAAAGTAGAAAATGATCAGGAACCTCTACAACGCTTAAAAACGAAGTTTGAGCTGTTTTTACATTTTTAGTTTTTTTCATTTCTGCGCCGCCACTGACACAATTTATAAAAACCATACGCATTCCCCATGCTTGCCACGGTAGTAATACTGTCAGACAATTTTACAACCCCCACTCCCCAACCACCCCAAATTTCACCCCCACCAAAAAAAAATGGAAAATGATCAGGAACACCGAAAATGCCTAAAAACGAAGTTTGATGAATATTTGGAATTTTTTGCTTTTTGCTGATAAGTCCGCCGCCCATGCTCTGATCTTCAAAATTATAGCAGCATTACCTACTTCAACCCCACAGCATATTGCTGCCCAAATTTCATCACAATCGATGCAGCGGTTACTGAGATTACGAGGCTAGAAAAACACGACAGACAAACAGACAGACCGACAGACAGATAGACAGACAGACCGAAGGAAATGAGTGTCGTGGATTTTCGTTATGTAGATATGATAAAACGTGCAAAAAGCGTATTATCATTGATTAAAGTATTTAGTAAATGTGTTAATCAATGATATTATCTCAAAATCGAAAATTTTCGCGATCACAATACTCCCCTCACCTATTGGTGTGGGAAGGTAAAGATAATAGTTCCATTTGAAAAAATTAGGTTCATAGTTATTATGCTTTCCTGAAACACACCGGATACTTCAAAATATTTTTAGGATATACGTTTTTAACAACCCAATAACTTTTGCATTTGACATGTTCTTCAACCACGTATACCTTGCGAGATATTGAAGAATTACACAATAAATGGACACCCAATATACAAAATGTTTGCTTACATGAAAAACATGCGTTTTGTCTGCGCCACCCTGTTCAAGTGAACAGTCAATTGCTGTGAAAGCTTATAAAACAGTGTTCATATAGCTAATATCATTTAATTCTATTGTGCTTCACAGGCCCTCTAATAGAAACTACATATATTTCAAGATAAACTTTATTGACATTTCAGCCACCTTCATCAAAGCTATAATTTTACATAAGTGACATTAACAAAAATTAATTTTTACTCCCAACCCTAAATAATCACACTTTTTCCACTCCATATCATTTGAAGCAAATAAAAACGTAATTAGTTTACACAACAAAAATCCCTCATGACTGGACCAATGATTAAAGGTAATGAAAATGTATTTCTAATTATTCCACTTTGGTGAAAGCAAACCGCTTGCTTCTTCCTCCAGGTCATTGTCATTAACACTGCTAAGGCAATTATTTAATTCGATTATGACCTTCCAGTTTAGCCTGATTTTGGCCTAGATTCATTCACGTCAATGTTACGTATAGTTACGTACATATATTTAAATAGTAATTTGAGTGGCAAACAATATTATGTGGCACTCACAAGGTGTTTAGCAAAATACGGTAAACAGATAAATACATATTAATTATGTATCTGAAATTATATTTATTACATACGAGGTGTTTGGCAAAAGGTTAGCCAAACTTCGTGGGCGTACAGATCAGCGCATTTCGAAGATATTTTATTTATTAAATAGGCCTGTGTCCTGTGTAATACTTTATTTTACTTCCCACACCGATAGGTGAGGGGAATATTGTGATCGCGAAAATTTTCGATTTTGAGATAATACGCTTTTTGGGCGTTTTGTGATGTCTACATAACGAAAATCCACGTCACTCATCTCCGTCGGTCTGTCTGTCAGTCTGCCTGATTATTTTCTACCTTTATTGGTGACTGAGGGTGAAATTGGGGTGGTTGGCGGGTTGTAAAACTGAAAAGTTTGTAGTTCCTATTGATAATTGATCTGTGAAGGAAAGGTCTAGCGGCACAAGACAATTTTTGGGGAGAGGGGGAGGGGGGCGATGATTTGGTTGCAAGGAGATGCCAGCCTAAAGCTCCATACTATGGGAAAATAATAAACTGGTATCACCGTAATGTGTGGGAAGTACTGAGCCAATCAACTTGACTTCATTTCTTTAATGCATTTTTCAAACTTATGTTTTGTGTGTTTTTGATATGTAGGGTATCCTTTCTCAATTGTAGTAATAATTAGTCACAAATACTACTGAAATGAGCTGACATTGCTATCAAATGAATTGAAACAAACTAGCGAGGTTAATTTCAACTTGATGTAGAAAAATGTAGTCAAGTTGATTGACTCAGTACTTCCCACACCCATATCGGAATGTTCCGATGATATCAGTTTTGTTATTTTCCCATAGCATCAAGCTATAGTCTAGATGTCCTTGCAGCCAAATTATCGCTGGCCCGACCGCAAAACAGTGTTTTATTCTACTAGGTACTTCTTTCACAGGCAATGGACAATCTATCATGAGTACAACAAATGTTTAAGTTTTATACCCCCCCCCCCCCGAACCACTCTAACCTCACCCCCACCCAAAAAAAAGCAGAAAATGATCAGGAACCCCTAAAACGCCTAAAAACGAAGTTTGAGCTGTTTTCATATTTTTGGTTTTTTTAATATTGCTGCGCCGCCACTGAGACGATTTTTAAAAATCAGACGTATTTTCCATCCTCGCCAAAGTAGTAATACTGCGCCGAAATTTCATGAACTTTAATTCAGCAGTTTACACATTATAAAATACAGATCGATCTAAAGCAATACTCGTATGTATACATCGGAAAATTCTCTAAGTCCCTTGGTTCCTGTAATAGACAATAAGGCAATGTTCGGATGGACCTAAAAAAGTGTACTATACCGCCAGGTCTTTCTCTCTCAGGTCAGTGGACAGCCTACTATGATTACAACAAATTTTTTAGCTTAACAACCCCCCACCCCCCAACCACCCCAATTTTACTCCCACCCAAAAAGCGCCTAAAACGAAGTTTGAGGAATATTTAAATTTTTTCGTTTTTTGCTAATTACTGCGCCGCCCATGCACCGATTTTCAAGACTGTAGCAATATTACCTACTACGACCCCACACCATATCTCTACCCAAGTTTCATAAAAAGCCATGCAGCGGTTTTGAGATCAGGAGGCTAGAAAAAAGCCAATAGACAGACCGACAGACCGACAGACAGATCGACGGAAATGAGTGACGTGGATTTTCGTTATGTAGGCATCATAAAACGCCCAAAAAGTATATTATCTCAAAATCGATAATTTTCACGATCACAGTACTCCCCTCATCGGTGTGGGAAGTAAAAATAAATAAATGCGAAAAGGCTTATTAATATTGTTTGTCATTGGATGGTATGTGTATCACCAAGCTCAGGTAACTTGTCAAAATTAACGTCATTAAGGAGGCATGCAGCCAAGACATTATTTGAAATTTCAAAATTATAAATTTAGTTCAAAGTCCGCTCCTCTGATTCTAATACATCGTCGTCGGATTTCGACCGTAGTCCTGCGGAGCCGCATCTCTTCACTCACTGTCACAAAAGCTGCATCAATTATTTGAACCACGTGACTTGCTCGAAATAAACATGCTAAATTCGAGCACCCTCAAGAAGAGACAGTCGTGCGATTAAATGGAAATGCGTCAGTTTCAAGAGCATGCTAATTTTGATGCCATTTATGAGCATGTGTGTCTGTGCCTTCAAGTCAGGGGATCGTAGAGACCATGCGATGGGATCCAATCTCTCGATCCACGTATGGAGAAAAGTGTTGTACAGGTACTTAATAAACCAATGTCATAAAAAGAAATTAGGGACGTTTAGGGCACAGCTCTATTGATAAAATATCTTCGAAATGGGCTTGTCTATACGCCCTTGAAGTTTGCATACCATAAGCATATAATTCTTGGAGTCAATCGAAAATATTGTATGACATGGATTTTCAGATGTAGAATAAACCGTATGAACTGAAATACTTGGATAGCTGATTTACAATATAAAATTAATACAGTATTTGTCTTAAAATGAGAAACCGTAGTAACTTGATATTATTAATATTAGTCTGATATTACTCAAGGGCACTATAACAGATCGATTTTTATTTTCTATGGAACGAAGGAGTATAAAACTTATCTTAATATAATTTATTCTAAATTACCATATCACTTTATGCTTGCTGTAATTCATTACCATGCATACTGCGTGAAAATTTGTATTTCTATAATTAGTGGTCGCATTCTGTAATTGATCTTTAAGTATCCCAAATGTAATAAATAAAATAAAACCGATGGCCCTTTCATGTTTGACGACGAGATATTGAGATATTTTAGGTATCACAAAGGCAATTGAAGATTGCTTTCAAGAGTGAAATTTTATTTTAAATGAAAATGGAAGGTACACTTTGAAGAAGAAGCACAAGTATTATGGACAAGTGCAGCTAGGCATGGCCGTACTAAATTTAAGCAAATGTTATGTGTGTTTATATGCAAGCTATGATGGTAGCTGTGAAATTCTAACTGTTTACTTTGACTATGATTTTACAAAAACAATGTTAATGAAAATCAAAAGAAACTATTTTTCTGAAATATTATATATAATATGTGACCAAATAATAGATGGCTAATTTCTTAGTCTACAATAGCATTGTTTCATTTTCAAACCAGAAATTATAAATGTGTATAAGAATCATACTGAATAAAAACGTTTTGAGAATAAAAAAAATGTATTTACATAAACATACAATATAGTAGTCAAAAAAAAAATTAAAAAACAATTAATCAGAGTAACTTAATTATAAACTAATTCAAATGTGCTCATAAAAATCTTTCGTCAGATAATATAGGGGTTATGCTACAGATAATTAAAAATATTCCATCAATTTTTGAAACTAATGACCATTGCAACCTTCCACTAATAATTTTAAAAAATTTTAATCTCTGATTGGAGATCTTTCAATGTGCACTTGAGCTGCAGCAATCTCTTTATTAGCTGTAGCTTTCTGGTTTTTGAAAATGGGGGGTCTTATTAAGCCAATTCTATACATTACACATAAATCATCAATAAGATAACCTTTATCTACCATAATTGAATCTCTAGTAAGAGATAAGTTTTTGATAAAATCACTTTCTTCAAAAATCAATTTGATGCCCTACCACCATAAGACCTACTAATAAAAGTGATTATACCCCCAGGAGATACACCAGTCTTGAATTTAATTGTTGTAGATTTTTTATATTGTGAATCAAATTTTACTCTATAACATAGGCAGCTTGGTCTTTGCATAAATATTTCTAGGCAATCCAAAACAGCTTTACAATTTTGAAAACATCTTGGCGAGTTTTCTACTGAAGGAAAATAAATGAAATGAAGAACCTGACACAGTTAGAAAATCAAAAAATATGTTTTGCACAGCAGACCCGATATATTGAATAATGCACCCAAAGTAACATAACTCGAGTCCAATTTTAATTTTGTCATTGTAAGAAGAACTCTTTCTCTCACATTGAGACGATGTGTCCTTAAATCAATTATACAAGATTCATTTATCATATTCACAACACAATCAAGTATTTGAAAGTTATTAATGCCTGTAAAACTTTTTGAGGCAGCATTTGTTTTCAGCAGATCACTCAATGTATTAATTCTATCAGTATTAACTTGCACTTCTGAATCTTGCACTTTTCTGCTTTGTAAAAATATCTGGTGTAGACCTTAGTAATTGCACAAAGTTTGCTGCAGCTTGAACATTTACTTCAAAATCACATTCTTGAGGATCTTCATTTTTGCTTGTGCATGGACCTCTATCTCTCCTTTTATATCTATCAGTTCGATCAGATGAGGTTTTGGAAAACCCACTGTACTAACAGGAAGCTTTTGTGAAGGTTTAAAATTCGACCTCTCTGCGTGGTTAAACCTACAATAAAAGATAAATACATATTCCTTCATTATTTAGAGAGAAGAAATATTAATCTATATGGATTTTTCAAATCACTGACAGTAATCTCAGTCAGTTATTACCTTTGTTAAAATGAAGAGAGCACACTTTCATAGATTTGGACACCTGTTTGCCAATTTTTAGTTTCAAGATCGAAGCTTTTCTTTGGTCCATTAAATACTTCCCCATCTCATTTTCTATATAAACCTGCCTAGCATTTGCCTCAGAAAATCTATGAAAGGTTAATTTTCTTTCAGTATCTTTCTTGGCCAAAGAATTACACTGTGGTACACAACAATAATCGTTATTAGACGCCATGTTCAGGATGATCAGAATGGTTGGTAGTTTCTGTATTGAAAAATACAATATGTAACAGTAAATAATAAGGAGTAAAGCCTAAAATAATTAACCGAAAAGCTAAAATAATAGTTGATGGTAAATACAGAACATTGTAAACAAAGGAAAAGGATATAAAATTTATAAAAAGTTAGGTTAGGATGTTAGGAAATAATCTGTCAGAAACAGTTCACTAGAGAGCTCTTGAAATGTCAATAGTGGTGCCATCCAGCGGGCAATGGAATATGTTGTCTTTCTCTCTAAGCCTTGTTGCCATATTCAGCATTTCATGTACAGGGACGCATTAAGGTTGTATAGCAGTAAAGGTAACGCTCTGTATAAGACTTTGGAAAAAATAAGAAAAACTGTAAAATACCGTATTTTCCGCTGTGCTCCAACCATTGAAACAAAGTGGAAAAAAAGATGGTCAAAATTTGAAATTCAAGTTAAAACTGCATTAGAACGTCATATAATTATCATACCTGTATCAACAAAAGTCGCATAAATTTATGTTCATATTTTATATAGGCATATTTGATTCAGGATACTAAAGAGCCAAATCATAACGCTTTATAAAACACATTCCTAGAATAAAAACAGAGCTGAAGAAGCACGTAAAAAGTAATTATGTAGAGCACTTTGAGGGCACTTCATCCGAGTCTGAGTATGAGTCTTCAGAGCAAATATCTAGTTCCGAGTAGCGAAATAAGAGAATTATTTTGTGAATTATATGTCGAATACTAATTGATATTATAACGCAAACTCTGCGATAGAAAGATTTTCTGCAGTTGACCGCAATGAGAATATACTTATTTGCGAATATTTTTAATGAGAAACAATTTTTCCGGAAATTTTGAATCACTATGCTTGACCCAAAATTTTATTGCACATAATACTTGTCTGCTCACCATCTTAATTCCTTCTACCATAGTAGCGACATCTTCTTTCCTCTCGTAGTAGTTAGGGTAGATCAGAGGCCAATGGAATGGATTTGAGTCCTTCAGCGTGACCCTTCCTCGACTTTTTGGTCGCATCAGCACCAGTGCAATTCCAAAAGCCGGCTTGTTTATGATAGGTCCATAAACTGCGTTGAAGAACCGATCAGGGATCTCCAGTAACTTCCTGAAGCTGCCAAAGACATCGCCATTCAATGCTCCAGCGCCCAGAACCAGCTCTATGTCTGGATAGTCATCGGTGGTGTTTGGAGATAGTTTTGTTTTAACGAAAGCCAGAGCTTCAGCACCTCCAGGCAAAGTGTAAGGACCCGTCCCTACGAAAAGTAGTAGTCAAGTAGATTCACTCGGTTCATCTCGAGCGTTATTGCCATTTCTAAATTGGATTCCATATTGAATTCTATACAGGATGTCCGGATATTCGACCGACAACGTTTTTCAGGTGATAGATCTCACATTTTTATGAATATTGACATATGAACATGGAGTATTAAAATGATTAATTTTCAAGATATAGTGTGTCAAAGGTTTACTTTTATTTTCGTTTTTTCTCAATTAATAATAAGATTATCTCGAAAACGGTTACCTCTGGAGACTAAAGACCTTCATTACGAAAAACATATTGATGAAACGATTTTTTTAATATTGATGTACCAACCCAGATAAAATGTTTTGTTATTTATTCTATTGATAATAGTAGAAACGTGGTTGAATTTGGATTTCTCGCCTTAGAAAACGCCTTGAGACATAATTTCAGATCCTTGTGCCATTTTATTGTGGAATAATTGAGAAAATACGAAAATAAAACTAAAACTTTGACAGCCTGTATCTTGAAAATTAAGCATTTTAAGGCTTCATGTTCCTATCTCAATGTTCATAAAAAATGTGAGGTCTATCACCTGTCAAGCGTTGTCGGAATATCCGGACACCCTATATACGGTCAGAAATTAAAACAAGGGAAGAGTAAAAAAAGTATTTTTATATGCTCAGATATCGATGGTGCAAAAAAACAGGAAATATCAATGTTTCAGGAAAGATTGACTCGGTTCTTTCCGAGCATTGTCATTTCCAGATTGGATCCCATATTTGAAGTTGAAAAAAGGCAAGATCATAAAGGTATTTTGATATGCCCGGATATCGTAAATTCAAAATTTTTCAGAAAAGGTGACATTCAAATGATTGATCACAAATTAAACTGGTTTTATTTAGGCTTTGTTTGACGGGAGGCTGACCATAAAAAAAAATTTAAGGGTTTTTAGGGCTTTTCTCTATGATGGGGTATATGTATGTATATAGGTCCAAAATGGATGTAAATTTCAAAAAATCATCAACAAAACTTTCATGCACGGCTAACTTTATTTTCATCAATACTTTCTGAGAAAATGAAAATATACTTTTAAGTACAGCAACGTATCTTATGCTTGTCTTTTGACCAAACAGCGCTCTCTGCCCACTTTATTAACAATAGGGTACTTGCAGAAAAAATATAATGTCGTTTACGCGCTCCTTAGAGCCTAGTAAACATGACAAAATCACTTGTTTGGTTTTTTGGAATCGGCTGTGAGAGATATTCCAAAAATTATTTCAAATGCCGGAAAATGCCGCGCAAACAACCTCTGACGTCAGTGATATCCTATAGTGATAAGATGTAAAGTGTCGATATTCGATATCGATAGCCAGTGCTAACCTAACATTTTGACATTGATCATTATAACCACAAAACTCAGTCACACACAAAAGTACAAAAGTCAAAAGAATGAAAGTTAGGCTAGATTACTAATTCACTTTGTAGGGATGGGCTTGAATTAGATTCTATCTTTGGATTCATTCATAATGGGATGCGCCGAAATAAAATGATGGCTTCGATTAATTGCGAATCTCGGTCACAAACAGGATGAACTGTGATACCTATCAGATATAAAAATGTATTGCAACGAAAATGCTAGTGGGTTAATTGCCTGTTTCAAATATGTTTAAGTATCAATAAATTGAGTCGCATTGTTAAAGAATTCCGATCATCTCTAGTTTGCAGTTGAATCTAACTGACCTGCGCTGTAGCAGTATCGATTGTCGATATCGATAAGATGCCTGTGACAAATATCTTTTTTTGACCGTCATGCGTCAGTAAAATCATGTTTTTTGTTTCCTACTGCTTATTGATATGGTTTTCTTTACGCTATGTATACTCCCGAGACGATTTCACGACCTCTGCAAGTGCCCTATTCTCAAAGCACAAAATTTATGAAAAAACAGTTATTTTTTAAAACTGACGTAACAAAAAAATGATGTTATTGTAATTTATTTTTCAAAATGATTAAATAAGGTCAAAAATAAGCACACTATACTAGAAGCAGGAAAATTTCAGATGCACCATCAGTCTTTTCAAAGTACGTGATAACATTATTATTTTTTCATAAATTGTGTATGGATACCTCAATACAGCTGCTGAGGCACGCAAAGCACTAATATAAGTATTTTAAAATGCTTTAAACCAAGGTATTCGTAACTTTACTAGGGAAGCGTTATGAATTAGATAGCAATTTTTTGTTGTTGTTATAGGTCATCCAGACTTAAATAAACTATCTAATTCTACCTTTCGTTGTCCCTTTATCTTTGTTATTTTATTATTTATTTTGTAACAGTTCAGCTACAGTTAAGTGATTAGGAACAATTTAAGTTAATTTACTGCCTGTATATGAAACATTGCTGCAATATAGTTGAAAAGTATGTAAGTAGTTTTTCAACCTAATTATGAATTAAACATATTTACCTCTTACCAGGTAGTTGTAAATATCTATGGGATTCTGGACAGTCAGATCAGAAACAGTAACGCTCTGATTCACCAAAAAAGCCAGCGTCGACATCGCAACGTGATCTTGAAAATTATAACCCACTTTGAGATCTTGTACCACAGGAATTTTGACTCTTTCCAGATCTTCCCTTGGACCGATTCCTGACAGCATCAAAAGATGCGGGCTATTGATTGCACCGGCGCTTAGTATCACCTCCTTCCTTACTTTAATTTTGTATTTTCGCTTGTTTTTCCAAAACTCGACTCCGTACGCTCGTTTTGAAGTACCATCTATGAGAATTTTTGTAGCTCTGCTGTTCTTTGAAACATGTAGATTTTGTCTCTCTTGGATGGGCTTTAAAAAAGCCTTTGCTGCGCTACACCTTCTACCGTTCTTCATCGTTGCCTGTACCTTCGAGAAACCTAAAAACAACGGAATAAATTCTTGAAATGTCACAGTGATTGAAAGAAAATAGCATCAAATACATTGGCCAGGTACCTCAAAATCATTTTTGACTTTATTACTAGGGAACCATTTCTCTTCGGCAAGCAAATAGAAGCAGCCAGAGGAGCGAAATACCTGGGTACTAAGATAGACGATAGAACTTGGAGCAGTCAGATAGAAAACCAAGAGTTCGAGACACTGAGATCCCATACAAAGTCAAATTTGTGTGACAGATCGGAATGGGCTCTAGGTGCAAAGGAGCGGTGTAAACATTGAAAGATCGGAAGATCCGATCGTTGGGAAAGATCGTTCTGTATAATATACGGACCATGAGGTAAGTTACTACAATCGCTTATATGCCAGCCTTTGAATATTGTTTTTTGTGTTTAGCAGCATCGACTACTGTGGTCATTAGCTGCGTAGTATTGCTGATTAGATATTAATCAGTCATACATCTCAGGCTTGATTTAATGGTTACTGAGATTGGTGTTGGGGTAAGTAGTATAACACTTTACAGTTTAAATTTTCCAATATAGTCCTATGACTTTCAGGTACAGAAGGTCGGTACTGTAATTCTGCGATAGAGTCAGACATTGTTTCAGGTCGTTGGGGATACCAAGCTGTCTACGTTGTGTACTATATTGTTGACATTCAATAAAAATAATGGCAGACTGTAATGGCAGTCTTGCATGTTTCACACATGGGGGATCATGACCAAGAAGGAGGTACGCATGTGTTAGTGCAGTGTGCCCAATTCTCAGACGCTGTAAACGTATCCGTCCATTGCGGGATAGTGGGGTATTAGGAGTCCAGCGTCCAATCCTGGGTTAAAGCCTACGTAGCTGGGTGTCCGTTCCCTCCCACAGGTGCTGCCATTTTCGTTTCATTACTGTATTAATCAGTAGTTTCTGTTCTGAAACCTTGATGAATATTTAAAGAGGGCTCTTGCGGATTCACTCCTGATACCAATGTACATTAGTTTCTCATGGGACACTCATGGAGATCGGCAACATGAATCAATCAGTATAGTAGTAGACTGCTCAAGCTTTAGCAATTGAAAAGACATTAGTTTGGTGTTTGAACAATAGCGTGAAAAAATTCTGTTAGTATTTAAAGCAGTTAAAGGTAATCCATATAAACGGCAAGTCTCAAACTTAGACAGCTAGTGCAAGAACTAACAAAAAATTACACATTACATTCATATGTATAGGATACAAGGCAGATCTGGTAGCAAATGATGCAGTGAATTTAACTACCCTCAGTGGTGGAATATCAAATTTGAAAGACATTTTCAATTTCTTTAAAATGCCTAGGAAACAACATTGGAAAGGAATGCGGAAAAACTCTGCAAAATAGAAGTCAATATTTTCTCCTATTCTCAAATTTATCCAAAACATGCCATATATACAGTGCTTTTCTTTGATGTCTCCCCCCTTCATATTTTGAAAGGGTCAACTAAAAAAATTGAAACTTGGGATAATGAAATTGATGCATTAATACTATATTTTGGAGTAAAATTGACAGATGAAGCTTGCAAGATGGCGGCTCGGTGCCATATTAAAAAAAATAAGTTGAATTGGATTGTCCTGTGACACATCTTCTCCTAACGAATCCTTCATAACCCTGAAATATGAAGTCAATATCTTCATCTCCTACAAAATGGCGGAACATCTAAGAATTACCTCAGATAAACACGTTCCACCATTTTGTAGGAGATGAAGATATTGACTTCGTACTTTAGGGTTGTGAAGGATTTGTCAGGAGCTTCAAATGGCAAATGACAAGCCCCCCCTTCCAATTTGATTTTTCTTCAAGATGACGCCGAATCGCTATCTTGCAGGTTTCTTCTGTTAATTTTACTTCAGAACATAGTATTAATGCATCAATTTCATTATCCCACGTTACAATTTTTTTAATTGACCCTCCCAAAAAACAAAAGGCGGGAGACATTAAAGAAAAGCACCGTATAAATAGATTACCATGTAAAAAGAAATACAGCTCAAGCACAACGACATTTAGACTAGAACATTGTGATGACGATCATCTCATTGCTAATTTGGTTCTGTCTTCAAGGCTTAATAAGAAAAGTACACTCTCATTTATCTAATTTTGATGTAACATACCTTCTAGATCTTGAATAATGTTACTGATGTAATAAACTTATTAAAGTTTTGAATTTTTTTGGAACATTTTCTAGTATTTGGGTATCGACATGTTATGTTATTGAAAAGAAAAAAAAATGTCTTTCAAAAAAGCCCAATAAAAGGGTACCTTGCTATTAAAAGAAATCAATTCCTTTTCGTTGCTTATTTATTTTCTGAAACAAAAACAACTGAATACTGCCGTATTGTGGGAAATACAATCTAAAACAACTTTTATATAAGTAAATATACAACCATTATATGACATATATCCTATATTCCATACATAATAGGTATGGGTATATCGCAGACTAATCCACTTGTTGTTCTAAAGAATAATTATGATTACCACCAACTGGCATGCATTATGTTCAGCTATTTTATCCAATGTCGGAAAAACAGCAGTTTTATTCATATCCTCAAATTATCCTATTCGCTACAAACTATAGGTCATGGTGTCGCAACCTGAAAGAGCTGGGTTGCCACTAATGATATCGTAATTACGAATTTAAGAAATTTGATACATCATGGGTGTGTGGTCACGTATTATGAAACTGCACCAAAATTAAGTAACATGAAGTAACATGATTAAGTAGCTGCCGAAAATTAGTCAACGTTGCCTACGACTACGGAGATACGATCTATATGACCCATGCTATTTAGGCGCTTCTCATTATTGCAGCAATGGAAAATTTAATGTAGTTTATAGTAATCAAGCACTAACAGACACTTATAGTAGAAGATCCGAATATAAGACGACCTTCACCGAACTGGTTAATGGATGAAAAGCATTTTATATTAAATCTAATATGTTGAAAAACATATCGCGACTGGGTTGGCTGAAAAATTTCAGTCCAGGGTATGATTAATTAAATATTGAAAAATTAATTTTTTTTAAACATTTCACTGGTTTGGTTAATAGACAAATCACATACCACAAGCCCATAGAATATGCAAACGTTAGGTTGGCTACGTTTTTCCCGTCCCAACTATAGGGTAGGCAGGTATAAACAGGTAAATCAATAATAGTAATTTACACCGGTGTGGTTAATGCATGAAACTTATATCAGAATAAAGATAATTTTATTGCAAACAGGTCGATATAGGGTTGTCTGCAAAAAATCAGTCTGGAATTCCGGTTGTTGAATTTTAAAGATCAAAATATTGCTGCTAGTGAATACGTGCGCCATAGAGGTCCGAGCGAACTATCCCGTGTATTAACAAAGGACGCAGCATAGCAGCTGCGTGTAGCTCGGCCATTGAATGAAAGAGAGTGCGCATGTCATGTGTCCTTGAAATTGAAATGATTTATTTGAATAAAACATAATCAAAAATGTATAAATTTATGAATCTTCCATGTCATTATTTCACAATTAAAAAAATGTAAAAGATGTATTTATCAAGATAGTTTTGAAGATTAAATTATTATGAACTTACCGTATTCTCACCAAGAAAGTTATTAAACTCTCCATTATGATTTTTACCCAAAGCACTTTTTTGTAGCACGTGGTATGACAATCTACAAATCGAGTGATGCATTGGTTAACTCAACGCCACTGTATTTAAATTTTTTTCACGAAAATTTAATTTCAACGAAGAGTTTTTATACGTTTCATCGCTAAAATCAATAACATCATCGTCCAAATTGCATAGAAAACACTTTTTAGCCATTTTTTATCACAATTTAATGTTTATAAATAACAATAATCATGACACACACATGACATGCGCACTCTGTTTCATTCAATGGCCGAGCTACACGCAGCTGCTATGCTGCGTCTTTTGTTAATACACGGGATAGTTCGCTCGGACCTCTCTGGCGCACGTATTCACTGGCTGCAATATTTTGATCTTTAAAATTCGACAACCGGAATTCCAGACTGATATTTTGCAGACAACCCTATATCGACCTGTTTGCACTAGAATCCACAAGATTCTCGCCAGAGACCTGGGGCGGGGAGTCGGGTCTCTAAAAAGACCAGCCGGTACGTATACAAACTCTGCCAAGGAAAGGTGAGGGATTTTATTACAGAAGCACTTCCCAGGTAGCCAGATTCTGGAGAACATGCATGCACCCACACTTCCTCAACAGGGACGTAATAATCACCCAACCAGGGAGGACTGGAGAAATGCAGTCACTATAGTTTCTCCAAATGTAGTGAGTTGGGCGATACAATCCTTCCCACCATACAATTCACCTGGAGAGGATGGCATATTTTCCTGCTCTTCCGCAAAGAGATCAGAACATAATAATGCCCGTCCTGGTGAACATCTTTAGAGCAAGCCTGGCTTGGAGTTATATTCCGCTAGGGTGGACGTTAGGAAGAACTGTCTTCATACAGAAGGCGGGTAGAGTGGATACGTCTCTTCCCAATACATTCCGTCCTATCTGCCTAACATCTTTCTTCTTGAAAGAATCGTGGATAAACACATTAGGGAGAGACATTACGGTTAATACCGTCAAATCCTCACCAATACGCATACACGGCACGGCAGGTAAATTAACGGACCTTGCCTTGCACAACCTAGTGAACAAAATCGATTATTCTTTAAAAAACAAAGAAATCGCGTTGGGTTGCCTTTCTAGACATTAAGGAGCGTTCAACAATGCACTCACTCAATCGCTACAAGTAGCCCTTGCAAAAAGAGGCGTGGAGAAGGTCACATGTGACTTGTATGTTAGCTAACAGGAATGTCGTAAAATCATAGCATGGTGAGCCGATTAGGTTGAGGCCCGCCAGTGAATGTCCCAGGAGGGAGTGCTTTCGCCCTCTTGTGGGCCATCCTGGTGGATGACCCGCTGAACGAGCTCTCTATTTAAGGTGTGGACGTTCAGTGTTACGTCAGAGGGAAGTATGAAAAGACTATCTCTGAACTTTTTCAACAAGCGTTGAACACAACCGACAGCTGGTGCAGGAAGAAACAAATGTCGATAAACCCCCAACAAAACCGTTGTAGTTCCGTTTACTAAAAAACGGAGACTAGACAAGCTTCGCTTATATAAAACAGCGGTAGAGTCAATCCTGCTCGTAGAGGAGGTGAAGTATCTTCTTATATTGGACAAATGACTCACTTTTAACTCCCATCTGGATAATAGAATTGAAAGGGCCCGACTTGCCTCTGGACACTCAGAAGGATTTACGGCAAATCTTGGGGCGTTAGTCCTAAACTGATTTACTGGATATAAATCAGATGATAGTAAAACCAATGGTAGTATATGCTGTTGTCTGGTAAAAGAAATGCTTATAACGGACAACTGGAGTCAGGCTGGCGGCTGTGCAACGCACCGCCTATTTGTCTATTACCGGAGCCATGTCTACTACAAAAAGCCTGGCCATGGAGGCTCTTCTAAATTTAACCCCTCTACACATTGAGGTAGATAGAGTTGCCAGAATGGCCGCCTACAGACTGCTATGAACAGGTAGACAGCACAAAACGGAACTAGGACCAGACACAACGGGTATCATGGGTGAAATTACCCATCACCACATACTCGGAATGGCCTCGGACTCGATGGTTCAACGCCCTTTCCCCAGGAAGGGACGAAAGGAAGAGAAGTGATGGCTTCACGTCACCCTCCGATCTTGCGCTATTCACTGATGGCACCAAGTCTGAACTGGGGACAGGAGCGGGCATAGTTGGTAGTTGGTACCAATCCAAGAGTTGAAATTTCAGTAAACCTTGAGAGGTATACCACGGTCTTCTAAGCAAAAATGATAGCCACAGAACTGGGAGTCGGAGAACTTTTTTTTTTATGGTCGGCCTCCCGCAAAGGCTGAAAGCCTATGGCGCTGTAGAAGCGCTGCGAGAGGATAAGTGTCGGTTCACGTTAGATTTGAAACGCTGCAGGCTGTAGCCGTCGGGAAACAAATTCCCTGGCAGCTGATTCCACAGCGTCGAGGTTCTCCAAAAGAAGGAATGCTGGAGGAGGCCGGTTCGAGGAGTAAGGACCTCGACCTGGTAAGGATGAGCTCGCAGAGCCTTGTTAGTGTTCCTGGTTCGGACGGCCTGTGGTTTTATTATCTGGGAGAGCTGACTCGAACATCTTCCGTGATAGAATCTGTAGAACAGGGATAGGTCAGCCGCCCTCCTTCGATGCTCCAGGCTGTGGCGGCCCTTTGTGTGGTTAGGCGTATCGATTAATCTAATTGCTCTTTCCTGGATAGTGTCCAGAAGCTTTAGATAGTGCTGCGGAGCGCATCCCCACACATGGGAGCAGTACTCCAGCGATAGTCGGATCTGTGCCTTGTAGAGTAGCAGCAGTTGCTCTGGTATATACAACTACCTACAGCGGAACAAAACTCCAAGCTTCTGGATTGCCGTTTTAGCAACACTGACGACGTGGTCGTGCCAGGACATGTTATTGTTGATGTTGATTCCCAAGAGCTTGACGGAAGGTGATTCGACTACGGGGTGACCCTCCATTTCCACGGTTGGTAAGTTGGCTAATCAAAATGCTCCCGACAAATAAACCTTCAAAAATCCTTTCGGATACTCAGGCTGCCCTGAAAGCACTGAGCTCCAAACGGGTTGAATCAAGACTCGTATGGAACTGCATACATCTCAACGAACTCGGAACAGGGAACAAGGTAACCTTATTTTGGGTTCCAGGTCACAGCGGAGTGGAAGGCAATGTATTGGCCGACGCGCTCGCAAGAGGAGGAACTGAATCTGTGTTCATAGGACCGGAGCCATTTGCGGGTATTGCAAAAAGCACCGCTAGGAAAACCATCTCAGATTGGGCAGAGAGGAAAGCACTCTTGCACTGGCCAGATACATCAGGGCTACTGCACTCGAAGGCATTCATAAAATACCCCTCTAGTCAGCCCTCTCCCCCGAAGATCATAGAATGATCTCCGGATTCAAGTTGGTCCGTTGACGGGACATTGTCGTCTGAGCAACCACATGCGGAAGTTGGGTCTTTAACAAACATCAGACTGTCGTTTCTGCTATGTGAGGGACGAAACACTAGAGCATATCATGCGCTCCTCTCCAGTACTGGAGAGAGATAGGTTCCAGACTTTTGGACTTCTATCACGATCACCGCCTTCGTTAAGAGATGTGGATTGTACTGTGAACTCTAAACAGGTGTGAGCCACAATAGACACAATGGAGTCGCAGTGGAAGGAGGCATAATCTCCCCACTCACTTTCAGCCTAACCTAACCTAAGGGGGACAACTTCCTAACTAAAGACTACTTCACCCCTTGTACCTTTTGGCCCCCAGGATCATCTGCTTAAACATTTTAAATGAGAAGGGAAATCGAGTAATACCTTATTTCAAATGTATGTTGAAGTCCTTTATTTTGGCGTTTTATTCTTTAAAATCGGTCAATTCATTTTCGAGAAGATTAGAACCTTTATGTATCTTAACTTGTTCAAACAGAATACAAAAACATACGAAGATATCACCTTTTAATTAAGGATTAAGCGACTTACCTGTAAGGAAGTTCAATCCGAATTATACGAGATTGGTCACATCCAAATAGAACCACCATGTAGTATACCTCTTAGCACCGCTGAGTACGCCAGTGTTTAGATAAAACGTAATCTCCCTCCCTAGTCCCCCGGTCCTCACGCCTGCCCCTGTATGGTCATTATACTTCGAAGCTGGTTATGATCGCAAAGGGGTTGGGGATGTACATTGAATTGAGCTGTGGTAAGGCATCTCAAAAGTAGAATACAGAGTGGGAGGGTGTTTGGTTCCATTTGGATGTGACCAATCTCGTATAATTCGGATTGAACTTCCTTACAGGTAAGTCGCTTAATCCTTAATTATACTTCGATTGGTCACATCCAAATAGAACCACCATGTAGATGTTTAGAGATAGTAGCGATCATAATCAAACACCAGTTAACAAACATTACTTTTAATTTCATTCAACACGCAATATGTAATCGTTATTATTATATATATAATTTTATACACCTATACCTATACCTCCTATATATTTTTTGTATATTTTGTTTTCGAAAAGATAATTGTAACGTAATGCTTAACTATAATAAGTAGTACAACTATGAGAGCTTCTCAGAGTTAATTCTTACGAGGTAATTTATCTAATACTATATTAACAGTGACACATTCATTGTGCAATCTCTTTAATATAATTGGCAAAGTATTCGCCTCTAGGTCTATTGTAAAATTTTGCGAATGTTTCAGACTTCTCTGACCACCCCGCTGCACTTTTTATATTGTCAATATGTATGCCAGATTGTAATGCTGCTGTAGATGCTGCGTGGCGTGTGCTATGGCTTTTGAATTTTTTTGTGTCAATGCCACTTAACTTGAGAGCGTTCTTGATCCATCGGCTTATGGTCTGTGGTGTAGCGGGGTGGTAAGGTTTCTTATGTGTCAGAATCAGCTGATCGTAGTTACCCCTCAGCTCACGAGTGACATTTATATAGTGTTGCAATGTGGTTGCTGTACAAAGATTTGGCTTTTCCTTAAAAGCTGGGAAAACTAGTTTGGGTTGACACCTCTGGGGCGCAGAAGTTTTGATAATGTCAGTTATGTGGATCACTAGTCCGTTTTCCTGTGTACTTATATTACTTATCTTTATTTTAGCCAATGTTTGGGCCCTTTGAGCAGAGCTCATGGCTAGCAGTATAACCAATTTGAGTGTAAGTTTTTTCCAGGTGAGTTTTTGCAGTGGAGACAGGTTTTCTGCGAATGTTAGTACAGGAAGAGGGTCCCATATTTCATCATACCTTGGAAAGGTTGGTTTGATTTTAAACACCCCTTTCATCATGAACCTCTCTACTAGTTCACATTTCCCTACATCACATATGAAGTTTAATGCCGATCGGTGAGTATTTAGTGTATTGTAGTTAGCTCCTCTCTTAAATTCTTTTTCTAAAAAGGCCAAAACCTGGGATGTATCTGGTGAGAATATGTGCTCCCTATTTCCGCTGCAAAGAAGCCAGCAGTACATCTATAGTGTGTCTCCTGTTATGCCCTTTCTTGTGTAAATCTGCCTGACAAAACTGCTGCACCCAGGGTAATTTGCTGCCATAGCGGCTGTGGTTTCCTAGATGGGGATAATAATAAATTAGGTCGAGGTTCGAGAATTACTGTGTTGGAAATTAACATTGATTCTAACTCAGGGAACCAGGGTTGTGATTTCCATATTGGAAATACCACGATTCCTGTTGCTTCATCGTCCTCGATTTTTTTTAACACTTTCGGAATAAGTGAGAAGGGAGGGAAAATATATGGTCTTAGCTGTGACCAGCAAAGAGAAAATGCATCCACTGCTATGCTTTGTGGATCAGGATGCCAAGACACAAATTTTTCGCACTTATTGTTGATATGTGACGCGAATAAATCTATGTCTGGAAGCCCAAGGCAGTTTGTAATTTTTTGGTAGGCATTCCTATCTAAGCTATATTCAGTGTCAATGTTTTTTATCCTTGACCAACTGTCTGCTACATGGTTGTCTTTGGAGTTAATATAGCTAGCAAAGACGAATATATTTCTCCCTTCGCACCATTTCCATATTATTGTGGACAATTCGTTTAGCTTTTTATGTTGTACTCCGCCCATGCGATTTATATATGAAACAGCAGTCTTGTTATCAGTCCTTAGTAAGATATGGCAATTAGTTTGCCCTTTCGCAAATGACTGTAGACCAAAAAAGGCTGCCTTCAGCTCTAGGACATTTATATGTTCTTCACATTCTGCAGCTTGCCAGAATCCATTAGTAGCTTGATTATTGCAGTAAGCGCCCCACCCTAGCTTTGAGGCATCTGTAAATATATGCATGTGAAATGTCACTGATCTGAAGGATTTTCCGGCCCTGTCGATATTATTCAGCCACCATGAAAAATCTTCTTTCAGATGATGAGATAATTTCATGGTGCTGTTGTAATTATCATTAGTGTGCCTCAGAGCTAGGTATTTTTCGCGTTCCATATTTTTTGTATATAGCCAGCCGTACGTCATCGCCGGGCAAATCGATATTAAGTAACCTATGATTCTCGAAAACTGTCTAACTTTTATTGCTGTTTTTCTGCTAATGTGTAACATAAGCTGTTTGACTTTCATTTTTTTCCGGTTTGGAATGCCCATTTCCATTGTTCTTGTGTTGAATGTAAACCCAAGGAATTCTATATTTTGTGTTGGCTGAAGGCAGCTTTTTTTGTAATTTATGATCAGACCTAGGCTTTCCAGTAATTCGCAGGTTTTTTGGATGTTAGTGAGGCATTGCTGTTTGGTCTTACTTATTAATAGTATGTCATCCAGGTATGCAACCGACGTCAGTCCGTTGCTACGTAAAATCGTGAGAACTGGTTTTATAATTTTTGTAAAAATATAAGGAGCCACTGAAAGTCCGAAAGGTAAGCACTGAAATTCGTACGTCGGTCCTAGAAATACAAATCTTAAGTATTTTCTGTGATTTTTATGAATAGGTATCAGGAAATAAGCATCTTTGAGGTCTATGGTAGCAAGAAAATTACTTTCTGAAATTAAATTTCTCACAGTTCTGGAATCTTCTAGCTTAAAGTGTGGCGCAATAATGAACCTGTTTAATTGTTTTAAATTAAGTATAAATCTGTATCCATCACTAGTTCTTTCCCTTAAAAAATAAGAGGACAGAAATTGATTTTTTGACTTCCTGACCTCCTTTACAGCTCCAATTTTTTGTAGCTCCCCTATGCATTTGGAATATAAATATATTTTCTGTTTGGATTTGATTTTTACATTTGGCTTGCTATACTGGTAGGGTGATTTGCAAAAAGGTATTTTGACTCCGCGAACCCACTGTAAGGTTTTTTTATTTTTTGTTAGTTGAGACCATGTTGGAGTAAAGTGGGCTATACGACCTGCATATTTTACCTCTAGCGGAGACTCCGTGTTATGTTCTCTCTCCTGTAGTCCCTGGTGCCTTTTCTCGAGCGATACTCGTTGGTCCGAGGATGTTTCGCCCCCCTTTGTTTGCTTGACCAAGTCGTCTTCCACCGTTTCTTGGTTGTACCGCCCCTCCAGTTTTTTGAAGTGGAAGGTTGGGCTGCACGTATATCTTTGATGGTATTTTCCAGTGCTTTAACCATCTTGCTGTTTTCACCAAAATCTTCCCCGAACAGTAATGTATCAATTTTTTGGCTGGATGCGATTTTTTGAACTTTGCTGTTAAAATGGCGGTTTGAATTCAGTCTTCTATGTCTGGAAACCTCGTAATGGACTGAGCAAAGTAACTGGCCCGCCTCAACTAACTTTGTTAAGTGAGGGGGGGTTTCGTCTTTCGACTTTTTGGCCATCATATCGGTTATTATGGTACCGAGAATTCCAATACCTTTCCCCAGGTTACCTTGGAGATCATGAAGAAATGAATCTTTCTTCAGCTCAACAGGAGAAAGCATTGCTTGGACCTCACAATTGAGCATGGGACCCTGCAGCATTGTGCAACTGCCAGGAATAGGGGATGATTCCAGCAGCTTCTTCCACGTTTCCTTGTCTACGCCTTGAGACAAGTAGCTGCTCCAACGCACAGCTAGCTCTTCAGAGATGTCTGGACCCGTATTTTTTTGTAAGGCTGGATCATCCCCCAATATACCAGCAATATTGGTATCCTTCTTAGATTCCTCTGCATCTGATGAGGGTTGTGAATCGCTAGTCTCTGTATCGGAGTCCCAGACTGCGAGAGAACAATATGCGTATAACTAACTATGTAATCGTTCACGATGTGAGCGTAATCAGAGCCTTTGCACCACGATACATTCAGTTTGCACGAGTCGAAGACTGTGCGGGATTATATTACTACTGTTGTGCATAAAAACTGATAAAAGTAAGTAAATATGGCCCACGAAGTAGGCAAATCCCTGCTGATATGTAAAAACGTACACAATATGAACGTAGTCAGAACCTTTATGTTTTCTTTCCACTAAGAGACACTCAGCTTGCATGAGTCGAAGACTATGCAGGATTATATTTACTACGGTTCTATATGAATATAAGTAAATTCAATGAATCTACGTGTGGCCCACGAAGTAGGCAAATCCCTGCTGAAAAATATCAATCGGAGATTGAAATTTGTCTCTATCATAGTGGGAGTCCCTAGAATAACTAAACCTAATGCACTTACTTGAATTATTCCACTTCATTTTACGTTCCAGTTTCCTCATCTTCTTTTTTAATTTGTCGAACTCTTCTTTTTGAATTTTTCGTTTGCGACCCATTGTTTTTTCACTACTTTCTCACGCGCGAAAAAACCCGCACCAAAACAAACACGTAGAGTACTCTTACAGCGCCAGAAGTATAATGACCATACAGGGGCAGGCGTGAGGACCGGGGGACTAGGGAGGGAGATTACGTTTTATCTAAACACTGGCGTACTCAGCGGTGCTAAGAGGTATACTACATGGTGGTTCTATTTGGATGTGACCAATCGAAGTATAATTGCAATGAGTGTTCAAATGTTGCCCGTCATTGGACAAAATTTTCAAATTCCTGATGGGCAGTTTGGATGACCTTCGTCAACGCATTATGGGAAGCTGCCGTGATATCTCACAACATGTTTTGCAACTGCCCTACCTGACATTCTCGGTAAAAAATAAAAAATTCTAAGCTAAACTCTCCACCCGCTCCACCATCCCATTTTCTCTCGCATATGCTGGTACTATGTATGATTAATGATCCAACGTTTCTGGATCAGTGTTGATTTTATGACCTGATGTACGACTATAGTTCAAGAAGCACAAACGGAAATTGTTTTTTGAAACTGTAGATACTCAACAACCAATCTAGTTTCCGGAGTGTAATATGTATTCAATAAGAGTCCTCACATATGCCTTCTAATGTAGTATTTGGATAGTTCTGTAAAGTATAGTAATATAGTATTTTTAACACAATATGGAGTCTTTCATGAATACAAAAAATTTGGAGTTCCCTACCTACTCACCATCGCCTTCGCCCAAATTTCGTCGCTCCCGAAAAAAAAAAAAACGGAAAGTGGCCCAGGATTCCCTAAAATGCCTAAAAACAAAGTTTGCGGCAGTTTTGAGGATATTTACTTTTTGTAATTACTCTGACAACACTGCCCTAAACTTCAAAACCATAACAATATTACCAACTATGCCCCCCAGCAGATCACGCTCCGAACTTCATCAAAATATCTGAGAGCACGCAAGTAGACAGAAAACTGGCGACGGACAAGGAGCAACACCAACGAAAATGAGTGACATAGATTTTCGAGATGTAGAGACAACATAAGAGGTCCAAAATACATATCTGAAGATTGAATCAAATCGATTACAATTATTATTCTCCCTTCACCTGCGCTACGGTCGGTGTGAGATAAAATTATCAATAATGGTGAATGCGCTATCTTTTCGAAGGTGAGTAATCTCATTTTATTATTGAGGGAGAAGGGTAAGTACATGCCGAATAAGGGTACGCGCACATAAATCGGCATCAGACGGACGGTACGGATCGGAAAAAGTTATATCCGGCGAAAATATAGCAACTAGCAATAAAGCCGGCCGATGCGTGCCGTGCGTGCCGATACCGACGTATGAACGATGCTGATCGGTGATTGCCGAGGCACCGTCGGAATTTTCCAAGTTTCTACCTGGACTGCCTGCAGACAGTGTTGTCACTCTTAGCAACTTGTCGCGAAAATAGCGACATTTTGATTACGTTGAGACGTAACGGCGATTTAACAAAATAAACCAATTTGTAGCGACTTTTTGAAAAATTCTGCTATTATCTTTTTTTCTCCACTTATTACTGCTTGTCTATTATTCTTTTCGGTTTTGTCCAGACTGTCTTGTATTGGTGTCGAGACCACAGTATAGTAAACAATCAGCACAATATCTCAGGTTGGCGGCAATTACACGCACATCCCCCCTTTTGGATGATTATTTGTAGGGATGCTTGAAATGTATCAATACGTTTGCACTAATATCAAGTATTTTTGTCTTAGACACTTTTTGAGCGATTCCAAGCTGGTATCGCTACTTTTGTAGCGGTATCGGTATCGAAAATAATTACGAACCAAGCGCGCCTCCATTGGCGTGTACAGCTCTATACTTGGCTAACAAATATCGAATTGGTACCGGTAACGATATTTTTATTTTCGCATCTCTACCCAGATTTCACACCCGTAAAATCATCCGAAGGTGAAATTCTGTGGGAACCATTTTTATACAGGAAATCCTCAGAGATATTCTGCTGGCTGTTTACTATGCTGTGTCGAGACTATGTATCGGGTAGTCCACTATTTTTGAATCAAAGGTCATATTATATTATACATATAACTAACATCAATTGCCCCCCCCACGAATAAAGTTATACACAGGCTGATATATACGTTATTTTTGTGGGGCGAGAACGTAGCGACATTCAAGGCGGCTCAGTAGCGAATTTCAATCTGATCTGCCTGGCAACACTGCATGCAGATCATTTGCATATTGGCAACTGATTTCCAATTCTTCCGACGATTCCGATCAGATATGTGCGATACCCTAATGAAAAATCCGTACCGTACCGGCCGTTCCGTCCGTACCGTCCGTCCGATGCCGATTTACGTGCGCGTACCATTACATAGATGATCATGCCGGAGCGGGTTTCTCGTGCGGATTTACCTGATTTTAACTGTGTGGTAGTAGATTTGAATAAAGTTACTAATTTTTCAAGCCTATTATGCGAGTCGGCGCTGGTTACTCGCTTTTACCTGCTTTTACTCGCGCGACTCGGCGCTGGCTGGCTAAAGCCAGACCTGCTTCACTGTGTTTGTACAGGGTCGGGCCCGTAAGATAACCCACTACCTTGTCTCAGAAACTGTATGAGATACGACAAAAAGTTAAACATAAAAGTTACTTGATGTGAGTTAGACTTCAGATTTGTTATAATTTTGTATATACAAGGTGGTTCATTGTTCTTTAACTTTTCAACTTTTTTATTTCAAATAGAACACTCTACGGCCCGATTTTATCAACATGCGCATTTTAACCAAGACTTTGAACCAATCAGAGCAGCAAATAGAACACTCTACGGCCCGATTTTATCAACATGCGCATTTTAACAAAGACCTTGAACCAATCAGAGCAGCCCTTTCAAGAACATGCACCTGTCAAAGTACTGAAAATTATTGATTTCTCTTGAAGTTTACCTCAAAAAGTCAAAAATGAGATGCTTCATGTACAATCGACCATAATGAACCATATAGTATCTTTTTCAGTCTGATTTGTTACATTTCAAAAGCTAAACACACGATTTAACTGTTAGCCAAGCTATTTCCCAGGCGTGCATGTGCATTACTGGTCCTATCCAGAACGGCAAAGCTCGTTAGCTGCGTATAACCTTATTTTATGTACCTAAACAAGAAACCTGTCGTATAACCTGTATAGTCAAACGTGAATCAGGTGGTTGATATACTTTTGAGAGAAAGGGAGCAACTAGCAGGAGGGATTTTTGTCCCATATGTGTGCCTTACAATGTGTACACTGCACCTTTACGTCCTCTGTGAATATTTCTATAACTAGGTCTATAACAAACATGCACCTAGTAAAATGAAAGATTCTTCATAAAAGTATGTATTTGTCTAAAATCCATCTGACTGACGGAGGTGGGATTTGTAACTATTAAATAAGGTAGTTGCTGTGATTGGTAGTACTTTTATGATTCTGTCACAGATTATCGCAGTTTGCAATTAGTAATTATACAATAATTATAATATACTCGTATACATGAAAAATCTGGTATTAATTTGCAAATCAATCGCTTTGTTCTGATATCCTGCTATGATTTTGATCCATGAATCACCATGAATTTCTATAATATTTTTGACAAAAGTGTCATCCAGCTTTGACGTTTTGTTTTCAATATTGATAAAATACTATTGGATGATACTTACTAACATAGCCCTCAATACCCAATAGAAAGCTTTTGCTAAATAACATCCAATAGAAAAGCTTTGTCAAAGCCTTTGTTATAATATGCACGTTGACAAAATCGGGCCTGTTTTTCGATTTTCAGATTCCGCTCTTAATTTCAAATATTTCTGCGACTAAGTCTTTTTCAAATTATGTCTGGTTTTTGTGAAAATCTAAATTATACTTTTTTTCTCTAAAAATCAGTGTTTCTAAAAATCACACTTTAGCTCTGTAAAAAACACGTCACTATCAGGATGTTTGCTATACAGTCATTGGAAAAAGCAATTCTTCAAACACCGATATCTCAACTAGTTCAAATAGAAGCCTCTGTATATTTTAGTTTGGTCGAATTCGCTGCTTAATTCTCTGTGTTTTCATATAAGTATGTCCTATACCTAAAGCTGACAGATTCTAAATAATTTGAAGTTTTTTTATTTAGCTCCTGGCTTTTCTTAATTTATTGTATTCGAAATACTGTAGTCGAACGGACCCCCTGTATATTTTAGTATTGTCGGATTTTCTCATTAGTTCTCTGTGATTTCATATCAACATGTTCTATACGTTAAGTTGATAGATTCCAAACAGTTTGCATTCTTTTAACTCAACCCGATATTCCCCTTACGGAAATACGAAATACTTATAGAAGGCTTTAGCTGACTGAAGACTTTTATCAAAACGCATGTTGTCATTGTATGGCGCTACAGTGTGGATGAATGGCTAAGAATTCCCCTTTATTTTTTTCTACTCACACATATTTCTGGAGTTAAATGTTTGCAGAAAACAATGCTTGATATCAATGTTCACTTAGTTATGGACATACTATGGAAATATTGTAAAATATTTTCATTTGGAGGCAAAAATTGAACATTAGTCAGAATCATAAAAATATGAACAATCGAAAGGGGCAGAAAAAATGGGTAAATATTTTAGTATTATGTAGAGACTGTGACTTCGCGACCGCGGGCATCTCCGTACCTTAACAAATTGTACTTCTTTGGTGACGAGTTACTTCTGACCTCGGCTTTCTTTTCTTTACAACAGACAACATACAGCATGATGAATTTACGTTACACCAAAATTGTAGGCTATAGTATCTTGGTATGCCATTTATCAACATCACGGGATGATTTCTTTAGTTGAACATTACTATAATTCACAGCTCTACAAGTTCAAATGCTGATCTCTTTCATTGGTCTACAGGGTCATCAGTAAGACTATACATATATGTTGGAATAAAAATAAATAATAAACAGATTTTATATCAGTGGATGGGATTTTATGTATTTTAAGCGAATAAAATTTGAAATACTTTTTTGTTGTGATATGCAGAGTTACACATGTCCACGTAATAAGTGAAACTTCAACCTGCTTGGTTTCATAATCAACTAAAAGTACTTACATACCTACCTAAGGCGATTTTTCCATTTATGTCGCAGTTCTTGTATCCCATATCATGTCCAGCCTTTATGAACAACTTGACGAAAGGGCTTTCATAACCCGGATGCTCAATGTTGAGATAGCCATTCTTTCCATGATATTCCTCATCGATTTGGCGACAAAGCGTGCAATTTTCTGATTTGATGAAATACGGAAGCACCTCATCATAGCTCCAACCTTCGTTCCCCATTGCTGCCCAGGAGTCATAATCTTGCCTAAAAATCAGGTTTAAACAATTATTAAACTAGATTATAAGAAGCAGGGTTCGTTTGTGGCTAACAGAAAAATTGTAACTTGTATGTAAACTGCTCAACTCAACTTTTGGATACTTTTTTCTCCACCTGTATGTTCTCAATGAAATTATGGTTTAACGCGAATGTAGCGTTGAGCTTTCTCTAAACGGTAGAGTGATTTCCATCGCGATCTCGTAAAAAGTGCAGCTGCTAAGACATATAGAGACACTAGGTGTCTAAAATAAAAGTTGCAATACTTTTCATCCGAGTCTGACCATCAAATTCACTGAGTTACGAGCCACTTTCATTATTCTTTTGTTTCTTAAAGTTACAACACACTTCTCATAATACTTGTTCTATTAATATCTCCGGTTTGAAAAAAGTTAGGAAGCTGAATCTTCCGCTGACTTTTTAAGCATTTTGCCATCTATCTATCTATGTTAAAAGACATATGGCATACCATTTAAAACCTTCGTAATAATGCTTAATAATTGTTATGAAGTCAAGCACCGCCCTCTAGTTACTAAGTCAAGATCAACTTGGATAATTTTTACAGATTATTAGGTAAGAACAGTTCTTCCAAACGAGACCTAAATTGTTTAATTCCGCTAACTTATATCAAAGTTGTTGCAATTTAAACAAAAACTTTTTTGACAAAAAAATCGAAAATTGGTATGTATTATATGGTATGGTATATATTTTTTGAGAAAAAGCCGTTTTTCTGATTGACCGTAAGAGTTGCGCCCCCTAGCGGCCACTTGCAGAATTTGAAAATAATCTCCAGCGATTTCTCTTAGCCAATTTACCTAATAATATTTTTTGCCCGAAGTTATATGATTAACGGTTACTGAGATATTGTCGGCGTCCATTCTTATTAGGTCACCCTGTACATGATGGCAGAATTTATTATATATCTTTATTTGTATATTTTTTGAGAAAACGATACTAAGAAAAAATAAATGAGAATAGATCTTGCAAATTAAGGCCAACTAACAGCAAAATAAAGCTAAATAAGGTCGTATAACAACAACGACAACAAAATACATAAACCTAATTCACACGCATATACTATACCTATTTTCTTTAATCTGGCAGGTTTATCTATGCAAATATTTCTCTTAGCCGATTTACATAATAATATGTTTTGCTCGAAGTTATATGATTAACGGTTACCGAGATATTGCCGGCGTTCATACCTAGTAGGCCACCCTGTACATACAGATATGTATTTTTGAAATGTTTTCTACTTTCATCGATCCGTCCTACACACCTGTTGCCTCGAGTGTATATCAGAAAGTTCAAAACTGATGTGCCGCCAATCGCTTTTCCCCTGGTTATACTGCATCTACCATAGTTAAGCCCCAAACAGGCTGTTTTCAGCTTCTGGGCATGATAGTTCCAATTGTAGGCTGTTACAGATTGGAGGGCTGCTATCAAAGGGACGTCGGTGAAGAAGTTTTCTTCTTCTCCGGCTTCCACAAGAAGCACCGACCATTTTGGGTTTTCGGTCAGCCTGTTTGCCACTACGCTTCCACCGGAACCTGTAAGAATAAAGCATTATAGTAGGCTCAGGCACTATCTAATGAAATTTAGATGACACCATTATAAAAAATAGATAACGTTCGAATGAAATGAAACAATATGTCTCAAGTGTATTATAAAAAAATCCTCCATACTATACACAGGGTCATCAACTTCCCACCCCCCAACACTATATGGATATATACATCCACAGAATGTACATTAGATATTCCAGCTTGAACATGTGTATGTTGAATATTCATAGGACGTTGAATGCACATATGAAAAATGATATACACTAGTTTCAAAAGGTCTGTTTCGGACTTCTACTGTCTATATAATTTTATATACACTAGTGTTATGTACTATGTAAATTCACGTAGGTATATTCATATGTGAATATACATAAGATGTTGGTCTAGGTATTATATATAATATATTCATACGTGAATATAGATAAGACCTTGGTCTAAGTATCATAATATATATATACCTACATCTAGTAGTTTACGCCTGCGCGAGGGACAACTAGTCCGCCATTGGGGATTTCAGGCCATTCCGCCGTTCGCGCCCTTAGTCGTAGTTAGCGAGTGTGTGCTGATGCTGGTTGTGCCTGATTACCTGATCGAGCGAAATATTGTGCAATGTTACTTATATTCTGGCTACTTATAACACTCGCATCCAGCGTTTGACGGTAAGTCGTAAGCGGAATAAACCACCAACAAAATTTTATAACCTTGATTTCTTTGTGACTTTAGACATGCCATTCACCAGGAAAGAGATGACAATCACAGTAATCGATTTTGTCAAGTAGTATTATTGTAACTAGAAATTGAATTAATAACAATACATAATGAAAGTATAATGTTTGTTTATTTTTTTGCCCCTACATTGAACTTTCATACACTATGCATGTGCATTAAAAGTACATGAATGTAGGTACATTTAATGGATATAGCACGGATGTTGAAATTCGCGACAAACGTACATGAAATCTAATTTTTGTATGTCTATTTTACATCCATTAGACGTCCATGCTCCATTTGTGGATATACATATCCATTGTATGTACATTGCATATACTTTGGTATGTACCTGAGTATATACATGATATATGTTATGAAAATGAATATACATGTTCATACCTGATCTATGTTACATATACTATGCATGTACATTAGACGTACATAATGTACATTCAGTGTACATGTTTGTTCCGAACTGCTACATCCAGAAGTTCGGAACAAACGTACATAAAATGTATATTTTTTTGATGTCTATTTGACATCCATTGAACATTCTTGCTCCATTTGTGGATATACATATCCATTGATTCGATATCCATTGTATGTATATTGTATATACTTTTGTTATGTGGGTTATATTCCGAAGTTTGATACCTCTTTTATTCTGAGGGATACAAAAAAAGCTTTCCAATAAAAGTTGGAGGTAAGATCTACATTTTGAAACTATTTTACAATATACAGGGTTATTGATAAAGTCACGGCATACCAAAGTTGGGTTATATTATACAGGGTGTCCCAGAAGTCAACGTCAAGCCGCAACGGGGTGACAGGATCGATTGTAACTATCATGAGAAAAATCAGAATAAAAATCTATCCCATGCAGTTTGAAAATTATGGGCATTTAAAAAAATCTAGAAATTTGGTCAAATTATAACAACTTTTTGGTTATTCTGGTTAACTTTTATTATTTTTGTTCATTTAAACTTTGGAACCGTAACCCTAAATAACACTTCTAGAAGCACAGGCAAAAATAATGACACAATTGCCCCAAGTTTTCTAGAAAAAAGACTATTTATTAAACTATGAATCTAAAATGTTCAAAGTTTGCTGACTTTGAAAGACCTTCCTTTAAAAAAATGTAATAAAGTGCCTTGGCAAGTGCCATTAAAAGTTGGCGCATTTAACCAGGATTATAAAATGGTACAAAACTTGTTAGTTTCATACTAGAAAATATGAGTAAAAAAAATAAAAACCTAAAGTAACCCGATTTTTGCTAACCCATTAGGTAGGTAGGTCAGATGTCCTTTATTGGCACAAGCTTCTGGTAGGTTCTTAATTTTACGGCAAAATGATAAGAGAGGTGGATAGTGGACATGTTTGCCATGAGTGAGCAAAACAGATAGTGACGCCACTTTTAGCAAAGTCAACAAAAAGAAGTAAAATTAATAATAAAATAGTGAAGAATCTTGACCTAGCTTAGTTTAGGTTTATTGCATTATAAGTCAGATAGGGAAATAACATTTTTTATTACAATAAAAGTTCAAATTGTGTACCATCAGCCTCAATACACGCCCTACATTTTCTTAAAAAATATCTACTTATTAGCCAGGCACCTTTAATGGCGGGAATACGGATCCCAGTATCGCTTTAAAGTAAGCCTGTGGACCGGAATTTTAAACGGCAAAATTGTTGAGCCTTTTGAGCTGCCTCAGAATTTGAATGGCACGAATTACCTACATTTTTTACGACAAAATTTACCAACTTTGTTAGAGGACGTACCACTAAAGCGGCCTACAGACGTTGATGTAGGCTGCGATATCTCAATCGACTCAAGGTTTCATGAAACTTGCATCAGTTGCATAAGTTCCTACTCAAATCGAAACCTGTTGCGATGCCTGAATCGATATTTCATACGCATTTCATGCAACACAAGAATAGTATTGTGGGCGTATTTCTTTGCATCGACGCAATACTATACACGTTGAAACCTGAATCACTGCATCAGCGTCACCGGCTCGGCGACATGGCTCATCGTCCATAATAGGATTCCAGAATCTGCATCGCTGCAAGCCGCAACTGATACAAATTCGTGATTCAGTACCATACACGCTGCTACTTGCGATATGAAACATAGAAGTCGATACCTGAATCGCAGCACGCATCAACGTCTGTAGACCTCTTATAACAGATCGTCGCCACATGAGGTATTAAAAAGAATGCTGCCCAGCGCATTACGCAGTGCAAATAATAGGTTTTCTTAACCAAAAATATCCGGAAGGTGGAGGTGGACGTTCAGGCACTCTCGTGGCCAGCCCTTTCCCCAGATTTAAATCCCCTGGAATTTTATTATCGGGGTGTTCTTAAAGAAAAAGTTTATTCAAAGCCCATTGAGAGCGTAGCCGAGCTGCGTAAACGAATTTCTCAAGCTGTTGAGGACAGCAACTCTCGAGGATATGCTTGGCTAATAAGTGGATCTTTTTTTAAGAAGATGTACTCATAGGGCGTGTATTGAGGCTAATGGTAAACAATTTGAATATTTATTGCCTGACCTTTATTCCAATAAACCTAAACTGAAGTAGGTCAAAATTTTTCATTATTTTATTAATTTTACTTACTTTTGTTGACTTTTTAAAAGCGGCGTCACTATCCGTCTCGCTCACTCATAGAAAATATGTTCATTATCCATCTCTCTCATCATTTTGCCGTAAAATTAAGAACCTACCAGAAGCTTGTGCCAATAAAGGACATCTGACCTGATTGAAATGTGTTAGCAAAAATCGGGTTACTTTAGGTTTTTATTTTTTTACTCGTTTTTTTTTAGTATGAAACTAACAAGTTTTGTACCATTTTATAATCCCGGTTAAATGCGCCAACTTTTAATGGCACTTGCCAAGGCACTTTATTATATTTTTTTTAAAGGAAGGCCTTTGAAAGTCAGCAAACTTTGAAAATTTTAAATTCATAGTTTAATAAATAGTCTTCATTCTAGAAAACTTGGGGCAATTGTGTCATTATTTTTGACTGTGCTGCTAGAAATGTTATTTAGGGTTATGGTTCCAAAGTTTAAATGAACAAAAATAATAAAAGTTATCCACAATGACCAAAAAATTGTTATAATTTGACCAAACTCCTAGGTTTTCTTTAAATGCCCATAATTTTTAAACTACATGGGATAGATTTTTTTTTCTCATGATAGCTACAACCAATCCTGTCACCCCGTTGCGGCTTGACGTTGACTTCTGGGACACCCTGTATATATAAATATATGATGTACGTATTATCCCGAATTTGAATTGTACTTATTTTGTCAATTCCGCAAATACAGGGTTTTATCGGATTACACAGGGTATTTTCAGAGATATGGTCATATATGTGTAAAAAACTTAACGAATTCATCACCCTGCATCTTGAAAATCAATAACTGGAGGCTTGATTCTCAGTGCTAAAATAATTTACTGGTTGTTTAGTTTTGTCTAAAATTGTCAATTTTCTGCTATTTGGATTTTGTATACAGGGTGAACGAAAACTCACGACCATAATTTTCTTTGTTATTTTGAATGGAACACCCTCTACTTTATAGCATCGTCAGAATGTGTTCACAATATACTTCCACACCTATAAGCACTTCCTAAATGTAACAGTTATGGAGTTATTTCGATTTGAAGTAGTAAAACAACATTTTTGCCAAGTTCTGGTTTTTCTTAGAGTTGGCGATGGATGCTATGCCTGTTATATTTGTTAAATAATTGAAATTAATATTTTAGTTTTGATTCGGTTTCAATTGGCTATTACAGTTGGCAATTAACAAATTGAAAAGCAGATGAAGGTAAACACCGACCATGAATGTATACGGAACTATATGGATTGGGCGAGTGTGTAGTAAAACCGCACCAGCGCGCTAGTGGATCTGTCAGGCAATGGGGAGTGTCAAATTTAAATGTATTATTTATCAGCCAATACCCTCATACAAGTTGTACTTTTAAAGGTGGCTTTAGTTTGTACTAGTTTGTACGATTTATAAATAAAAAATAAAAAATGTCAATTACAAAAATTATCTGAAAATAAAACTACAGAATCTTTAACAAGACTATATTAGTTATTACAAGAAGATTTATGTATGAACGTATCAAAAACGAGAAAATATATTTTGCCTGAGCATGCAAAAGTGATTGACATTTGTCTTACAAGCCGAAGATTTTTCTAGCGGAAGCTACAAATTTGATTTCCTGTTAGTTCTTTCATTCCCGTCCTTTGAGTCCTCTCATCCTTGACTCAGCTCTTTTCTAAGAAAGGTCAAACAGTATAACAAACACGGTAGTCATGGCCAACTCTGAGAAACTTTCAGGATTTGGCAAAAACGTAGTATCAGGAATTGGTTTACTACTTCAAATCGAAATAGCTTCATAACTGTTACGTTTAGGCATGGAGAATGATTCATAAAAGTGAAAATATTTTGTAAGGACTTTCTGACGATGCTATAAAATACAGGGTGCTCCATTTAAAATAACAAAGAAAATTATGGTCGCGAGTTTTGGTTCACCCTGTATATAAAAATCAAAAATAGCAAAAGCTTGATAACTTTAGAGAAAACTAAACGACCAAAAATGATTCTAGTATTGAGAATCAAGCTTCCAGTTATTGATTTTTTTAAGATACAGTGTGATGAATTCATTAAGATTTTTACATAAAAGTGGCCACACCTCTGAAATTACCTTGTACAACCTGATAAAACCCTATATTTCCGGAATAGGGAGAGCGAGCACAATTCAAATTTAGGATAATATATAGGGTGTTTCATTTGAAAAAACACAACTTTGGTATGCGGCGACTTTATCAATAACTCTGTATATTGTAAAATAATTTCAATGTAGATCTTAGCTTTACCTACAACTTTTATTGGAAATTTTTTCTTGTATCTCTTATAATAACGGAGGTATCAAACTTCGGAGTATAAGTTGACCACCCTGCATTTACACATTTTGTCAGACACTGTCGCATCTTAATTATGGATTCATAGGCCATTGTATGGAGAGCATAATCCAAAAAACGATTTTGAAATCAATAACTAACAATCCAAAACGACTACTTATGCCTAAGGCACCTGGTTGACTCCAAACGCTAAACGCTTATTAAAAGTAAGATCTTCAGCAAAAACTAAATTTAAAATACACCCTTCGGCTGACGACTGGAATAATAATTATAAGTACTAGAAACGTTGCATTAACAAAACTTCGAAACGATAAATCGGTTTACCTACAGGAGCAGCACAAACAAAATGGCCCATATTTGTTATACAAGTCTTTAACTATACAAGCGAGTAAGTTTGTAAGCACATAAGGCCGTGGCTCGCATTGTGATCAAATTCAAATCGAGCAATTTTGAAAACAACGAAATGTTTGCCCGAATGAAAAACAAATTTTCTTATTTTACTTCTCCGTCACTTTGTTTGGAGAGATAGAGAAGAGGACCGGACCGCTCTGACAAGCATTGACGAATTAGAGAAATCTTTCAGAAATTTGAATGTCCAAAGGAATAGTAATTCTGATATACCAGCACATCTATGAAATCCATCTGGAATTAACTACTATTTTACTTCGATTTTTGGCGATAGCGGTTTACAATGCCTCGACAATATATCTTTTTACGGATTTAATTGATTTTGAAATAGTGATGATTGATTCAAATATTCTCACGTTCATTCTAAATCAAATCAGCTAAAATGTCAGCGGCGTAGACAGCATAACACTGCAAATGCTGAAATGGAGGTTATTATTATTAAACTGCTTGGGGACAACACATTTTCAGGTTTAATTTTAATTATTATTCCGATATTGTCTCGTTCCGATCCTTACATGCCAATCATGAATCATTGTGACGTCATCTTGAAACAGAAAATGTTTGACAGATGGGTCAAATAATGTAATGTGCACTGTATTGGGTGTCCTATAATCGTTATCTAATTACTATCACAACCTTAATAAACCATAAATTTGATAATATTTAAATCTATTCACAGATTCGCTTTGACATGTTATATCGAAATACTGAATGACTCAAAGATGCTGCAAATTTTAAAATTCCCTTACTCACTGCATAACAATAATTAGCCATTATGTGATATATATGTTCAACTATCAGAACTATAGTATTCCATAAAAAAAAACAGAAAAAACTCAACATTTCAAATTTATATTTGCCAGACTTTAGAAGCTACAACCTGTCTGAATATTCTGTTGACACTCTTTATAGTAACCTCCTTCACATAGTTTAGCAAGCGTCTATGTAGAGATCCGTTCCATTTCATAAACTTTTACTCATAGTGGTATCATAAGCTAATCCTAAATTGTCTAAACTTAATGGAAATGTATGGTAACCTTTTTTACATAGTTTACCATAAGCTAATCCTAAATAGTCTAAATTAAATCGAGGCAAATTATTGAGACAAACTACACCACTGAAATTGAAAAACGAAGTATTCTGAATTATTCAAGGGGTTGTTATAGCAGAACCGTATTAGTTTGGATTAAAACAAAAAAAAAAACAAAATGGGAGCAAGAAATCAAAATTCAATTCAAAAATTGAAACATGCATCTAACTATGCACCGACTACAAAACTCAGTTTATAAAGCGGTTTGGCACTAACACTCGACGACAAGGGCAATACATATTGACCTAAATCAATTATATACTACTGCATCGCTGCTATCAATACATAAGCACTTAGCTTTCCACTGAAGCGTTTAATTTTATGTGTGCACAGATCTTAATTAGCGCGCTGTCGGTTTGCAAGATAAAACGCATAATCTAAATTTTGAGGTTATGGAGTGGTACATCCCCGGAAAATCCTCTAATTCCTAGGTGAATCCTGCTTAAATTTCGTACATCCCTGGTACATCCCCGTACATCCTGGCATTTTTAATGAAACCTCTGTTTGTCCCCGGGAAACCCCGGTAATTCCTTCTCTGTGTACACCATGGATCACCATGTGTTCATCCCTCGTTCCAGTCCTTATCCATTCCGAGTTTCTGAAGAATCTTAGTACAACAACTGCACTAGCTAATTTAGTTGACAACATAATAGCATCGACTATAAAAATATAAATCTTTAACTGTGCCCTACTTAACCAAAGTGCCGTATCTACGAAGAAGTCGAAATTGAGTAAAATGGGCTTTTGTTAAAAGGTCACCGTTGTAGATCAATTCAAATATTATTTTGTTTTATATTTTTTCTATGTACCCAGAGGCACAATTACTTCCAGCACATAATTTTGAAACAAAATTTGAAACTTTTTTCAAAAACAACGTACTTGGTAAATTTTAATAATACAATTCCTGTTGCCTAGAAAGATGCAATACTGCATTTTTGCTAAGCTTTCTATTGTTCATTGATAATAAAGGTAATAAATAAAATGAATTAGACCTGGTATGCATACATTTACTTATTACGAAAAATACAGTTTAAGGTTCAAGGTAACAAAACTTCGATATTTCATCTAAACAGCACATCGGAAACTAACCGCATTTTCGTTACGTACACTGTATTTACCAGTTCAAGTGCTGGTGATCATGCTTAGCCTTAACGCCATAACCGCGGCGTTCTTAAGAAGACGGCATCAAGTGAAGTTCTAAAGGGCCCCATAGACATCGTTCTTTTTCATCAGGTTTGCACGACGTGCCAACCTATCAGACTCATTTCGGTCCGTGTGTGTCGAAAAACAATTGTGTTGACCGTCGTTCCAAAAAATCTGTCCGAGCTTGATTTTACTCCTCGGTTTCGAACGCCATCATGCAACTCGATACATGTGTGGCTGTTCATCGTGCAATCACGACAGGATCTTGCAGTGTCGCTCTGGTTTCAGGCATAATTTGTGAAGCTTGGGGGAATATCGCAACTGAAAATTTCAAGTCCTCGTAGCTTCTACCCGTAGCAAGGAATCTCAATGTAGCTGTCAGGCGTTCATGAGGGGAAATGCCTTGTCTCATCCAATTATCCTGTTTTTTATTAGTGGTGCTACTGTATTAAGTAATTCTAAGTACGTTTCTTAATCCATCCTCAAATAATTGTACCAATCCCCTGGTTCCGGACGCAATTCTTCTAATAGATTTATATGGGAGAATTGGCCTCTTTTTAAAAGCCACTGTTTCACCCATTTAGAACATTTTTTCTTGCTGTATTTCACTTTCATAGCTAAAGCCGCCGCCAATGCTTATCCATGTTAAACGGACCGAAAATTTGCGAGAAACTGAAAGAAAACCGAACAGTATGCGGAGGTATCGTTCCAACGGTTTAACCGACATCGGTTGGCACGTCGTGCAAACCTGATGAAAAAGAACGATGTCTGTGGGGCCCTTTATTTGCATTTTTCCTAAGTATTTGACAGAAACCTCATTTATATTAAGCGTATTGTCGTATTTTTTCAAATACTGCATGAACTGCTACTGCACGTGTTTTAACGAATTTGGCTGAACCTGCGGCGCTTTTATTAAGTATGTAAGGCAAATATGGACCTCAAAATTAGAATGGCAAAAAAATCCCAACACAGTAGTGCTGCTAGACTTTTCGAAAGTATTTGATACTATCAGTAAAGCGATATAAAATCCAATATAAAACTAAGCTTTCCCAAACGACACATTTTCCTTCTTTCCTGTTCTAAATTATTTTTTTATCTAAGATTAAAGTAAAGTGTATTACTGAAAGACTAACAACTTAATGTCTGAAGCACATGCTGCGGTTGTCCCTAACTGATCGCATTTCACAGGTACATGATTACAAGTCTGTTGAAATTTAAACTCGTTACTAACGTTGCAGGCACATCGATAGAGTATTACAAAATTACAAAAGCAACTTGGAATAAGGGACAGTGATTGATAGCTGTGTGAGGAAGCAGCTCTCATCTTCTGATAACTAAGGTTCTAAGTCGGTGATTGTGAAATATTTATTAACCAAGACAACAGGAAGTACTTCAGGAATATTCTTTTTTGCTGCTAACTCTCCTAGCCCCACTTTAATCCACTCCCAAAATCTTTAAAAGATGATCAACCATCTCCAAAATGCATAAAAACGAAATTTCAGCCTTCGTATAATGTTTGATTTTACCTTACAGTCGATTCGCTTTTGCTATAGTAGTAACCCACGCTAAACACGCATCAATATAGCTTCAGTGCTTTCATAGTTATAGATGGGTTAACCATCGCTGGACAGACATAGAAATAAGTGACACAATGATTTGTTTTTTATCTAATTTGAGAGTAAATAAATATTATTATTATCCTGATTTTCCAATTTTATCTCGCATGACTAAGGTAGCAACAAATGTTGACGGGCGGTGCCAAGTTAGCGCCTGAACTATTATTAATCGGAATTTAGGAAGGATCTTACAATAATACAGGTCTTCTGAATTACAGACTTTTGAAATACTTTATGTAACCTTTCATTCAGACCTAACTGTTGTAGGTGTGGTGTATCATTGTCTGGCGTAAGGCCTGAGACCGACATAATTGGGGGAACAATGGTAACTTTGTTTCGCTTCCAGAGTCGTTTTATTTCTATCACAAGGTCAGCGTATTTAGATATTTTTCCAGCATAGGTTTTTTTGATTTCGTATCGTTGGGAACAGCAATATTTATCAAATATGTAACTTTGGCTTTGACTGAAAAAATATATCTGGCCTATAGCAGCTGACAGAAAGGTTCTGCCGGTGCGCCATCTGGTACCCGAAGGTAACGGCAAACCAAGGAAATCGCTGCTGAACAGCAGTAGATTCCTTGGTGGGATGCCATGGCGCGTCCGCTTGGCCACCAGAGAGCGCAGGTTCTATACGCTGCTGCGTATGAAAGCCGATATACGAGGGTTGCTCTATACCTCCGTCAATCCACCAGTGCGCAGACAGCTGTTTCATGCTTATTAGCGATCATCAGTGCGCCACAGGTCGATTGACGGAAATAGAGAGCATCAATTCTTTCATGTCTACCAGACACGTGAAGCATGTTGTAGCAGCTGACAGAAAGGTTCTGCCGGTGCGCCATCTGGTACCTGAAGGTCAGCTGCTACAACATGCTTCACATGTCTGGTAGACATGAAAGAATTGATGCTCTCTATTTCCATCAATCGACCTGTGGCGCACTGATGATCGCTAATAAGCGTGAAACAGCTGTCTGCGTACTGGTGGATTGACGGAGGTATAGAGCAACTCTCGTATATCGGCTTTCATACGCAGCAGCGTATAGAACCCGCGCTCTCTGGTGGCCAAGCGGACGCGCCATGGCGTCCACCAGGGAATCTACTGCTGTTCAGCAGCGATTTCCTTGGTTTGACGTTACCTTCGGGTACCAGATGGCGCACCGGCAGAACCTTTCTGTCAGCTGCTACAACATGCTTCACATGTCTGGTAGACATGAAAGAATTGATGCTCTCTATTTCCGTTAATCAATCTGTGGCGCACTGATGATCGCTAATAAGCGTGAAACAGCTGTCTGCGTACTGGTGGATTGACGGAGATGTAGAGCAACCCTTGCATATCTGGCCTGTTTGCTGGAATAGTTTTGTCTTTATGAATTTCAACATCCCAGTATAGTTTGTATTTATTGTTTTTGAGTACTGATGTCGGTGTGTACTTGTAATACGGATCTGTGTTTTCGGACATTTAAGGACACCGCCAGAATCGTGGAAAATAAAAACTGCCCTTTTACCCCATTTACCTAAAACAACAAAATAATTTTAATATTTTAATGCGATTAGTGCAGGAATAACAGGTGAATCTACCATTAAAGCTTCCACTCTATTTGATTAGTTTTGTTAGTTCAGACTATTTTTTTGCTGATAGATCACTTTAGGTGATTACCATTATAATAAAAACTGATACGTAAGAATTTAATTCTTTAGATGCAATGGATATTATAACCATCTAGCTACAATTCATTCTGGCGTATTGCTTCTGGTGGTAGAAGCAACATAAAGTCCAAAAGAACTGAATATAACTGCCAGGACCAACTGAATATTTCATTCAAAAGTACCTATATAGAAATGAGTCTAGATATCATATATATACTATTATTTTTCCAACTTTGTTGTTACTTCCCCGTTGGAGAAACTGGATTATTAGAACTTGACGTGGACGAAGAAAACGACGTAGCTTATGCTACAGCAAGATGTGTTTTAGAGTTTTCCCGTATCCTCCCTATAGCGCGAGGTATCCACTATTCAACGAAAATCTTGCAAAACGAACATCATAAACTCGATGAGCTGGTTCCCAGAGCTTTGGAGGTAAAATCTAATAAAAAGGTGTTGATAAACAATCTTGGAAGACCTACTATAATCTACAAAGACAGAAATGCACAAGGAGCCCAAAGTTACATACTGCACATAAAGGCTCTGGGAGACTTGGAGGATATTATTATCTATCTGCAAGCATCTTTGTCATGGAATTACAATGCAAAATTCTTAGTAGTCACTACAAAGAAATTCGAAAAACCCAAATATATAGCACACGAGGTCATAAAAATCCTGCTGAAACACTACGTTACCCATATTGTCGTTATGGTTCCAAGCTCCAGTAACATTACAAAAATCAACTTATATTCATGGACATATACGAAGACCAGATACTGTATTAATGATAACGTGAAAACAGCACGAACAGGCGTATGTAGTTTCGGCGTTTTCAAAAGAGATGCTAGCTTGTATAAACATAAACCAATGGTGCAATATTTAAACGGATGTATTCTAAGAGTTGGTTATGCTACTATTCCACCTTATATAACTAAGACTAGAGACACCCTTGAAGGGATCCTAGTACACATGTTTCAATTCATAGCAGAAAATCTTCGTGTATCATTTGAGTACAGTACAATCCATATAAATGAAACTTTAATTGATAACAGTCAAATCGAAAAAGATATAAAACGTCTTAAAAATGGAGAAGTTGATGTCTTAATTGGAATATACCTTGAATGGAGACGGGGAGGTGAATCCTTTCATTGGACCTATGTTTTCCATGAGCAGCTGGTGTGGTGTGCCCCACGCTTAATAGTTTCCACTCTAGGAAGAAATCCTTTCAGAGGGCATGTCTATATTGTTTACGTGTTTTTTTTTCTTCTTGCTGACGTTCCTGATATGCTTGACGAGTCGCCACAAAAAAAGAGAGAGAAGATACTACAAGTGCATGTTGTATACCGTATTCGACAATATGGGAATTTCTGCAGGTGTTTCTACTGGAAAGCAACCTTACACAAACATCGTGCGGTATTTTTTCTGCCTACTAACATATCTTTGCTTTTACATGAACGTCGTTTACAACAGTGGTTTTTCTAGCGCGGTTACTGCATCTTATAAAACTGAAAAATATGACACTCTAGAAAAAATATTCGACACCGATATAGAAACATACTATTTCCAAGACAAAAAGGTGATAATAAACTCAAGTTCTAATTATTTGTTTAACGTACCAAAATCTAAAATATTAAGAAAATGGAAGCAAGCACCAAATTATACTGAAGGTCTGATAAAAGTGGCAAGCAACAGTATTGTATACAACTTACCTAAAATGCTAAAAGACTATTCTTTCGAACATATTAAGGAGGTAAATGAAGTAGGATCAAAAATTCACTGTTTAGAAGAGAAAATTGACAGAGTACCAGCTATGATTTTGGCTCGGAAAGACCTTATTCAGACAGTTAGTATGATTCTAACTGATGCAAGATGTTTCGGATTGATTGACAAGTGGATAAAGGAGACTTTGCGTCTCAAGAAGCGTTGGAATGATCGGAGAAGAGTAGACGAAGAAGTATCACTCGAACATCTGTCCCGCTTTTTTAAATTGTATGTAGCTATGTTAGTACTAAGTGGGATTACATTTTTGTGTGAACACCTATATTGGAGATATGGAAAATGGACCAAGGTACTTTGGAGACTGATTTCTTGTAAGATTACTCGTCACAATGGGATAAAATCGAAACGCCAACAGATTCTTAATTGATGGCATTTTGTGCAACGGTTTTCTATTTTCAAGCAACATCACCTACTTCACTACTCGATATAGTTCTTAAAGAGATTTTGTGACACCTTGTTTTAATTTCAAGCGACATCACCCAGTATAATATATCAATCAATAGGAATTGTATCATTACACTTGCACGGTTGCTTATACCGTCCCTTATTTAAGACGTTTTAGTAGATTTTGAATTACGTCAATTTATGGCTCCAATTCTCCAAAGAAAGCTTTTGATCCTACCGAGCCCTTTTTTCGTAATTATGATGCTAGACACAACATTCGGATAATAATTATGATGTCTAACACACAGTCTTCAAGACAAATTGGTAATATCGAACTTAAAGAGATCATGATAGTACAATGAACCAAAATATGAAATACTAAGAAGATGGAAGTGAACAAAGTTAAATTGAAGGTTTGGTGAAAATTGAAAACAACATACTAGACAACTTACCTGGGGTGCTTAAAGACTATTGATTTGGAAATGCCAATAAAAAATAGAACAAGATAATTTATTGTTTAGAGGTATAAATTGAGACTGTACAGGTTGTGATTTTAGCTCGCAAATGACAACTTATTGGGTACGCAGTTAAGATGATTCTAAGATCGACAGGTAGATAAATCAGATTTTCTGCTATATGAAATAGTAGTATTGGTATGTGTCTTTTATTTTGTTTTAGCAACAAGTTCAAATTACACATTTATATCGGAAGGCATCATTCAACAGAGTTGCTATTCCATGCAACGCTCAAAGTAGAAGAAATCTAACCAGCTTTATGATACACAGAAGAAAATACACGAAAATGGGCCAACATACTTTGAGAATTCTACACAATAAGTATAGCGATAAAAGGGAAGTCCCAACGATTTCTCAACTGACAACATTTTGTGGTATTATCTCTATTTTTAAGCAATGCTACCTAGTTTGCTAAATCAAACGGTTGGGGTAGCAGCACTACATTTACACGACTCTTTATAACGCTCCTGCTTCAAGGCCTTTTAGCCAAACTTGCACGTCAATTTCCTCGATGATTGAAATCAGCTGAACCGAAACATCAGTAGTCCCGCGGTACTACCACTTAGGTCTACAAGATAGTATAAGAGCCCGGTAAGTTTTTCTACCTCGAAGCGGCCCACACTTTTGGAATCACGTAAGCGATTTTTCATGAAAAGAAGTTTTCAAAAAGAAAACCGTGCCAGTTCCAATGTTGTAAGGCGGTTGCCGCTCGCGGGGTGAAGGGGCTTCAAATTATTTATGGAGTGAACTAAATTCTGCATAATTTTGGTCTTTACATTTTTCGTGTGCGACGAAGAACTTTATCAGAAAGTCGTGTAACATTTCTGTTTCCCTAAAACGATGATATCGTCTCATATCTTTATTATCTGCAGCTACCTATGTCAGGAATTTGGCGCACTGTATCCATTGGTCGCACACGAAAGAAGACCAAAATTATGCAGTTTTGTTGTAAATAATTTGAAGCTTTTTTCGATATCGCTTCTAATTGTTACATTTTTAAAAGGTGCTTCTTTCTCTCTTATTCCCAAAAACTGTAAAGTTGAACTACAAAAAATGGCATGTTTTATTTAAACAAATGACTCCTTTTTTTATGGTCAGCCTCTCGCAAAGGCTGAAAGCCTATGGCGCTTTAGAGGCGCTTAAAGAGGATAAGTTTCGCTGCACGTCAGATTTGAAATGCTGTTATACAGGGTGAGTCTTTAGTACCGGCTCGGTCGATAACACCACTACTATAGCAGATAGCGATAAAAGTTGTTTATAAAACTTGTAGCCACGGATATGCTCCTTGCTCAGAAGATATTTAGATTTATACAGGGTGATCTATAACTACGTGGTGATGCAAACATGCATTTTTTTAAATCAGACACTATATATATTATTCTATGTTCAAATTCTACTAATGATTTCCGTTCTTCCAATATAGGGTATTTCAAAAGTTATGACCATTTTTATATCCAAATCGCTGTCAAATGAACGTACTGTATATCAAAAAGTGATGGATCAATAATTATTTTTTTTACATGGGTGGATGAAAAATATCATAGTTTTAAAAGCGGCTATAAAACAAGCCCGCGGCGTATATTTGTATACACAGTGATGTAGAACACAAAATCTAGATTTTCTCTCTTTTTTTAAATGTAACCCCCAATATTTTATTATACCAAAGAATTGCTTTTAATATGCTCTTTCATCTTTGTATAGCACTTGTTATGGCTGCATTCATAGTTTCTGTGATATTTAGATTTTTCTACAAATTTTAAATATACCTTCTGTTTGTTTACTAAAATTAATTTATTTTGAGAAAATACTATCAAATTTTATTTTTGCTTAATAAACAACTAAAATATAAGGCCATAATAGTACTTGATCAAGTCAAAATGCTGGATTAACGAGATAATATAGGTCAAGTGAACTGAGGAAACAATTTTATAGACGTCATGCATAATTATCAAGCAGATATATCAGGTAGGCTATGAAATATTAAACGACACGGTCCAAATAAAACGATTCTTCAATCTTTCAAACGCATTAGTTTTAGAGTGCCTCCATTCTGGATATTGCTATACATATTTGATATATTCTAGAGGCAAGTAGGCAATTTCTCAAAGATTCTCCTAGATGCCCTCAATGGAAAAATTAATTTTTAAAGCTCGTTTTTCACACAGTGTGGAATTATTGAGCAGATTATGAAAACCGTCAATTTTTCAAAGCATACCTGATAATTGTGCTTGATAATTATGCATTACGCCTACAAATTTGTTTCCTCATCATACTTGATTTTATTATCTCGATGATTCAGGGTTTTGACTACATCAAATACTATCATGACCTTATAATTTAGTTGTTCGTTAAATAAAAAACAAATTCGATAGTACTTACTCAAAATAAATGTATTTCAGTACACAAATAGAAGCTATATTTTAAATTGACCAGAAAATCGAAATATCTCGGAAACTGATGGACGTAGGTACAACAAGTGCTATACAAAGATGAAAGAGCATATTAAAAGAAATTCTTTGGTATAATAAAATATTGGGGGTTATATTTGAAAAAAAAGAGAAAATCTGGATTTTGCATTCTACATCACCCTGTATACGAATATGCGTCGCCGGCTTGATTTGTAGCCGATTTTAAGACTGGATGATGTTTTTTATCCATCCGTGTGAAAAAAAATGATTTTTGTGTCATCACTTTTTGATATACAGTACGTTCATTTGACAGCGATTTGGAGATGCAAATGGTCATTACTTTTGAAATACCCTGTATAATGTAACAACACCCGATATTGAAAGAACGGAAATCATCAGTAGAATCTGAACGTGGAATAATATATAGGGTGTCTCATTTAAAAAAATGCATGTTTGCATCACCACGTAGTTACGGATCACCCTGTATAGATCTAAATATTTTCTGAACAAGGAGCATATCCGTGGCTACAACTTTTATATACAACTTTTTTCGGTATCTTCTACAGTAGTGGAGTTATCGACTGAGCTAAACTCTAAAACTCACCCTGTATATTAGCTATAGGACTCGGTATAGATTTTGTAGTGGGTCGACCTTCTGCGCGACTTTTTGATCTAAGGAACCCAATGGGCTTATTGGTGGAAGCATCTTTCAGATTGCCCGGCTGAAGCACTCCACATCCAAGCCCAGCTAAGTAACGTGGTGGCATAATCTGCGTGGCTAGCATGCCGTACAATTCAGGAATCAGCGCCAGTACTCTGTAACTTAGAAACGTGTTTCTATGCACTATGTACTATGGGATCGGGTAGCCTCGTAAATATGACAGCGTGCCGTGACAGCGTAGTAGACACGTGATAGGCACCCGAAACTACCCGATCGTCATGGTCGTCGTGGTGATAGAAACATGTTTCTATCTCTTAAGTTAGAGAGTACCGACGCAGGATTCTTCCTATGGCATAGGATCACACTGCTTGATTTTGAAGGTATCTGTTACTTCCCACACCGATAGGTGAGGGGAGTATTGTGATCGCGAAAATTTTCGATTTTGAGATAATATGCTTTTTGGGCGTTTTGTGATGTCTACATAACGAAAATCCACGTCACTCATTTCCGTCGGTCTGTCTGTCGGTCTGTCTGTCTGTACGCGTTTTTCTAGCCTCGTAATCTCAGTAACGGCTGTATGGATTGTTATGAAATTTGGGCAGCGATATGCTGTGGTGTCGTAGTAGGTAATGTTCCTATAATTTTGAAAATCGGTGCATGGGCGGCAGAGTAATTAGCAAAAAACGAAAAATTTTACATATGCCTCAAACTTCGTTTTTAGGCGTTTTAGGGGTTCCTGATCATTTTCTACTTTTTTTTGGTAGGGGTGAAATTGGGGTGGTTGGGGGGGTGGGGGGGAGGGTTGTAAAATTGAAAAATTTGTTGCTTTCATAATAGACTGTCCACTGGCCTGTGAAGGAAGACCTAGCAACATAAATAACTTTTTTAGGTCCAGCCGAACATTGCCTTGCCTATTACAGAAACCAAAGGACTTAGAATTGTTTCTGGTGTAAACATACGGGTATTGCTTTAGATCGTTCTATATTATGTAACGAAGAAACTGTTGAATCGATTTTACTGAAATTTTGACACAGTATTACTACCGTGTCGAGGATGGCAAATGCGTATGGTTTTTATAAATCGTGCCAGTGGCGGCGCAGAAATAATAAAAAACTAAAAATATAAAAACAGCTCAAACTTCGTTTTTTTGGGTGGGAGTGACATTGGGGTGGTTGGGGGTTTAAAACTGAAATGTTTGCTGTATTAATAATAGCCTGTCCACTGGCCTGTGAAGGAAGACCTAGCGATATCACCTTTTTAGGTCCATCTGAACATTGCCTTGCCTATTACAGAAACTAAGGGACTTGGAATTTTCTGTATACATACGAATATTTATTGCTTTAGATCGTTTTGTATTTCGTAACGTGAAAACTATTGAATTGATTATAATAAAATTTTGACACATTATTATTACTGTGGTGAGGATGGAAAACGCGTATGCTCGTTAGAAATCGTGTCAGTGGCAGCGTAGCAATAATCAAAAAACTAAAAGTATGAAAACAGCTTTAACTTCGTTTTTAGATGTTTTAGGGGTTCCTGACCGTTTTCTACCTTTTTATAAAACTGAAAAGTTTGTATTATTGATAATAGGCTGTTCATTGACCTGTGAAGGAAAAACCTAGCGGCATAAGATAATTTGGGGGGGGGGGGGAGGGGGGTACTAGCGATTATTCATGCTATGGGAAAATAATAAACTGGTATCACCGTAATGTGTGGGAAGTACTGAGTCAATCAACTTGACTTCATTTTTTTTTTGATGAAATTAATTATAAATAAATTGAGAAAGTATATAATGGATTAACAATAGGTTGCCTTTTAACAATTATCCGCAATTACCTAAAATTTATTTTAGTGTGATTAATTCGCTGATACAATCTTCAGCTATATGTTTTTAGTCAATTTTACGTCATGTGAAAGAAAATTATGTAAAGAATTGAAAAAAATGGTTGCCAGCTCTCAGTCAATACAAATACGTTATGTATTCTGTATGTATACTCTGATCATCTGATGTGCATTAGACATACATAAGCACATTTAATGGACATACCAAAGATGTGGAAATTCACGACAGGCGTATATGAAATTTATGTTGGTTCAATCACCATTTCATATCCATTAGACATTCTTGCTCCATTTAGTGGATACACATGTCCATAGAATGAATAACCAGAGTATATACTTTTCTATGGAGGTGTACAGGGTGTCCCTGAATTTCCTTGACACGTGATATTCTCGTCACAAATAAGAGTTCAAATGAACACTGAGTAGAACTTTTGAAGGTACTATAGGGTCTATCATAACATGCTTTCAAAACGCTTTTTTGTACACTAAGCCTTAAATTTCACCTGCAACTTTTTTTTTCAAATAGCAGTCCATAAGTTCCTTCACATAAATGGTATTCCTATTTTATTTAAAATCTTAAGGTACCTTTGATTTTATACTCAAACTTATTTTTTGCGTGAAATCACAAACATAATGTTAATAAGATGAAAATTTGTTTGGCGCATAAAACAGATAAAAAAAGATATAAGATTAAAGGGTATTTGATACATATTTTCGAAAACAAATGTCCTTCTTGTGCTTATTTATTACAAAAATATTACGCTTAGAAAATCGGTAAAAATTAGTTTCTGTAACTTGAATGACCGATCTGTTAAAATTAGTTTAAAAAAATGTATTTGATAGAAAACCGAACTACAAAATGTTCTTGCGATGAGCCCTGAATCTGAACTGAATTACAATAATGAATGAAAATACAATGGTCTGAAAAGCGCAACTAGATAAGCAAATATCATGTTACGTAGGATGCAAGGCATTCTCTTCTGATAGTGGCACATGACTTGTATGAAATAAATGCACTATAAGATTTTAAATAAAAAAATGGAGTCAGGTTGATTGACTCAGTACTTCCTACACATAACAGTCATATCACTTTATTATTTACCCTTTGCATGAAGCTATAGTCTGAGATCACTTGCATTGTAACCAAATCATCGTTCGCCTGTCCCCAAAAAAATATCCAACACAAAAACTAGTAAATAGTTTCCTAAGCCTCTCCGTAGGAACTAGAACGACACAATCTTTATTCCAGAGCTTCAACTGGACGAAACGAAACAATCAGGAACCCCCAAATTGCTTAAAAACAAAGTTTGAGCAATTCTTATGTGTTTAGTTTTTTATTATTGCTGCGCCGCCACTGATACGATTTTTGAAAACCATACGCATTTTTCATCCTTGCCACGGTAATAATACTGTGTCTAAATTCCATAATTTCAATGTTACTAAATTCAGAACAACCTAAAGCAGTACTCGGATGTATACATCAGATATTTCTAGGTCCCTTGATTTCTGTAATAGCCAAGGCAATGTTCGGATGGACCTAAAAAACGTCTATTATACCGCTAGGTCTTTTTGTCACAGGTCAATGGATAGCCTATTATGAATAAATTTTTTTTTTGAGTTTTACAACCCCCACCCCCTAACCTCCCCACTTTCACCCCCACCCAAAAAAAAGTGAAAAATGATCAGGAACCCCTAAAACGCCTAAAAACGAAGTCTGGGGGATATTTAATTTTTTTTGTTTTTTGCTAATTACTCCGCCGCCCCTGCACCGATGTTCAAAATTATAGCAGCATTACTTACTAGGATCTTAAAGCATATAGGTACCCAAATTATATCACAATCCATGCAGCGGTTGCTGAGATTACGAGGGTAGAAGAACGCGAACAGACAGACCGACAGACAGACAGACAGACCGACAGAAATGAGTAACATGGATTTTCGTTATGTAGACATCATAAAACGCCCAAAAAACGTATTATCTCAAAATCTAAAATTTTCTCGATCACAATACTCCCCTCATCTATCGGTGTGGGAAGTAAAAGGACTTAATTTCTGTTGGAAAAACTATTAGGTGCTATTTGAAAAAAAATGGGGGTGAGTTATAAGGGTTGAAGTACAAAAAGATGTTTTGTACGCATGGTATGATAGACCCTTTCAAAAATTTCACTCACTTTTTGTTTGAACTTTTTTTGTTACGAGAATATCACGTATCAAGGAAATAATATAGTCCAGGACTAAGGTTGTTTCTGAAATGTATGGGTATACTAAATAGTAATCAAATCAACAGTTGAGTAATATGTAAACCCTAAACGTATAAAAAAGGGCAACAATTTCACCCCATATATTTTTCGATATTCTCACCCTATATATCTTTGATTTCCAGATTGCGCTTTTAAATCCAAATATTTCTGCTTTTAAGTTGTTTCAAATTCTGTCTAGCTTTTTTGTAAATCGAATTTACAACTTTTTTTCCGAAAAATCAATGTTTCTAAAAATCACATTTTAGCCGCTCTGTATAGCACATGTCGCTACTACTATGATCTAAAAGATCTACTATGAAATGGAGTTTAACGATTTTTGTATATACAAGGTGGTCCAATAAGCGTGTTGTGCTCTCTAGCGGCCATACCGTTTAAATCAGAAGAAAATGGCTTGAATAAAAAAAAGGTTTCTTTTCAAATGTTATACTTGTAGAAAATAAATTCAAAGATGGCGGACATCCGAATACACCGGAAGTAGGTATCAGCTTCCTTATTTTAATTAGAACACCCTCTATATTATTACGCTTTTGAATTTAGCATTGATCTTTAGGTCTAGTTTGTTATCCATAGTTTATGTCTACGAAGCCTATTTTCGAAGTTATTCAGCAATCTTTAGAAAATTTGACTTTTGTAGTAGGTACCTACTTGTTAATATTTTTCAAATTTGAAAATTGCTAGTCTATTGATTTAATGTGCTTTTGAAACAATAGTCTTATTGAAACACAAGTATGTTTCTTGCTCGTTTTAAGACCGAAAACCGCATCGTTCTGTCGAGCTTAGTTTCCGATATATTAGCATTGTAAAGTACTATAAACGTCAATTTTTTTAAAGATTGCTGAATAACTTCGAAAATAGGCTTCGTAGATATAAACTATCGTTAACAAACTGGATTTAAAAATCAATGCTGAATTCAAGAATGTAAGAATATATAGGGTGTTCTGTTTAAGATAAGAAAGTTGATACCTACTTCCGGTATATCCAGAAGTCCGCCATATTTGAAATTATTTTCTACAAGTAGACCCCTGGCAAAAAAACGTTTTCTAATTTGAACGGTGAGGGAGCTAGAGAGCACCGAGCGCTTATTGAACCACCCTGATTATTGAGAAATAATGTACGGCATGTTTGCTACAGTCATTGTAAAAAGCAATTCCTCAAACACCGATATCTTAACTATTTCAAATGAAACCACCATATATTTTGGTTTGGTCGAATTCACTACTTAATTCTCTGTCTTTTTATACAAGCATGGTCTATACATAAAGTTAATAGATTTCGAGTAATTTAAAGTTTTGTAATGCAATGTTTTAATTTAAGGCCATGTTTTTCTTAATTACATTCGAAATACTGTAGTTGGAGCGGACCCTCTGTACACTTCAGTATTGTCGGATTATCTGATTAGGTCTCCGTATTTTCATATAAACATGTCTTATTCGTAAAGTTGATAGATTCCAAATAGTTTGCATTGCTTTAACTCAACCCGATATCTCTCTTATGGAAATTAGAAATACTTTTAGTAGACAACGACGGCCTACTGATAGACTACATTTTGTATACCAAATGTTTGTAAGCGTTTCTGGCTTTGCGACGGAAGGGGGGAACGTCAGCTGTATTTATGAGCGTAAACCGAGTCAGTGGCGTAGACATTTAATTTTTACAATGGCAGAAGTTTACAAATAAACATTCAAACAATATGAAATAATAGATGTGTTAAGTAATTGTCAGACTGTTGTTCATTTGGAGCAGCTAAAAAATGCAGAATTGTTGAATATATACACACATACACATAATAAAATTTGATTTATCCGTTTCTCCTTTCCCTTTCACACCACCTGCTTGTGTGTTCAAATAAGAATATAACTGCTGCATGAGCTTCTCCCATTCAAAGTGGTATTTTTGAAAAATAAGATATGAATAAAACTTTTTTCATTGATACTAGTTCATTGATCATAAAATATGTTAATTCTAAGGTCTGCAAACAAAATGTATGTATATTCAGCAGTACATGATCTGAGGTTAGTAACATTCTTACGTAAACTAAGTAGGTACACAAAAAATCACTGATTTTTAATGAGAGCATTGAAACTGAGTCTATAGCAAATTTATAATAACCAAATTAAAACTAGTCAGCCTCAACCCTAAACCTTGTCAATCAATAACAACTTCTTTTCTCTATAGGAATGGAAACCACATTGTAACCCCTTTTCGCGAGATATGTCGATGGCAAAGCAATATGAAATACTTTCACACTTAGTTCATAATACCGGAAAAGAAACAGATATGTTCCCATGAAGTCAAAATTGTGGATAGCACTTTGCAATGAGTGTTAAGTTTTAATTGTATCAGGAAAACAGTACTTATGATGGCCATATGTGATTGCAGAATTGTAGTTGCTAGAAGCTAGATCGCATTCATCTACTAATACCGGCATTACCAAGACATCACCTTTTCGTAAATCTTCCCATAATTCCTTAATATAGCTTTTGTGTCGGTTCTTTTTAGGCTGGGTCTAACCCAAAAACATTTTTCGTTTTTTTCGGTAAATAATAAGGAAACCCGATTCGCAATTTTGAGCAGGCCACGTTTTCTATCGGCGGCCACGAAGTTGACTAATTGTTTCCTACAAAAATTTGGACAGCATTTGCCAATTTGTTTTTGTTTTCGAAAACTTGAAGGTTTGTTGTGGTGCTGTTTTGTTGGCTGGATGTGGACCTCTATCGACTGACCAGTTTAGCACTGATAGTACCCATTCATGTATGTGCTATGTTGCTTTTTTTAATAACAGATTTCTCGTTTTTTTTAAACCGCCCTCGAACGAAAATCTTGTGTACGCGCCTGAGTAGACACGTGGTCGACACTTGACATAGACAGTAGTCCTGACGTTGCCAGTTATGCACTAGGGCATGCAGCAATGTTTGTAAAATATAAAAATGGGGTTAATTCTTGACATAATCATATTTTTTACAGAATATTGACGATACTGTTCCATACGTTTTTCTGAATATTAATTCCAAATGATTGTCAAGTTGGCATCGCTGCGGAGAACCATTGAAAATATTCCCAATGTTTGGAATGCCGACAAACAATTTGCTTTGGATGCGTGGTCTATCAGTAGGACGTCGTTGATAGTAGATTTTGACTGACGTCACACATGTTAAATGTCGGAGCAACATTGCGCCTGAAACTTTTAAAGCGCGAGTTGTCATTGCATGTGGATGAACGGTTAAGACTTTACAAATGTTGCATCAGAAATAATCGAAATTCACTAGTTGCGTTACGGGAATACCGCATATTATATCCCCGGACAAACACAGAAATATGTGACATAAGTTTTAGTTATTCATATATCACAAAACGCCCAAAAAAATAACTGATATAAATATCGTTTTGAGATTCAGGACACCGTTAGTTATCGCGGGCAATAAAAAATGATCTAAAATAACAAAATAACTTCAATATTTTAACGAAATTAGTGGAGAAATAACAAGTGAATTTATCAATTTATCATCAAGCTTGCACTCTAGTTGATTAGTTTTTAGTATGAATAATATTTTTTGCTTTTTGCAGACAGATCACGTTAGATGATTACCATTATAAAAACTGATACGTAATAATTTAATTCTCCATATGCAATGGATATATAACCATCTAGTTACAATTCACTCTAACGTATTGCTTCTGGTGATAGAAGCAACATAAAGTCCGAACAAAAATTGTACATAACTACCAGGATCAACTAAAATTTCATTTAAAAGTACATAGAAATGAGTCTTAACATCATATATATACTATTATTTTGCCATCTTTGTTATGACTTCCCGATTGAAGAAACTGCACTATTAGCACTTGACGTGGATGAAGGAAATGACGTAGCTTATGCTGCAGCAAGATGTGTTTCAGAGTTTTCCCGTATCCTCCCTATAGCACGAGGTATCCACTATTCAACAAAAATTTTGCAAAATGAACATCATAAACTCGATGAGCTGGTTCCCAAAGCTTTGGAAGTAAAATCCTATAAAAAGGTGTTGATAAACAATCTTGGAGGACCTACTATAATCTATAAAGATAGAAATACACAAGGAGCAGAAAGTTACATACTACACATAAAGGCTTTGGAAGACTTAGAAGATATCATTAGCTATCTGAAAAAATTTTGATCATGGAATTACAATGCGAAATTCTTGGTATTAACTACAAAGCAATTCGAAAAACCCAAACATACAGCACGCGAATTCACAAAAATCTTGCTGAGACACTATGTTACCTGTATTGTCGTTATGCTTCCAAGCTCCAGTAACATTACAAAACTCAACTTATATTCATGGACATATACGAAGAACAGATACTGTATTAATGATAACGTAAAAACAGCACGAACAAGCGTATGTAGTTTCGGCGTTTTCAAAGGAAATGCTAACTTGTATAAACCAATGGAGAAATATTTAAATGGATGTATTCTAAGAGTTGGGTATGTTACTGTCCCGCCTTATATAACTAAGACCAAAAATACCCTTAAAGGTATCCTAGTAGACGTATTTCGATTCATAGCAGAAAATCTTCATGTGTCACTTAAGTACAGTACAATACAGACAAGTGAAACTTTAGTCGATAAAGGCCAAATTGAAAAAGATATAACACGTCTTAGCAATGCAGAAGTTGACGTCTTAATTGGAATATACCTTGCATGGACACAGGGAGGTGAATCCTTTCATTGGATCTATGTTTTCCATGAGCAGCTGGTGTGGTGTGCTCCTCTGCTGATAGTTTCCACTCTAGGAAGAAATCCTTTAGGAGGGGATGTCTGGATAGCTTACGCGTTTCTTTTCTTCTTGCTGACGTTCCTGATATGCTTATTGAGTCGCCACAAAAAAAGAGAGAGAAGATACTACAAGTGCATGTTGTATACCTTATTCGACAATATGGGAATTTCTGCAGGTATTTCTACTGGAAAGCAACCTTACACAAATATTGTGCGGTATTTTTTCTGTCTACTTATATATTTTTGCTTTTACATGAACGTCGTTTTCAACAGTCACTTTTCTAGCGCGATTACTACATCCTTAAAAACTGAAAAATATGACACTCTAGAAAAAATATTCGAATCTGAAATCGCAACATACTATTTCCAAGATAAAAGGGTGATAATAAACTCAAGTTCTAATTATTTGTTCAACGTACCAAAATCTAAAATATTAAGAAAATGGAAGCAAGCACCAAATTATACTGAAGGTCTGATAAAAGTGGCAAGCAACAGTATTGTATACAACTTACCTAAAATGCTAAAAGACTATTCTTTTGAAAATATTAAGGAAGTAAATGCAGTGAGATCAAAAATTCACTGTTTAAAAGAAAAAATTGAGAAAGTACCAGTTATGATTTTGACTCGGAAAGACCTTAGTCAGATGGTTAATATGATTCTATTTGATGCAAGACGTTTTGGATTTATTGAGAAGTGGATAAAGGAGACATTGCATCTCAGGAAGCGTTGGAATGATCGGAGAAGAGTAGACGAAGAAGTGTCACTCGACCATCTGTTCCAGTTTTTTAAAATGTATGTAGCTATGTTAGTACTAAGTGGTATTATATTTTTGTGCGAGCAGCTTTATTGGAAATATGGGAAATGGGCCATGGATCTTTGGAGATTAATTTCCTCTAAGGTTATCCATCATAATGGGATAAAAGCGAAACGCCAGCAGGTTCCTAATTGATGGCATTTTGTGCAACGTTTTTCCATTTTTAAGCAACATCACCACTTCACTACTTGAAATAGTTTTCCTTAAAGAGATTTTGTGCTATCTTGTTTTATTTTTAAGCAACATCACCCAGTATACTGTTTCAAACAATAGCAATAGTATTACACTTACACGGTTTCCTACAGCGTCCCTTATTTGAGACGTTTTAGCAGATTTTCGATTAACGCCTGGCATGTCAATTTATGTCTCCAGTTCCTCAAATTTCTCAAAGAAAACCGTAAGTAAGTAAGTGCGACACTAGCAACGACATTCAGATGATAATTATGATATCTAAATACACAGTTTTCAAGACAAATTCGTAATATCGAACTCAAGATATAATAATAGTACAATGAACCAAAATATGAAATACCTAAGAAGATGAAAACATGCACAAAGTTACACTGAAGGTTCGATGAAAATGAAAATCAACATACTAGATAATTTACCTGGGACGCTTAAAGACTATTTAATTGAAAATGCTAACAAAGGAGATGGAACGAGATAATTTATTGTTAGATGTGAAAATTGAGACTGTACAGGTTGTGATTTTAGCTCGCAAGGGGCTACTTATTGGCTAAGCAGTTCAGATGATTGGGTTGATCGCCAGTTGGATAAATGAGATTTTCTGCTATATGAAATCTAACCAGCTTTGCGATACACAGAAGAAAATTCTAAAATTGAGCCAAGATACTTTGAGAATACTGCATAATAGGTATAGCGATACAAGGGAAGCGCCAGCAATTTCTCAACTGCGACATTTTGTGGTATTATTTCTACTTTTTCTTCTACTTATTTTCCCATAGCATGAAGCTTTAGGCTGACATCCCCTTGCAACCAAATTATCGCCATAAAATTCTTCAGTTTTTCAACCTCCCACCCCCCAACCACCTCAATTTCACACACACAGTTTTTTATTTTTTCTGCGCCGCCACTGGCATGATTTATAAAAACCATACACATTTTCCGTCTCCGTCTCGGTAGTAATACTGTGTCAAAATTTCATTAAAATTAATTCAAGTTTCCTCGTTACACAATATACAACGGTCTAAAGCAATAATTGTATGTTTACACCAGAAGAGATTCTGTCCTTTGGTGTCTGTAATAGGCAATGTTCGGATGGACCTAAAAAAATTATTTATGTCGGTAAATCTTCCTTCACAGGTCAGTGGATAGTTTATTATGAAAGCAACAAATCTTTCAATATTACAACCCCCCACCCCCCAACACCTCAATACCATCAAAAAAAAGACGCAGAAGATGATCAGGAACCTCTAAATCGCTTAAAAACAAAATTTGAGCTGTTTTTTTGTTTTTATTTTTTTCATTATTTCTGCGCCGCCACTGGCACGATTTATAAAAACCATACGCATTTTCCGTTCCCGTCTCAGTAGTAATACTGTGTCAAAATTACATTACAATTAATTCAAGTTGCCTTGTTACACAATATACAACGATCTAAAGCAGTACTTGTATGTTTACACCAGAAGAGATTCTGTCATTTGGTGTCTGTAATAGGCAATGCTCGGATGGACCTAAAAAAGTTATTTATGTCGCTAAATCTTCCCTCACAGGTCAGTGGACAGTCTATTACGAAAGCAACAAATTTTTCAATTTTACAACCCCCCACCTCCCAACCACCCCAATTTCACCTCCAACCAAGAAAAAGTAGAACATGATTAGAAACCCCTAAAACGCCTAAAAACGAAGTTTGAGCAATATTCATTTTTTTTGTGTTTTTTCAAATTTCATCACAATCCACGCAGCGGTTACTGAGATTACGAGTCTAGCAAAAATGCGATAGATAGCCAGACAGACGGAAATGAGTGACGTGGATTTTCGTTATGTAGGCATCATAAAACGCCCGAAAAGCGTATTATCTCAAAATTGAAATTTTTCGCGATCACAATACTCCCCACACATATCGGTGTGGGAAGCTAAAGTCATAAAAAAGTAGAACATTTCTTTTTTGTTTTTTGCGATCTAAATAGTAACTAAGCTATAGGTTAATATCGTGCCTAGAAATCCATTCTATTGCTCATGATTTGGCTTGGAGGAAGTCCTTATTGCCTGGATATGCTCTAAGGCCATATTTTTACATTATATATCTACATTTTAAAGCTATTGTTATTCATAAAGTCACAGCATACCAAAGTTGTGCTTTTTCAAATGGAGGACCCAATATGTATATTAGCTCGAACTTGAATTGCATTCCTTTTCCCTGGCGATATGGCGACTTGTATGTAAAAATATATATTAATGAATTCATTACCCTGTATCGTATAAAATCAATAACTGGAGGCCTGATTCTCAATGCGAGAATAATTTCGTGGTAGTTATCTAGTCTAGCTTAAAGTTATTAGTTTCCTGCTATCTTTGATTTTTTGTATACGGTGAACCAAAACTCATGACCATCATTTTCCTTGTTATTTTATAGCATCGTTAGAACGTTCTCACAAAATACTTCCACTTTTATTAAGAATTCCCTATACCTAAATGTAACAGTTATGGTGCGATTTCGATTTGAAGCAGTAAAACGACTACTAATAATACAACATTTTTGCCAAATACTGAAAGTTTCTCAGCCACCGTGTTTGACAGAACGTAGTAGATAATACTGTGTTTGCCAACTATACAATTGTCAATTAATATTTGAAATTTGATTTGGTTTGTCTCCATGTTACTTGTGCACATACAGATTGCAGTTGGAGTTGAGGAATGATGATTCTGTGGTTTTATTTTCCGATAATTTCTGTAATTGGCAGGTGCTTTTCAATTCGTTGTTGTCAAATAATTGCCTAGTGATTGCAATAATTGCAAATAATTGAAACCGAATCAAAACCAGAATATTAATTTCAATTATTTAACAACTATAGCAAAACTTACTATGTTCTGTCAAGCATAGCATCCATGGCCACCTTAACAAATCCCAGAATTTGGCAAAAATATTGTTTTACTACTTCAAATGGAAATAAGTCCATAACTGTTACATATAAGTATAGGGAATGCTTAATAAAGGTGGAAGTATTTTGTAAGGACTTTCTGAAGATGCTATAAAATACAGGATGCTCCATTTGAAATAACGAAGAAAATTATGGTCGTGAGTTTTGGTTCACCCTGTATACAAAATCAAAGATAGTAGAAACATGACAGCATTAAACTAAACTATGTAACCACGAAATCATTCTAGCATTGAGAGTCTCCAGTTATTTTTTTTAAGATACAGGGTGATCAATTCGTTAAGATTTTCACATAACAGTGGCTATATCTGTCAAAATACCCTGTATAACCTTATAAAACCTTATATTTCCGGAATAGGGAAAATGAACTCAATTCAAATTCGGGATAATATATAGGGAGTTTCACTCGAAAAAACACAACTTTGGTATGACGTGACTTTATGAATGTGTATTATACAATAATTTTAAAATGTAAACCTTCGCTTTACCTATAACTTTTATAATTATACTGATGTACTTTGACCCTTCATACACACCGTTGTGACAAAATATGCATGGCAGGATGTAGTTATTCAAGAAATCATTTGTTTTCTTAAGTAGTAAGCCTTTTGAGTTTCCCAAAGTATAAGAAACTTTCGTCATAGATGAATCAGGCCATAACATGATTGTCACATATCCTGAAAATTTTGACAGTTAGGTTAAAATATTTATTTGTAGGCCTTTACGGAAACTATGATCGGGTTAACCCGATCACTTGGATCACTGATCCCGACGTTCGGAAAGTGATCTAGGATCAGCCATAAAGATGGTCAGTTCTCTCATGTACGGTAAGTGATCCCGATTGGGTTATACAGATCAGTAGCTTTTTCTTAACCACATGTTTTTTAAACTTAAACTAAGTTTTTCGTTGTTCGATATCCGTTAAATCCATGGAATCATAAATCCCACTTGACAGCTGTTTGACAGATAACTGACCGATCTGGATCCAGGTCACTGTTTCCGTAAAGGCCTTATGAGCCACTCAGGTTGTCTTTACAATCATAGTTATCACGTCTAGTAGAAGTTTACTGTTAGAAAATTTTGTGTCCATTCATAAACAACGTATGCTTTTGTTTGTGGTGAGTAGCTTTCCCGAAAGAAAATCCTACATACGCCCCTCATCACAAGCGTTAGAACTTTGTGTATGTTTAACCCATGTTTAGTCATATTTTTTTAATAGCATTAGCGGAGATACGTGCAAATGTAGTAGCTATAACGTTAGCAGTGGCCTTACCCTCTATTAAAAGTTATATTGAGTCAAACTCCAATGCTTGAAATATATCTGTTGTCAAATGTCTATTGATAAGTCACTAGTTAGCACTATTTTACTGCTTCAGATCTATGAAATATGTGTAAGCATACTAATAAAGAATGAAAAAATAATTATACGTATTATTTATCCTTACCAATCATACAACATAGAAGCTATTAATCCGTTAAGTATGAATACCCAATGGATATATTGTATGTTGAGATGCCTTGACGAAACCGTAATATGTGTAACAGTATCAGTAAACCTTTGGAGATATACCACGGTCTTCCAAGCAGAAATGATAGCCATAGAGTTGCGACTCAGGAAGCTGAACAAAAAAAACCCCGATAAACAAATCTATAAAAATCATTACAGATAGCCAAGTTGCCCCGTAAGCATTGAGCTCCAAACGGGTTGACTCAAGACTCGTATGGAACTGCATACATCTCCTCAACGAATTTGGACAAGGAACAAAATAACTTTGGTTTGGGTTCCAGGTCATAGCGGAGTGGAAGGTAATGTATTAGCCGACACACTCGCAAGAGGAAGAATCGAATCTGTGTTCATATGACCAGAACCATTCGCGCGCATTGCAAAAAGCACTGCCAAGAAAACCATCTCAGATTGGACAGAGAGGAAAGCACCCTTGCACTGGCGAGATACACCAGGGATACTAAACTCACCCCATCGCGACGATCAGAGAATGGAACGGGAATGATCCTCACATTCTGGTTGGTCTTTTGACGGGACATTGTCGTTTGAGGAATGAATGAATGAATAAGGACCAAGGGGCTATCCAGCACAGAATGTGACTGGTGCATAGGCAACACGATGGGCCCTTTTGCGCCTCTATCCACGCTAGTTCCTAAGACCTGCCCATTTAGCAAAGGCAAGTACATTCTTAGGTCCTATCCATTTCATCTCTATTGGTTCCAAGGTTCTTGAGCCCAACATAGTCTGCCTGTGATAACCCAGGGCTTCACAGCGACACAAGATGTGTGCCGAGGATTCTTCCTCTTTACCACACCACGTGCACGTTGGGTCGTTGGCCACCCTCATCACGAACAAGTGACGCCTGAAAGTGTTGTGGCCCGTTACTAGGCCTACTAGCAATCTCAAGTTACTCCTATCCAGAGAGAGACAAAATCGTACTATTCTCTCTGTAGGCCCTGCTAATAGTTCCCCAGCTTGACGGAGATGACCAGAGATGTTGTTGCATCTCAGAGAGTGTTGATTCTGGATCCACTCTCCAGTTGTTTTCCTAATCAAGTTTGCAGATAGTCCTAAGGCTGGTTCCAAGCCCACAAAACTGTTGCCGGATCCCATCCTAGCCAGATGATCCGCCATTTCGTTACCCTTTGCCCCAGCGTGCCCAGGTACCCACATCAGTGATACCTTGTGTTTAGCTGAGATGTCGTCAAGAGCCCTCCTGCACTCCAGGACCAGTTCCGACGTTATTTTCCAAGCACTCAGTGGTTTGATGGCTGCCTGACTGTCAGAGAAGATAGTAATCCGCCTCCTAGTCCCGTCAATTCCGTCGTTTGAGGAACCACCAATATTTATTTTTTTTGTTTCTTGCTAATTACACCGCCGCTAATGCACCGATTTTAAAAATTATAGCAACATTACCTATAAGGCCACCATAGCATATCGGTGCCCAAATTTCATCACAATGCATGCAGCGATTACTGAGATTACGCGGCTAGAAAAACGCGCATCGACAGTCAGACCGACAGGTCGACAATCCAAGAGATAGACAAACAGACAGATTGACGGAAATGCGTGCCGTGGATTTTCGGTATGAGGACATCATAAAACATCCAAAAAGCGTATTATCTCAAAATCGAGAATTTTCGCGATCACAACACTCCCCTCACCTGTCGGTGTAGGAAGTCAAAATTGGACGTTTGTGTAGGTACTTCTGAGTTGATAAGCTTTAAGCAGAGATGCTCGCTAAGATATTTGCGGAAAATAATACAACAATATCTGGTATCTAAAGGCACATAATTAAAGTACAGCGTTTCAGGACTTACCCGCACCAACTACGATGAAGTCATACTCCTTTTGAAATACCTCTGTATCCCGAATTACCCCGTCACTACCACGAAAAATCTTTCTAAACTCTTTCAGCCAGTCTTGAGATTGACACTCACCAATAACAATCACGGAAAGCACTACATGTATATGGGAATATAAGAACATGTTACAACAATCAATTCAGCAACATTTAGGCAGTATCACGACCACACTTTTCTAACACTCACTTATAGCCCGTTAAATAAGTATATGATTATCAAAAAATAATCATAGCTTTAAGATCGGGTGTGAGCAACTCAGTCTTCGCGATGAACTAGACACTATTCACGAAAAAAAAATCTCTTACTGTCTGTTGGCCTTCCACGACGACGCGATCATCACCCTACCTCACAAAAATTAACGAAAATAACGCATTTAAATGATCGCTTAAAAATAATGAGTCCGATTTTGGCGCAAGCAAGGCCATCGCGATTTACACTTTACATCATGTTTGTATGCCGCTGTGCCGCCAGTACTGGTATCGGGCGTGTTCCACATAAAATCCGAATGGTCAACCAGTTGTTTTGTAACTTAATTTATTGACCATAAAGACATCTTGATCTCAAAGGTTATTTGCAGTTACTAAGCTGCAGGTCTGTGCTCGTTATCGAACGCAATAAAACTGCCCGACCAAGTTATTCAATGTCTGCACACATAAAAAGAAATTCTCAATTCTGGTAATCTCGTAAAGATATACTTGCGACTAGAACATATACGTTCTAGCTCTAAAAAAAATACTTGATGAGGAAATCATGAACAAAGAAAGATATATATTTTGTTTCAATATTCATTATAAAGAAATATGCTCTGACTAAGAATATAATGTTATTCACACCTACAATTTCAATACTTTCTTCCAAGTATTTCATAGTTTCAGTAAGAATATCATAATTTTCAGCTGGGCTCATATTACTTCAATCAAGAATACAATAGAATATGTTAGTCTTGGTTTGTGGTTCTTTGTAAATAATTCAAAATGTTATCTGTGTCTGTGTGTTATATTGTTATTCATTCATTCATTTGCAAAAAAATTGCAAATAAATGCCTCACGTAAAATAGGTCAATAAAATTAATTCGAAAAAACCGCATTCTGAAATTAATTCCTAGCAGGATGGAAATAATCTTAGTACCTTTATTTGATCCTAGATACGTGTAATCTGAGTTTGCGCCATCCCAGGTGGTGAGCTTAACTTTTGGTAGTCAATAAACGTCGACATTTTTAAAACTTTTTTTGTTTTTTGCTTGTAGCTGGAAAATGGTGCATGGAACGAAAAACTGGTTATAATACTGGTAATAATAAAGATCACTAAATTCTGCGTCAAGTGGTATATAAAACATCAAAATTGATTTGGTGGTATAGCCGAAATCTAATGCTAAAATGAAAAAAAAAATCCTATTTCAGTGCGAACTTACTCCCATTAAAAAAATGAAGTCAAGTTGATTGACTCAGTACTTCCCAGTTTATTATTTCCCCATAGCATGAAGCTTTAGTCTGAGATCCCTTGCAACCAAATAATCGCCAGCCCCCCCCCCCCTAAAGTTGACTTAAGCCGCTAGGTCTTTCCTTCACAGGTCAATGGATAGCCTATTATCAATACAAACAAACTTTTAAGTTTTACAATCCCCCACCCCCCAAAACCACCCCAATTTTACCCTCACCCAAAAAAGTTAGGAAATGATTACTAAAACATCTAAAAACGAAGTTTGAGTTGTTTTCATACTTTTGGTTTGTTGCTTGTTGCCACGCTGCCACTGACACGATTTTTGACAAACATGCGCGCTTTCCATCTTCACCACCGTAATAATACCCTGTCAAAATTTCATTAGAATCAATTTAATAGTGTCCACGTTACAAAATACAAAACGATTTAAAGCAATAAATACGCGCCCCTTAGTTTCCGTAATAGGCTAGACAATGTTCGGATAGACCTAAAAGGGTGATTTATGTCGTTAGGCCTTCCTTCACAGATTAGTGGATAGGCTATTATGAATACAAGAAATTTTTCAGTTTTTCCACACCCCCCATCCCCCCAAACACCCCAATTTCACCCCTTCCCAAAAAAACGCAGAAAATGATCAGGAACCTCTAAAACGCTTAAAAACGAAGTATGAGCTGTTTTTATGTTTTTGGTTTTTTTGTTATTTCTGCGCCGCCACTGGCACGATTTATAAAAACCATACGCGCTTTACGTTCCCGCCACGGTAGTAATTCTGTGACAAAATTTCATTAAAATCAATTCAACAGTTTCCTCGTCACACAATATAGAACGATCTTTCGGTGTGGGTTGTAAAATGTATGGAAAAGTTGCAGATAATAAAATTTTTAGGTATGAACAGATACCTTGGTTTGTAAATTCAGTCATTTATAATTCGAAATTTGGCATTAATTCAAAATTGTTTTTTTAGATGTTCTGAGTTATTTGTTATGTACCAAAACAGCACAACCTGATTTGAGATTATCAAGAGTTTATCAAAGTGTTGTAATGTCACTATACAGGGTAAGTCAAGCTCAACGTCTCAGACTCTTGTGACCAGACGATAGCACTTTTTGAAAAATCGACTTTGGAGGTGTATGTAAGTGGAGTTGGACTCCATTTTAAAAATAATGACTTTTATACAGGGTGTCTAATAAAAGCGTGACATATCGAAGCTGTGTTTTTTTAAATGGAATACACTGTATATCATTACATATTTAGATTTCCGGGTGAATTTTAGTGTGACTTTATGTATCACACATGGGACTTTTAGCGAACCGTTTAGGTGCAAATCACAATTTTTGGTATAAGTAGATGTCAGAAAAAAATTGAATATTGCAGCTCTTATAAATCTTAAAGAGACTTTGCCGTGTTACTAAGCATGAAATATGTCAGCTTACCTGAGACGGTCGAGTTCGAATTACATTTGTACTTGGAAAAAAAGGTAGCTCAATTAAGGAAACTTCAATCAAAGGTAACTTGATTTTTTCAAATGGAAATGCTTAATCCTTTTTGTACGATCAAATGTGCATTTTGATAGGCTTTCTAATGATATGCGGTTGTAAATATCAATCTCTGGTAGTTTTGATTTAATTTCAAAATTTCAATAAAACTGGTGCTTTTCAATTTTCCTACCTATAAGCAATTTAGTAGGCCATGAAATATAAACAAAAAATTGTTGAGATGGAACAAAACAACTAACTTAGTAGATAGATACAGACGAACTAGAGTAAAGCGACAAAATTATAAAAATGACTTACAACAAACAAACATAACACATCTAAGGTCACAAAGCAACTGGTGTACGACAGAAATGGGTATTTTTCACAGCATACCGGCTACTACAGTATTCTAAAGATTGCCAATTCACAAAACCATTATGAATTTTGAAATGAAAGGAAATCTACCACGTAATGTTGCTGGCAGTTTAATAGCTTCAGAATAAAATTTAATTCAATTTTAAAAAGATAGTAACCGATACCTCTGACTGGAGTTCTGTAAATTGTTCAATACTCATAAGCAAGATCGCCGAAAATGAAGGATATATTAAAAATCTGCTCAAATTAATAAACATAATTTACCTGGCAGAAAATTAAAATATGATTTGTCAGTATATTTCTTTTTTTGCAATTTTGCTAATAGTGTTTCGGATTGAATGGACTGTATGCGATAAAAGGAAATTATAAAGTGATGTGGTGTTGAGCCAGCACTTACCACTTATGAAGATCTGACAGCTCCTGGAGTGCACTCAAAAGGGGGTGGTGATCACTTTCACCGGTGCGTAGTCTTTTCGATTGCGTTTTGCGGTTTGCGGCAAAAAGAAGGTATTTTTCTGCGGTTTGAACACTACCGTGTGATGGCGAGCTCTCTTATCACGATAATGACCTCTATTCGACTGTCCCCTAATTATATCTTCTTCTGGCAGAGCCAGAGGCGTAGCATCGTGAAGACTCAACACATATTATAGTAATTTTGAAATGAAAAGGATATTCTGATAGATTACCTGATTGTATAAAACAAATAAAAGCGAAAGGAATAAAAATAAATGAACGAATCGTGAACAAATAGATACTAAAAATTTTAAAGGGCGACAGTGAGAGGTATCATTACTTTTGACTTTGACGGAAATGACTACTGTTTTATACCATTAAATGTGAAATTGTGTTCTGAAGATATTAGACTGAGGTCAACAATCGCTGAAAGTTTTGCTTTCATTTCAAAGTGTTTAGTGGTTTTGGAAACTTTTAATCTCTAGTACATTGCAATCGCTAGTAACCTGTAAAAATTATCCATTTATTCTGTCGTACTTCAGCTTCTCTTTAACCTTAGACATGTTACCGCCGTTGTTTCTGGTTAGATTTGATGGATTCTGGATGTTTTTGCTAAATTAGTTGTTTTATTCCATCTTAATACGATTTTGTTTATATCTCATGGCCTGCTAGTTTGGTTATAGGTAGGGAAATTGAAAAACACCGATTTGATTGAAATCTCAAAATTTAATGAAAACTACCATAGATTGATATTCACAACCTGATATCATTAGAAAGCTTATCAAATTGCACATTCGATAGTATAAAAAAATTATGCATTCCAATTTGAAAAAATCAAGTTACCTTTGATTGAAGTTTCATTCATTGATCTACCGATTTCTCCAAGTACAAATTTAATGTAATTCGAACTCGACCGTCCAACGTAAGCTGACACATTTCATGCTTAGTAACACGGCAAATTCACAGCCCTCTAAGATTTATAATAGCTGCGATATTCAATTTTTTTCTGACATCTACTTATACCCAAAATTGTGATTCGCACCTAAACTGTTCGCTTAAAGTCCCATGTGTGATACATAAAGTCACACTAAAGTTCACCAAGGAATTTAAGTATGCAATAATATATAGGATATTCAATTTAAAAAAATATAACTTTGATACGTCACGCTTTTATTAGACACCCTGTATAAAAGTAATTATTTTTGGAATGTACCTACATACACTTGCAAAGTCGATTTTTCAAAAAGTTTGGTTACAAGAGTCCGAGGCGTTGAGCTTGACTCACCCTGTATGTAGTATTAATAAGTATTTGAAAATAAATAACATTAATCACAGGTATTAATAGTTTAGGTGCAATAAATTAGCAATATCACTTTAAGTTTATTGATGAAATATAAATGGAAACACGGTATAAATAAATAAACACGACTTTATTTTACCTGGCGATTAGCAGATATATTTTAATTCCATGCAGGAAAAAATGTTGTTGTGTTTTCAATTAACTGTTAGTAGACATTTGGATGCTTTTCTATTACTTCAAATATATCTACAGTTGTTCCAAAACCATGTCATTCAAACAATTTAACCCTCAGCGGGATCCTCAGGTTTGATACAATTGCAGATAAGCTAATAATTTCAAAATAGGTTATATTCGTTCTACTGATATCTCCTATCATTTATTTAATACAATTAAAGCAGTGCTCTGATTTTAATATATACCTTAGGCTTTGTGTAAGAAAAGCGTATGATTTAATTGATATACAAAATTATTCTTACAATAGCATTTCATGATAATTGGTTCAATAACCACTGGAACCAAAAAGCAGAGATCCGACTAAACAACGCGGGTACAACACAAGCGTTTGAAATAAGAAAAAGTGTTAGACAGGGATGCATCTTATCCCCAATGTTATTCAACTTATATGTGGAAAGAATATTTACGGAGGCAGTTTCGTACAACTCAATTGGCATAAGGGTAAACGGAATTCCCATAAACAACATCCGGTATGCAGATGACACTGCCATAATAACAGATAATGCAGGTGATCTCCAGATCCTACTAAATCGAGTCACTGAGGCGAGTAGAAATCTAGGTCTTAAAATTAATATCGGCAAAACAAAGTTTATGGTGATCAGTAGAAATAACACAACAAACACCCAGATACAAATAAACGGAAACAACATTAAAAGAGTGTCACAGTTTAAATATCTAGGATGCATGGTCAATGAAAGATGGGATCCAGACCAGGAAATAAAGTGCAGAATAGAACAAGCACGAATAACGTTGCTAAAACTCAAAAAATTTCTCACTGACAAAAACTTAAACTACAGCCTCAGATACAGAATGGTAAAATGTTATGTCTGGTCAGTTCTGCTCTACGGAATGGAGGCGTGGACATTGGAAGCAACCACGATCAACAAAATTGAAGCTTTCGAGATGTGGATCTTAAGACGGATGTTAAAAATACCATGGGTAGACCATGTAACAAATGAAGAAGTTCTCCGAAGAGCTGAACTAACAGACCCACAGCTCTTCGACACAATTAAAACAAGAAAAATAGCCTACCTGGGACACGTTATACGGGGAGAACGTTATCAGTTACAACGCCTGGTACTTCAAGGTAAAATCGAAGGAGGAAAAAGAGGAATAGGAAGAAAAAAACTATCCTGGCTCAGAAACATTCGGCAGTGGACAGGAATGAGAAGCCTCGAAGAGATAGAAAATGCAGCTGTGAATAGAGAAATTTGATAGGAAGAGGATGGACGCCTACGCAGGAATCTGCATGGTACTCTAAGAAGAAGAAGAAGGTTCAATAAAAATTCTTATAGTACAGTAACAGACACAACTCATGCCTTTAGCACATTATCTATGCTATTTGAGATATTATTTAGTAGCATTTGGACTAAAAGTATATCTTATATTGACAAGGATGCTTGTCGTTGGCTTAACTTCTCTGCTGACTGGATTGATACCGAGATTTAAAGAATGGCCAAAAAGGAGGGGGTGGTTGTTACCATCACGTAGTCGGCGCAGTTTACATATTGTCAATTTTGAACAATTCTTAATGTTAACCTCAAATAACGAGTTCACAATAAGGTTATTTGTTTAATCTGACGTGACAAAATCGAAATTTGAAAATAAATAATATTTTTCCGGAATTCAAAAGAATTAATTTGCTTAAAAATATAGAATTTACCATATCAGTAAGTTACAGTGACCACTTTCAAAAATACTTGATTATGTAATTATAGCGAATCATATAAAGAATACCAATTCTGCTTCAAAGAACAACAAAACAATTTCCTCATTGTATCAAAAACATACCAATGAGAAAGCATTAAGCACTATTAATAAGAGTCTTCAAATCAAAAATCACTGTCCATTGATTTGATTTGATTGAATTATAGTATAAACAAGTTTAGCTTGGATTATGCACAACATCTTATTATTCTGACAACTATGCATTATTGTTAATTTGAATGCAGATTATATTACTGCAACTACGAAAACACAATACATATTATCAAGTACTTCAATAGTTGTGGCTGTGGGGACCCCATACAGATATTCATATGTAAGTACAAAGTATGTCATTTGCAATATATTCATGTAAGTATAGATGTTTTACTTCCCACACCGATAGGTAAGGGGAGTATAGTGATCGCAACAATTTTCGATTTTGAGATAATACGCTTTTTGGGTGTTTATGATGTCTACATAACGAAAATCCACGTCACTCATTTCCGGCGGCCTGTCTGTCTGTCTGTCTGTCTGTCTGTTGGCGTTCTTCTGACGTCGTAATCTCAGTAACCGCTGCATGGATTGTGATTAAATTTGGGCAGCGATATGCTGTGGGGTCGTAGTAGGTAATGTTTCTATAATTTTGGAAATCGTTGTACGGGCAGCGAAGTAATTAGCAAAAAACAAAAAAGCTTAGAATTTGTGATGTATATGTTAGGAGCAAACACCGATTTCGGCCAATGGACGGAAAATATGGTCAAAACGCGTTTTGGCTGCTACCGTTTTGCCAATGTCCGAATTATCGCTTTCCGGCTGTTGTATGTAGCCCAGAACGCGTTTTGGGTCAACTACGATTGCCAGAACACGTTCTATATTCTACTACAAATAAATAAATATCAATTATTTGCCGTGTTGTGTTACAATATTTCCTCTGAGCTTAGAATCCATAACTAAAATGAATAAAAGCACTAGTAGATCTTAGGTCCGTGAAAAAAAAAACTGAAAGGAACATACCTCACAATCTCTTATGTCCAGCTCCCACATGAGCGGAATGAATAATGTCAAATAACTCGTGGGTCATGCAAAAATAACGTAGTTCGGCTGTTTCGTCTGTCCTTCTTTCATTAGTTTTCGATATATCCAATTTTTAAAATATCATACCTTTTCAATCGTTGTCGTTGTTTCGAAGATATTGTGTCACCGTTACTTTTACAAGCTTTTGCCGCCTTTACCTCTGTGAGTGTTTGGTCGTATCTTTCTCTTGTACAAATATTACTACGACCATTGCTGCAGTTCGCCATTAAAACATGTCTCCATGGCACTCTCTAGCTACTGTCTAACCCGCACAAAGATCAAATACTAAATGAATACACGAGCTCCAGAGGTATCGTTTACAAGCTGAAACACTCACAAAATCCACCACGCGTTAGGGCAATCGCAGTAGAACAGGACGCGTTTTGGCAATCGTAGTTGAGCCAAAACACGTTCTGGGCTACATTCAACAGTCGGAAAGCGATAGTTCGGACATTGGTAAAATGGTAGCAGCCAAAACGCGCTTTGGCCATATTTTTCGTCCATTGGCCGAAACCGGTGTTTGCTCTTAACATATACATACGAGTATTGCTTTAAATCGTTCTATATTGCATAACACGATAAGTATTGAATTGATTTTAATGAAATTTTGACACAGTATTACTACCGCGGCGGGGATAAAAAACACGTATGTTTTGGAAAAATCGTGTCAGTGGCGCAGCAATAATAAAAATACCAAAAATATAAAAACAGTTCAAACCTTGCTTTTAGGCGTTTTAGGGGTTCTTGATCATTTTCTACCTTTCTTTGAGGGGTGGTGAATTTGGGGTGGTTGGGGGGTGGGGGGTTGTAAAACTGAAAAATTTGTTGTATTTATAATAGGCTATTCATTGACCTGTGAGTGAAAAACCTAGCGGCATAATACACTTTTTTAGGCCCATCTAAACATTGTCTTGCTTATTATAAAAACAAAGGGACAAAGGGAATTTGTGGTGTATACATATACGAGTGTTGTTTTAGATCCTTATATTATTATATTATATCATGTCAGTGGCCGCGCAGCAATAATAAAAAAACTAAAAATACAAAAACTCCTCAAACCCTGTTTTAAGGCGTTTTAGGGGTTCCTGATCATTTTCTACTTTTTTGGGTGAGGGTGAAATTGGGGCGGTTGGGGGTGGGGGGTTGTAAAACTGAAAAAAATTGTTGTATTTATGATAGTTTGTCCATTGACCTGTGGAAGAAATACCTAGCGGCATATTACACTTTTTTAGGTCTACCTGAAATTGACTTGCCTATTACAGAAACCAATTTTGTGATGTATACATACGAGTTTTGCTTTATTTCGTTGTATGTATTTTGCGTGAAGCGAAAATTATTGAATTGGTTTTAATGAAATTTTGACACAGAATTTAGTGCCGTGGCGAGAATGGAAAACGCGTCTGTTTTTGAAAAATCGTCAGTGCGGCGCAGCAATAATAAAAAAAAACTAAAAATATAAAAACAGTTCAAACTTCGTTTCTAGATGGTTTGGAGGCTCCTGATCATTTCGCATCGTTTAGTTGTAGCATGCAGAAAAAAATGTGGCGTCCTAGCTTCTAAGGAGGGAGACGCAAGAAACTATTTACGAGAGTTTTGGTGTTGGATGTTTTTTTGCGGGCGGGTGGGCGATGATTTGGTTGCAAGGGATTTCAAACTATAGCTTCATGCAATGGGAAAATAATAAAATGGTATCATCATTATGTGTGGGAAGTACTGAGTCAATCAACTTGACTCCATTCTTTTTTAATATACGAGGTTTGGGAAATCGGCTTGATCGCAAGGACAAAAGCACCCGCACACTCCAAGGTGTGAAAGAGAGTATGCTGGCCCCATGCTGAACCAGGTTGAGTACTGTGATCACATATCCAGCGAATGCAAACGCGTCTATCGACGTGCCAGCACGGTACCACCGGCTAAGGCCTGTTCCTTCTTGTCTTGCCGTCATGCTCTCCTACCAATCACGGAATCTTCATTGAACGACATAACAACATGAGTGTAGGGCGGTCCGAGCTCGTTGATCTAGTGGTTTAATTCCCGCTTCTATGTTCTTCACTTTGTTTGGCGTTCAGGATTTTCCTCATCATGCAGTGGATGGCCTTCCAATAAAGTTTATGGGAGCTCAACGCCTCGGGCTCTTGTGATCAAACGATACCACTTTTTTCTTTTTAATGGAAAACCCTGTATATTATTGCATATTTAGATTCTCGGGTCAATTCTAGTGTAACTTTATGTATCACACATGGGACTTAAAGCGAACAGTTTACGTGCAAATCTAAATTTTTGGTATAAGCAGATATCAGAAAAAAATTGAATATCGCAGCGGTTATAAAATCTAGAGGACTGTGCCTTTGCCGTGCCATTAAGCATAAAATGCGTCGACTTAGGTTAGACGGTCAAGTTTGAATTACATTTGTACTTGGAGAAATCGGTAAATTAAATAAGGAAACTTCAATCAGTGGTAACTCGATTTTTTAGAATGGGAATACCCAATTTTCGGTATTTTTCAATTTCCCTACCATTAAACAAACTAGCAGACCATTAAATATAGACAAAAGTGTGTTCAGATGGAATAAAACAACTGACTTAGCAGAAAGATATAGACAAAAGGATAATATAAAAATTTTCTACAACCAACCAGTTCCAACCAGAAACAACGGCGCGGCGGTAACATGTTTAAGGTCGAAGAGAAGCTGGAATATGACAGATTACTAGCTACTGCAATGTATTAGAAATTAAAAATTTCCAAAACCACTAAGACGTTTGAAATAAAAGGAAAACATTCAGCGATTATTGCTAGTAGTCTAATATCTTCAGCACACAATTTCACATTTAATGGTATGAAAAAGTAGTCATTTCCATCAAAGTCAAAAGTAACGGTACCTTTGACTGTCCGACTGTAGGCCCTCAAATTTTTCAGTATCTAGTAATACTGACAAAATCAGAATTTAACTTTCTTCCAGGAAAATTATGTTTTATAATTTGAACAGATATTTAATTCATTCTTCATTTTAAGCGATCACGACTATGGTTGCCGAAAAATTTGCAAAACTCCAGCCAGAGGTATTATTACTTTTAACTTGACGAAAATTACTACTATTTCAAATCATTGAATGTGAAATTTCAATCTGAAGCTATAAAACTGCCAGCAACATTCGGTGGCAGATTTCCCTTCATTTCAAAATTTTTAATGGTTTTGTGAATTGTCAGTCTTTAGTATACAGGTATTTTGGTAGCTGGTATGCTGTGAAAAATATCCATTTCTGTCGTACTCCGACTACTTTTTGACCTTAGGTGTGTTACCTCTGTTATTTCCGGTTAGACTTGATTTGTCTTAAGTCATTTTTATAATGTTAACCCTTTTCTCTAATTCGTCTGCATCTTTCTGCTAAGTTAGTAGTTTTCTTCCATCTGAAGGGTTTTTTGTTTATATTCCATGACCTGCTAAGTGGCTTATAGGTAGGAAAATTGAAAAACACCGGGTTGATAGAAAATTTGAACGTAAATGAAAACTGCCAGAGATTACGATTGAAGGCTATCAAATTTTACATTCGATTGTATAAAAATAATTAGGCATTACCAGTTGAAAGAACCAAGTTGTCTCTGATTGAAGTTTCCTTAATTAGTCTACTGATTTATCCAAGTAGAAATGTAATTCACACTTGACCGTCTAACCTAAGCTGAAGCATTGTATGGTTAGTGACACGGCAAAGTCACAGCCCTCTAAGTTTTATAGTCGCTGCGATATTCAATTTTTTTCGAATATCTACTTATAGGTAGTAAACTGTGATTTGCACCTAAACGGTTCACTTTAAGTCCCATGTGTGATACACAAAGTCACACTAGAATTGACCCGCTAATCTAAATATGTAATAATGTATAGTGTATTCCATTAAAAAAAACATGGCTTTGATATGTCACGCTTTTATTAGACATCCTGTATAGAAGTCATTATTTCAAAAATATAGTCCAACTCGACCTACATACACTCGCAAAGTTAATTTTCTGAAAAGTGGTATGGTTTGGTCACAAGACTCCGAGGTGTTGAGCTTGACTCACATTGTACCTTGCATTTCAAATAAAACTAACAGATCAATGCATATTACATATTGTATTTCTATTTTAGCATACTTTGCTCACTAATTCTCGTTTTCCTCTTTCCAGGTACCATAAGTTAAAATAAAGTTCTGCAAAGCTTGGGAAAACTTGAAAATCAACTGCATACCTCTTATACGATTTAACTGGATTTAAAAGCTTTGGTTAACGTACTACCTTCTTGTTTCACATAATATAAATATCGTCATTTATTCAGATTTGAGGCAGAATGTCCAGACTACACGTTATAGAGGATGTCCAGATATTCGACCGACAACGCTTCACAGGTGATAGGATATACCTCACATTTTTATGAACATTAATATATATCGATGCCTTGAAATGCTTAATTTTCAAGACACAGGGGGTCAAAGTTTTACTTTTATATTAATTTTTACTTCCCACACCGATAGGTGAGGAGAGTATTGTGATCGCGAAAATTTTCGATTTTGAGATAATCTACTTTTTGGGCGTTTTATGATGCCTACATAACGAAAATCCACGTCACTCGTTTCCGCCGGTCTGTCTGTCGGTCTGTCTGTCTGTCGGTCTGTCGGTCTGTCGGTCTGTCGGTTGTAAAGCTAGATTGAAAGTTCAACTAAGTTAAGACCTCCAATCTAGCTAAACTGGGGTGCCTTTGGGCTGCTCAGTTTACTTACGGTGGGTTGTGGATCCTTGGCAACTTATTCTTTTCCTCTTATAAGAGATGTCAGGCAAAATCACTAACTTTTATCGCGAGATTACTCTAAGGTTCAACAAAAACTCAAGAAAAAGGGCGCCAGGAGTTTTCACCTCCAAACTCCAAGGAAGTTAGTGAAATTGCCCAACCTCTCCAGAAACACTGAAGGGATGGGTTCAGAAAAAAATTCAAAAGAGAATTAAACAATAACAAGTATATTGGTGGTTAAAATATAAACTATTTGAATGGTGAATAGTGAGTGATGACTTATTTACAATAATAAACAGGGACTGCTGGCTTAAGTGAGCGATACAACCTGGCTTGCTCAACGAGGTTGTCTTCTCCTCCTGGGTCGGCTTGTGGGCTCCTTCTAACCGCTCCTTCAGAGGGTCCCCTCTGATGACTGGCAGCCTCTTCAGGTTCCTTTGGCCCTGACCCCTACTCTTTGACTTCCCCCTTTAAGGCTGAGGGATATCTGGGTCTGGCTCGGCCACCACTTCCGGCCGCCGTCATGCAAAGTATAGAAAAAAGAAGGATTAGAGTCTGGACCCTCTATGGCAAAACCCCAGGATGTAGGAGGTTATGCAAGCTCAGGCGTACTACTTGGCTTTGAATAGAACAATTAAAAGCCCCCTCCTCAACAATTTAGTTGAAACAATATCTGTTTAAATTTAACAATTTAGTTGAAACAATATCTGCTTAAATTTAACAACTTAGTGGAAACAATATCTGCTTAAATTTAACAAGGATCCCTTACAAATTGCTTAAATTCTATACTAAAATTTCTTAAAAGTTATACACCAAGCTATAGCAGATATCTCCCCACAATGGTTCACAATTGAATCTGCATATATAAAAAAAAATATAATCTTAAAATAAAGTACCAATATCGTAACAACAAAGTATCACCTAACCTAGATATTTGATATGCCTTTCAAGTCTAACACTTAAAATAAAACTTAAAAATATGAGTCTTGAAGTGAGCAAGGCTATAGTTCACTTAAGTTCAAAGCAGTTTAATTGATTTAAGGGAAAATCAAGGCTATGATTCTATTAAGTTACTGCTGGCTCTAGTGTTCCAGAAAGTTAGAATCTTGAAAGGTAATACAACCACAAAAAAAATTATCAAGCCCACAAATGTTTACTAAAATGTCTCAAAATCAAATATCACAAATAATCCAGAAAATTGAAACTATATGCACAGTAGTTGCAAGGTGCGAGCAACTATACTTCAATAAATACTCTCAATATTAAACTATAGCTCAAAAAGAAACAAAAATCTATGAGTACTTTCAGTCTCACATAGATGTACTTCGGTAGGCTGTATCGGTTGTAAGGATGGAAAAATTTATCAAATTCGTACAGCAAAATTACAGCTCAAAATTTGCAAAATGTGTGTGTCAGTACACTCAAAAATTATCAAAATTATACCAAAATAAAGAAAGGTGCTTTTCTCTCTCTCTAAAAATTGTACGAGGTACAAAGAAAACTGAAGAAGGTTAGACACCTATGCAAAAGTGCTCGCATTAGCTGCCCAAAATGGCGGAAACAATAACGAAGCAATTTTTACACAGACTCTACCAAATAAAAAAAAAAGGTGTGCTCTCTCTCTCTCTCAAAAAGTACAAATGAGCAACAACATAAAAAAAACAAAGAAAAAGCGGACTGAAGGTCACACTTGGAGGTGACTACAAACTCTAGATACGAAAGTACGTAAAATAGCTCGACAACTGCCTAAATGGCGTTCAAATTGAAATAAGCAATATTTACGTACCTTCTATATCCAAAGTAGCAGGAACAGCTTGCAGTCACGCTCTGTGTGTCCTTCCAAGGTCTCAGAAGCAGGTGGAAAAAGGGGCTTGTATTCCCTTAGATCGACATCAGTACGAGGTGAGCTTCTTCGGGAAGCAGATGCACTCACTTGAGCTGAAAACACATATATACCACAGTATGGCGTTCACAACCTAACTCGAAAATGAACTCAATCAAATCAACAATATCGATTTTAGATACTAAAGGTTCGATATCAACGGTAAAATGCTAGCAAAATACGAAATCACTACGAAACAATCGCTGATTGTAACAGCACACTACGCAGTTAAACAAAATGTCGAAATGGCAGAATTTTCACAAATAATTGCCCGTGTTATTGGGTTAGGTACTTCAAATAGAACTCTCGCGAAAGGAGAGTGAATAAACTTCAAAGACAACCCCATGGCAATGAAATCGTAACTATTTCATGAAAGTACTGAAAAGATGGCGGAAGGCCAAGAAGACACACAAACCTCACCTGTTGCAGCTGCAGAGAGACAAGAAGGAAGAAGCTAGGGAGGGACGAGCCTATTTATAATTTTTCGTCGGGAGTCACAAAAACTTCGAAAATTTCTCGATTGTTCACGAATACCATAGACAACTGTCAAATCTCACTCAGAGACTACCCCCTCTCACTCTCACATCCAAAGGTATGGCAGTGTTGCCGCAGCAATCTAGTACTACCAACCCAACCTCAAAGTAACTATAGTCTTAATTGCAACTCGGGACAGAATTACTATTATTACTGAAATAAATTCATAATAGGGAACGAGAAATGCATCAACAGAATGAAACTAACAACTTTGCAAGGTTAACTTTTACAAATAACGCAATAGTCATATTTACTAAATTCTCATACATTGGCAACCCTGGGTAATCATTCTTCTCTCGTTGGCAACCTTTACGGTGTCGCATATCGCGTCTGTGTTATAGTCCAGTTAGGCTAGAGAACAAAAAATAGGCGCGGAAAAGTGGTTCTTTTAATAGCGTAACGGCAAGGCACAAGCGTGGAACCCATATCTACCTGTCAATAGGATATCATTCTGTAAGAATTGATGTATAAAAGGAGTCACAGACGACGTGTAACGAAATTAACAAAAATTTCGTTACACATCCCTCCCACCAGGAAAAATTCGAGAAGCCATTCGAGAATTTTCAAACTAACTGATGCTAAACTACAGAGGAAGGTACTAATCAACCTGAAATTAGAGAATACCACAGTACGAGCACAAAAGAAAATGACTGACAAACCTTGCAAAGGTTATACATAAGCATTATGACAACCGACACTAACCCAAGTACAACTAAGGTGAGAATGTCAATAATATTAACCCAAAATAACCTAAAATATCCTAACCTAAATACCACAGCGGATCTACTGAAGCGATGACTGGAGAGATCCTCGCATATATCAGAAATAATATACAAAGTGCCTATTCACATTCAGGACACTATACCTAAGAACTAAAAATATCAAATCCGGGAACGAATATACAAACGACAAAATCGGTAAATGCACTCAAATAGGCAAATGAGTCATCAGGGAAAAGAACCAAATAGTAATGAACAACATCAACCATGAGTTGTCACAGCAAAATAACAAGTCATATTTCACGCTATGACTCGTCATATTTACAACAAAGAACATAAACCAAATCTATACATCATATATAAAAAATAACCATAGGTACCAGACAATAACAATCCCTAATGACACTCTTGCATACTGATGCTATCAGCTATGCTGTTTGGACGTAAATCACCTAAGGTGATTAGACAAAGATGTTGTTTCGTCTATAAGTAGCCTGTCGGAAGACTTGTACTCCCACCCGGTAATTTTCCGGTGCTGTAGCATTCCTCAAGCACTGATGCTTGAGCAGAAGAAGTATTTCTTTCCCCACAAACATACCATGCCAGCCCCTATCAGCAGGGCAATGTCCTTAAAGACGTGGCAATTAACCCCCATCATCACTGGCTTCAGACTCTAGTTCAGAGGTTGGTTGCAAGTCTGGAACTGGATCTGGATCATCATCAGAATCCAGCCCTGTATCATCCTTTTTAAGATCCTTAACATGCCAGTTGCCCAAGTCGTTACCATACTTGTCCACCAAATTATATACCAAAGGGGACAAAACCTTATTAACAATACAAGGAACATATTTGGGAGACAATTTAGCATTAAAATGATCAGCAGCCTTAGATAACACATAATTAACCTTCCAAACCTTTTCACCCTCAGAAAATTGGGCGGGCCTACGCCTTAGGTTATAAGTTTCAGCATTGCGAAGGTAAGCCTTTTTGATTCGTTCTCGAACCTTCGAAAAAATTTCCGTCATCCCCTGAACATCATCTAACCTGGCATTCTTGTCAGAAATTTCAACAATGTTCCTGGCATTATCAGAAATCTTTCCAAAGTAGTCTCCTGAAACAGGAACATTTCTAGCGAAAGTTAAGAAAGCTGGGGAATACCCAAGTCACATCATGTTTTGCTAAACGCAAACCCTGAGCAATTTTGAAAATAGACTGATCCCAAGTTTTCTGATCTTCCTTAATATATGACCTAATGGCTGTGATAATAACTCTATTCTGACGCTCTGTATGGTTAATTTGTGCATGATACCTGGCATTATACCATATTTTCTGAACTTTATATTCCTCCATAAGGTTTTTGAAATCTTTACTCCTAAACTGAGGTCCATTGTCACATACTATAATCTGAGGCACACCGAATATGAGAAAAACATTATTCTCTAAAAACCTATTAATGTGCTGGACTGTAGCTTTACGAAGGGGCTGAACTAAAGTGAATTTGGTAAACCAATCTATGACCACAAAAAGATATTGATTCCCACTTTTAGATCTAGGATAAGGACCTAAAAGATCACAACTGACCAATTGAAACGGAAAATTAATATTTTTATATGAGCCCATTAATCCTGCTTTAGGCAGATTAGAAACTTTACAACTAGCACAAGTCTTACAATTCTTAATATATCTATATACATCTTTATGAAGAAATGGCCAATAATACAGTTCTGATATACGAGAAATGGTCTTAGAAACACCTAAATGAGCAGCGGTCTCATTATCATGATACATTTTAATTACTTCTTTACGATGTGCTCGAGGCACCACAATCTTCCAGTCTGTTAAATTACTCACTAAAGGATCTCTACTAAATATATGTTTATACAAAATGCCATTTTCTACCTTATAAGAAGGATAATCATCAGGCTTTTCTTGGACGTTCTGAATCATTTTAGTGTACCACCCATCAAGTTTTACTGTATCTAAGTTAGGAACTGCTACTGATCGAGATAAGGCATCAGCCACTACATTCTGGGATCCCTTTCTATGGACTATTGTAAAATCAAACTGAGAAAGTTTAACTGCCCAACGGGCTAGTCTGCCACTAGGGTTATTCATATTGTTTAACCAAATCAGTGAAGCATGATCAGTTATTACAGTAAAATGTGTGCCCTCAATGTATCCCCTAAACTTTTCAATGGCAACAATAATGCTGTACAGCTCTTTTTCGGTAACGGTATACTTCCTCTGACACTTATTCAGGGTCTTACTAGCATAGGCTATAGGATGCTCTATGCCATCAGTTTCCTGATATAATACAGAACCAACTCCGGTATCTGAAGCATCACAATATAAAATAAAAGGCTTTGAAAAGTCAGGTGAAGCTAGGACTGGAGCAGTTGTTAGGCTCTCCTTGATCTGAGCAAATGCACGATCAGCTTCCTCTGTCCATTCAATGCTTTGACCCTTTTTTCGTCCTTTCAAAAGGTCAGAAATGGGACTACAGATTGAGGCAAAATTTTTTAGAAAGCGTCGGTAGTAGCCAACTAAACCGATCAAACGTCTAACTTGGGTGGTGGTCTTAGGGACTGGATAATCAACTATAGCAGATACTTTAGATTCATCTGTACGAAGGCCTTTCTCATCAACAACAAAACCAAGAAATTTCAATGAGGGTCTGTAAAATTCACATTTTTCAAAGTTAACTGTAAGACCAGCTTGTTTCAATCTTTCAAAAAGTTTTCTCAAAATGTCTAAATGCAAATCAAAATCTGGTGTAGCAATTACAATGTCATCAAGGTAATAGAAAACATAAGGTTCTAATGCTGGACCGATAACCATGTCCATCAAACGACACATGCTCTGAGCGGAACATGATAAACCAAAGGGCATGACACAAAATTCAAAAAGTCCTCGTCCTCTAACAGCAAAAGCAGTTTTCGGTCTTGATTTCTCATCTAAAGGAATTTGAAAGAATGCAGATTTTAAGTCAATTGATGACAAGAATCTAGCATCTCTCAACTTATTAATCACTGAGTCAATGAGGGGCATAGGATATGCATCTTTACAAGTCACAGAGTTAAGCTTGCGTCCGTCAAAACAGATTCTATACTCTCCAGAAGCTTTTTTCACAAGCCAAAGTGGACTACACCACTCGGAATTTGATCTCTGAATAAGACCCTGCTTTAACATCTGATCGATTTCCTTGTCAAGATGTTTCTGCATTGCTGGTGACAAAGGGTATTGTCTTTGCCTAATTGGTTTGGCTTGACCAGTATCAATGTGATGGGTCAGAAGGTGAGTTCTTCCTATTCTGTCAGTAGGGCCAATTGACTTAAATAGGTCAATCACTTTTGAAAGTTTGGCCTTCTGTTGGGAATTCAGATTTTCAGCAGGACAAATAGTGTTCACCACACAAACTGACATCTGATATTGATTATCTGGGAAATTGGCATGAACTCTGAAAGCTTTTAAGAAATCAATACCCAAAACAAGACTATAATTAATAGACGGAATTACCCAAATTTGTACATCCCTTGTCATGTTACCAAGAGTGATGGGTATAGTAAATTTTCCAATAGTAGCCTGTGGGACACCATCTGCAGTTGTCACTTGCAGAGAATAATCTAAAGAAAGATTCACATTCCATTTTTCAAGCAAGGCAAAACCAGAGTTTCCCAAAATTGAAACACTGCTGCCAGAATCAGCAAGAGCTATAAAAGTCTCACCTAAGATTTGGACTTCTAGATATGGTCTTTCATCACCAGGTTTGGACACAAACATGGGACAGACCTTCTTACATGGGTCTTCCAATAAGGTACAAGGGTTCGGATTCTCTACAGGAGGAACAAACTCTACTTCTGTTTTGGCTCTCCTTTCTGGGACTTTTTTCGTCTGTTTGAAGGCGACTGAGTCAGAGCTTCGGTCTGCACTGGACCTTGAATTGGGGTGGTTGCGTTGTCCAGTCTTGCGGAACCACCCTGCCCGTTTCCCGAACACTTTTGACACTTGGTCTTAATCACGCCTTGTGATCCACAACCAAAACAAAATCTTGTTCTAGGACTTGAACATTTGGAATACCTATGTCCAGTTTGATGACAATTCCAACACTCGTCCTTAGATATAGAAGAAACACCCAAGGACTTACTGTTAAATATCCTTCTGTTTTCTCTGGGATAACCCCTAGATGTTGAAGGGCAGGCGAAGTCTGGTTCTAAGAAACTAGAGTTACTAGGAATAGGAGGTTTATACCTATTAGACCAACTTCTAGACTCCTCTAGCTTTTTGCAGAGAGTTGTCAGCTCTGACACTGTATTGATATCATAAAGAGCTAGTTGAGCTACATAAAATGGCAAGAGATTGCGCCTGATTTTGTTGACCATGGTCTTCTCATCAGGTTTTTCAGGGAGACGGTTAAACAGTCCCTCCATAGCACAAATATACAACGAGACTCGTTCATCAGAACCTTGAGTTCTATTATTGATCTCCTGCATCAGGTCCTCCTGATACTGATAAGGCAAGAAATCTTCCTTCAACTTAGCAACCAAACTGTCCCAGTCTGAAGACCTAGATCTATTAACATTAAACCAAATCCAAGCTTTATCCTTGAATAGATCACCAGCTGAAAGGAATAGTTCATTTTTCTGTACACAGCGGGATAGTCTCATGGACTCAACCTTTTCTAAAAAGGAGACAACGGACTCATTTGAAGTCCCTTTAAAACACAAATTCCACTTATATGGTAACACAGGCTTGGGGTTTGAGAAAATTGGAGCTGGAGGCATTCTCTCCACTGGAGTGCTAGTTGCAGGTGCAACCTTTTCATCTAGCTCAGCTTCCAATTTTAAAAGAAGCAGAAGCAAACGTTGCTTCATGGCTTCCTGACTTTCATCATCAGTTCTTAAGCGATTGATCCTACCAGAAACAAGGGTCAAACGAGATACAAGCCTCTTGTGTTCAGAACTACCAGTAGCACTGACAAAGGCTGCTATCTTTTGCTCTAAATCGGTCAATGACGTTTTGATTGCATCAACATCGTCATCATGAGGCTGAACTATAAATGACTCAATGAAAGATCTGTGAGCTCGTTCTTGACTGAACAACCCTCTCAGTACCTTTCGTTTGTCATCCATACTACCAGATGGTTGTATGCCTCTCACACGGAGTTCATAGTCTAGTTCTGCACTCAATAAATGACCTGCGTCCATTTTGGGAATCAAAATCTAAATCAATCAGTAATCAAAAGTCGACAAAAGATATACTGCTCACAGCAGTCAATAAGATAAATGGTCAATAATCAAAGATATTCAATAACTCAAAATAGTCAAAATCAGCTAGATAAATGGGTAATAATCAGAAAATATTCGGTAAGTCAAAAATACTCAAAATGTAGGCAATCAATAAAAATCAATAATCAGTAGCTATATACTCAAAGATGTAGGCAATCAATCAGAATCAATAATCAAGATATATTCAAAAATGTAGGCAAGATAAAGTCTTGAACGCAATAAATAGTTGTCAAAGGTGGTACTATCAGGAGAAAATCTAAATGTCAAAATATCAAAATAAATTCAAAAGATTAATAGTTATTCGAAATATTGGCAAAATAACTGCAGCAAAATTCAATAAAATTTTGAATAAAGGCAAACTATAAAAACTGACTCTAGTCAACTCACTTCAAAAGTTCACTCTACACCTCTCTTCAGGCCTCGAAGAAAGAAAAGAACAAATCGCCAAATCGTGCCCCACGTTGGGCGCCAAATTGTGTAAAGCTAGATTGAAAGTTCAACTAAGTTAAGACCTCCAATCTAGCTAAACTGGGGTGCCTTTGGGCTGCTCAGTTTACTTACGGTGGGTTGTGGATCCTTGGCAACTTATTCTTTTCCTCTTATAAGAGATGTCAGGCAAAATCACTAACATTTATCGCGAGATTACTCTAAGGTTCAACAAAAACTCAAGAAAAAGGGCGCCAGGAGTTTTCACCTCCAAACTCCAAGGAAGTTAGTGAAATTGCCCAACCTCTTCAGAAACACTGAAGGGATGGGTTCAGAAAAAAATTCAAAAGAGAATTAAACAATAACAAGTATATTGGTGGTTAAAATATAAACTATTTGAATGGTGAATAGTGAGTGATGACTTATTTACAATAATAAACAGGGACTGCTGGCTTAAGTGAGCGATACAACCTGGCTTGCTCAACGAGGTTGTCTTCTCCTCCTGGGTCGGCTTGTGGGCTCCTTCTAACCGCTCCTTCAGAGGGTCCCCTCTGATGACTGGCAGCCTCTTCAGGTTCCTTTGGCCCTGACCCCTACTCTTAGACTTCCCCCTTTTAGGCTGAGGGGTATCTGGGTCTGGCTCGGCCACCACTTCCGGCCGCCGTCATGCAAAGTATAGAAAAAAGAAGGATTAGAGTCTGGACCCTCTATGGCAAAACCCCAGGATGTAGGAGGTTATGCAAGCTCAGGCGTACTACTTGGCTTTGAATAGAACAATTAAAAGCCCCCTCCTCAACAATTTAGTTGAAACAATATCTGTTTAAATTTAACAATTTAGTTGAAACAATATCTGCTTAAATTTAACAACTTAGTGGAAACAATATCTGCTTAAATTTAACAAGGATCCCTTACAAATTGCTTAAATTCTATACTAAAATTTCTTAAAAGTTATACACCAAGCTATAGCAGATATCTCCCCACAATGGTTCACAATTGAATCTGCATATATAAAAAAAAATATAATCTTAAAATAAAGTACCAATATCGTAACAACAAAGTATCACCTAACCTAGATACTTGATAGGCCTTTCAAGTCTAACACTTAAAATAAAACTTAAAAATATGAGTCTTGAAGTGAGCAAGGCTATAGTTCACTTAAGTTCAAAGCAGTTTAATTGATTTAAGGGAAAATCAAGGCTATGATTCTATTAAGTTACTGCTGGCTCTAGTGTTCCAGAAAGTTAGAATCTTGAAAGGTAATACAACCACAAAAAAAATTATCAAGCCCACAAATGTTTACTAAAATGTCTCAAAATCAAATATCACAAATAATCCAGAAAATTGAAACTATATGCACAGTAGTTGCAAGGTGCGAGCAACTATACTTCAATAAATACTCTCAATATTAAACTATAGCTCAAAAAGAAACAAAAATCTATGAGTACTTTCAGTCTCACATAGATGTACTTCGGTAGGCTGTATCGGTTGTAAGGATGGAAAAATTTATCAAATTCGTACAGCAAAATTACAGCTCAAAATTTGCAAAATGTGTGTGTCAGTACACTCAAAAATTATCAAAATTATACCAAAATAAAGAAAGGTGCTTTTCTCTCTCTCTAAAAATTGTACGAGGTACAAAGAAAACTGAAGAAGGTTAGACACCTATGCAAAAGTGCTCGCATTAGCTGCCCAAAATGGCGGAAACAATAACGAAGCAATTTTTACACAGACTCTACCAAATAAAAAAAAAGGTGTGCTCTCTCTCTCTCTCTCTCAAAAAGTACAAATGAGCAACAACATAAAAAAAACAAAGAAAAAGCGGACTGAAGGTCACACTTGGAGGTGACTACAAACTCTAGATACGAAAGTACGTAAAATAGCTCGACAACTGCCTAAATGGCGTTCAAATTGAAATAAGCAATATTTACGTACCTTCTATATCCAAAGTAGCAGGAACAGCTTGCAGTCACGCTCTGTGTGTCCTTCCAAGGTCTCAGAAGCAGGTGGAAAAAGGGGCTTGTATTCCCTTAGATCGACATCAGTACGAGGTGGGCTTCTTCGGGAAGCAGATGCACTCACTTGAGCTGAAAACACATATATACCACAGTATGGCGTTCACAACCTAACTCGAAAATGAACTCAATCAAATCAACAATATCGATTTTAGATACTAAAGGTTCGATATCAACGGTAAAATGCTAGCAAAATACGAAATCACTACGAAACAATCGCTGATTGTAACAGCACACTACGCAGTTAAACAAAATGTCGAAATGGCAGAATTTTCACAAATAATTGCCCGTGTTATTGGGTTAGGTACTTCAAATAGAACTCTCGCGAAAGGAGAGTGAATAAACTTCAAAGACAACCCCATGGCAATGAAATCGTAACTATTTCATGAAAGTACTGAAAAGATGGCGGAAGGCCAAGAAGACACACAAACCTCACCTGTTGCAGCTGCAGAGAGACAAGAAGGAAGAAGCTAGGGAGTAGGGAGGGACGAGCCTATTTATAATTTTTCGTCGGGAGTCACAAAAACATCGAAAATTTCTCGATTGTTCACGAATACCATAGACAACTGTCAAATCTCACTCAGAGACTACCCCCTCTCACTCTCACATCCAAAGGTATGGCAGTGTTGCCGCAGCAATCTAGTACTACCAACCCAACCTCAAAGTAACTATAGTCTTAATTGCAACTCGGGACAGAATTACTATTATTAATGAAATAAATTCATAATAGGGAACGAGAAATGCATCAACAGAATGAAACTAACAACTTTGCAAGGTTAACTTTTACAAATAACGCAATAGTCATATTTACTAAATTCTCATACATTGGCAACCCTGGGTAATCATTCTTCTCTCGTTGGCAACCTTTACGGTGTCGCATATCGCGTCTGTGTTATAGTCCAGTTAGGCTAGAGAACAAAAAATAGGCGCGGAAAAGTGGTTCTTTTAATAGCGTAACGGCAAGGCACAAGCGTGGAACCCATATCTACCTGTCAATAGGATATCATTCTGTAAGAATTGATCTATAAAAGGAGTCACAGACGACGTGTAACGAAATTAACAAAAATTTCGTTACACGGTCTGTCGGTCTGTCGGTCTGTCGGTCTGTCGGTCTGTCGGTCTGTCGGTCGGTCGGTCGGTCGGTCCGTCGGTCCGTCGGTCCGTCGGTCGGTCGGTCGGTCGGTCCGTCGGTCGGTCGGTCGGTCGGTCCGTCGGTCCGTCGGTCCGTCGGTCGGTCGGTCGGTCGGTCTGTCGGTCTGTCGGTCTGTCGGTCTGTCGGTCTGTCGGTCTGTCGGTCTGTCGGTCTGTCGGTCTGTCGGTCTGTCGGTCTGTCGGTCTGTCGGTCTGTCGGTCTGTCGGTCTGTCGGTCTGTTGGCGTTTTTCTAGCCTCCTAATCTCAGTAACCGCTGCATAGATTTTGATGAAATTTGGGTAGTGATATGTGTAGGGTCGTAGTATGTAATGTTACTACAACCTTGAAAATCGGTGCATGGACGGCGGAGTAATTAGCAAAAAACGAAAAATTTCAAATATGCCTCAAACTTCGTTGTTAGGTATTTTAGGAGTTCCTGATCATTTTCTACTTTTTTTTGGGTGGGGGTGAAATTGGGGTGGTTGGGGCGTGGGGGGTTGTAGAGCTGAAAAATTTGTTGTACTCATAATAGGCTGTCTACTGACCTGAGAGAGAAAGACCTAGCGGTATAATACACTTCTTTTAGGTCCATCCGAACATTGCCTGGTGTATTACAGGAACCAAGGGACTTGAGAATTTTCCGATGTGTACATACGAGTATTGCTTTAGATCGTTCTGTATTTTATAATGTTGGAATTACTGAATTGATGTTACTGAAATTTCGGCACAGTATTACTACTTTGGCGAGGATGGAAAACGCGTCTGATTTTTAGAAATCATCTCAGTGGCGGCGCAGCAATATTAAGAAAACTAATAATATGAAAACAGCTCAAACTTCGTTTTTAGGCGTTTTAGGGGTTCCTGATCATTTTCTACTTTTTTTGGGGTGGGGGTGAAATTAGGGTGGTTGGGAGGGTGGGGGGTTGTAAATCTGAAAAATTTGTTGTACTCATAGTGGGCTGTCTACTGACCTGAGAGAGAAAGACCTAGCGGCATAATACACTTTTTTAGGTCCATCCGAACATTGCCTTGCTGATTACAGAAACCAAGGGACTTGAACTTTCTGATGCATACAAAATACATACGAGTATTACTTTGGATCGTTTTGTATTGTGTTACGTGGAAACTTCTGAATTGACTTTAATGACATTTTGACACAGATTTATTACCGCGACGAGTATGGAAAGCGCGTATGGTTTTTAGAAATCATTTCAGTGGCGGCGCGGCAATAATAAAAAAACTAAACATATAAAAAACAACTCAAACTTCGTTTTAGACGTTTTAGGGGTTCCTGATCATTTTAAAAATTTTTTTGGTTGGGGGTGAAATTGGGGTGGTGCATGGGTGGGGGTTTGTAAAACTCAAAAATTTGTTGTATTCATGATATATTGTCCATTGACCTGTGAAAGAAGCACCTAGTAGAATAAAACACTTTTTTGCGGTCGGGCGAACGATGATTTGATTGCAGGGGCATCTGTACTACAGTGTCATGCTGTGGGAAAATAATAAAACTGGTATCATCGGAATGCGTGGGAAGTACTGAGTCAATCAACTTGACTACATTTTTTCTCAACTATTCCGCAATAAAATGGCATAACGATCTAAAATTACGTATTGGGTGGTTTTTAATGCGAGAAGTCCAAATTCAACCACGGATTTGCTATCATGAATACGGCACGCTGAACTATTTTAAATTGACAAAACTTTTTTACGGCTTGGTTCATCAAAGTGAATATTAAAAAAAAGTTTCCGCAATATTTTCGACGTAAAAAGGTATAGTTTGTTTGAACAAAGTATACCTTTTCCACATAAAACATATTAAGGAAACGATTTTTTTGATATTCGCATTGTTGTACCAAACCAGAAAAAGTGCGATAATTTAAATGAGTTCAATGTGCCCTAGCTGGCGCCCTCTATTCATGGTAGCAAAACCGTTGCCGAATTTGGATTTCTCGCTTTAAAAACAAAAACCCGATACGTAATTTTAGATAGTTGTGACATTTTATTGCGGAATAATTGAGAAAAGACGAAAATAGACGTAAAACTTTTACACCCTGTATCTTAAAGATTGATTCAAAGACTTCATGTTCCTATCTCAATGTTCATAAAAATGTGAGGTCTGTCACCTATGACGCGTTGTCGGTCAGATATCCGGCCACCCTGTATATTTTTGTTTTTTATTTCATCAAACCAAAATTGATTGTTACATCAATTGTTATTTCGTCCATCTTCCTAAAATGGCAAAAAATCCACTGTCTCAGTTGCTGTTTATCTTCTCCTTCCGTATTATAATAAATAGTATTCTCATATTCCTCGACGAAGGTATTACAAGAAATAGTGAAGGCATACACAAACCTCTTTCCCTACTATCCTCAAGACTCACGTCTGGATACGTCCTTGGGATTTGGGGCAAATCCACAATAATTGTTGGGCTTAACAAGTTTAATAGTCTGCTCTTATAAGTTTATCCACCTTTATCTTCTAAAAAAAATCATGAATTGGAAAATATAAGAATGCAAGTGTTTTTGTAAGAGTTTCTCTTATATACCATAATACCGTAGTACCACTACAAATTACATTTCCGTTTATTTAGCTTGTTCAAGCTGCCCGTAAAGCTTAATCTGAGCTCCCAAAAATATTGTCTTCTAAAAATTAATATCCTTATTTTTAACACTATAACTATCAAGATCTGATTTCTTGAAACAAATCATCTATTAGGTACCTCATAAACAGGTTTCATATATCTATGACAGTTGTGTCAAAGTGACAAAGTTGGTGTTAAGTGATACTGCTGTAAATCCATATTTATTCCTAATGGAAAAGCTGCCCAAGAAAAGAAGACGTCGTTCCAACTTCTCTCAGGAAGAAATAGAGAGACTGATAAGCCTTGTCAAGAAAAGAAGGAGTATTATAGAAAATAAGAGGAATGATGCTGCTATTTGGGTAGAGAAAGAAGCTGCATGGAAAGAAGTCGAGAAGGAATTTAACTGTACTTCAGGCAGAGAACTACGTGATGCTAAACAACTGAGATTCAAGTATGATGCTTTAAGACGACTTATAAGGAAAAAAATCGAAAATTCTCGAGAATGTTATAGCAAAAGCGATAGCAGTAGCACAAGTCCAACTCCGACGTTAACGAGTGCTGAAAAGAAGTTGATGGATTCTATACTTTTACCTACAGATTCCCAAAATGATTGCCATCCTAATCAAGCTATGGACATGGGTATATTAAGATTTTTTAACATCTAAATTATATTTTTTGTTTTTTTTACAACGAACCTGAAAGAAAAACCAACGGAAGAAAAATAGGGATGCTATAAGTCATTTGTGTTTATGTATCTGTCTGCCTGTCTGTGGTATCATAGCACTTAATTTGGATTTTCTGTTTGAGAATTTTCTTGGCGATGCATCATGTAAATTTCCTTAGGTGATATTTCATTGTTTTAGTTTCTATTCAAATTCATATGTCATTGGCGTGCGGATATTTAGACGCAGCTGTCAGATGTAGCATAGCACTTATATTATATCTCTGCATTTAATTTGGATTTTTTGTTTGTTTGAGAATTTCTTTGGCGATGAATCATATAAATTGCCTTAGGCAATATTTCGTTGTTTTGGTTTCTATTCAAATTCATACAAGGTTGGGATAAAGTATAGAACCAAGCAAATAACTTTGGAATGGAAAGAGTGATATTGCTGAAAATTTGCAGGCAAGTGTCGTGACGTCTAGTGCATCCGAAGACATTATGTTAGCTATTAATGTATCCGGTTTAACCGGAAGTACCGTCAACTTTTTTAATTTAAATGGGACACCCTGTATATTTTTGCAGATTTTAGTTCATCTTTTTTTTTCCGAATACGTCCATAGTGGGTTTGGTCACTACACTTGCCTGCAAATGTTCAGCAATATCACTCTTTCCGTTCCAAAGTTATTTGCTTGGTTCCATACTTTATCCCAACCCTGTATATGCCATTGGCGTGCGGATATTTAGACGCAGCTGTCAAATGTATATGTTTACTATTGTACTTACTACCTGCATGGACAATAATGGGATCAAGTTCATTGACCGAATATTTCCAACTCATTTAACTTGAATGGATTTGATTTTCTATTTGCCAAAATATTACTGTCTGCAGTTACTTTTAATATGATCTGGTCAGTTGTTCAACTCAACGCTGCGAAGGGTACTTTTATGTTTCCTTTTTCCTATCCAGCCAGTGAAAGATATTAATTCTCTTGGATCGTTTGTAGCCGAAAATGGCTAAAACAGAACTATTAAAGGGAGCTTAGATTTAAGTAGGTAGGATGCTCTAGGTGGAAAAAAACGTAATTGCTCGAAAATGTTATACATAAATCTGAAAGCAGTAGGACAAGCTCAATTATGACATTATTAACTGCTGAAATGAAGTTGTTGGATTCTATACTTCTATTCAGGAAACAGATGGTTGGGGTTAGGTCAAGAAAAAGAGGTAGGAGTCTCCTTTAATTATTCGCCGACGTTTCGGCTTTTACTAAATCATCTTCAGGGCAATCCAACAATTTTTTTCAACAAACAGTGGTATATATGATAGTTAGTGGTAAAAAATAATTACAAAAAAGGACAATAAACAACAACAACAAAAAGGAGGGGGGGGGGGTGAGTATTATTACTAAAAAAATATATACAAGAAACAGGTTATACTTACATCAGTGCTTACATCAGTAATGGACTCCTTGAGTCAAGTATTTAGTGAATAGGCACATGTAATATAAAAAAAATGTATGGGCAAAACAACACATAAAGGTGGATACAAATATATTTACAAATCTACTTCTATACCTATAGATTACGAGGATAACTGCCATTCCGATCTAGCTAAGGACATGGATGTATTTATATTTCTCAAATTTAACAACCAAACAATAGTTTATTTTGTTTGAAATTTGCGTGAATGTATGTACTTCTACCTACAGATCCGGAGAGGGGTTCTCAGACTGAAGCTGTGGCCATTGGTACATTTTGATTCTATTCTCAAATTTAATTTTTAATCAAAAAGCTTAGAGGAATCACTACCACAATATATTCTCCACATATTCTCTCCTTACCCATTTCTAGCGGTTGTGATATGACTTCTGCTTTTTTCAAAAACTGTAAAAACGAAGTTTAGAAAAATCCAAAGATTTACATGGCTTGTTGACGTATTCAAAAATATCAATGAAAAACCTGACAATATTTTTCAAATATTTGTATAATGCTCCAAAAAGATAGAAGATTTAAACACCGTTAAGGTTTACTTACTTAGCGTGGTACTGGCGTGCGAAAACTTAAAGCGAATATAATATATGTACAAGTACAAATTTGGCTAGGACAAGATAATTCTGCTATAAATTTATGATTGAAGCACGTCTCTAATCAGAAGCCAATAATAGTGGAACAATTTCCTGCTCCGGATAAATATTTTACGATAAATGTTATTTTGTAACTGTAGGAAGGGTATTGCAGTGTAATGGCCATAGCATCTCCTATTTATAACAGTGAAGTAGAAGCTGGTGAAAACGAAAAATGTAATTGTTAATTTTAAAGTATATATACACTATAATAAAAAGAAATAAATAATAATTGTTATTGACATTTTTATGATTTATATTATCAAAGTTTAATATTTATTACCTCAGAAAAGTATTTATGAAACATCTTTGTCCAAAACTGTTGTCAAACGTTACTCATGAATCAGATTATAGTTATGTGAAAATTTCCATTTTTCATTTATATTTATTTGTTTTATACGAGAAGAAAACCAAATAATTTGGATAGCCAAACTTTTTAATATACCTTATTAGCAATGTATATCAACAAGTTACACAATTATTCGTTCTTAAGGTACTCATATCAACTAATTCTGAATTATAGATTACCATACAACTACTAATGAGTGTGGTTCATGCAAGGTGGATGCAGTCGATGCAGAAAATACTTCAACAGAGACAACGGCCGGTCTGGATATGCAAGACGAAGTCGACATTAAGCCAATTGTTGTGTTGGAAAAGGGTGGTGAGTATTAGATTACAGGCTTTCAATTGTTGAAGTATACGTATAGAGTGTTGCCCTTGCAGTGGCATAGATACAGTTTCATTATGGCGGGATATAATATTTATATGGTCTGGATGTATAAGCGGTGAATTCAATAATAATTGTGGTTGCCTACCGGGGAGGTGGCGGAGGGGGTTGGGGGGGGGGAGGGGTAGGATGCTGTAGGTAAATAATATCGTTCGGAGGGGTGATATACCTCTTATACAGGGTGGGCCAATAGTGCGTGGACGGAGGATTGTGAGCTTACTGAAAAATATTTCAAAAATCTGTCACTTGACCTTGGTAGGGACCCTTGAGGGCTATAACGTAAAAATATTTTCACTTAAATTTTGACGTTTATACAGGGTGATTCATATCATACTTACATTTTTTTGAATGGAACCCCCTATATATTATTGCATATTTGGATTCCTTGGTCAATTCTAGTGTGACTTTATGTATCACACATGGTACTTTAAACGAACCGTTTAGGCGCAAATCACCATTTTTGGTATAAGTAGGTATCAGAAAAAAATTGAAAATCGCAGCGATTATAAAACTTAGAAGGCCGTGACTTTGCGGTACGACTAAGCATGAAATGCGCCACCTAAGGTCAGGCGGCTAAATTTGAATTCTTTTTGTACTTGGAGAAATCAGTAGATTAATTCAGGAAACTTCAATCACAGATAACTTGATTTTCTCAAATGGGAATGCCTATTTTGGTTTAAAGGATCAAATGTAAAATTTGATTACCTTTCTAACGATATAGCATTCTTGATGTCAATATGTTCTGGTTTTCATTTTATTTCAAATTTTCAGTCAAATCGGTGTTTTTCAAATTTCCTGCATGCAAGCAACCTAGCAGGCCATGAAAAATAAACAAGAGCTCGTTAATATGGAAGAAAGCAACTAACTTAGTAGAAAAATGCAAACTAACTAGAGCAGCGAGGCAAGATTACGAAAATTCCTTACAACATATTAGCTCTAACCAGAAACAATAGCGGTAACAAGAACGCTCATTTTTCACAACCTACTAGCTATTAGCCAATTTCCAAAGTTAGTAAAAAAAATATCTAATCAAAGGAAAACTACTAGTGATTGTTGCTGGTAGTACAATATCTATGTCTTCTGAATAAATTTGAATAAATTTTCACATTTAATGCTATAAAAAAGTAGCCATTTCCGTAAGTCAAAAGTAATGATACCTCTGACTGGAACCCTTCAAATGCTTCAGTAGGTACTTCTACTTATTAGCAAAATCGCGAAAAATGAAACTGGATTTGCAGTCTGTTTGAATTGTAAAAGATAATTTAGTTTGCAAAAAACCGCATGAAATAATCACAATTACAACATAGCGTAATTAAAAAATTCTAGCAATTATTTCAATAGATGTTCGGAATGCTCCAGTTGGAGATATCTTTACTTTTGACTTAACTAAACGGAAATTACTATTTTTTATCCCATTAAATGTGAAATTTCATTCTAAACGTGTTAGACTGTAAGCAAAAATCGCTGATAGTTTTTCTTTTGTTTAAAAATTTTTAATCGTTTTGGAAAGTTGTCAAGCTCTAGTAGACCTCAATAGCTAGTAGGCTGTGAAAAACAAACGCTTCTGTCATACCCCAGCTACTCATTGACATTAGATACCTTGCCGCTGTGGTTTCCGGTTAGAGCTGATGTGTTGTAAGGAATTTTCATGTTCTTGCCTCGCTATTCGAGTTCGTTTGCATCTTCCTACTAAGTTAGCTGTTTTCTTCCGTATTAACGAGCTTTTGTTTATTTTTCATGGCCTACTAGGTTGCTTGTACGCAGGAAAATTAAAAAACACCGATCTGATTGAAAATATGAAATAAAATGAAAACCGAAAAAGATTGATATCAAGAATGCTATATCGTTAGAAAGGTAATCAAATTCTACATTTGATCCTTTAAACCAAAATAGGCATTCCCATTTGAGAAAATCAAGTTATCTGTGATTGAAGTTTCCTTAATTAATCTACTGATTTCTCCAAGTACAAAAAGAATTCAAATTTAGCCGCCTGACCTAAGGTGACGCATTTCATGCTTAGTCGTACCGCAAAGTCATGGCCTTCTAGGTTTTATAATCGCTGCGATATTCAATTTTTTTCTGATACCTACTTATACAAAGAATGGTGATTTGCGCCTAAACGGTTCGTTTAAAGTTCCATATGTGATACATAAGGTCACACTAAAATTAACCAAGGAATCCAAATATGCAATAATATACAGGGTGGGCCAATAGTGCGTGGACGGAGGATTGTGGGCTTACTGAAAAATATTTCAAAAATCTGTCACTTGACCGTGGTAGGCACCCTTGAGGGCTATAACGTAAAAATATTTTCACTTAAATTCTGACGTTTATACAGGGTGATTCATATCAAACTTACATTTTTTTGAATGGAACCCCCTATATATTACTGCATATTTGGATTCCTTGGTCAATTCTAGCGTGACTTTATGTATCACACATGGAACTTTAAACGAACCGTTTAGGCGCAAATCATCATTTTTGGTATAAGTAGGTATCAGAAAAAAATTGAATATCGCAGCGATTATAAAACCTAGTAGGCCCTGACTTTGCGGTACGACTAAGCATGAAATGCGTCACCTAAGGTCAGACGGCTAAATTTGAATTCTTTTTGTACTTGGAGAAATCGATAGATTAATTAAGGAAACTCCAATCACAGATAACTTGATTTTTTCAAATGGGAATGCCTATTTTGGTTTAAAGAATCAAATTTAGAATTTGATTACCTTTTTAACGATATAGCGTTCTTGATATCAATCTTTCTTGGTTTTCATTTTATTTCAAATTTTTAGTCAAATCAGTGTTTTTCAATTTTCCTACGTGCAAGCAACCTAGCAGGCCATGAAAAATAAACAAAAGCTCGTTACTATAGAAGAAACCAACTAACTTAGTAGAAAGATGCAAACTAACTAGAACAACGAGGCAAGATTATGAAAATTTCTTACAACATATTAGCTCTAACCGGATACAGCAGCGGCAAGATATCTAATGTCAATGAGTAGCTGGGGTATGACAGAAGTGTTTGTTTTTCACAGCCTACTAGCTATCGAGATCTACTAGAGCTTGACAACTTTCCAAAACGATTAAAAATTTTGAAACAAAAGGAAAACTACCAGCGATTTTTGCTTACAGTCTAACATGTTTAGAATGAAATTTCACATTTAATGGGATACAAAAATTAGTCATTTCCGTTTAGTTAAGTTAAAAGTGAAGATATCTCCAACTGGAGCATTCTGAACATCTATTGAAATAATTGCTAGAATTTTTTAATTACGCTATGCTGTAATTGCGATTATTTCATGTAGTTTTCTACAAACTAAATTATGTTTTACAATTCAAACAGACTGCAAATCAAGTTTCATTTCCCACGATTTTTCTAATAAGTAGAAGAAGAATTTGAAGGGTTCCAGTCAGAGGTAGCATTACTTTTGACTTATGGAAATGGCTACTTTTTCATAGCATTAAACGTGAAACTTTATTCAGAAGACATAGATATTCTACTGCCAGCAACAATCACTAGTAGATTTCCTTTGGTCAAATATTTTTTTACTGACTTTGGAAATTGGATAATAGCTAGTAGGCTGTGAAAAATGAGCGTTCTTGTTACCACTATTGTTTCTGGTTAGAGCTAATATGTTGTAAGGAATTTTGATAATCTTGCCTTATTGCTCAGGTTAGTTTGCATCTTTCTACTAAGTTAGTTGCTTTCTTCCATATTAACGAGCTTTTGTTTATTTTTCATGGCCTGCTAGGTTGCTTGCATGCAGGAACATTGAAAAACGCCGATTTGACTGAAAATTTGAAATAAAATGAAAACCAAAAAAAAACTGATATCAAGAATGCTATATCGTTAGAAAGGTAATCAAATTTTACATTTGATCCTTTAAACCAAAATAGGCATTCCCATTTGAAAAAATCAAGTTATCTGTGATTGAAGTTTCCTTAATTTATCCTCTGACTTCTTCAAGGACAAAAAGTATTCAAACTTAGCCGTCTGACTTAAGGTGACGCATTTCATGCTTAGTCGTACTGCAAAGTCAAGGCCCTCTAAGTTTTATAATCGTTGCGATAGTTAATTTTTTTCTGATACCTACTTATACCAAAAATGGTGATTTGTGCCTAAACGGTTCGTTTAAAGTTCCATGTGTGATACATAAAGTCACACTATAATTGGCCAAGGAATCCAAATATGCAATAATATATAGGGGGTTCCATTAAAAAAAATGTAAGTTTGATATGAATCACCCTGTATAAACGTCAGAATTTAAGTGAAAATAATTTTGCGTTATTACCCTCAAGGGTCCCTACCATGATCAAGTGACAGTTTTTTGGAATATTTTTCAGTAAGCCCACAATCCTCCGTCCACGCACTATTGGCCCACCCTGTATAGGAGGTACCATTCAAAAAAATGTAAGTTTGATATGAATCACCCTGTATAAACGTAAAAATTTAAGTGAAAATATTTCTACGTTATAGCCCTCAAAGGTCCCAACCACGATCAAGTGACAGATTTTTGAAATATTTTTTAGTAAGCCCACAATCCTCCGTCCACGCACTATTGGCCCACCCTGTACAGGGTGTCCAGTTAGTGTGTAATTCTTCGATATCTCGCTAGATATACCTGATAGAAGAAAGTGTCAAATATAAAAGTTATTTGGTTACTGAAGACGCATATTATAAAAATACCTTGAAATATACAGGGTGTTGCGGAAAAGTAGCATACTGATCAACATAATTTTTTTATATGGAACTAGATCTTTTTTTAACTCCTCTAGTTTCCATCATTAATCTCTACTCAACCCTAAAATATTTTTGAGATCGGTTCCGACGTTGCCAAGTAATAATTTATTTTCTATCAATTTCCGGATTTGCAAGGTCGCAAGTAATACGTTCAAATTGATATACTCCTTTAACTTTTCTCAATAATATTACACAGCGAGTTACTTGAATATTAAGTGGATATTATTTTGTATGCTATCAGCAATTTGTATTTACAGGGTGTTTTTGGCAGAATTTTAAATTACGGCAATTTGAAGATCATTTTAATTTGTTTTTTTAAATGTAACACCCTATATTTTTTACGTCATAAATGAAATGCCCTATTTATAAAGCCTAATGTAAAAGTGGTAAATCTGACAACACTGGTGTTAGCGTTTTTGAATTCTGTATGTTCGGAAACCCTCAAGTAATGAATTTCATCGTTCCAGCTGTGGCAGTTTTGAAAATATTTAAGCGTTCCGGTACTGTGTTACGGTTTGATTTCCAGATCCAAATATGTTGTACTTACCCACATTTGACCATAATTCTAAGCCTTGTAAATAATATGTAAGTCTGTAGTATGTAACATCTATATATTTTTAAACCAACTGTACAAGCAAGTCCTATTTGTATCTTACAAAGTATTTGTGTATTGCCCCCCTATTGGCAGGCACCCTGAGCTGCAATCACCTAAAAATAACAGAAAATATTAGCACTAGAGTTACACCGATATAAAATTTCATTACATTAATCACACATTAATTATTTAGAATGTTTGTTTACATGTCCATGTCGAAGAAGAAGAGGTTAGCCTTGCTTCTGATTGACATCTATTGACATCTATCGTTTTGTACCTTGTAGACAGTTGGACCAAGGTCAAACCGCAGAATTTAAATCACCACAGTTCATTACCATTTGACAGGCGAGTTTGGCGCTGATTTTCATGGATAAAGGCCATTTCCTTTTGACTTCTTGATCTACCAGGACCAGGTGGTCATTGCGCATTATTGCGGATTTGATCAAGAAGAAATCCTGTGTCGGATTGGATTTTGTTTTTGCAGTGTCTGCAAAACCACCTCCGTGGGATTCATATAAAATCCAAGTCACACAGCACCCAAGGGAACACCTTAAAGCCACCCAACACCAACGGCTTTTATGGTTTTACGGTTTTATGGTTGAGATCAGGACCATATCCTAACAGCTCCGGGTTGAGTCACCAACTCACTTCTAACAGCTAGGCTTTGCCCATATAAACATAGTGCAACCTTAGTACAGCTTAGTGCACAATAACATCACCTGCTTTGCTGCATGCCTACCCCTACGACAGCCACATCTCTTCGTATGCTTGCAACACATTCGTCTGCATGTTTTCACTCGCTTGCATGTCAGACCGTTAGTGAGGAAACTCCAGGTAACCTTGGACCACATCCGTCAGATTACAGGTGGGAATTTGCTTTATTTCTATAGGGACTGTAGCCACCAGGAGTGCTCACCTAGAACATCAGTTAGTTAAGTTTTCTTTCTTGAGCATATTGTAGGTAATTAAGACTCTTACCAGACATAGTTATAGGTAGCATAAGGACAGGGACCATCAGGGAAGTGGGGCCCCCAGCGATCTCTTCATTTTATAATTGTTGTACATATGTGTATATTTACAGATCATTACGTATTTGATTTAGCTTAATTATATAGTAGGCAGTGTTTACGCATCTTTCAAGCATTGTATAAGATCTGATTTTCGGAACAAGCCGCTAACTCGCCCTTACCCAAGAAGGCAGTAAATTCCTTTTGAAATGAATTTTAAATAAAAGATTATCCATTTTTTTCGACGAATTACACGAATACTCATTGAAGTTGAACTTCTAATTTTGGCATTTGTCATTTAACCCCCCTGTCAACCACAAAACATATACACTGTCAACCACAAAACAAATACACTGTCAACCACAAACGCAGAGTCGCAGAACAATAACACCCACGAAGCAGTACGAACCCACCACAGAACACGATTTGAAGTAGAGGTTGCGACGTTGCCGGTGGTACCGTATGAACCGCAGCGTTGCCACGCTTGAAGCGGCCTCTAGGCCTAACAAATTTGGCGCCACAACGTGTGAGTTTCAGTGCCCCAAGCATCTGAGCTTGGTACACGAGTGCGTTTACTAGGTTGATAGGTTTTGTTCTTTTTTTTTCTCGGGAAGAGGAGGGGTGTAGGTTGAATTATATAATCGAAATTTTTACACTACCTATAGATTACAACTATGAGTACTGAATATACTACTGCTATTTAACTTAATTTACTTACCTAACTTACTTAATTTAAATTTACACCTATATCAAATAAACTGCTTCTTATACAAATACTATACTACAAATTAAACTATACTATTGTTGCTACATTACCGCTATATACCTTAACTAAATCTATATCTTAACTATACTTTTACATTAAAGTCGGCTTACAATGGAGGTAAATCGCCTATTGTCTGACGAGTTGACATACGAATTGCAGGCAAGAGGTCTACCTATTGGGAATACTGTGGCAGAAAAGAGACTTTTGCTTAGGGAATCCCTAAGGCAAGAGCGATTAGGGCTATCAGCCCCTCCCACTAGGTGCAACATGGTAGCTGACCATGAATTGATTGTTTGTACAGGAAAACTTGGAGAGCTGAGGAGAGCTGTTGGTCAGTTCGATGACTCAAACAGGGACAATGAGTTCCGCAGGATCTATACGAGACTAATTCATGTCTCAGATCGTTTAACACGCATTGAGTGTGTTACCCCCCTATTAGAGGCTCAGAGAGCTTCCCTGATCTCCGACGCAAACGAACTCATTAGAGAGCTAAATCTAGCTTATGAGGAGGCTCGTGAAGTAGTCGCGGAGGAGCTACAGACTAGAGGAGCAACAGTGGCTGAACATCCTCAGATTGACGCTTGTGTGCGAGAGTCGTTAGGCCAAGACCGTACGGATAGTAGTTTGCATGAGTCCATGCCCCGAGACCTAATCGATCTCTCCGACAGCGGTAGTCTTGGAGCATTTCAAGCCACCCAACCAGACAACTCCCTGATTGACATGCCAAATGACTTGCTTCCTGTGGTGCTACACCAGCAGAAGGAGCGAAATGGAGAACCACCATCCCGGAACTTTGAGGATCCCCCTACAGAACAGGGATGTATATTTCGTAGAAGCTTTGCGAAACTTCACATTGATGAACGACCCACACAGAATCAAATCTTTTCAGCCAGACCGAACTCCCAAGCGTGTGATGGCAGTTATCAAACACCCAAGGAGCTCGTAGCAGCTTCCATCAAGGAGACCAAAAGTCATGGTACTGGTCATCGAAACATCGGAAAGCCTGACATGGCTTATGACCGATCCAGAGCCCAAATTCCTCTAACGTCAACAGCCTGGAACATACAACAACACAAGTATCTTGATTCCGACGACATCTGTCTTGGTTCAAGGTCCAATCAAGGTTCCGTTGGTTGGAGTTCCACGTTTCGGGATGAGTCCATGCGTGCGCATGCCTCAGTCGAACATGACTGGCCTTTCAGTTTTTCGGAAAGTAGTCACGGCGGTGGCGAGGATGCACGATTTGAGGACACTCGTTTCCTGGATGTCACCCGCTGGAAAGTCCAGTTCGACGGTACGAATAGCGTAACAACCTTCCTGGAACGCATAGAGGAACTACGTTCGTCAAGAGGCATATCCAAGGAACGTCTCCTTAGGTCAGCCTCTGAACTCCTTACTAAGGAAGCCCTACTGTGGTTTCGCATGATGGGCAAGTTTGAATCCTGGGACGACCTAGCGGACAAGCTTCGCTCGGCGTTCCAGCCCTATGACTATGAGGATTCCCTATGGGAGGAAATACGTATGCGTACTCAGGGGGCGCAAGAGAAGGTAATCATCTTCGTTTCTGTTATGGAGAACCTTTTCAGGAAACTTCGGGTACTTCCTCCTGAAGAATCGCGGGTCAGGATAATCAGGAGAAATATGCTTCCTTACATCCAGACGCAGATGACCCTACATAGTGTAAGAACTGTGTCCGAACTTCTCAACTTGAGCAAGTCCATAGAGGAGACGGCTTGGCGTGTGCAAAGGTTCCGCCCTCCACCCACTAATACCCGACAACTCCTAGAACCTGAGTTGGCTTACCAGGTACCGGCTCAGCATCGACGTTCGACACTGAACCGTCCACCAGACGTTTCTCCCTTGGCTCTAGACGCTGTGTCTCAGGACGGTGGATCAAGTCAACCGCTTTGTTGGAATTGCAAGTCGCCGGGACACAAATTCCGTAGGTGTACCCGACCACGGACCATCTTCTGCTACCGGTGTGGCCGCGAGAATGCCACCTCGGCATCATGTCAGAATTGCCTTGCAAAAAACTCCGACACGACCCGGCAATAGTAGGCCAGTTGCCAAAAGGGTCTGAGGCAAATCCTCACATGGCCGCGACACATCAAACGGACAGGAACACCGTGGTGCTGGACTACATCTTGTCTCATGCCAGAGGTGACCAGAGACCTTATTTGTCCATTGATATCTTTGGATTGAACTTTCTCTGTCTTTTGGATAGCGGAGCCACCAGAACAGTGATAGGTGGGCCTGGTTGGCGACGTCTCGAAGATGTCTGCACCCTAAAACCTTCGACGCAGGACCACTGTACCGTTGCTAACGGACAGAAATGCCAGGTAATAGGAACTGTATCTTTACCGTTCCAGCTGCGGGATCGTATCAAAGTCATAGATGCTTTGGTTATCCCGACGCTCCCACATTCCATAATCCTGGGCGTAGATTTCTGGAAACGCATGGAAGTAGTCCCAAACCTCCATGCTGGTGAATGGAACTTCTGCTCGGATATATCGGTTCAATCCGCAGAAGCCGCTGGAATTCAAGACAACAGTAGCTTGACACCGGAGCAGCGTGCGTTGCTTGATAGCGTAGTGAACGAGGCCTTTGATAAGATGGGAGACAGGGTTGGGCGAACACACTTAGTCGAGCACGTCATTCGTACCGACTCTCCCCCAATCAAACAGAGGTACTACCCCCTCAGTCCTACCCTTCAGCAGGTAGTAAACCAGGAGCTCGACGAGATGCTCGAAAAGGGTGTAGTTGAGCCTTCTACATCACCGTGGAGCAGCCCGGTCGTGATGGTACAAAAGAAGGATAAAACCTGGAGGTTCTGTGTAAACTACAAGCGTCTTAATGCTGTGACCACCAAAGACGCTTACCCCCTACCTTATGTGAGCTCTATTCTGGATAGGCTTCGAGATGCACGGTATATCACCAGCCTCGATATCCGGTCGGCGTATTGGCAGATACCTCTATCCGAAGAGTCTAAACCTCTCACGGCCTTCACCGTTCCCAACAGAGGCCTGTTCCAGTTCACCAGACTTCCCTTTGGCCTCCACTCAGCACCAGCTACTTGGCAACGGCTGATAGATAGGGTGCTAGGAGCGACCTTTGACAACCATGTATTTGTTTATTTGGACGACATTATTATATGTACGCCAAGCTTCGAGAAGCATCTCGAGGTGCTCAGAGAAGTCCTCAAGCGCATTATGGATGCCGGACTTACCTTGAATCGCGCTAAAAGCCAGTTTTGTCGCCCCGAACTAAAATACTTAGGTTATGTAGTGAACCAGTCTGGCCTCTTAGTGGACCCAGATAAGGTTCAGGCCATCTTAGACCTCCAGCCGCCAAAGAATGTAACCGAAGTAAGACGAATTGTTGGATTGGTGTCATGGTATCGGCGATATATCCCGTCATTCTCCACAGTTGTGGCACCGCTAACGCGCTTGACACAGAAAGGACAACCTTTCGTGTGGGATAGTGCATGCGATGTTGCACTGGATCATCTCAAGCAGACACTTGTCTCTGCACCGATACTGACATGCCCTGATTTCAGTTTACCTTTCTTTGTTGAGACGGATGCCTCCGACTATGGGTTGGGTGCCGTTCTCACGCAGAAGCAAAATGGAGAGGACAAAGTGATATGCTACCTGAGCCGATCCCTGACGAAGAGCGAAAGGAAGTATACGGTGACAGAGAAAGAATGTCTTGCAGTTATCTTTGCTGTCGAAAAGTTGCGACCTTATCTTGAAGGCGCTCACTTTACAGTCATCACGGATCATTACAGTCTGAAGTGGCTGTATAGTATCAAAGATCCGGTAGGACGTATCGCCCGGTGGGCACTGAGACTGCAAGCTTTCGATTTTGACGTTGTCCACAGGAAGGGTAAATATCACGTTGTCCCCGACGCTCTATCCAGATCGGTCCCTGTACTCGATTTTATGGATGCTGTCGATGAGACCATGCCCGAACCGACTATCAAGGATACATGGTATCGGACGCAACTCTCCAGAATAAGAGAACACCCTGATCGATATCCCGACTGGCGAATCGAAAACGGTACTCTCTTCAAGCGTGTAATGCCTCGTTACGAACGATTAACCGACGAGCACGAGCAGTGGAAGGAAGTCGTACCCAAGGAGAGGAGAACCTCAGTAATCAAGGATCATCACGATCCGCCGCTTAGTGGCCATCTAGGGACCTTCAAAACCCATGCTCGTGTGGCAGCTAAATACTACTGGCCCAAAATGAAAGCTGATGTAGCTAGGTACGTGGCCAGATGCACCACGTGTTTACGTACCAAGCCTGAACAGCGAAAACCAGCAGGACAGATGCTGAGTAATGCTCCAAGCATCACTCGTCCATGGCAAGTCCTAAGTGTAGACCTAGTTGGACCACTTCCTAGGTCTGGTTCAGGCCACAAATATATCTTGTCGGTCCTAGATCTATTTTCGAAATTCGTGCTGCTGTTCCCCTTGCGCACGGCTACTGCCGCTGCTATACGCAGGTGCCTAGAGGAACAAGTATTTCTGGTATTTGGCGTACCATCCAGAATCATCACAGACAACGGTAGTAATTTTACTAGTCACTATATTACCGAGCTGTGTAAGAAATACGACGTAGAGCATAGGCGAACAGCCAACTACCATGCTCAGGCCAATCCCGTCGAAAGGACCCACCGGGTAATAAAAACTGCGCTGACTGCCTATGTGGCTGACAATCAACGCAAGTGGGACACACTACTCCCTCAGGTCGCTGCCGCCATACGATCGGCGAAGCATGAGACAACCCAACTAACACCAAACTTTATTGTCTTTGGTCGAGAAGTGGCGTTATCTGGGAAAGATCACCACCAATCTCCAGACGATTTCCAGCCAGTAGTTAGACACGAGGCCCTAAAAGAAGTATTTCGGGACGTTCAGAAAAGGTTAAGAAGGGCGTATGAGCTGCGAAAGCATAGCTACGACATGCGTCATCGCCCTGATGTATTCAAACTTAACCAACAGGTGTGGAAGAGAGCCTATAACCAGTCAGATGCGGTAAAAGGTATCACTTCTGGTCTTTGCCCCAAGTTTGAAGGCCCATTTAGGATTGGCAAGGTTGTGTCCCCATGGGCCTATGAGCTCATTGACACAACTGGGAAAAATCGTGGGGTTTGGGCTGCCAAAGACCTCAAAGCACACCCACCAGACTCCGATGATGATGGAGCTGGTGAATCTGACTCCGAATAGCGGTGGCAGCGATATATCTGCTGGACTGCTGTCACTGATCCAACACAACATTAGGCCACTGACACGGACATTCACTTCTGACATTCTGTTCCTGGACATTTTTTTTTTTTTTGACACTGTGTATATTAGTTATCAGTTTACAGTAAAAGTTGTCACTGGGTTCCAACTTTTCTCAGGTAGGAGGGGTGTTGTTACGGTTTGATTTCCAGATCCAAATATGTTGTACTTACCCACATTTGACCATAATTCTAAGCCTTGTAAATAATATGTAAGTCTGTAGTATGTAACATCTATATATTTTTAAACCAACTGTACAAGCAAGTCCTATTTGTATCTTACAAAGTATTTGTGTATTGCCCCCCTATTGGCAGGCACCCTGAGCTGCAATCACCTAAAAATAACAGAAAATATTAGCACTAGAGTTACACCGATATAAAATTTCATTACATTAATCACACATTAATTATTTAGAATGTTTGTTTACATGTCCATGTCGAAGAAGAAGAGGTTAGCCTTGCTTCTGATTGACATCTATTGACATCTATCGTTTTGTACCTTGTAGACAGTTGGACCAAGGTCAAACCGCAGAATTTAAATCACCACAGTTCATTACCATTTGACAGGCGAGTTTGGCGCTGATTTTCATGGATAAAGGCCATTTCCTTTTGACTTCTTGATCTACCAGGACCAGGTGGTCATTGCGCATTATTGCGGATTTGATCAAGAAGAAATCCTGTGTCGGATTGGATTTTGTTTTTGCAGTGTCTGCAAAACCACCTCCGTGGGATTCATATAAAATCCAAGTCACACAGCACCCAAGGGAACACCTTAAAGCCACCCAACACCAACGGCTTTTATGGTTTTACGGTTTTATGGTTGAGATCAGGACCATATCCTAACAGCTCCGGGTTGAGTCACCAACTCACTTCTAACAGCTAGGCTTTGCCCATATAAACATAGTGCAACCTTAGTACAGCTTAGTGCACAATAACATCACCTGCTTTGCTGCATGCCTACCCCTACGACAGCCACATCTCTTCGTATGCTTGCAACACATTCGTCTGCATGTTTTCACTCGCTTGCATGTCAGACCGTTAGTGAGGAAACTCCAGGTAACCTTGGACCACATCCGTCAGATTACAGGTGGGAATTTGCTTTATTTCTATAGGGACTGTAGCCACTAGGAGTGTTCACCTAGAACATCAGTTAGTTAAGTTTTCTTTCTTGAGCATATTGTAGGTAATTAAGACTCTTACCAGACATAGTTATAGGTAGCATAAGGACAGGGACCATCAGGGAAGTGGGGCCCCCAGCGATCTCTTCATTTTATAATTGTTGTACATATGTGTATATTTACAGATCATTACGTATTTGATTTAGCTTAATTATATAGTAGGCAGTGTTTACGCATCTTTCAAGCATTGTATAAGATCTGATTTTCGGAACAAGCCGCTAACTCGCCCTTACCCAAGAAGGCAGTAAATTCCTTTTGAAATGAATTTTAAATAAAAGATTATCCATTTTTTTCGACGAATTACACGAATACTCATTGAAGTTGAACTTCTAATTTTGGCATTTGTCATTTAACCCCCCTGTCAACCACAAAACATATACACTGTCAACCACAAAACAAATACACTGTCAACCACAAACGCAGAGTCGCAGAACAATAACACCCACGAAGCAGTACGAACCCACCACAGAACACGATTTGAAGTAGAGGTTGCGACGTTGCCGGTGGTACCGTATGAACCGCAGCGTTGCCACGCTTGAAGCGGCCTCTAGGCCTAACAACTGTTTACTGAAAAAGCGGTGTTGCCGTATCTCAATATTTAACAGAAACAAAATTTTGAAATTGTGAGATCTTACTGAGATCGACATGTGCAATTCATTGCAGTAAAAATAGAGGATTCTATTTAAAATAAATTAAAATCTGGGATATTTGTTTAAAAATTTGGAAAAATAATTTATAACTTGGCAACGCTGCAAATGTGAAAAAAATATTACAAGGTGAGATAGGGTATTACTAGATATTTCGATTTAAAATAATACATACAGGGTGTTACATAAAAAAAAACAAAGTAAAATGACCTTCAAGTGGCCGTAATTTAAAATTCTGCCAAAAACACCCTGTAGATATAAATTGCTGGTAACATCCAAAATAATTTCCACTTAATATTCAAGTAACTCGCTGTGTAATATTATTGAGAAGAGTTAAGGGAATATATCAATGTGGACGAATTACTTGCGACCTTGCAAATCCGGAAATTAATAGAGAATAAATTATAACTTGGCAACGTTGCAACTGCAAAAGTAGTTGATGGTTGAATAGAGGTCAATGATTGAAACTAGAAGAATTTAAGAAAAAGTTATAGTTCCATATAAAAAAATCAAGCTGATCACTATCCTACTTTCCCGCAACACCCTTTATATTTCAAAATATTTTCAGAATATGCGTAACCTAAAAACTTTTGCATTTGACATTTTGTTCTATCAGGAATACCTTGCGAGATATCGAAGAATTACACACTAACTGGACACCATGTATAATTTGCGGTACGCAGCGATTCCAACGATAATTTTGATACCTTTATCTACGCCGCTGTCTCTTTGAAGCTGATTTTAGTCGAAAACCCATTGTCCTGTATTTTACCGATAACGTCTGTACTTACCCCCAGCAGCCCCTACTTCAAAATCTCAAATGAGACTACCATACTTGTGATACATCATTTTGAAGGGAATTCATTGACAAATACAGCAGTGTAATCAGATTGAAATTGATTCACTATTATGGAGGTTAATAAAAAAAATGTTGATTATGAAAATGAATTATTATTCTCATTACTTGAAATATTGCCGTAAGAAAGGCTCCAAATGAGACCAATTTTGTTCGATTTAGACGTACAGGTGATATTCAAAATGTCTTAAATGTAAATTATCGTCGTTTTCAAGTGGCGAGTGATTGTGGGGTTCTCGGTTGTATTGAGACGATCAAAATACTTTTGTTGTTGCGAATACATTTTGAGTATCGCCCGTTCGTCTGTATGGAAAAAATGGTTCCCATCTGTAACTTTTCTGATGATAATATTTCAGGTAATGAGTATGATACCTATTTCATTTTGATTGTATCATTGTATCATTAACTTCCATAATAGTGAATCAAATATTTAGAACACGTGCTAAATATTTGAACAAATTGGATGTAACAGTGCGTAGTAGCGAATGCGTATTCATCCTGTTTCTTGTCCTATATTTAGTCAAACGTTTAGGATGGAAAATAGGATCGTGACATACAGCCTTAAGGAATGGAGAAGAAGATGGTGTGAAAAACATTCGAATTTTAATAAATAAAAATTACGTGTTTGCTTTTCAGATAATCTAGCAGCCGGCGAGCCTGTTGATAAGCTCACAGAAGCAAAGCTAGAAGTGCTCCATTTACATAAAGCAATACTGGAACAGGAATTAGCGCAAAGACAAGAGGAGTTTGTACATAAAAAGAAGTTGTACGATGCCGCAGGATTACTTAATTTGTTGAAGATTAAAATATTGACGAAGGAGCTCGAAAAGACGAATAATACAAGACGTTTGTAGAATATCGTAATAAACTATATGTTTACCAAAAAATATGTGAATTAACAATCAGACTAAGAGCCGGTTTAACACAAGCGTTATTAAAGCTATGCTTCAGGGGGTGGGTTTGCTCAGTGGTTATAGTCGAGGGTTCGTGACCGGAAGCAAAGTTTACAGAATAAATATAAGTTGGATCACTCTCCGTCGGCACTTTGAAGATCTCACATCAAAGCGATGCCGAGGCCGCACGCGCCAATTAGTTTTTGCGTTGGTTTTTGCCCAAGTATGAGGGTCTTTTAGCGGGGACTTGCTAACACCTGGGTTTTACGTATATACGAGGGTCATTGAAAGACTAGGTATTGACAGCCGATTTAGACATACAAATACAAATATAACGTTTATTTCCCTAATACACTAATTTACATAAATGGATATCAAAAATAAAAGGTAGTAAAACTATTACTAATGAATCTCAAATGATTTCACATATTGTAGCTATTTCGTAGATAAGTAAGAATTGATTCAAAGGTGCTGTAGTATTTTTACCTAAATGTTTTGTCTATTTGGCTTATTTTTGAGATCACAGCTTATAAAATTTATGGTATAGTATATACGAACTCGTGTGTACAATTTTAAAAGATAATAATCTGGAAACGCTTTGCCTGGATGTGAATAAATTGTTTTTGACATTTTGCCCTTCAGTGTCATTCCAATTGGTACTGTAGAAATTAAATTGTTAAAGTTATCAATAAAAATATTTCCGAGCTCTAAAATATAATTTAGGATATCCCTGGGTGGTGTGGTAAGACCACCGAATGAATATTTTGTAGGTCTTGAATTAATCACTTTATACCCCAAGTGTGCTAGTTTGTTGGAATTGTTTTATCGGGAGGAACACAGAAAGACGCAAATGTACAGGGTGTCCCATTAATAATTTTGAATCGAATGTAACGTGACCAAAAACAAATACCTCATTGGGTAGTACAATGACAAAAAAGACACAACATCTGCTCTAATTTACATCCCCAAAATTATAATTCTCTACTACTGCCCAGTTCCGACATATTGCTTGTCTTAATCGTCGTGAAACACCCTGTATTTATATCCTCTACATTTCAAGGTTTACCACAAAATAAGGATGGATCTGATTGTCATTTTCCATCCGTTAATAAATTTAATTGATAAAATCAAACTTCTAAAAATATTATCCATCTCCTACAAACAAATCCGAGATAACAAAATCCGATATTTTTGAGACACTGTATACACTTCGCGTTAAACACATTCAACCTCTACTTTGCGCCGCCCCGTATCTCCCGGCTGACGTCGGTACACTGCTACCGGTGGACCGGGGAGACGGGGCAAGGGGCAGGCCGATTTGATATTTTTGCGGAGTGATCCAACTTATATGTATTCCGTAAACTTTGCCGGAAGGAAGGTCCAAGGTTTGATTATCGTTAGAGGCGGAAATTTATTTCTGGTTTTTTCAATCAAAGTTAAATATCCATAAAAAAGCTTAGCGAGAATCCTCACCTGAGTCTTTACTGCTGGCTTCCAATTAACAGTGCCGTTCTTAGAGTGGCGCCGAAAAACAGTAACAAATACCACACAGACCACGAGGTAATGACCAGAGCAGTCGATGCCGTTGACAAGGAAGTAAAAAAAAGTTATCCTTCGCCGATTTAGTTAAACCTGGTTGACAATGAAATTCACTACGGTTGACACTAGTACAGCATGAGCAATGCCATAATTATCTAAAAAGGTAACATTTTCTGGTTTGCCACTTGTGACAGTTTGTGTAAAAATGAAGCAACGGCCGCTAGACACAAATCTGTCCAAAAATGTAACTTATTAAGTTGGAGTCTCGTGGTGGCTGTTAGCCAGCCGACAGCTAGTTGCACCAATGACAATTAAGGTCCACTTGCAACTTAGGTGGACCTAGGATGACAGTGTTGCTTTGCACTGTTGTCTAAGGAGCAGTTAAAAGTAAGCTAACCATGATCAAGATAAGCGTTAGATTTTCTTGTGAGTCAGTTTTAGATTAGAGCCATTATAACACGTGCATTTAGTATTATTTCAACTTCAAATCTTTGTTAATCGTGGGATTTGATAGGTACATATTTTTACATCGTCTATACAGTGTAATACGCGATATTCATCTTTTTATGAAGCTACTTCCGAGTTTTAATTGAGAAGAAAAAGCATAAGTGATGCTTTACTTTTCGGACTGTAACATGGCCAAGAGTCAGACTCCGTTGCAGTCCCCATATAATGTGCTGGTTGATTTGCTAACGCGCAGAATCCATAATGATAGAAGCAGTGACAGTGACAAGCAATGTAAAGGTTACTGGTTGACACATCGTGATATTTGTATCAAACCACAGTCAAACTCGGTTTAAGCTACATGATCGTCGGTTTAGGATAAGCTCGTGTTAAGATTGGAGTGGGGTGCTGAGCCAACATTATACAATGGACGTTTTGCAGTCTTGGTGGCTTAACGGCGGCTTATCTTAAACCCAAGCCACTCCAAGCTCAATTCGAGCTTACAGTAAACCAACGGACCATGTAGCTTAAGGGTCTAGGGTATAGCGCGCGAAATTGAGAATCCAAGAAAATACGTATTTCCGTATTAGCGAGGAGGCGTATCCACCTGTTCCCTTTCTCTGGTATGTGGGTCTAAGATGAGGGGAGATACGTCCAAAAATCCAAAGGTAAGGTCAAAAGGTCCAAAGGTAAGGTCCAAAGGTCACCATAAAAATGAATTTCACATTTCCAAGCTCCTGACGTTACCTTTACACTTACAGTAATGACTCAAAGAGCAAATTGAAGAAGAAAGCTTGCGCTTGTGCAACTATTTAGCCTTTTTGTTGATATCGTGTTTGGTTGTTAAAATACAGGCATTTATAGAATGCGTGATTTTGCATTGCGAGTGTTTTTGCAAATTAAAAAACTTTTGTGAAAATCGAAAATAGTTTTCATGCATTAAGGTCTTAGCTATCGTCTCCTGAAATATTATATGTGTAGTTTGAAACAAGAGTTATGCGAGAAATTGTTTGTGTTTTATATGGCAAATACATATGTATAAATGTGTGTATCCAGGCCCCTTAACCCTAACTTAACTGTGGTTAAAATACAAATGACAAAATGCAGTAACCTGCAAATTGCTTGTCATTTTATTAGGTTATATTTTATATTGGATCTAATTTAACAATGAAAGCAGAAAAGAGACAGAAACGACGGTTGGCTCTTAGACAAGGAAAGAGAGAGGACAGAACGCGCGACTGACATTTCTGTTACCAAAAAGTACAAAAAATGTACCAAATGCGCTAGTAATTTACCTGTGATAAGCGATTTCTAGCTCCTTCCTGCTGTTGTGGCTTTTACAAGCGTAAGCTGTACACCCTACCATTATGCACACCACAATGGTTTACAATGATTGGCCTTAAAATGCAAAATATCATAAAAATATTTTGACAGCTATTAATTTTCGGTCACAGCTAACGGGGGTGCGGTATGCCCTCTTTTTCCTTATCTAGGTGTTGGCTGAATTTAATACATACAGGTACATTGTCACGAAAGATAAACCAGAAAAGATTATCTTTATAATATAGCGTCTTCGACTTTCTGCACCTATTTTAAATACGAGTTTACTTCAGTGCACATTGAAAACTCGTCTGGTGCCCTGAAGTGGAATAAATCTGAACTGGTAAGTGGGGCATAAGCCAATTTTTAAGTGCAGTTCAATTAACTGTTCTGTCAACCAACTAGTGATAAGAGTTTGATATCATTTTGCATCCTGGGAGCTTAATTTCAATGGTGATTTTCGAATTTGAATAGTTTGAATCCGCGCCTTGTCTTCAATTTTTAACTTATCGACATAAAATCGACTAAAAATGATATTTTATGATTTCTGTATCGGTAAATACTTATATCTTGTTACACCTCCTCTTCCGTCAGTTTATGAACAACATCTTCAACAAACATTCGTATTTTTGGCACACACGCAGCCGTTGTTTGCATTATAACTAGATATGGTTCAATTTCCCCATCATCCGAAGATGACGATGTTAGCAGTTCATCCAACATTACTTCCCGTACCTTTCGTAACCTATCATCCTTGATGACACTATGAAGAATGCAGTGAAATCGCCACAAGCTCACAGAGTCCGTGGCGATAATTTGTAATGTCAGTTCAAGTAAACGGATAAGTCGAAAACGAAAAACTAAACGAATTTTGCACTGTATTGTAAGACGAATATAATGATAACACTCACTGCATATTGGTGCAGTAATACGGCAGTAAGTCGGAAATGCTGATTAATACTATGACAGTGCACATACTTCATTATAATAGTGCCAACTTTAGTGAATTTTATTATTGACCAGGTTTTTAACTTTTTTTATAAACTGGCGATTGTACAGGGTGACCTAATAAGAATGGACGCCGGCAATATCTCGGTAACCGTTAATCATATAACTTCTAGCAAAAAATATTGTTAGGTAAATCGGCTAAGAGAAATCGTTGGAAATTATTTTCAAATTCCGCAAGTGGCCGCTAGGGGGCGTAACTGTTACGGTCAATCAGAAAAACGGCTTTTTCCCAACAAATATGCAAATAAAGGTATATTATGAATTCTACCGTCGTGTAGACTGAACAATTCTTGATTTTCTTTGTTTTAATCGTTTTTTGCTCTATATTGTAAGATGTAGTGGTGGGGGAATGTCATAAAGTTTATTATTTAAATGGCTATAACTTTGGCACAGGTTAACGAAATTAAACAAGCTAGGTCTCGTTTGAAGGAGCTGTTCTTACCTAATAATATGTTATATAAAAATTGTCCAAGTTTATCTTGACTTAGTAGCTACAGGGCGATATTTGACATGATAACAATTATCACGCATTATTACGAAAATTTTAAATGGTATGCTAAATATCTTTTAACATAGGTATATAGAGGACAAAACTCTTAAAAAGCTAGTGAAGGATTCAACCTCCTAGCTACTTTCAAACCGGAGATATCAGTAAAACAAGTATTCTGACAAGTGTGCTGTGAGTTTCAGATACCATTGCCGCCTTATAGGGATATAGCCTTCGTCTAATCGTTTTAGTAATCATTTTATAGATAATACTCAAGTAAAAACACTAAAAATCATAATTTGACTTTCTGAAACAACCACCAGGTGGCGTAGTAGGCGTCAATAAGTGCTATATGCAATTTTCATGATAATGAAACTTCCAAAAGGAACAGACAAAAATAAATTACAGTATAAAATTAATTATTAGTTTGGTCATTATTTAAAGTCAATTTGAGCTGATCACAAGTGTTATATGAACTCAACAAGCAAGGATACTAAGAAAAAATCTATTTGAATAGATCGTAAAAATTAAGACCAATCAACAGCAAAATAAAGCAAAATAAGGTGGCATAATAACAAGGATAACAAACAAATGATACACAAACGTAATTCGTATGTGCATACCATACCTCTATTGCCAGTGTTCGATGGCGTCTATCGTGTTAGATGCACTTATGCATCCATTCTAGCGTAGATAAACCAGCCAGTTTAGACATCTAGAGCAACACTGAAAATAGGTAATAGGTATGTGATTTAGGTTTGTGTATTTATCTATTAAAATTGTAGTTATACCACGTTATTTTGCTTTATTTTGCTGTTAATTGGCCTCAATTTTTAAGATCTACTCACATTAATTTTTTCTTAGTATACTTGCTTGTTGAGTTCATATAACACTTTGTGATCAGCTCAAATCGACTTTTAATAATGACCAAACTAATAATCAATTTTATACTGTAATTTATTTTTGTTTGTTCCTTTTGGAAGTTCCATTATCATGAAAATTGTATATAGTACATATTGGCGCCTACTACGCCACCTGGTGGTTGTTTCAGAAAGTCAAAATATGATTTTTAATGTTTTTACTTGAGTATTATCTACAAAATGATAAATAAAACGATTAGACGCAGGCTATATCCCTATAGGGCAGCAACTGTTTCTGAAACTCACAGCACACTTGTCAGAATACCTGTTTTACTGATATCTCCGGTTTGAGGTTGAATCTTTCGCTGACTTTTTAAGAATTTTGTTCCCTATATATCTATGTTAAAGAATATATAGCATACCATTTAAAATTTTCGTAATAATGCGTAATAACTGTTATCACAGTATATCCAATTATACAGTAGCGCAACTCCCTAGAAATCATCCAGACAATTTGTTTCCGAAAAACTGGCCTCTCATAACCCCCCATCGGCTCCTCAGCACGAGCCGCGAGTATTGCCGTTTAGGTTTTGAACACAGGGTCGGCTTAGAAATAATCGAGTGAAGAAGCGTAATTATTGTGTTGCAATAGGTTTAATGGACGCGATATGTCTCGTAAATAGTAAATTTTGAGAGCAGTGTGGTAATGTGATATTCTTCATCGAGGTTAGGCAGTTGTCTTTAGAATTCTGAATTACAATTTGTAAGTTATATCCATGCATTCGCATTTATTGTACGTGAAAATGCTTTGTACTGATTTTTCTCATTCATCATGGACTCTTTGCATATGAATGGGGTGTAAACATTTTTTTAGAAGCAAAACAAGAAATAGTCGGTGTATGAAAGAACATTGTTAACCCCGAGAAAATGGGTGGCTTTATCGTTTGTAAGTCAATTACAAAAATGCAGCCTTAAACATTTAAATAAATATAAAACTTTATAATATCTTATATGATTCAAATATGGGTATATGTAACGACGTAGCGACGTAGCGTCCAAAATAATTTATGTCTAGTTATCCCACAACCTTTAAATTAATCTTCATCAATCAACATAGAAAAACGATTAAGGTACGAAAACGTGGTAAACAGCAAATCCGATGAAAACTTGTTAGGTGTACATAAAAAATAATGATCAATATGTCTATAACAACGATAAAATATACTAAACTGGTCGTTATTCATAAAAAATTGCAAAACTGTTTTTTATCTAGTTTACCAAGACTCTCTTTCTTTCTATATTGGTATATTACATATGAATAGGCATATTGAACAAAAGAATCCATGTTTATAGAGGAAAATGATATATTTTTGAAACTAGCATGTTGATTCTTTTTATTTTAAACTCTCTATTTGAGCATCCAATAAAATGGACTTCACTTCCTGCTTAAAATTTCATAATGTTGGAATGCATAATCACATTCATTTTGTTATATGTCGTGAAAGATCTTTTGAACGTTGTGGTGCTGTAAGGAAACAGTGAGAAATTATTATTCTGACTTCAGGCTCATAATTAAAGAACGACTTTCCGTAACGTCTAACTCTTCTAAAAACTGAAAAAAAAACACACACAGCTACCCTAATACTCGACAGACTTTGTTAGAGACAAATGGAGCTATGCTATCACACTTTAGTATTATTAGGTAATAAACGAGTATATTAAACATTGGAGGAATTGCATACTTGGCAGCATCTTGAGGAGGCTTAAACAACTACAGTTTTTGGAATTGTTAATACAGCCTACAGCGGCGCAACATTTGAGTTCACGCGCCCCGATATCCATATCAGCGTATCACCAAATTCCTTAATCCGGTTCTGTCAAAAACACTACCTTCACTCTCATAGACTGAACACGACTAAGGCGATCGCCGTGCTAAACATCCTGCGAACGATGCGCGGGATGCTATGCGCGAACCATCAAAATTCTGGAGAGTTGCGCTACTGCATAATTGGATATACTGTGCTGTTATTATGTCTAATATCGCCCTGTAGCTACTAAGTCAAGATAAACTTGGACAATTTTTATATAACAGATTATTAGGTAAGAACAGCTCTTTCAAACGAGATCTAGCTTGTTTAATTCCGGTGACTTATACCAAAGTTATGGCGATTTAAACAATAAGCTTTATGACATTCCCCCACCACTACATCTTACAAGATAGAGCAAAAAACGATTAACAAAAAAAAAACAAGAATTGTTCAGTCTACACGACGGTAGAACTTATAATATACCTTTATTTGCATATTTTTTTAGAAAAAGCAGTTTTTCTGATTGACCGTAACAGTTACGCCCCCTAGCGGCTACTTGCGGAACTTAAAAATAATTTTCAGCGATTTCTCTTAGCCGATTTACTTAATAATATTTTTTGCTCGAAGTTATACGATTAACGGTTACCGAGATATTGCCGGCGTCCATTCTTATTGGGTCACCCTGTACAAGTTACAACTGATGAAAGCTACACTTTAGGTTAGGTTTAATAAAGCTTGTTCTAAACCGGCATTTGTACAACCAAACCAACCGGTATAAACCATTTTTTTCTTGGACTTCGTACTATTTTTCGTATATTCAATAAACGAGAGCTTTAGTTCCAAAATGTTTGGGAAATTTTTCTTAACGTGATCTGGTGCAATAGCTTCCAAACAAGTTCTCAAGTAAACGATGAACGATTTTGATTTTTCTCAACTAATGTTGCTCGTGAGTAATGACGATATTCTTTAACTAAAAAATATCACAATAAATTGATCATTATGAATACAAGGCTTAGAGTAGCCTCAAACTGCGATGACTTACTGAGAACAAAGCTAAAAAATTGAAAGGTATCAGATATGGCTAAAAGTGTAATCCATACCAAAGAAGAAAGCAGCCTGTTCTGTTTACTGACAAAATGGGCTATGAAAAGTAAACCTACCTATAGATACCTACTTATCTGCTTGCGGGTCTTCAGTAGAACACCATATAGGTACCTAACAATCCTAACATCGATGAAACTTAAAAATATATTAAACTATTTTCTCCATCTCAAATAGGTAGGTACGCCCCAATATTTTGATGGGAGGTAGGTATTCCCAGACAGCGCAATATATTCCTGGAATCCTGGAATATTCTTATTTAATCCAAAAAGGATTGAGAATATTCAGAACATTAACAGAATGTTCTATGGACGTTCCTATTGGTTTTATTCCCATGAGGATGTGCTAGGAGTGTTACGTCATGATTATTCCATGAACGTGTCGATAAAAATATTCTGATAATATTCATAAATTAATATTACCTAAAGAATAATCTTTGAATATGCCTTTTGGTATGATTCTTAATGTAGGCGTGGCGTCGTTGCGGGTTAGGTTTGAGAATTTTGAGGTTAGCTTCACGCTTCAGTCGTTACGGTGGCGGTGGTTGGTGGTGCCTGCTCGTGCTTGTGAATTTTTCTCCTGCGATAATTGGATAGTTATCCGTATCCATGTTCTGGAACGTGATTTTACTTGTTATTTAGTTTATAAAATCATCTAGGAGCGACTAGGCTAGACTATAAATTACCGACTTTATCGCACCATGTGGTAGCAACTATCTTGTTCAGTCTAATCTCTATGTTCTAGTCTTACTTGTCGTAGGTACCTACTCTAATTAATATATAATAACAACCACTAACAAGACATTTGCTATATTTGTGACTATGAATTTTGCTCTAAATGTAGGTAGGTATATCTTTGAAGAAACATACATAGGTTATTTCCTCAGAATATTCTACGACTGTTACTAAGATGTATCAAATATTGTAGGAAGATTCTTGGTAGGTATGTCTTTGAAGAATATATGTTGGAAAGAAACTAATGCCTTTTATCACTTCATTTCATTTATTTTTTAAGTCTTGTTGTCTGCCTAGGTACCTAACGCGAGTAGTATACATATATAACCTAAACCTAGTATCGGACTTTCACACAGTGTTTTAGGCAGCATTGATTTAGGCACACACTAATTATAGGGATTAATGAAAAAAAGGTATATAAAGTGGAACCTCTATATATAATTATTGTATATTGTATAAGTTTAATGTACACATTAAGAAAACACATTTCATTGCACGGAGTCGTCCTCCCGTATTATCCTGCAAAATAAAAAAACCCGTTTAATTTCAAAGCATACGATATATATTCAAATACACTTCATTAACTAGGGACAATGATAAATTTTCACCAAAATGTTGTCGTATTTTAATCAATTTTAGTAGGGTAAATGTACCTGTTGTCGGCCGTTTAACCAGATATCGAGATTAAAGTAGCTACATACATGAAATGATTCAGTTTAGCAGAGTTTGGAACATATAAAATATTACACTATAGTATATTTTGTGATAATAATATATTAAAAATGTGGGATTTACATGTATAAAATTTGTAAGGAACATTTTTTGAAAACATGCAATATATACCTGATCTCGGCCGTCCAGTGCAAATTGTCGGCCATGTATTTGCTGGTTCTCGGCCCCGGGGCTGACAAATGGTTTTTTTCGGCCCTATGATATTCAGATGTTCGTTTTCTGATGATACGAGATTGACCATACCCAAATAGGTAGATATATCGGAAAATCTAAAGAAGTCGATCATTTTTATATATGATATAAACTAGTTTTTATTAAAACTGGAACAAAATCGACTCTCAGGTAAAAATAAATAGGTAAGACTAAGAAAGAATAAACAATAGCAGGTACTCGCTATCACGTCATAGATATTTAGACATTTCACACCTGTTATCCATGTTTGCAACATGTTCTTAAGAAAACCCAAATTCAGTGCAACGTAGATGGTCACAGCCTATATTTTTATTATTTTTATCAGAATCTTCTTCTGCTCTACTGTATAAGTCATCTTCACAGAAGAAGCAGTTTAAGTGATTTTTTTTAGATTGGCTATCTGTTTAGGACAAATCTGATTCTGATCTGATCTGATTCATCTGCACTGAATATTCTACTGGAATCTTCCCATATATCAATGCAGTAGATTTTTTCCAAAAATGATGTAAAGTACCCTCAGCTTTGTACTGAGATTTTGGATGAAGCTTTAAGAAATTTTTATACCATTTGGCCTGTAAGCGAGCGTACCACTAGTATGTGCAATTTTATAGTAACCGTATCAATTAAAATACCTTTGGTTATTGGAAAACCACACTTCGCTATTTCTGTTATCCATTTCAGCAAATCGATTTTCGCCTTCAAAAGCCATAATTGGTTGTGGACCTTGTCTTTTTAAGCAAATCGGCAAATCTACCATATGTAGCCTCTATCAAGAGCTACTACTTTTGGTACCCCATATCTGCCAATAATTCGCCTATTCACAGGTATTATTTTTGTTATAATAAATAATCCTAAGTAATGTTCAAATCTATAACTTGATAATGCATGGTAGCAAAAGTGAAACATTGTATTGTTCATAATGCTGATTGTTTACTTAATGGAACTACTTTTATAATGCTTCCGAACGAAGCATCTCTCGAAGAGAGCGGTTTCTCTCGATTGGTTTTCTTGTATGTGACATCAAAAAAATAATCATTTTATTTATCGTGTATTTAAAAAGTAGTGGCCGAGAGGGGGCTGGTTCTTGGCCGTAGCATTTTCTTAAAAATTATTTTGTGTGTAGGCTATCACCTTTCATATAAAATGACGGCCGAAAACTGGTCTCAGTTATCTTGCAATAGTAAATAATCAAATGAAACAATACAGCTCAGATGGGAAGCATCTGATATATTGCAAAAGGGTAGAATATTGTCGTTGATTTTAACCATTTCTCGGCCTCCCGGGCCGAGAGAAGGTTTATGTTCATTTTGACGAACCAGTTAACCGGCCATCCCGAATTTTATTATAAAACAATGTTTTTCTAAAGTTTATCGATTTAAACTTAATCTTTAATCACCATCCTTCAAGCTAATATACCTAAACATGCATTTATCCCAATAAAAACAGTACATACATAAGACGTACATTTTATGTCATATTTACGTCCGTACGTCCACGGACATAAAATGTACGTATTATGTACGTAAATTTTGGGATGTACATGGTACGTACATAATATACGTACATAAGACGTAGTTACTACTACGTAAAGAACTTACTATATAGTTATATCTTTTCTGAGGTAACTGTCATGATCATGAACGTTAATTCAACTGTTAAAAAAGTTCATTTATAAGCTTATATCAAATATATTGTAAAATTATTGACGGATATCTTTTATCAATACTGTAGATTTCTTTAAATAGGTACGTTTAGCCATTGCTGCAAAAAGGGCCAATAGGGTAAGAGCGAAGAGCCAATACCCCCTTAGAGCCGCAGCGTGCAGCGTAATCCATAGGTACTTCTAAAAACTATGAAAACTATTTAAATTGGACGTGAAACTGTCATTCAAAAAATTAATGTTTTCAAACCGTTTGCTGCCCAAACGTTATAGGTTATGTCATTTATTTCTGTTGAGCTTCCAAAAAGTGTGGGAAAATTATAGATTATTATGGATAGTTAAAAAAAATTCAGCCATTCAGCAGAATTTAGCTTATTTTACAAATCGCAAAACCTCAGACGTCAGAGTAACATTGTAGAAAACAGAAGGCTTTGCAAAAGTAATGTTTAAGCAGTGTTGTCAGTTGGGTTGACTGTCCCGAAACAGTTCACTTCGGAAACGAAATCAAAACGAAATAGATATTAATCTGATGAATTTTAATCGTTATTGAGGTAATTTTGGTTACTTTTAAATATTGGGGTAATTGCCTTGACGTGATAGTTAAATAAGTAGCAAAATTTTAAATTTTTTATCCTACACTTCGGGAATACTAACAAAAGTAGGTAAAAAATTTGAAATCTGGCAGCATTGGATTGACAGCAGTGAAAGGTGACAACTGACAGTAGTAAAAATTTTCGTTCTCTTTCTCCGAAATCCGAATTTATGGTGCTGGTGTGGCGTTGGTTATATAAAAAAAGAAAATTCTATTAACCAATATACAGGTAAGTGGATTAAACGCATAGTATAAAACGTACGATAATTTGAGCATTATTTTAACTCTTTAATAAGAGGGGTAGAAATGCATAGAATCTCGTAAAGTACCAGTGGCCAACGAATTTACGGAGGCCGCGTGGTAAAATTCTTGATAACCTAAGAAAATTACTACTAGAAACAAAAACGAAGTAAAGAAATTTAAAACTAAAACACATTATTACTGTATGTTAACTAGCTAGTGTAACCAATAAAGCGTTTATTAGCTTTTTATTTTTGCACATAATTTTAGATAATGAATACCAATAAGTCAAAATTAAATAAACATTATAGAGCTGCCAAGAGACACCTGGAAAGTTTTGAACGTAATCTTGAAGTCCAAGGAAAAAAAGCTACTAGTTTCATGATGTCTGCGTACAATAATGAACTTGCGTCTAGCCGGACCATGCAACTTTCCAACCCGCAGGCCCGAAGACCGCCGAAGGTTTCCGATTATGCCGTAATGGCGCCACATTTAAATCTAACGTAACATTGCTCTATACTTTTCAAACCAAACGTTTTGATCAGCTGATGTTGGGCAAACATGGCTACATGGCTTGAGGACTTTTAATTGTGTTTTTTATAGTTTTTTTGAACAATTTTACCATAATTGTTATTGTGTTGTGTTTTTCAAGGAACCTTTTTTGGCAGGTAAGCAGCTATGTCAATTGAAATGATGTAATTTATGAGATAATGCATGATGAAAACTTTAATGCATATTGAAAACAGCAAAGAAAAAGTGTTTATTCGCAAATTCCAGTTATCTCATTCATTTGGGCGACAGGTGTTATAATCGTACTGCATCTTTATCACCCAATCTTTACCAGATCAAGACAGTAAATCGAGCTGTGTTAGTTTTATTTTGTATTTAACAAGGTGCATAATAGGTATATGAATAGCTGTCACAGTAGTAATCATTATTTAAAATATTAGAATGAAAGTTCTTACTTGCACTATGTTTAATGCATTTTCATCACTCATCAGTTAGCTATCTTCCATTTTTCATTTTTGTTAAAAATATGATTTATTTCAGGATGTCAGATGGAAGTGAATAACTACTTTAAGGGACTGGGCAAAACCTGAAGCATCTTTATGTTTATAGGCAAAAACTCAATAGTATCAATAACATTGGCCCATATTGTGTGGCTGAGGACTGCAGCAGCACATCACTGCATAGTGTTCACTCATCGCCCTTCGATACACTGAATTATATACTGTTCGAAACAAGCCCTAATAAATCGAAGGAAAATATATATAATAAATACATAGGAAAATATAACTAAGAGTTTTTTATTCAGGTAATAATCCTTTAGCTTCTGGTCTGTGTAACTTTACAATCACCCAATGAGTGTTTTTTAGATAGTCACCCTGTTTGATAAGATACAAATTAATCACACTATGTTAAGCAAAGTGTCATGTAAATGTTACTTTCACCTTGCTGTAGCTAGACACCAGTTCATGTTACATATTTGGAAAAAAAGTATGGACGTGGGTATAAGCTAATGATATTATGAAATATTTTCAATTTGATTATGTGAGAAGCATAACTATAATAATAAACAATTTATTTTTCTCCACCATTTACTAAAACATATATAGATAGATAACATGAGCATTTATTGGTGCTGTTAGTACACACAGTATGCCTCCTGGTATCGGTCTACCTCTTCTGTCTCGAATACTTGGGAAGCTGAAGAATTTTTTCCACACCTATAATGACAAAAAGGAAGCATTTTGAAATAGTGCACAAATTATCTCGGGGTTGGAGCTGCAGTGGCTTGTGATGAAGAAATTTGGAAAGGCAGTTTAAACGCAATGGCTTCGATTTACACCGCAGAACTAACTGCTCTTTACCAAGCTCTAAAATATGTTGAAAATAAAAGCACCGGTACTTACTTAATCTGTTCGGATTCCCTAAGCTCCCTGCAATCCATTAGGAACACATTCAGTACCGATCCACTTGTTCAAGAAATCCTCCACTTGCACCATTTACTGCAACAACAGTGTAAAGTAACTATTTTTGTCTGGACCCCTGGACATGTTGGTATTGCTGGAAATGATGCAGCAGACGAAAGTGCTCGCAATGCAGTAGGAAACTCCCCAGAAGAACTCCCTATTAGAGCCTGTGACCTCAAAAGTTCACTAAAAAAAGAAATATACAAGTCATGGCAAAATGACTGGGAAGTATGTGATACACAATTGAGACGAATATGTCCAACCATTCAGAGCCCCAAAATAGTTAAAGGTATCACAAGAAAAGAGCAAGTTGTAATAGCAAGACTGAGGATTGGACATACTCGTCTCACTAAGTCACACATATTGCTCAGACAAAGAAGCCCCATTTGTGAGCAATGCCAACAGTCTCTCTCAGTAGAGCATATAATCTGCCATTGCCAACTTTTCAGGAATGCAATGCAAAGGTTACAAATTCCCCCAAGCCTGAGTATTCTGAACTCCAGTAACCTGGACGAAATAAGAAAAGTTATTCAATTTCTTAAAAACACGGGTCTGTTTTACAAAATATAAACGCCACCAAGTAATACTATAATACCAATTGGAACTTACCTTGAGTATGATAAACACAATAGTATTTAAAAAAATACTAGCGTAGGTCGAAGCGGCAAATGACCATTGCAGTTGACGCCGCCTACAAAAAAAAAAAAAAAAAAAAAAAAAATAATTTAGTAGAGTATTTTTCAAATTGGTATGGTAAGTATAGGAATGAACGAAGATATGCATTTAATGCTTTATCAAATTATCCCTTTAAAAGTCTAATGAAGTAGGAACTTTAACATAACGTATTGTCACGACGGCCTCTTTTTCTTCACCCAGGGAATCAAACTCGACGTAACTTTCACCGTTTTACTTCACAACTGGATATAATATCTCTTAACCTTATCTCAAGTACAACTGAACTCAACTGACTTCCTACGCTACCCGTAGCACCTTATATATACTTCATCGAACCATCTAGAGCATTCGATGACATTTCTAGAATCCATCCGTCATTCTCGAAAACTCTAGACGATTCGATGACGTTTACACTTCAAAAGATCTAACCTAGCACTTTGACTTTACATCATGTATGACAATCAATGACAACTAATACAAATACACGAATACCAAAATATACAGTATGTTACATTCTTCCTCCCTTAGCGTTCGGCGTCCTCGACGAACAACTTCGATTCTTGTATCACCACAGACATCAGCATAGTCGACCTTCGGTTTTCCACTTTCCGTACATAACCTGTAGACTACGTCGTTGAGGCGCTTCATCACCACGTAGGGTCCCTCCCCATGGCGTTGTAGCTTCGGACATCTACCCTTCCTTGCGTCGTGTGTTGCAAGACCATACCAGATCACCTCGCAACTGCGACATTCTTTGCCCAACTTGCGATTCTCATTTTCAGCTCCAGCAGAATTCTCTTTTCCTAGCTCTGTTATCATTCTCTTCAGTTGCACTTTTTTGCTTTGACGACTGTCACCTCTCGACACTTCCTTCTTCCCATTACTGAGGCTATTCTCCACTTCCTCTCTGAACCTGCTGAGTTCGTCTTCCTCCTGCGCAATCCTGTTCTTTTGCTTAACATTCTCGCTTCTGAGTTGCGTGGTCTGTTCAAAATCCCATGATGAGTCCTTGAGTGCAGCGCCAAGCTCTGCTCCTATCTTCGGGTTTTCTTTCTTCAGTTGCGCCAATCTCTGTTCTAACTCTGCATCGTAAAATGGCTTCGCTAATACTGCGGACACACCCTTCTTTGTATCCTCAGTGACCTTATTCAGTTCTCTCTTCTTATCGATCTCAATTTCCAGCTGTGTAGTCTTCTTCTCCACGTTGCTGTTTTCATTCTTCATATGCTTCATCCAGGAGCTACCATACTCTACTTCAGTCAATGCGTTTTCCAGCTTTTTTTTCAGTCGAGCATTCTCATTTTCCAAATTCATCAGTCGCTGTTTAGTTTTACTATCAACTTCCCTTGCATTGCACAAATCTTCCTTTCGCTTTTTCGCATTATCAACATCGCCGCTCAAATCTGTTTTCAGCTTCTTGTTTTCTGCTTCAAGCTGCGCCAACCTTTCTCTCAACTTTGACTCACCCTTCTTGATACCGATCCTTTTGGCTTTATCAATCGCGTTGTCCAAGTTCTTTTTACAGAATGCACACTCAGCCTCCATCTGATTTATCTGCTGTTTAAGCGCTGCATTTTCATCTTTAACTTGGTCGCATTTCCTCTTTGCTTTCTTCGACTGATTCAAAGCTTTCAATCTCTGGATTTCGCCCTTCAAAGCAGACACCTCTTTATTGAGCTTCCTCAAGGCTACTTCGTGTTGTTCATCCTTCTTTAGCAGATTCTGTCTATTCGTTTCAAACATGCTCTTACTATGCATACTTCTCCATTCCTGAGAGGCAAGCAGCTGCTTCATCCTATCCCGGTCTGCTCTAAGTTCCCTCATGGCTACTGCGTGTTGTTGTTGAAGCTTGGCAATACTTCCTTCGTTCTTCTTTACCAAATTCTTTATGTCTCTGTCAAACTGCACCTTCATTGAGTTTATCGTGTCTTGCATAGATTTCATTTTGTTCGCATATTCATCTGCCTTTTCTACATCCGCTTGTATCTTATCAACCTGGGTGCGGCAGCCTGCCCTAAGATGCCCCTTCTGCCCACATCTCCAGCACGTAAACTTCTCAGCTCTTTCTAGGCTAGTGCGAACCCGGTTTCTTTGGAAGCTAGCACCTCTTCTTCCTGGAATGAACGATGTGGCCCTGACTTCTGCTTCTGCATCTTGCTCGACATAGCACACCCTCCTTGTCATTCGCGTGGCTTTTATGTCAGCTTCAATTTGCAGAGCCTTGATCACAGCATCTTGTAAATTTATGGGGCTGGATAGTTTTACCATACGCTGAACTTCCGCGTCCGCAATGCCTTCAACAAACTGGCGAGTCGCGACGTATTCCTGTGTCTCAATGGGACTGTTGACGAATACTTCTTTGGCTAAGCTTTGGACCTCGTATGCAAACGTCGTCAAGTCCTCTTTGGCTTTCTGCGTCCGGTTATGCAATTGGCTATACAACGACTCGTTCAAGTGTGCACCTTTAAAGCGTAACTTTAATGCCGACACCATTTTATCATAGTCACGTAGTTCTAAAGAGGAGAGACTTTCCAAAATACCTGCTGCAGAGTCTTTGAGCATTAATGCTAGGGCACACGCTTTTTCCTCATTCGACCAGTTATTCATTCGTGCGATGTTTTCAAATTGCATAAAATAAACGTCCCATGATATCTTGCCATCATATGGGTAGGGCTCTGCTACTACCAATCTGCGTTTATCAAGTAAAGCGGGTGCTACAGCTGCTAAACCACGCTTACCTTCACTATGTATTTGCAAATTCTCTCTAGCCATTGTCTGGACATGATCTTTCACTTGCTGTTCCTTAACGTGCTTATGTAATGTCGCTGGTTGCTCCTCGGCGTTCTTTTGTGATGCATCTATTTCACTAATACACTGGTCTTGATTATTTAATGCGTGGCTTACGGATTGTCTCTGTTCCTCTAGTCTAGTCACCACCAATTTCTGTTCACTCTTCAAGTCACTCTTCGAACCTCCCATTTCCTCGTCCTGGTGATGCTTCATCTTTTTTACAGGATCCACTACGGTCTCTTGTATATTTGCTCTCGTTTTGGCTGCAGTTTGTTCTAACCTGGTTCTCCTTCCTTCCCTCATTTCCTGTATCATCTCTTGTACCAAATTCATCACTGCACTCATATCCGACGACATAGTTCTGGTTACTGGTATCAACTGACGCTGTACTCACTTCTGTTTCCTTTTCCTGGCTTGATTCGCTGGATAGTCCCACTGCTGACACCAATTGTCACGACGGCCTCTTTTTCTTCACCCAGGGAATCAAACTCGACGTAACTTTCACCGTTTTACTTCACAACTGGATATAATATCTCTTAACCTTATCTCAAGTACAACTGAACTCAACTGACTTCCTACGCTACCCGTAGCACCTTATATATACTTCATCGAACCATCTAGAGCATTCGATGACATTTCTAGAATCCATCCGTCATTCTCGAAAACTCTAGACGATTCGATGACGTTTACACTTCAAAAGATCTAACCTAGCACTTTGACTTTACATCATGTATGACAATCAATGACAACTAATACAAATACACGAATACCAAAATATACAGTATGTTACAATATTAACACAATAATATACATAGGTACTTACCTGGATGAAATGTTTGTGCATGTCTCCTTAAAGTGCTTGTGTCGTAAAACGACTTTTCTCACACATTGCACCAAACCATGCTTCTCATACAATGAAAACGCAAAATAAGTCAATGCTAAAACAAAATGAAAGCACCGGGAAAACAGAGAAAAGCACTTTTTGAATCGTGGCATTCATGGCTGACGTAAAACTAACGGCTATTTTGAATTTGAATTCTAGAACTGTCAATGTCAATCCCAGCTGTCATGACAAATGCGCATGCGGGCCTGCGGGTTGGAAAGTTGCATGGTCCGGCTAGACGCAAGTACAATAATGACTGACTCCCTTGCCAGCACGTGTAGCTGGCTGGGTCGCAGACAGAAAAATAAGTTTTGCGATACTTTATTTGCTAAGCTTGTCCTAGGTATGTCGTAAACCAGATTAGGACATACCTATTGTAGTATTAAGTTTAGAAGTAACTTATTAATGAATAATTTTACAGGTCAAAACTCTTAATTTGATTTCACCTAAGCCATACAAATCCCTTTAGATGAAATGTACCTAAAAATGAAATAAATTTTAGCTGCTGCGGAGGAGTCCAGAATTCAAAAAAACAAAAAGGAAAGTGAAGAAGCAATAGCCACATGGCACCGCAGAGCCACTGACCGCCTAAAAGCAAAGAATAGATAAACTTTAGATAATATACATATTATTTAAAATATTATTATTTAAACCAGAATGGTTCCTATTTTTTTTGAGCTAGAGTTATTATTATTTTTTAAATATTTTATACCAGTTTTTTATATGAAAAAATAAAATGTTGAAAAATATATACCTTTATTAATTCAAATACCATATGAAGTAAAATTACGTCCTATGTATGTCATATCTATGTCAGAAATACGTCAAAAAAGTACGTACATAAGATGTTAAAAAGGGTGGACAAAGTACGTACTATGTACGTCTTTAAGATATCCAAACGGAACTACCGTACGTACATAAGACGTACGTTACGTCAGAAGTCTACGTACATAATCAAACATAATACGTCTTTATGACGTACATTGGTTTATTGGGTAAGCATGAATTCAATAAAATAATTACTATTTCCTAGGGACCTTTTCACTGAATAAAATGCACATATTCAGTTGTCCTCATCTTACCTCAAAGTAACTATCATTTTGAATATTTTCTAAATACTGATGCTTCCTTTCACACGTCAGCGCATTACACACCGAAAATCTCAGATATGCAAGGAACAGAAATATACCTGTATATACGAGGTTTAATTGTGCGTATATCTATTATATTTGAATTTTGTTGGAAGTGGCCGACAACTGGTGGCGGCCGGTACGTTATCCTACCAGGAATCTTCCTACAATATCCTATACATCTTAATAATAATCGTAGAATATTCTGAGGGAATAACCTATGCGCACATTTTTTGGATTCCCATTTTCACATTCCTGGAATGTTCATCAGATAATCTAAAATCTATATATTCATGGACTTTTCATACAATGTTCCAAAACGGTGATTCTTAGAATGTTCCTAGAATATACCTATTGTGCTGTCTGGGTTCAGACCATAGGTATTTAAATATAATTATCCCGGTACATTTAGGAACATTCATGATACGTTTTCTGATCATCTACATTCATGGGTTTGCTCTTGGTTTGATCCCATTCTCGTTTTCCTTTTATTGTTTTCCTGACCTATGACGGCGCCCTATTTTCTTTTGGGGGGGGAAGGGGGTAGAGATTTGTTGGCTAACATTATACCTATTTGAAGCAAAACAATGTTTTTTTTCGTTAAAAAGTCACATTGTAACAAAACGTCTATTATAAAATTATGAATAAAAAACATATCCTCTTTGAAACGTACACAGTCATACACTTACAATGATGTTTTACTGGGGTGACCATAATTCTTCCCATAATTCTGTGGCTTGGATGAACAAGGGCCTATCTGCAAAAAACAAGTTTTGAGAATATCGAAGATTTGTGAAAAAAATATTCGAAGTTGTTTTTTATTGACGTTTCTTAACCTAGCGACATGATGTTTTGATAAACGTTGTAATGACGCGCCAAATATTCATAAAATATGAAACTATCAGGTTTATTGTTGTCGTTAAAAGATTTTTGTTAGTTGGGCCCCAGCAGATTGGTCTCAAGTTGATATAGGCCTTGTCTTCAATACAATAATTGACACACTTAGGACCAGACAATTGTTACTTAGGACCGGTCGTTGTGTAAAACATTAGTAAGGCCCTTTTTACCTCGTCGAAATTTTCCTCATTATGTTTAATTACAGTAGTAGGAGTGACAAATTTAAGATTTTCTGTAGTAAAAACTATTTTATCAAAAAAATACATCGTTTGCAAACTGTGTAATGTATACTAATATGGAACAAAGAAGATATTCATTATTCTAACAAGAAAAATTATTAGCAGATACACAGATGTATGCGAAATTGTGTCTCAGAAGTATGGGCTACTCATCATAGTCTAACGCAATAGGACAAACGTCTTCGTCGTCACTGATACTGTCAGCTTTTAAATTCAAATAAAATAGTTGACTGTTCGGATGAATGTAACACAACAAGGTTCTAATGTCTTCAAGTTTCTTTTTAGGCAGTAGAAGTGGGTATGCATCATGTAGTTTTCCTAAACTAGGATGTTCTGTGCTTAACTGTCCTTTTTTAAGTTATTGTTTACGAAATCTCAAGGGCCTATAACATACATCAGAATTAAAGTATTATATATTTTTCAAAATAATAAGGACCTATAAGTAGTAGATAGGAGCTACATTTAAAACCAATTATATATCTATATTACACTTAGGCCCTTTGAACCTTTTTATCTGCAAACTGAAAACGGCCAAAGATAACATAGGTCTCATATGTCACGTGGTTGAAGTTAGCTTCAGATTCAGATTCGAAAATCGCGTGATTACAGTCGACCAGTTCAGTAGCAAAAGCAAATGAAAAATACCTCTATATTCCAAATGATCGTAACTAAACTTGTTTGCTGTTGATTTACGTATCGTAAATGGATAATAATTGGCCGAATATGCATAATAGATTACAGTACAAACTTATAGTTATACAAGGTGATTCCAGCCCCATGGGACAGGTTGATAATAGGAAACATCGTATAAAGTAAATTAAAATTTGTACCTCCAACAAACCTATACAATTTATGCGCACCTAGGAGAGTTACATAGCTGTGATATAGATTTGCAAAAATTCAGAGGCGTACATGGTGATTCTGAGCGCCCAAGAGATAGGCACCCGAAACTAAGATAAGTCGTACAAACCAAACGGAAATTTGTACCACCAACAAACTTCCACTGTTTATAGGCACTTAGGAAAGTTACATAGCTGTGATACAGATTAGCAAAAATTCAGAGGCCTACAGGGTGGTTCTAACCGTCTAAGAGATAGGCACCTGAAACTAAGATAAGTCGTACAAGCCAAACGGAAATTTGTACCACCAACAAACTTTTACAATTTATGCATATCTACGAGGTTTATATAGCTGTGATATAGATTTGCAAAAATTTAGAGGCCTACAGGGTGGTTCTAACCGTCTAAGAGATAGGCACCTGAAACTAAGATAAGTCGTACAAACCAAACGGAAATTTGTACCACCAACAAACTTCCACTGTTTATAGGCACTTAGGAAAGTTACATAGCTGTGATACAGATTAGCAAAAATTCAGAGGCCTACAGGGTGGTTCTAACCGTCTAAGAGATAGGCACCTGAAACTAAGATAAGTCGTACAAACCAAACGGAAATTTGTACCACCAACAAACTTCCACTGTTTATAGGCACTTAGGAAAGTTACATAGCTGTGATACAGATTAGCAAAAATTCAGAGGCCTACAGGGTGGTTCTAACCGTCTAAGAGATAGGCACCCGAAACTAAGATAAGTCGTACAAACCAAACGGAAATTTGTACCACCAACAAACTTCCACTGTTTATAGGCACTTAGGAAAGTTACATAGCTGTGATACAGATTAGCAAAAATTCAGAGGCCTACAGGGTGGTGCTAACCGTCTAAGAGATAGGCACCTGAAACTAAGATAAGTCGTACAAGCCAAACGGAAATTTGTACCACCAACAAACTTCCACTGTTTATAGGCACTTAGGAAAGTTACATAGCTGTGATACAGATTAGCAAAAATTCAGAGTCCTACAGGGTGGTTCTAACCGTCTAAGAGATAGGCACCTGAAACTAAGATAAGTCGTACAAACCAAACGGAAATTTGTACCACCAACAAACTTCCACTGTTTATAGGCACTTAGGAAAGTTACATAGCTGTGATACAGATTAGCAAAAATTCAGAGGCCTACAGGGTGGTTCTAACCGTCTAAGAGATAGGCACCTGAAACTAAGATAAGTCGTACAAGCCAAACGGAAATTTGTACCACCAACAAACTTTTACAATTTATGCATATCTACGAGGGTTATATAGCTGTGATATAGATTTGCAAAAATTCAGAGGCCTACAGGGTGGTTCTAACCGTCTAAGAGATAGGCACCTGAAACTAAGATAAGTCGTACAAGCCAAACGGAAATTTGTACCACCAACAAACTTCCACTGTTTATAGGCACTTAGGAAAGTTACATAGCTGTGATACAGATTAGCAAAAATTCAGAGGCCTACAGGGTGGTTCTAACCGTCTAAGAGATAGGCACCTGAAACTAAGATAAGTCGTACAAACCAAACGGAAATTTGTACCACCAACAAACTTCCACTGTTTATAGGCACTTAGGAAAGTTACATAGCTGTGATACAGATTAGCAAAAATTCAGAGGCCTACAGGGTGGTTCTAACCGTCTAAGAGATAGGCACCCGAAACTAAGATAAGTCGTACAAACCAAACGGAAATTTGTACCACCAACAAACTTCCACTGTTTATAGGCACTTAGGAAAGTTACATAGCTGTGATACAGATTAGCAAAAATTCAGAGGCCTACAGGGTGGTTCTAACCGTCTAAGAGATAGGCACCTGAAACTAAGATAAGTCGTACAAGCCAAACGGAAATTTGTACCACCAACAAACTTCCACTGTTTATAGGCACTTAGGAAAGTTACATAGCTGTGATACAGATTAGCAAAAATTCAGAGTCCTACAGGGTGGTTCTAACCGTCTAAGAGATAGGCACCCGAAACTAAGATAAGTCGTACAAACCAAACGGAAATTTGTACCACCAACAAACTTCCACTGTTTATAGGCACTTAGGAAAGTTACATAGCTGTGATACAGATTAGCAAAAATTCAGAGGCCTACAGGGTGGTTCTAACCGTCTAAGAGATAGGCACCTGAAACTAAGATAAGTCGTACAAGCCAAACGGAAATTTGTACCACCAACAAACTTTTACAATTTATGCATATCTACGAGGGTTATATATCTGTGATATAGATTTGCAAAAATTCAGAGGCCTACGGGGTGGTTCTAACCGTCTAAGAGATAGGCACCTGAAACTAAGATAAGTCGTACAAGCCAAACGGAAATTTGTACCACCAACAAACTTTTACAATTTATGCATATCTACGAGGGTTATATATCTGTGATATAGATTTGCAAAAATTCAGAGGCCTACAGGGTGGTTCTAACCGTCTAAGAGATAGGCACCTGAAACTAAGATAAGTCGTACAAGCCAAACGGAAATTTGTACCACCAACAAACTTTTACAATTTATGCATATCTACGAGGGTTATATAGCTGTGATATAGATTTGCAAAAATTCAGAGGCGTACATGGTGATTCTGGGCGCCCAAGAGATAGGCACCCGAAACTAAGATAAGTCGTACAAACCAAACGGAAATTTGTACCACCAACAAACTTCCACTGTTTATAGGCACTTAGGAAAGTTACATAGCTGTGATACAGATTAGCAAAAATTCAGAGGCCTACAGGGTGGTTCTAACCGTCTAAGAGATAGGCACCTGAAACTAAGATAAGTCGTACAAGCCAAACGGAAATTTGTACCACCAACAAACTTTTACAATTTATGCATATCTACGAGGGTTATATAGCTGTGATATAGATTTGCAAAAATTCAGAGGCCTACAGGGTGGTTCTAACCGTCTAAGAGATAGGCACCTGAAACTAAGATAAGTCGTACAAGCCAAACGGAAATTTGTACCACCAACAAACTTCCACTGTTTATAGGCACTTAGGAAAGTTACATAGCTGTGATACAGATTAGCAAAAATTCAGAGGCCTACAGGGTGGTTCTAACCGTCTAAGAGATAGGCACCTGAAACTAAGATAAGTCGTACAAACCAAACGGAAATTTGTACCACCAACAAACTTCCACTGTTTATAGGCACTTAGGAAAGTTACATAGCTGTGATACAGATTAGCAAAAATTCAGAGGCCTACAGGGTGGTTCTAACCGTCTAAGAGATAGGCACCCGAAACTAAGATAAGTCGTACAAACCAAACGGAAATTTGTACCACCAACAAACTTCCACTGTTTATAGGCACTTAGGAAAGTTACATAGCTGTGATACAGATTAGCAAAAATTCAGAGGCCTACAGGGTGGTTCTAACCGTCTAAGAGATAGGCACCTGAAACTAAGATAAGTCGTACAAGCCAAACGGAAATTTGTACCACCAACAAACTTTTACAATTTATGCATATCTACGAGGGTTATATAGCTGTGATATAGATTTGCAAAAATTCAGAGGCCTACAGGGTGGTTCTAACCGTCTAAGAGATAGGCACCTGAAACTAAGATAAGTCGTACAAGCCAAACGGAAATTTGTACCACCAACAAACTTCCACTGTTTATAGGCACTTAGGAAAGTTACATAGCTGTGATACAGATTAGCAAAAATTCAGAGGCCTACAGGGTGGTTCTAACCGTCTAAGAGATAGGCACCTGAAACTAAGATAAGTCGTACAAACCAAACGGAAATTTGTACCACCAACAAACTTCCACTGTTTATAGGCACTTAGGAAAGTTACATAGCTGTGATACAGATTAGCAAAAATTCAGAGGCCTACAGGGTGGTTCTAACCGTCTAAGAGATAGGCACCTGAAACTAAGATAAGTCGTACAAGCCAAACGGAAATTTGTACCACCAACAAACTTTTACAATTTATGCATATCTACGAGGGTTATATAGCTGTGATATAGATTTGCAAAAATTCAGAGGCCTACAGGGTGGTTCTAACCGTCTAAGAGATAGGCACCTGAAACTAAGATAAGTCGTACAAGCCAAACGGAAATTTGTACCACCAACAAACTTCCACTGTTTATAGGCACTTAGGAAAGTTACATAGCTGTGATACAGATTAGCAAAAATTCAGAGGCCTACAGGGTGGTTCTAACCGTCTAAGAGATAGGCACCTGAAACTAAGATAAGTCGTACAAACCAAACGGAAATTTGTACCACCAACAAACTTCCACTGTTTATAGGCACTTAGGAAAGTTACATAGCTGTGATACAGATTAGCAAAAATTCAGAGGCCTACAGGGTGGTTCTAACCGTCTAAGAGATAGGCACCTGAAACTAAGATAAGTCGTACAAGCCAAACGGAAATTTGTACCACCAACAAACTTCCACTGTTTATAGGCACTTAGGAAAGTTACATAGCTGTGATATAGATTAGCAAAAATTCAGAGGCCTACAGGGTGGTTCTAACCGTCTAAGAGATAGGCACCTGAAACTAAGATAAGTCGTACAAACCAAACGGAAATTTGTACCACCAACAAACTTCCACTGTTTATAGGCACTTAGGAAAGTTACATAGCTGTGATACAGATTAGCAAAAATTCAGAGGCCTACAGGGTGGTTCTAACCGTCTAAGAGATAGGCACCTGAAACTAAGATAAGTCGTACAAACCAAACGGAAATTTGTACCACCAACAAACTTCCACTGTTTATAGGCACTTAGGAAAGTTACATAGCTGTGATACAGATTAGCAAAAATTCAGAGGCCTACAGGGTGGTTCTAACCGTCTAAGAGATAGGCACCTGAAACTAAGATAAGTCGTACAAGCCAAACGGAAATTTGTACCACCAACAAACTTTTACAATTTATGCATATCTACGAGGGTTATATAGCTGTGATATAGATTTGCAAAAATTCAGAGGCCTACAGGGTGGTTCTAACCGTCTAAGAGATAGGCACCTGAAACTAAGATAAGTCGTACAAGCCAAACGGAAATTTGTACCACCAACAAACTTCCACTGTTTATAGGCACTTAGGAAAGTTACATAGCTGTGATACAGATTAGCAAAAATTCAGAGGCCTACAGGGTGGTTCTAACCGTCTAAGAGATAGGCACCTGAAACTAAGATAAGTCGTACAAACCAAACGGAAATTTGTACCACCAACAAACTTCCACTGTTTATAGGCACTTAGGAAAGTTACATAGCTGTGATACAGATTAGCAAAAATTCAGAGGCCTACAGGGTGGTTCTAACCGTCTAAGAGATAGGCACCCGAAACTAAGATAAGTCGTACAAACCAAACGGAAATTTGTACCACCAACAAACTTCCACTGTTTATAGGCACTTAGGAAAGTTACATAGCTGTGATACAGATTAGCAAAAATTCAGAGGCCTACAGGGTGGTTCTAACCGTCTAAGAGATAGGCACCTGAAACTAAGATAAGTCGTACAAGCCAAACGGAAATTTGTACCACCAACAAACTTCCACTGTTTATAGGCACTTAGGAAAGTTACATAGCTGTGATACAGATTAGCAAAAATTCAGAGTCCTACAGGGTGGTTCTAACCGTCTAAGAGATAGGCACCCGAAACTAAGATAAGTCGTACAAACCAAACGGAAATTTGTACCACCAACAAACTTCCACTGTTTATAGGCACTTAGGAAAGTTACATAGCTGTGATACAGATTAGCAAAAATTCAGAGGCCTACAGGGTGGTTCTAACCGTCTAAGAGATAGGCACCTGAAACTAAGATAAGTCGTACAAGCCAAACGGAAATTTGTACCACCAACAAACTTTTACAATTTATGCATATCTACGAGGGTTATATATCTGTGATATAGATTTGCAAAAATTCAGAGGCCTACAGGGTGGTTCTAACCGTCTAAGAGATAGGCACCTGAAACTAAGATAAGTCGTACAAGCCAAACGGAAATTTGTACCACCAACAAACTTTTACAATTTATGCATATCTACGAGGGTTATATATCTGTGATATAGATTTGCAAAAATTCAGAGGCCTACAGGGTGGTTCTAACCGTCTAAGAGATAGGCACCTGAAACTAAGATAAGTCGTACAAGCCAAACGGAAATTTGTACCACCAACAAACTTTTACAATTTATGCATATCTACGAGGGTTATATAGCTGTGATATAGATTTGCAAAAATTCAGAGGCGTACATGGTGATTCTGGGCGCCCAAGAGATAGGCACCCGAAACTAAGATAAGTCGTACAAACCAAACGGAAATTTGTACCACCAACAAACTTCCACTGTTTATAGGCACTTAGGAAAGTTACATAGCTGTGATACAGATTAGCAAAAATTCAGAGGCCTACAGGGTGGTTCTAACCGTCTAAGAGATAGGCACCTGAAACTAAGATAAGTCGTACAAGCCAAACGGAAATTTGTACCACCAACAAACTTTTACAATTTATGCATATCTACGAGGGTTATATAGCTGTGATATAGATTTGCAAAAATTCAGAGGCCTACAGGGTGGTTCTAACCGTCTAAGAGATAGGCACCTGAAACTAAGATAAGTCGTACAAGCCAAACGGAAATTTGTACCACCAACAAACTTCCACTGTTTATAGGCACTTAGGAAAGTTACATAGCTGTGATACAGATTAGCAAAAATTCAGAGGCCTACAGGGTGGTTCTAACCGTCTAAGAGATAGGCACCTGAAACTAAGATAAGTCGTACAAACCAAACGGAAATTTGTACCACCAACAAACTTCCACTGTTTATAGGCACTTAGGAAAGTTACATAGCTGTGATACAGATTAGCAAAAATTCAGAGGCCTACAGGGTGGTTCTAACCGTCTAAGAGATAGGCACCCGAAACTAAGATAAGTCGTACAAACCAAACGGAAATTTGTACCACCAACAAACTTCCACTGTTTATAGGCACTTAGGAAAGTTACATAGCTGTGATACAGATTAGCAAAAATTCAGAGGCCTACAGGGTGGTTCTAACCGTCTAAGAGATAGGCACCTGAAACTAAGATAAGTCGTACAAGCCAAACGGAAATTTGTACCACCAACAAACTTCCACTGTTTATAGGCACTTAGGAAAGTTACATAGCTGTGATACAGATTAGCAAAAATTCAGAGTCCTACAGGGTGGTTCTAACCGTCTAAGAGATAGGCACCCGAAACTAAGATAAGTCGTACAAACCAAACGGAAATTTGTACCACCAACAAACTTCCACTGTTTATAGGCACTTAGGAAAGTTACATAGCTGTGATACAGATTAGCAAAAATTCAGAGGCCTACAGGGTGGTTCTAACCGTCTAAGAGATAGGCACCTGAAACTAAGATAAGTCGTACAAGCCAAACGGAAATTTGTACCACCAACAAACTTTTACAATTTATGCATATCTACGAGGGTTATATATCTGTGATATAGATTTGCAAAAATTCAGAGGCCTACAGGGTGGTTCTAACCGTCTAAGAGATAGGCACCTGAAACTAAGATAAGTCGTACAAGCCAAACGGAAATTTGTACCACCAACAAACTTCCACTGTTTATAGGCACTTAGGAAAGTTACATAGCTGTGAGACAGATTAGCAAAAATTCAGAGTCCTACAGGGTGGTTCTAACCGTCTAAGAGATAGGCACCCGAAACTAAGATAAGTCGTACAAACCAAACGGAAATTTGTACCACCAACAAACTTCCACTGTTTATAGGCACTTAGGAAAGTTACATAGCTGTGATACAGATTAGCAAAAATTCAGAGGCCTACAGGGTGGTTCTAACCGTCTAAGAGATAGGCACCTGAAACTAAGATAAGTCGTACAAGCCAAACGGAAATTTGTACCACCAACAAACTTTTACAATTTATGCATATCTACGAGGGTTATATAGCTGTGATATAGATTTGCAAAAATTCAGAGGCCTACAGGGTGGTTCTAACCGTCTAAGAGATAGGCACCTGAAACTAAGATAAGTCGTACAAGCCAAACGGAAATTTGTACCACCAACAAACTTCCACTGTTTATAGGCACTTAGGAAAGTTACATAGCTGTGATACAGATTAGCAAAAATTCAGAGGCCTACAGGGTGGTTCTAACCGTCTAAGAGATAGGCACCTGAAACTAAGATAAGTCGTACAAACCAAACGGAAATTTGTACCACCAACAAACTTCCACTGTTTATAGGCACTTAGGAAAGTTACATAGCTGTGATACAGATTAGCAAAAATTCAGAGGCCTACAGGGTGGTTCTAACCGTCTAAGAGATAGGCACCCGAAACTAAGATAAGTCGTACAAACCAAACGGAAATTTGTACCACCAACAAACTTCCACTGTTTATAGGCACTTAGGAAAGTTACATAGCTGTGATACAGATTAGCAAAAATTCAGAGGCCTACAGGGTGGTTCTAACCGTCTAAGAGATAGGCACCTGAAACTAAGATAAGTCGTACAAACCAAACGGAAATTTGTACCACCAACAAACTTCCACTGTTTATAGGCACTTAGGAAAGTTACATAGCTGTGATACAGATTAGCAAAAATTCAGAGGCCTACAGGGTGGTTCTAACCGTCTAAGAGATAGGCACCTGAAACTAAGATAAGTCGTACAAGCCAAACGGAAATTTGTACCACCAACAAACTTCCACTGTTTATAGGCACTTAGGAAAGTTACATAGCTGTGATACAGATTAGCAAAAATTCAGAGTCCTACAGGGTGGTTCTAACCGTCTAAGAGATAGGCACCTGAAACTAAGATAAGTCGTACAAACCAAACGGAAATTTGTACCACCAACAAACTTCCACTGTTTATAGGCACTTAGGAAAGTTACATAGCTGTGATACAGATTAGCAAAAATTCAGAGGCCTACAGGGTGGTTCTAACCGTCTAAGAGATAGGCACCTGAAACTAAGATAAGTCGTACAAGCCAAACGGAAATTTGTACCACCAACAAACTTTTACAATTTATGCATATCTACGAGGGTTATATAGCTGTGATATAGATTTGCAAAAATTCAGAGGCCTACAGGGTGGTTCTAACCGTCTAAGAGATAGGCACCTGAAACTAAGATAAGTCGTACAAGCCAAACGGAAATTTGTACCACCAACAAACTTCCACTGTTTATAGGCACTTAGGAAAGTTACATAGCTGTGATACAGATTAGCAAAAATTCAGAGGCCTACAGGGTGGTTCTAACCGTCTAAGAGATAGGCACCTGAAACTAAGATAAGTCGTACAAACCAAACGGAAATTTGTACCACCAACAAACTTCCACTGTTTATAGGCACTTAGGAAAGTTACATAGCTGTGATACAGATTAGCAAAAATTCAGAGGCCTACAGGGTGGTTCTAACCGTCTAAGAGATAGGCACCCGAAACTAAGATAAGTCGTACAAACCAAACGGAAATTTGTACCACCAACAAACTTCCACTGTTTATAGGCACTTAGGAAAGTTACATAGCTGTGATACAGATTAGCAAAAATTCAGAGGCCTACAGGGTGGTTCTAACCGTCTAAGAGATAGGCACCTGAAACTAAGATAAGTCGTACAAGCCAAACGGAAATTTGTACCACCAACAAACTTCCACTGTTTATAGGCACTTAGGAAAGTTACATAGCTGTGATACAGATTAGCAAAAATTCAGAGGCCTACAGGGTGGTTCTAACCGTCTAAGAGATAGGCACCTGAAACTAAGATAAGTCGTACAAGCCAAACGGAAATTTGTACCACCAACAAACTTTTACAATTTATGCATATCTACGAGGGTTATATATCTGTGATATAGATTTGCAAAAATTCAGAGGCCTACAGGGTGGTTCTAACCGTCTAAGAGATAGGCACCTGAAACTAAGATAAGTCGTACAAGCCAAACGGAAATTTGTACCACCAACAAACTTCCACTGTTTATAGGCACTTAGGAAAGTTACATAGCTGTGACACAGATTAGCAAAAATTCAGAGTCCTACAGGGTGGTTCTAACCGTCTAAGAGATAGGCACCCGAAACTAAGATAAGTCGTACAAACCAAACGGAAATTTGTACCACCAACAAACTTCCACTGTTTATAGGCACTTAGGAAAGTTACATAGCTGTGATACAGATTAGCAAAAATTCAGAGGCCTACAGGGTGGTTCTAACCGTCTAAGAGATAGGCACCTGAAACTAAGATAAGTCGTACAAGCCAAACGGAAATTTGTACCACCAACAAACTTTTACAATTTATGCATATCTACGAGGGTTATATAGCTGTGATATAGATTTGCAAAAATTCAGAGGCCTACAGGGTGGTTCTAACCGTCTAAGAGATAGGCACCTGAAACTAAGATAAGTCGTACAAGCCAAACGGAAATTTGTACCACCAACAAACTTCCACTGTTTATAGGCACTTAGGAAAGTTACATAGCTGTGATACAGATTAGCAAAAATTCAGAGGCCTACAGGGTGGTTCTAACCGTCTAAGAGATAGGCACCTGAAACTAAGATAAGTCGTACAAACCAAACGGAAATTTGTACCACCAACAAACTTCCACTGTTTATAGGCACTTAGGAAAGTTACATAGCTGTGATACAGATCAGCAAAAATTCAGAGGCCTACAGGGTGGTTCTAACCGTCTAAGAGATAGGCACCCGAAACTAAGATAAGTCGTACAAACCAAACGGAAATTTGTACCACCAACAAACTTCCACTGTTTATAGGCACTTAGGAAAGTTACATAGCTGTGATACAGATTAGCAAAAATTCAGAGGCCTACAGGGTGGTTCTAACCGTCTAAGAGATAGGCACCTGAAACTAAGATAAGTCGTACAAGCCAAACGGAAATTTGTACCACCAACAAACTTCTACAATTTATGTCCACCTAGGAGAGTTACACAGCTATCGTATAGATTTGCAAAAATTCAGGGGCCTACAGGGTGATTCTGGCCGCCCAAGAGAAAGGCACTTGAAACTAAAATAAGTCGTACAAGCCAAACGGAAATTTGTACCACCAACAAACTTTCACAATTTATGCACATCTAGGAGGGTTATATAGCTGTGATATAGATTTGCAAAAATTCAGAGGCCTACAGGGTGGTTCTAACCGTCTAAGAGATAGGCACCTGAAACTAAGATAAGTCGTACAAGCCAAACGGAAATTTGTACCACCAACAAACTTCCACTGTTTATAGGCACTTAGGAAAGTTACATAGCTGTGATACAGATTAGCAAAAATTCAGAGGCCTACAGGGTGGTTCTAACCGTCTAAGAGATAGGCACCTGAAACTAAGATAAGTCGTACAAACCAAACGGAAATTTGTACCACCAACAAACTTCCACTGTTTATAGGCACTTAGGAAAGTTACATAGCTGTGATACAGATTAGCAAAAATTCAGAGGCCTACAGGGTGGTTCTAACCGTCTAAGAGATAGGCACCCGAAACTAAGATAAGTCGTACAAACCAAACGGAAATTTGTACCACCAACAAACTTCCACTGTTTATAGGCACTTAGGAAAGTTACATAGCTGTGATACAGATTAGCAAAAATTCAGAGGCCTACAGGGTGGTTCTAACCGTCTAAGAGATAGGCACCTGAAACTAAGATAAGTCGTACAAGCCAAACGGAAATTTGCACCACCAACAAACTTCCACTGTTTATAGGCACTTAGGAAAGTTACATAGCTGTGATACAGATTAGCAAAAATTCAGAGTCCTACAGGGTGGTTCTAACCGTCTAAGAGATAGGCACCCGAAACTAAGATAAGTCGTACAAACCAAACGGAAATTTGTACCACCAACAAACTTCCACTGTTTATAGGCACTTAGGAAAGTTACATAGCTGTGATACAGATTAGCAAAAATTCAGAGGCCTACAGGGTGGTTCTAACCGTCTAAGAGATAGGCACCTGAAACTAAGATAAGTCGTACAAGCCAAACGGAAATTTGTACCACCAACAAACTTTTACAATTTATGCATATCTACGAGGGTTATATATCTGTGATATAGATTTGCAAAAATTCAGAGGCCTACAGGGTGGTTCTAACCGTCTAAGAGATAGGCACCTGAAACTAAGATAAGTCGTACAAGCCAAACGGAAATTTGTACCACCAACAAACTTCCACTGTTTATAGGCACTTAGGAAAGTTACATAGCTGTGATACAGATTAGCAAAAATTCAGAGTCCTACAGGGTGGTTCTAACCGTCTAAGAGATAGGCACCCGAAACTAAGATAAGTCGTACAAACCAAACGGAAATTTGTACCACCAACAAACTTCCACTGTTTATAGGCACTTAGGAAAGTTACATAGCTGTGATACAGATTAGCAAAAATTCAGAGGCCTACAGGGTGGTTCTAACCGTCTAAGAGATAGGCACCTGAAACTAAGATAAGTCGTACAAGCCAAACGGAAATTTGTACCACCAACAAACTTTTACAATTTATGCATATCTACGAGGGTTATATAGCTGTGATATAGATTTGCAAAAATTCAGAGGCCTACAGGGTGGTTCTAACCGTCTAAGAGATAGGCACCTGAAACTAAGATAAGTCGTACAAGCCAAACGGAAATTTGTACCACCAACAAACTTCCACTGTTTATAGGCACTTAGGAAAGTTACATAGCTGTGATACAGATTAGCAAAAATTCAGAGGCCTACAGGGTGGTTCTAACCGTCTAAGAGATAGGCACCTGAAACTAAGATAAGTCGTACAAACCAAACGGAAATTTGTACCACCAACAAACTTCCACTGTTTATAGGCACTTAGGAAAGTTACATAGCTGTGATACAGATTAGCAAAAATTCAGAGGCCTACAGGGTGGTTCTAACCGTCTAAGAGATAGGCACCCGAAACTAAGATAAGTCGTACAAACCAAACGGAAATTTGTACCACCAACAAACTTCCACTGTTTATAGGCACTTAGGAAAGTTACATAGCTGTGATACAGATTAGCAAAAATTCAGAGGCCTACAGGGTGGTTCTAACCGTCTAAGAGATAGGCACCTGAAACTAAGATAAGTCGTACAAACCAAACGGAAATTTGTACCACCAACAAACTTCCACTGTTTATAGGCACTTAGGAAAGTTACATAGCTGTGATACAGATTAGCAAAAATTCAGAGGCCTACAGGGTGGTTCTAACCGTCTAAGAGATAGGCACCTGAAACTAAGATAAGTCGTACAAGCCAAACGGAAATTTGTACCACCAACAAACTTCCACTGTTTATAGGCACTTAGGAAAGTTACATAGCTGTGATACAGATTAGCAAAAATTCAGAGTCCTACAGGGTGGTTCTAACCGTCTAAGAGATGGGCACCTGAAACTAAGATAAGTCGTACAAACCAAACGGAAATTTGTACCACCAACAAACTTCCACTGTTTATAGGCACTTAGGAAAGTTACATAGCTGTGATACAGATTAGCAAAAATTCAGAGGCCTACAGGGTGGTTCTAACCGTCTAAGAGATAGGCACCTGAAACTAAGATAAGTCGTACAAGCCAAACGGAAATTTGTACCACCAACAAACTTTTACAATTTATGCATATCTACGAGGGTTATATAGCTGTGATATAGATTTGCAAAAATTCAGAGGCCTACAGGGTGGTTCTAACCGTCTAAGAGATAGGCACCTGAAACTAAGATAAGTCGTACAAGCCAAACGGAAATTTGTACCACCAACAAACTTCCACTGTTTATAGGCACTTAGGAAAGTTACATAGCTGTGATACAGATTAGCAAAAATTCAGAGGCCTACAGGGTGGTTCTAACCGTCTAAGAGATAGGCACCTGAAACTAAGATAAGTCGTACAAACCAAACGGAAATTTGTACCACCAACAAACTTCCACTGTTTATAGGCACTTAGGAAAGTTACATAGCTGTGATACAGATTAGCAAAAATTCAGAGGCCTACAGGGTGGTTCTAACCGTCTAAGAGATAGGCACCCGAAACTAAGATAAGTCGTACAAACCAAACGGAAATTTGTACCACCAACAAACTTCCACTGTTTATAGGCACTTAGGAAAGTTACATAGCTGTGATACAGATTAGCAAAAATTCAGAGGCCTACAGGGTGGTTCTAACCGTCTAAGAGATAGGCACCTGAAACTAAGATAAGTCGTACAAGCCAAACGGAAATTTGTACCACCAACAAACTTCCACTGTTTATAGGCACTTAGGAAAGTTACATAGCTGTGATACAGATTAGCAAAAATTCAGAGTCCTACAGGGTGGTTCTAACCGTCTAAGAGATAGGCACCCGAAACTAAGATAAGTCGTACAAACCAAACGGAAATTTGTACCACCAACAAACTTCCACTGTTTATAGGCACTTAGGAAAGTTACATAGCTGTGATACAGATTAGCAAAAATTCAGAGGCCTACAGGGTGGTTCTAACCGTCTAAGAGATAGGCACCTGAAACTAAGATAAGTCGTACAAGCCAAACGGAAATTTGTACCACCAACAAACTTTTACAATTTATGCATATCTACGAGGGTTATATATCTGTGATATAGATTTGCAAAAATTCAGAGGCCTACAGGGTGGTTCTAACCGTCTAAGAGATAGGCACCTGAAACTAAGATAAGTCGTACAAGCCAAACGGAAATTTGTACCACCAACAAACTTCCACTGTTTATAGGCACTTAGGAAAGTTACATAGCTGTGAGACAGATTAGCAAAAATTCAGAGTCCTACAGGGTGGTTCTAACCGTCTAAGAGATAGGCACCCGAAACTAAGATAAGTCGTACAAACCAAACGGAAATTTGTACCACCAACAAACTTCCACTGTTTATAGGCACTTAGGAAAGTTACATAGCTGTGATACAGATTAGCAAAAATTCAGAGGCCTAGAGGGTGGTTCTAACCGTCTAAGAGATAGGCACCTGAAACTAAGATAAGTCGTACAAGCCAAACGGAAATTTGTACCACCAACAAACTTTTACAATTTATGCATATCTACGAGGGTTATATAGCTGTGATATAGATTTGCAAAAATTCAGAGGCCTACAGGGTGGTTCTAACCGTCTAAGAGATAGGCACCTGAAACTAAGATAAGTCGTACAAGCCAAACGGAAATTTGTACCACCAACAAACTTCCACTGTTTATAGGCACTTAGGAAAGTTACATAGCTGTGATACAGATTAGCAAAAATTCAGAGGCCTACAGGGTGGTTCTAACCGTCTAAGAGATAGGCACCTGAAACTAAGATAAGTCGTACAAACCAAACGGAAATTTGTACCACCAACAAACTTCCACTGTTTATAGGCACTTAGGAAAGTTACATAGCTGTGATACAGATTAGCAAAAATTCAGAGGCCTACAGGGTGGTTCTAACCGTCTAAGAGATAGGCACCCGAAACTAAGATAAGTCGTACAAACCAAACGGAAATTTGTACCACCAACAAACTTCCACTGTTTATAGGCACTTAGGAAAGTTACATAGCTGTGATACAGATTAGCAAAAATTCAGAGGCCTACAGGGTGGTTCTAACCGTCTAAGAGATAGGCACCTGAAACTAAGATAAGTCGTACAAGCCAAACGGAAATTTGTACCACCAACAAACTTCTACAATTTATGTCCACCTAGGAGAGTTACACAGCTATCGTATAGATTTGCAAAAATTCAGGGGCCTACAGGGTGATTCTGGCCGCCCAAGAGAAAGGCACTTGAAACTAAAATAAGTCGTACAAGCCAAACGGAAATTTGTACCACCAACAAACTTTCACAATTTATGCACATCTAGGAGGGTTATATAGCTGTGATATAGATTTGCAAAAATTCAGAGGCCTACAGGGTGGTTCTAACCGTCTAAGAGATAGGCACCTGAAACTAAGATAAGTCGTACAAGCCAAACGGAAATTTGTACCACCAACAAACTTCTACAATTTATGTCCACCTAGGAGAGTTACACAGCTATCGTATAGATTTGCAAAAATTCAGGGGCCTACAGGGTGATTCTGGCCGCCCAAGAGAAAGGCACTTGAAACTAAAATAAGTCGTACAAGCCAAACGGAAATTTGTACCACCAACAAACTTTCACAATTTATGCACATCTAGGAGGGTTATATAGCTGTGATATAGATTTGCAAAAATTCAGAGGCCTACAAGGTGATTCTGGCCACCCAAGAGATAGGCACCTGAAACTAAGATAAGTCGTGCAAGCCAAACGGAAATTTGTACCACCAACAAACTTTAACAATTTATGCATATCTAGGAGAGTTATATATCTGTGGTATAGATTTGCAAAAATTCAGAGGCCTACAGGGTGATTCTGGCCGCCCAAGAGGTATGCACCTGAAACTAGGATAAGTCGTATAAGCCAAACGGAAATTTGTACCACCAACAAACTTTCACAATTTATGCATATCTAGGAGGGTTATATAGCTGTGATATAGATTTGCAAAAATTCAGAGGCCTACAGGGTGGCTCTAACCGTCTAAGAGATAGGCACCTGAAACTAAGATAAGTCGTACAAGCCAAACGGAAATTTGTACCACCAACAAACTTCTACAGTTTATGTGCACCTAGGAGAGTTACACAGCTATCGTATAGATTTGCAAAAATTCAGGGGCCTACAGGGTGATTCTGGCCGCCCAAGAGAAAGGCACTTGAAACTAAAATAAGTCGTACAAGCCAAACGGAAATTTGTACCACCAACAAACTTTCACAATTTATGCACATCTAGGAGAGTTATACGGCTGTGGTATAGATTTGCAGAAATTCAGAGGCCTACAGGGTGATTCTGACTGCCCAAGAGATAGGCACCCGAAACTAAGATAAGTCGTATAAGCCAAACGGAAATTTGTACCACCAACAAACTTTCACAATTTATGCGCACCTGGGAGAGTTACACAGCTGTCGTATAGATTTGCAAAAATTCAGGGGCCTACAGGGTGATTCTGGCCGCCCAAGAGAAAGGCACTTGAAACTAAAATAAGTCGTACAAGCCAAACGGAAATTTGTACCACCAACCAACTTTCACAATTTATGCACATCTAGGAGAGTTATATGGCTGTGGTATAGATTTGCAGAAATTCAGAGGCCTACAGGGTGATTCTGACTGCCCAAGAGATAGGCACCCGAAACTAAGATAAGTCGTATAAGCCAAACGGAAATTTGTACCACCAACAAACTTTCACAATTTATGCGCACCTGGGAGAGTTACACAGCTGTCGTATAGATTTGCAAAAATTCAGGGGCCTACAGGGTGATTCTGGCCGTCCAAGAGATAGGCACCTGAAACTAGGATAAGTCGTACAAGCCAAACGGAAATTTGTACCACCAACAAACTTTCACAATTTATGAATATGTAGGAGAGTTATATAGCTGTGGTATAGATTTGCAAAAATTCAGAGGCCTACAGGGTGATTCTGGCCGCCCAAGAGGTATGCACCTGAAACTAAGATAAATCGTACAAGCCAAACGGAAATTTGTACCACCAACAAACTTCTACAATTTATGTGCACCTAGGAGAGTTACACAGCTATCGTATAGATTTGCAAAAATTCAGGGGCCTACAGGGTGATTCTGGCCGCCCAAGAGATAGGCACTTGAAACAAAGATAAGTCGTATTTAAGCCAAACGGAAATTTGTACCACCAACAAACTTTCACAAATTATGCATATCTAAGAGGGTTATATAGCTGTGATATAGATTTGTAAAAAATCAGAGGCCTACAGGGTAATTCTGGCCGCCCAAGAGATAGGCACCTGAAACTAAGATAAGTCGTGCAAGCCAAACGGAAATTTGTACCACCAACAAACTTTAACAATTTATGCATATCTAGGAGAGTTATATATCTGTGGTATAGATTTGCAAAAATTCAGAGGCCTACAGGGTGATTCTGGCCGCCCAAGAGGTATGCACCTGAAACTAGGATAAGTCGTATAAGCCAAACGGAAATTTGTACCACCAACAAACTTTCACAATTTATGCATATCTAGGAGGGTTATATAGCTGTGATATAGATTTGCAAAAATTCAGAGGCCTATAGGGTGATTCTGACAACCCAGGAATAGTGTCGCATATATAAAAAGTTTTGACATCAACTAACTAATTTGATGAAAATAAATCAAAAACTTCATATAGACATATATCCTAAAATGCACGCTTAGCGGAATACTCAATATGATACAGTTTTGCTCACTATAATTCCATATACCAAATACATGTGAGAGCGGCGGCGTATCTACTGCTTACCGTACCTATCGAGTTTGCATCGACGGCGACGTGAGTTGGTTACGGCTGCGGCTGTTGCTTGTGGCGTTTCGCTATTGTGAATTAAGGCATTGAAGCTTTTTGATATTATTTTAGTTCTTTCAGTTTTCATATTTGTTTTGTCTTTTATCGTTTTCTCTTGTCCTTTCTTGTCTGTGCGTACTTTCGCAAGGTGATCAGCGTATGAGTAGTAGTTGACGGAATAGGGTAAAGCTGTTTCAGGAGGAAAAACTAAGTTTTTTCCTGTTTTGTTACTTTGAGCGGTCTCTCTCCTAAAGCACTAAAATATATTTTTGCTGAATTTCTGTAGGTATACGATTGACATAGCTAAACAGAGATGGGGAAATTAGGACGGGTTCCAAAAAAAAGCATAACTACAGAGAAAATTTTGGAGCTTATACAAATATTTGGCTCTGATTTATTGTTTTGCCGAAAAAGAGATAAGTTGTCCTTGCTGGCTCAGGCGTGTTTGCGTTTGCATCTAAAGAACACCCTTCAAAACAGAACTTTGCTCAAAATGAGGCTACAACGCGAGTGGCAGAAAGTTGGGCATGTGTGTAACACTCCAGCGCCGATTTCTCGCAGTGAAAAGTATATCAATCCTGAAAATGTTGATTTGATCACCAAGGGCGATTCTTTTGAGCAAACACGTGCGAAAAATGCCGCCGATTCTGTAATGACGGATGGTGTAGATAAACATATTACAGCACAAAATAGTCATTCTGAGCTAGAAGCCGCCTTGCCTAGAAATAGTCAAATAATGACGAATGTTGTAAGCTTGAAAGACTTCGCGACAAAATTTCAACATTCCTTCACTCTGACAGTGTGCCGTTTTACGGCTGCAGGACAAGATTTGTGTAACGATGCAGAAGCCAGACGCATATTTTGGAGAGGAAAACTTCCCGATATGGGTATATCCTGCGTGATAGCTTTTAAGGGGCACCGTTACAATAAGCTCAGAAAGCAGCTCGTGGAATATGCCATATGTAAGCATACTAATTGCCGTGATTACAAGTTTTATTATGAACTTGGAGAGACTCAAGTTATCGTACATCTAAAGTTTAGAGGTGTTACAATTGTGAGTCATACTGAGGAGTACTCATATCAGCTAAGAGGAATGGAAAGAGCGCAAGTTAAAGAAAAACTAAAGAGAATGAACCCAAATGTTTTACGGACATCTGACATCAGGGCTGTGGATCCTGATTTAATGCGAGAAGGTAATTGGCAGAATTTAAGATCATTGGCTGTATACCAAAAGGCCAAGTCTGAGGCGAACACAGAAGGTGACTTCCACGCAGACGCTTTCCTTGACGTCCTTTTAAGAAATACCAACCAAGAAGGCAAAAAATATATTCAGGTCCCCGATGGCAGAACGAATATTCATATATATTCAAAAGAACAAATCGAGGTCGCTTGCAAGTCGGGAAGAACCGATGGATTTTTTGATGCAACAGGATCTGTTGTGAGGCCCAATGTGTTTGAAAAGGGAAGCAGACTTCTATATTATGCCATAGTTGTAAACCTGGAAGGGCAAATAGTTCCAGTAGCAGAGCTGATTTCAGCAAGTCACGATTCAGCGACAATAGCATGTTTTCTGTTAAAGTTTAAGCATTTCGTACGGACTTGCTGCAAAAAGACATGGCCGATATTCAATGTTATTGTCACTGATTGGAGTTTTCCGCTTATGATGGCAACTTGTCAAGGTCTGAATGACATGACTCTTTACACATACCTGCAAGTGTGTTATAAATACGTAACGAATACAGTATTCCTGGATGGAAGAGTCATATCATTAATTGTATTAAAGTCCTGTTGCGCTCATTTCATAAAAATGGTATGTAATCGCCTATCAGTCATCAAAATAAAAGGACTTATTCGAAATGTCATTGCTAACTCAGTTGCAGTTCTTGTTCAATGCAGTTCTCTAGAGGAGTTAAGTTTGCAGTTTAAAAATGTTGTGGTTATTTTGCTCCATCCAAAACTCGATGATCACGTAATTTCTGCTTTAGAAAGACTGAGCGGTACGCCATATGAGTCAGCGAATGAATTGCAAGGCTCAAATAACGACGACGAGACTGAATTTGAATTAAGCTTGGATGAAGAAATAACTAGAGGGGAGTACTCTACCTCTCTCTTTTTTATATACTTCTTCAAAATATATAGTCAGGTATTGGAAGCTACACCGAACATTTCAGGCGACACCGACATAAATATTAAGGTGAATCCTTAGATGAGTTTTGCCAATATATTTTGAAACGCCTGATGCCCTTTGCACCTCTTTGGTCTAACATTTTAGATAATGGGCGTTTTAGTAATGCCAATGTAGAATGTTGGTTCAAAACGGTGAAAAGTGAGATTTTGGAGGGCCGCACAAACCTGAAGGCTGGTCGTTTCATTTCGTTAGTACGAAATTATGTTGAGACTGCTGTTAAAGCTATTGAGTTGAACATCAAGAAAGCACCAAGGAAAAATAAAAAAGAAAATCAAAACCAAAAAACCGAAAACAAGTCGCCTCAACTAAACATCACGGAAATTGACAATCCAACAATCGACGAAAAATGGAAAAGGAACAAGCCTAGTAAGGGATTCTTCCACAGCAGATATTTAAAAAGGTTTAAAGTAGGAAAGGACTTCTGTAGTGCCAGTGATTATAACATTCTAAAAATTGATGTTCAACCCGATGTTAGTGAATCTGTAATGACAACCTCTGATAATGTCAATATCATGAAATGTGATATTCATAGCGATGTCAGTGAATCAAATAATACTGTCATTGAAGAACCTGATTCCAGAGCTTTTGAGAATGGTTTATTTTTCAGTGCTGACTATTATATGAGGTCAGCTGTAACAGGTGTGTCGTACACTTTGGGAATTTATTCGTATGGTGGTACTCAATTGAAACTACGTAGCTCGGAATTAAAGTCTCTTATTTCTCAGCACAATAGATCAATTGATCTACCTAACGGCCCTACTGATAGATGGATCACCGATCACTGTGTTGATGCTTTTGCATTTTCCATTTTGAGAGAGCGAAAGGATATATACTATATAGATGCCATTTCATCGTATATCATTCTAGATGGCGATGTCCAAAATTATTCAAAATTTGAGCCACTAAATACATCGCTCAAGGGTGTTAAGCTCATAATATTACCTTGGTGCCATTCTCGGGTACACTGGATACTTATCGTGCTTGATCTGTCTAGCAGTAGGATATACGTATTGAATCCCAGCAAGAAATACAATGTTTCTGAGAGTGACATTTTTAGGAAGATCAAGAGGTTTTTCAGCACAAGGGACAGGCTGGCGAAGGAATTAGAAGACGGGGTAATCTTGAATGCGAGGAGGTGGACATTCGCTTATATGGACAATTATCCTCAACAATCATCAACTGATAATGAAAACTGTGGTGTGTACACAATGTACTACATTTGGACTTTATCAAAGATTCATATCTCAGAATCCAATTTGTCATTTAAAGGTTGTCCATTTAGTCCCGAATACTTCAGAATAAATGTTCAAAATGTTTTGTTGATGTCATCCAGTCAAGTGTATGATTTGTGCCTTATATGCGGCGAAGGAGGAGGCAATGAAAAATACATACAGTGCCGTACCTGCAGTCGATGGGTACACTTAGAAAGGTGTTCCGGATTGAATTATGCGGAAATGTCCGTAGAACACATAGAAATCCCTGAGTTTATATACGGTTGTGCTTTATGTGCCATTCATCAGTTTCAAGATCCATTTGCAGAAAAGGAAAACCAATTCACTATTTATTTGGAGGATATTGAGCTAGAAAACCTCGTTATTCATTATAAGAATTATTTGATCAATTTGTACCACAATAAGGAAACTAACGAAGAATGCGCAAGATTCAGAAATAGCAAAGACCATAAGAAACATTTAAAATGGGACTACTCCACCGCATTTATCGAAATGCAATCGAGTATAAAGATCTGCCAGTATATTAGAAAGCATACCGGCATCTCCGATTATGACTTTATTGTGTATGTTTTGTTGTGCAAAGTCAATGAAAAAATAATAACCAGATTTTACGGCACAACATTAGGCCTGTATGATAAGTACAAACAGTTACACAATATCCAAGACCATCTGTTTGACTTTCCGTCACCGTACACACTCGATGAGATACTTAAGTACCTTTAACTAAAATATGTACAAAGAACACCTTTATAATAAATCACTACCGTCATCAATAGATTAAGGCTAGTTGCACAAAGACACAACGATTTTGGACGGCCGGAGAAATCTCGTATTTTTTTTTTTTTTTTTTAGGCAGCGTCGACTACTGTGGTCATTGGCTGCCGTTATCACTATTTACAGTATAGCGAGTTCTACTTTACAATCTCCAGTAGAGTCCCAAATTTTTGATGTATAGCAGAACGTTCTTAATCTTATCTGGGCTATTAAAACAGCTATGTACGTCATGAGGTATTTCATACAGTTGACGCAGGTGACGCAGAGATGGACACTCCCAGATTATGTGGAGGATGGTCAGACGGGTACCACAGAAACTACAATCGGGAGGATTGGTGCCGAGCAAAAGATGGGGGTGGGTGAGGGCAGTGTGTCTGATACGCAATCGATGCACTCGGACTCTATCTGCGCGGGGAAGTATAAAGGGGGGTGTCCATGGGGTAACTGTCCTTTTTGGGTTTTTGAGAAATGTGTTCTCAGTATCCCACTGTGATTGCCATAGATCACGGATGCATAGTGGCGTACGTATTCAAATCTGAATTTGCACAATCTCCGATTGTTGACCGATCAGCTCTCCTCCTCATTTCTCGTTGAGCATATAGGACCATAAGAATACACTATAACGGCCCGGCCCCACGTGCATGCTTTACCGCGTACTTACTTGTGCAAACGAGTTTGTATCGGGAAGCGCGAGCATGTGGACGGTCAGACAGTAGATTGCGCAACTCGAAAAGCGCGGCTTGTGTAAATTTCAGTCTGCTGAAGGTTTTGGCTTGCGCCAAATGGTCTGCACGGTAAAGCCAGTGTATGTGACCATAGGGTTCAGTTGTAAGGATAGCAGCACCCGAGGCAGCACCAATAATTATGAAATAGTCGGTTTCAGAGTTATTAAATAATGGAGGTTTGCGTGAACTTACTTGGATGGTGTGGACACTCAGCGGTATACCGTCTTTGTTTTTTGCAGCTTCAACTTCTAAGGTCATTAACTGCATAACACGGTAGGTATTTTAATGCGTTTTGTTTTTAGATCTTAAAGTACAATTTCGTACGTCTTAGGAACAGAAGAATCCTAACCAACTGCTGTTTCATCGGTTATACCTAGTACCAGTTTTAAATTCTTATAAATGGGACAAGAACCGAGCAAGTGACTAACAGTTAAGCGTTCGTTACACTGTTGGCAAAATGGTCTTGGTCCAGCGCTGAGTATGCACAAATATGTAAGCGCAAATTATACCGTGCAGGCAAGTCGCTGTGTGTGGCCGCCGCTTTACGGTAGCAGATGGCGTTGTGCTGGGACTACTAGAATAGACCCCAATAATATAGTGATAGATAATGGCACCCTCAATTCGTTAGCTGCAGCATTACCGGTATAATAATGAAATTTACTGGATCATTTTAACCAAGCAACTGACCGGTAAAAATCCGGCGTGTGTGAAAGCAGCGCGTCTCCGATATATTACCGGCTGTCCACAACCGGCGTGTCTGCAACTAGTCTTACTACAAAATAATAAAAGTTGACCAGATCACCCTGTAGGCATCTGAATTTTTGCAAATCTATATCACAGCTATTTACCTCTCCTAAGTGCGTATACATTGTAAGAGTTTGTTGGTGGTACAAATTTCCGTTTGGCTTGTACGACTTATCTTAGTTTCAGGAGCCTATCTCTTGGGCGGCCAGAATCACCCTGTAGGCCTCTGAATTTTTACAAATCTACATCACAGCTATATAAGCCTCCTAGATATGCATAAATTGTGAAAGTTTGTTGGTGGTACAAATTTCCGTTTGGCTTGTACGACTTATCTTAGTTTCAGGTGCCTATCTCTTGGGCGGCCAGAATCACCCTGTAGGCCTCTGAATTTTTGCAAATCTATACCACAGCTATATAACTCTCCTAGATTTGCATAAATTGTTAAAGTTTGTTGGTGGTACAAATTTCCGTTTGGCTTGTACGACTTATCTTAGTTTCAGGAGCCTATCTCTTGGGCGGCCAGAATCACCCTGTAGGCCTCTGAATTTTTACAAATCTACATCACAGCTATATAAGCCTCCTAGATATGCATAAATTGTGAAAGTTTGTTGGTGGAACAAATTTCCGTTTGGCTTGTACGACTTATCTTAGTTTCAGGTGCCTATCTCTTGGGCGGCCAGAATCACCCTGTAGGCCTCTGAATTTTTGCAAATCTATACCACAGCTATATAACTCTCCTAGATTTGCATAAATTGTTAAAGTTTGTTGGTGGTACAAATTTCCGTTTGGCTTGTACGACTTATCTTAGTTTCAGGAGCCTATCTCTTGGGCGGCCAGAATCACCCTGTAGGCCTCTGAATTTTTACAAATCTACATCACAGCTATATAAGCCTCCTAGATATGCATAAATTGTGAAAGTTTGTTGGTGGTGCAAATTTCCGTTTGGCTTGTACGACTTATCTTAGTTTCAGGTGCCTATCTCTTGGGCGGCCAGAATCACCCTGTAGGCCTCTGAATTTTTGCAAATCTATACCACAGCTATATAACTCTCCTAGATATGCATAAATTGTTAAAGTTTGTTGGTGGTACAAATTTCCGTTTGGCTTGCACGACTTATCTTAGTTTCAGGTGCCTATCTCTTGGGCGGCCAGAATCACCCTGTAGGCCTCTGATTTTTTACAAATCTATATCACAGCTATATAACCCTCTTAGATATGCATAATTTGTGAAAGTTGGTTGGTGGTACAGATTTCCGTTTGGCTTATACGACTTATCTTAGTTTCAGGTGCCTATCTCTTGGGCGGCCAGAATCACACTGTAGGCCCCTGAATTTTTGCAAATCTATATGATAGCTGTGTAACCCTCCTAGGTGCACATAAATTGTAGAAGTTTGTTGGTGGTACAAATTTCCGTTTGGCTTGTACGACTTATCCTAGTTTCAGGTGCATACCTCTTGGGCGGCCAGAATCACCCTGTAGGCCTCCGAATTTTTGCAAATCTATACCACAGCTATATAACTCTCCTACATATTCATAAATTGTGAAAGTTTGTTGGTGGTACAAATTTCCGTTTGGCTTGTACGACTTATCCTAGTTTCAGGTGCCTATCTCTTGGACGGCCAGAATCACCCTGTAGGCCCCTGAATTTTTGCAAATCTATACGACAGCTGTGTAACTCTCCCAGGTGCGCATAAATTGTGAAAGTTTGTTGGTGGTACAAATTTCCGTTTGGCTTATACGACTTATCTTAGTTTCGGGTGCCTATCTCTTGGGCAGTCAGAATCACCCTGTAGGCCTCTGAATTTCTGAAAATCTATACCACAGCTATATAACTATCCTAGATGTGCATAAATTGTGAAAGTTTGTTGGTGGTACAAATTTCCGTTTGGCTCGTACGACTTATTTTAGTTTCAAGTGCCTTTCTCTTGGGCGGCCAGAATCACCCTGTAGGCCCCTGAATTTTTGCAAATCTATACGATAGCTGTGTAACTCTCCTAGGTGCACATAAATTGTAGAAGTTTGTTGGTGGTACAAATTTCCGTTTGGCTTGTACGACTTATCTTAGTTTCAGGTGCCTATCTCTTAGACGGTTAGAACCACCCTGTAGGCCTCTGAGCAAATCTATATCACAGCTATATAGCCCTCCTAGATATGCATAAATTGTAAAAGTTTGTTGGTGGTACAAATTTCCGTTTGGCTTGCACGACTTATCTTAGTTTCAGGTGCCTATCTCTTGGGCCGCCAGAATCACCCTGTAGGCCTCCGAATTTTTGCAAATCTATATCACAGCTATATAACCCTCCCAGATATGCATAAACTGTAAAGGTTTGTTGGTGGTACAAATTTCCGTTTGGCTTGAACGACTTATCTTAGTTTCCGGTGCCTATCTCTTGGGCGGCCAGAATCACCCTGTAGGCCTCTGAATTTTTGCAAATCTATACCACAGCTATATAACTCTCCTAGATTTGCATAAATTGTTAAAGTTTGTTGGTGGTACAAATTTCCGTTTGGCTTGTACGACTTATCTTAGTTTCAGATGCCTATCTCTTGGGCGGCCAGAATCACCCTGTAGGCCTCTGAATTTTTGCAAATCTATACCACAGCTATATAACTCTCCTAGATTTGCATAAATTGTTAAAGTTTGTTGGTGGTACAAATTTCCGTTTGGCTTGTACGACTTATCTTAGTTTCAGATGCCTATCTCTTGGGCGGCCAGAATCACCCTGTAGGCCTCTGAATTTTTGCAAATCTATATCACAGCTATATAACTCTCCTAGATATGCATAAATTGTGAAAGTTTGTTGGTGGTACAAATTTCCGTTTGGCTTATACGACTTATCTTAGTTTCAGGTGCCTATCTCTTGGGCGGCCAGAATCACCCTGTAGGCCTCTGAATTTTTGCAAATCTATATCACAGCTATATAACTCTTCTAGATATGCATAAATTGTTAAAGTTTGTTGGTGGTACAAATTTCCGTTTGGCTTGCACGACTTATCTTAGTTTCAGGTGCCTATCTCTTGGGCGGCCAGAATCACCCTGTAGGCCTCTGATTTTTTACAAATCTATATCACAGCTATATAACCCTCTTAGATATGCATAATTTGTGAAAGTTTGTTGGTGGTACAGATTTCCGTTTGGCTTATACGACTTATCTTAGTTTCCGGTGCCTATCTCTTGGGCGGCCAGAATCACCCTGTAGGCCTCTAAATTATTGCAAATCTATACCACAGCTATATAACTCTCCTAGATTTGCATAAATTGTTAAAGTTTGTTGGTGGTACAAATTTCCGTTTGGCTTGTACGACTTATCTTAGTTTCAGATGCCTATCTCTTGGGCGGCCAGAATCACCCTGTAGGCCTCTGAATTTTTGCAAATCTATATCACAGCTATATAACTCTCCTAGATGTGCATAAATTGTGAAAGTTTGTTGGTGGTACAAATTTCCGTTTGGCTTATACGACTTATCTTAGTTTCAGGTGCCTATCTCTTGGGCGGCCAGAATCACCCTGTAGGCCTCTGATTTTTTACAAATCTATATCACAGCTATATAACCCTCTTAGATATGCATAATTTGTGAAAGTTTGTTGGTGGTACAGATTTCCGTTTGGCTTATACGACTTATCTTAGTTTCCGGTGCCTATCTCTTGGGCGGCCAGAATCACCCTGTAGGCCTCTGAATTATTGCAAATCTATACCACAGCTATATAACTCTCCTAGATTTGCATAAATTGTTAAAGTTTGTTGGTGGTACAAATTTCCGTTTGGCTTGTACGACTTATCTTAGTTTCACATGCCTATCTCTTGGGCGGCCAGAATCACCCTGTAGGCCTCTGAATTTTTGCAAATCTATATCACAGCTATATAACTCTCCTAGATATGCATAAATTGTGAAAGTTTGTTGGTTGTACAAATTTCCGTTTGGCTTATACGACTTATCTTAGTTTCAGGTGCATACCTCTTGGGCGGCCAGAATCACCCTGTAGGCCTCCGAATTTTTGCAAATCTATACCACAGCTATATAACTCTCCTACATGTTCATAAATTGTGAAAGTTTGTTGGTGGTACAAATTTCCGTTTGGCTTGTACGACTTATCCTAGTTTCAGGTGCCTATCTCTTGGACGGCCAGAATCACCCTGTAGGCCCCTGAATTTTTGCAAATCTATACGACAGCTGTGTAACTCTCCCAGGTGCGCATAAATTGTGAAAGTTTGTTGGTGGTACAAATTTCCGTTTGGCTTATACGACTTATCTTAGTTTCGGGTGCCTATCTCTTGGGCAGTCAGAATCACCCTGTAGGCCTCTGAATTTCTGCAAATATATACCACAGCTATATAACTCTTTTAAATGTGCATAAATTGTGAAAGTTTGTTGGTGGTGCAAATTTCCGTTTGGCTTGTACGACTTATTTTAGTTTCAAATGCCTTTCTCTTGGGCGGCCAGAATCACCCTGTAGGCCTCTGAATTTTTACAAATCTATATCACAGCTATATAACCCTCTTAGATATGCATAAATTGTGAAAGTTTGTTGGTGGTACAAATTTCCGTTTGGCTTGTACGACTTATCTTAGTTTCAGGTGCCTATCTCTTGGGCGGCCAGAATCACCCTGTAGGCCTCTGAATTTTTGCAAATCTATATCACAGCTATGTAACTCTCCTAGGTGCGCATAAATTGTATAGGTTTGTTGGTGGTACAAATTTCCGTTTGGCTTGTACGACTTATCTTAGTTTCAGGTGCCTATCTCTTAGACGGTTAGAACCACCCTGTAGGACTCTGAATTTTTGCTAATCTGTATCACAGCTATGTAACTTTCCTAAGTGCCTATAAACAGTGGAAGTTTGTTGGTGGTACAAATTTCCGTTTGGTTTGTACGACTTATCTTAGTTTCAGGTACCTATCTCTTGGACGGCCACCCATACAACACCATATGTTTCAGGTACATTTCAGACATCAAACATTGTAACATTGGTAATGTTTCATTATCCTTACGAAATATTGCTGTAATATTTCTGGAAGATATATAAATGTAAGAATGTCCGCTTTTGTAACGTTACATTGAAATCTTCCACATATATTACGCCGGAATGTTACATAGCAATGTTTCTGTAACGTTTGTTTGTCTTCATTGAGACGTTTTGGCTTGTTCTGAGCTATCATCAGGTATCTGTGTGTCCCTTTATCTACTTAGGACGCACGATTCGCTGACCCAGTGATTGCTCACCTCAGTGTGGAGTAGTCACTAGGGAATAGAACAGCAACCTGGGTGATATTTTCATTAACAAAATAATACTATTATACCTGATAATAATAATTTGAATCACAAAACCAAAATGCTGTGTTTGTGATTATGACCACTTTTTACTAACAGGCTAAGAAAGAGGACAGGCAAGTGAAAAAACTTCCACAAATTGTGTCACATTAGCAATAACAAAATTAAATAGTCTTCAATTCTAGTTTGTTTTAGTTTTGATTAGCGCAGTGTGCAGGTGAAGTGAAACAGATGATATAAAAAAAAGTTTATTTAAATATAATAATTAACATTATAAAAATATATGTAATTATAATGCTTTATGTCTTCATCATCCATTTGTCTCCTCATGTCCTGTGCTAGTTGGTTTTTTCCTACAAGATTTATTTTTACTGTAATGTATTCTTAACCTATCGTTCGCAATTATCTATAATCCACTGAACTTATACTGGCCAACTACTAAAACAGCAAGACAAATGAAGAAAATCAAAATTATCACAATTTTGGCTGACCTCTTGTAGCATTGTACAAGGCTATTTTTTTTCACCTATGCAGTTTTAATTCAGTTGGTCAGGACAAGTGTAGATTTAATGAATTGATATTCAAAAAAGTTTAGTCTGCATACATTTGGAAACGGCCGAATATATTGGGTAAAATATACCAGATATCAAAATAATAAATGGTCTCCAAACTTCTTTCAAGCCCTGTATTATGCATACCGTACCTTGGACGTAAAGGTCACTATTTTCTTAAATGTTCAGGGAGCAGTTAATGTTTTTTTCATCTTTAACTATTGAATACTTGAATGGTATTGAAATTTCAACATGTTTGTTGAATCAAAATTTCACTTATGCTTTTGTTTTCCATAGTATCAAAAGTTATTTATCTACTGTGAGTGACAAATCATATCAATATCTTGTTTAAGAGCCCTCTCTTGTTGAACAAGATTGTTGAATAAACTCATCTAGTTAATTTGTTTCAGCAGTTTGTTGAAATAGGAAAATTTTCATATTTTGGATAAGTTGTCTTAAAAATATCACAGTTGAGTCAAAACATTCACAATGCAACTAATTTTGAATTGAAGCTTGGCTGCCATTACATAATAATCACAGGAAAACAACTTTTACTTACGTTTCTCTATTAAATCTCAGAGTGCATTGAGTTAACCATGTAGCCATATAAGATTCAATTTCCTTCTCTGTACCATTGGGCTCATGCTCCCTAACAACATCAAATATGACCATGCATATTTTAAGGCCCCTGAAATTTTCCTTAGACTTCTTTCCTTGAAGGCTATACAGTTTCCCTAAGGAATTACTAATTATTCTTTTGAGAATATTGACAGTGATGCTATGTATATCTTTGCCTCCTATTCCTTTTAATGATTTTACCTAGAATACAATACACAGGATTCAAATGCATATACAGGGTGTCAACGAAATAGTTAGACAAGCCCTCTAGCTCCCACGGTTTTATCAACCGGACTATTGGGACATTTGGAAGGTTTCATAAAACACAAAAAAGGTCCATTTTCCGCTATTAGGTGTTTTCGAGTACATCTGATTTAATCGGAGGTGAGCCCAACTTCATAATCTTAAATGGGATACCCTGTATACTTTTCCATTTTTGGAAAGCAGGACACATTTTGATTACAGTCTGAGCGTTTTTAGTAAATTCTAGGCCTTCTTTATATTTTTTTTTAATCATTTTTTTTTGTTTTTAATCTAGAGTGCTGTGACCATGCTCAAGTCACTCTAAATGACAAGGATGTTTATGAAAAAATCTGTTTTCAATTGTTTTTGCTAAACTGTAGTTCTTATAGCTGGTAAAGTTAAAAAAAAAGCGATAAATATACAGGGTATCCCAATTAAGATTATGAAGTTGGGCTCACTTTCGTTTAAACTGGAAGTAGTGGAAAATACCTAAGTAGCGGAAAATGGACCTCTTTATAGTGTTTTATCAGACCCTCCAAATTTCAAAGTCTGGTTGATAAAACTGTAGGAGCTAGAGCTTGTCTAACGATTTCTCTTACACCCATTAGGAAAATTACTCCAGGGGTGCAAATTTGAAGAAATCATCAAAAAATGGTGATCTGAACTTCTGAACACATTTGGTGTATTTTTTACTGATTCAGAACAACTACTACATAACAGCTAGCTACTGATGATACATAACAAATATATAAGTGCATCACTTACTAATTTTCTGTGGAAATCTGCTTCATTTCTCAATTTTTCTTCGATGGATTCAAGTTCCTTTTGATTTTTCAGTGGAAATATGCTTCTCAACTCTTGTGCTGATAATGTTTCATCTCTGTCATTAGGGATACCTGCTTTTGTTAGAAGGATCAGTTTTGCCTCGATGTCATCAAACTTACGAATAATCAAATTTAATTTTGTTAATATTAACTTCTTGAAATCTGAAAGCCAAGGTGATAGTAATATATTAAATTAAAAAAAATATATATGTAGTATATATGTAAAAGCTAAGTTCTTTTTATAGATTTTTGAGAAATATTGACTTCTGTTTGGAGAATTATTTTGATAAAGCTGAGCTTTCCACAGCACAGAAAAAATAAAATTTTCACCTAATTCATCGTTAGTATTAACTGATGTGACTGCAGTTCTAGGTGTTGATGTTCCCTGGGCCATTATCCCATCAAAATCTGTACTGATTAGGCTTGTCTCTCCTGTCAGACTTGATTTCAAGGTATTAGGCTTCTTAGGAAGTGGTGGCATATCATCATTTGTGTCATCATTTGCATCACAGTCATCAGAATCCGATTCATATAGCCTTCTCTTAGACTTATGAATACGCCGGGGAGGCCTTATCATTTGAGCTCCATCAGCATCTGTCTCAACATCAGACATCTCTTGAGCCAACTTCAGTTTTGCTACACCTCTTTCATAATTATCTAAAAAATAATAAACAATAACTTTCAGATAGCTTTCCATAGTTTGACTGGTTTTTTGTGCTGTTCTATTTTCTCTATGAATTTATTTCTACTAGGTTCTTTTAGTATAGACATATAGCATATAACTATGTTATTATTATTATTATTGCTGAACAGGCAAGCGGCAAAGCCAATGAGGCTGTTCATTCTTGCACCATTTACAAAGAAAAAACCTATTATTTATACATGATAATGCTAGCAGATGCAAATATGTGAATGATGTTAAGATTTTCCAAAAAAGATATATAAAAATAGTCAGACATAATGGTTATTAAACATTTAATGTGAGAATTTAGTTTACAGTAAAGAAAGAATTTATTAATGTAGATAAGATCAGATCAGATTTAGGAAAGTAAGATTTGCTCTAGCATTTGTTGGTAGAACAAACTAAATGGAATTTAAAAAAATTATTTTTTTTCTTTATCAAGTACTATGACGAAGGTACAGAGGTTATAAAAATGAGTGCATTCTTACCTGCTGAGCAGAATGATCGTAAAACCTTGTATTCCTGCCACTTGTCATCTGGTGACTGCTGTGATGAAATGGCTTTATTAACTTTTAGTTGATTAACATATGGGGGGTAAAAACACATTGTGGAGTTTCTAAACAGCCATTTAGAAGGCACCAAACATACACCATCTTCAAACTCCACAACAGAATAGGCCTTCTGTAGAATAAAAAAAATAAAACAAATTATATATGTAGCACAAATTTTTACAATTAGGGTAACATATCAGTTAGGCTAGTTAGGTAAATGTGTACCTGTCAGAAGTGTAGCAATGGCAACGAGACATAATTTCCTCCATAAGCTAGTCTCCATAGTTTTGATTTTAGCTCATCCAAGGACCAAGAGAATAAAGTATGATCTGTGGGTTCTGCCACAGCTATGTCCAAATCTAATGAGTTGCACGGACTAGTGTAGAAATTATCAGTGCGGGTCATTTTCTCACCAATAATGAATATTTTTTCATCCTCATTGTCTTGCACAATATTTTGTATGATGACTGTTGTGCCATCTTTTAACATAAAACAGTTATCTTTGCCATTAGTGCAGTTGATATAAAAATTCTGATATCTGCATATCTTATATTGTGTATATGAGTACTCTGTAGATTTCAGAGGTCCTTCTGTATGTACTTTTTGCAAACACAAACGTTCTTCCTTACACTCATATACACTTGCTTCAATTTCTGCATATCTATTATATAACTGTTGTAATGGTTTATCAGATTTTCGTAATGTTCTTTTAATTTTGGCCATATAGTTTTCAAACCTGAAGGCACTAAAGTTATCTAGTGGTCCAAACTTCCTAACATCTTCGGTTATGTGTAATAAGTTATGCACATTATGAGACATTTTATCTTTACCATAAATGATTTCAAATGTCTGGACAAAATGTTTTAAAAGACTGTGTGCATATTCCAAATTTGTATCATTTATAAGTTCTGGTGAAGTTAAAATTCTAACAGCTACATGCAATGTTAAAAAATTTGTATACATATCTCTACGAAGTACATCTTTTAAAACTAACGGACCTGTATACAACAGAAAATTCCTAAATTCGGTCGCTTTCCAGTTACTGGCCTCCAATATTGGTCTAGGTTTTCTCACAAATTCCTTTGGACAACTTGCCTTGAAGCTAACTAATTTACTTGAAATATGGTTTATATTTAAACTTGATAGTCTTATTGTTAATGGATAACCTTTCAACCATAACATAATTAGTTTTTTTGTCACACCTAAACAGATCAGATGCATATAATCTAAAGGTATATTTGAAATTGGACCAAAATTAGGAATTTGAGTTAATACTGTTGAAGCTACTTGAAAATCTTCATATTTATCATTTAAAAAGTCTTTGTCTGTTCTCAAGCTTATGTTTCTATCTATGTATGGAAAACACACACACTTTTCAATATATTCTCCTTCAATTGTACACTTTGTACAGCTATTGTATCCTCCATGACCTTTAACTGATAATACAAAGGCTTTTGCAGGTGCATCACATATCAGAGCTTTAAGGTGGACTGAAATTACTCTATTATCAATTTCAAAACCATTGTTGATCAGAGCTTTAACTTCTTCTACAAAAGGTTGGAGATACTCATTAGCTTTTGCTGGTTTTTGTTTCCCAAAAAATGCACCAATAATGTAAACTCTTTTAGTAAATGTATCATCTGAACAGAGTATTGGCCATAAAGCTGCACTACTTGACTTAGAAATTGGTAGTCCATCAATATTTATAAGTAATTCTATATTGGATGACTCCATATTATTAATTTTCCTTTCATGGTACATTTGACCTATTACACTTGTAAGCCCAAAATGACAATAACTACCATTTCCTAATGGTGATATATCTATCGCCCTTGGGGTTTTCAAAAGGGTTCTACAATCCTTAGGAAGAAGATGTGAGGTATGGCTTCTTAATATACCTAATAAATCTGTAACAGCATTCTGTGGTATGTTATGTGATACAGCCCAAAGGCGTAGTTCATCTTTGAAAGATACATTACTGGCAGCATGTTCCATGTTTTCTATAATTGATTTTGGATGTTCAACACTTTCTTCTATGTTTATTGGCAAATTATCTCCCTCTGATATGTTAGTGTTGTAACTTTCATTAGGACTAGCTGATAAAATGGCAGGGCTGCAACTTTTGTTAGGATAAGCTGGTAAAATAGTATCACCTTTGTCAGTGTTACAATCATGATTTGGGGTAATACAAAAATTCAAGTTTTCATCATCTACATTATTAGTACAAGACAGGATCTGGAGATCTCTTGCTGTGTCATTGTTAACTAAGCGCCTTTGGTGACGTTTACTATATGATTTATGTGGACGTCCCACACCTATCCCTCGATGCTGTAACAGTAAGGTTATTTGATTCAATAATACCTATATGTTTATCGAAGCCCATAGTAGTATGGTATAGCCTCAGACCTCTTAGCTATATTAATATACTAGTATGCAGCTAAGAACTATGAAGCTGTACTAGGGGCTTTGACAAACATATATTTGGGCTAATCCCTGTCAGTATATCTTTTGTAGTATATATTCCCAAAGAACATTCCAGTGACTGTGTATTTAAACAGATATTGATGGGTATATAAACAGATTTAGTGTAATATGAAAGCCAGTTTACTTGTATTATGAATTGTTTATATCAAGCATATCCTCAAGAAATAAAGCTTACATATTGTACTCTATCTTACCTACAGGCATATTCTAGCATTTAATACATTTTTTTGGGAAGAATCAATGAGATACAGAACAGATGTGCTAGGCTTGTAGGAAAGTTCCTAGTAGCATTTTTGTCACCAGTTATGCCTTTTACATAAGCTAGAGGACTCAATAAATGTGGCTCACTATGCCTATCCGAAAGTATATTTTGGATAAATTAGTCTATTTGTTCTCAAAGACAATCTGTTTAGTGAGCTTCCTTATTCTGAGATGGCCAATTCAGAGTAACAAAAAAAAACGTAACCTCACTTCATAAATTAATTCAAACATGTTACATACCTCATTTGATTTGGAATTCAAATTCATTGTGATCACTGCACCACAACACTGCACTGCAATATTTGCAATCCAAAATGCAAAACCTGTGGCAGAGAAGGCACGAGGGAAAACAAAAATAAAAATGGCTAGACCGCTAGTCTAGTGCACTGCATGCATAGGAAGACACAGGAGGAAAAGAAAAGATGGCGGACGGCTGTCTGCACTCTGCTGTCGCGATGGCGGTGCGCAGCACACCGCGCAGCACATAACTGCGCACAGGCAAACATAGGGGAAGGGACATTTTAATTTAAAATTATGAGTTCCCAATAATAAACATAGGAATACCAATACCGGCAATACCCCAATTCATGAAAGACAACGTAGTCGTAGTGTTGAAAACAATATATTTATATATTCGTTGGGTTTATTAATGTTTGTAGCTTTCAGAAACATGTCTCGAATGTTAACCATGAAATATTACAATGTGAATATTTCAGAGACATACCTGAGAGGTCAGGTATGAAACGTTACAAAATTCATATTTCTGAAATATGTACCAAATATGCATTTTGAAATGTAATGTTCCGAAAGATATGCAACATACCAGAAATGTTCCTGAAATTTTTTGTGTTGTATGGGCAGAATCACCCTGTAGGCCTCTGAATTTTTGTAAATCTATATCACAACTATGTAACACTCCTAGGTGCGCATAAGTTGTGAAAGTTTGTTGGTGGTACAAATTTCCGTTTGGCTTATACGACTTATCTTAGTTTCGGGTGCCTATCTCTTGGGCGGTCAGAATCACCCTGTACGCCTCTGAATTTTTGCAAATCTATATCACAGCTATGTAACTCTCCTAGGTGCGCATAAATTGTATAGGTTTGTTGGTGGTACAAATTTTAATTTACTTTATACGATGTTTCCTATTATCAACCTGTCCCATGGGGCTGGAATCACCTTGTATAACTATAAGTTTGTACTGTAATCTATTATGCATATTCGGCCAATTATTATCCATTTACGATACGTAAATCAACAGCAAACAAGTTTAGTTACGATCATTTGGAATATAGAGGTATTTTTCATTTGCTTTTGCTACTGAACTGGTCGACTGTAATATCGCGATTTTCGAATCTGAATCTGAAGCTAACTTCAACCACGTTCATATGTCTTGTATCATTTATGCCGACTTTTAGTTAGGCCTCAAAGTAAAGCAATAAGCAAAAAAAGCATAAAGGCTCAAGTCCATATAGGCCCCATTTAGTGGGTCTATATTACAGGATAGGTCCATTTACGACATGCAAAATGTTTAATTAGTGTAGATAAGACCGTGATAAAAAGACCTAAGGTATACATAGGCCTTTATATACACTAAAGTGTCCATACTTAGGCCTTTTCACATACTATGCAATCCTCTATGAAAATGCCTTTTGACTTAGGACCTATTCCATCGGAAAGAGCTTATTCTATTTATGAAGTTGAGTCCAAAACCCCATTTTAAGAAAATTTGCACATAGGCCCTTATTCATCCAAGCCACAGAATTATACTTCATAGAATGAAAAGAGATGGGCCATCACGCGACAGTAGTGTCTTTTTTGCATGTCCGTTAACTGTATTTGTTTATTTTGCTGTACCTATGTGGTGGCAACTATTTTTGATTAGAGTTCAAATTCCGGGCATTTTACCATTTTTGTGATTTTTTGCCTGCCCATTAGTTGTACTATTTGTTCATTTTGCTGTATTCTATGTTGTGAGAACTATTTTCGATTGCTGCTTAAATTCCAAACATTTAGCTCCAAATTTCCGGACATTCCGGGATTTTCCGGATGGATGGTCACCTAAGTTTTACCATTGATTAAGGTAGTCTAAATACTTTAATCAATGGTTTTACACATAATTATTATATAAAGAAAAGTCAAGAAAAAACCTATGAAGCTCCCAAGCTATTTGCCCGTAATTTGCCTTTGCCTATGTAGATGCTGGCATCTGTTGACGAGCTTTGAATTGAAGATGCCGGTACGTAAAGCTTACTGTCACGGCGTTTTACACATCTGCATCGGAGTTTCATCATGCCTAGGAGAGATGTCAGCACTATTTGAACTATTTAATAATAGTAGGGTCGTTTTAATTGTGGTGGGACTACTGGGACTGGTGGGTGGTGAGGTATAGAAAAACCCATAGTTCATGGTGTCATACTGAGATACTGATCTACGCGTACAAGGTCAAAGGAGTATTTACAAAAAAATGACGGAATGTTGATTCTACGTCTCCAAAAATCATGTAATGGCCATTTTTACTTTTGTCGGTGAACCGAATTGACTTGAATCACCCTCCAAAGCTTAGACATACAATTTCACGCTAAGGCATGGCTTAGGCTATATAAAGGCCAAGCTTGCGACCTGGTCGCGGCCACAGAAACGTTGCGACCTGTGGTCGCAGTGATGTCTGATGTGTTCCATTGATTGTTACGTAGACGGCCATCCTAGCGACCAGCGACAGCGACTGATTTTGAAAACGCCTCTATGAGCGTTTTCGGAACGCCGCGACAAATACGCTCTCCATAGTTTCTTATGCAGGTGGCCATATTTGCGTTCCAAACGTGGCCGTCGACGTTGAAAACCACATTTTCAGTCTCTTTACGATCGGGGTGAAAAGGGAGTGAAAATGTTTTACACTGGATTATTTATAAATAAAATTCAAACACGGCCGGCACTGTGGAATACAAAGTTCAAAGAATACACGAATAGGGATATAAACAGAAAATTTTGGATAGAAGTAAGCAGTACTATACTGCCAGACTGGGTCAAACCCATTAATACAAATAAAAACAAAAAAGATAAGCAATATTTGTTCACACATTTTATTTTTGAACCATTTCTTGATGCGATTATAATATTTATTGTAAATACAAATACATACTGTCTCTATACACCGTTTCCCAGGACGTATCCCGAAACCTTCAAGGGATGATTTCTGGCACTGACTTATGTTATAATACCTATGATTAAATTATACGTTTATGCTTGGTAGTAAAAAAGTTGAAATTCCCTTAGTTAGTCGCGTAATGGTTAATGTTTGGGCCCCTTTATCATATTCGTACCGTAAAAGTAATACAACATATATTTGCTGTAAACGGTCGACCAAAAAATTCAAAATACCCGTTACCGTAATCCGACCTTCTCCGTTTATGCAAGGAGTTCCTGAAGGTGACAGTGAAATAAGGTGGGCCACACGCGTTTCAGTTATCTTTACAACCAAACTTCAAACGTTGATTTCTCTATAACAAATGGAAATTTCAGAATAATTCCTTCTGATATCGCTTCACATTTTGAAACTCTTAAGTGCGATTTCTTTTTTCGGGATTCGTCCTGGGACACGGTGTAAAGTGATGTGCTGTCCAGATTGGATCTACAGGTACGGGCGTGTTGAATATTATGATTGCAGTTTTTACAGTTATATAGTATATATAGTTAGCTGCTAGGCTAATTTTTTTGACCTCCCAGCAAAATTTATTGAAATCGACATTGCCACATTGAGTTATCCTACAGAAGATGCGGAAAATATAAATGTTTAAATAAGTGCTTTAAGTAAAATCCAACTACGTATATATCTAAAAACCATATGTCATGTCGTACTGCCAAGCTACGCTACATGCAGGGGTAATGAAGGACTCAACCAAAGTGTCTCTGACGTGTGGATACTATATTTCTTCACTCCGTTTTTTCTTAAATACCTCAAGACTATGATTGCTAACAGAAGATCATTATTATCCATAGTTTGGTTTTGAGTTGAAGTTGAAAAACGCTGTCGCAGATTTATAAGCGTGGCCATGTGTAAAGAATGTATAACACAGCGACCGGGTCGCAACGTTTCTGTCGCCGCGACCAGGCCGCAAGCTTGGCCTTAGGCTAAAGCTGTGAACTTTAGCGTCTAATAAAATTTGATTCAAAAACATATTTATTTCCTTCTTAGAAAAAAATGTGTGTAACTTGTGCAAAAACACATTAATACATTTTTTGGTAAAAGAAATTAAAAAAATAGTCAAGCCCTGTGCTCGAACTCCGACATTGTTATGTCGGAAGCCTGACACTTAGCCCTTGAGCTACGATGGCGTTGCCGAAAAAGTTGCTTCATTAGGTGCTTTATTACTCGAATTTGTGATCTAACTTGAAACATTCGAAAAGATTTATTTCGATCGCATACCTCGTCTCGAGCTGCAATCTTCATTCATCGTCTATCGTGCAACAAATAGGTATACACTAGCGACATAAATATCAAGGGCGTACCCAGGATTTCAGTTAGGGGGGGGCAGGGGGCTGCTTAGTGCTTATACCTGTTTCGAAAATTGACTTTTATTCATTAACTTTTATGATGACACAAAACAAATATTATAAGTACATAATAATTATACTATACATTATGTATAATATATAATATTATATATGTTTATTTTAATTTAACAGTAATCTTCTCGGATTTGCCGAAAATTTGTCTATGACAATCTTTTCAATAAACTCACTGTTGTCTTTTAAATAATTGCGATGTACGCTCATCAGACATAAACCCGTAAGCCTTTCTTCACCCATGGTGCTTCTTAGCCACGTTTTAACTCTTCGCAGCGTACTGAAGGACCGTTCTACGGTCGCCGTGGTGCATGGGATAGTGCTTAAAATAATTAATGCCTTTCTGACAGCAGGGTAAAAAATGTTCGCTTCTTTGAACAGATCAACTACTTCTATGTCCTTTAATTGATCATCTGATAAAGCCTTCGTCACCCATAAATTATGCCAAAGGTTCAGTTCCCCGGTGATATCCAGGTTATAAAATTCTTGGAATGATTCTGCGTTTTTGTGTAGGTCTGCAATGCTGGTTTTTGTCATATACAAGGGATGTAGCCTGCTTAAAGCAAACGCCGGAGTATTTTCTTGGGAGAATCGAATCTTCAATGATGAAATGAGTGAATCAATGTATGGTATTATCAGGGAACGCCGCCAATATTCGTTATCATTGTCTGATGGCGGATTACTTCTATGTGTTTGCTTATGAGCAAGACGTGGAACCGAAATTTCTATGTTCAAATCCATTGCAACAGCTCGTGCTTTTTGAAGTATTTCATTACTTATTCTATCAGGAAACTCGCGGTCATTTCTGAGAATGTCCTTGATATTTTTAATGTGTTTTCCTACCGAGATCATGTCGATCGATTTAGCTTGCAGTGCGTTAACTACTGGTTCTATAACTGCTGAATATTTGGCTATTGTTTGTAGAGAAACAATAAACACTGGTTTTGTAACGGCTGAATGCAACTGATATGCAGATTTTCTGGTGGCATAATTTCCCTCTACAGATAACGTTTCTAGAGATTTCACGAGCTCTGAAAAATGTTGAGAAAACTTTCTGATTGATTTATATTTTTCGGACCATCTCGTCTCACATAATCGTGATAGGTTTGGAGCGTAGTTTCGACGTGTAGTCGATTCTCTGAAAAACGTTATAACATCCTTTACAGTGGCGACAGTATTTCTAATTTCTGGCACTGCGTTCGCATCATTCACAACAAGGTTGAGTTTGTGACTTGAGCAATGAAAATATAAAGCACGAGGATATTTTTTTCTCAAAATGGCTTGTACGCCACCCTCTTTTCCTGCCATTGTAGAACAGCCATCGAATCCAAACCCTACGCAATCTTCTTTGGAGAGGTTAGAACTAATTAAGAAATTGTCAATTGCTTCGGCGATTGCGGAAGCATTTTGTGCTTTTAGTTCAACGAACCCTACAAATTCTTCTCTGATTTTACTTTTGCTTTCGTCGTAGAACCGCACGCCTATTGACAGCTGTTCTTTCCCAGATACGTCTGCTGTTTCATCAGCTAAGATTGAGTAAGCCATGGTCTTCCGAACCTCACTAATTACATTCTCCTGAATAACTTCGCCACATAAATTTATTAGTTCGTTTTGTATTCTTGGCGAAGTATAAATTGCATTTCGACGGCACTTTTCAAAGTGACTCTTTAATTTGTTGTCCCCTGAATCGATTCTCAACTTCAATAAATCTAATAAAACACCCTCATCTGCTTGTTTGCCCCTAAGAGGCATATCATGTGTACCGCAAAATACTATACAAGAAATAATTGATGACAATATTTGTCTGTTTTCTTCGATTGCTTTTTGGTGTCCACTTTGCAGTTGGATGTCTACAGGAACATTTTCAAGAAAATTTTTTGCAGCATTTGTCGCCGTTTGGTGAAGGTTGGTCGTTGCATGCTTTCGGCAGTCTTCATGCATATTTTTGAACTTTAAATATGGCCTGACCATAAACGATCCCAAAATTCCTCTCACAGTGCTAATGGGCGGAGGAAACAAAACACAATACTTACAAAGAGCACCTTTTAGTCGCTTGGAATATACTAGCCATGGTGAATATTGATCCAACCAAGCATGATTAAATTTTCTTTTTAAATGGCTTGCATCACTTTCAAAATCGTAATTTCTGGGCGGGATCCAAGGATTTTGTAACAACTCCCTCTTCTTTTCCGTCGATAGCTGGGTAGCCAATCCAACATAACGACCCAGATCATTTTCATGACAGCCATCGTCCACTATAATTTCAGGATCGACGTTGACGTCATAAGTTTGTTGGGATGTCGATGGAGAAGAATAGTCGGCAACAGATATATTAAGAGGTTCTACTGAAGAATTTGACGCTTGTCCAATGTTAGCATGCAATGATATTGGCATTACATGAGTGGTTTTATCATGGTTGTCATTTTCATCGCTTCCACTGCTACTTTCCCGGCCTTTTTTTCTTTTTTCGCGTGGCCTCCCTAAAAAATGGATACACAGAATTACCCTTACAGTGTTTAGGCGGGTTGCATAGGACGAAAATCAAAGATCAAGTTTCACATTCTCTTGCATATGGTTTGAACGCCAAATAATCAAAACTAGGTAAGTAATTTGAAATAATACACTTGTTGTGACGTTAGAGAAAAGGGATTTTGTTGTCGGTATGATCTTATTAATAAATCCAAAATATTGCAAGGATCTTTCTTTTATGTTTTTTTTAACTTTTTTATCACAAAATATTCACAAATGTTATTTTAGCTATTATAACAAAACCACGTGTTGTAATTAATAAATTTAAATATTGTAAGTAATGCCTAAGATATACACTTACAAGAGAGTCATAGCCCCCCTTAAACAAATCAAATAATCATATTAAGTATGTACTTAAGTGTTTTGTTTTGACTCACCTCTTTCAAAGAATTTCCTGATATCCATTTGACGGAGTAATATTTCCAGTTGTTGCGCAGTAAACGTAAATCTCGTGTCTCCGCAACGAAACTATAAGACACTATCTATGGCGTATGAAATATTCGCTCGTATTCCACTCCGAACTGAATTGTATTCGAACTAAATTCACGTGCTCTGCCTTACGTTCCGCTTATATATTGAAAATATTCTCGCTCCCGAAATATGTAGAAAATACTCGAGCTCGACTCTATTTCCATCCTTGTCTTATAATACATGCTATCACTGTCTTTTCTTTCCGGAATAGTCCATGCTAGAATATTCTTCGTGGTATTGCTATTCAATACTAGATGTCTCTATTGACCGTATACAGTATACATTGAGCCTATTTCTTTTTACTGGAAAAAGTACTGCCCTCCGAAACTAGATGGCGTTAGATGTTATTTTCTTCCAATTATATTCAGCTTTAATCCTATATGGCTCTGATTGTCTCGTCGGAAGCGGAAACTACGAGATACCACGGTTTTGTGGGAGATTTAAATTATATTGCATCGCTAACAGTATACTAGAGTCTGTCTAGTGAGTCGCGGCACAGAAATAACCGCGGCAAATTTAAAAATAATTTAGTTGTAAGCACTGAATAGAATATGCTATGAAATTTGAGTTTGATACTTTCACTATTTTATTTTATGAACACTAAGAATCTTAAACTAAATCTGTACAGATATATACTACTTAAAATAATATGCAACATATTGAATATTATTTTATTTTAGCATAGCATTGAAAACAAAAATTATATAATAAAACCAAACTTGCATCAAAACCGTACTTAATTTTTATTTATTCTGTCTCGTAATCAAAATCAGATTCTAGAAATTAAATTATCGACTATAAATCATTACTGACACTTTCATTTGTTAGTGATAACTAACAAATAATAAAAACGAAATAAAGAAATAAATAAAGTGTATCAAAACTTGATCAAAACATTTTGCGTTTCGTTTGACGGCGGCTGAAGGTCGCCATATAAAATATTCTAATAAATACGTTGTGACACGACCGACACGACTCACTATACAGACTCTATATCGAATGTTGTAGAATATTTAACTATAGAAAATAAAGAACAAATCTGGCTGAAAAGATATTTTGTTTCCAACACTTCATTTTGCGCAGAGTAGGTAACACGTTTTTAATTTTTATTTGCCAAAAAAAATTACATTTATTTAATCTTCTAGGGGGGGGCAGCTGCCCCCCCCTGCCCCTACCTGGGTACGCCCTTGATAAATATAACTATTTTCACGATTAGCTGGAAATCTAGAAAAAGATAACAGTATTGTAGTAGAGTAGGACGTCGTTGGTAAAAATCTAACATTTTGACGTCACACGCGCTTTGTTTTGTGCGGGGCTGTCGGCGTGTTTTTGGTACTTTTATGAAAGTACAAAGTTCGACAAACATATGGATCTGAATGAGTATAACATGCCTGGATAGCTGTTTTCTCTTTGCGTACTTAGTTGCTAACTAAGTTGATGATTTTGAGATCTGGATAAACACAGAGGCGTCTTAGTTATATTGTTGATAAGTACAAAATTGTCTGTCTATGTGACATACAGACGCCAACCCAGTGCCGGATTCATATGTTTCATGACGTAGGCCAGTTTATTTCCGCCGGCCCCTGTTCCTTGAATGAATGGCTGAAAGAAGAGAGACTTACCTACTGGTGACCAGAACCCCCAGTGCATAGGCCAACAAGCGCGCCCTTATGCACATCTTCTTACCATAGTCCCCAAGTCCAACATACTAATCGCAAAAGTGAGGATGGCCTTATTTGGTCCTGCCCATCTTATATCCCCAGGTTCAAGAACTCTTCCTCCTCGCCACAGTGCACATGTCAAGTCGCTTGCCACCCCCATTACATACAAGTGACGTCTGAAGGTGTTATGGTCAGATAGCAGTCCCACAAATAACTTTGGCCAGGGGTCCTAGAGAGATTTCTCTCTATCTCGTAAGATGTTGATTTTGCAACCATACCTCTATTTTCCTTCTACTGATACCATCTGCCAGCCCCATAGCTGGCTCAGGACCCATCAGGAAATTGTTTGTCGACCCTTGCCTTGTGAGTATGTCTGCCGTTTCATTACCGCAAACTCTACCATGACTCGGCACCCAGATAAGTGTCACCTGATGTCTTGTTGAAAGGTCATCCAAGATCTTTCTACGTTGCAGAACGAGTGTTGATGTGAACTATTGTAAAGCTTCATATTGTAAACCAACAAGGCACTCAATAATTTTAATGCCGCCTGGCTGTCAATATAGTAATCCGCCTCCTGAATTTCGTGAATACGAAAAACACAAGCTCAAATCGCGTAATTTTCTGCTTGGGACACCATATCCTCCAAGTGAGAGGGGGCTTTGTTTTTGGTAGCAGACCCCAGCACCAGAGTTTTCGTCAGTAAGTGAGCAGTCTGTATACCAGATTAGCCCTCCTCCATCGAAAAGCCGCCTGCCGCTTGACCCCACTCTTCTCTTGTAGAATAATCATAAATTTACAGTCGAAGCAATATGCAGGAGAAATTATGTCACTCCTCATATGTAGGATAGGGTCATTCCTTTGCAGTTCCAAGAAGATGATAATATGTTGCAGTGGGTATGTATATTTTACTTCTCACACTCTAAATTCACAGACTGATTGTTGACTATCTTCTTGCTCCGATAAGCAAGATTTTTGCAAACGTAACCCATTAGAAGAGATTATATTAGTGTAGCAATTCACGTTAATGCATCTGTACAATAACACTTAGTAAATAATAGTATATTGTTCAACGATGCGGTAATGACGGTAATAAATCACGCGTTCAAGTTTGCAGCATCAGCCGGAGGCGAAATATTACCAATACGGCAAGTTGAATACTATACATTATCTACGACCGACGTACGACTTGAATACATAATGATTACGAATTCTTGACAACTTCACCTTACTTCTGTAAAATAAATACTCTACACCATCAAATTAGCATGTGCCATCTACCACCTGACGACTTTGCAGTTATTATAGCATATATGCAAGAGATCGGTATCTAGTAGGCGTTGTTCATTACCCATGGCTGGAACGTGAGTTATGAAAAATAGTTCACGTTGTTTGCTTATAGGTAGTATAACCTGTTTAAAAGTAGTTTGGTGATCGCTGTCAGTAGATAAATGCATAAATTAAAGCCAAACAAGAATACGGCAGGCATATAGTTTCAGACAAAATTATTGTCTGATGCACAGTTGTCTGTAATACCGGAAATATCTATTGTTCAAACGAATACCAGACTTAGCAATATACTTTCACTATTGTTGCACCATTTTCCATCTTCTTATGTGTTACTATTACGGCCTGTTGTCGTCATTATTTTCTAATATTACATTAGATGCAGCCGAGCGAATTTTTTTAATCGGTGACCTAGTTGACGCACTGCATACAAATAGCTGCCAGTGGACGCAAGACGGAGATATGGAAACATGATTGTCTTCACCCCCACCCAAAAAAATATAGAAAATAATCTGGAACCTCTAAAACATCTAAAAACGAAGTTCGTGCTGCTTCCATGTTTTTAGTTTTTTGATTACTGTTACTGCCACTGACACGATTTCTAACAACCATACACGTTTTCCATCCTCACCACGGTAATAATACTGTCAAAATTTGATTAGAATCAATTCAATAGTTTAAATAAATAATCGTATCTACACAGAAAAATGTAGGTCCCTTAGTTTCAGAATGTTCATATTTGATGTTCGGATGGACCTAAAAAGGTGATTTATGTCGCTAAGTCTTCCTTCGCAGGTCAGCGGACAGCCTATTATGAGTACAACGAATTTTTCAGTTTTCCAACCAACCAACCACCCCAATTTCACCCCCACCCAAAAAAGTAGAAAAGGATCAGGAATCTCTAAAATGCTTAAAAACGAAGTTTGAGCTGTTCTTATGTTTTTAGTTTCATTATTATTTTTGCGCCGCCATTGGCACGATTTATGAAAACCATACGCAATTTCCATCCTCGCCATGGCAGTAATACTGTGTCAAAATTTCATTAAAATCAATTCAATGGTTTCCTCGTTACACAACACAGAAAGATCTAAACCAATACTCGTATGTTTACAGCAGAAAAAAGTCCTTTGGTTTTATTTCTGTAGTATAAATACAACAAACTTTTCAGTTTTACAACCCCCCACCCCTCAACCACCCCAAATTTCACCCCCACCCAAAAAAGTAGAAAACGATCAGGAACCCCTTAAACGCCCAAAAACGAAATTTGTGGGATATCTGAAATTTTTTATTTTTTGCTGATTATTCCGCCGCCCATGCACCGATTTCCAAAATTATGGAAGCATTACCTACTAGGACCCCACAGCATATCGATACCCAAATTTCATCACAATCCATGCAGCGGTTACTGAGATTACGAGGATAGAAAAACGCGACAGACAGACAAACGGACAGACAGACCGACAGACAGACAGACAGACAGAAATGAGTGACGTGGATTTTCGTTATCTAGACATCATAAAACGCCCAAAAAGTGCATTATACCAAAATCGAAAATATTTGCGATCACAATACTCCCCTCACCTATCGGTGTGGGAAGTAAAAAGGTTCAAATGACAGAATTCAATTTGCGAGCTCTGGAGGTTGCTACTAGAGGTTCGGGTGGGGGGGGGGGCTCCATAAATCATTTGTACCTTTTACTTCCCACACCGATAGGTGAGGGGAGTATTGTGATCGCGAAATTTCCATAAATCATTTGTACCTTTTACTTCCCACACCGATAGGTGAGGGGAGTATTGTGATCGCGAAATTTTTCTATTTTGAGCTAATACAATTTTTGGGCGTTTTATGATGTCTTCTAACGAAAATCCACGTCACTCATTACTGTCGGTCTGTCTGTTTGTTGGTCTGTCTGTCGGTCTGTCTGTTGGCGTTTTTCTAACGTCATAATCTCAGTAACCGCTGTTTGGATTGTGATGAAATTTGGGCAGCGATATCTTGTGGTGTCCTAGTAGGAAACGTTCCGATAATTTTGGAAATCGTTGTACAGGGGGTGGAGTAATTAGCAAAAAACGAAAAATTTCAAATATTACTCAAACTTCGTTTTAGGCGTCTTAGGGGTTCCTGATTATTTTCTACTTTTTTTTTGGGTGGAGGTGAATTTGGAGTGGTTGGAGGGTGAGAGGTTGTAAAACTGAAAAATTTGTTGTATTCATAATGGGCTGTCCAATGACCTGTGAATGAAAGACCTAGCGGCCTAATACAATTTTTTAGGTCCATTCGAACATTGCCTTGCTTATAATAGAAACCAAGGGACTTGGTATGTTTGGAAAAATCGTGTCAGTGGCGGCGCAGCAATAACAAAAAAACAAAAAATGTAAAAATAGCTCAAACTTTGTTTTTAGGCGTTTTAAGGGTTCCTGATAATTTTTTACTTTTTTTTGGGTGGGGTTGAAATTGGTGTGGTTAGGGGGTGGGGGGTTGTAAAACTCAAAAATTTATTCCATTCATAATAGTGTCCATTGACCTGTGAAAGAAAGACCTAGCGGCATAGTAGACGTTTATCAGGTCCATTCGAACATTGCCCTAGCTATTACAGAAATCAGGAGACTTTGTATCGGTAGGGGTAGGTATTGCTTTAGATCGTTCTGAATTTAGTAACATGGAAATTACTACTTCGTGGTCTCAGTATTTCTTTTACAGAAGTGAGGCTAAGTTGTCAATAATTCGTAAGTATTATGTATTTAAGTCGTACTATTAATAATTGCTTCGGTCGTAGATAAAGTATAGTATTCAACTCGCGGTACTGGTAATAACCCACTTGTTAACTTCAACTGCGATAGTTATTTTTTTTTTTTTTTTTTTTTTTTTTTTTTTTTTTTTTTGTAGGCGGCGTCAACTGCAATGGTCATTTGCCGCTTCGACCTACGCTAGTATTTTTTTAAATACTATTGTGTTTATCATACTCAAGGTAAGTTCGAATAGGTATTATAGTATTACTTGTTGGCGTTTATGCGATAGTTATTATAGTCATTACCGCATCGTTGAACAATATACTATTATCGTTCGCTCGAGCCCTAATTTAGTCTATAGATGAATATATAAAAATATTGAACACAGATATGCAGACACACCTACACTCACATTCATTCATACTAGATGACGACAGTAATGCTAAAAACGTATTATTCATAGAATAAGTAGGTATATAGATATATAAAAGTAATAATACCAGATACAAATAAGAAGTATAACATATGAATGATATGCATTATAGATTATATTAGATTAGGTTAAGTTACTTGACCTGAATCACCGAAGGTAATCTTGTGCGTGATTCCCCACCATAACCCGTTGACGAACCGTTTTCTTGTTTATATTACATCATTTTGCAGTTATACAATAGGGTTTAAATTTAATATCAATTCCACCGTTCCTAAATGTATTCCACTTTCTATTAATCTAGGTCTACTCAAAATACTTCCGTCTCTTACACATTGTGTTCTATTCCCTAAATAACTTGTTAATAATGTTAAGGTTGTACCTAGCACACCGTTGCAGTCTAGAAAGAACCTACGATAGTTTTTCATGACTAGCAGTATCAAATGCTTCAGCTAAGTCCTCAAATCCCCCAATTGTTTGTATTTTTTATTCATTAAGGCGTATAATTTACTTGTAACTGGTACTATCGCATTCTATCTGGACCTACCCTACCTATATATATACACGCGAGTTGGTTACGGTCGCTGCCGCTTCTCGCATCTCAACTTCCAATACTTTCTATCGTGCCAGTCTCCTTCTTGGAGTCCTCTGGCTGCCATGGACTCTTGTATGTCAGCTTCCCAGCTTCGAGGTGGCCTTCCCCTTTTCCGTTTTTCTTGGGGTGTCCAGTGCCATACTATCTTGGGCCACCTATCTTCATCCATCCTTTGAAGATGACCATACCATATTAGCTGTTTTTGTTCAACAGTATCTATTATAGTTTGCTCCACTTTCATGATTTCTCGTATCTTATCGTTTCTGATACGATCGAGCCTAGATATTCTTGCACCTCTTCGCCAGAAATCCATTTCAAGGGATAAGAGTTTTTGCCGATCTTTTTTATTTAGTTCCCATGTTTCGGAGCCGTAGGTACATATACTCTGGACTGTTGTTTTAAAGATCATAGTTTTTGTCTTGGCACTTATATTTTTGCTCCAAAGTACTGAATTTAGCTGACGGATGGCATTTCTCCCTTGTCCAATTTTATTGCGTATATCTTCAGTACTTTTTCCTGTAGAGGAGATAGTGACGCCTAGGTATTTGAAAGATGAGCATAGTTTTATCATTTCGTTGTCTATTTGCATGTCGCTTCTGTCATTTTCATCATCTACTATTAAGTATTCAGTTTTTCGCATGTTTATAACGAGGCCCCATTTTTCATACTCATCCTTTAGTTTTCGCAACATGTAGTTTAAGTCATCTCGGTCTGTACTTAACACTACCTGGTCATCTGCGAACAATAATGTGAATATCACATTTTCTCCTATAGGTATTCCCATACCTCCACATTTCCTTTTCCAGACCTTGAGCGCTCCTTGTAGGTAGATCTTGAAAAGTAACGGTGCTAGGGTACAGCCTTGTCTTAAGCCTTTTGTCATTTTAAAGTCCTCTGACACTTCATTATTTGTCTTCACTGCACCAGTACAGCCGCTATATAATTCTTTCACTGCGTGGATATACATTTTGGAGATGTTTTCGTTTTCCATGCAAGGCCATAACTTGTTTAATGGCACAGTGTCATAAGCCTTCTGGAGATCAACAAATGCCATATGAACGGTTCGTCCTCTTGCAATTCTTTTTTCTGTGATATTTTTTATAGTAAATATGCCATCTATACATGACCGGCCCGCCCTGAAGCCATTTTGTTCCTCGGATTCTTTGAATTCCTCTTCGATGCGATGCTTTAGGATGCGTCCGTATAGTTTTGCCACAGTGCATATGACGCTAATCCCTCTGTAGTTTTGGCATTTTTGTGTGATGCCCTTTTTATGTATAGATGTTATTATGGACCGCTTCCATTCCTTAGGAACTTCTTCTCCTGCTAGGCATTTATTGAATATGTGAGCCAACAGCTCCATAAGTATATCAGGGCCTGCTTTGACCAGTTCAGCTACGATATTACCTGGGCCCGGTGCTTTACCGTTTTTCATCTGTAGAATACTTTTTCTCACTTCAGACGGTGTTATTTCTTCTACGATGGAATTGTAAGCGGTACTATCATTACCTTCCATCTGCGTTATCGTGAATTCCACTCTCTGTTCTGTGAGTAGGTCTTCGTAATACTTTTTCCATTCTTGTATGCTGATTGGACTCATTCTTGTAGCGTTTTTTGTTTGATTTCTCATAGTTTTGACTACCTTCCAGGCTTTGTTTGTTCGTGTGTTTCCAATGTTCTGATCGACGTCTAGGCATACCTTCTCCCAATATTCATTTTGAGCTTTCCTTACTTCCCTCTGGACTTCTTTTCTTTTTTTCTGATAGTTTGTAATGTCTTGTGGCGATCTTGTTTCCAGCCTTTTTCGGTGTAGATCTTTCTTTACTTTTACGAGGGCTTCGAGCTTGTCGTTCCACCAGGGTGCAGTATTACGCCGTCTTGGTTCCTTGTGTAGGGTGCCTAGAGCTTCATTGGCTGCTTGGTGTATGCATGATTTTACTGTCTCGTACATCCTCTCTGCTGTGTCATCCTGGACTTCTTTCAGTTTGTTTGCGAGTCTTATCTGATACAAGAATTTCGTCGAGTCGTCTGTTAGTCCTCCTATGTTGTATCTTGTCGTTTCTATTGTTGTTATTTTGTCATCTGTGTCTGCTTTAGTTTCGTTTACTTTTCTGTAGGTAAAGTATATTTTTGCTAATAGTAAGTGGTGGTCTGATCCGCATTCTGGACCACGCATTACTCTCACATCTAATATTTTAAAGTTAGACACTTGCTTGACAACCACATAATCGATAATTGATTTCAGCCTCCTAGTTGTTTGTTCCCAAGTATACCGGTGAATCATTTTGTGTTGATAGAATCCATTTGCAATTTTCAGGTGATTGCTCTCGCACATTTCAATGATTCTCTCTCCATTAGAGTTCACGACATCTTCTCCAAATTGTCCCACGACAGGATCGTTTCTTCGTTGACCCACTCTACCATTTAGGTCCCCCATCAGGATGAATTCCTTTCGATTGCTGATACTGCTCAGTAGGTTTGTCATACTATTAAAAAACTCATCTTTCTTCTCTACTTTGGCATCTTCATTTGGCCCATATGCTGCTATGATTACGAGGGGATGGTTTTTAATTTCCATTTCTACAGCAAGGATTCTGTCATTTATTTGTTCCCATGACTTGATATTCCGTTTGTATTTCATATGTATTGCTATTGCTACTCCACTAAACCAAACTGATCTGTATGAAATTAATCATATTTTGTGGAAACATTTATTAGCCTTCCTTTTGTAACCTGTGCCATTATTTTGGCAATATTTGATATCAACGAGATAAGTCTGTAGTTAGTCATTTCGAAATGTTTTGATATTTTGAAAATCTGAGGCGAAAGATGTATTCAGTCAATATTTGTCTGTTTTACCTCCCACACCGATAGGTGAGGGGAGTATTGTGATCGCGAAAATTTTCGATTTTGAGATAACACGCTTTTTGGGCGTTTTATGATGTCTACATAACGAAAATCCATGTCACTCATTTCCGTCGGTCTATATGTCGGTCTGTCTGTCTGTCTGTCGGTTTGTGCGCGTTTTTCTAGCCTCGTAATCTCAGTAACCGCTGCAAGGATTGTGATGAAATTTGGGCAGCGATATTCTGTCGTAATAGGTAATGTTCTTATAATTATATAATGTTCTTATAATTTTAAAAATCGGTACAGGGGCGGCGGAGTAATTAGCAAAAAACAAAACAAATTAAATATTCCTCAAACTTCGTTTTTAGGTGTTTTAGGGGTTCCTGATCATTTTCTACTTTCTTTTGGGTTGGGGTGAAATTGGGGTGGTTGGTGGGTGGGGGGTTCTAAATCTCAAAAATGTGTTGTACTCATACTAGTCTATCCATTGACCTGTAAAAGAAAGACCTGGCGGCATAATACCCTTTTTTAGGCCCATCCGATCATTGCCTTGCCTACTCCAGAAACCAAGGGACTTAGAATTTTCTGATAAATACATGGGAATATTGTATCAGATCGTTCTGTATTGAGTAACGTAAGTTATGGAACGGATTTTAATGAAACTTTGTCTGTGGTATTATTACCGCGAAGAGGATGGAAAACGCGTATGTTCTGGAAAAATCGTGTCAGTGGCGGCGCAGCAATAATAAAAAATAAAAAAAAATCAAAACGCCTCAAACTCTGTTTTTAGGCGTTTTAGGGGTTCCTGATCATTTTCTATTTTTTTTGGGTAGGGGTGCATTTGGGGTCGTTGGGGGGTGGGGAGTTGGACAACTGAAAAATTTGTTGTATTCATAATGGGCTGTCCATTGACTTGTGAATTAAAAACCTAACGGCATAATACACTTTTTTAGGTCCATTTGAACATTGCCTTGCTCAGTACAGAAACCAAGGGAGTATTGTTCTAGATCGTTTTATATTGCGTAACGCAATTATTCAATTGATTTTAACGAAATTTTGACACAGTATTACTACCGCGGCGAGGATGGAAAACGTGTTTGTTTTGGAAAAATCGTGTCAGTGGTCGCCACTGACAGGGCAATAATAAAAAACTAAAAATATAAAAACAGCTCAAACCTTGTTTTTAGGCGTTTTAGGAGTTCCCGATCATTTTCTACGTTTTACGATTTGTTGTATTCATAGTTTGTCCATTGACATATGGAAAAAATACGTACTGGCGTATTTTTTTCAAGTCCATGTGAACAGTGCCTATTACAGAAACCAAGGGACTTGAGTTTGTGGTGTATACATATGTATACGAGTATTGCTTAATTTCTTTCTATGTATGTAGCAAAAATTATTAAATTGATTTTAATGAAACTTCGACTCAGAAGTGATTATCGCGGCGAGAGTGGAAAACGCGCCAGTGTCTGAAAAATCATGTCAGTGGCGGCGCAACAATAATTAAAAAACTAAAAATATAAAAACAGCTCATACTTCGCTTTTAGATGGTTTAGAGGCTACTGATCGTTTTGTATCGTTCAGTTAAAGCATGCAGAATGAAAACTGTGGCGTCCTAGCTTCTAAGGGAGAGACGCAAGAAACTATTTACGAGAGTTTTTGTGTTGGACGTTTTTTTGCGGGAGGGTGGGCGATGATTTGGTTGCAAGGGGATTTCAGACTATAGCTTCATGCAATGGGAGAACAATAAAACGAAATCATTATTATGTGTGGGAAGTACTGAGTCAATCAACTTGACTCAATTTTTTTATCCTGCCACCGTTTTGGGTCAACAAGCGAATGGTAAAGGCGTTCTCGAGCGACTGCAGACCACTTCTCTCCGTAACGGTACTACCGGTATGCTACTGGAGCTCGCAGTCGCGGCACGCTGTGATTTCGCGAACCGCGCCGCGCATAGTTCACGCGATTAGACCACAGGTGACATGTCGCGGAGCAGGTGTAGTCATGAATGGTCTTTATTTTTGCCATGACTTTTGTCGCGTTGCTACTTCCGTTTTTGTTCCTGTGTCTGTGCATTTCGCGGTGCTCCGGGCAGTCAGGTGACTTGGCCGAAGGTACAGTACATCAGTCTTATTGTAGCTTTTAATTTTCGAAGCAACCTAATCAAATAACAACATAAGGTGTAAGATACGCTTTACTGACATTTCGGATGCCATTGCGCCCTTTCAAAGTACACAATTAAAAAAAAGGAGTCAAGTTGATTGACTCCGTACTTCACTCACATCATATTGATAAAATTTTGTTATTTTCCCATAGCATGAAGCTATGTCTGCAGCCAAATTATCATCCGCACGCCCGCAAACAGTTTCTATTCTGCAATCCTCAACTGATATACTAATTATATAGCATGCCGATTTTCAGATATTTAAAAACATATTATATTAATGGTATCAATATTTAATGGGTATAGCTAAAAAAAATACCGGGGTTTCTCACCTACCCTATTCGAGGGCCCATACTAGGTCGGCTCATTTTGATCATTCCATAAAAAAGTTGCAAATGGTCAGAGATGCTGAGAGTACTTTAAAACTGAGTATGAACGGGTTTTATATTGCACTGTTTGTTTTTTAAGTTTTATTTTTTAAGTTTCACCGCCAGAAATACATATTTCAAAAACCTTAGACTTCATCGATCTCTACCATGGTTCGGTGTAGAAATTTCATTGCCAAGGACAACAAATCTTCCAATTTCACGACATCCAACCCCCAAACTGCCCCAATTTCAAACCCTCTAAAAATGTAGAAAATGATCAGCAGCCCCCCAGTTACTTAAAAACGAAGTGTGAGCCCGTTTTTATATTTTTAGTTTTTTGATTACTGCTGCGCCGCTACTAGCACGATTTCTGAAAACTATTTCAGTAAAATTGACTTAACAATTTCCAGGTTACACAATACAGAGCAATCTATAACAATATTCCTATCTATACATCAAAAAATTCGGTCTCTTGGTTTCTCTAATATTCAAGGCAATGGTCGGTTGGATCTGAATAAGTGTATTATTCCACTGGGCCTTTCTTTCACAGGTCAATGGACAGGCTATTATGAGGCTATTATGAATTCAATAAAGTTTTACAACCCCTCATCGCCAACCACCCCAATTTCACCCCTACCCAAACGATTAGAAAGTGACCAGGAAGCCCCCAAGAGACCTAAAAACGAAGTTGAGGAACATTTGATTTTTTTTGCTTTCAAAATTATAGTACCGTTACCTACTACGGCCCTACTGTATATCGCAAGACAGATTTCATCACAATCTATGCAGAAGTTACTGAGATTACCTGGCATGGTTCGAGCAGTGCTAAAAAGCGAAGAAATACCATTTTTTGGTAATTTTGTGCTACCTACCTTTTGCATTTTGATTCGCTCAGTAACATCAACCCAAGGCATACGTATATCTATAATATTTGTTCCCAAATTTTTATCAAAAAATTCACCGCTCTCATAGAAAATTAAATTCCAAACTTATTTCGAATATTTTAAAATATCTGAAGAACGGTCTTGCAAATTTGCAAGCTTTTGTCTTACTGTTGACGTTTGGTTTGCTAGTTCAGAAATAGCTCATCATCACACACGTATATTATTTACAATACCAATGATAACGTATGTATGTTCTATCATTCATACCGTTTTATTTTGTTTATTAATTTATCGCAAATAATAACTGAGTTTTATTTTTACATTATTTTTAATCCAGTAGGCAATGCTAAAACTATATCACCCATTGTTATTTTATATCTTATGCAATATTATTATAATTATTTGATACTACTAACAGCCAACCCGTGTGGAGGCGGGTTAGAATATCTCCCATCGTATATCCTGCGTGTCGTACAAGGCGACTAAAAGGAACCGAACTACTGTCGGTATAACAGTAACTTCTTCCCAGCCAACAGCTCTGGGTGGACGTGTTGACAAGAGTCAGGACATCTTCTTGTCCTTGGGGTGAGAAATTGTCCCTAAAGGCGGATGAACCAGTAGATACATCTGGTCAACGGCATGAGGATGCAGAAAGCAAATGGGAAACTACTGCATTAAAGATCATAGAGATAACCCAAGAGAAACTCGTAAAATGGGTACATATTAGGAATTTACAACATGTCTGTTAAGACAATGTGACTATGATGACTACTAACAGCCATTCCATCAATAACTACGGTGCTAAGGTTAGAATCGCCAATTAGAAAAATACCCAATTTAATTACATGTATAACAAACAATCCATGTACGAGTTTGCAGCTATCATAATGCCAACTTTAACGTAATGTGCGAGCACACATGTAGAAATAAATTGTAATAATTTGATTCCTGTTATCCGGCAAGTAATTATGATATTTGAGTAACCTATCTCCATAGCCGCAACTTTTCTGTGAACTGATTCGATCAGCCGTCTTGTGAACATGGCTGAGCTGTCGCAAATGATAAATTGCAGACATGTCCAAAAAGGACTTACATTTGAAACACATGTACACATACCTACCAGAATAGCTCATACTAATTTAGACTGGATGTCGGACTCACTTGATAATTTAATTAAACAACCCTTTTTCTTCTTCAGGTGCCATCCCCATTCTAGAGGTTGGCAATTCGAGCTTTGGAAACCGCCGCTCTAAATAACTAATTATTGGTGCAATTATACAAATCACTCAAATTCTTCAACGTCGAGTGTCTTCTACCTCTCTATCGTTCTTCTCCCTTCTATTATCAGTTGAAGTAGATGATATTGCGTTCCTCCTATAACGCGACCCAGGTACTGTACTTTTATCTCTCTTTATGGTTAACGAAACTTCTATTATACTTCCCACATCGATAGATAGGTGAGGGGAGTATTGTGATCGCGAACATTTTCGATTTTGAAATAATATGCTGTTTGAACGCTTCATCCCGTCTATATAACGAAAATCCACGTCACTAATTTCCGCCAGTCTGTCTGTCTGTCAGTCTGTTGGTCGGTCTGTCTGCCTGTCGGTCTATTAGCATTTTTATATATCCTTGTAATTTCAGTAACCGCTACATGGACTGTAATGAAATTTGGGTAGCGGTACGCTGCTGGGTCAAATATTCCTTAAACTTCGTTTTAGGCGTTTTAGCGGTTCTTCATCATTTTATACCTCTTTTTGGGTGGGAGTGAAATTGGGGTGGTCGTAGCAAGGACAGAAACGTGTATGACTTTTAGAAATCGTGTCAGTGGCGTCGCAGTAATCATAAAAAAGCTAAAAATACAAAAACAGCTCAAACTTCGTTTTTAGGCATTTTATGGGTTCCTGATCATTTCCTAATTTTTCCCGGGTGAGGGTGAATTTCGGGTGGTTGGAGGATGGGGGATTGTAAAACTGAAAGAAAGACCTAGCCACATAATACACACATTGCCTTGCCTATTACAGAAACTAAGAGACTTGAATTTTCTGATGTATACATAATATTAGTATTGCTTTAGGTCTTTCTGTACTGTGTAACCTGAAAACTGTTGAAATGATTTAATGAAATTTCGTCGCAATATTATTAGCGTGGCTAAAATGGAAAACACTTATGATTTTTAGAAATCGTGTCAGCGGCGGCGCAAAAATAATGAAAAAACTAAAGATATAAAGACACAGTTTTCTACTTTTTTGGGTGGAAGTGACATTGAGGTGGTTGGTATTGAGAGCAGGTTAAGACATGGAGTTATTTTGTGGGGTTGGTCGACTGATTCAATTCCTGGGTTCTTATAGCTTAGAAACAAGCGGTTAGATGTATCGCGGTATTTCAAACCGTCTCTAGTGCAAACAGTTTTTGTACATTCCAACACTATGTACAATCTGGTATAGTCTTTATGTGTATAATTATGTTTCCAAAAATAAGGCAAACCTTTTGTGCAATAATGAAGTTTACCAAAATAAAACTAGGGCAAAGAATGACCATATTCCAATAACCTGAGTTTCACGCATGCTTTGGTTGGAAAGCATGATAGGAAGATTCTTTAGAATAAAATCATTTGAGTGAAGCACATAATCCAAGCTTAATATTCTTCGAACTGTTCTATGCTATAACTAGCTCACATGGACAGTGATTTCATAAGTAGACTTGCAAGGATTTGTTGGAATAGTGGAAGAATAAATCACGTATGAAATGAGGCAGACGATATCGCCTATAGAGGAACGAAGTCACTGTGTACAAGAGACGCTTACATAATTATGATGTTTGCTAAGTAGTTTGTAGAGCTGAAATGAGCAAATATGATCTCTGCCACTACGAAGACCAGGAGCGACAGAAGCCTCAAACATAGAATCTAGGAACAGAAGGCAACATGAGTAGCTAGTGTTAGAGTTGCATGTAGTGCTGATCGACTTGTGAAGGGAAACTACCCCGGAAACTACTATTCATTTCAGCAATAGCTTAGATCGATTGTCAACAACAGTAAAAATTCCATATGCTTTGAACAAGATCAGCAACGGTGTAAATTTTCACAAGAATTTTCTTTTGAAACTAATATGGATCATTTGTCAATTTAAATCGCATTTAGGCTATGTAACAAGCTTCATAAACTTTTATTTCAAAGTTTATCGAAACGTAGTGTTTTAAAACACGTCGCAAAACAATAACTGTTTCGAACCATTTAATCGACAAATGAAAACATGGATATAAAAAATTCGTTGACAAACACAATATGTCATGTGCCAGGCAGACATCGGCTGTGAAATGTGTCATTTTGTGTTGTTCAGAGAAGAAAAGGTACAAGAAACGTTTTTGGGTCCACTCATCCTTGGAGGCCAGAATAAGATATACCAGCAGCGACCTTCTGCATGACCTTTACTTATAGAAGAACTAGTTTCAAAAACGTTTTTGCAATGTCAAGTCAGGATTTCCAATATCTACCTAATTACTTAGACTGGTAGACGCATCGAGAAAAAAATATGTACATCATATCGATGTGCCATTCCCGTCAGAGGAAGACCATGTGACAGGGTCTCAAAGACACTCTCTTTGGCAGTAAGAATCAATTCATTTGAAAAGATTATCTTGTCTCCACTCCACCATAGTTTTACCTCGTGGTGACCACCTCACTAAAGGCGCTGCAACACACGTCCTGTACCACGATTGGCGCCGCTCTATGGTTTTGCAACAAGTTGCAGTTTAAGAAAATACAATATCAAATCTTTTACAAGTTTCAAAATTTGTTGGACATTTTCTTTGATATTTGCCGACTCAGGACGGAAACACGGCAACTTGTTGTAAAACATGAAAACTGTTTCTGTTTCAGTTCTAAAACATTTTTTATTAGGATTTGCAACTTGTTTAACAATACAGTTTTGAAACACGTTATTTTAGAAGAATTGTTGTACAGTCTAAATGCGACTTTAGAGACCACAGAACTCGGGTTGAATTTAGGAAGTACCTAGTAATGCACATGATATTATAAACATAAGATGCAGGATAAATCGATAAGGCAAATTGAGTTTCAGAAAACGCAACGCTAAACATATTCACCCTTATTTCCATATCTACAATGTTAATTAGGCATAGGTACGTCGTTTTTCAGTTTTCTTAATATTTCTACCAACTTTTGAGAAGTTTGTCGAAAATCTGGAAAGGTGCTAAGGTTTTGATCATCCGTCCTCCTCCTTACATGACAAACATTAGTTTTTTCATAAACGTAAATCAAAATTTGGAAGCGTCTCTTACGGGCATATAAATTATATTGTTCCTGTAGCATAATATAAGTATATTGTAATAACAAATCTAACACAATGTTTTTCTTACAGTTGAAGCGTTAGTAAAAAAATGGGCACCTTTAGTATGGTTGTCTCCAAAAGAGCTGTACCTACCTATGAGTGTTGAAGAATATCTATCAAATGTCAACGTTGTGGACAGTAATGGAAACCAGGTGCAGCTGCCTTGGAACCAAGATCTAACAAAATACAAGACGAAGCAGCTGTATCTTGTCCCAAAAAGTACAGTATGTATACTCTACTTTCTACTGTATGGGAAATCACGCTATTGAACACCTTATATCCAGCAGTATTTTTTAAAGCGTCAAGTGATTATTCAAAACGTACAGGTTGATTTTCTAATTCGTCATGCAACTGTGGATTCGTTTAGTCAATTTTAAATTCCAATACGTCAACTGTAGTTTCAAATCGTCAACTGAATATTTAATTGCGTCAGATATGATTTCCAATAGTCAGTTGTAAATTCCAAAGGGTCAAATGGATATTCTAAAATACCATTTGATTATTCGAAAGCGTCAATTGTTAATTACAATGTATCGTTTTTAGAATTATTTTTCTGTAATCCAATTAAGCATACATTTTTATGTTTTATTTACCTTGAGGAGCGCCACCCACGTAAATACGAAATTATTTGTGTGCAACCATGCTTAGCGCGTTAAATAATTATGCTTTTTGTACATGTTGCACAAACATTTTTACTACGATCGAAATTCGAAATAAGTATATACCAGTCGATACCATGTCGTCGGCGCTGCATATCGGCTATATCACAGGAAACCGTGGTATAGTTGGTAACGCGTCGATCTAGAATGCCGGAGACGCTGGTTCGAATCCAGCCGGTACCCTTCATTTTTCCGATTTTTCTGTGAAATGACTGGAATTATCTCCCTCTTGCAGAGTAAGCAAGCACCTTTCATTCCTCAAAATAAGTATGTTTTTGAATATTTGAAATTACATACATCACAAATTCCAGTAATAAAGAAACTAGATATATTTTGTAACAACACAATTTTCTTGGTGCCATGATAGCTCAACGGTTAAGCGCTAGCCTCCTACTGAAAATATTCGGGTTGAAGGTTGGCTCGAGCACAGGGCATATACATTTTTCTTTTTAAAAGTAAATTATGGATATGCTTTTTGCATACGCTACACATTTTTTTCTCTACGATCGAAATAAATGTATTTTTAAATCGGTTATTATTAAGACTATTTTCCAAGTCTTGCACTCTTATTCACTATTATAATTTTTTAATTCCGCTTTTTCCCAATAGGTGCACAAAAAAGTGAGATTGACGGCTTTTTTACGTAAGCTACATAATTTTTGCAGTATGTACTGCAAAAAAAGTTTTTGGCACAGTGGCTGAAAAAAGAATTTTATTATGTAATACGGCAAAAACGTCATCAACTTTGGGAACCGATCCCCACACCTATGGATTGGAACGCCGTAGGTTTCATTTCTTCACATTGCAAATGTAGCCACTTTACGTTATAGTACTTATTATAAAGTAAAATTATATGGTACTATCATCGCGTAATTATGAGATTACGTCAACATTTTTGTGTGACGGACATCTACAGAAGCAGATAGAGACAGAGAACATAGATCGCAAATAATTTCTCTTGTCTCTAAGAGCCATTGAGCTTGAAATATGTATGTGTATAATATATACAATGAGTTCCACCTCATGTCGAAAAACTTTATGGTATGAAAATACAATTAAAGTTATCGAGAAAAAATGCGAAAAAAAAGGGGTCAACCTTTTTCATTAATTTTTTATTACATTTTCAATTTTTGTATCACGACTCCATGGGTTCGCGCAGTTGTAGCGCCATAGCTTGATTATTTATCGACTGATTCACGACACTTTGAACTCATTTTATAGGAGAATAACTGGGCATATCCACTAAAGCAAAAAAAGATAATACCTGACAATTTTTAAGGCTGAAAAATTCACCAAACTGAAAAAAAATAATTTTTTGAAATGCACTTATTTAGGTTACTTACAAATAATTTGAAAAAAAGCCGTATTAGTGCATATTTATTAAAACATTTTAATGTTTAGCAGGATGTTTCCTGTCCTACCACATGCAATTCGTGTACGTAGCACTAAAATTTTCGACAGAATAGGCGTTTTTGTATTATGACTTCTGTATCACAGCGCCATGTGTTCACGCAGTTGTAACGCCACATCTTGATTATCTATCGAGCGATTCACGACTTTTTGGACTCACTTTATAGGGGAATGACTGGGTATATCAAATAAGGTAAAAAAATAATATCCGACTATTTCTAAGGCAAACAAATCCACCAAACTTAAAAAAAAATTGTAATGCACTTGTTTCGGTTAATTGCAAATAATTTGGAAAAAAGCCATATTAGTGCCTATTTATAAACACAGTTTAATGTTTACCAGGATATTTCCTGTCTAAGGACACGCAATTTGTTTATGTAGCACTAAAATCATCGACGAAATAGGCTTTTCTATTACGACTAATTTTGAAATAAACGAGAATTTGGTACGCACATTGTCTTTTGGCAGATATTGTATTTTTTTGAATTAGTTGATATACCCAGTCATTCCCCTATAAAATGAGTCCAAAAAGTCGTGAATCGATTGATAGATAATCAAGATATGGCGTTACAACTGCGTGAACACATGGCGCTGTGATAAAGAAGTCATAATACAAAATGGCCTATTCTGTCGAAAATTTTAGTGCTTCATACGCGAGTTGCATGTGGTAAGACAGAAAACGTCCTGCTAAATATTAAAACGTCTTAATAAATAGGCACTAATACGGCTTTTTTTCAAATTATTTGTAAGTAACCCAAATAAGTGCATTACAAATTTTTTTTTCAGTTCGGTGAATTTTTTAGCCTTAGAAATTATCAGGTATTATCTTTTGTACCTTTAGTTGACATGCCCAGTCATTCTCCTATGAATTGAGTCCAAAATGTCGTGAATCGGTCAATAAATAATCAAGATATGGCGCTACAACTGCGCGAACCCATGGAGTCGTGATACAGAAATTGAAAACGTAATATTAATTGAAAGGTTGACCCTTTTTTTTCGCATTTTTTCTCGATAAATTTAATTATATTTTCATGCCTCAAAGTTTGTCGACATGACGGTGGAACACATTGTATATATGTATATATGACTTAAATCCGTGTAGGGGCGGGTTAGAATACCTCCCATCGTATATCCTGCGTGTCGTAAAAGGCGACTAAGAGGAACCGAACTACTGTCGGTATAAGCAGTAACCTCTTTTCAACCAACAGCTTTGAGTGGATGAGTTGAGAAGAGTCAGGACACCTTCTTGTCCTTGGGGTGAGGAATTGCTCCTAAAGGCGGATGAACCAGTAGATACCATCTGGTCAACGGCATGAGGATGCAGAAAGCAAATGGGAAACTACTGCATTGAAGATCTTAAAGATATCCCAAGAGAAACTCGTAAAAGGAGTAAATGCATTTTACGAGTTCACAACATGTCTGTTAAGACATTGTGGCTATGATGATGATGATGACTTGAACGATAACTTTTGAAAAATCCATACCGTACCTATTTATTTTGGTCTATGCGGAGAAACTACAATTGATGCCTTAGAACTTTGAGTTGACTTTTGAAAATTATTTCGGTGGATTGAATACTCAATTGATTACTTGAAGCTACAATTGACACGTTAGAATTTAGAATTAATAATTGTTTGAAACCACATTTGGTGCTTTAAAAAATTCACCTATTTGAATTCACAACTGACGCATTGGAAATTACAACTGAGTATTTGAAACTACAAATTATTGACGCTTAGAAATGTAACTTGATCTTTTCGAAGCTACTTCTGGAAAAGATGAGGATGGAAACTATACGGGATAAGGGTTATTTGACGGGAAAGCACCGAATCTCTTCAAAAGCTCCCCGACACTTTGCTTTGTGAAGTTGAATGTTTATAGATTAGATAAAGGGCAAAGTAAAAGTGCATGCATACCTGTATTGGTTCCCATACATTAAAAAATAGAGCTTTACTAGCTTCTTATTCAATATAATCATCAATTTAATAAACTGCTTCATTTATATGTTGATATTTTTTATAACATTCTTTTTAATAGCTTTTTTAAATTTCGGATTATGCATATCTTCTTATGTGTATTAGCTTTTATCATACCTCTTTTTAAACTCAGATTGGAACGTAACTGTGGCAAATTTTGTGGCTGCGTGGGTATACTAGGTATACATGATCCGGCACAAAGATCGGACGTTCTCGAAATGGCTAATGACTCGTGTTTCTATTATTTTGTTAACAGTTAACATTATGGAGTCGTGGACGTGAGCTTGATCAGTCATGAACACAATGAGGTTCCATTTTGCTCGATAGCTGCTTCCATCTCACGTGCGAAGTTCATTCGTTGTGCGTAATACGAACAGTTATTAAGGCGAAGTTCAGCAGCATGTTGGTCAGCAGATGGAGTCGGACAGCGACGAAGGCTTTGTCGGATGTGTTCCATATTTTGAGGATTTCGAACCGTTTGTGGAGCTCCTGGTAGTCTTTTGTTGATCAGTATATCACTGGTCCAAAGTGCTTCAACCCAATGATGGATAATGTTTCAAGTAGGAACAGCCCGATTCCGATTAATGTTGAAGTGGCGACGAAACACGCTGAACGTATGCGAAGCTGTAGATTGGATTGGATGCTATTTCCAGCAGCTCGTTGATGTACAGCGGAAAGAGTGTAGGGGATAGGACGGATCCTTGAGGAACACCGGCGTTTACTGAAAATACGTCTGATGAACAGCCTTCGACTACAATAAACAGAGATTGGTCGCTCAAAAAGCTATTCAGCCATAAGTAGCAAGCTTGACCAGAAGTTCCTCATGCCACACTCTGTCGAAGGCTTTCTATATGTCAAGTGCAACAGCACGAGATTCGTCATGATTTTCTATTGCTCTGTTCCACAAGTGAGTGACGTAGGCGAGGAGGTCACCCGTAGACCTGTTGTTATGGAAGCCATACTGGCGATCATTTATGGTGTTATTGTTGTCCTATGTTGCAAACACTAATTTTCTCTGTCAAAAGCTATAATGGCGACGATTTAATTTTATAGTGCAGTTTTGAATGATCTTTAATTGAATTTGTTAATTTAGTTGAGGTACCTGATATCAGAATTTCTATTGAAACTCAGGCAGGCACAACTCAGCCAGAATTATGACCGGTTGCAGATTGAAAATCGGGAAAACCCTCACGTACCTCGTATTTCTTCCACTCCATAGTCAAACTCGGGAAAGGCGATAAAAATAAATTTTGAAGCAGGAATTTTATCTTCACATAACCTGCTCGAGTTTGGTGGCTTTTCCCAAATATAAAGGGCAATTACGTGGTTAAATTATTATGGCCTCACTTTATTACCTCTAGCCGCGTAAGTGCTAAGGAACAATTCACTCCCTGACATTCCTGAATACGGTATATGGCAAAACAAGTTACGAACTCGCTAAAAGTACGTTTCAACGCGATCTTTGATAAAGTACGTTATATGGTTTTACTGTTGTTTCGTGCTGTGATAACAATTACAATGTTTGCCTGCTTCAACTGTATTATTCAAATACACAGAATACTTGCTTCGCGCATACGACAGCTATTATTGTTATGTAAAATTCAGAAACTGTCGTGCAGTATGGGGTAGGTTTTTTATAACCTGATTGTTATTTTTTCAGATGCAATATAGCTTCTACCCCATATCGCCGTGATCATAGCCATCAAACTGCGCTGATTTGTATATTTTCTAGAAGCGTTAATAGATATAATCAGCATTCAGAATTGGGTTTTGAATAAAAAAAAATGAGCGGATATATCTACAGGGTGTCCAGTTAGTGGGTAGTGGGTAATTCTTCAATATCTCGCAAAGTATACCTGATAGAAGAAAATATCGAACACAAAAGTTATTTGGTTACTTAAGGCGCATATTCTAAAAATATTTTGAAATATACAGGGCGTTGCGAGAAAGTAGGATATTGACCAACTTAATTTTTTTAGATGGAACTATAACTTTTTTTAACTCTTTTAGTTTCCATCATTGATCTCTATTTAGCCCTAAAATATTTTTGGGATAGGTTGCGACGTTGCCAAGTTATAATATATTCTCTGTTAATTTCCGGATTTGCAAGGTCGCAAGTAATACGTCCAAATTGACGTATTCCTTTAACTTTTCTTAATAATATCATACAGCGAGTTACTTGAATACTAAATGGATATTAGTTTGGATGTTACCAGCAATTTGTATCTACAGGGTGTTTTTGGCAGAATTTTAAATTACAGCAATTTGAACGTCATTTTACTTTGTTTTTTAAATGTAACACCCTGTATTTTTCATTTTAAATCGAAATATCTACTAATACTCTATCTCGCCTTGTAATATTTTTTTTCGCGTTTGCGACGAGGCCAAGTTATAAATGATTCTCCAGATTTTTAGACAAGTATCCCAGATTTTAATTTATTTTAAATATAATCCTCTACTTATTTTTATTGCAATGAATTGCGCATGTCGAATTTAGTAAGATCTCATAATTTCAAAGTTTTGTTTCTAATAATTACTGAGATACGGCAACACCGCTTTTTCAGTAAACGGTACCAGAACGCTTAAATATTTCCAAAACCGCCACAGCTGGAGAGGTGAATTTAAATACTTGGGGGTTTTTGAACATACAGAATTCAAAAACGCAAACAGCAGTGTTGTCAGATTTACCACTTTTACGTTAGACTTCATAAATAGGGCATTCCATTCAAAATTCTGACGTAAAAATGGTAAATCTGACAACACTGCTGTTAGCGTTTTTGAATTCTGTATGTTTCAAAAACCCCAACAATTGAATTTCACCTTTCCAGCTGTGGCGGTTTTGAAAATATTTAAGCGTTCCGGTACCGTTTACATAAAAAGCGGTGTTGCCATATCTTAGTAATTATTAAAAAAAAAAAATTGAAATTTTGAGATCGTACCAAGTTCGTCTTGTGCAATTCATTGCAATAAAAATAAGTAGAGGATTCTATTTAAAATAGATTAAAATCGGGGATATTTGTTTAAAAATTTGCAAAAATAATTTATAACTTGGCAACGCCGCAAACGCGAACAAAAATTACAAGGCGAGATAGGGTATTAGTAGATATTTCGATTTAAAATAAAAGATACAGGGTGTTACATTTAAAAAAAGTAAAATGACCTTGAAATTGCCGTAATTTAATATTCTGCCAAAAACACCCTGTAGATACCAATTGCTGGTAACATCCAAAATAATATCCACCTAATATTCAAGTAACCCGCTGTGCGATATTATTGAGAAAATTTAAAGGAATATATCAATTTGGACGTATTACTTGCGACCTTGCAAATCCAGAAATTATTAGAAAATAAATTATAACCTGGCAACGTCGCAACCGATCCCAAAAATATTTTAGGGTTGAATAGAGATCAATGGTGGAAACTAGAACAATTTAAGAAAAAGTTATAGCTCCATATAAAAAAATTAAAATGATCACTGTTCTACTTTCCCGCAACACCCTGTGTATTTCAAAATATTTTTAGAATATGCGTCTTAAGTAACCAAATAACTTTTGTATTTGACATTTTCTTCTATCAGTTATACCTTGCGAGATATCAAAGAATTACACGCTAACTGGACACCCTGTATAAGTCTAGAGAGGGAGTAGTCATTGCGGAAGCAAGAACCAGTTAGGTAATAAATGGTTAGTAATTGGGAATGTGGCAAATAAACACAAAGGTGGACCCTTTCAACTCTATTCCAAGCTTTCGGAAACTTATGATTCCATCATCAGGGCTACAAGAAATTTAAACACGTGATAATCTCAAAAAGTATGTTAAATGCTTACAAAAGTTAGCGAGATTGATGCGTAATGATTTTGAAAGGGAGAGACTTTACATAAATAGCACAATTGGTGTGGAAACACAAATTCGTTGTCACGAAACATTGGAGTGATAATAAAAAGGACTGGCAATAAAAAAGGAATGACATGACACTTGTCCCTTGTCTGTCACTATTGACAGATGACAGATCGAAATGAAAGAGGGAAGTATTAATAATCGATAAAGGATCGATGACCCTGAAAGAACAAGAAAATATTTCGACATGTTGAAATATTTTTTTGGAAAAAACCGAGTAAAAGGGCTACAATGTTTAAGTAAAACACCGAAACACCGAAAAGAGCAGATGCAATTATATGTTATAATGTTCACCAAAAAATATTGGGCGTATATAAAACAAACTAGTCTAAAGTATTTGTGATATTATATAAATAATGGCAATTGGAAGAAATTTATTAATATTTATTATTATTAGTTGTAATAATAACTTTAATGAATTAGCTTACTAGGTATTGATTGTTAATCTGCTGGTAAAAGCCAATAAAGATAGTAAAGAAGTTGGTCTATTACACAAAAATCTGCATAATAATTATTGGAATTATTATATTATGGAAAATAAGAGGGAGAAATACACATTAAGGGCTTAGTGATCAAGACATGGAAGTATGTCAACTTTTGGGGAGGACTCTTAATTATTAAATTGGAAAATAATTCATACGGGAAAGGTTTTAACATAGAAAAGAATTTTAGAAAGCTATTCACTAGACTTAGGTAAATAATGATTACCAATTAAGGGGGGAGATATAAGTGGCGAAATGACTAAGGGAGTATGAAATACGAATATATTGGGGGAATGGTGCTTGTAGAAAATCTATAAGACTTTAATGGCTAATGACCAACTAATGAGACTGTGGGGAAAGTACTAATCCTTAGAGTTGTTAAAAACTTTATTAAGGGAATTTGAAATTGATGAGATGATGAGCAAATCCTAATTTTGGGAACACCAAAATTGAAGAAATTGTAGTATGAGTATTAATTTACTTGTACTAAATTTCATATTATTGATGTAATTTGAATTATAGTGAAGAGGAGGCAATGTCAGTATTCGAGTTATTCTTCAGATGGAATTTCTCACAATAAAGTAAGTACGAATATATTGAACAAAGTTGGTTGATGTCACTTCTTTTATTCATAATATGGTGGTCACTTTGATATATTATGTATGTATGTAGCCTTTGAATTTTATATTTATGGAACACTTTGATACATACATACATATTAACATATTACAATCCTACAACGTGTCATTTGGAAACTACAAAATTGATCGTGATAAGTTTGGGACTCGCTCAACTTCATTTTTAGATTTTTCAAAGGTTCCAAAGGATGGTGTAGGGATAAAGAAACTTCAAATTTTTTATTAGGACCGATAATATGTGAGAGGTACTAAGTCAAGACACCTGAAGCCATTTTGTCTATACCTTTTCTAGCAGTAGCTATAAAGTGATCATACTACATTTCTAAAGCATCAATTTTACAATTGAAGCTTTAGAAGTGTAATTTGACGCTTTTGAAACTACTGTTGGAAAAGGTATGGACTTTGCAGTCTGTATCCCTTAAAAGTAATGTCAGAATGAGAAAGCTATCCAAATAGCTTCTTGGGCAATCTGGTCAGTCATAATTTTATTCTAAGGTCGAACACACAAAGTTTCAAATATTGTCCCCAACTCATATACTATTCCAGTTTTACCAAACATCTGTGCGTCCTTGTTTTCTCCATCTCTGCTGAAACCGCCTCTCGTCAGCATTCCAGCCTACAATATTAGCCACTAAATCAATGCCATTTCCTTGTTTTATTACCCTCTTCTGCCGAACGACCCATCCTCCTTTATTTTCTGGCGAAATCCAAATCAACATTCCTTGCCGATTTACGCCGCTGTAAGCCATAGTGAAGCACTCCGTTCATCCACGGGGAGATGACATCGGCTGTTTGGTATCAGCTTATATTTTTGGAGAACTAACTTCTTGTTGTTGGTGCTGGTAGTTAGGAGGTGTTAAGAAACACAGAACTGCAATTTCAGGAATATGATTATGAAACAAAATTTTTCTTTCCATTTCCATTCCAGAAATGGAGGTATTTCTGACAGTAGTACATCATTATCATACCATTTACGACCAAATTCGTTTCATACGATTAATCGAGAAAACGGGTTCAGCTTATAAAATTAACACTTCAAATACCAATGCTGTTCATAACTTACGTTGTCCTCCACACACACGTTTATAACAAAAAAATGTAGTCAAGCTGATGACTCAGTACTTCCCACACATTCCGATGATACCAGGTTTATTATTTTCCGATAGCATGAAGGTATAGTCTAAGATCCCCCTTGCAACCAAATCGTCGCCCTTCCGATCAAAAAACGTGTGCTATTCTACTAGGTACTTCTGTCACAGGTCAATGGACAATCTATGATCATTAAAACAAATGCTTTCGCCCCCACCCAAAGAAAAACTGAATATGATCAGGAACCCCTAAAACGTCTAAAAACGAAGTTTAAGGTGTTTTTATATTTTTAGTTTTTTTATTATTACCTCGCCGCCACTGAGAAGATTTCTAGAAACTATACGCGTTTTTCATCCTCGTCACGGTAATAAATCTGTGTCAAAATATCATTAAAGTCAATTCAAAAGTTTCCACGTTACAATTTACAGAACAATCAAAGTAATACTCGTATGTCGGTATTTTGTATACATCAGAATATTCTCTAAATACCTTGGTTTCTGTAATCGGTAAGGCAATGTTCGGATGGACTTAAAAAAGTGTATTATGCCGCTAGGTCATTCTTTCACAGGTTAATGGGCAGCCTATTGTGAATACAAAAAAAATTCGGTCTTACAACCCCCCACCTCTCAGCCACCCCAATATCACCCCATCCAAAAAAAGTAGAAAATGGTTAGGAACTCTTAAAACGCATAAACACGAAGTTTGAGCTCTTTTCATATTTTTAATTTTTTTAATATTGCTGCGCCACCACTGAGACGATTTCTAAAAATCACACACATTTTCCATCCTCGCCAAAGTAGTAGTAGAGTGCCAAAATTTCATTAACATCAATTCAGTAGTTTCCACATTATAAAATTCAGAACGATCTAAAGCAATACTCGTATGTACATCGGAAAATTCTCTAAGTTCCTTCAGTCCTGTAATGGACAAGGCAATGTTCGGTTGGACCTAAAAAAGTATATTATACCGGTAGCTCTTTCTCTCTCAGGTCAATGGGCAGTCTATTACGAATACAATAAATTTTTTAGCTTTACAACCCCCCAACCCCAACCACTCTAATGTCACCCCGACCCAAAAAAAAGTAGAAAATGATGAAGAACCCCTAAAATGCCTAAAAACAAAGTTTGAGGAATATTTGAAATTTTTCGTTTTTTACTAATTACTCCGCCGCGCATACACCGATTTTCAAAATTATAGGAACATTACCTACTACGACCCCACAGCCCCGGCCCGGCCCAAATTTCATCACAGACAGACAGACCGACAGACAGACCGATGGAAATAAGTGACGCATCGATTTTCACCCCACCCCACCCCATATCGCTACCCAAATTTCATCAAAATGTATGCAGTGGTTACTGAGATTAAGAGGCTAGAAAAACGCCAACAGACGGACAGACCGACAGACAGACCGACAGATAGACTGACAGACAGACCGACGGAAATGGGTGATGTGGATTTTCTTTATGTAGGCATCATAAAACGTCCAAAAAGTATATTATTCGAAAATCGAAAATTGCTGCAATCACAATACTCCGCTAACCATCGGTGTGAGAAGTAAAACAATGGCTTATGACATTCTTCATATAGTTTCAGTTTAACTAGCGGTTCTACTTCTTCTAATAGAAAAAATATAGTCGAAAATCGTTAAACATTCATGTAAGTTTTCATGAAATATTTTCGATTGACGCGAAATTTTTTACGTATTGTAAAACGAGTTCAACAATGTTTCCGTACTGTGGCGGATATGGTAAATTAAATGCTTCGTATAACATTCTAGTATATCTGCGGCTTGCGGCTTCCATTTCTATGCAAGTATCTGTATAAAAATGCAGATAACTTGCATTAGAGACAGAACTTTCCATGTAAGGCTTATCCATTGGATACAAGAGCGCTTTATTGACCATAACCTCTTAATACCCCTTCTGAATTAAGTGTAATGGCTTCACATGCAGTTTTAGTGTACACTTTCCTCGCTAGCAATGCCATGTGGTACACCCCTATAGAGCATCTTTAAATTGTAGGTATATGAATACGTGTATATAGGGTGACCGACGAGAACCTGACGTTTTTCAAATAATTAGTATGAAGTCGCTAGCGTTGGTATGGAGGAGATTCAGGTATCAGTCCCCTTGCTATATAATGTAATTTCAGTAGCTATGGAGCAGTGGACCGTAGAGCATCGTATGTTCGCTTATGATGCGTATGTTAAAAATGCCGAGTCCGTCACGGCTGCACAGCGGCTGTTCTGTGTTCATTTCAATCTTGGACGTCACGGTATTGTTCCAAGCCACAATACCTCTCTCAGGTAGGCTAACAGTCTGAGGACACCAGGAATGATTGAAAAGAACCTGGCCCCAGGAAGACTGCAAGGACGCTGGAAAACATCGAGCGGGTGAGGCAAGCGATGACTTAGAATCGGACTCAGACTTGCCAATGTCAACATAATGCCACACTTGAATTGAAAGAATCCGAATATGCAATAATATATACAGGTTACTCAACTTAAAAAATGCTACTTTGATAGGATCCAACTTGACATACATAGTTATTTCCTCGAAAAGAGATATCGTTTGGTTACAAGAATCCGAGGCGTTGAGCTTGACTTACTCTGTATACCTATCTAGCATGGTTTCCTAATAAATAGATATTTACCGACATTCAACAAACTTTTGATTAGATGATCATTAAAAAAGGCCGCAATAGGATTTATATGATTCTTGTGTATAATTATTCTATGCAACATAATTCAATTGAAGTCGTTTATCATTTTGCCAAATTCGAAACATGTCATCTGCAACTTTTTCTATGGCCAACTTCTTGAAAATTTGTTGGAAGTCAGTTAATGCTTCTTGGGAAATCGTACCAGCTAGGTATAAAGGAACCTAGTGTACTCCATATTATTATTTTTCTACCCAATAGCATGATAAAATACAGGAGGTTCAATTTGAGAAATTAATTATTTTAAGTTCTTGTACTTTTGGTCTCCACCCTCACATTTTATCTACCGTCATAGTCACAATGTCTTAACAGACATGTTGTGAACTCGTAAAATGCATTAAGTTGGAGCTAGAGTATTGCCGACACGAATATTATCAATAGTTTTGAGAACTGTAGCTCGCCATCGTTCGCGATTAACTGTCAGTTTAGTGGCACTCTTGATACTCATATCCACCAACTGTTTCGTTGTATCCACCCAGCATGTATTATCGCTTCTGTGTATATGTCCGAAGAATGTAAGCATTCTCGTCGACACAATGAAGGACAGTCTCTTTGGATTACCGAGCTCATCCAGCATGGAAACGCTAGTTCGATGGGCGGTATAAGGAACTCTCAGCATTCTCCTCCACGTTCACATTTCAAAAGCATCTATGCGAGCTCTATCTGCCTTTATAACAGTCCAAGTTTCCGAGGCATACAAAAATATGGAGAACACAAGAGACTGAAACAGCGACACTTTTGTAGCTTTAGTGATGTTATTATTATATGTTAGGTCACGCTATATTCTAGTAAGCTTTGTCATGGCCATACGTGCCTGTTGAATACGCCGTCGAATCTCATTTTCACAGCTACCCGAATTGTCGATAAAAGAACCGAGGTACACAAAACTTTGAACTACTTCACAACGGCCTATTGACTTTATTAAATTTCTCAATGATTATCATACTCTCTATCTACGATCACAACCTTGGTCTTATTGTAGTTAATACCAAGACCATATGCTGCACTATGTTGTTCTAAGATGTTTAATAGAGCTACTAGTTCTTCCTGAGAAGCAGCAATAAGGGTTGTATCGTAAGCACATCTTAAGTTGGATATTTTGCCTCCGCCAATAGTTATACCGCCATTCCAGTTGTCTAATACATGTCTCATCACAAATTTATCTAAAAATTTATCCAAATTATCCAATTTTTATCCATATTTATCTATATTAAGCTAGTTATCAATCTAACTAATCAGGAAATATTTTACCGCTTTTTTTTAGCTGAACCAAATGATACGAGTTCCTTCATTTTCGGATGGAATCCGAACGAACATCCAGTATCTATTTATGCTGTCGTGACCTACTGTCCGGGTCCTTCATCATCTGCGACCACCCAAAAGGATGACACTAATACAGTCTACGACAAAAAGGAGGGCGGACTATATTTCCATGTAAGCTACTGGCTCTTCTATCCTTACAACGAGGGAAAAGACGTATGCTTTCTTGGTAAGTTTGTATACATTCTGCTCTACCTTCTTTATTCTCTTTATGAAAATGAGAGTAACTGTGTCTCAATATGATAAAAAAATTTTAGTGGTCCAGCCAACTACTATTTCTTGGTAGACTATAGCGTAAAATTTGGAGCGACATTTACTTTGCGTATTTCCATACGAATAAAAACACTTAAGTGCTGATCAAGCAATACCACAGTATATCCAATTATACAGTAGCGCAACTCTCCAGAATTTTGGTGGCTCGCGCATAGCATCCCGCGCATCGTTCGGAGAATGTTTAGCACGGCGATCGCCTGAGTCGTGTTCAGTCTATGAGAGTGAAGGTAGTGCCTTTGATAGAACCGGATTAAGGAATTTGATGATACGCTGATATGGATATAGGGACGCGTGAACTCAAATGTTGCGCCGCTGTAGGCTGTATTAACAATTCCAAAAACTGACTATATTTTTTTAAGCTTCCTCAAGACGCTGCCAGGTATGCGATTCCTCGAATGTTTAATATGCTCCTTTATTACCTAATAATATTAAAGTGTGATAGCATAGCTCCATTTGTCTCTAACAAAGTCTGTCGGGTATTAGGGTGGCTGTGTGTTTTTTTCAGTTTTTAGAAGAGTTAGACGTTACGGAAAGTCGTTCTTAAATTATGATAAAGTCAGAATAATAATTTCTCACTGTTTCCTCACAGCACCACAACGTTCAAAAGATCTTTCACGATGTATAACAAAATGAATGCGATTATGCATTCCAACATTATGAAATTTTAAGTAGGAAGTGAAGTCCATTTTAATGGATGCTCAAATAGAGAGTTCGCAACAAAAAGAGTCCACATGCTAGTTTCAAAAATATGTCACTTTCCTTTGTAAACATAGATTCTTTTCTGCAATATGCCTATTCATATATTACATATATGATACAAATACAGAAGGAAGGGTAGTCTTGGTAAACTAGATAAAAAACAGTTTTGCAATTTTTTTATCAATAACGACCAGTTTAGTATATTTTATCGTTGTTATAAACATACTGATCATTATTTTTTATGTACACCTAACAAGTTTTCATCGGTTTTGCTGTTTGCCATGTTCTTGTACCTTAAACGTTTTTCTATGATGAGAATATCACATTACCACACTGCTCTCAAAATTTACTCTATCTACGATTTACCTCCACTAAACTTATTGCAACACAATAATTACGCTTCCTCACTCGATTATTGCTAAGCCGACCGTGTGTCCAAAACGTAAACGGCAATACTCACGACTCGTGTTGAGGAGCCGACGTGGGGTTATGAGAGGCCAGTTTTTCGGAGACAAATTGTCTGCATGATTTCTAGGGAGTTGCCCTACTGTATCATTGTATATACTGTGGTAATACTATCTTCAAAAAAACATTACTGAAACTAAGAAGAGGCTTGGTAAAGACTATAGGGACCATACCGTCACTTTCAACGACACTATAGTATAGGTGAATTTGAATGTTCGGGAGCCCAAAAGGAGTCAATACGCCAGAAATCACTGACAAAATCCATGGAATGATATTGGGCGATCGTAGATTCAAAGTCTGTAAGTTGGGTCGAACAGTGAGCATCACCCTGATCAGGTGCATCACATTAGACACGAATAATTAAATACGAGACAGTTGTCTGCGCAAAGGTTGCTGCGATTGCTTATATGATGGACCATAATCACAACCACTTAAAATGAGTGACTGAGAATACTCATCTGCAATATAAACGAGTTCTTTTGGGTCGCTTCGCTACCTTACATACAAAAAAAGTAGGCTCAATTTTGACGATTTGCTATTATAAGCAAATTAGGTTAGAAATGAGCTTACGATGTAGCTAAACCACAATTTATTGTAGTTCACTTGAAATTACTCTAGTTTATAAGGATAGAAGTAACTCAAATATTATACTACTCTATTGAAGCCCTAGATAGGTTTAAATCAACCACATGACACTTCAGTAGACTAGATCTGACTCTACAATGTAATCATTTAAAGTACTAATTTGAGAATTTGTTTAAATAGAGGATTTTAGCATAGTATTGAATTTAACATAAATTCTCAGTACTAACTAGCATTCTGCATTTAGCATTAATTTAATATCCCTGTCATAACTTTGAGCATACAACGGTTTTATCTGATACATGAGATAAAAACAACCTTAACATCAACTTTATAGTAAAATTTCAATCTAGTCTATGTACAATTGTACAATCTCAGTATGTGTGCCATGCCATGACAGGTGACGGGCTGTATTATTACGATGTGCCGACCATGGCTCAAAATCAAGTATGAGTCTTTGATGATGAGGATACATCCGTAACTGTCAGGAAATGGCAGCTGTATTTTTCAAATCGAGTGGAATTATACAATGTTCTGGATGCAGCTCTATGAAGGATCTGCGGCCAAGTCAAGAATAGACACCTGGTTTCTCCAAAACGATAATGCTCCAGCTCACCGCATCAAAGCCTCCTCCCATTTGATTTGACCATGACATGACTGAAACTTCTCGTGTACCTTTCCTACAGTCCAGACTTTGCTCTGTTTCTGGTTGTGAAAATGAAGCTAACGAAAGGCGGTTTTCTAGTGATGATGAACTTCTGCGTTCTTGGGACCACGAGAGTGCCTCAATCCCCAGTGGTGATACTTGACAGAACTGCTTTTCGGAGGTTGTAGTGGTGTATTGAATGTAGAGAAACTTACTTTTTAAAAATTAAATAAATATAGCGTATTGTAAAAGTTACCTAACACCCTTTGTAATGATATCATTTTAATGTATTCAAAACAAATTATTATAATGTATTCAAAACACGCAAAATCAAGCAGATGAAATTATTTGATACAGGTTTAATATTATGTATAACCTCAAGGATTGGTTCTAGGGCCGTTGCTTTTTTCTCTATACAAATCTTTGTATGTGGACGACTTGGCAATTTTTTACTCTGCTCCCTCTATGGATGATGTAGAACATCGACTCCAAGAAGCCATCAGCCATATCATAGAAAATGTTCTTGATGTTGGATTCCAGTTTTCCAAAGAAAAAACTAAATGTATCCATTCTGGTAGACTAAGATCACCTCATGCACAACCTAGGTTGTTTGTCCAACGAACACATATACAGTGTCAAAATACAGTAAAATTTTTGGGCCTAATTTGGATAAAACCCTCAGATAGAACCACCATATTGAGGATCTTGTTATTAGGTGTAGGAAGAGGTTAAATGGTTAAATATTATACGCGCAATGGCCAACATAAGTTGGGGAAGTGACAGAGAAATTTTGCTAAATCTTTACAAAGCTTTGGTGCTCTCAAAAATCGAGTATGGTTCAGCTGTGTACTCGTCCGCCCACAAGAATGGGCTAAAGGCTCTTGATGTTATCCATTCAAGCGGTCTAGGATTAGCACTAGGTGCTTTTAGAACTAGCACTAGAATTTCTCTTTGCAGTGAGGCTGGTATTCCGCATCTAGAGATAAGGCGACAAGAGCTTATCTCCAGCTACTGCCGAAAAATCTGGACGCAACCTAGCCATCCCAACCACGCTCTATTATTCACGAATCAGAACCACAGGACATACACTAATAGAATCACAATAACCAGACCGCTAGGTGTAAGACTTAGTGAGCTCCAAAACGTCATTGGAGAAATAAATACAGGTGTCTATAGTTTAGATGTTGATAAGCTCTGTCCTTGGAAAAAAGTACCACCCGATAAACACCTTGAGTGCCTTGCGTACGTTAAAAATAATATTAAGCCAGTTCTTCTCACTGCTGTATTTAGGTCCATACTTCAAAATTATCCAAATTCTATCCAGATATATACCGATGGCTCGAAATTCATGGTCTTTGCCTAGAAAATTATCGACATATACAGCTGAACTCTTTGCTATAATGAAGACACTCGAGTATGCCATGCACACCAATATTCGTATATGTCTCCTCTGTACAGACTCTCTTAGCTCCATCTATGCCATTAATAATGTCTTCGCTAAAGATCCTATTGTAAGGTTAATACAAATAGCTCTTCATAACTTAAAAAACTTGGAGAAGAGAATTATACCGGTTTGGACCCCAAGTCATATTGGCATAGAGGGAAATAAGAGAGCAGATGCGGCTGCTAAATTGGCGTCAAGTTTGGAACCAGACGAAAATATACCGACAAGTTGGGAAGATGCAAAAGGATATTTAAGAATGAAAATCATTGAACGATGGCAGTCTTACTATGAAGCATTTGATCCCAAATTAAGAATAGTAAAACCGTCAATGCAGCCATGGTCGTTTCCAACCCCACCTCGAAGATGAGAACAAGTGGTTATTACTCGATTGAGAATAGGGCACACCTTCATAACGTCATCGTTCCTCCTAAGAGGCGAAGATCGAAGCTTGTGGCATACATTTAACGGTCAAACATATTTTACTAGAGTCCACAGTATGAAGCCACAAGATCACAGTTGAGCCTGCCAAGCAATATATCTGATTGCCTCAGTACTCTGAATATTAAAAAAACTATAGCTTATTTAAGAAGTACTGGTTTATTAAAAAAAATGTTAACATTAGTATTATCATTAGCTTGCCCATTTTTCTTTTTTTTAGTAATTACACTCACTGTTTACGCGGCTATGACCAAGTAGTTAACGCCGCTATTAAAAAAACAACTGATTGACATCCAGATCACTGTTTCCGTAAGGGCTTATAAGTGCATCCAGGCTTAAGAAATATGTATTTGACTATCTTCTACGCCTACAACCTTAGAATAATTTGTACAATGTTAAGCAATAGTTATTAGGTGATCTACCGTCTCGTCTTTAGTCTGTAAGTTAGGTGAAGTGATAAATGTCACACTCCTTGTTTACTTTTTAATGTTTGGCAAGGGTGAGTGGAAGAGCACCTCGTTGTGAACTCTTCCTTACGGTTTTGCCAGTATAAGAGTTATCGATAACTACATCAAAAAAGGTCAAGCGAGAGTTAAAGCAGTGCGTTTCTACGAGTCAACTGAAGAAGACTTAGGGCAGGTTTCACCGGTCCCTGATAAGTGTCAGATAGCCTAGCTGTCAGATAGGCCTATATGATTTATATGGCGTTATGTGACAGACAGACTATCTGACACTTATCAGGGACCGGTGAAACTAGCCCTAAAGCTAAGGTCTGATAGCGAACAACGTCAGCGCTACCTTGAAAATAATAAGACGCTAACCGAGGGATATTATTTACAGCTGTTGTACACATACGACTCTATTTCGCCTTTAGCGAAAAAAAAATATTGTCTCATCACGATAATGCACGTTAGCATACTTCTGTGCTAAATAGTAAGATCGTTGAGTCAAATAAAGAGGCTATCGTTGAAACAAATGCTTATTCTGAGGATATTGAAAAATCTTATTATTTAGAATGAATAAGAAAATGAGAAGCAAGTTGGACTAAAGTATCTAGCCAAAAGAAGATTGTGTACAGAGAATAAAATGATTTTTAGACAAAAAAATGCCTTCCTTTAAGGGTTTCGGAAAGTCAAAACACCTTATTTGACTATCTTCGTATCTCCGCTACTAATTAGTTCTCGATAAAAATATCAATTCATTTCGAGCAGTTGTCACCAAAAAGATTGTTCTTCCAATCCTTATTTGTCGTAAGAAACTCTAAATCCACAATTTACTTTGCAGGTAAGGTGCCAACTCCACAAATATTTAACACCTGCTTTGGTAAAAGGAAATCGATTGGGAATCACTTAGGTGATTGGGAACATATGAGCTTATCATTTGCAGGCAAGTCAGTTCCGGATAAGCTATTCCTAGCTGTACATAATGCTGGTGCATATTACACTTATGACGAGAAAAACAGGTTAGTGGTTTAATGAAGACCTGGTGGGTGGATACGCTTTTGAAGTTGAGCTCATGTAGCTGTTTTTTTTTTATTTTGAGATCTATGCCGGGTTGTTCACGTTATTCGACACGGAGCATTATGGCTAAAGTATTTGATGAAAAAGAAAATAATTTCTGATGGATAGGGACCCACTAAGGCTACATTATAAAAACGTTTTCATGCTATACAGGGTGTCCACAAAACACGAAACGTATGAAAGTTATATTTTTTTAAATGGAACGTCTTGCATACTATTGCATATTCAGATTCCCTGCCGAATTCTAGAGTGACTTTATGTATCACACATGGCACCTAAAGCGAACCGTTTAGGTGTAACTCTCAATTTTCGGTATAAGTAGATATCGACTAAAATTGAATATCGCAGAGATTATGCAATTTACAAGCCTGTGACTTTGCCGTATTACTAAGCATGAAATGCGTCAGCTTTAGACGGTCACACTTGAATTACGTTTGACTTGGAGAATCGGCCGCTTAAGGAAACTTCAATCATAGATAACTTGATTTTTCCACAGTTTATTCCTAAAAACTTATCTAATCTGTTTAAAGAATAATCCTAAAAACTTTAGCAAAAATTGGGATAGTACTGATGGACCTAAAGTTTTCTAAGAAGTCCATGTTTCATTTAAAAAAAAATGTGAATAACAATGTTTATTTTGAGCGCAAAAGGAAAATTGACTCCTTCGAGACACCCATTATATAGCTCAAATATGATCTCAATAACTGTTATAATCAGCCTGGCATTAATTTCAGGCAACAGGAAGACATCTTAAGGGCATTGACAGCATATAAAACTTGCTCCTTCGTAATAGAGTTTAGGCATCACATACAATTTTGTTTAACCTTAACCCTTGACACTTTGGATTCAAAAATAAATGTTCAACAACCATGGCAGTTCGAAAGATTGTAGACACAATAGTAGCATGCTTTGAGAGAGGTCAGCATGTGTCAGTTACACTGTGTGATCTTTAAAAGGAATTCGATTGAGTGTCTCACGGGTTATTATGGATCACAAAGCTGAAAAAGTATAATTTCAGACAGCATGCTGAACGGAGCCTCATCTGGCTGGGAAAACGTGAGCCGTGGTGTATCTCAAGGCTAAATATTGGGCCTATGTCTTTTCTTAATGACTTTTGTTATTATTATTATTATTTATTCGTACAAGTACCAACAAAGACCATCCTTGTTTCACTACATGCTCACTAATTCACGCATGCCGACGACACAAAACTCATATCTGGGAACATTTATCCACGCTCGATAGGATAGCTTTCGATAGTTTAGTCAAAGCAAATAAATGGTTCGCTGCCAATAATTTGGAATTAAATCAAGCAGAAATAGAAAATCTGGTATTATCGACTAATAGCACCGTATCTTTTGGCAAGAATGGTAGAATACTTGGAATTATTTTAGACGACTGTTTAAACTGGTGATATTACATCGATTTTCTTGCTACTAAATTAAGCAAATCTCTTCTATTATCATGTAAAGCCTCAAGTTAACATACACGTACAGAAAAAATTCTATTTTGGTTTATTTCATTCACATCTAAGCTATGGTACATCACTGTGGGGTAACTCCAGTAAGATTGATAGAATATTTGTTCTTCAGAAGAAAGCTATTCGAATCATAACTGGCTAATACTAAGGGTATTATGACTCATGTAGAGAACATTTTAAAAATTTAAAAATAATGCCTCTACTCAGAATCTTCATATGTGAACACGTTATCTAAAGACTTGAGAGCCCATAAGTTTTCCTTAATGAAATCGAAAAGAAATTATCCACGGGTGATCTAAATACAAGCAGATTTAAAAAACTGTGAGAAGGCTTTTAAATGATAATATTGATAATTGTTTCTACTCTATAGATGAGTATTTTAATTTTAATTTCGAAACCTTGAAAGATTTCTTCTATTCGATACTGCTGTTTTATCTATTTTTTTATGTAAACTTACTTATATTGCGACATGTCTATATTGCACCTGTACATACACGGTGAGTCAAGCTCAACGCCTCGGACTCTAATGACCAAACGATACCACTTTTCGAAAAATCGACTTTACAAATGTATGTAGGTCGAGTTGGGCTACATTTCAAAAATAATGACTTTTATACAGGGTATCTAATAAAAGCGTGACATATCAAAGTTATGTTTTTTTAAATGGAACACCCTGTATATTATTGCATATTTAGATTCCTGGGTTCATTCTAGTGTGACTTTATGTGTCACACATGGGACTTTAAGCGAACCGTGTAGGTGCAAATCACAATTTTGGGTATAGGTAGATGTCAGAAAAAAATTGAATATCGCAGCTATTATAAATCGTAGAAGGCTGTGACTTTGCCGTGGTACTAAGCATGAAACGTGTCAGCTTACGTTAGACGGTCGATTTCGAATTACATTTGTACTTGGAGAAATCGGTAGATCAATTAAGGAAACTACAATGAAAGGTAACTTGATTTTTTCAAATGGGAATGCATAATTTTTTTTATACGATCAAATGTGCAATTTGATAGCCTTTCTAATTATGTCAGGTTGTGAATATCAATCTATGGTAGTTTTTATTAAATTTCGAGATTTCAATCAAATCAGTGTTTTTCAATTTCCCTACCTATAAACAAACAGGCCATGAAATATAAACAAATTCGTATTCAGATGAAAGAAAACAACTAACTTAGCAAAAAGATCCAGCAGAACTAGAGTAAAAGAACAAGATTATAAAAATTCCTTACAACAAATCAACTCTAACCAGAAACAGTGGCAGTAATATGTCTAAGGTTAAAGAGAAGCCGGAGTACGACAGAAATGGATAACTTTTACAGCCTACTAGCGACTGCAAAGCACTAGAGATTAAAAATTTCCAAAATCACTAAACACTTTGAAATGAAAGCAAAACTTTCAGCGATCGTTGCCGTCAGTCGAATATCTTAGAACGCAATTTCACATTTAATGGTATAAAACAGTAGTCATTTCCGTCAAAGTCAAAGGTAATGATACCTCTCACTGTCATCCTTCAAATTTTTCAGCATCTATTAGCAAGATCGCAAAAAAAGGAATACTGACAAATCATATTATAATTTTCTGCCAGGTAAATTATGTTTAATAATTTGAGCAGATTTGTAATTTATTCTTCATTTTCGGCGATCGTGCTTATGAGTATTGAAGAATTTGCAGAACTCCAGTCATAGGTATCGGTTACTATTTTTTTTAAATCATGAAGTGTGAAATTTTATTTTGAAGCTATTAAACTGCCAGCAACATTTCGTGGTAGATTTTCTTTCATTTCAAAATTCACAATGATTTTGTGAATCGTCAATCTTTAGAACATTGTAGTAGCCGGTATGCTGTGAAAAATACCCATTTCTGTCGTACTCCAGCTGCTTTTTGACCTTAGATGTCTTTTATTTCTGGTTAGAATTGATTTGTTGTAAGTCATTTTTATAACTTTGCCCCTTTTCTCTAGTTTGTCCGTAACTATCTGCTAAGTTAGTGGTTTTGTTCCATCTGAACAGTTTTTTGTTTATATTTCATGGCCTGCTAAGTTGCTTATAGGTAGGAAAATTGAAAAACACCGGTTTTACTGAAAATTTAAAATTAAATCAAAACTGCCAGAGACTGATATTTACAACCGCATATCGTTACAAAGCTTATCAAATTGCACATTTGATCGTATAAAAAATATTATGCATTCCCATTTGAAAAAATCGAGTTACCTTTGATTGAAGTTTCCTTAATTGATCTACCGATTTCTCCAAGTACAAATGTAATTCGAACTTGACCGTCTAAAGCAAGCTGACACATTTCATGCTTAGTAACGCGGCAAAGTGACAGCCCTCTAAGATTTATAATAGCTGCGATATTCAATATTTTTCTGTCATCTACCTGTACCCAAAATTGTGATTTGCACCTAAACGGTTCGCTTAAAGTCCCATGTGTGATACATAAAGTCACACTGAAATGCACCAGGGAATCTAAATATGCAATAATATGCAGGATATTCCATTTAAAAAAACATAACTTTGATATGTCACACTTTTATTAGACACCCTGTATAAAAGTCATTATTTTTAAAATGTAGTGCAACTCGACCTACATACACTCGCAAAGTCGATTTTTCGAAAAGTGATATCGTTTGGTCACAAGATTCCGAGACGTTGAGCTTGACTCACCCTGTATACCAGATGCAGAATCAAGCTGTGACTAATTTCTCCTTATTTATTTTCAAGTCTAAAATGTATCGGGAAAAAATAGATAGATATTAAAGAAATTAAACTGCGGTAAACGCAAGCTAAGTATCCAAGTAGTTTTTATGTGGGAACCTACAAGTACGGTTCTATAAATGTTCACCAAACTTGGACAACTACACTGACAAGGAAATATATATGAATAAAAGAATCAATCTCATGCGTCAGGCTTTTGTTGCTTGATATCAGCAATAGCATCTCCTAGTATGACAATATTACTAGGTTGATATCTCAAAAGCTGGGGTTAATGTTGCTTTCTGAGGAAGCTGTATCCACTACTGAGCTACAAATACAAAGATTACACTATCGGTGAATATGATCCGCTCGAGTGTGGAGATGTATTCTAAAAACTCTAAAAAACTATTTCACGCCATAAAACATCTAATTGACATACTAGGCCTCCATAACCTAAAAGGGGTGATACGATACGAACTTTAGGTACGCGGTTTTTAAGTTCGCGAACTTACTCGGCTCGACGTCGGTGATACGCGTGAAGCTGAATTCACTCATTTTGATAATTTTCCTAAATGAACAAAACTTTTAACAAAAGCCAAACACAACAAGCGTTGCGCATCGATGGCCTACCGAAACAAAGTGGTGGCTCGCAGTACGAGCCGGGACATGTTACGAGCAAGATTTCAGACCAGTTGGATCGCCGGCGACTTGCGCGACGGTTTTAAAGTACGCGTACTTACGATGACACACAGGCGAAAAAAGTCGTCGAGCCATAAGTACGCGGACTTGCTCGTACGTGTATCAGCCCTTTAAAACATGGAAAAAGTGGATGATTTGCCAACATTCTACAGACAAAATCTGTCATAACAGTCAACATCTGATAAGCTCAACTTATTCTCACTAGGTCTAGCTACAAAAATTTCTAGCGAGCCTCTACCAAAGGGCATTCCTTTGATAACTTGGATGATTTTGAATGATGTACCTATCTAAGAGTCTATTTCTCAACAGATTTTAACTTTTATTTTTTTATCGAAAGTCAACATCTGTTTTCTTGCAAGGTTTTTGCAGTGGCATAGAAAATTTGCCCTTATGAGAAGTTATTTATAAAAAATGTGGACGTTGAACGAGGTAGACCTCATACTAGGAACTTCCCCCCGACTCAAGTGGTTGTTGTTCACTCCTGTCCCTGTTTTACCATAACCTTGTATGAATATTAACTAGTAGAATTCAGTACAATTTTTGAACTGTTACTATGAATGATACACAACATTGTTATTTACTACAGCCGCATATCAGACAATTCAGTGCATAAATACACCAGTTCATGACATTTGAGTATTTCAATTTATTTAATTTTTTAGCCTTCATGTAAGAAACAATTAACACGTGATATATCGTTTTAGCATAAAGACACATTCTCTTTCAACTGGTGACATCAAATTTATATGTTGTAATACATTTTTTTCGTATACCCCCCCACCCTTTTCCACCCCCCATTGTTCGATCGGCACTAAAACCTTTTCAACTCGGAAGGGCCTTTATTAATCCAAGTTGGCCAACCTTGGAAGCAATCGATGGAGGTGTTTTTGAGTAATCGTCGGAGAACGAAATCGCGGACGTACAACAGACACACAGACAGACATCAAAAAACCGAAGTTTTTCAATTTTCCTCAAGCTTGGTCACTATGAAAAGACTATCATTAGAAACAAAAATCCAGTTTTTGGTCCCGCTGCGGTGATTAAAAGGGGTAGGGGTGGGGATAATTAAAAAAATATTATCATAACGTGAAATTGTGAATGCTACCACAATAAAGAGCATGTTTTCTTATGTCAAAAACGCATGAAGCAAGATTTTCAAACTGACGAAATAAAAATTCATAAAGAGTAGCAAATTTTTGAACTTTAAGATGGCAGTAGCTGTCACAAAAATGATCCAATAATTCCAGACGTTACTGTCATAAAAAGGCTTTTGTTCTGTATATTTTGGTCCACCTTTGGCAGTATTTTCTTTTTAGAACATGAGTCAGGAAGTGATTTTACCTTGGAAAAAATACCTTGCACGTTGATGTCGGTAAAATTTGCGAAATCGGGCCAATTCTAATAACCCACCCCTCCTTTGTTGGGAAATTTAAAAATCGGAAGTTCTGCGTACTAGAAGGACTTTCTCATAGGCAAAGAAGTGCCAATATTCCAGACTATCTCCCTGCTTCAGCTTGTCAATCCCGCCATCATTGAGCGCTATTCGCTACGCAATATATTGGCGCAGCATAATTCAGCCAAGATACGCTTTATTGCTCCCCCTTTAGATTTTCTATCACCTTACCGTATGCATTTTTATTTCACACAAGCGGAACACCTCTATGTCGTGTTATAGAGTTCGCGAACCGCATTATCTATTAATTAACATGGATACCAAAATCATGCTACCAATAATGTACATTATATCCAATACTGTGCATTTCTTGGAACACTCGCCCTTTACGAAGAACGAACTTTCTTTCTTTGAATAACATAGATTTTTGTGGATATACATAAACCTACTGAGTGACCGGAAAAACAACTAAAATACGAGATTACGCTTTTAACACAAACGGTATCATTGTTAGCTCTGGAGAAATCAAATACCATTGTTCCAACAGAAATCAGCGAAAGTAAATACTATCTTAATCATAGCAAACATGTTTTGCTTGGATATACTCCATGTTTATACCATTGTTTTTAATAAGGTGAACTTAAGAGTTACATAACGTAAAACATTACTAAATCTACACTCATAGCTTTAGTAGAGCTAGCACATACTTATATATCTTCGGAAGAGCTGTCAAAATTAAGTATCGGCATTTAAAGATCGCCTAAAGTTGTGGATTTTTTGTTTAAAAGAATTCATACTGTGGGTATTTACCACTCTCTTGACATAGTCTATAACCACTGGCGGATATGATCATTCTGAAATCTAATATTAAAAAAGTAGTTATTCTCTCCATCAAGAATATTTATTCTGAAATACCAGTTTATTATACGTATTGGATGATTCTTTATCATATACTATTTCATAGCATGGATATTCCATCGTTGCTTCCAAAAAACACGGAAATTATTTCAGACCTGTGAGTTCAAGACGTAAATAACGGTGGGTCTGTTGAAGTGGTGAATTGTGATTTTGAGGTTATATTCACTAACGGTCGTAGAGAAAATTACAGTCTAGTAGTCTGAAAGTGGAAATTCGTACTGCTAACGGTTAGAGTATAACCTTCCACTTTAAAAAATAATTTTGAATACCTTTACGTAATAAATTATTTATACAGTTTTAATTTTAAGTTTTCTTATTGAAATTTATTTTATTTATGTTTCGCAGATACTTTCGATACCAAAGGAAGCAAGAAAGCAAACGAATTCTTCCTCTACCGAAAGCCCCAAAAATTCTCAGAACACAAGGCGAGCACCCTATAATATTTTCAGCTGCTGGATCTCACGGATTGTGGGCATCATCTGGGGAGTTTGAATACGTCAGGGTACCTAAACTGACAGATTCGAATGGGTATGTGCAGTCATAATAGAAATATTGTGATCTGAAACGTCTTTCTTTTTTGTCTGTTAATGGCACTGATCATTTATTAACTGGCTAGGGGTGTCGTTCTAATTACTTACTATTTCATGACTATACAGGGTGGGCCAATAGTGCGTGGACGGAGGATTGCGGGCTTACTAAAAAATATTTCAAAAATCTGTCACTTGATCGTGGTAGGGACCCTTAAGGGCTATAACGCTATAACGCAAAAATATTTTCACTTGCATTTTGACGTTTATACAGGGTGATTCATATCAAACTTGCATTTTTTTTAATGGAACGCCCTATATATTATTGCATATTTGGATTCCTTGGTCAATTCTAATGTGACTTTATGTATCACACATTGAACTTTAAACGAACCGTTTAGGCGCAAATCACCATTTTTGGTATAAGTAGGTACCAGAAAAAAATTGAATATCGCAGCGATTATAAAACTTAGAAGGCCTTGACTTTGCGGTACGACTGAGCATGGAATGCGCCACCTTAGGTCAGACGGCTAAATTTGAATTCTTTTTTAACTTGGAGAAATCAGAAGATAAATTAGGGAAACTTCAATCACAGATAACTTGATTTTTTCAAATGGGAATGCCTATTTTTGTTTAAAGAATCAAATGTAAAATTTGATTACCTTTCTAACGATATAGCATTCTCGATATCAAACCTGTTTGGTTTCCATTTTATTTCAAATTTTCAGTCAAATCGGTGTTTTTCAACTTTCCTGCGTGCAAGCAACCTAGCAGGTCATGAAAAAAAAAAACAAAAGCTCGTCAGTATTGAAGAAACTAACTAACCTAGTAGAAAGATGCAAACTAACTAGAGCAACGAGGTAAGATTATGAAAATTCCTTACAACATATTAGCTCTAACCAGAAACAACAGCGGTAACAAGAACGCTCATTTCTCACAGCCTAGTAGCTATTAGCCAATTTCCAAGGTCAGTAAAAAAATATTTAATCAAAGGAAAACTACTGGTGATTGTTGCTGGCAGTAGAATACCTATGTCTTCTGAATAAATTTTCACACTTCATGCTGTAGAAAAGTAGCCACTTCCGCAAGTCAAAAGTAATGATACCTCTGACTGGAACCCTTCAAATTCTTCAGAAGGTACTTCTACTTATTAGCAAAGTCGCGGAAAATGAATCTTGAATTGCAGTCTGTTTGAATTGTAAAACAAAATTTAGTTTGAAGCAAACTACATTAAATAATCACAATTACAACATAGCGTAATTAAAAAATTCTAGCAATTATTTCAATAGATTTTCAGAATACTCCAGTTGGAGATATCTTCACTTTTGACTTAACGAAATGGAAATGACTAATTTTTCTATCCCATCAAATGTGAAGTTTCATTCTAAACATGTTAGACTGTAAGCAAAAATGGCTGGTAGTGTTCCTTTTGTTTCAAAATTTTTAATAGTTTTGGAAAGTTGTCAAGCTCTAGTAGACCTAAATAGCTAGTAGGCTGTGAAAAACAAACACTTCTGTCATACTCCAGCTACTCATTGACATTAGATAATTTGCCGCTGTTGTATCCGGTTAGAGCTAATATGTTCTAAGGAATTTTCATAATCTTGCCTCATTGCTCTAGTTAGTTTGCATCTTTCTACTAAGTTAGTTTGTTTCTTCCATACTAACGAGCTTTTGTTTATTTTTCATGGCCTGCTAGGTTGCTTGCACGCAGGAAAATTGCAAAACGCCGATTTGACTGAAAAATTGAAATAAAATGAAAACAAAAAAAGATTGATATCAATAATGTTATATCGTTAGAAAGGTAATCAAATTTTACATTTGATTCTTTAAACCAAAATAGGCATTCCCATTTGAAAAAATCAAGTTATCTGTGATTGAAGTTTCCTTAATTAACCTACTGATTTCTCCAAGTACAAAAAGAATTCAAATTTAGTCGTTTGTCCTCAGCTGACACATTTCATGCTTAGTCGTATCGCAAAGTCACAGCCTTCTAAATTTTATAATCGCTGCGATATTCAATTTTTTTCTGATACCTACTTATACCAAAAATGGTGATTTGCGCCTAAACGGTTCGTTTAAAGTTCCATATGTGATACATGCAGTCACACTAGAACTGAACAAGGAATCCAAATATGCAATAATATATAGGGGGTTCCATTAAAAAAAATGTAGGTTTGATATGAATCACCCTGTATAAACGTCAAAATTTATATGAAAATATTTTTACGTTATAGTCCTCAAGGGTCCCTACCATGGTCAAGTAACAGATTTTTGAAATATCTTTTAATAAGCCCACAATCCTCCGCCCACGCACTATTGGCCCACCCTGTATACGTATATATGCCTAAACTATTACGGTAAATTGATGACATGTTCATAATAGATTTATTCTAATTTTGTTATGTTAGTGTGTTATCCTTGATTTAAATTAAACGTCGCATTTTGTATTTTTTTCCCTTTATATTCTTTATTATTTTTCAATATTTTTTATTTTTCTATTTGTTCAACGTATTCCATTCTAACATACGTTTAATCAGACGATTACATAAGAGGCCTAGATGCTTCAAATAATTTATCGAGGAAACAAAATTCTGCATAATTGTGATCTTTACAGATTTCATGTGCGACCAATAGATTCCATCCTACAGTACGCTAAAATTAGGGGTTGATTTGTGATTTTTACTAAAATCAAAATTTCAACGTGGACTAAGACGAAGAACTTTATCAAAAAGTCGTGTAATATTTTTGTTTCCCTAAAAAAATAGAATACCACGTAGTAGTATGATCGCTCTGCAGAATATTTTTCACGTTTTTCTTAGATCCGATGCCTCTAAATACACTCGTTTGATAAATAATAAACGGTATTCCAGCATATCGCTCAACTGCATCTCTGAGAATGATATCATTAATGGGCTACATTGACGCATTAGCGAAGCCCCTTTGTATTATTTCTAATCTCATCTTGAAAACAAATAATTATCCAGCCATTTGGAAGATGACTAAAATTTGCACAATACACAAGAGTGGTGACATATCTGATGTGACGAACTATCGACAGATAGCAATTCTGAGCAATTTTGGAAAGCTTTTTGAGATCACTCTCTATGATACAATCTTTCATTTAGTAAAAGTATTTATTTCTCCCAATCAGCATGGATGAATAAGTGGGAGATCAACAGTCACTAACTTAGCCTGCATAACCCAACATACCTATATGAAATGCACTAAATACACTAAATGCACTAAATACCAAGTCTCAAGTAGATGTCATATATATATATATATAAACTCAGACCAGTGGAGTTATCGGATTCCTTGTTGTTGCTTTTTGCGTCATATTTTACTGAAAGAAAGTTGTTTGTTGGATATGGGGGCTATATTTCGGAATACTTTGTAGAGTAAAGGGAAAGATTAACATACCTAAGGTCTAAGAGAAGCTGAAATACGACATATATTATGTATAATTTTCACGCCTTATTAAAGATTAAAAATTTCCAAAACCATTGGAAGGAAAGGGAAAACTACCAGCGATTGTTGCTCGCAGTCTAACATCTTCAGCTCGCAATTTCACATTAAATGGTATAGTAATTTCCATCAAAGTTAAAATTAGCGATACGTTTGACTGGAGCCCTTTTAACTTTCTCAGTATCTATCAGCAAGATTGACAAATCAGATTACAATTTTCTGCTAGCTGAATGTTTTATAATTATTTGAACAGATTTTAATGCATTCTTCATCAGGTCTAGTCAAGTCCAGTTGATAACTAGCTCTTTCGCCAGGGAGAAGCGGAGAACAGATGGAATTGAAATAATTATATTTATAACCTCAACGATCCCTACTTAGTCAGGAAAAACGAATTAATTCTAATAGAGGGCCACGTTAAGCTTCGTAACCACGGACGTAATGATCTACCTTCTACCCACCAGGTGATTCAGGTTTCTTGAACTTGGATGTTAAGGTTCACTGTTCCTAATTGCACTTCTCTTTTAAGTAACTAAAATGGAATTTCTAATGGAATTCCTATAGAAACCAAGGCTGCATATATACAGGGTGTTCTACGATGAGAGTAAAATACTTTAGAAGAACACTGTACACCTCATTTTCAACAAAAAGAGGTTATTAAAGTAGGGTCCGATTTTCAACGGTTAATTTGAGAGCTAAATTGAATTTTAGGGATTTTCATTAAAATGCAGACCTCCAAACGTGTTAGTTATACAGGGTGTCCCACGACGATTAAGACATATCGGACATATATCGGAACTGGGCAGTAGTAGCGAATTATAACTTTGGGGGTTTAAATTACAGCCAACACAGTATCTTTTTGTATTACTCCGTCACCCAATGAGTTATTTGTTTTTGATCACGTGACGTCCGATTCAAAATTTTTAATGGGACAACCTCTATATTTGTGACTTTTTGTGTCCCGATAAAACAATTTCAACAAACTAGCACACTTGGGATCTAAAGTGATTAATTCAAGAGCTACAGGTTCTTAAAGGATGGTACCACTACCATTGATCATAACATTACCCCTACAGTTAAATTAATTTGGTAGTGTTTCACAGTGGCGTATATAGAAATCGATTTCGGGGGGGGGGGGGGGCCCAATTGGAAAAATTTTCATGCGTTATAATATTGGCGTATTATAATCCTAACTTCAGCCTCTTCCAGACGTCAAAACTGAATGCTTGGCTGGCCCCCCTTATATACGCCACTGGACTGTTTCATAATGGTAGTGGTGCAGTGTGTGCCAGTGCGCTAGTTTGTTGGAATTGTTTTATCGGGAGGAACACAAAAAGTCTCAAATACACAGGGTGTCCCATTAAACATTTTAAATCGGACCTCACTTGACCAAAAACAAATACCTCATTGGGTGACACAGAAAAGATACTATATTTGCTCTAATTTACAGACCCAAAATTATAATTCGCTACTATTGCCCAGTTCCGATTTACTGCTTGTCTTAATCGTCGTGGGATACCCTGTATATGGATTTATCTGTCCAAAGTATCCTACTTAAAAAGTTGCATCTTCGGCGTCCAAATGAAGCATGAGTCGACAGAAATCCTTCTTTCTGACAGGATCTCCTTCCCTCCAAATATGTACTGACATATAGTGGTAGGCTACAGATCAGTTGTTTTTAGAGCATTATGTTTTTAGAGCTTAAATGGAATCTTATTGTGTGTTTAGTTTACCACGTTTACAACAAGTTTGTGGTACAAATAGGTAACTAGAGAGATGGGCATACTTTTACTGTAAAGTGTACGGTTAATTATTATTTGGTGATTTTTAAAGATAAATTTATTTTTTTACAACGCTTCTTGAAGTATCTCGCGAATTGAGGTTTTGAATAACATTTTTTTTGTCGTAAATGGAAAGATCATATATAAGTTTTATAACAAAACTGTTTTTGTTTTCTTTTTTTTTCGCAATGATCCAAAAGTTATATCAAAATAAAAATGGGTTTTTGGATCCAGTACCGAAAACACGCCGATGGCTCCTGAACCCGTGTGACGTCACCATGGCGGTCAAGATGCTCCTTTGACCAACGACGTCCTACTTCGATACTAGATACTAGATTCCCAACCAATCGCGAAAATACGTACTGGTAAACTGGTAACTAGTGGATATTTGTTGCAATACAGTCGATAAATGAAGCTTGCAGCTCGAGTCGAAGTCTAAGATCGAAATAAATATGTTTTTGAATGTTTGAAGTTAAAGTCAGATTACAGATTCCAGTAAGTAAGTACCTAATCAGAAATGTTTCGTTGAAAAGATCTCCTCAATCCAAGGATGGCCCAGTGGTTAGAGAGTTCGGTAGTGGATCTCAGGGTCTTTGGATTGAAACCCAGGCCTACCAACCTTTTTTTTATTTTTTTATCAAAAAGTTTATTGATGTGCTTTTTGCACCTGTTACGCACATTTTTTCTACGATCAACATAAATATGTATGTGAATCAAATTTTGTTAGACATATTACTTGCACTGCGCAGTGCTTGTTAAATTTTTATGAAAATTCAATTGTTAAGCTTCATTGCCCAAAGTTAAATAAATAATAATACCAAGTGATAAACAGAACGTGATTACGAGTTTGAGTTACTTTTTTTACATTAAAAAAGCTTAAAAATAAATGAATTGAATGGATGAAGGGATTTTGTTTTATTAACCAACTATTACATTAAAAAAAAAATAATGGCGATTGATATTGACGGACAAACCTCATTTCCACTGATTTTTTGAATTGTCCACCGCCTCCTGTACTTAGTTTTTGCACTGCGCAGTGCACGTAATATGTCTAACAAAATTTGATTTAAACACACATCTATGTTGATCGTAGAAAAAATGTGCGTAACAAGTGCAAAAAGCACATCAATAAATTTTTTGATAAAAAAATTAAAAAAAATTGGAAGGCCTGGGTTTCGATCCAAAGACCCTGAGATGAACTACCGGACTCTTTAACTGCTGGGCCATCCTTGGATTGAGGCGATATTTTCAACGAAATATATTTGATTAGGTACTTACTTACTGGAATCTGTAATCTGACTTCAGCTTCAAACATTCAAAAACATATTTATTTCGATCTTAGACTTCGTCTCGAGCTGCAAGCTTCATTTATCGACTGTATTGCAACAAATAACCACTATTTACCAGTTTACCACTACGTATTTTCGCGATTGGTTGGGAATCTAGAATCTAGTGTCGGAGTAGGACGTCGTTGGTCAAAGGAGCATCTTGACCGCCATGCTGACGTCACACGGGTTCGGGAGCCGTCGGCGTGTTTTTGGTACCTACTCGATTCAAAAACCCATTTTTATTTTGATATAACTTTTGAATTATCGCGAAAAAAAAAATAAAAACAGTTTTGTTGTAAAACTTATATATGATCTTTCCATTTATCACAAAAGACATATTTTTTTTCTTAATTCAAAACATCAATTGTATGATATTATCAGGTTCTTTAAGCCGATGATGACTCAACAGCATATTTTCTAAGAGCTAATACAGAAAGGCAACAAGCAGAAAGTTCTGCCGGTGCGCCATCTAGCACCCGAAGGTAACGGCAACCAAAGAGAAATGCTACTAACAGCAGTAAACTCTTTGGTGGAACGACAAGGCTCGTTCGCTTTTTGCCACCAGAGGCACGGATTTTGTACGCAAGCAGCGTATTAAAGCCGATATACGAGGGTTGCTCCATACCTCCGTCAATCCACCAGTACGCAGACAGCTGTTTCACGCTTATTTGCGATCATCAGTGCGCCATAGGTCCATTGACGGGAATAGAGAGCATCAGGATTTCATGTTAACAAAACCTGTGAAGCATGTTAACAAAACATGTGAAACATGTTTTGTTAACATGAAATCCTGATGCTCTCTATTTCCGTCAATCGACCTATGGCGCACTGATGATCGCAAATAAGCGTGAAACAGGTGTCTGCGTACTGGTGGATTGACGGAGGTATAGAGCAACCCTCCTAATACAGAAAAATTCCAAAATCCAATAATACAATTTTGTTTTATAAGGTTTTCGTTTGGACGTCTGCATTTCAATGAAAATCTCTGAAAATCAAATTATCTCTGAAACAGTTGATAATCGGACCCTACTTTATATGACCTTTTTATTGGAAATGGGCCTTTACAGTTTTCTCCTAAAGTATTTCCCACTCATCATAGAATACCCTATATACATAATATTACGTATTGTACACACGTACAAGGGATAGCCGTTCGATTCGGCTTTTTAACACGCTTCTATCTTTTTTTATTAGCACCACCTGTATGTTGGACGTGATATCGAGGTAACACCCCAATGTTATTACACTAAGCTGTAAAGCGGCCAAAAACAGACAGCAGGCAGACAGAAAACCGACGGTTAGACGACAGACAGACGGAAATGAATGACGTATTTTTTCGTGTCCTAATATAATGTGTTTTCAGATACGGGATTCCTTGGAAGACCTGGAACAATATCGAGATTTATCATCTAGGACAAGGCCCGCTCCCCGTATGGATGGCCTTCAAGGGAAAATGGGGAAATCCTAAAGGCAATTGCGTTTTGTGGCAGAAATTAGGGTTGTGCGAATATACCGAGGGACCATCCGGTATTATCAGAACCAACAAAGACTTCTACTGCTACTCATAATTATTTATATGTACATATATGTATTTTGTTGCCATCATTTTAAATAAAGTGTTGCTGCTGTTATATGTTTATCTATTTTTACTAAGTTATACAGCCACTACCAAACCACTTTTGAACAGGCAATGCTGCCTTTAAACAAACAGTGTGAATTATTTTTCATAACGTACACTCCAGAGGTGAGTTACGAACAACACCTACTACATACCAACATTGATCCCTTGGGAATACATGTTCTTAACACGAAATGATAACTGCAAAGGTGGCTGGGAAACGCCAAACGCTAATTCAAACTGCGTAAGTTATCATTGTCATTACCGCCATTTGAACAATGTATTTATCTTGTTACCATGACCAATGACAGCAGCGTTGTGTGGGTATGTAAGAGGGTAGGGAACTAGACGGAGGATTAGAATACTCATTCACAACTTATCCATACTATTATGATAGTAATAAAATTTGCGAACCTGTAGTAGATTTGCTAGAAGTAGCGTGACAACATTGCTTTTGTATTAGCACGCATTCTTTTGGTGCCATCAATTGTGATAACATGCTATCGGTTAGGATTTGTAGCTACTCCAATCATTACCTGTCGATTAGCTACACTGAGCATATCGCTTATTCATTCTCATTCTCGCTCTCAAAATTTCCTAAGATTGAGATTATATTTGTAATCAACCCTAAACGAGATTATATGTAAATATACTGAAATAATGTCACATCTGAACCACGGCTCAACAAACAATCAGCTGTCTTACTCAAGGTCTAGAGATGCTTTGCGCCGATCCTTTGCGCATCGATATTTTGGGTTAGAGAGAGAGAGATAGATTTCAACAGCGGCGGCACGGCAGGGTCATTGCTATTTACATAGAACATGAGTATTGAATATTTTTATTTAATTATTTTTATTAAATAATATAGATCACAGCGCAAATCTAGTACTTTGTGGGAGGCAAACATTAAGGACAACATAAACTTTATGTCATCTTTAATGCTTACCCTCCGTTTACACCGCATAGGTTGAGTATTCTGAATTCTGTCCTGTTGTACACTTTTTTCTACTCCGCCCCTGTCAGAGCGAATGAAACTATCCCAAAATGGCATCGCTGACGTCAGATATTTGCAAAACGTCATCACAAATGAACCGACCGTGAGTAAGGGACTAAATAGAGTGCGGTAAGGTAAGAGGTAACGTAAGACGTAAGGTAATAAACCTGTGGAATCAGATGAGAGTGTTGCGTTACTTCTTACGTTACGACTATAAACACTCTCATCTGATTCCACAGGTTTATTTTCTTACGTCTTACGTTACCTCTTACCTTACCGCACTCTATTTCGTACTTAAGGGACTAAATAGAGTGCGGTAAGGTAAGAGGTAACGTAAGACGTAAGGTAATAAACCTGTGGAATCAGATGAGAGTGTTGCGTTACCTCTTACGTTACGACTATAAACACTCTCATCTGATTCCACAGGTTTATTTTCTTACGTCTTACGTTACCTCTTACCTTACCGCACTCTAATTTATACTTAAGGGTGCATTTATAGTGCTGTAACGTAAGAGGTAAGGTAAGAGGTATGAAAATAAACCTGTGGAATCAGATGAGAGTGTTTATAGTCGTAACGTTTCTTCTTACGTTACGACTATAAACACTCTCATCTGATTCCATAGGTTTATTTTCTTACGTCTTACGTTACCTCTTACCTTACCGCACTATAAATGCTACTTAAGATAGCTGATTGTTTGTTGAGCCGTGTCTAAGCTTTAGAAGACGGTCGCTAGATGATACTAGTGTCGTTATTGTTTCAACTTGAAATTTGCGCGTCTGCTTCGAGAACAGCGACACCTATGAGCGACACATTCAGTATCACTGCGTCCTCTGTGGGATGCACTTCGGCTAAATTTTTGGAATAGTGACATATCTTAAAATAGTTCTATCGGTACATTATACCATTGATTAACTTATTCACGGAAAGATGGTCAACCACGTAGCAAAAGCGGGCGCTTAGCTTTTGTTCTTGCTGGACTGCTGCCATCTATATGAGCACAAATGTACCTCTACCGATACAACTTTGATAGGATCAGAACCATCGACTTTGATAAGAACAAAGAACCCTACCTGTCAATCACGTCATACCACGTATAAACGTTACTTGCTGTTATGTACTCTAGGTGTCGCCACCGTTGGAAATTGACAGCTCTCATCAATAGTATCATTTTCTAATTTTGTAATTATTTCCATCAAGGACGATCAAAAAATATTGATTGATTTCGATTTATCATCGTTTGCATTGAATTTTTCGCGATTTCTGGAAGCAAAATGGTTTACAGATGTTATTACTGTAACTGTCCAAATTCTTCCAATGTTGCCAACAGTAACAGTAACGTAGGATGTCGCGCAAACCGCCGGCGATCCAACTGGTTTGAAATCTTGCCCGTAGCTTGTCTCGGCTCGTACTGCGAGCCGCGAGCTACCACTTAGTTTCGGCAGGCCATCGATGCGCAACGATTGTTGTGTTTGGCGTTTTTTAAAAGTTTTGTTTATTTAGGAAAATTATCAAAATGAGTGATTTCAGCTTCACGTGTGTCACCACGTCGAGCCGAGTAAGTTCGCGAACTTAAAAACCGCATATTTAAAGTTCGTACGTGTGTCACCCCTTTACCAGATCAAGAAAATAAATCGAGCTGTGTCAGTTTTATTTTGTATTTAACAATTGAATTTGTGCTCAACGTGGCAACCCAGCCCGAGCGTGTTATTAAAGGACAGATGCAGTCAACCTTTTTTTATTAGTGTGGCATGCGATCTATTTTTAGATAGTCAGCTGATCTGATCCTGAAGTCTATTCGAATTTGAGAAGTTGGTATCGGGGTCGGGAAATACACAAAACAAGCGCTCGGTAAGGGTGAACCCGGAACGCCGGAACCGTTATTAAGCATTTTTATATTGTTCGTGGAATATTTAACACCACATCTGTCAAGTAAAAGTGAAATAAAACAGTGAATGCGTTTTATTTGCTTTCCGAACCCGTCGAGGCCTAAAAAACGGGTAGTTTTTATAGTGCACGAAAACACCATTATTTTTTCACGAAACTAGCTGAGATTTTCAGCAGTTGGATTCTATTAGCTTCGTGGGTATGATGGCAGATAAGCCATTTTTGCTGGAACTAATTGAGCATTTCAGCGTTTACATTTTTCAGACAGATTTCAGGTAGATAAATGTCCGATTGAAACATGCTCAAGATAAATGAGCGAAAACAAGGTGACATAATTATAGTGTAACATGAAGGACAGTAAAGCTTTTAATAATGACACTTCAAGAAAATAACTGGCAGACAGCTGATATGTTTTTTAAGGCAAATGAAGCATGTCAATCCTGAGATGTATTATCTGTGGTTGTTTAAAATGAAACAAAAATTGTAAAGAAAGATTCAACTGTTTATCATTTAGAATAATAAAATTTTTGAAATGTATCCGGTTTCATTACCTCATCGATACATTTACGGTTAATTATAATAATATCATTTAAAACTATGAAGTAATGTACCTAATTATTAAGAACATCATTTAAAATCAAATTTGTCAATGACATCAGACATGAAATTTGTTTTGAATAAACATAATGAGAATATGTGCACAGATGATTACTCTTATGTAAATTATATATCTAGGGATTTTGACAAATACATATGTACACATATACATAATACATCGTACTACATATGTATACACATACATAAACACATAAAATATATAAACTTTAATAGAATAAAAATTCAAGTTAGATAATATCTCTCCGATTGTCAGCTTATAGAATGATGATTAGAAAAGTTGATCAGCTTTTTTGTAGGTACATAAAAAAATCTTCACCATGCTACTTTTTTTTTATTGTCTTCATATCTCTCATTGTCATTGACTGCCATACAAAGGGTATTTGAGTAGGGACGCTCAAGTGAGACATATGACATTATTGGGAGAGAGCTGCTCAATCATTCTTGGATATTCATAAAAATATTAGAACTCTTCGATTCCCATTCATATGGGATTCGCTCAGCAGGTCTGATTGGAGCACCCAGATTTAGGTTAGGTAGGTTTCTGAAAAATTCCTCGCAACTTCACGTAATACAACCTTCTCCCAATAGTATCAATAACATTGGCCCATATTGTGTGACTGAGGACTGCAGCAGCACATCACTGAATGGTGTTTCACTCATCACCCTTCGATACACTCAATTATATACTGTTCGGAACAAGCCCTTATACATTAAAGGAAAATATATATATATATATATATATATATATATATAATATAGAGGAAAATATAACTAATAGTTTTTTATTCAAGTAATAATCCTTTAGCTTCTGGTGTGTGCAACTTTACAATCACCCAATGAGTGTTTTTTAGATAGTCACTCTGTTTGATAAGATACAAATTAATCACACTATGTTAAGCAAAGTGCCATTTGAAATACATATTTTCACCTTGCTGTAGCTAGACACCATTTCATGTTACATATTTGGAAAAAAGTATGAATGTGGGTATAAGCATTGCTAATAATAATGTGAAATATTAACAATTTGATTATGTAAGAAGCATATATAATAATAAATAATTCATTTTTCATGATAACATGAGCATTTATTGGTGCTGTTAGTATACACAGTATGTAGAATAAATACACTACTTTCTAGAAAGTCATCACACTCTTCGCCTCCTGGTATCGGTTTGCCTCTTCTGTCTCGACTACTTGGGAAGCTGAAGAATTGTTTCCACGCCTATAATGACAAAAAGGAAGCATTTTGAAATAGTGCACAAATTATTTGGATAGAGGTGAATGTACCTATTTTTTTGGTGCATATTTACATAATTAATATATCCCTTGTTCCAGAAACTCAACTTTTAGATTATGTCAAAAGATTAATGTTTTAGTTGATGCATTGCTTGAACTTGTCTATATGTACATATACAACTAGCAATTATTACCTACGGATGGACGTTTTTGCTACTTTTAACATAATCCACCAAAGGTTGGCCACTACAACTTCACTACTTCTACTTCACAAATAAAATTTCAAATAAATAAATGCATTATTTTGGAGTATCAAGTGACAAAGATGCAGTATGACTATAACAACTGCCGCCCTAGTGAATGTGATAACTGTAATTTGCGAATAAACTGTTTTTTCTTTGCTGTTTTCATCATGTATTATCTCATGAATTACATCATTTTAATTGACAGATGTGCTTACCTGACAAAAAAGGTTCCTTAAAAAACACATCACAAGAACAATTATGGTGAAAATGTCCAAGAAATTGTAAAAAAACACAACTAATGGTCCTCAAAGCAATGAAGCAATGTTTTCATAATATCAGCTGATCATGACAGCATGGGCGTCATCATGGAATTGCTCTGTATTCTCATATATTTTATTTTTATGGCTGGTACAGTGACCTTGACCTGACCTGTCATCGATTTCACTCATAGTCATTTGCTGCCATCTATTGGTCATATTTATAAAGGATTCAGGAATTTGCGAAAGTTGTTTCAGATGGCGCCAGGTGACGGATAATGGTTTTATCTCGGTTTTCTGGTATACGATGAAAGAGTGAGTGAGATCTGAGTGAGATAGACTACGAGCGTGTGATGTTGCTATCTGGTTGACCATCTTCCTGTGAATAAGTTAATCAATGATTATACTCAAGTATTCTGGTGAAGACTGTCACATTTCGTAATGTGTCATTGTTGCTAATTTATTTTAAAAACGTTCTGTAGGAATATTTTATGCATCAATGTCGCATTTTTTATGTCATTATATCATAGAAATATGTATAATTTTTTCGTGTTTCATTTTGTTTTGAGTCATTGTTGAATTTATTACATGTACTCGTTTAGGTTTATAAGTTTTGAATGGTATTCAAATGTGACGGTTTTTTGGTGGTAAGTACCCATACAGCAGCCGATATCCCTACGACATCCTAAATGAAGCCGTATCGCCCAAATTTGGGATAAGACCAGAATGACATCTGCAGGTTATCTGTAGGCTATCCTAGGTTGTCCTAGGTTAGCCCTAGGATAACCTGTTTGGAATAACCTGTGGCAGGCAGGCATGGACATCCTTTGGATATCCCGCTGGGCTGTCTATCACTGGAATACCCTAATAAAGACGGTTTTGTAAATCCTCAGCTTGTATATTATGAGGCGGTTCAAGGAATATCACTTCAAGGCCATACCCGTCTTTATACAAAATCTGACATTTCACAGTATTGACGTTAGAAAGACGAAAGAGGTGAAAGGTGAAGGTGACTTGCAGCAAAGTTGAGCAAAGCAAGCTAGCAGCTTGCAGCGGTTCCTGGTTCCTGGATCGTTTTTCGCCGTTTATCATATCTCCCAATACCTTTACCATCTGTACCTGTGATCTGCACCATTCGACACGTCAAGGGCCCCCTGTGCTGCCTCACAAAACTAAGTACGCACGGTTAGAACAGTATATTACGTGAATCGTAACAAACGCAACAATATATAATATATTTAACATATAACTATATCACAACAGCTATGCAGAACAAAACAATAATAATAATAATAGTAGCGCGCCGTACCGGTACCGTCGATCGACTGCCAGAATATCCCCGCTGCTTCTGTCGAGTCGCTCTCCTCAGTCACCCTGCGCCGTAGGTTGTCTGTCATCCGTCATGGTGGTAGATTCGCGGTTATCCGCGAATCTCCACATTCCCTCCTTTCGTTTCAGCTTTAGTGGAGACACCTTGGGGATGTTGCAATCTGGTTGAGGGTGCTCTTCAACTGGTGTTCCATCCTTCATAAGGGCGTCCTCGCCTATAGGTGCTTCGATGTCCGAGGTCTTCTCTAATGGCACTGCAGGTTGTGGGATCTTTTCCTTTTGTTCTGGTGGTAGCCTCTTTACGTGAGTAACATGTCTTTTATAAATTTTTCCATTGCTCATTACTGTTACCTCATTCCCTTTTCTCTCCAAAACTTCATATTCCTCGTTTCTAAATCTTGTGTCTAACTTATTTGATGGTAGCAAATTCCTGAGCAAAACTTTATCTCCAACCTGAATGTCACAACCTCTGCTTCCCCTAGCTTTATCCTCTTTTTCTTTTCCTTTCTGCTTATTTATAGTATCATTATCTTTAGCCTCTTCGTCCTCTACGTTGTGAATAAGATCGTCTATGGAAGGTATTTTGTCTCTAATATTTCTGCCAAAGAGTAGTTGTGACGGTGACTTGCCCGTTGTCCCGTGGGGTGTTACATTGTACATGAGAACGAACTTTTGAAGTTCTTTTTGGTAGTCCTCTTTATTCGCATGGGCGATTTGCAATCTTTTAAGGATTGACCGGTTCATGTTTTCAATTTCTCCGTTGGCTTGGGGCCAATATGGTGGTGTTCTGATCACTTCGATATTATGGTCCTGACAGAATTTATATAACTCAGCGCTCACAAATTGTGCGCCATTATCAACACGTATGCTCTTGGGGATGCCAAGCCTGGAGAACATTTCTGATAGGTGACCAATAATGACTTGTGAAGTCGTTGTCCTTAAGAATTTTATCTCTGTATATCTTGAGTAATAATCAATTGTCGCGAATACCATATCCTTATTTGGTAGTGGCCCCAATAAATCTAGTGCGAGGCACTGCCAGGGTGTATCAGGAAACTTGTGCCTTGTCATTGGAGGATGTTTATTTGGTTGTGACACAAGTAGACAGTCTCTGCAACTTTTAACGAACTTTTCCACTTGGCGGTCTATTGAAGGCCACCAAACCTTAGCTCGTAGGCGTCTCTTCATGACTGTTTCGCCTGGATGCCCTTCGTGGGCTAGTTCTAGGACCCTCTGAGTCAGAGTCTTAGGGATGACAATACGATTGCCCCTCAGAAGTACTGAACCTATAGTAGTTAGTTCACTTTTAAATGGAGCGTATGAATTTTTATCTGTTGCCAGCCAAGAATCTGTGTCAAGTTTATCGACTGCTTCTAAGATGTCTGTGTCCTTTTTGCTTTCAAGAATTATTTCTAATATGTCTAGCGCTTTGGGTGTACTTTTCCTTATCACTGTAAATACATGGTGCTCTGCTTCTGCATCGAATGGTCTTTCTTCTTTTATTTTACAAAGCCTTGATACGGAGTCGGCGATATTTAATTTACCTGGTTGGTATATTACCGTAAATTTGAATGCCTGTAGTCTTAACAACCATCTTTCGATACGTGCAGGGGGTTTCGAAGTTGGTTTGAAAATTGCTTCCAATGGTTTGTGGTCAGTAACTAGTTCGAACTCCAACCCTGCTAAGTAGAAGTAAAATCTTTCGACTCCCCATACTAGGGCTAAACTCTCTTTTTCTGTCTGCGAATATCGCCTCTCCACATCCGACAGGCTTTTGCTCGCAAAAGATATCACGTGAGGGTTATCTTGATCATTGAATTGGAGTAAAACTGCACCAAGTGCAACGGGGCTTGCATCAGCGACCAATCGAGTCCGCTTCTTTGGATCAAAAAATGACAGTGTGGGTAGTTTAGCTAACGACGACTTGAGTTTATTGAAATGTTGATCATGTTCTTTGCTCCACTGGAATTTGACATCTGCTTTTGTAAGTTGGCGCAAAGGCTCGGTTGTTGTTGCTAGATCAGGGAGGAATTTTCCTAAATAGGTCACGAGACCTAAGAAACTCCGCAACTCTTCTTTATTTACCGGAGGGCGAAAATCTTTTATTGTTTGTACCTTTTTTTCATCTGCATTGATGCCATCTTGAGATAAACGGTGGCCCAAAAAATCTAGTTCTTGAACCTTTATCAGCGATTTAGTTTCATTTAGAACCACATTGTTATCTTTCAAAACTTCCATTACATTCTTCAGGCACTCTTCATGTTCTTTTTCCGTACGCCCATATACAATTATATCGTCGAGATAATTTAAGCAGTTTTTGCATGATGATAGCATGGCTTCAAAAATCCGCTGAAAAATTTCAGGAGCTGAATTGACACCGAACATTAATCGCTTATAACGAAACATACCTTTGTGCGTTATGAATGTGGTGATAGGGCGGCTTTCTTCATGTAACTCTAGCTGGTGATATGCGCTCAACAGATCTAATCGCGAGAAGTATTTTGCATCTCTCAGTTTCGTCATGAAGGTGTCAAAAGTGGGTAGAGGATAATTTTCCCTTTGAATAGCTATGTTAGCTCTGCGCATATCCACACAAATTCTTATGTCGCCTGAAGATTTAAAAATAATCACAATTGGTGATATCCAGGCACTTGGTTCGGTTACTCTCTCAATGATATCACTCTCTAATGCTTCATTCAGTTTTCTTTCGACCTGTTCTTCTACCGATATAGGGATCCTACGTGCTGGTTGACGTACTGGCTTAACATAGGGATCAATAGACAATTTGATCACAATATTTTTAATTTTTGGGAACGGCTTGAGGTTAGTCGCTTGTATTTGATTTATATTCAAACCCAATTTAAGGACTCCTAGTTGCTTAGCTGTTTCCTTTCCAATCAGTGAAACATCTCCATTATTAACTACATAAAAAGACGTAATAATTTCACTTCCATCGGGTATCTTGATGGTGGTAACAAATTTACACTTAATTTCTAATGGATTGCCGGAAGCGTAGGATTTAAGTACGTCAGTCGTTTCCGATGTCAGATCCCAAAGTACTGCATTACTGTTAGAAATAAATTCCCAGTCTTTATCACTTATTATATTAGCTTTCGATCCGGAATCGATTAATACGGTTAGCCACACACCACCCAATAAGCACTGGATCATGTCATCGGACATTGCAAACGTCATACTTGCACGATTGCTCACTTTGAAACAGTCAAACTTTGATATTTGGGTCTGGGAGTCTGAGTCTGAGTCTTCGCCAACATAGTTAATCTTAGATCTAGATCGTTTATAAGGCGTCTTTGCGGTAAAAGTACTTGGCCTCTTTTTCGTTTGCTTTGACTTGCACCAACGCGCAAAATGTCCCTGAAATCCACAACGACGACATTTTAACTCTTTTGCTGGACATAACTGAATATTATTAGCATGACCAAAGTTTCCACAACGTAAACACTGGTCGGACTGTTTACTATGTAACCCTACTTTATTGACTTCAGTTAGACGAACGTTGGACCCTGTGTCGCTAGAGCAACTCATTACTTTTGATTGTTTCCCTATTTCCTCATGAATTTGACATAATTCTATTACTTCATCTAGTGCACGCTCTTTTTCTAACAGTTTCTTTTTTAGTTCAACCGGGGCCCATTCGTCAATAATTTTATCTTTCATATTAATTTCCGTTGCTTCCTTTTCGTTTTTGCCAAAAGTACAGCGCTTTGCTTGTTGTCTAACTTTTAACAGAAATTTATTGAAACTCTCATCCTCCTCTTTTTTGATACTACGAAAGATATGGCGTTCGAATGTGGAATTTTGTTTGGGAGAAAAATATTCCGACAGCTTATCCACAATCGTCTTGAAAACGTCATTGTTTTCATCTGAATTGTAAGCTTCGATAGCTCCTGGTATACTATAGGCAACTTCCTGTAATTGGCTACCACCTAAATGTAACAACATTTCTTTTTTTCACTGCATCTGTAATATCCTCAGATGCCAGATACAATTCTAGTGACCTGAGCCATTTCTCCCACTCCGTTCGTATCACCGTTTTGTCGATACTTTCACAGAGAAATGGTTTTATCCCAGCGTCTGACATTCTGAAACAACGGAATTCGGAATTGTTAAGGACACGTCAGTCCTGCTAAATAATTACGAGTTTTTTTTCTTTATAAGAAGAGCGAGGAAAACAAGAAAGAGAGAAACAAGTCAGGCGCCGCTACATTCTACTAACAACTGTTGCTTTTAAAACGTAGTTACACTGCGAAAATTCGAGCTATTTATGGAGTAAGGGAAGAAAGAAAGAAGAAAAAAAAAAGTCATACACACTTTAAATTAATAATACGTCAGTTAGGTAAATCGAAAAGTTTATCGCAATGAAACGAATGTGGTTGCTTGTTGTTGAGGTATATACATATACCAACAGACACAAATCATATTATAATATGTACATATTTTGCACACACATATATATCTTTTTTTTTTATCGAACAGAGGAGTTAAATAGCATTTATATCTTCAAACCTTTGTTTTATAGTGCTCACAGCCCTCAGTCTTTTTTTTGTTTTATTTTAGATGGTGCTCACAGCCCTCAGTTTTTTTTTTTGGATGGTGCTCACAGCCCTCAACTTTGATATTCTACGACTAGTAGGTACTAACTTTTACGGTGCTCACAGCCCTTGGGTTTTTTATTTTTGCTTTGGATGGTGCTCACAGCCCTCAACCTTGATACTTTACGACTAGTACCAACATTTACGGTGCTCACAGCCCTTACGTTTACACTGTGTTACTAGTGCTAATATTTATGGTGCTCACAGCCCTCAACTTTCATTGATTCGTTCGACTAGTAACAACATTCATGGTGCTCACAGCCCTTAACTTCTGTATCGTATTACGAGTGTTAACTACTGCTATGGCGTCATTAACCTCATTTAATGGTAAATATATCATAACAAAACCAACAACAACAATCAACCACATCAATATGATTCCAAGTATTTTTTTTTTAAGTGTTTACTACATACCTGTTTGGTTCAAATCCTCGTCGCCAATTTTGTGCTGCCTCACAAAACTAAGTACGCACGGTTAGAACAGTATATTACGTGAATCGTAACAAACGCAACAATATATAATATATTTAACATATAACTATATCACAACAGCTATGCAGAACAAAACAATAATAATAATAATAGTAGCGCGCCGTACCGGTACCGTCGATCGACTGCCAGAATATCCCCGCTGCTTCTGTCGAGTCGCTCTCCTCAGTCACCCTGCGCCGTAGGTTGTCTGTCATCCGTCATGGTGGTAGATTCGCGGTTATCCGCGAATCTCCACACCCCCCAAGTACAAACCACAAATTGCAAGTCAGATAATCATCCGGCAACCAGTTTATTTCGCAAGGTGGGTGTAAAATTGTCCAAGTCAACATTCTATAGGAACATGAAAAAAAAGGAAAGTTTAATGGCAAAACTTTATATCACGATGCACTTCATGAAGAAATGGAACAAAATGAGGTTAGATTGAATTGTGTTAAACACTCGGATGGTAGCACTATTGGATCTTTAGATGGTGATGGTGCTAGTGAAAAGTGTGCCACGTTAGCTAATCAGAATAACCCGTCATGTAAGCCAGAGGAGTATAGGAAAACAGTTCTAGAAAAATAATCCCGTTGTTTTCCAGTAACCTAATTTCGCGTAAGGTGACCCTTGGCGGTCTGTACTGCTATTTTTTAGGACAACCTAATAATTTACCAATGTGCTAACCTACGGCAGACTAAATGATAATATTTTGTCGTCCAAGATATGGCTTTCCCTGGGCCATTTTGCATATCCCTTTAATGACGGCCTGGGACCATACAGTGGATATCGAAAGCTATGTGGGTACTCAACTACTTGTTTAAGGAATGTCTTCAAGCCGATTAACACGTATAACAGACAATGCTTGGTCAGGCGTCTGTCAAGAGAAGATCGACAATAAATCTCTCTCGCTTTTATTGTAGAGGTTAGTCAACCTTAGTACTTATTTTGGAGAGCAGTTTGTAACTATAGAGTACCCCAATAGAAGTGACAGGTTTTATAATAGGGATATCTAGATAGCTGTCAAAGGTACAAACGTCATTACGCTTGCCAATCGTTTGAAAATTATTAAAAAGTACTAGTCGTGAACTCGTCCGCCATCATGGCCTCAGTCAGTGGGGAATTCGTCGTAACGTGGAAAAGTTTGAGCGTGATTACATTCTATTGGACCTAAAGAAACCAATCCGAATGCGAACTCGTCGACGTGAAGAAAATATCGCCGCCATAGCGGTCAGTATTCACGTTGATCCAAATTTGTCGTATCGACGCCGAACCGCGGAATTGGGCCTCTCCTAAGACACACCTCGACGAATTTTACGTTTGGATTTGAGACTGCACCATTTGAGATCATGCTGACGCAACAATTGAAGCCGGATGATCGTAGCAGTCGCCGTTAGTTCGCAAATTGGGCGCTACAAATGTTGGACGAAAATACTCATTTTGGCTCAGAAGAAGGTAATTTTTAACTCAGTGGCTGTGCCAACAAGCAGAATTGTCGTTACTCGGATGTAAACAATCCACAAATTACTGAACAAGTAGTCCAGTACCCGAAAAAATGGAACATGTGGTGCGGATTGTGGCATAGCGGCATCATCGGTCCTTATTTCTTTCGAAATGAGGAAGGAGACACTGTTACAACCAATGTACCACGCTACACGCTACAGAGCGATGTTTTTCTAAGAATTTCTGTGGCCACAGCTCGACAACATCGATATTACCGACATGTGGTTCCAACAGGATGGAGCCATGAGCCACACAAGCGACGCCACGCTCGAAGTTGTTCGAAGTTTGGCGACTGGATCATCACCAGACGAGCATTCACCGATTGTCCACCGCGAACGTGTGATTTGACAACTCTCGATTATTTTTTTTTGGGGGTACGTCAAATCGTTGGTCTTCTCCAACAAACCAGCCACTTAAGATGCCCTCGAAAACAATATTCGAGTAGCCATCAACGTCATAACGCCACAAATGATCGAAAATGTCATCCGAAATAGGACCGACCGCTGCGCACTGCCAGCGCGCCGAAGCCGGACATTTGAATGATGTCCTATTCCATGCATAATATCATTGATGTAGCTTCAAAATAAAGCCGCAACCAATTTGATATTTCAAACCTTTGTTGCTTTATTTTATTTTTTTCCTATCGTTCTCATTAGGGCACCCTATAGATGCTTTAAATTTCCAGGCAATCCAAAAACATATGATGTTTTGAAGGATGAAGTTGACATAGGTACTTAAAGAGTTAACTAATAATAGCCAAACTCAAAGTTATCAAGAGAAAATGGGCTCTCCTGTTAACTTCGAAGGTGTGTTAGTTCTTTCTTGTGAATTTCATAAACTATTTAAAAACTCCACATTTTAGGTAACACAAGCACTCCGCTAGCTGAAAACGCAAGTGAATTGGAATTTATTGAAAATTCTGATGACTCCGTGAACGACGCAAACTATGTGAATAAGTGCCTGAGTTCCACTGAATCCAGTTCCAGCTGTTCCACATATAGTTCTGATCCTGAGACACGCGCAACCAGATATGATGCTGAAAATAGAAAGGATATTTCTAAGGTCCATGGAAGGAAAAGAAAGCTAGGTTCAGAAAAATGTTAGAAATATAGATATACCAGGGAAAGGCAGTACAAGACGACTTAATAATGCTTTCTATTGTGATTTTAAAGACTAGCGAATTTGTATTTGTAAAAAGTTTTTCAGGAATACGTATGTATGTATTAATGATCGTCCTATCAGGATAGTACTGAGCAAAAGAGACATACATCATCCTCAACTTGTACAGGAACATCTACGTGGGAAACTTAGAAGTCATCGTAAACTTGACGAGGATATAATTCATTAAAGGTAGACTAACAGTGGCCGATTTGCATAGAGCCTATACAAAAATATGACAGAAAGTTCAACAACCTACTGGAAATTATATTTCGTTCTTTTTATGGTCAGCCTCCCGCAAAGGCTGTAAGCCTATTGCGCTGTAGTAGCGCTGAGAGAGGATTAGCGTCGGTGCACGTTAGATTTGAAACGCTGCAGGTTGTAGCCGTCGGGAAACAAATTTCCCGACAGCTCATCCCACAGCGTCGAAGTTCTACAAAAGAAGGAGTGCTGGAGGAGACTGCTTCGGGGAGTAGGGACCTCGACCTGGTAAGGATTAGCTTTGTACAACAAAGTTTTTAACGAACATTGTATTTTGATAAAAGCTTCTGTTTTTTCCATTCCAAATACTGTGTCTATTGTGCTGTTCATCATTGTACTCTTGTACTAATTAAACTTGTATGCGGTACTGTTCCGTTTTGCATTTTTTTTTCAGCTCTATGAGAAACAGTGACACAAACACGAAGTAGATCAAGTAAATATACATAAACATGGCCTTTTCTTCAACTCTTTATATGTATGATCAGGATCTACTCCAAGATACCCAAGACGACTTTTAATGTTGATAAGTTGAATGATATGAATAAAGCTAACATTTATCTTTAAACGTACATATCTATTAAGCGAATAAAAATTTTAAAAGTCCATTTTCTGAGAAACTACTGTTTTTGCGATATGTCAGCGATATATCGAGAGATTAGTAAGCAAAGCCTTTATTACTTAACCAGACTGAAGCTTAATATACGGCAGAAATAAAATGTTCAAAACCTTTCTGGCCACTGAACACGGTCTATGACTTGAAATAAATCCTTCAATAAAGACACTGGTAAGTTTTTGGAAATATCGCTTCAGTTGATCTTTTTGTAAGGCCCTCAAATCTGTAAGAAGAATACAATAAATCGTTCACATGTGTCTACTGGTTGATAACACATGCTACAAGCCTGATCACAGAGGACAGGATTTTTGCTAAGTATGCTTATGTTTAAAACTGCACTTCTTGACACTTTGATCACTGCTGTGCAATAGGTTTAAAATTTACAACGGCATACTATTTTTTTTCTAAATAAAAATCTCACGTCGACTATGTGGATACCTCAAAGCACTCTTAGATGTCTAAAACATCTTTTGTGAATGTACAAAACTGGGAGGTTCCATACATCATTCTGTTTTCATTCTAGCTAAATAAGAAAATCAGTTTGTCTGCATTGTAAAACTGAGCGATACAGGATCATTATTTTAATTACCATGTTACAGGTTTCTTGACTGTCACATTATTATTAATTTCTTGGTACTTAGTACAAGTATAGTGTCACTTTGAAGGCTATGTATGCCTTGTGTAGGGTAAACTACATGCTGCAACAACGCCTGATGTGTCATCTGTCGCTGGTGTTGAGCTGCTTCACTTTATATCAGTTAGGGTCTGCAGAGGGGTACGTAGAACGTCTTAGCATTCAATAATATCTAACATATTCTCCTTGTAGCCTTTTCCACTGATTATTTTGACCGGAATATTTTGATGAGGCTATGGCAAAAGCTATAGTTCTAGCAACTTTTAATATGCATTGCTGGGATGTTTTCTCTGTGTTATATGCAAAATCTGCCTAACTTGGTGTGACCTAGATAAGGCTATTTTCATTGAATCCACTTTATACTGGAATATTCAGCTGTCTTTCCAAATAGAATGCCCTTGTTTCCGCAGCACTTATCGTTGCAGAATTGATTTTAAAATACATTCTGCAGCGTTTTTCCATTAATTTAAGGTTTTTATACTGTCACGAAGACTTTTAAGGATTACAATTTTCAGAGGAGGATCCTAGGAAAGAAATTTATTACGATTTTAATTTTATCATAATCTGCACAAGTGATTTTGAAAGTTGTGATATTTTGTCAAGATCTTTCTTAAGAGAAGAAAGGAGACTGTCAACAACGGTTTATTAGTAATCCGCAGTTTTTTGTAAAACATCGACTGCTTGAAATTACGTCATTTAGTATAGGCTATAAAAGCAACATTTTCCTGGTCTTTAACATTTTTGGCAAATTTGATTTATGTCATATCACAAAGGAAAATCTGCAAATTAATCACCGTTTCCGTTATTCTGCTGAACAGTTTTCTAATTTATCAGCGCGCTTTGAGGCTTTAATCGAATTATTGCCAGGACCCGCTGCTTTTTCGGTGAAATACTTCCGAATTTGTCCCCAATATCAGTCAACGTTAACAATATTTTGTAAGAGCTTTATTAGATATGGATCAGCATCTACAAATTTCCTCAGTTGGTACAAGCCTTTAGTGTTAGCAAATAATCTTTTACTCAAAAAGGCATTTGATGTTTGAGATGTCGTGAAGTAGTGCCAAAGTTCAACTGCCTGAATATGAGGTTTCGAGCGATTCTGAATGATTGGACACACCCAATTGTATTTGAGAAGACAATACAGGTCTTAGCCTAATTAATGTTTGCAACGGACAGCCAGAACCAAGCTGGCGGCTGTGCAATGCAACGCCTGCTTGGCTGTTACTGGTGTCATGTCTACTACAATAACACTGACCTTGGTGACTTTCCTAAACTTAATCCCTCCACACATTGAGGTAGAGAGGGTGCCCGAATGGTCGCCCACAGGCCGCTGTCAATTGACAGACAGGACAAAAAGGAATTAAGACCAGACACAACGGGGATTATGAGTGAAATTATAAATCACAATATACTCGAATGGTCTATTGTTCCCCAAGCGCACACGGAGAAATCCTACAACGTCCTTTTTAAAAGCTTTTATTTAACTTGCAATGTATGTATGTATGTTCGGCTGGAATCTAGCAACCCAATTTTGAAGCAGATATCTGCAACCGTGACGTCGTTCTAAATCAAATAGTGGAATAGTTATTTAATGCATTTCTGCAATATAGGTACCTATCCATATTGATATGAGAACGCCCAGTAGATGGTAAGGGGAATGACAATCTAATGACAGGGATGTCATCACTGACAATAGATCCACTGGTGTCATTTTTAGTCAAAACGATGAATTTTGTTGTAAGAGTTTGGGGAAAATATACTATTCAAAGTTGACGAGTTGTTTTATCACTGCATGAACCTGGCAGCAGTCACAGGAGATTCTGGATTCAATCATACGAGTTCCTTTATACAACCTACGCAGTGGTCATCACCAGGTTCTATCGACGACGGTGACAATATCGATATGAGGTAAGGGGGTAGCTAACAAACCGCTGGTGCAGCGAGCAGCCACGGAGGATGGATCGGACAGCCGGTGTGTGTGACTGTGACGCGACGTAAGTGGTAAAGAAGATCCGCGGTGAGGATTTTCCAATAAAAAGTTGTAAAGTCACATTTGGGGTGCTAGACTGACTTTGTGAAAGTAATAGGGTGTTGTTAGTGGACTCTTATCACCAACACAGGTTTAAGGTTATGTCTAGAGTCTATATTTTTAGTTTAGTTTAAGGTTTGTGTGATGTCTAATAAAAGGAAATCTACGACAATAAGTAGATATCAGAATAGAGCAAATTCTGAATTCCAAACTATCGTTCAAATGATGGCAAATAATATGTATTTTTAGGTACAATACGATGTATTTTGTTGTAAGAATTTGGGGAAAATATACTATTCAATGTCGGTGAGTCGTTTTGTCACTGCATGAACCTTGCTTACGACCTAAGAGAAGAGAGTCTTTGTACATGAAAGGGCTTGTTGAGAGTAACTCGAAAAATAATGCGACGTCATCCTAAATCCAATATGGCGGACCATCCAAGATGGCGAAATAGTTTGGGGAAAATATACTATTCAATGTCGGTGAGTCGTTTTGTCACTGCATGAACCTTGCTTACGACCTAAGAGAAGAGAGTCTTTGTACATGAAAGGGCTTGTTGAGAGTAACTCGAAAAATAATGCGACGTCATCCTAAATCCAATATGGCGGACCATCCAAGATGGCGAAATAGTTATTTTTAATGCACTCCTATAATATGGGTATCCAATGAAAGGGCTTGTTAAGAGTAACGCGAAAAATAATGTGACGTCATTCTAAATCCATTATGGCGGACCATCCAAGATGACGATATAGTTATTTTTAATGCACTTCTGCAATAGGGGTGTCCAATGAAGGGTCTTGTTGAGAGTGACTCGAAAGATAATATGACGCCATTCTAAATCAAATATGGCGGACCATCCAAGATAGCGAAATAGTTATTTCTGCACTTCTGCAATATGGGTATCAAATAAAAGAGCTTGCCGAGAATGAGTAAAAAATGTTTTTGATATAAATGCAAGTTAATAACTAAAAAGTAAAAAATAAATTAAAACTAAATACTTTAAAAAAAGCTTTTATTTAAATGTTGTAAGAAACAGATAATAAAATGCTTCTTTAAAATGTTAACTATCAACTTATAACCTCATTATACACAATTTATACGATCATAAAAGCTTGTCGCGCGATTTACTTGTGTAAATGTACTAGTACCCTGTACCTATTCAGTTGACTAACTTGGTCTGCTTAGTTTAATTGTGTTAAAATTTCAGTTTCATTAAATTGCATTACTTGCGTAAGCCTCGCGACAAGCTTTTATGATTATATAAATTGTGTATAATGAGGCTATAAGTTGACAGCTAACATTTTAAAGCAACATTTTATTGCAGGAATAGACGAATGGAAGATGAGTGACAGTTTTATATCATCCTCCGGACTTGCGCTATGCACGGCAGAACTGGGGACAAGAGCAGCTAGTGCCAATTCAAGAGTTGAAATCTCAGTAAACCTTGGGAGGTATACCGTAGTCTTCCAAGCAGAAATCATAACCATAGCGTTGGGAGCTGAAAAAAGACCCCTGAGAAAAAAAATCTATAAAAATATTTTCAAATAGCCAAGCTGCCCTGAAGGCACTGAGCTCCAAACGGGTTCACTCAAGACTCTTATGGAACTGCATATATCTCCTCAACAGACTTGGAACAAGAAACCAAGTAAATTCCGTTTGGGTTCCAGGTCACAGCGGGTGGCAGGCAATATATCGGCCGACACACCCGCAAGAGGAGGAACCGAATCTGTGTTCACAGAACCAGGACCACTCGCGGGAATCGCAAAAAGCGAAGCTTAAAAAACTCCGATTGGGCAAAGAAGAAAGGGCTCCTGCACTGGCGAGCCACACAAGGGCTACTACACTCGAGGGTGTTCATATCAAAAACAGGAACAGGAACATTGTCGTCTAACGAACCACTTGCGGAAGTTTGGTCTAGAACGAATAGTGGACTGTCGTTTCTGCTAAGTGGTACAAGAAATAGTGGAGCACCTGCCCAGAACTGGAAAAAGCTGGTGTTTAGATTTTCTGATTCACTCAACTGGAACCTACTAGCTTCAAGGGAGTTTTACCTAAAACGACCATTGCCTCCGTCGAGAGGTGTGGATTGTACGGTGAACTCTAAATAGGTGTGAGAGACAGTAGACACAATAGGCTCGCACCTCCAACCTAACCTAAACTAGCTTAGTAGTGGTAGTAGTGGGGAGGTGAAGCCAGGCAAGTAGACCACCTTTGGCCTTTTTGCCGACCCCACATAACACACAAACATACTCCTTTCCCTCTCTTGGCCATCAATAGCCTGGTGTATTTGTGTTCTGTGTAGGCTTTGTTACTGTTTCCGAGTGCCAGTTTGGAAACAGCACTGTTAATTAGAACAGTGAATGGTCAGGTGGGGAATCTCGCCGAGGTTTATGGAAATTTACTTCTGATTGAAAAATCAGAAAATAAATTTCCGCCTCTGGCGAGATTCGAACCCGGAACCTTGCGGTCACGAGTCCTAGGCTCTACCCACTGAGCCACCCACCGGTGTTAACCTAGCTTAATTACTGAGATGTTTTTCGCTCGTTGGCTGTTCGACAGCCCAATGACGACTGACTCTCTCAGTCGTCTCATACAGTTCTAAAATGACATTGGATTTGGGTGCAAAGACCTAAGTATTGGCGTGGTATTATCTGGGTTATTTCTGACAATTACATTGATTAAAAGAAGAACTGCTGTTTTTAGTGGTACTAGTGCTGTAGTGAGACATTCGGTTTTGGAAGGAAAGTAGGTTGCGGAAAGTAAGAGATACAATCACCATATTTTTGATGAAAGAAAATTAAACAAGAAGAAGTCCTCCATGTACATCCACAGATTCATGGCTTGAGGAACCACCCTTACCTTATTTGCTTGTGGCAGCTCAGAGAAAATCGGTGCTACATTTAAGATTTCGTTATGTAGATATCATAAAATGCCCAAAAAGCGTATTGCCTCAAAATCAAAAATATTCGCGGTCATAAACACCCCTCATCTATCAGGGTGGGAAGTAAAATGCTGTGTCGACTTATAGCCTAGCCTGTGATATTTCTGATTTCCTGTTGAATTTCTCATCCCCCTTTTTCGCACCCTCCGAATCTTGGAAATAATTAATGTTTTATTATATATGCTTTGAAGCACCATGTCACCTCCCGAATAATTTCCTCTCAGTTACGAGAATCCCTGAAAGACCTGGAATAACATTAAAATTTATCACCTAGGACACGACGACTTCCAGTCTGGATGAGCTCCGGAGGAAAATGGAGGAATCCGGAAAGTAATTGTGCGCTCTGGAGAAAATTGGGGCTGTGCGGATACACGGAGATGTCCCTAAGAATAATTAGGAGCCAGAAGCACTCCTGCTGTACTTAGGAAAAGGCCTAATTGACTTATTGTATGTTGAATAAAGCTTTTGCATTGTTCCCATGTTCGAGTAGCTGTACAAATATAGGATATTACTCCACAGTAAGAAATGAGTGGAATAATACTGTACGAATAATTTACGTTTTACAGTATCGGTAAGGAAATTCAAAATTCTACATAATAAACAATCCAAATCTGAGATATAACTGAAATTACCTTATAGTTTAGGTATTTTTAGGATATAGTAGTTCTGTTTGTATAATGGTATGGTGCTACGGTGTAAGGCGATTCGACTGAGGATGATAGGGAAATTATTACTGAAGAAAAGCCTTCATCGATGACACCATATATTCACCCCCTACGTGGGGCACAAGTACTGTCGTCTTTGATATTACAAACTGAGATGATCTATCTTAAACTCAACATAAAACTGATGTTTTTAATTCTAAGCAAGTCTGGGTAAATTCAAAAGTATGTACTTCAAATTTATAAGTTATATAAATAATACCAGCACTATTTCGTAAATCAGGTAACAACGTCCTGGTAACCTATGTACTTCTACATTTCAACATTCCGCACTGCACTAATGTACCGGGTGTCAACTCACTCTCAGAAAATGTATTTGATGAAGAAATTATGGTTAATTTGAACCCAGAAAAATGTATTTTTGATTTCAATACTCACTCTAAGGAGATATGCTCTAACTAAGATTATAATTTCCTTCACAAATAAAACTTCAGTAAGTTTTGATCAAGTATTTCATAAAGTTTAGGTAAGCAACTGAACTCCTATAACTTCGATCTTCGAGAGTATGATAAAATCTTGGTTCATGCACATCGACAGATCGCGACAGGGCTTATAGTGATTTGTAAAAAATCAGAATTTGAATTTTAAACCAGTGTGGATATTTTTTATAAGTCTCCACTGCATTATACAGGGTGTCCCTGAATTTCCTTGACACGTGTTATTCTCGTAATGAAAAAATGTTTAAACGAAAACAGAGTGGAATGTTTGAAAGTACTACGGGGTCTATCATACCATGCTTTCATAATATTTTTTTTGTACTTCAACCCTTAAAACCCACCCCCAAGTTTGTTTTTTCAAATAGCATGTTTTCCTACACAAATTAAGTCCTTATTTTATTTAAAATCTTGTACTACCTCTGATTTTATACAAAAACCTATTTTTTGCATAAAGTCATAAGCATAAAGTAAATATAATAAATAAAATAAGGATTTGTTTGAGGCGTAATGTTTTCGTGACAAAAACAGAGATAAAAAAAGAAAACTAAATGGACCGTTCAAGGGTACCGAATGACCTATCATGTCATGCTTTTGGAAATATTGTTTACTTCAACCCCTAAAACTTTACCCCTACATTTTTTCCAAATGGCACCCTGCAGCTTTTCCTAAATTAACAAGGACATTATTTTATTTAATACCTTGTTGTGGCTTTGACTTCATACACAAACCATTTTTTTTTTCGTAAAGTGGGTCACATAAGATAAATAAAATGAGCATTTGTTTGAGGCGTAATATTTTCGTAATAAAAAAGCATATAAAAGGTACTGTTTTTGAAAGCATGTTATAGGTCATTCCGTACCCTTAAAATCCCAAGCAGTTTCTTTTTTATCGATTTTTTGCGTCAAGCAAATTCTTACTTTATTCATGTGATGCTTATGATTTTATGGCAAAAATAAGTTTGCGCATAAAATCAAAGGTACTGCAAGATTTTAAATAATATAAGGACTTAATTTGTATAGAAAAAACTATCTAGTGCTTTGTGAAAAACAACATTTGAGGGTGAGTTTCAAGGGTTGAAGTACAAAAAATATTTTAAAAGCATAGTATGGTAGACCCTAAGGTACTTTCAAGAACTCCACTCAGCTTTCGTTTGAACTTTTTCTGTTACGAGAATATCACGTGTCAAGGAAATTCAGGGACACCCTGTATATAATTGAATTTTTAACGACTGATGATTTCGGGGTGATTGATTCAAAATCATCCGCTATAATGGTCTGCAATTTGTTTTACTTCTGAACACAATTGATGTGGTTTCCACTGTGAAACAGCACAAAATGGGGCCGAAAACGCCAACTGTTTCTACAATCATGAGTATAATCTGATTGAGATGCTCAAAACAGTAGCAGCTAAATGTCACCAGTTTCTACAATCATGAGTAAAATCTGATTGAGTCACTGGAATAGCAGCTGAATGGGACCGAAACGAAAACACGCCAATCTTTTCTCCAATCATGGTTGGGAAATTATCGAAAATAGCCAGCAGGAAGTTATGAGAACATGAGTAAAATCTATTTTCAATTTCTTTTGAAATGATAAAAAAATGAGGAGCCGCGCTACCAGTGAAGTTCTTAAACGTGAGTTATGTCTGTTTAAGAATCTCTATTCATGCCGCTATGTGGTGAAATCTCGTTCACGCACATTGAAGATAAACCAAATATCGATTTCTTCAGTCCTTTCAGGTTATAGTGATTCGGGCAGTTATCGGTACTAACAGTAACGATTAACACCCGTATGCACCGTTTGGCGATTCTAATCCTAGTTCCCTAATCACGGTTTGATAATCTTTGGCATCTAGCCATGCACCGTCAAGAGATTAACTAATCCAGATTGGAGATAAGGCAAGGTTGTGTTCGCAAGATTGTTCTGACAGTGACAATGTCAAAATTGTCAGGTTGCGGTGCATAGTAAACAAATAATCTAATCCAGGTTTACGTAACTAATCGCAAAACTGACTTACGGTGCATACGGGTGTACAGTAAGTATGCAGTTGAGATTTCAGGGTATTTCAAAACAAATGCGGAAAACTGAACGCCAATCAAATTAATATATCTTCTCGAATTAATTCCTAGTAGGCTGGAAACCATTTTAATACCTCTGTGTGGTCCTAAATGCATGTAATCTGAGTTTGCAGCATTCCAGGTGGTGAGCTTAGCTTTTGACAGCTCAAAAACTGCATTACCTGCTACGACTCCACAGCATATCACCATCTTATTTTCATCGCAATCCATTCAGCGGTTACCGAGATTACGAGGCTAAAAGAAGCCCAACAGACAAACCGACGGAAATGAGTGACGTGGATTTTCGTCATGTATAGATCATAAAACGCCCAAAAAATGTATTATCTTAAAGTGGAAAATTTTCGCGATCACAATATTCTTCTCACCTATCAGTGTGGGAAGTCAAAAGATAAACATAAGCCGGGCAATGAAATCGCGAACTCAGTGAAAAAAATAACGCTGTATTTAACATTTTTTATCGATCTCTCATCTGTGGTTCCAGAAAAACACGTTGAGACCACTCTGGCTTTGATCTTTTTCCACATTATAAAATTTTTTGAGCACATACAGTCAACATTTTTTATCTGAAATTCAGTACACACGGAACTATTGCAAACGGGTCAGACGTCGAGTTGCATCCATTCTCTGATCCTATAACTACTTCATCAATATTTTATTCGTATACAGAGCAATATGTATTGTTTATACGTTACTGAGCATGAGCTTCTTTCATTCTGTATAAATATTAAATATCTAAGACAAATACAACAAGAAACAGAAAAATCCATGCTTTGGCGCCACGTGCTTATACATTTTTGTCTCGCGGTGACGTCATGTGCAGCCCTGTTCGAAACCTGGGATGGGATTCCGTTTTAAAAATGATATCGAGTTTGATACCAAAAACGATAGTAGCGATTCCATTTGCCACAAGTCATCAATAAACTCGATATCTATACTCGACAGCTGTAGAGCAGTCGATTCGATGCTTAGATTCTCAAGAGTGAGGTTATACATCTGTTTGCACAAACATTGAAATTTTATAGTGAACTCTGTACTTCAGTATTTTCAAACTTAAGGGAAATTGTGAGTATATTAGTGGCTGCAGTAACTAGAAAATAAACTTTTATTTCACTATGGATGTTTGACTCATTTCAGCTGTATATTCTTGTCCAATACCTACATGGTTGATATGAACCGGTGGCGTAGAAACTAAGGCAGCAAAGAACTTAGTCTTTAGAGTAATGCCCTTACTTGAAAATCTCTCTTGAACCAAAGGTCGAATTTCCTCAATCATATGCCTACAGGATCTTTTGTTTATGTTATTATATAATTTCAATAAATATACATGTATGTACTCTTTATTTAATCGAAACAGTTCTATAAAACTATTGCCGGGAAGCTCGAAAGGATTGCTTTTTGCTCCAATTTCTATTCTTCTCCGAATATTAATCAAGTGTGGCTGTTCTCTCTGTTGCTGTAATAGATATGCTCTCTCTCACAAATTGGCAACCAAAAAAATAATGAGGCTAATGACCAGAGCAGTCGAAGCCTATGACACAAGTAAAAAAAAAGAAAAAGTAATTTTTCTGGGTATATTTGAGGTTAGGACCAAAAAAGCAACGATTATGTCATAGGTAGTTCATACGTGTCATTTCAGTTATCGAAATCCCGAAGATTTCCGAAGCCAAAACAGATCGCGTAACAGAATCCGAGTTTATAATTCTATCGAGTTGATTATCTATCGAGATCGAGTTTCTCGATTCAGAACGGGATCCCACCCCTGTCCGCCAAGAGAGCATATCTGTCGGAGTCGTAGTATCATGCCCCTCACCTATCGGTGTGGGAAGCTGAACATTCAGACCCAACAGAATAGCTCAAAACACGTAAAAATATAGTAGGTTCAAAATGATTCACAAGGTACATCATAGGGTAGAGGAAACGATAGTACTTCTAGTATTAAACGACCACGATAAATTATTTATCGTCGGTGGTCCCCGCTTATAACTTTCGTATTCGATTCCATCCTAAAGGCACTGGTAGATCTATTTCCGTCCACTTATGACCTATACGCAATAAACGAAAATGCACGCGCGCAAGGCGTTTATCCCTAAAGCCCCAAACGGTTACATTATGTTGCGAGCAAGAAACGGAATGCGAGAGCACTTCGTATGCAACTCCCGAAGAATGGTGCTGGCCTGAAAGGCCATAAAGCAAAATGTTTTATAGGCGTCGCTCGCACAAAGGAACAAAAGGAGCGCGAGGGACGTTTTCTATATTTAACTCTTGCGGGGGATTTGTTACTTTACTTCTCTCCTGAAAGAGAGCGGGCCGAGTATGAAAGCCCGACTTGTTTTGAACTCCCAATCTCTTTTTTAACTATGATTCAAATGAGTCTACCTTTAACTTTTTGTCACATCACTCACATAGTACACTTGTGTTTGGAAAAAGGCTACCACCCTAAACATTTCTTCGGTGTAATTTACAATTTGGAGATGTATAATTCGTTCTAGAATTTAGATCTAGAAACCTATAGATCGTGCTCAAAGCCGTATGGAATACTATGAGATGAGATAAAATCAACTAATTCGACACAAGACGATTAAACCACGGTCGCGACCACAGCATAGTAAACAACCAGCAAAATAACTCAAGATGGCGGAAATTACACGCGCATCCCCACTTTTGAAGAGTTTTTTATAGGGATGCTAACGATACTTCGATACTTCTGCACTAATATCGAGAATTTTGGCATCGATACTTTTTGAGGCATTCCAAGATGGTATTGATACTTTTGTATCGGTATCGAAAATAATTATATAATTAATGAGGGGTATAATCAGTTGCACAAAATGCTCTGTACGAACCAAACGCGCCTATTTGGCTAGAAAATATCGAGTTGGTACCGGTATCGATGTTTTGATTTTCGCATCTCTACCCAAACTTCACAGCCGTAAAATCATCCATAAACCCTCCCAAGGTAACATTTTTTGGGAACCATTTTTATATAGGAAATCCTCAGAGATATTATGCTGTGGTCGCGACTATCAAACATCACGTGTCCATTCAGCATGAATCTATGTATAACCTGCGTAAATATAACAGATATACAGGGATACATTGGCAAAAAATAGTTAAGAGTGGACATTTTCAGCGAAAATAAAAAAATTACTTCGAACACCTCAAGACAACTACTCTCTTCAAATACTCAACATTTGGACTAACTGCCGTCCAAACAAGTACCGGCTACCGATTGCTTATGCCAGTAGATCCTACCGAATGCGTAAAAGCCTCATAGTGGATCTATCTCATGCGCGCCTTCATGGCTATTTGGTTATGCAAGTGAACCAATGAGCCCTGGAGAATGCTAGTTTGCCCTGCTTTAGCATTTTTTAAAGCCCACTGGCATTTTTTCATTCCTCACTTTTACAAAATACCTAGCTATTGTTTCTTGTTTTGGTTATTGTAGAAGCTTGTAAGCACGATACCCTAAGCGACCATTTTGAATCATAAATTTGGATGAATATTTTATTTACACTATTTAGTTCAGCTGGAATGTGTCAATGATAAATAAATTTACAGGGTGTCCCTGAGTTTCCTTGACACATGATATTCTCGTAACAAAAAAATGTTCAAACGGAAACTGAGTGGAATTTTTGAAGGTACTATAGGTTCTATCATACCATGCTTTCAAAACGTCTTTTTTTGTACCTCAATCCTTAAAATTCACCTCCACCTTCCACCTACCAAACATAATTTGGGGGTGAGTTTTAAGGGTTGTAGTACAGAGAAATGTTTTGTAAGTGTGGTACCATAGACCCTATAGTACCTTCAAAAGTTCCACTTAGTTTTCGTTTGAACTTTTTTTTGGTACGAGAATATCACGCGTCAAGGAAATTCAGGGATACCCTGTATATGACGACTATATATGCATGTATAACCATGCTATATTTTTACTAATGTATATACCAGATTAAGAAAGTGATACGCTTTCACACAAATTTAGGATTATTTTTTAAGGTATCAAAGGTGCATGTATTTTGCAGCTAAACACCCACCTTTAACGCAAAAATGGCATGCGCAGCGACAATGGGCCATAGGTGGTGTACAATCGTACCTGATTTCTGAAATAAATGCATACCTAAAATGTGGCCATATTGCGTTTTATTCCAATTCATTGGACATAATCTACAATCGTGTGAGATTAAATCTTGAAAACCTATTTATACACTGTTCACAGCTAAATGGTTCACAATTTAAACTTTTCCGATGTTCATGGAGCGCCAAACGCCGAGAACAAGCTTCTTTCAGGCGAAAGTATCACCAAAGATAACACTAAGGTTATACATAATTATGTTGGCGTGGGAGCTTAGAGGTTCTATAAAGGTTATTTTAAGACATTTTTAGGTTAAATACAGGATATTTTGTTTGCTAACAGGCTTTGCCATACGCAATTTGATTTCAAATTAGTCAGTGCCTATTGGCAACGACAACATTTTCAGGGCTATTTTTTTATTACAGGAGGTTCTGTAGTCCGATAGATAAGGTTGTATGTGCACGAGCTATCTAAATCTAAATATCAGGCTGCAATAGCTTATAGGTTTAAGATGTTTTAGCTCTGTAGGATTCGATATCTTAGGAACAGATATAATTAAAGTCAATTTTAATTGCTACAGGTGATGTCTTTTTTCCAAACATAAGTATATTATGTGAGTAATGTGACAAAAAAATTATAGGTAGACTCATTTGTATCATAGCTAAAGAAAGAGTATCAATTCTTTGGCATCAGATTTTATAGTTTTGATAGCTTCAAAATTTCTGTACGTTGCAAAACGTGCAATAAAAGCAATTCAGCCCATTTAGCCTGTTAATGTCGTAAATCCTAAATATGTTTTCGGGAACACTGTCAGAACTATAAACCTACCTACCTAATATTTATTTATCTTATTTGAATCTGCCAATTCATCTGGTATGGTAATTTTAAAACGAGAATTTATGTTAAAATTCTTCAAGCCGGACCACATTTTCTTTTGATCATTTTGATCTGTTAGGGTTTGTGTGTAGGACTTCTTTTTATCTTGAATTTTTGACATAGCTTTATTTCGTAGTGTTCTGTACTTATTAAGATCTTCTGTTGGTTTACTAGATTTATATTTAGTGAGCGCAGAGTCTTTCCCTTTGAAAATTCTTTTCATTTTCTCATTTAATCAAGGAGGTGGCAGTTTAATACGTATTTTCTTAATTGGATCATGTTTGTTATAAACATTGGTAAGGGTTAAAAGGTGCTTGCTTACTCCGCAAGAGGGAGATAATTCCAATCATTTGATTCACAGAAAAATTGGAAAAATGAAGGGTACTAGCTGGATTCGAACCAGCGTCTCAGGCATTCTAGGCCGACGCGATACCAACTACACTACGATGCCCCGTGGTGTAGCCGATACACAACGCCGACGACAAGGTATCGACTCCCCCGGAGTCAGCAAGCAGCTTTTATTCCATGAAATCCTGGCCGACTGAGGAGTCGTACTTCAGTAAGAAAGAGACTGTCATGCAAATAGCGGTGGGAGATTCACACTCACCCAACAGCAGACTATATCTCTCTGGATGACTGACACATATGGTTCGCAGAGAGATACGGGGGAGTTGAGGGTATCGGCGGAGTCGACACCTTGTCGTCGGCGCTGTATATCGGCTACACCACGGGGCACCGTAGTGTAATTGATATCGCGTTGGTCTAGAATGCCGAAGACGCTGGCTCAAATCCAGCCGGTACCCTTCATTTTTCCGATTTTTCTGTGAACCAAATGATTGGAATTATCTCCTCCTTGCGGAGTAAACAAGCACCTTTCATTCCATGAAATCCTGGAAGACTGATGAGTCGTACTTCAGCAAGAAAGAGAATTGTGATGCAAATAGCGCACCCAACAGCCGACTAGATCTCTTCGGATGACTGACACACATGGTTCGCAGAGAGATACGGGGGAGTTGAGGGTATCGGCGGAGTTGATACCTTGTCGTCGGCGCTGCATATCGGCTACACCACGGGGCACCGTAGTGTAATTGATATCGCGTTGGCCTAGAATGCCGAAGACGCTGGTTCGAATCCAGTTGGTACCCTTCATTTTTCCGATTTTTCTGTAAACCAAATGATTGGAATTATCTCCCCCTTGCGGAGTAAACAAGCACCTTTCATTCCATGAAATCCTGAAAGACTGATGCGTCGTACTTCAGCAAGAAAGAGAACTGTGATGCAAATAGCGCACCCAACAGCCGACTAGATCTCTTCGGATGACTGAAACACATGGTTCGCAGAGAGATACGGGGGAGTGGTGGGTGTCGGCGGAGCAGATACCTTGTCGTCGGCGCTGTATATCGGCTACACCACGGGGCACCGTAGTGTAGTTGGTATCGCGTCGGCCTAGAATGCCGGAGACGCTGGTTCGAATCGAGCCGGCATCTTTCATTTTTCCGATTTTTCTGTGAAGCGAATGAGAATTGGTAAGGGTTGTCGTTAAATGGTCCACATTACCATCCATATTGTTCATAATAAATAGCTCATCAAGATTTGAGGCACTAGGATCAGAAACGGAAGCTGCTTCGTAAAAGTTGTGGAAGTCTCTAACAGGTATTATTTTTTGCTGTCGTCTTTTTCCGCTGTCCCAGAGTATACACAGGACAAGCTTATGGTCCATTATATTATCCTGAGCGGGCCTATTAAGTTTTCCCGACAGCCCGGACAGCCTGCACGTGCGTCCAACGAACCTTTGTAATACATTCAGTTTGAAAATGAGTTTGGTCATAGCTAAACTCATGAATAATTTGTAATCAAGCCGGTCAGAGAGACGAATCCCTATATATATTGTATTTCATTCTCGTGACCAGAATATATTTTATTGATCCAATGAGCTTTAATGGCTTGGAGACACACATCTACATAATAACATGGGATCATTTGGTATGCATAGGTAGCAACCCTACAAATAGGTACGTTATAAATAGACAATTTGATGCTATGTACAATGCAGAAGTAATATGGTTATTTTGCAATCAGCAAATATAGAAAGAAATCAAGCAAAACTGAGTTGTTCTTTCTCAAAAATGTACCAGCAGACATCGGACTAATTCAGGCGTTGAGATCTAGAGTGGCCTATCCCACATAATTCAGAAGCTGAGAAAAGTGCCGGTAAAGATTTGCTAGTAACAGGAACACTCAATGCTATACTCATACAGGGTGAGTGTTTAGTACTGGATCGGTCGATAACTCCACTACTGTGAAAGATAGCAAAAAAAGTTGTATATAAAAGTTGTAGCTAAGGATATGCTCCTTGCCCAGAACATATCTTTGGTTATACAGGGTGATCAATAGCTACGTGGTGATGCAAACATATATTTTTTTAAATAAGACATCCTACATATTATCCCATATTTAGATTCTACTGATAGTCCCTCTTCTTACAATATAAGGTATTGATAACCATTTTTGTATCCAAATCGCTGTCAAAGGATCGTACGGTATATCAAAAAGTAATGAAACAAACATAATTTTTTTTTACACAGAAGGATAAAAAATATTACCTAGTTTTAAAATCGGCTGTAAAAAGGCCGACGCATATTAATATACGTACAGGGTGATGCAGAATACAAAATCTAGATTTCCCTTTTTTTTAAGTGTAACCCCAATATTTTAAAGCATTGTTTTTAATATGCCCTTTCATTTTTGTATAGCATTTGTTATACCTACATTCATCAGTTTCTGAGATATTTCGATTTTTCTGAAAATTTGAAATATGCCTTCTCTTTGTGTACTGAAGTTAATTTATTTTAAGGAAATAGTACCAAATTTTATTTGTATTTAACGAGCAACTAAATATAAGACCACAATAGTATTTGATTAAGTTAAAACACTGAATTAACGAGATGATAATACAACAAGCCAAGTATGTTGAGAAAATAATTTTATAGGCGTCAAGCATAATTATCAAGCAGATCTATCAGGTAAGCTATGAATTTAAACGACACAGCCCGAATAAAACGATGCAACAACAACAACAACATAGCTTTATTTCCATAGAAGTTAAATGACATTATGGAAAAGGTCAAAAGGATTATTGGTATTTATGAAATTGTATTTGTACAAAAAGTAAAATATACATAAAATAATTATCTATAAGATTAAAAGCTCTTCGATAGTGTAGTAACATTTCTCTATTAATAGGTTTTTCAATTTTCTTCTAAATGTAACTACGGCATGAGAAGACTTGATGTTCATATCCAATTTATTAAAAATTTGTATACCCAAATATGTAAGAGATTGTCGGCCTATTCTAAATTTGTGAAGCGGAACCACTAACTTATCATGATCTCTAGTATGGTAATGGTGATAATCACTATTACATAGTAGTGTTTCTTGATTTTTATAAAATAATGTTGTAAGTTCTAGGATAGCTATAGAAGACAACGTGAGTATTCTAAAATGTTTAAAAAGTTCTCTACAAAATGTTTTCTGCGATACACCTGCAATACATCGAACTATAGTATCCTCTTTTGGATCAAAAATACGTTTTTGGCGGCACCCGATGCTCCCCAGAAACATATACCATACCTTAACCTTGAGGATATGTGGGCATGATAAACAGTAGATCTAGATCTAGATTTCTCAGTAAGTAACATACAGAGCTGAGTTTCGTGCAAATGTCCTCACAATGTGCCTCCCAGTTGAAATTTTCGTCGACTGATATCCCAAGAAATTTGACATAATTAGATTTGTTTAGAGGATCTCCATGCAAAAAAGTGTGACATTGCAGTTCTGATTATTATAGTTGTGAATGACAACATAGCTAGTTGTTGCAGCATTAAGCAACAGTATATTTCTACTAAACCAGTTGTGCAGTTTGTCTTGATTGTTTTGCATAAGTGCTTCAGTAACTATGTTGTCTTTACCAGAAGCTGTGGCTGTTGCATCGTCTGCGAAAAGAAATAAATCACAATCAAGTCCCTGACTGATATCATTAATATATAAAAAAAATAACATGGGTCCCAATATGGAGTCTTGAGGAACTCCCACATCAATGTTTAAAGTTTATGACTTTACCAAATATTCATTTCCATTTCAGCTTCACTTTATTACAACAAATTGTTTTCTGTTGGTCAAATAATTAGTGAGCTAATAACATGCCTTGCCACGTATGCCATATCTTTGCACTTTTTTAAGAAGAATATCATGAACCACACAGTCAAAGGCTTTACTCAAGTCACAAAAGACTCCGACTGGACATTCACCAGATACAATGTGATCTATTCTTCTCCACAAAGGCCTATATAGCATCACTTGTATTGTGTTTAGTTCTAAAGCCAAACTGGCTGTCAATTAAAATACGGAGTGCATCAAGAAACCTCATAAAACGATCAAGAAAGCAATACTCAAATAACTTAACAAACTCGGTGACAATGCTATGGGCCGATTATTGTCTAATAGCTTCTCATCTCATTTTTTGTGTAGAGGGATAATTGTGTTCATTTTCAGAGTATCTGGATAATTGCCTTCTGTAAAGGACTTATTAATCAAAAGCACAAAAGGCTCAGCTATCTCATGTATACATTGTTTTAGTAGGAAACTTGGAATGTCGCCAAACCCACTGGAAGCTTTTGGTTTTAGCTTTCTTTGAACTAATTGGAGGAACTCTGCTTTTACAAAAGGTGCTAAGAAAATTGTACTATTATTTACTTGAATGTTATCATAATATTCTATGGTCTCAAGACACCATTCCTTTTTCTGATTATTTTTACCACTCAAGGTGCTCACGACGTTCCAAGAGCACTCCTCGCCGAATTTACTGAGATATTTATGTTTTTCTCATAATACGCTCGCTTAGAATTTTCAACTAAAATTAAATGATTATGCTTTTGCTGCTGGTAGTGTTGATGCAGTTCTGGCAAATTTTTCGATAGATGATATAAATCTCTTAAATTTTGACTAGACTTTATCATGAACCCAAGTTTTATTCTGTCGTGAATGAAATTTCTTCAGGGGAAAGTGTAAACTGAAGTAATGGTAGAATATATCATAAAATGTATTAAAAGAGGCTTTCAAGTCCGACGCAGTGTATACTTCATCCCATTTTTCTTTAGCCAAGTCATTAATGAAGTTCTGAATATTCGTTTTACTATAGTTTCTTCTAAAGTCATATCCAGTACTTGATATAAATGTATGCTCTATGGTAGATAAAAGACCTTTGTGATCAGAGAAATGTATATCTATCACATCAGTTGTGGACATTACATTCGTAAAAACATAGTTTAAAATACGATCTTACCTAGTACATTCATTCACATTATGCATTAAATTAAAATTTGTAAGTATGTTCATTAAGATATTATAATTATTTACATCCCGGACTGGATCTACGTTAAAATCTGCACATAAAATCAAATCTATACATGGTTCAAATACTAACTCTAAAACATAAGTTCATCACAGAATATTTGGCCAGCTAACAGTTGTAGGTGATCTGTAGCAGTTGAGAACTATCGTTCTGGTATTATTTCTATAAAAAGATATTTCACAAATTTCAAAAAACATATCATCACAAAATCTATCTAGATCAATACATTTACAAGAGAGCCTTTACACCATATGCCGATCACACCACCTTTATGGTTGCGTCGACAAAATATAGCCATTCTACGAAAATTTGGAAAGTGGACATCTGTTGTTAAGGTGCTGAGCCATATTTCATTAATGAGATAAGACATACATATTTAAATCCAAAATATCACATGTAATATAATCAACTTTTTTTGTCGTCAAACATTGGCAATTTACAGAAAATAACTGTAATTTGTTAGATTCTTCACTTTTATTTAGCCCCTCGTCGGAAGTTGAGGACTTTTCCGAAAAAATTTGGCTACATACAAACCTTCGGCCCAAACTGAAGGCTTTAATGCGGCATCTAAGTAATAATGATTCACTGAAACTTTGAGGGACGAATACAGTTCTGAATGTTTGGAAACTAATTTCTCACAGGTAACTTTAGGAAAGTGTTTTTCTAGAGCGGCCACGATGTCCTTTGGATCAGTGTTGGGTTGTAGTTTTGAATAAATCCTTTTTCTGGATTTGCTTCGATGCTGGTCACATTCTTAGCTGTACTGACTATGGCGTTGTTATTATGCTTATTTCTTTTCGGCCCATGACTTACTTCGACCCAATCTTGGCGCTGGTCGTCTCCAATGTCTCCCATGTCTGAGTTCACAGGTGCATTAGCGTCCAGCTTATAAGAGTTGTCATTTGAGTTTATAGGAGGCGATGGGTCTGGAAAAATGTGTTGTTCGGCAGACTTTGTTACAGCAGCACGTGGTTGTTCCGGTCCCTTTTCTATACTGTAGTTTTTGTTTTTCAATTGACTGTTCATTTTGTTTACTTGAACTTCAAGTACTTTCACCTTGTCTTTCAGAGGGCACACATTTTTTAACTACTTCTCTAAATAATCGATTTTCAGTTGATATGCTTCGATAAGTTTAATGTTCTCTTCTTTTATTTGTTTCATCTGTATTTCAAATTTGTCATCGAAATAATTTTTGATTTGCTCGAACAATCATTTGTTGACAAACATTTTAAGAGTGATGTGCTCCTTGCTGTATTTGGCTTGGATGGTGGGCATGCAGAACATCGATAACGCCTACCATTTTCCACTTTTAGTTCTTTTTCAAGAAGATTGAATCCTTCTATCGTGATGTTTGCACAGTATCTATGGAGCCAGTTTGAGCATTGGCAACATTGTATGGAATATCCATTTCTTAACATTTTTCCGCATTTCAAGCAGGGCGCCAAGTCGGACCTGATCAGCCAATTAAAAAAAGACAAAATAGCATTTCACTCAGTGGATTATTTTCTAAGCATAAGTGTTGCATTTTTTCTCACACTGGTAATCTTCAGGTAATTTAATGTAAATAGAAAAACTTACCCAGCTTTTTCAATAGCAGCTAAACGGATTATATTTTTGCACTATATGCACTTGCACTTCCAACTAGGTGGATAGTATTATCACCATATTGTAGAATATAGAAAATACTTTTTAGTGATATAAAATCCAGTATTTAGCTATGAATTTTTACCACCATAAATGAATAAAAATGGGAGCTCGTTCTTAATACGTGTTACATTCTATACGGCAAGGTCTTTTAGGATTCTTCAATTAATTCTTCAAATGCATGAGTTTTAGGCTGCCTCCGTTCTGGATATTGATGTTCATAGTTGACATATTCTAGAGGCAAGTATAGGCAATCTCTCAAAGATTCTGCTTAATACCCTCTATTTGTTCTTTAATGGAGAAATTAATTATTAAAGCTCGTTTTTCACACAGTACGAAATTATTGAGCAAGTTATGAAAACTGCCAACATTTCAAAGCCTGCCCGATAAATCTGCTTGATAATTATGCATCACGTCTACAAAATTGTTTCCTCAGCAAAAAACTTCATTTTATTACAGCCGATTTTAAAACTGGGGGATATATTGAATAAACATGTAAAAAATAATTTGTAATTCATTACTTTTTGATATGCAGTACGTTCGTTTGAAAGCGATTTGTATATGAAAATGGTCATAAATTTTGAAATACCCTGTATAATATTATAATACCTTATGTTGTACGAAGTGAAATTATTAGTAGAATCTAAATATGAGATAATATTTACCATTTAAAAAAATATAGGTATGTTTGCATCACCACGTAGTTATGAATCACCCCATATAAACGAAAATATTTTCTAAGCCAGGACGATATCCTTAGCGATAACTTTTATTTACAACTTTTCTGCTATCTTTTGCAGTAGTGGAGTTATCGACCGATCCGGTACTAAAAACTTACCCTGTCTATACAGTGACATCTCTTTAAAATAGCGAAATCAGTCATATGCCATTATAGTATTGAAAGTACATGAGTTGAGTGTTCGGTATTTAAAGTTTACCACATTTCTCATTCTTGTGGTGGTTCCCGTGTGGGGGCGGGTTAGAATATCTCCCATCGTATATCCTGCGTGTCGTAAAAGGCGACTAAAAGGAACCGAACTACTGTCGGTTTAAGCAGTAACCTCTTCCCAACCAACAGCTTTGGGTGGACGAGTTGAAAAGGTACCTTTTTGTCCTTGGGGTGAGAAATTGCCCCTAAAGGCGAATGAACCAGTAGATATCATCTAGTCAATGGCATGAGGATGCAGAAAGCAAATGGGAGACTACTGCATTAAAGATACAGAGAAAAAATGAGTTAATGCATTTTACGAGTTCACAACATGTCTGTTAAGACATTGTAACTATGACGACGACATTCTTGTGGTATAGGTCACTCTGGCTCTGAGCACCTCAATTTATGTCGGTATATTTGACCGAATATAAACCAATGTAAACAAAAACACTAATTATGTCAATGTTCATATCTCTACATATCAAGAAGGGTAACTTGGAGTCGTCGTTCCAAATAAAATAACAAAATTATGACGTGAAACGTAAAAGTGATGAATTTGCATTTTTTAATTCTGCATTTTCAATCTTCACAGGTATTGAAATCTATCGTTTCACCCTTGGAGTTTTGGAGATATTCGGGCGCGAAAGCCTTACACAGTACATACTCCCATTAAGTTAAACAGCCATTACTAAACTACTTCTCAATAGGAGACGGCAACCGGTCAAGGGTTGCAGACCCGAAGAAGGAAGCAACGAGCGGACTGGGCTCTGAAGCTGTAGTGAAAGCAGCCAGTCTAGGGAAGGACACTTGAACAAACCACCGACAATGACCATGGCAATGAAGAAGGACCATCTCGACAGTTTACTGACGAGTTGCCAATGGACAAGATCAATACAGCCTAAGTTGTAATACGACCGGTGGCTATGGATGCGTGGCACCTGGGCTATAGCAGGTGCCATTAACAGAGCTTCCAGGATACCGGGCGACCTCCTGGAGTAAGTTGCCTCACGGGTGCATGCGGGGCTCTGCGGCGGTGGACTTTATCTTTTCCTAGTGGAATCTGAATGAAAGAAAATAAATCAACAAAGATTAAGAGGAGGAGGCCCAACATTAGTCTAGAAGACGTATTTGCGAGCGAGAAAAGCATGGAGCCAGTAATTCCAGAAAATAGGAAAGGAGTGTTTCCTAGGTGGACACAATTAACCCGGTCACACTCATATAGGCTAAGGTAGCCTTAAAGAATATGGAAAGCGTTGCCAACCCAGGAGGGATGAAAATAAAGGCTTCAGACCTGAAGTCTACCCCAGTCAATGAAGCGCTTAAAAGAAAAATAAATCCGGTGGTAGCAGATCAGATGGACGAGTTGGAAGTCCTGCAAAGTGCCCCAAGGAAGCTAAATGGCGTTGTGAGGGTTCACTTAAACACTAAGAAGGAAATAAGTGAGGCAAATAATGATCTTCAAAGGATAAGCATGTTCCTAAACAGGTCATCTGTACAATTGTTTTTTGACACTGCAGAATCGGAAAAGGTGGAAACACTCACGTATGATGCTTATACACAAACTGAAGGTACACAAACCAAACCAGTAGGAATCACGGTCGCTGGCTGTTCAGACCCATTGGAGCGAATTGAAGCTCGAACAGGAACTGCTAGCTAAGAAGAGCAGTGATGAACCTCTGTCCACACTGTCGTCGGCTAAGGAGATCAAAGTACTGGAGTACATTATAGATAGGTCCTGGCCGGAGGAGGCCTATAGAAGTACCACGCTGGAGACGGAAAGCCTAGATATGGTTGCACTAGGAGATGACCTCACATTAGTGGTGAACCTCAGCACCGTAGCACTAAGCCAACAGCATGCAGCAGGAGAAATTAGGCAGGAGAATCGCCATACTCGCAGCCATGTTGGCTGAAAACCTAATCGAGGATCAATTGGAGTACAAAATCGTCCACACGGAAATGATTAACCGTAAAGGGGAAAATAAAGGTCAAACGCGTAAAGACTATGCTCTACCTCAAATTATGGATGAGACCGGAATGACGAACGTGGAGACACTGTATACAAATTGCATTCGCCTAAGAGATAAGCTAAAACGCATAAACTGATTGCGACTGGTAAGATGGATATGGGTTATCTGAGAAAATGTTTCGAGCATGTGTTCGGAAATACCGAAACTAAGATAACTATTGTGGACCACAACAGGGAAGAATCCAAGAGAATAACTTCAGTAGTCGCAGGAAAGGCAAGAAGGAGGCCTCCGGACTATGACAAGGTCATTGTGACAGCAAATGGAAAATCCTATGCAGACTTACTGAGGGTTGTTAAGAAAAATGTAGATATAAAAACGGAAGGAATCAAGGTAGGCAGAATAAAAACCGCAAATGGAGACCTATTGATGGAAGTTAAGGATAGTGGCAGTGCTCAGAGGCTCAAAAATATAATCAAAACCAATGTAGCAGATGTGGAGACATTCCACAGGACAAATGAGGTGATCGTCCATGTAACAGACATCGATACTGATATAGACGACAGTCAACTGAAAGAGGAGACCATTAAAAGTCTACCTGAAGTCCAGTCAATGGGAACTTCAATCAGTCAGCCGCCGTTTCCACAATGCGATGTAGAGTGGTATCGACAATCCTGAAGACTGTAGGTTTTGTAGTGTATTACAACCCGGTTAATCAAATGTGCATCAAAAATTCACTAGTTGCTGTACAAACATATGTTTTTACTTTCCACACCGATAGGTGAGGGGAGTATTGTGATCGCGAAAATTTTCTATTTTGAGATATACGCTTTTTGGGTGTTTTATGATGTCTACATAACGAAATTCCACGTCACTCATTTCCGTCGGTCTGCCTGTCTGTCTGTCTGTCTGTCTGTCTGTCTGTCGGTCGGTCTGTCTGTCTGTCTGTCTGTTGGCGTTTTTCTAGCCTCGTAATCTCAGTAACCGCTGCTTGGATTGTGATGAAATTTGGGCAGTGACATGCTGTCGTGTCCTAGTAGGTAATGTTTCTATAATTTTGGAAATCATTGTACGGGGAGCGGAGTAGTTAGCAAAAAAAAATTTCCAAATATTCCTCAAACTTCGTTTTTAGGCGTTTTAGGGGTTCCTGATAATTTTCTATTTTTTTTTTGGTGGGGCTGAATTTGGGGTGATTGGGGGTGGGGTGTTGTAAAACTGCAAAACTTGTTGTATTCATAATGGGCTATCCATTAACCTGTGAATGGAAAACCTAGCGCCATAGTACACTTTTTTCAGCCCATCCGAACATTGCCTTTCTTACTATAGAAACCAAGCGACTTAGAATTTGTGATGTCTACATACGAGTATTGCCTTAGATCGTTCTATGTTGCGTAACGCGAACAGTACTGAATTAATATTAATGAAATTTTGACACAGTATCACTACCGCGCCGCGGCGAGCATGAAAAAACACGCATGTTTTGGAAAAATCGTGTCAGTGGCAGCAAGAATAAAAACACCAAAAATATAAAAAAATCCTCAAACCTTGTTTTTAGGCGTTTTAGGGGTTCCTGATCGTTTTCTACTTCTTTTTGGTGGGGCTGAATTTGGGATAGTTGGGGGGTGGGGGGTTGTAGGACTGAAAAATTTGTTGTACTTATAATAGGCTATCCATTGACCTGTAAATGAAAAACCTAGCGGCATAATACACTTTTCTAGGTCTATCTGAACATTGCCTTGCTTATTATAGAAACCAAGGAACTTAGAATTTGTGGTATAGGTATATGTTACACTCAATAGCCGAATTCGGGCAATGCCCGAAAAAAATACACAGAACTAGTTTTGAGCAAGGAATATTTCCTGAACTCGAAATATTAATTTTACACGGCTATTGAGCATTACTAAATAGGCAGAACTAGTTTTGCGCAACTTGAAATGCACAGAACTAGTTTTGCCTAACTTGAAATACACAGAACTGGTTCTGTGGTACAGAATGACAACCAAAGCGAACATTCGTTATGCATTGTGTGCCAACGTCCCTGCAATAGTACGAATCGTGAAAACGCAAAAAGAGGTTTAGAAGCACAGACCAATTTGATGCTCACACAATCAAATAAAATGTTTAAACCAGCCTCAGTTAGCGATTTATTATTTGGTGGTATTCATTAAAATATATTTAACTTCTCCAACTTTATATTTACTTGAGTCGTCGCGGGCGCTGATTAAATGGAAGAAGCAGAATTTGTGCTGGTCATTCAGAAAATATACAGAACTATAAGTCCTGTGCATTTCAAGTTGCGCAAAAATAGTTCTGTGTATTTCAAGATGCGCAAAACTAGTTCTGCCTATTTGGTAATGCTCAATAGCCATATAAAATTCATATTTCGGGTTTGGGAAATATTCCTTGCGCAAAACTAGTTCTGCGTATTTTTTTCGGGCATTGAACGAATTCGGGTATTGAGCGTAACATTCGAATGTTGTATTAGATCCTTATATTATTATATTGCGTAAAGCAAACATTATTTAATTGATTTTAATGAAATTTTGACACAGTATTACTACCGCGGCGAGGATGGAATACGCGTATGTTTTGGAAAAATCATGTTAGTGGCGGCGCAGCAATAATAAAAAAACTAAAATTATAAAAACCCCTCAAACTTCGTTTTTAGAAGTTTTAGGGTTCCTGATCAATTTCTACTTTTTTTTGGGTGAGGATGAAATTGGGGCGGTTGGGGGGTGGCGGGTTGTAAAACTGAAAAGTTTGTTGTATTCATAATAGTTTGTCCATTGACCTGTGAAAGAAATACCTAGCGGCATATACACTTTTTTAGGTCCATCTGAACATTGGCTTGCCTATTACCGAAAGCAATTTTGTGATGTATACGTACGAGTTCTGCTTTATTTCGTTCTATGTATATTGCGTAAAGCGAAAATTATTGAATTGATTTTAATGAAATTTTGACACATAATTTTGTGCCGCGGTGAGAATGGAAAACGTGTCTGGTTTTGAAAAATCGTGTCAGTGGCGGCGCAGCAATAATAAAAAGACTAAAAATATAAAAACAGATCAAACTTCGTTTTTAGATGATTTGGGGACTCCTGACCGTTTCGCATCATCTAGTTGAAGCATGCAGAAAAAAACACTTGCATCCTAGTTTCTAAGGAGGGAGACGCAAGAAACTATATTTACGAGAGTTTTTGTGTCGGATGTTTTCTGCGGGCGGGTGGGCGATGATTTGGTTCCAAGGGATTTTAAACTATAGCTTCATGCAATGGGAAAATAATAAAATGGTATCATCATTATGTGTGGGAAGTACTGAGTCAATCAACTTGGCTCCATTTTTTTCATATGAGGTTGATATCTGTGGTCGAGCTGCAAAGCAGAAGACTTCCAACAATTGCTTTTTTGCCAAGAGATGTGAAGGCCATTAGGGTTTGAGAACTCAAGAATATAGTAAGATTCAAACTGTCAAGACCCAGTACTTTCTATGAAACAAGCAGTACCCAAGTGAGTGTCCGATTCTAATGCACAATCCGGTTTTGCCAAGAAGTAATGAATTCGAGCTTTCATAAGTCAACATTACAAACATACAGATGATCTGACAAGTCAGTTGCAATAATTGTAGCAGGGAAAGAGCTGGGATATATATTCAGAGCTGGATGGTACTTCGCATCATTGAGGCTTTTTAAGCAGTATAAAGCCTGTGGAGACCGGTGCCGGGTGGATCAGCTGGTGAAGGCGGCAACGTCGAAGAACCGAACTGATAAGAATACCTATTTTTGGGGATCAGTGGGTAACCGACCGGCAGCGCAGCGGTACGGTCCGACGCGCACTATTCTCCTGTTATATTGTAGTTTACATTACGTATTGTTTACATTCTTTTGGGCTAATAGACGATTGAACGAATTCGGAGTTTCTGTGACTGGATGAAGGGGAGGCTACCACAACTGGCGACGAGGAGTAAAGGTCACGACTACGGGCAAATACAAGTAAGTTGTAGTGGAAAATACGGTGATCTATCCAAATCCAGTGCATCTACATAGCAATTAAAAATAGAGATATTAGTTTATTAGTACATACTGCGTAAAAATATGTATCGAATCAAAAATTGGTAGGTACAAGCATTGAGAATAATAGCGTCACTAACAATGGGGGGTAATAGGTTTTGGAAAAAAATAGAGAAGGCTGTGAGCCAAAATAAAAAAAAAGAGAGATAGGCTTCGAGCCAAGAAGGAAAAAAAGAGGAGGCTTTGAGCCAAAACAAAAAAAAGAGAGATAGGCTTCGAGCCAAGAAGGAAAAAAAAGAGGAGGCTTTGAGCCAAAACAAAAAAAAGAGAGATAGGCTTCGAACCAAGAAGGAAAAAAAAGAGGAGGCTTTGAGCCAAAACAAAAGAAAAAGAGAGATAGGCTTCGAGCCAAGAAGGAAAAAAAAGGAGGCTTTGAGCCAAAACAAAAAAAAAGAGAGATAGGCTTAGAGCCAAGAAAAAGAAAAGAGAGGCTTTGAGCCAAAAGTATAAGCTTAGAGCCCTGGGGGAAAAGGTGAGGCCTTTAGCCATATATGTATGTAGGTAAATATTTAAAAAAAAATCAAATCGAAAGTGCGGTTGCATAGGTACAGACGCGTACATTATATTTGATAAAAAAAAGAAAAGATGAAATATAACAAAAAAAAAAAATAAAAATAAAAATAAAAAAAAGACAAAAAAAAAACAAATGAAAAAAGGTAAAAAGAGAAAAAAAAAGAAAAAAAAAATAAAAACTGAAAAATAAAAAAGAAAACAAAAGAATAAAAGAAATAAAAAAAGAGAATAAAAAAAGAAAAAAATAAAAAAAAGCATAGAAAAAATGTAAGAAAACAAAAAGAGTATAAAATAAAAAAAAATAAAAACAAAGAAACTAAGAAACGATAACAAAAAAATAAAACAAAAAAAATGAAATAAAGAAAGAAAGAAAAGGAAAAAAAAGAAAAAGATAAAAAGGAAGTAAAAAAAGAAAATGAAAAAATAAATTGAAAAAAAGAAATAAAAAAGCAAAAGAAAAAAAATAATTAAGAAAGAAAAAAGAAATAAAACATTAAAAAGGTAACATAAAAAAAGGAAAAGAAAAAAAAGAAAAAAAAAAGAAAAAAAACGAAAAATAAAAAAAAATAAAGAAAAAAAAGAGGAAAAAAAAGAAAGAAAAATATAAAACAAAAAAAAAACAAACACAAATAAAAATAAAAAAAGAAAAAAAAACAAAGCAAAATAAAAAAAATACAAAAACAATGGAAAATGTAGTGATTCCACATAAACTCACTACCAAATATGGAAAGGAAGAATACACAGTCGTGAACAGAGAGGGAAATGAAATCACAATTAGAAGTGCAGATGGACACACCGTGAAGCGACATATCAGCCACCTGAAGAAGTTGCCTAACATGCTCGTGGACACGACCGAAGCTCAAACAACGCCAGACGAGTCGCACAATCTTGACCCCCAACTACCCCTTTCCCCTACGCAGTCTCCAGGGAGAACATCTACAGTAGCGGACGAGCACGAGAAGGAATCATCAACCGAGACGAAAAGGATGAAGCCTCTAAGACTGAAAAAGAAGGAGGGAGTGTGGAGACCGGTGCCGGGTGGATCAGCTGGTGAAGGCGGCAACCTCGAAGAACCGAACTGATAAGAATACCTATTTTTGGGGATCAGTGAGGAACCGACCGGCGGCGGCGGCGCAGCGGTACGGTCCGACGCGCATTTATTCTCATGTTATATTGTAGTTTACATCACGTATTGTTTACATTCTTTTGGGCTAATAGACGATTGAACGAATTCGGAGTTTCTGTGATTGGATGAAGGGGAGGCTACCCCAAAGCCCATATAAGATCTGTCCTAGAAATACCACTCACGTATCTGGGGCTATTGCCCCTTCTACCCTGGTTGCATTTGATGCATTTTTCTTATCTGTAGCGACACATCAGTCGAAAATTGTGCTAAGATTGTTTTCAATGGGAGTATTTAGTAGCTATCTTTAAACATCTAATGCCAACAAATGTTAAACAAAAATAGCATATGGATGGCATTGAATAGAATGTGGGCCTTTCATGCTATAAGAAAAGCTCTAGGTCTTGTCCCTAAAAGCTAGGATTCTTCAAAAACCTGCATCAAAGGAAGTTAAGACAAAAGTGCATACATGAAGCTTTATAGATTTCTGCTTTTCCTGGATAATCATTTATCCATTTTGATTTTGATTACCGGACAGTCGTTGGTCAGTACGTCCCAAAATACTTACTTATTGCACTTATTCTTGACAGTTTCTGTCAAATGGACGATGTCACAGTGTGATTCAATGAATACCGGGTGTGAAAATCGGGTCAGTTAATATTCCATAGCCTACCTGATAGATCCGCTTGAAAACTATACATCATGTCTAAAATTGTTTCCTCGGTACACTTGACTTATATGATCTCAATAGTGCAGGGTTTTGACTTCACCAAATAGTATTATGTCGTTATATTTCAGTGGTTCGTGAAATACAAATAAAATTCGATAGCACTTTCTCAAAATAAATAAATTTCAGTACACTTACAGAAGGTATATTTAAAATTTGCAGAAAAATCGAAATATCTCAGAAACTAATGAAATATACAATATGAAATGCTATAAAAATAATGGGAGAGCATATCGAAAGCAATTTTTTGGTATAATAAAATATGGATAGTTACATTAACTTTTTTTTACAGCCTGTCTTAGAACTAGAGGATATTTTTATCCTTCTGTGTGAAAAAATTATTTTTGATTCATTAATTTTCAATATACAGTACGTTCGTTTGGTAGCGATTTGGATATAAAAATGGTCATAACTTTTGAAATACCCCGTACAATGTTAAAATACCTTGTATTTTAATAATGGAAATTACTTATTATTAGAATCGAGGTATGGAATAATATATGGGATGACTCATTTAAAAATAATTATGTTTGCATCACCACGTAGTTATGGATCATCCTGTATAAATCAAAATATTTTCTGAGCAAGTGGAATATCCGTGGCTACAACTTTTATATACAACCTTTTTTACTATATTCTGCAGTAGTGGAGTTATCGACCCATCCGGTACTAAAAACTCACCCTGCGTAATATGGGAGACCCTGTATAGACTGGTGATGAAAACAATGAATTGTCGCCCCACTATTTCCCTTATTTACTCCAAAATTCCCACAGACTAATAAAATCTCATCGGACCTACATTTAACACGTACTATTGTAATGTAATAAACAAAGTTAAATTGCAACGTTCCTGAACATTTGTGGTGCTTTATATTTAAACAAACAAATAAGGCTTTAATTATGTGCGAAAAACAGTAGGTCCCTATACATTGCACAATTTGTCACTGAAATACCTGAAAATGGCGAATAGGCAGCACACCGTATTCCCTTATTTGCTCCGAAATGCATTTGGGCCAATAAAGGCTCATATAGCATATATATTTCGAACAATTGGAACTCCGATATCAATATGTGTTCCTCATCAACAACAGCCTCCGCTTAATTTTGACTGTCAATCAAAGCGCATTGAGCTTGCTTCCCACCATTCGTGATATTATTAAAAGTCGTGCTGGGCTTTCCTAATAATTTGATCAAATCTATTAGATTATATAATATACCAAACTTATCTTTGACTCTTATGAGCTCTGTCAAATTTTTATATCTGTTCCCAAATCAACTATTGAAAAGTCAATGACCGAAAGGATTCTCCTAAAATATATACAGGGTGTCCCCGACATGTGATATTCTTGTAACAAAGAAAAGTTCAAACGAAAATTGAGTGGAATTTTTGTAAGTACTATAGAGTAAATAAATCCTTATTTTATTTAAAATTTTATTGTACCTTTGATTTTATACTCAAACATATGTTTTTTGTAAAATCACAAGCACATTATAAACAAAATTAGCAAAAACGGATAAAAGCCAAACTAACTGGGCTTTTGAGGGCACTGAATGACCTATGATACATGCTTTCGGACACAATTGTCTTTTTCATCCTTTTTTCTTAAGAAAATATTATGCCTCAAACAAATCCTCATTTTATTTATCTTATGTCAATGTCAATGAATGGACTCATTAGTGTAGGAAAAGCTATGAGGTGCGAATTGGAAGAAAAGTAGGGGGTGAGTTTTAGGGGTTGAAGTAAAAAAAAATGTTTCGAAAGCATGGTATGATCGGTCATTCAGTACCCTTGAAAGGCCCACTTAGTTTTCTGTTTTGTCTGTTTTTATTACGAGTGTATTATGCCTCAAACAAAGCCTTATTTTTTATGTTAATAAATAGAATTATTCAGATTTCAAAATCTATTTTAATATTCCAGAGAAAAAGCAGCACGTTTTCAAATTCTGCAGGCTTGGTTGGTAAGACTATTTGAAGGTTGTTCCAATCTGTAACGTGAACCTAGCTACACATTATTCACTGTTAAACATTTTTTATATGCATAGTATGAATTGTACCGTCAGAAGACAAGTAACGTGTCAGTAGCGTAGTAAAATAGTTGTTCATACTATTATATGTTTTATGATATTATCTGCTAACTGAAATATTGTGAGAGTAAACGTGGAAAATGAAATCTTCTTATTTGACAACATGGTGTATTCGTGTGATATATATCATAAAATGGTACATAAATAAGAATATTCTTTGAGGATTCTTTGAGGCGATAACAAATACTACAATTTACTAAAATTAAAACTTATATAAGCTATTGATAACAGAATTACCTAGTTCTTGGTAGGATACTGTATTGTCTCAGTAGTACGTGTAATAATTAAACTTGAGCATTTGTTTAGAACCTGGAAGCTCGAAAACGAAAATCATATTTTGAATCATATTTTTATATGCACCCAGGAGGTGAATATTTTCAAAGACAAAAATTCATTGTTGAAATCTTAGTTATGTTACATGAAAAAGTCCAGTAAACGATGTATGTACCTACATAAGACAAGCACTAAATTAACAGCTTGCGAACCGATTGTAACAATAAAATTGTTCATGTAGCAACCAGCAGCTCAATCGGTTCACATGAGACAAGGGTATGTGGGTGCGTGCGTGTGTGCGTGTCTATCTAGCCGCCAAGAAATGAAAACTAGGACAACAATGGTTTTAATAAAGATTTATTTCGGTATATATGAATGCAGTATATTCTATTTTTTTTTTAAACAACTTAGCTTCGGAGGGAAATCCTCATGGTGCCCTTCCAAAGGGAAGGTGGTGCTCCAAAGGGCTGGCTTCTTCAAAGGGAGTTCAGGTGGTGTGACCCCGAAAAAGTATTCATAATGGTGGCACGGAAGAGGTGTGGTGCCCTTCCAAAGAGAAGGAGGTGCTCCAAGTGTGTCTTGATGTTGGCACCCCGAAAAAAAGATGTTGATGGTGGCACCCCGAGAAAAGGTGGCTTTGATGGTGGCACCCCAAGAAAAGGTGGCTTTGATGGCGGCACCCCGAGAAAAAAGTTGTCTTGATGTTGGCACCCCGAGAAAAGGGTGGTTTTCCTGTGAAAGAGTTATGGCTGGTATTAGTACCTTGTGGAGAACTTCACAGGACTTCACGATCTGTTTCTGAAGTATGGATCTTCATGCGTTCTTACATTTTGATAAACTGCATTCATATACTTCAGAAACAAATCTATGAAGTAGCATGGGCACATTAAAAAGCCAAAAAGCAGATAACTTTCAAATGTTCACATGGTAAAGATTAAAAAAAAAATATAGATATATACAAGAGCGAATAGATAGAACAATAGTTAAAAAAAATTCATAAATGTCACAGTCCTACCGGATCTTTTCAGATATATAGTGATAAATAAAAAAATGTATAAAAATGTATATTGAGAAATTTACAACCTTTTCCTCAGGCCTCGTAAAATAAAATTACATAAATGTCCAACAGATCTTTTCATTGCGTTCTCAATTAGCAAATCTGAGTGCTAGGTATTTTTACGTAAGGAATGTCATAAAAAAAAATGTGAAACATTAAATACACACAAGATAAGGCATATTAACAGAAAAATATGTGGCTAGAAACACAGAATAATGTTCAGCGACTCTTTTGTTAGATAATTAATAAATATGCAGTGTATGATTTGTAGCGCCAAACATCAATAACCATTATGTAATGTGTGATAATACTTATACGGTACAAATTATGGAAACTAACAGCAGTGTTATGTGTAATTATTGCAATTGTGTGGTATCAGCATGATATCCACACCAATATACATGTAACTGATTTGATTACCCAATACACTTGAATACTGAGAGTCACCACGAGTGTTTCCTTGTAAGACAATACCATTTCCTGCCTATCTGAACCTTACATGGCGACCCTGCCGAAAAACGTACAAAATACATAATAAGAGTGGATAAGTATGGTAAAATCCAGGATCATATAAAAAGTTAAAAGTTAAAAATGGGGTCCAGCAAATCCAAACATCAGGACCTAACGGAGAACGGTGCAGTTAACTCCAACTTCATAGTGACCCAGGAGGAGTATAATGTTACCAGGGATGTTAAGATAGTGCTATACCTCATCTTAACCCTGTTGGTGCTGCAGTTTGCCCTCAAGCTGTTCCAGATCCACGTGAAAGGAGTGAAACGTCAAATGAGGCGTAGTTTAGCAGCCTCAGTAGCATCCGTCCATAATGTTTAAGACAATCTCCGGGTCGACAGACATTTTGCAGTGCAGTTTCGTAATTCCGCGTAAAAGGGCAAGTGACATTCTCCCTGCATCGTAAAAGATCGAGACGTGACGTGTCGGCAAGCGGTGAAATACTCGAGTGGTTCAAGAGTGGTGTGCTAGGATTAGAAACAATGTAAGTGAGCAACAGGTCAATCTATTTTGTATGTTTAATTTGAATTTTCATATATGCCACAACATTTTGGATACCTTTTACTTTACTGTCCTGAATGCAGGCTAAAAATCAAGGTTTAATATTGAAATTAGGTCAGTTGAAAAGAAATATTCAATCTCAGGCTAAAAGGGCAATCAAAAAACAGGTTCCAAGAGGTGAAGATACTAGAAATGATATAAGAGATAGCCTTGTATCAATACTTAACCAGATTGTCGCTACTTTAACTAACTCGTGGGGTTCTTTGGATGAATTAGAGCGGAATATTTGCAACCATGAATATTTATACTGTAAGGATAAGGTTATACAGGCCTTTCAGTCGCTAAAAGTGCGTTATAAAATACCGATTTCTTGTCTTGAGAGAATCGATTTATCAATAGTAGACGAGGATTTTGAATCAGAGGAAGAAAACATGGCAATGTCGGCGGTTGATTTTTTCAATTTGGCAAGTAAACTATACTGCATTCACTGAAGGAAAGGAGTAAACAATTATTTCAAACCCATATTGTGGGGCTTTACTCGGATAAATCGAACTTAATTTTTCTGTTTATAATAACATCACTGCTCTCAGTATGTAGTTTTGTAGACGGTGTGCATATAACCTTTGACCATACAGTAAAAATTTACATACATTGTGCATGGTTACTCCGTTTGTTCGGTGGATAAGGAATAGTGCCAACGCAGTTCGATGGTAGCCCGGACAATTTGAGATCATTATTAGACTCATTATTATTGCTAAAAGATAATTGTGAGGAGCATACAGAAAATGCGATAGCATTCATAAAGACTAGATTAACAGGTAGAGCCAGGGATCTTATCACATCTGAACAGACAATTGATGATATAATACATAAACTGAAATTTAATATTAAAGGGGAAAGCTCGCGTTTACTAAGTGCAAGAATTTTGAATTGTAAACAAAACGGTAAAGATGCAGCGACCTTTGCGGCTGAAATCGAGTCCTTGGCCGGCAAGTTACAGAGTGCTTTATATCAGCGAAGGCGTACCGTGTCAAGTTGCGCAGAACTATACGGTGGATACAGCTGTTAAAGCGATAAGCACCAACGCAAATTCGCAAAAAGCACGCATAGTAGTCGAAGCTGGTACTTTTAACACCCTGCAAGAATTAGTTACAAAGTTCGTAAATACTGACTCTGAGCCTCCCCAGAGTAACGTATTTTATTATAGGAACCATAACCACTCAAATAGTCTTCGCCGCGGCAGAGGAAGATATTTTTATAACAATAATAATAGAGGTAGTAGTTATAATGACCTGGGAAGTAGTGATAGTTATGGATATAATCGTAGAGGCAACAATAGGGCTCGTTATTTTAGAGGAGGCGGAAATGCGACCAACTTCCAAAACTATAATAATAGGGGAAGATACCAAAGATACGCAGGTGGTATACAACAGGTTAGGCACTACAACTCGCAGGCTGAGTAGGAAAACCGGATCAGCCCCCAAGAGACTCGATTGGGGGAAATCTGAATATATATTCACTGAATTTAACACTTTCTAACTTTCTAGTTCTTAGATTGGAAATGACAGGGAGAAACAACACTTTATTAGTAGACACTGGTGCTGATATTTCACTTTTTAAAAGGACATCTGTAGATCCTGATCAGATAGTTAATATTTCGAGTAAAAGTAAAATTAAAGGGGTATCACCCGAGCTCGTAGAATCTCTAGGTACTACAAACACTAATATTTTAATTGACGGATACAAAATCAGTCAAACTTTTCACATAGTAAGCGAAAATTTCCAATCCCTTGTGACGGAATCTTGGGAAGGGATTTCCTAATAAGATACAAAACCCATTTAAATTACTACGACTGGACCATGAGCATTTTATTGAATAATAATATAACGTTAATTTTGCCTATTCATAGTAGCCTAGAAGACAATATCGTTTCTGTTCCAAGTAGATGTGAAGTAGTAAGAGAAGTAAATTGTCTGAAATATTTGGCAAGGGATGCTGTGGTTTTGAATAAAGAATTCTTCCCTGGCGTCCATTAATAAGAATCATAAATACAACGTTCGAAAGTGTTTCTCTGAAAATAGATGCTCTAGAGACAATCAGTTTACACGAGTTTAATATCTATAACATTGAAATCGAGTCAAATGATCGTCATACCCAATTGCTTGTTCAGCTTAATACTAAAAATGTCCCTACTTTTTTTTTTTTTTTTTTTTTTTTTTTTTTTTTGTATAGCGGCTTCAACAGCAAGGTCATTCGCCGCGCCAAGTTGTGCTATAACATTGGTAGTGTCTTCAAATTTAATGATACCTGCATTCTATCCGATTTCGTATCTGTGTATCCATTAGGTTGACTTAGATTTTGTAGAAGAGGCCTATGTTTTTCAGGAACTGGAAAAGTTTTCTTAATTCGAGAATGTTTTTCAAGTTCAATATGTCCAGGTTTGATGGTAACTGCAAAGAATTCAATTCATTTCTGTATATTCGACAATGACAAAGTATATGTTCAACTGTCAGTGGTTCTTGGCATCGTTCGCAAATGGGTCTTCGTTGGCCAAGTAATAGATAGGATGATGTTAAATGAGTGTGTCCAATTCTGAGCCTTGTTAAAACTACCTGTTCTTTCCTCGTCATATCTTTGCTTGTTTGGAATTTCTTAGTTGTTTGAGATATTTTTCTCAGTTGTGTGGTACTTGTTTCCCATTCATTCTGCCATAATTTGTATATTTCTTTTTTTAGAGCACTTTTTAGGTCACAACATCTAATAGGGAGTTCATGTGGGGCACTTGCAGTTGCACAGTGTGCACTTGCATCTGCCGCTTGATTGCCCAAAATTCCAACGTGTCCAGGGGTCCATATGAATGTCACTGTTTTGGACTGTTGCTGAAGCGCGTGATTTAGATATATAATTTTCTGAACCAATGGGTCTGTACTGAAGGTATCCTTTATACTCTGTAAAGAGCTGAGGGAGTCCGAACATATAAGGTAAGTTCCGCTGCTGTTTTGGTGCACATATATCAGAGCTTGGTAGATCGCAGTTAGTTCTGCGGTGTAAATTGAGGACATGCTGTTCAGGCTTCCTTTCCATATTTCTCCTTCACCAACCACCGCTGCTCCGACTCCAGAGTTCGACTTGGACCCGTCAGTATAAATAGTAGTTACTGGTCTGTATCTATTGATGATATTTGATATTATATTTTGGTAGATCTGCGGGTTAGTCTCGCTTTTTTTGAAACGCGTACATTCGAGGTTTACTTTGGGTTGGCAGACTATCCAGGGTGGGGTTTTATATTCGACAGTATGCACAGTTGGTAACTCAGTGTGGATGTCTTGTAAAAGTTCTCTACACCTCACACCCAAAGGTTTTGTGACAGTCGGCCTATCATTGAATTTGCTCAAAGTGGCAGCGGTGAACATGATTTCATGGTTAGGATGGGTTGGCTGTGCCCAAACTCTGGTCATATAGTTGGCAGCGACTATTTTTGCCCTTATTTTCAGTGGCGGAATTCCTGCCTCACAGAATATTGCTTCCGAAGGGCTAGTTCGGAATGCACCAATGCAGAGCCTAAGGCCTTCCCTATGTATGGATTCCAATTTTTTTAAATGTGTTTTTCTTGCTGAACAGTATACCGCCATACCATATTCCATTTTAGCTAACACAGTAGTTTTGTACAGTTGCAGTAGTATATTTTTGTCAGCACCCCAGGAGATGCTAGATAAGCATCTGATGACATTCAGGGATTGTTTACATCTGTTGCTAAGATCCTCGATGTGTTCCTTCCAGTACAATTTTTTATCAAATTTCAACCCCAAAATTCTAACAGTAGACTTGACTGGAATGGGATTATTATCTAATGTTATGTGTGGATCTGCATGCTGTTTACGTAACCTACAGAAATGTACGCAGTTTGTCTTTGTGGAGGAGAATCGAAAACCATATTGTTTTGCGTTCGTCACGATCTGGTTTACCGAACGTTGTATGGTTTCTTCTATATCGCCTATGTCGCCCGCAGAGTAGTAGATACAGAGATCGTCTACGTACATACATTTTCCAACTGAGCCTTCAATTCTGGATACTAAATTATTCACAGCGATTAAAAATAGAGTGACACTAAGTGTAGATCCTTGCGGTATCCCGTTCTCTTGAATGGCTGATTCGGATAACGTGTTTTCTATCTTAACTTTGAATGAGCGGTCAGTAAGAAAAGATTTGACGATTTTCATCAAGCGACCCTGTATTCCCCACCGATGTAAAGTGTTAATTACTCCTTGCCTCCACGTGGTATCATATGCTTTCTCTAGATCAAACGCTACAGCTACGAGGTGTTTTCGCTCAACAAAAGCATTTTGTATTGCAGACTCTAGAAGAGTCAGTTGGTCTGTGGTAGATCTGTTTTTACGGAAGCCCATTTGGTAGTTCGATAACAGTCGTTTTGATTCAAGTACCCACATTAGTCGTTTGCTAACAATTTTCTCTAGCAGCTTGCTAAGACAACACGTAAGGGATATTGGTCGATAACTGGACGGATCAGTTATATCTTTTCCTAGTTTTGGAATAGGTATAACGATTGCTTCACGCCAGTGCCTGGGATATTCTCCTTGTATCCAAATTTTGTTGAACATGTCCAAAATTACTTCTTTGTCTGTCTCCGGTAGTTGACTAATCATCTGATTGTGAACTAAGTCGGGACCTGGGGCACCGTCTTTGGCTTCAGATATTACCTGATCGAGCTCTGCAATGGAGAAAGGTAAGTTATATTCATCGGAGTCCGTTGTTAAGTCTGATATATTTAGGTTTTCAGTTACTGTCATAGTGTCACTCAATTCTGGGCAGATGTTTAGATTCGAGCTAACTTGACTAAAGTGTCGAGCTAGTGCGTTTCCCACATTTAATTGTCCTCGGATTTCATTTTGATTGACTATCAGCAAAGGTGAAGGGGTTGTAAATTGCTTGCCTGTAATAGCCCGAATTTTTTTCCAAATTTCCGCACTTGGTGTATCGGTACGTATATTAGATACATACGCTTGCCAGGACCTCTTTTTTGATTCTAAAATTAACCGTCGCAGTTTTGCTCGTTGCTGCTTGAAGTGGATGAACCTGGCTTCCGTGGGGCTTCTTATGAACTCTTTGAAGGACTGTCTTTTATCACGTCTTGCCTGCTCAATATCCTGGTTCCACCATGGTACTGTTTTCCTGCCTGGGAATCTGTTCTGTCGAGGGATGCTGATCTCAGCAGCTCCCAATATGTTTTTGGTAACTGACTCAACAGTATCTTCGACGGATTCTTGAACCGTGAGTGATACATTTTGACGATATAGATTCCAGTCAGCCTTCTCTATTTTCCATCTTTGAGCGTCAACGTTATCATAGCTTGGTGCGGGTTGGGCATTTGCGAGTTTAATTTCAATGGGGAGGTGGTCAGATGATTCATCTTCTAAGACATTCCACTGAAGGATGTGAGCGACGGAGGGACTGCATAATGTTATATCAATGGCACTGAGATTTTGTGATCTTGAGTTGAGATACGTGCCTGCGCCTGTATTAAGGATAACTAATCCAAACTCCTCAACAATATTTTCAATCAGACGGCCGCCATTATCTGATCTACTTGATCCCCACAAGGTATTATGAGCGTTGAGGTCTCCCAATAAAATAAATGGCTGGGGAAGTTGTCTAATTAGTGCTTTAATTTGCATCCCTTCCCAGCTAGAGTCCGGTAGGTATAGGTTGCAAATAGTGATCTTCATCGGGTAGCTCAACTTCATAGCCACCGCCTGTAAAGGAGTATTTAGGGTAACTTCAGTGTAAGGAAGGTTCTCCTTTACAAACACTGCTACACCTCCTTTAGCACGACGCTCTGAGATCGCATCTTTCCTTATGCATTTATAGCTGCGTAGTCTGAAATTATCTTGAGGGCGGAAGTGAGTTTCCTGTAAGCATATACAGATGGGAGCCTTTTCTAGTAGTAAAGCCTTCAGTTCTGGGTACCTGGTTTTGCATCCATTAACGTTCCACTGTAGAATGTTGTAATTCGACTTATTCATAATTTTGATTAGAATGTCTTAGCTATACCCATATAAGGGCTTATGAACATGGTAGTAAGTAAATAAATATTAGAGAAAAGAAAATATAAGAATATAAATATATAAAAATAAATATAAAAAATAAATATATAAAAATAAATATATAAAAATATATACATATAATCATACATGTGTATATACGCACACAAACACAGAGAGTTTTAGAGCTATGTTTTAAATATATCACAGTTTTATCACAGTTAGATCAGGGGTTATCACAAGTAGTGGATCTTGGTTTTCCTTTAGGCCATCTATCTTCTTTTTTGTCGACTGCTGTTCAGACGCTGTCTGAGATGTGGATTGCTCACTTTCAGATGATGATTCTCTGAGGCGCTTTTCTGATTCAGCTGTTGAGGCGGCTGATACTCGACTTTCGATAGATAGATTTCGTGGTCTAAAAGGAGTTTTCGGAGTTGTAGGAATACTTGGGGTGGTAAAGGTTTGAGTTGCTGGAGTTTTAAGTGCAAAGGTATTTTTTAGCACATCTACAATTTGCGGTATGAGCTCTTTGATGAACCTATCTGTATCCGGTTTACTAGCGGTTGCTTGCGAATACGAGATTCCTTTTGAGGGTGTTGGAATAACAGTTAATTTTCTTGCTTCTGAATAAGTTATGTTGTTTTTGGCACGGCATTCTTGGATTGCGAACTCCTGCTTGAAAGTTGGGCAATTTCTGGAGCGTGCAGAGTGATTCCCTTGGCAGTTTATGCATGTAATAGGCTCTTGGCAGGCTGATCCCTCATGCAATGGTTTGCCACAAACACATACTTGTTCGCTATTACATTTCGTTGAAGTGTGTCCGAATTTTTGACATTTAAAACATCTCATTGGCTGAGGTACATATAAACGTACCTCCAACGAATAGAAAGCCACTTTAATTTTTTTGGGTAGTACAGGTGTTCCAAATGTTAGTAGATGATTTGGTGTGTCAACGAGATTTCCATTTTGCTTGGTTTTCAAGCGTCTTACTTCGATGACATTTTGGTCAGCTAACTCTGTACGAATCGTGTCTTCAGAACAATTAAGGAGGTCTTTGCAGTATATTACACCACGAGATTTGTTCATAGTACTGTGAGGTGATACTTCTACATCATACTCTAGGAATTTATTGGTTTCTTGCAATTTCTGAGATTGCTTTTCAGTCGAGGTTTCTACTAGTATGCCTTCACGTATTTTCTTTACCATTTTTAAATCTCCAAATAAACTATACAATCCTTTACTTATTAAGAATGGGCTCACCTGATCAAAGTTAACCCCATCTTTTCTTTTCACGACCAGGTACCGGTTTTTAGCCGTCACCTGGCTCGTTGATTGGTTGCGGTTTTGATTTCCAAGTGTACCGCTAGCACTTGTATGTTGGGTATTGGGTAACTTTTCCATATATATCCCACGAGTCGGGAAGAATTATGTGTCGACTGCAGCAGTGCTCCCTTACTACAGCAAGGCTATCCTAACTCTAGAGGTTGCCAGGTATCTAGAGTACACCGTTCACGACTCACTGACGTAGAGCCATCCACCCCTTGGCACGGTTCGTATGACACCTTGGGTTCCGGAAGCTTGATCAGGTCCTGAATGTCGCTTCAACATTCAGGAACCCTACCCGGGCCGTCGCAAAACTGAGTGATTGGTAGAAGTGCCAGTGTACAACACCATCACTCCACCACCACACAACTTCGCGCCGTCTCGAGCAGTCTATTTGGTGGCATTTTGCCTTTTCCGCTCCCTATACGTGAGGTGAAAAGACAAAGATGCCCCCGGTCGGGCGCTGGCAGTACGGTCTACGACCTTACCGTAGCACGGGAGCACCATCTAGTGTACCGCTGTTGCAGAAGATGGTGCACCCAATGGCCAGACGGCCAAAATGTCCCTACTTATGTAAAAAACGATCTCGAAAAGTTGTGCGTAGAATTTTCTGATATATTTGCACTAAACGGTGACAAACTAACAGTGAATAACTTCTATACGCAAAAGTTGAGACTATCAGACCCATCCCCAGTATATACAAAAAATTATAGGGTACTAATTTTACAAAAAGAGGAAATCAATCGACAGATTGACAGACTCTTAGAAAATGAGATAATTGAACCGTCATTGTCAGAATGTAACAATCCAATTCTATTAGTCCCGAAAAAATCTGTAAATGGCGAGAAGGCATACCGTTTAGTAGTAGATTTCAGACAATTGAATAAAAAATTAATTGCTGATAAGTTCCCTCTACCAAGAATTGATGATATCCTAGACCAATTAGGCAGGTCCAAGTGGTTCTCTGTAGTGGATCTAGCCTCGGGCTTTCATCAAGTTGGTCTAGAAGAGGGGTCACGTGATTTAACATCTTTTAGTGCGGATAATAAGGGGTCATTTCGATTCACTAGGCTGCCCTTCGGACTCTCTGTGAGTCCAAACAGTTTTCAACGTATGATGACTATGGCGTCCGCAGGGATAACCCCAGAAAGGGCTTTTCTTTATGTGGATGATTTGTGCATTACGAGTTATTCAGAAAAATATCATATGAGTAATTTGAGAAAAGTATTTGAAACATGTGAAAAGTACAGTCTAAAATTAAATCCCGAAAAATGTTCATTTTTTTTGAAAGAAGTGTCTTATTTAGGTCACAAAGTTACTGATCAAGGCATTTTACCAGATGACTCAAAATATGAGGTAATTGACAGGTATCCGATACCACAAACTCCTGACGAAGTACGTCGGTTTGTAGCATTTTGCAATTATTATCGAAGGCTTATACCGCGTTTCGCTGAGGTCACTTACCCGTTAAATAGATTACTTCGCAAAAATGTTGAGTTCAAATGGACAGACGAATGCCAAACTGCTTTTGGTTCATTAAAAGAAGCATTAAAAAGTCCAACAATATTGAAATACCCTGACTGTACAAAAAAGTTTATCGTAGTTACAGATGCGTCACAGAATCACTGTTCTGCAGTACTCTGTCAGGAGTACAATGGATGCGATTTACCAGTGGCGTACGCATCTCGATCGTTTACTAAGGGCGAATCTCATAAGCCTAATATTTTGAAAGAATTGACAGCTATCCATTGGGCTTTAACTTACTTCAGATGTTACCTTTATGGTCAAAAATTTTTGGTAAAGACGGATCCTAAACCGTTGGTTTTCCTGTTTTCAAAAACCGATCCGTCATCAAAATTGACAAGAATGCGGCTAGATTTGGAGGAGTTTGACTTTGAAATTGAATACATAAAAGATAAAAATAATGTATGTGCAGACGCTTTATCAAGGATTTCGTTATGCGACTTGAAGAGGATCAAGTCAGACTCATCGTCAGTTCTAGCGATGGTTACAAGATCTAAGTCAAAATTGCTACAAAAAAACAACAAAAGTATTGAAAACAAATCTGTGGAAAAGCTGTCAGATCATTCCAAGATATATGAGACTATAAATAACTACGACGTTTTAAAATATCCTTTTATAAGATTTGAAATAGATAGAAATTCAATTAAAATAAATATTTATAAGAAAAATAAACTAAACGCGCGTGAGACAGTTCCTCTCGTTAACGGTAATATTGCGTTAGCGCAATTATTATCTGTGCTTGAAAAAATGGCCAATGAGAGAGATATTGTCAACTTAAGATTATACTTGAACGATAAAATATTTAAAAAATGCACTATAAATCAATTTAAACAGACCGGTCAAGAAACTCTTAAAAATTTGACTATTATTCTTTGCTCCGAATTGAAACTTACTTCTGATCCAAGTGAAAGAGTAGAGTAGAGTAGAGTAACTTTTATTCATGATGCCTATTTACAAGGATATGAAAGGTCAATTAAAATGCACTAAGCTATATAAATATGGATTAAAACAAGTTAAAAATCAAAATTTGGTGTGGGTTATTAGTGGGGCTTCTTATAAAAACTCTGCTAGGCTATAAAAACTATTCTCTATCAACAGATCTTTCACTTTGTTTTTAAACTTTGGAATACTTTGTATCTGTCTTATTGACGAAGGTAATTTATTATAGATGGAACTGCATAAGTAGAAAGGACTCTTTTTATACGTACTTAGGTGAAATTGCGGAATATGAATAGCACCGCAATTCCTGGTGTTGTGCTGGTGGATATTACGATTCAACGTAAAACCGTCTATATTTTGTTTGGTGATCATAACTGATTCCAATATAATAATAGATGGGAAGGTGAGGATTTTGTTTCTTTTAAAGTGACTGCGACATGATTCTAGTGGACCTAGTCCGAAAATTAATCTCATTAACCGTTTTTGAAGTATAAAAATGCGCTGCCAGTCTGATGCCACACCCCAATACTGAGTCAGGTACTTGAGATGTGGGAAGGCTAGAGCATAATATACTTGCAGTAGATAGCTTCGCTCAACTACATTTTTTAGGTTTCTGATGGCATAATAAGCTGAGTTCAATCTTTTTGCGACAAAGTCGACATGATTGTGCCATAACAGTTTGTCGTCAATATAAAGGCCCAGGAATTTTGTGTCCTTTACTTTTCCTATTTGTACTGAGTTGTTATAAATTTTAATTTCTGATTCCCGGTGATTTGAAATCATCATAAAGTTTGTCTTGCTGGTGTTTACTATGAGTTTGTTATTTGAGGCCCATGTGTGAACCTTTTGCAGAAAATTATTGGTTTTGTATTCTAGTTCTGTAATCGAATCCGAACTTAAAGCTACGGTCATATCATCAGCATATAATACTAAAAGTAACTCACTGCAATCTATATAATTGTCAATATCGTTGATGAAAAGTAGGAACAGTAAAGGAGACAAAACACTTCCTTGGGGTACTCCAAACTGTACTTCTTCTGTTTTAGACAAGTAATTTGCTATTCTTACCTGGATTTTTCGATGGGAAACAAATGATTGAATCCATGCATCTAGAGGAGATCGTATGCCTAACTGTCTGATCTTGGAAGTTAAAAATTTCTCAATGACAACCTCAAATGCTCGAGTTAAATCGAGGAAAAGTATAGCAATGTATTTCCCTTTGTCTAAAGAGTCATAAGTGAAATTTAACAAACTGAAAACAGCAGTACTAGTTGAGTAGTTGTGACGAAAGCCATGTTGAAATGGAGATAAAATGTTGTTTTCTTTTATAAAGCTATGTAATCTACCAGCAACAATCTTTTCCAGAAGTTTGGAAAAACCCGATATCAGGTATATAGGACGGTAGTTTTCGATTTTGGAGCATTCTCCTTTTTTATGTATCGGGATGACGGTGGCCAGCTTCAGGGCGTCTGGAAATTGACCTACAAGGATCGAAAGATTAAAAATAAAACAAAGCGGCTGTGCTATGAGGTTGAACACTTTTTTTAAAACTTTTAGAGGGACCACTAGAAACATCGTTCCTTAGTTCGTTCAATTTCAATAAAATCTCATCAGTTGTTATCTCTTGGAAGTATAGTGAGTTGTATGTATTTAAACTCTTTGTACATTCGCCATCTAAACTGTTGAAATGTGTTAACAAGGTGTTTTCAGCTACATTAGAAAAATAATTACAAAACGCTTTAGCTATATCTGATGGGTCATTGAGGTGACTTCCGTTGTCTACGATGTTTGGCATAGTTTGAGCTTTCTGAGGAGTTTTCCCTATTATTGTATTAACGACACTCCAAGCCTCCTGTGAGATGTTTGGAGCATCGCTAATTCTTTTTTGATAGAACTGACGTTTTTTTTCCTGAATGAACTCAGAATAGCGTTTTTTCGCTTCCTTATATGCTTCAGCAGCATTAGAGGTATGTTTGCTTAGCCAATACAGTTCTTTTATTCTGTTGCTTTCTTCCACAATTTCACTATCCACCCAACTGTTTTTTATACTACAATAGTTTACCTTTGTCTTCGTTAAGGGACAAGCTTTGTCCAAACAGTAAAGAAAATTCCTCCAAAAAATTGACCATAAGTCATTTACATTCTCTGATTTATATAACTCACTCATGTCGGTAATCGAAAGAAACAAATTCAGATTGGCGATATTACTGTCAGAAAAGAACCTTCTATAAATATAGACTGGTTGGTTATCCTCAATTGGTGGATTGTGGCCCATTTGTATGTTAAAGGCTTGCGCTTTATGGTCCGATATGTGAATATCAAGGTTAGTAGCCTTTATGTTAGGGAGGTTTGAAACCACATAATCTAAAGCAGATGCTGCACTATTGAATTCGCGTGTTGGCTCAAGGGGTAGAGCATAATTCAAATCAAAGCTGTCAAAAATATCGACCAGTGTGCGTTTATCTTTACTACTAGACAACCAATCTATATTTATGTCCCCATTAATAACCATAAATTTAAAATTCTGTGCAACTACTGACAAGATGTTGTTAAAAATTTCAAAAAATAAATTAATCTCCGCACAGGGAGGACGATAAAACACTAGGAAAGACAAAGTATACTAGCAAAGTTTCACAATAACCCTTTGCTGGGTGGACATTGTGGACAAAAGCGACTTCTAAAGAAAATTAAATCATTCTATTGGTGGAAACACATGTCCAGAGATGTTGCAAATTTTGTGAAACAATGTCACAAGTGTCAAATAAATAAGGCTCCTGCAAAAAGCCTGGAACCTTTAACCATAACCCCAACTCCTCAGAAGGCTTTTGATATTGTTTCTCTTGATACCAAAGGACCTTTCTTAACATCAAATAAAGGTAATGTGTACGCAGTAACGCTGCAATGTGAACTTACAAAATACATTGCAATAATCCCTACTTCGAATAAGGAAGCCAGAACAATAGCCCAAGCGATTTTTGAAAACTTTATCCTAATATACGGCCCAGTGAAAACGTTTCGAACGGACATGGGGACGGAATATAGGAACGAGATTTTCAAAAATCTAACGCAACTACTGAGTACTGATCATAAAATGTCCACCAGCTACCACAGTCAATCAATCGGGGGGTGTGAGAGGAACCACAGGGTTATAAACGAGTTTTACGTGCATATTCTGATTAAACTCTAATGGAATGGGATTCTTGGTGTAAATACTTTGCCTTTAGTTACAATACTACTCCTAGTACCTATCATAATTTCACTCCGTTTGAGCTTGTGTTTGGAAAGTCAGTTGACTTGCCAGACTTTATGAATCAAAACCGAATTGAACCATTATATAATATTGAAGCATATGATAGGGAAGTACGCTTCAGGTTGAAAAAAGCTCAAAATAGGGCCAAAGAGTTTCTCGAAAAAGCTAAAGTAGTTAGAAAAAGTAAGTTCGATTCAAATTCACATTCACTAAGCTTATACCCGGGAGACCTTGTATTGATGACCAATGAAGGTCGACAAAAATTGGATCCGTGGTATAAAGGTCCTTTTACAGTTGTCAGTCTAGAGGAACCAAATTGTGTCACTAAGGACAGTAAGGGAAAGGTCACCACTGTTCATAAGAACAGACTAAAAAAATGTATACCAAATGTCTAGCTAAGTTAACTGTACTATTTTCATTGTATGTAATTAACGCAGGCCTGTGGTTTAGTTAGAAAATGTAAGTTTATCATATTGTTATTTTTAGATGTAATTGTATTTTTGCTGTTGCAGCTATATGTACTGCCACACTGACGGATGTTACATTCCAAATCTATTACGATGATGCAGACTGAAATATTCCTTTTTATTTTAGTATTAGGTGTATAAGACAACATTGGTACAGATGAGTTTTCTATTCAGATTTTCATATCGACTTTTTATTTTAAATTTTTTTCCAATACCTACTGCACACCAGCTATCCCATTGCATTTTCAAAAAAGTCTTTCACAAGTGGCCATAGTGAAAGACTTTTTTCTAAGAGGGGAAGGTGTAGCGCCAAAGGTCAATAACCATTATGTAATGTGTGATAATACTTATACGGTAGAAATTATGGAAACTAACAGCAGTGTTATGTGTAATTATTGCAATTGTGTGGTATCAGCATGATATCCACACCAATATACATGTAACTGATTTGATTACCCAATACACTTGAATACTGAGAGTCACCACGAGTGTTTCCTTGTAAGACAATACCATTTCCTGCCTATCTGAACCTTACAGATTGACTTGATATTTAAAGATTAAAATGTTCGCCATCACATGTTCATGAAAAAAAATGTATAAATCGGAAAAATCACATTCCTACACATAGCTGTAAAATAAATATGCGAAACCATAGCAATCAAATTACATTGATCATCACATGTTGCACACACACAAAAGATTGTCTTAGAGAGACATAATTATATTAGGTGTTAACTGTTTGTTTTAAAAAGGGTGAGTGATCTATCGCCACCCATTTTTATAGAGGTTAATGGCGGTAGTGAGAGAGAGGGCATACTCCCCACTCATCAGGTATGCGCAAGCAGCTGACAAGAATAGAGATGGGAAAAGGAAGAAGTAAGGAGTAAAACAGTTTTAGAAATGTACCTAGTATAATGAGGAAGTAGTTGCTAAAAATGGAAGTTGTAAGCTTTTTGTATATGGTAGCCAAGCGAATAATATAAAAGTAATTTTGAAAACGGGTGAACCGTTACACGATATTATCCAACAAAGAACATACTTAGTTTATCACTTCCCAGAATTTTGTTTAATAATAGTGACACAGAAAACAGAACACTCAGTACTAATGAGTTCATTGCAATAATTTCTTGTACACATGTTTCTTAGGGTTAGTTTGGTAATTGATCAAAATTTGAGAAACATACAACCATTGGAAAAAATAATAAAGAATCATTGTCCATCATGCATGCCCAAACAGAATTGATATTTCATTCAAGCTCCCAGTTCTGCCGTTCTCTGCACCAAGCTAGTCGATCACTGAGGTGTCTAGGAGTTAGAGCTAGAACTAAATGAGGACGATATAAAGTTACTCCAAAACGTCTGAGCTATCGATAAACAGTTCGTATTGTGATTGGCCTGCATTGGTCTGCAAACTATTGGCCGGCAGTTGTCCTTGTGGACGTGAAACGATCCCACAGAGACAAAAGACTAAGGCGACCATCTTCAAGTGGGGTGTTCTTCTGACACGTATAAGCCCTTTGTGTACGGCCTTCTTGATTGCATACATGAAAACAAACCACGACAAACCACTATCTTATTTACACGTATGTGCATCGTCGTGCCCATTTCTGTTAACGATTTGACACATAGGCACGACTAAGCTACAGCAAAATATTTAGCAATGTTGCTGGCCTTACGGGAAGAAACATTGAAAGCACATTATTTTACCGGTACCTTATTTTTTATGAAAACAGAACTGAGTGCCAGAGATAGGTAGACTGCCAGCAATAGGCGACTTTACCCTATATGGCAATCTTGTAGTTTAAGGGGTTAGCTCACTTATAAAGCTCAGCGTTTATGCAGTCTAGCTTTATTGTAGTTTATTGCACCGCACAAGGGCATAAAAATACCTAAGAAGCTTTAATGGCTTGTTGCTGCATAGGAAGTAGACGGTAATGATAATTAAAAGACCCAGGATTGTGCATTTGTGAGCTAATATTATTACGGTATGGTGCTGTAATGGAGGGAAATAACACATTACAAACATTGCTGCTATTATTAGTATTTGAAGATGATTCTGTCTAAAGTAATTTAATCGTTTTTGGTGATGGTATGTCGTGCCGGTAACACCAAAATGCTGCTGAAACCCCAATCCAGGCGAGCTGCTGAAAATAGGAAGAATTAACAACGATATGGAGCAGAAGGAGATGATCGAGCTTCGAAGCTAAAGAAGGTTATGAAATATTTTAGTTTGTACCTCCTAGTCGGTATTCGCGCACAAAGCCTGGCTTTCTGCGAACTATGACTAATATTTATTTGTATACTCAGCAAATAAATATATTGTTTGATTGATTGATTGATTGATAGTATACAGACCGCGCCTAAGGTATGGAAAGCTTCAATTATCTCGGAAACAGTTTGCACGACTTCCATGAATTTTGGGGTAATGATGAATGAACTTTGTTATTTCAAATGGGGCAGTCTGTATATTTCTACCCTTTTAAAATCTTAAAAATTAGTGATTATTTTTTGTATAGCATTTCCTATACCCAAAGGGGCCAAATGTAATAATTTCGAGGTTGTAATTAAATTTACATTGCAACCACTAAACTTAAAATAAGGCATTAACTGCAAGAAACACGAAGACGGTTACAGGAGATGCTCAAAATGTTGTCCTATTACTTCAGTATAACAAGCCATGTGATTCTTGAAACTTCGCAGTACGTTTTGCAAGATGTCTGAATTTTCAGCAGTAAACATAGCCATCGTATTTAGTTATTTTAACTTGGTCTTATGCGATGTAAATTTAGTTGTAACTCCGAAATTATGAAGTTTTGGTATAAGAAATGTAATACAAAAAGGAATAAGAATTTTTCAAGGATTTAAAAAATGTAAAAATATACAGCATGATCCATGTGAAATAACAAAATTCATCATATTTCCGGAAAAACGGTAGACATGACAACATTGTAGATACCATCACAAGATTGGCAGTATTGCAAAATTAATGAAAATAGTGCAAACCGTTTCTGAAATATAATATACTTTAGATTCACTCTGTATACAGCGTTTAATGTAGCTCGACGTATTCCTGTCACGACATGGTACAAAGTAGAGCCAAAGTGCAATCAAATTAGCTTGATATATGTATAAGAATTAACAGTTTTTGAGAATTTCCAATTTCAAGCGAATTCTAATAATTACCTGAAATTAGAAATTTTTGTCTGAACAACGATAAAGCTTCGTTAAAAATCAGTAACATTTTTACTTATTTTAGGTTCATATGCTTACATTAATTCAATACCATCATAAATAGGTGAAAATGTACGATAATTAAAAACAAAAATGGAGTCAAGTTGGTTGACTCAGTACTTCCCACACATAACGATGATACCATTTTATTATTTCCCCTTGCTATAGTCTGAAATCCCCTTGCAACTAAATCATCGCCCACCTGCCTGCAAAAAAAAACATCCAACACAACAACCCTCGTAAATAGTTTCTTGCGTCCCCTTCTTCAGGAAATATGCATTAAAAATCAATTGAACAAATTTCGCGTTACGCAATTTAGAACGATCTGAAACAATACTTGTATGTATACATGTACACAAGTCCCGTGTGTTCTATAAATAAACATGCGACGTTCGGATACCTATGAAGTGTATCATGCCGCTAGGTTTTTCGTTCGCATATCAATGGACAGCCCATAACGAATACAGCAAATTTTCCGGTTTTACAACCCCCCACCCCCCAACCACCCTAAATTCACCCCCATCCAAAAAAAAGGTATAAAATGATCAGAAACCTCTAAAATGTCTAAAAACGAAGTTTGAGCTGTTTTCATATTTTTAGTTTTTTTAATATTGCTGCGCCGCCACTGAGACGATTTCTAAAAATCATACGCGTTTTCCATCCTTGCCAAAGTAGTAATACTGCGCCGAAATTTCATTAACATCAATTAAGTAGTTTCTACATCATAAAATACAGAACGATCTACAGCAATACTCGTATGTAATACATCGGAAAAAATTGTAAGTCCTTTGTTTTCTGTAACAGGCATAAGGCAATGTTCAGATAGACCTAAAAAAGTTATTTATAACGCTAGGTCTTCCTTCACAGGTCAGTGGGCAGTCTATTATGAATACAACAAATTTTTCAATTTTACAACCCCCCAACCCCCAACCACCCCAATTTTCACCCCCACACAAAAAGAGTAGAAAATGATCAGGAACAGCTAAAACGCCTAAAAACGAAGTTTGGGGAATATTTGAAATTTTTCGTTTTTTGCTAATTACTTCGCCGCCAATGCACCGATTTTCAAAATTGTAGCAGCATTACCTACTACGACTTCACAGCATATTGCTTCCTAAATTTCATCAAAATCCATGTAGCGGTTACTGAGATTACGATGATAGAAAAACGCGCACAGACAGACAGACCGACAGACAGACAGACCGACGGAAATGAGTGACGTGGATTTTCGTTATGTAGACATCACAAAAACGCCCAAAAAGCATGTTATCTCAAAATCGAAAATTTTTGCGATTACAGTACTCCCCTCACCTATCGGTGTGGGAAGTAAAACGTATAATAAAGGAAGATAAACAATCTTCTTTCATTTTGGTTTTCGTTTCAGTAGAAAATAATATATAGCCCAAAATATTGCAAAGATACTTCTCATATACTGGACAAACTTACCGATACCTCAGCTTCTCAAAAAGGTGTGAATTGAAAACCTACATTCAGGAACATAGCCAGCATTGAAATTTTGGGGTCTTAGGGCCGTATTCATGGTCGTCCTTTGAGTGATACCTAAGGTTCTCTTAAGTAACACTCAAGGGATACTTAAGGGACCCTCAAATGTGGCTTTCCTTGTGTATCTGTTTACTAGACAACATCTGCAAGGCGACGGGATTCATTTGGCGACGTTATCATATTTCAAATATAAGTCGATTTGTTATAACTATGCCTACGATTTTGATGTTTTCTGTTATCTCCTTTTTGTTTTGTGCCAGTATGTGTTTCGTGTTTTGTGCCGGACATGATTTTGTAATTATTCTGTAATGGCGCGTAGGTATATAAGATTTCTTGAGACATAAGGCGCGCAGTTATAAATGTTAGAAGGAATACCTGACATGATCTATATTTTTGGAGAATGCTTAAAAAATAGTTTGCTCGCACCGAGAGTGTACAAAGATAAATATTCCTGATAGAAGACACACAGATTCAAGATTTTTTGAACAAGTGATGGATATATTTGACATAACCGAAACAGTCAAGTGCGAAAAAACATGAGAGAACGAAGGTGCAGTTAATGAAGGTAATGAGATTGACGTTCTCGCAAATGTAGGTGAAGATCCGCATATCAGTGCAGCAAAAATTAGTCGCTATTTGGGCATTGGTCAAACATCTGTGAGGAGGAGGTCTGTGAAGCGCTTGAAGGTCAAAGCTTTGAAAACAGAACGAATTTCTGTACTTGGAATCATGCTTGAATCTAAGAGGATACACGCTTTTTTAATAGTGTGCTGTTTACTGGTGGTATATTTCATAATAACGGCCATGTAAACCGGTACAATTTACGCATTTACGTTAATCCAAATATTGAGAGGTCTGTTGATAACCAGCACAGATAGAATCTAAACGTTTGGGGTGGTCTTATTAGAAACGACATAATAAGCTGTTTTCAAAAATTTTACAAATGAAAATTTGGAAAATCTGGTGGAATATTTACTACTGGAGATTTTAAGAATGATGTGGTTCCAGTTAGATGGAGCGCCTTCACTAAAGTATTAGAGTCCGAAACACTTTGGATGAAAAATTTCCAGCCAATTGTTTCGTCTGTGAGCCACGCCACATAGGATTTTTCCAATTCCTACGCGCCATTACGGAACTGGCCATTCAGTATTACAGAACTAGTTCTGTGCATTTCAAGTTGCGCAAAACTAGTTCTGTGCATTTCAAGATGCGCAAAACTAGTTCTGCCTATTTGGTAATGCTCAATAGCCATACAAAATATATATTTCGGGTTTGGGAAATACTCCTTGCTCAAAACTAGTTCTGCGTATTTTCTTCGGGCATTGCCCGAATTCGGGTATTGCGTGTAACCGAGCGTGTAACATAATTATACAAAAAACCTTTTTATCATTGATAGACACCAGATGATGGTGTCAAATGCCTTGAAGAAGAGTGTATTTTAAATTATTCACCGACGTCCACAAAAAAGCAATAATTTATAATTGCGGCAACTAAAAAAATAACTTTTAAGTTCGTAACGGTAATCCAGAAACGATTTCATTGTCAGTCTTGCCTTAACGTACAGTAGTCGCTACTTCATGAACTCGAAAAACTTATGTACAACGTTTCATTGTATGGATATTTCAAATATGAATCTTTGTATATAAAGGGCTAGTACCACAACCCGCAAATTGCAGCGATTTCCTACGACGCCCTCCAGGGCAGTGGAATCGAGGGAGATATGCAAATTTTAGATCGAGCAGGCTGTTTTTTAATTGTGAGCAGGTTCCATGCAAATATTCAATACGACCGGCCCGTCGCAGCTGTATTAATTAGTCAAGAACAATAGCCGAGGGTATGAATATTTCATCGAGCAGTCATCAAGAGTGTGTATTTATGAGACCACCGCGCATTTTATACAAAACTCTGGGGGTAGCCCGTGGTTAATTCTTTTTGTGTGCTGGCCGGTTTGCATAAAAATAGATCCGTAACACGGATCGACGCTGTGAAGAGTTTCAGATGCTATGTATTCTTGATATGTTGTGTCTATGTTTAGAGAAAATCTTTTATCTACTCCTATTAAGTTATGCAGCAATAACCAAATTACTTTTGAATGGCTGATGCTACCTATAAACAAACAGCGCGAGTTTTTTTTCATAATACATGCTCCAGCCGTGGGTTATGAACAACGCCTACTAAAGTCCACTCCACGAAACCTGATAGTGAAAGTAAATAAACTTTGACTATTGAGTCGAATTTTATTGGAGAGAAAAGGATATGCTCCGTCCACAGGCAGGACCGTATCTGAATATATAAATAACGAAACTTAATTCTAATTTCTGTTCGAGATAAACAAATATAAATATGTACAAAATCACCTACCTTACTCAGAATCAAGGTTTCTTTATAATTCGTCTACATCACTATCGCTGGTGTCATTGAGACTTACCACATTTCGAAAGAAAAGCTCGTGACTTTCCGCCCTATGGCATGCTTTTCAAAATCGTCTACCTTTTCGAAAACTTTCGGTCTGCGGAATCTGTTAAACTTGACATTGTTTTAAAGTAAATCACCCACTTATTAAAAATAATTCACCGAACGCTTTATAAATAATAAAAAAAAAACAAGAAAATGCGGCACCAAAACTTTAATACAAACACAAGTGACGCGAGCTCTTTCTGAAGCAAGTGATAGAGTAAACGTAATACGTAAATATAATTCGGAACTCGATATGATTGATCAAGACGAGAAAGGAAACACGACGTACGTCGTAGTATTTGATAACCACTCAGCCGCAGACACATGCTGTGTCTGCAAGTCTGCATCATGTTAGAAATGTGTCGTTGCCACTTTGGAAAATTATTCACTGATTTTCCTTAGAACATATTCAGGTTATTTTACAAAATATTGGATACTAGATAGATTCACAATGTAATCACGTCGTATCAGTTTGAAATAATTTATCGCAACACAAATTCATCTAAAGTGAGAAGTTGTAATAATATACTGAAAGCAAACACAAAGTGCGAGCAATTTATTAACTCATATGACAACCTGACAACAATCGTAGCTTCCGTTGTGATTTATATTTTTACATTACGGTCCTAGATTTTTGCGCTCCGCCTTTCTGTTTATTTCTACTATCTGGTTCTGTGGAATGAGGTATAGATACCAGTACTGATCTCTTGAAAATTCATAAGCCAAATACACGTTAAAATAACTATTCAAAGGTGGTTTAGAGATATCAAACGCTACTTGGAACTGTACAGAGTATTTAAAGTGGCAGAAGTAAATCAATTATAGCATTCAACTCGCGATTATGGTAATAACACAGAATAGTAAACAACCAACATAATATCTCTGAGGATTTCCTATATAAAAATGGTTCCCACAAAATTTGACCTTGGGAAGGTTTATGGATGATTTTACGGCTGTAAAGTAAGGGTAGAGATGCGAAAATGAAAAGATCGATACCGGTACCAACTCGACATTTTTTAGCCTCATAGGCGCGTTTGGTTCGTACAGAGAATTTTGTGCGATTAATTACACTCCTCAATAATTATATACCGATACACCTACAAAAGTATCGGTACCAGCCTGAAATCGCTCAAAAAGTATCTAAGATAAGAATAGTCGATATTAGTGCAGAAGTACAAGTATCGAAGTACCGTCACCATCCATACAAAAAATCATCCAAAAGTGGAGATGCGCATGTAATTTCCGCCAACTTGAGTTATTGTGCTGGTTGTTTACTATGCTGTGGTAATAACTCGCTTGTTGATTTACAGGACTCGCCTACGGCTCATGTTGGAAACTTCAATTGCTTGAGTTATTGCCATCCTTACCGCTCATTGAGCAATATACTATTATCTACTCCCATTCAGTTATACAGCGATTATCAAATTACACTTGCGTCTAGCCGGACCGTGCAACTTTCTAACCCGCAGTCCCGAAGACCGTCGAAGGTTTCCGATTACTATCCGACAATGCCGCAACGGCGCCAAAATTAAATCTAGCATCTTGTACATCAATGATTCAAGACTTTATTAGATGAAGGGGCTGATGTCAATTTTATTGGATAATGGATATTCGCTAATCTAAGAAGATGATCCACCGAGGGAGAAAACGACAAAAGTTGCCTTTATTGACAGTTCAAAATGTAAAAAATTAAAGTAGGACATTTTAATAAATAATGCAAAAGTTTTCTATCTTCCTGCAGCACTGGATTGGGGATAGATGTGGAATATTATTTGTGGCTGAGAAATAATATATTTGTTGAACAAATTTCAAAGGAAAAGTCTAAGTCGCCCAATAAATAGTAAAATTTATAATCTTTAAAAAATTGTAAAAAAATAATTCGTCCTTAACCTTAAAAGTAAAAAAATCCCTGGTCCCTTTGGATTACTGTATAAAAAGCAAATGTACTACATACTATACCTATCACTGTGTTTTAAATTAGTTGTTGATTATCAGTGAAGAAGCTACAAACTGCCTCTGATCATACAAACGTAATACATAAGAAAGGCGGATCCAATTCTGAAGGACTAACTTTCCTCATTACATTTTGTGTCAACTTTCCCGTATATTAGATATACTAATAAAAAAATGGAATGCCTCAAAAAAATCCTCAATTTGAGTGAAACATATGCGACAGAAATTACGATACCCAAAATGAATTTCAGCCCTCACTAGCTAAATTTAATAGGTTCAATACTTGACAAGTAATGCCAATAAGAAGGAAATTTTGGGGAAAGGACTTTCTAGACTTTACTACACAATTGCATAAAACATAAAAGTAGAAAATATTTTTCAAAACACCATTGCTGAATCTGGATGGTGGATACAGAAAATGAAAACACCACGAAAACAAAAACACACATTTTTGAATTCCTCAAACGGCACATAGAACCACAAAACATCCCCACAGAACTGTCACTGTTAATGACAAATGCGCATGCGAAACTGCGGATTGGAAAGTTGCACGGTCCGGCTAGACGCAATTCAAATTATTATCCAACAGGTACTATATAAAAACAGCTTGAATTTGTTTTTTCTAACTCGCTCCAGCCATGAGTTATGGACAACGCCACTAGATACCTAAACTTATCGGAACCATAGGTGGCATAAGACTTGCTCTTGAAGAATGGTGGATTTGTTCCAATCGTTAAATTCATGTACATTAAAAAATGCTTTAGACTAGGAATACCATGGCCCGTGTCTTTCTACGTGTAAACAAACTACAATATTAAAGAAACATTCGTTGATCGAAGGCCGCATACAATTTATTTATCAAAAACGGTGGATTCTTTCATTTCGTTAAATTCATGTACATACATTCATCACTTCTGCAAAAAATGCTGAAAATGCATGCTTTCGACTAGCAATACTACGCCTAGTTTCTTTTTACGTGTAAACAAACTAACAATATTAAAAAAACATTCATTGACCGCAGGCGGCATACAATTTATTTTTGAAAAATGGTGGATTCGTTCGTATGGTTAAACTCAGGTACATTCACCATTTCAGCAAAATTGCTGGAAATAAATGCTCTAGACTAGGCTTACCAAGCCTAGTTTCTTTATACGCGTAAACAAAGTAACGATGTCAAAGAAACATTCGTTGACCATAATAGGCGGCATTCTTTCATTTCGAAAAGTTCATGTACATTCACCATTTCTGCAAAAGATGGTGGACAAAAGTGCTTTAGGCTAGGAATACCATGCCTGGTGTATTTCCAAGTGTAAACAAACTACAATATTTAAGTAAACATTCCTTGACCGCAGGTGGCAAACGTTTATTCTTGAAAAATGGTGGATTCGTTGTCATGGTTAAATTCATATACATTCACCATTTCTGCAAAAAATGCTGGAAATAATGCTTTAGACTGGGAATACCAAGCATAGTCTCTTCATACGCGTGAACAAAGAAACAATATTGAAGGAACATTCGCTGACCATAATAGGACATTAAAATTACTTATGAAAAATGGTGAATTCGTTCATGTAGATTTACCATTTCTGCAAAAGATGCTTCACAACACTGCTTTAGACTAGGGAATACCACGCCTAGTGTCTTTCCACGTGTAAACAAGCTACAATATTAAAGAAACATTCGTTGGCCGCAGGTGGCATAAAATTTATTCTTAAAAACTAATGGATTCGTCCGCATGTTTAAATTCATGTACATTCACCATTTCTGCAAAAAAAAATGCTGGAAATAATAATGTTTTAGACTAGGAATACTAAGCCTGGTTTCTTTATACGCGTAAACAGAGTAACAATATTAAAGAAACATTCGTTGGCCATAATAGGCGGCGTTCAATTGGTTTTATGAAAAATGGTGGATTCGTTCACTTCGTTAAATTCATGTACATTCACCATTTCTGCAAAGCATGCTGGACAAAAGTGCTTTAGACTACGGATACAATGATTAGGAAGACATATAATATTAGAATACGAAGGAAGCTTATAGCCAAAAACTTAATTTAGAAGAGGAAACCTTGGGGTTGTGGCCAAATTTTTGAAAAAAGAGACTGGGTCACATCATAGAGGAGACTCTGGTGCTACCAGACAAGCTTTCGGCAATGCTTATTGCCATCTTCAGGGCTTTAACGTTGAGGTTTGCCAATTTGAACAGCAATTGCATTGAGTGCAAACGACTTCTTAATTCAGCTAATAATCGTCACAATTTTTCATAAAATTTCAAAAAAAAAACTAGACCATCATGGCGTCTTCCTCTAACAGGTTATGAAACAACCAACATATAATTGTAAATTACAAACACACAAAAACAACCTTTACATGTTTAAATTTTAAAACATTTTTATTTTAATTAATTTTTATGAAAAATTGTGACGATTATCAGCTGCATCAAGAAGTCGTTTGCACTCAATGCAATTGCTGTTTTAAATTGGCAAACCTCAACGTTAAAGCCCTGAAGATGGCAATAAGCATTGCCGAAAGCTTGGCTGATAGCACCAAAGTCTCCTCTATGATGTGACCCAGTCTCCTTTTTCAAAATTTTGGCCACAACCCCAAGATTTTCTCATCTATAATATTAGAGACATTTTGCACCCCTTATTTCGCCACTCCGTTATGCTTATCCTTATACTGAGTTTGCGCAGTAGAGAAAAGACGATCCGCTATTGTAACTAACCATAACGAGCTCCGTTAATTACAGAGGAATAAAGGCAGAGCTTATTGTTATTCACAAGCTGCGCTGTTGCCGGAGTGTAGAAAATTCAATAAATATTAGCAAATAGATGCAAATTATAATAGAGTATTAATCAACATTTATTGCAGATATAAACTTTAAATGGCACTACAAGATTAAACCAAAGAAAGCTCAATATGTCAAATAAATTTAAAAGATTTTTCATTTATAATTTTGTATTATGATTCATTCATTTATCTGATGCAATGACTGCAATGTGGCACACTTGCTTTCGTTGATCTAGATACATCGTTCAAGATAATTCTTCTCACTAAATTGTGGTCAATACCGTTTGGCCATCGGCGTCTTCTAAGAACATTATCTAGAGCATCTTCCATTTTTTGAAAATTTGATATCAAATATCAACAAATTGAAATGACAGACAACTGAGACAACAGGATGGAAAAATGTAAAGTTAGATTTTAATTGCGCCGACGCGAGATAACTGCTCTTCATTCCAGAATCTACGGATGCAAAGTCTCTGTTTTTAAAGATTGTCGTAATCGTTATCCTTCAATAAAGTTAACCATAACGGTGCCAAAAACAGCTGTTATTTTAAGAGCAGAAAAAAGTCTCTATTATTGAAAAATTTCTGTTATATTAACCGATATATAAAATACGCAGTAACATAACAAAAACATATTTTTTTAAACTTAGCAGCTACTCCCTATCCAACACAAATTCCATACAAATCTTTGCCCAGGTAATCTGACTAAAGTATTGAGCTTTCTAGTCCTGACATTTACTGATGGCTGGACGTTACGTCTCATAAAGTAAGCTGCCATTGAACTTACACCCCAATATTTCATACACAAATCTTGTTGTAATATAGACCCTGACCTTTCATACCACTTAAACTTATCTTTCCCGATTTAAAGCTTATCTTCTTCGAGTAGCAAATATTCTGTCCCATTTGCTGTCTCGCCCTGTAGATCTTCCGTGTCATCTTCATTTCGATTATAGTCAGCGTACGAGTCCTCTTCGTGTATTTTCTATTGCAGGTGAACCTTTGAACTTATCACCACTTTCAGTAAATACCATGTTTTCTTTATCTTGTTCCATAAGAGTTTCGATCCATTCTCCAAACCTTGTGTCACTAGGATGCATACGATCCGGAAACCGGCTCAAAGTGACTGCTAATATAAAAGAGAGAAAAGATCCGTATTCATCTGCGGCACACAATTACTAATGTGAGGTAGCGGGGACCGCTACAATACAATTTGGCAATCAAGGCATACTTACTCTATAGATGGTGAGTCGGGAGGAACGCACGAAACTCTAGGTAGTGTATTATACACGTAAAAATAATGTAAAAAAATTGACTCAAGTTGGTTGACTCAGTACTTCTCACACATAATAATGATTCCATTTTATTGTTTTCCCATTGCAAGAAGCTACAGTCTGAAACACCCTTGCAACCAAATGATGATTTGGCCCATGGCCCACTCTCCCGCAAACAAAACATCCAACACAAAAACTCTCGTAAATAGTTTCTTGCGTCTCCCTCCTTAAAACTTAGGAGGCCACAGTTTTCATTCTGCATGCTTCAACTGAACAATGAAAAACGATCAGGAGCCTCTAAACCGTCTCAAAGCGAAGTATGAGCTGTTTTTGTATTTTTAGTTTTTTAATTATTGTTGCGCCGCCACTGACACGAGTTCTCAGACACTGACGCGCTTTCCACTCTCGCTGCGATAGTCAATTCTGTGTCCAAATTTCATTAAAATCAATTTAATAATTTTCGCTTTACGCAACATACATAGGAGGAAATTAAGAAATACTCGTATACGTATACATCGAAACACAAAATGTCCCTTGGATTCTGTAATAGGCAAGGAAATGTTCTCAAGGACTTAAAAAAAAATACGCCGGCACGTACCTATCTCTTCCATAGGTCAATGGACAAACTATTATGAATACAACAAATCTTTCAGTTTTACAACCCCTCACCCCCCAACCACCCCAATTTTACCCCCACCCAAAAAAACGTAGAAAATGATCAGGAACCCATAAAACGCCTAAAAACAAGGTTTGGCCTGTTTTTATATTTTTAGTTTTTTTCATTATTGCTGCGCCGCCACTGACACGATTTTTCCAAAACATACACGTTTTCCATCGCCGCCGCGGTAGCAATACTGTGTCAAAATTTTGTTAAAATCAATTGAATAATTTTCGCGTTACGCAATACAGAACGATCCAAAACAATACTCGTATGTCTGTATACATCACAAATTCTAAGTCCCTTGGATTCTATAATGAGCAAGGCAATGTTCGAATGGACCTAAAAAAGTGTATTATGCCGCTAGGTTTTCCATTCACAGGTCAATGGACAGCCCAGATTTTTCGGTTTTCCAACCACCCACCCCCCAACCACCCCACATTCACCCCTACCCAAAAAAAAGTAGAAAATGATCAGGAACCTCTAAAACGCCTAAAAACAATATCTGAGGCGTTTATATTTTTTTGATTTTCTATTACTGCTGCGCCGTCATTGACACGATTTTTCCAAAGCATACGCGTTTTCCGTCCTCGCCGCGGTAGTAATACTGTGACACAGTTTAATTAAAATCCATCCCATAACTTTTACGTTACTCAATACAGAACGATCTAAAGCAATATTCCTATGCATTTATCAGAAAATTCCCTTGATTTCTGGAATAGGCAAGGTAATGTCCAGATGTGCCTAAAAAAGGGTATTATGCCGCTATGTCTTTCTTTTACAGGTCAACGGATAGCCTATTATGAGTACAACACATTTTTGAGATTTACAACCCTCCATCCCCCAACCACCCCAATTTCACCCCCACCCAAAGAAAGTAGAAAATGATCAGCAACCCCTAAAACACCTAAAACAAAGTTTGAGGGATATTTGATTTTTTTTTGTTTTTTGCTAATTACTCCGCCGCCCATGCACCGATTTTCAAAATTATAAGAACATTACCTACTAAGACCCCCCATCGCTGCCCAAATTTCATCACAATCCATGCAGATGTTACTGAGATTACGAGGCTAGAAGAACGCGCACAGACAGACAGACAGAGCGACAGACAGACCGACGGAAATGAGTGACATGGATTTTCGTTATGCGTGTTATCTCAAAATTGAAAATTTTCGCGATCACAATACTCATCTCACTTATCGGTGTGGAAAGTAAAAACTCATATGTTTTTATTCGATTCTCATTTGTTTTCAAGTTACAGCTAACAACAAATAAGTAAATTTCACACATCAACATTTCCTTAAATGTAACGTTCTTTCAATAAATGTTCACTAGAAAATACCGCCACTGATCTCTAGATATTCTCTGCTTCGTCTGCGAAGATCGCTTGTTGCTCTCCCAATTGATTCATTTTTTCTTCTTCTTTATATGGAACGCAGTGTTCTTAGTTCGTCGAATTGGTGCATCCCGTGTATCTGGTTTTTTGCAACACATAGTCACATAAATGTTCAATTCCTGTCACTGCACACTGACCCTTCATCAAAGTATCAGAGTTATCAAATGCTTTGAGCCCCGAACATGGTACACTTTGATTATGACAAAATTCAAATACAAGTTGAAAGATACACAAACATTTTTATTATGCTAGAATTTGAAAACAAATGAGAATCGGATTAGGACATAGGAGCTTTTTACATTTTTTTCATGCGTATAATACTCTGGAGTTTGGCACGTTTCTTCCGAATCATCCTGTATACTTGCTATTGCTGACTCACTAAAAAATAACGTCAAGGCTTCGCCGAAAGTGCCTCGCACCCCACCACCCAGATGCGGTGCGCTGTCAAATTTCATTACAAAGTACAGTCAATGGGGTACCGTAGACCGCAGCTTAGCGGTTAAAGATTAAGGAAACATTCGTTGAAGAGGTTGGCATAAAGCTTGTTTTTGAAAAATGGTGTCGCTACGAATACTATTGTGTTAGAGATTATGTTTGCTGTCTAATGTGTAAAACATTGAGTCTGTGAGGTTCATGTACTCAGTGGAGGTAGGAACTTGAATAGAATTTATCGATAATTGAGGTTTTGAATAAAAAATTTTTTTGTCATAAATGGAAAGATCATATATGTTTTATAACAAAACCGTTTTTGTTTTCTTTTTTTTCGCAATCATTCAAAAATTATATCAAAATAAAGATGGGTTTTTGAATCCAGTACCGAAAACACGCTGACGGCTCCCGAACCCGTGTGACGTCACCATGGCAGTCAGGATGCTCCTTTGACCAACGACGTCCCACTCCCATACTAGATTCTAGATTCTCAGCCAATCGTGAAAATACTAACTGGTAACTAGTGTATATTTGTTGTAACATAGATAACGAATGAAGTTTGCAGCTCGAGACGAAGCCTACAATCGAAATAAATATACTGTGTGACAGAGAAATTGCAACACCCAGTAAACGTTAATACATTTTATCAATATTTGGAGAATCTATGGAGATGGATAGGGATAATAATCGATGGAATTATGAAACAAATTTATTGAAATGTATTCTCAAAAAATCAGTAGTGAGTTGCGCCTCCATCTAAGTTTTGACACTCTGCAACCCTTTGTGGCATGCTGCGAATGAGATGATCGATATCTGCCTGAGGTATGCTGTCCCAGGCTGATCTAACCTCGTCACGTAGTCGGCCTACATCCAGTATAACAACTTGCAATCTACCCAGTCTTCTACCTATGATATCCCATACATGTTCAATGGGCGATAAGTCAGGTGACCTGGTGGGCCATGGAAGGGTGGTCACATTGGCTTGTCGGAGAAAGTCTCTGGTAACTGCAGCGGTATGTGGTCTGGCATTGTCCTGCTGAAATATTGGGTTTTGTAGTTGCTGAAGGTACGGCAACGGAGCAGGCTCTAATACGTTATTAATGTAGGACTCGGCGGTCATGTTTCTATCTAAAAATACTAGAGGTGATCTGCTTCCAATTGTTATAGCATCCCATACCATAACGTCACTAGTAAGCGCAGTCTCGCGCTCCACACAAACTTGAAGTTAGCGCCTTTCTCCACGTCTTCGCCTGACACTTCTGCGACCGTCATGAGCCCACAAACAGAAACCTGACTCGTCACTGAAAACGACATGATCCCAATCCTGATTCCAATGAGCCCGTTTTTGACACCATGTCAGTCGTAGCTGTCTATGTCTATTGATCAATGGTAATACCAGCCGAGGACGGTATGACAGTAGCCCATAAGCCCTAATTCTTCGATAAATTGTTCTCATGCTTAACTGTCGACCCGTAGCTACTCTCCACGCATGTCTGATTGCACTAGTTGAGCTGAAACAGTCTCTTAGGGCACTAAATCTTGAGAGGCGTTCTTCACGGTCAGTGGTTCTCCTTAAAGTCCAAGTGCCCCTGCGACGTGTATGTCGACGATTTATAGACCACTCCCACCAACACCGCATCGCTGTTGTAGCATTCCGGCCAATTCTGTTTCCAATTTTCCGGAAGGACATCCTAGCCTCGCGTAGACCCACTATACTACGTCGTTCAAATTCACTTAATTGACTATACACGGCACGTCTCCTTATGGGAGGCATTGCTAAACACTGTTTTACATACCACATAAGCAATAAAACTAAATTTGTCTTAGCAAATTCAACAATAAAAAAATAATACAAACTACTCCATTTTTTGTTAAATGCAAAAATGACCTGGTATTTGAAGATAAATTGGAACAAAAATGTTATCGTTTACTAAAGTTCATGTGAACAATAAGCTGACAAAAAATGATAAATATATCTGGGCTTATACTGGGTGTTGCAATTTCTAAGTCACACAGTATATGTTTTTGAATGTTTCAAGTCGGATTACAGATTCCAGTAAGTAAGTACTTAATCAAATATGTTTCGTTGAAAAGATCTTCTCAATCACCGGATGGCCTAGTGGTTAGAGTGACCGATAGTGAATCTGTGGGTCTTTGGATCGAAACCCAGACCTTCCAACTTTTTTTTATTTTTTTTTCAACAAAAAGAGTTATTGATGTGCTTTTGGCACTTGTTACGCATGTTTTTTTCTGCGATTGACATAAATATGTTTTTGATGTTTTTGAATCAAATTCATACGCTCCAGGTGATATAGAGTCCGGTATGGAGAACAAAAAATGCCGGATTTACTGGAACTACTCGTTCCCCACGCTCGAGCTTGTACAGGCGTACAAGCCCGACATAGCGTTTCTCGACTACGAACACAAGACGATGTTCTTTATAGAGTTTTCGGCACCTGCCGAGGTGAGCGTCGTCTCTAAGGAGGAGGAAAAGAGGACCAAATACCAGGAGTTGCTCGGAAAACTTTGCTGGCTGTGCAAGTCTGCTGGTTATGGTCATTGGATCCCTAGGTGGAATGAGGAATACGCTGCTCTCTGCAATACTGGTGTGCCGTGCGGCGGGGCATATCTTAGCCGCCAAAATGCAGAAGGCAGTCTCCTTGTGTTCCTTCGTTTACTTAGGGCCCACAATTCGCGGACCCGCTAATGGCCTTTGAAGTCGATGCCATATGCCTCCAACAAAAAAAAATTCGCGGACCCAGTGATTGCTCACCTTTCGGTGTGAGGAGTGGTCGGAGTAAAATGTGATATACTCGGAAGCATCCTCTATTCCACAGTACTGACATAATGCTTCTCTTATTTCAAGCCTGGCAGTATACGCTTTGAATACGCCATATTCCGCCATTACCTACTACGATCTAACATCATACAGCTACCCAAATTTCAATACAGTAAAAGTAGCGGTTACTGACCTTACAAGACTAGAAGGACACTGAGAGACAGACAGACAGACCGACGGAAATGAGTGACGTAGATTTTCGTTATGTAGATATCATAAAACGCCGAAGAAGCATAATGCCTCACGATACTCCCCTCACCTACCAGTGTGGAAAGTAGAAACAAAACCTGTTTCACAACTTCAGTTATTTTTTGTAGGATAAGGTCATTCAAACAAAAACTCCCTATTTTTCTATATGCGACGTTTAGACTTATATTAAGTCATCCTCAGGCAACATAAACGATTGATGGTGCAAGCTATAAAAAAATTTAACTTAAACGACAGAAATACACAAAACCTAACATGACTCTTTACTTTTTTTATTGAAAAATGATGGATGCCACTTGCTGAAACGCATGAGTGGTTTGATTTGTGTTACAGATAGTATACACAAAAAACCTCAAAAACAATAAAAGTATTTTTCTTAATAAGTTAACTTACCAGAAAGACGAAGTTTTCATCGTTGGTATGAAAATAATCATACGAGTTTAACTAGATAAAAATACTGGAATAATAAGACACTACCAACGGTTCTAAAATATAACGTCGTTGGTTCTAAACGGTTCTAAAATATAACGTCGTTGGTAGTGTCTTATTATTCCAGTATGTTTGTCTAGTTAAACTCTAATGATTATTGTCATACAAGCGACGAAAACTTCGTTTTTCTGGTAAGTTAACTTATTAGGAGAAATAATTTTACTGTTTTTGAGGTTTTTTGTATATTTTATACCATCTGTAACACAAATCAAATCACTCGTGCGTTTTAGCAAGTGGCATCCGTCATTTTTCAATAAAAAAATGAAAAGTCAGTGTTAGGTTTTGTGTATTTCTGTTGTTTAAGTTAATTTGTTTATAGCTTGCACCGTCAATTGTTTTAGTTGCCTGAGGATGACTTAATATAAGCCGAAACGTCGCATATAGGAAAATAAGGAGTTTTTGTTTGAATGACCTTATTTTACAAAAAACAACTGAACTTCACCAGAGTAGGTCAAAGTCCTCTACAAACTGTTTCGCAACGCTTACCGCTTGCTACAACATTAAAAATATTATCGTGCAACTTACTAAATGCCCTGTATATTATGCAAAGCTTCTCCATTATTCAGACTAGATCTCACAAAACTTTCCATTAATTAACGTGACACATTTATCCATCTCGTAATGCCTTTATACGTTCCTACATTCGTTTCTGGAAATTCTTTTACGTTTCTTTGTAGAATTCTGTTTTCAACTAGGAGCACGGCGAAAACTGGTATAGCTAATTCCTTTTCTTGTTTGACGGCCATTGTTATCTGTTGGATTCGCCTGAACAGAAGGATTTATCGGACCGGTCTGGAAAATTTCTATACTGGTATTCCGGATGAGCTCCGGAGCATTATACAGGGTAATACAAAAAAGCGGCAGTTTTGATTGAAGTAGATAACAGACCGATTTATAAAGCAATAAACCTTAATAAGCAAGACAAAGATGTATTCACGCTACTGACGATACGTGGCTATGTGTGAAGCATAACGTCAATGTCATTAGCACAAGGAAACTGATGGTGTAACAAATACATTTGCTGGTTTCTTTCAATCAGTGTTTACAAAAAGTACAAACTTGTCAACTTTAAGTAACTTAGATTCGTTTTTTGAAAACATTTTCTAATTTCGAGAAAGCCGAGGTTTATACAGTCTTCAGGAAAATATATGGAATTGCGGCCCAGATGAGGTACTCTCTTTTCTCCTTAAGGATTGTGTTACAGTACTTGCATACCGACTTAAAAAAATATACGATATAAAGATTAACACTGATGTATGGAGGGAAGCTAAAGTTTGTCCTATTTTTGAATCAGGTGACAGAACTGACGTGGTAAACTATAGACGGATAACTCCTAGTCTGGAACTTTTCAAAATCTCTGGAGACTTTGTTACACAAATTCATTTCCATTCGTGCCAGCAAAATAATAGCACCTTTTCAGCACGGCTTTACAAGAAAGTAGATCCACAATGATGAAATTTGATTCGCGCTATTCACTTCAGTATCCCCCGACAACGTTGAACAAACTGACGTATTTTTTACTAATTTTAGTAAGGCGTGCGGCAGAATAGACCAGTAACTAATTATAATGGAATTGGCTGGAGTGAGCTTGTAAAATGGTCTGGTGTGCCTCATTCAATCTTATCTTTCAAATCATAAATTGTACGTCAAACACTAAGGATTCAAATCTTATAAGTTCTCTCCAACATCCAGGGATCTACACTAGGATCAGTACTATTTGTCATATCATAAAATGACATTGCAAGTGTATTGATTGTAATATAAGCAGTAAACGCTATTTAAAAAAATTACCTTGTCTTATCTGCTTTATGTCATAGATTGCCGAAGAATGAATACTCTGTTTAGTAAACCATTAAAGCTTGTTACGTTGTTAAAATTTTGCCTGGTTCTTATATAAGGGATGTAAACATTATTTTGTGCTTATTTAGTTTTCTAATCTTTTTGAAAAAAATTAATTTTTAGATTAAAAATATTTTACTACACTGTTATTCCACTTTTATATTATTAGGTAGTTAAGATAGTTAGAAGTTACTCATGATTTCTGAGAATTCTAGTTACTTTTCATGACCTTACTTTATATCATCTGGAAACACTAGCGGCCATCGATGTATTTATCAGCCTGTCACTAGCGTCACGCATAAATAACCTCCCCTTTGTGCAACGACTGTCACGGTACCTAATTTATTTAAAATAGATCATGAAATAATGTAAGCAAACATCTCTTAATATCAATAAAGCCTCGTGTCTACTTGCAAGTAACTTGTGATAGTTTTTGCAGCAAGTACTTGCTTGTTTGTCTACACTATCTTTTAATTGTTCGCAAATTTAATCTAGGAAATTGCTCTTGCAATTTCTCTTGGGCTTGATTGTCCTGATTCCGTGTACACTAGTAGATAAGATGTCGTATGCAAAATCTGTAGCTGCTGCGGTAGTTGTGACATATTTAATTAAAAAAAAGAAAACAAGAGAAAGATAGTAAAAGGCGGAGAAAATGTTGGGTGAGAAAATGGATTCAGCGTAGAACTACTCTGGGGATACATGAACTTTACTGAGTCACAGAACTCCCAAGTACTCTTATATATTTCATTAGTCCCTTTCCCACTTTTATTTTTTTGAATTTTTCTCCACTCTTGGTTAACTTGCGTTCTCAAATTATGTAGCCTCCTTTAAATTTCCGCTGTAGAAGTATTGAATAAATCGGCCAATTTTTGTAATGCATTCTGCTCTTTGAGTCTGTCCTTAAATTCTGGAGTATGTACATTCCATAATTCAGGATATAATTCAAAATTTTTAATTAAAGACACGTACCTTCTCTCATCCAGTTGAACTTCTCCATATCTGATTTACAATACTCCTTGCTGCAAGACTTTCGAAATAGGCTGGAAATTTTTGTGGCAAACTAATTTCCTGAGAGCAGCTGTGTACACTACAAGCTCTCAGCAAGTCGCAAGTCCTTTATGTGCAGGTAGTTTTGCTGCAATATTTCTCTAATGACGTCGTGCACACGCTACGCAAGTGACTTGTGAGAGTATCTCTAGCAATTTTATTTGCTAGTGGACACGAGGCTTAAGCATCGGCGGTTATGTTTGTAGACAGAGAAAAGGAGGTCAGAAGGCAAAGCAGAGTCACATCAGAAGAATCGCTCCACGAAAGGCTTGACATGACACTGAGATTTATTCCGTCACAGCTTTGGCACGGAATTTTATGTTTGAACTTTGGAAGGGATTTTAAGCCACTTCGCATTGAAGAAAAAAGTAAAAACGTTTGTTACGTGATTTTTGGAGACGAAGCATCAATATACACTCATAAGTTTTTTTTATAAAATACCTCATTAACAACGTTCTCGACAAACTTTAGCTGGAAAAAAAATTAGTTATTAATGAATGGCACAAGTATGTGGCTTGCGAAAGTCCTCTGCTTATCATCAGAAAAGTCAACGCATTGTTCATTACCCAAATAACCGAGCTGCGAGGGGCAAACAATTGACGACGACCCTTTCAGTGCCCTATTTCATTTGAAAAATGGTCGCCGTTGACATCAATCACGCCGCTCTAGAAGTGGATCACATATATGCCTATTGTCTGTGTAGTGCGACCACTTGAAAGGCCCATTTGTCGTATTTTGGAGAAGTAGAGCTTCACTCAATCACATGGAAATGAAGTTGCAATGGGGAGAGAAAGGTCTACATGGAAGAAAACGTGTTGGCAAATTGTATCAGTGTCAGTCCAGTCAGCTTATGCAGTTCAGAAGCAGACTTATTATGTCATACCCAGAACGCTTATATGAGGGTGTTTCTATAAGTCCTTGACTTTTCAAGGGGATACTATCATCTTTTGGCAGGATCTATTTAGTCCTATGCATTACCAGTATTTCATTTCCACACATGTAATATTTTTTGCAAGGCCCTCAAAGTAAAATTTTCAACGACGAGCTGTACATTTTTTTTATGGCTAGCCTCCCGCAAAGGCTGAAAGCCTATGGCGCTGAAGAAGCGCTGCGAGAGGATAAGCGTCGGTTCACGTTAGATTTAAAACGCTGCAGGTTGTAGTCGTCGGTAAACAAATTCCCCGGCAGTTGATTCCACAGCATCGAAGTTCTCCAAAAGAAGGAATGCTGGAGGAGACTAAGGACCTCGACCTGGTAAGGATGAGCTCGCAGAGCTTCTCTAGTGTTCCTGATACGGACGGAATTTGGTGTTGTTATCTGAGAGAGCTCACCCGAACATCTTCCGTGATAGAATCTGTAAAACAGGGATCGATCAGCCACCCTCCCTCGATGTTCCAGGCTGTGGAGGTCCTTTGTGAGGTTAGGCGTATCGATTAATCTAACTGCTCTTTTCTGGATAGTATCCAGAAGCTTCAGAGGGTGTTCCGGAGCGCATTCCCACACATGGGAGCAATACTCCAGCGATGGTCGGAGCAGCAGCAGTTGCTCTGGTGTATACAACTTCCTACAGCGGAACAAAACTCCAAGGTTCTGGGATGCCTTTTTAGCAATACTGACGACGTGATCGTGCCAGGATATGTTACTGTTTATGTTGATCCTCAAAAGCTTGACGGAAGGTGATTCAACTATGGGATGGCCCTCCATTTTCACGTTTGGTAAGCCATCGTCCAGAATCTCCAAAAATATAGCTATTTATTCAGGTTTGGAAACAGGAAATACTCGTAAGGTGTAGCATTTTCAAAATTTAAGATTATTTTCATTTAAATTCTATTAGAGTAGCACTACCTAGCGAGTGGAGGGATAAGCTTTGCCGCCGTAGTGACAGTTTTGGTTTAGTAGCTCAAGTAGTACTTTTGGTCAGTGCCTTATGCGCGCAACAGGTGACTCTTGACTTCAGGGAATGATTTCATTTTCGTTTATCTAGTTTTCCGGATATGTCTGCAGGATAATAGATGTACATTTATCCTGTGAGTACGTTTTGGTTATTGCTTGTGCAAAACTAAAAGACAATTTGGATATATTTTGTTCCAAGTTGACAGTTGCTGGCATTTGACAATGTCAAATGGCACCTCGTACGGCGGGAGGTGAAAACGGGGCTTTTCCCACTGGTGTCGATTACAAGACGGACAGTGCTTTTGGTCACTGGAAAATGGTTGTTGATCCCTACCTAGATAGCAAAGACACGTGGAAACGTCGTGCTATACAAGTTACTGACTGACGAGAATTACGTTACAAATGACATGAATATGACTTCAAAATGACCTGCTAATGTCTCGTACAAATGACGTTACCCTTCGTACGTTAATTTCATGTATCAGGAAAGTCAAATTTACGTCCTAACAAACGTCATTATCACATTATGTTTAATAAATAATTTTGCTGCCTCTTTTACAAGTTAAATTTTGGTTTCCTTAGCAACAGCTTTATTTTTGTTCAATATTATTACATAAATCACAAAGTTAAAAAATAAAAAATATAAAAACAGCTCAAACTTCGTTTTTATGCGTTTTAAGGGGTACAGAAAGACCTAGCGGCATAATTTACTTTTTTATGTCTATCCGAGCATTGCCTTGCCTATTACAGAAACCAAGGGAATTGATTTTAATGAATTTTTGACACAGTATTATTACCGCGGCGAGGATGGAAAACGCGTATGGTTTTTAGAAATTGAGTCCGTGGTAGCGCAGCGATAATCAAAGAACTAAAAATATAAAAACTGCTCAGACTTCGTTTTTGGGCGATTTGGAGGTTCCTGATCGCTTCTATTCGTCCAGTTGAATCTTACAGGATAGAGTATTGCAACGAACTCCTTCCCCTCAGGGTTGACAGTTATATTAGGAATGAGTGAACTGTGAATTAGACTCGTGGTTGAAACACTCGATTTATTTTCTATTAACTTATAGATAACATGATGGTGCGTGAAGGGGACAACCGTTACGCGACTTTTAAAAATAACGTGAAGTAAAGTGTCGGACCGAGTCGCCAGACGCAGACTGCCCGAAAATCTCATAATCTAAAATAAAACTACCTGTTCCCACTTGCAAATCTAAAAATAGAATCTTTATGGCCAACGCACCAATGAAGGCTCTCGCCTCCGGAGACACTTGTCTAGCCGCCCATTGCCACGTTGCCACATCAATCCGCAGAATACCGGACGTAACAGTTAGGCTCACTACAGTATGTTCTCCTCTGGAGAGAGATGAGAGAAACTATTCACGAGAGTTTTTGTATTGGGTGTTTTTTACGGAGAGCGAGCAATGATTTGGTTGCCAGGGGATCTCCGACTATAGCTTTATGCAATGGGAAATAATAAAACGGTGTTACAGTTACGTGTGGGAAGTACTGAGTCAATCAACTTGACTCAAGTTTTTTATCTATTTTTTATACAACGCTTTTGACGCGAATAAATAAATACCATACATTTTAGCAGTGATGATAATTTCCTTGTCTCTGACATGAGAGCTAATCGGAACAAACGAGCAAAATGTACCAGGTATCTCTTACAAAAGCAGCAATGACAAAATTTATAATTAGGTGCAGGAAGTTTCCGGGAGTTGGTTTTCATGAATCGGCCTCCTTGTTAGGGATTGGAAGTAGTTCGTTCATTAAATGCATAGAAATAGTTATCTAACTAGATGGCAGCAGCGACAAGCTACGCCAAAACTTTAAGCGAGGCAGGAATTTTCTGTAGTGTTTGTTATCTGTGCTTATTTAACTGAAATTGCTACGCTGCTTTGGCTTTGTACGGAAAGTAGCGAAACGTACTCTAAACGCTTAAAATGTACTTTCTTATCTTGTGTTATGTAATTTCTGGAACTCCCTTTGTTATAGTTTCTATGACTAATTGCGGTTCCTTGGCCCATCAGTAAAAACCTCATATACAATTGAATCGTTAACGCGTCAACTATGATGTCGACGTCGACTTTGTAGATGACGTAAGATCGACAATTAATTCACTGCAAAAACCATAGCTACAGCTGTTTTAGTTGAAAATTTTATCAACAAAATGAGTCAAGTTGATTGACTCAGTACTTCCCGCACATAATAATGATACCTTTTATTGTTTTTCCATTGCATGAAGCTATAGTCTAGAAACGAAACGATCAAGTGCCTCCAAACCGTCTAAAAGTAAAGTTTGAAGTGTTTTTATATTTTTCGTTTTTTATTGTTGCTGCGCCGCCACTGACACGATTTTTCCAAAACACACGTTTTCTATCCTCCCCGCGGTATTACTACATCGGTGAGGATAGAATACTAATAGTTTTCGCGTAACGTAAAGTCCCTTGGTTTCTGTAATGAGCCAGGCAATGTTCGGATGGACCTAAAAAGTGTATTATGTCGCTAGATATTTCATTGACAGGTCAATGGACAGCCCAATTCTAATACAACAAATTTTTCAGTTTACCCCTCCCCCAACCACTCTAAATTCATTCTCACCCAAAAAAGGTAGAAAATGATCAGGAACATGTAAAACGCCTGAAAACGAAGTTTGGGGAATATTTCATATTTTTTGTTTTTTGCTTATTACTCGGCTGATAATGCACCGGTTTTCAAAATTTTAGCAGCATTACCTACTAGTACCCCACAGCATATCGGTACCCAAATTTCATCATAATCTATGCAGCGGTTACTGAGACTATGAGAGTAGAAAAACACGACAGACAGACCGACAGATAGGCCGATAGACAGACTGACTGACAGACAGACAGACCGATGGAAATGAGTGACGTGGATTTTCGTTATGTAGACATCATAAAACGTCCAAAAAGCGCATTATCTCAAAATCGAAGACATTTGCGATCACAATACTCCCCTCACCTATCGTTGTGGGAAGCAAAAACTTCATAGTTTTTGTGTTCATACAAACATTTAGTAAAACGATAGGATGAAAACCCTTCCTTAAACATATGAGATAATGGATATTATGAGCATTAATAAAGAATAAGTCAGAATTGAATATCGAAATAGCTTGAAATTTATTTCCGTTGTTCTCACTCTGAAGTGTGAAATATAAATGGATCAGCACTTTTTAATGCCAATGCTAATCTATCTATAAGAGGAAAGTAAACGTGTCTCTATTTTGAGAGCAATTGGTCGATTTACGCAGAAGCCACCGCCTTTTTTGTAGCCAAGCTGCCTAATACTAGACATTTGCGCCATTCTCCAAAATACTAAAGACCTTTAATCCAAAAAGCGTATTAGTGGTTAGTTTCACAAGAAAAAGAAAAACAGGAAACTTTCGTTGGGATAATGATACACTACAATAACAGAAAACAAGTATTCGTCGAAAGGAAAAAAATCACAATCCTTACCTCAAACGTCATGCCTGGTAGAATCTGTAGAACAGGGACGGGTCAGACATCCCTCTTCGATGTTCCAGACTCTGGAGGTCTTTTGTGAGATTAGGCGTGTTGATTAGTCTAATTGCTCTCTTCTGGATAGTGCCCAGAAGCTTTAGAGAGTGCTTCGGAGCGCATACACAGACGGATGCACAGGCCCTATGGAAATGAGTGATGTGGATTTCGATATGTAGGTATATCGCAAAACGCCCAAAAATATTGTTTTCAGAAAATTGAAGACATTCGCGATCACAATACTCCCTTTACCTATCGGTGTGGTAAGTAAAATGATCATAACTTTTGAAATACGCTATATTGCAAGAACAGGGATTTTTAGTAGAACCTAAATATAGAATAATGTATAGGGTGTCTCATATAAAGAAATGTATGTTTGCCTCACCATGCAGCTATGGATCACGCTGTATTTTCTTAAGAAGAAACGTATTTTTAGCCTCATCTTTTATGTACAACTATTTTCGCTATCTTTTAAAGTAGTACAGTTATCGACTGATCTGGCACTAAACTCACCCTGTATATATGGTTGTTTCGAAAACCCTTGAGAACATGCATAATATAGAAAGTTTTCTATAATTAACAATGTTCGTTTTGTCCGTAATTTATTACAAATAGTATCAGCAGGTATGCAGGTGAAATTGGGATAGTGGAGAATCCTGTAGCTTCAATATTTTTATCACCGAAAATGGATGACGTGTTCTAAGTGAAGCCACATGACGACATTCTTTAAATACTTTCGATAAAATGATTGATAAAATAAGACGCGAGAAAACCAGAAACTGTGGAAAAGCTTTTAGCCTATCCAGCTATTTTCCCCTCCTACTTATAATGCCTGGAGTGCAAGTGACATGAAACAAATGATGCAGTCGAACAAACTTGTTCAGAAAATCGACTAACATCACACAGAGGCGACATGCATCACGTCTGTGTTCACAAGTATCGGCAAAAGTTGCAGGAACTAACCATGTTCTCCAGGGCGTAAGAAAACTTTTCTAATAATATCCTTCCTCTAAAGAATACGCCGCCGCAACTGGCCAGTCATGTCGTTAGATTTTACCACTGTAGCATTGGGAAAAGTTGTTTTATTCCTTTCCCAAAATAGACCACTTGTGTACTCCAGTAGTTAAAGCATGTCCTATTTTAAACATATACTGTACGAAATATTAGCAAGGTTGGATCACTATACCATCACCCTCAAGGGCTTAGTAAATAATACATAGCGTGAATAATAACTATGAAGACTAAATACATGTCAACATCAAAAACGCCATTTAAGATGTAGAATGAAAGTTGCACGTAAAGTGTAACGAGATCCTTTAGTGAGTAATTTAACAGACTGGAAGATTGTGGTGCCTCGAGCACATCGTAAAGAAGTAATTAAAATGTATCATGATAATGAGACCGCTGCTCATTTAGGTGTTTCTAAGACCATTTCTCGTATATCAGAACTGTATTATTGGCCATTTCTTCATAAACATGTATATAGATATATTAAGAATTGTAAGACTTGTGCTAGTTGTAAAGTTTCTAATCTGCCTAAAGCAGGATTAATGGGCTCATATAAAAATATTAATTTTCCGTTTCAATTGGTCAGTTGTGATCTTTTAGGTCCTTATCCTAGATCTAAAAGTGGGAATCAATACCTTTTTGTGGTCATAGATTGGTTTACCAAATTCACTTTAGTTCAGCCCCTTCGTAAAGCTACAGTCCAGCACATTAATAGGTTTTTAGAGAATAATGTTTTTCTCATATTTGGTGTGCCTCAGATTATAGTATGTGACAATGGACCTCAGTTTAGGAGTAAAGATTTCAAAAACCTTATGGAGGAATATAAAGTTCAGAAAATATGGTATAATGCCAGGTATCATGCACAAATTAACCATACAGAGCGTCAAAATAGAGTTATTATCACAGCCATTAGGTCATATATTAAGGAAGATCAGAAAACTTGGGATCAGTCTATTTTCAAAATTGCTCAGGGTTTGCGTTTAGCAAAACATGATGTGACTGGGTATTCCCCAGCTTTCTTAACTTTCGCTAGAAATGTTCCTGTTTCAGGAGACTACTTTGGAAAGATTTCTGATAATGCCAGGAACATTGTTGAAATTTCTGACAAGAATGCCAGGTTAGATGATGTTCAGGGGATGACGGAATTTTTTTCGAAGGTTCGAGAACGAATCAAAAAGGCTTACCTTCGCAATGCTGAAACTTATAACCTAAGGCGTAGGCCCGCCCAATTTTCTGAGGGTGAAAAGGTTTGGAAGGTTAATTATGTGTTATCTAAGGCTGCTGATCATTTTAATGCTAAATTGTCTCCCAAATATGTTCCTTGTATTGTTAATAAGGTTTTGTCCCCTTTGGTATATAATTTGGTGGACAAGTATGGTAACGACTTGGGCAACTGGCATGTCAAGGATCTTAAAAAGGATGATACAGGACTGGATTCTGATGATGATCCAGACCCAGTTCCAGACTTGGAACCAGCCTCTGAACTAGAGTCTGAAGCCAGTGATGATGGGGGTTAATTGCCACGTCTTTAAGGACTTTGCCCTGCTGATAGGGGCTGGCATGGTATGTTTGTGGGGAAAGAAATAGGTACATCTTTCTGCTCAAGCATCAGTGCCTGAGGAATGCTACAGCACCGGAAAATTACCGGGTGGGAGTACAAGTCTTCCGACAGGCTACTTATGGACGAAACAGCATCTTTGTCTAATCACCTTAGGTGATTTACGTCCAAACAGCATTGCTGATAGCACCAGTATGCAAGAGTGTCGTTAGGGATTGTTATTGTCTGGTACTTATGGTTATCGTTCCTTATATATGATGTATAGATTTGGTTTAGGTTCTTTTGTTGTAGATATGACTAGTCATAGCGTGAAATGTGACTTGTCATTTTGCTGGATAATGTTATTACTATTTCGTTTTCCCTGATGACTCATTTGCTTATTTGAGTGCATTTACCGATTTTGTCGTTTTGTGTATTAGTTCCCGGATTTGACATTTTTAGTTATTAGGTATAGTGTCCTGAATGTGAATAGGCACTTTGTATATAGTTCCCGGATTTGACAGTTTAGTATAGTGTCCTGAATGTGAATAGGCACTCTGTATATATGTAAATTTCTGATATATGCGAGGATCTCTCCAGTCATGCCTTCAGTAGATCCGCTGTGGTATTTAGGTTAGGATATTTTAGGTTATTTTGGGTTAATATTATTGACATTCTCACTTTAGTAGTACTTGGGTTAGTGTCGGTTGTCATAATGCTTATGTATAACCTTTGCAAGGTTTGTCAGTCATTTTCTTTTGTGCTCGTACTGTGGTATTCTCTAATTTCAGGCTGAGTAGTACCTACTTCTGTAGTTTAGCATCAGTTAGTTTGAAAATTCTCGAATGGCTTCTCGAATTTTTCCTGGTGGGAGGGATGTGTAACGAAATTTTTGTTAATTTCGTTACACGTCGTCTGTGACTCCTTTTATAGATCAATTCTTCCAGAATAATATCCGATTAACAGGTAAATCCTCCCTTACGCTTTGCCGTTACGCTATTAAAAGAACCCCTTTTCCGCGCCTATGGATACCCATGGTATTTGTTCTCTAGCCTAACTGAATTGTACTGGTTCTCATATGCAATAAGACTCGCATGTGTGTGCAATGTGGGTTGCTTACCTGCGGGCAGGTTGGACGAAGGTACTATCTTGTTATTTATAGAATTTAGCCTTGCAAAGTTATTAGTTTCATTCTTTTAGTGCATTTTTCGTTCCCTATTATGAGTTTATTTTGTTAATAATAGTAATTCTGTCCCGATTTGCAATTAAGACTATAGTTACTTTGAGGTTGGGTTGGTACTATGCTGTTGGCAGCACTGCCTGACTGGTGGGTGGTGAAATTTGACAGTTGTCTATTAAATTCGTGAATATTCTAGAAATTTTCCAAGTTTTTATGATTTCCGGTGGGAGTTTATAAATTAGCTCGCTGACGACTTCAGGGTCTACTTCTTCTTCTTCTTTTGGGGTCTCTCAACATCACAGGTTGGTTCTGTCCTTTTTGGCCTTCCGCCATCTTTAATCCATGAACTAGTTACTAGTTTCAATTTGTCGTGTGGGTCAACTTTGAAGTTTATTCACTCTCTTTTCGCGAGATTTTATTTGAAGTACCTAACACGGCAATTATTTGTGGAATTCCGCTATTTCGACATTTTGTTTGACTGCCATTGTTTCGCAGTGATTTCGTATTGTCCGCTAGCATACCGTTGATATCGAACCTTTAGTATCTAAAATCGATATTGTTGATTTGATTTAGTTCATTTTCGAGTTAGGTTGTGAACGCCATACTGTGTTATACCGATGTGTTTTCAGTTCAAGTATGTGCATCTGCTACCTGAAGGGACCAACCTGGTATTGATGTCGATCTAAGGGTATACAAGCCCTTTTTCCACCTGCTTCTGAGACCTTGGAAGGACACACAGAGCGTGACTGCAAGCTGTTCCTGCTACTTTGGATATAGAAGGTACGTAAATATTGCTTATTTCAATTCGAACGCCATTTAGGCAGTTGTCGAGCTATTTTACGTACTTTCGTATCTAGAGTTTGTAGTCACCTCCAAGTGTGACCTTCAGTCCGCTTTTTCTTTTTTTTTATGTTGTTGCTCATTTGTACTTTTTGAGAGAGAGAGAGAGAGCACACCCCTTTTTTTTTATTTGGTAGAGTCTGTGTAAAATTTGCTTCGTTGTTGTTTCCGCCATTTTGGGCAGCTATGAGCTAATGCGAGCACTTCTGCATAGGTGTCTAACCTTCTTCAGTTTTCTTTGTACCTCGTACAATTTTTAGAGAGAGAGAAAAGCACCTTTCTTTATTTTGGTATAATTTTGATAATTTTTGAGTGTGCTGAAACACACATTTTGCAAATTTTGAGCTGTAGTTTTGCTGTACGATTTTGACAATTTTCCATATTTACAACCGATACAGCCTACCGAAGTACATCTATGTGAGACTGAACGTACTCATAGATTTTTGTTTCCTTTGGAGCTATAATTTTAATATTGAGAGTATTTATTGAAGTATAGTTGCTCGCACTTTGCAACTACTGTGCATATAGTTTCAATTTTCTGGATTATTTGTGATATTTGATTTAGAGACATTTTAGTAAACATTTGTGGGCTTGATAATTATTTTTTGTGGTTATACTACCTTTCAAGATTCTAACTTTCTGGAGCACTAGAGCCAGCAGTAACTTAGTAGAATCATAGCCTTGATTTTCTCTTAAATCAATTAAACTGCTTTGAACTTAAGTGAACTATAGCCTTGCTCACTTCAAGACTCATTTTTTTTTAAGTTTTATTTTAAGTGTTAGACTTGAAAGGCCTATCAAGTATCTAGGTTAGGTGATACTTTGTTGTTACGATATTGGTACTTTATTTTAAGATATATTTTTAATTATATATGCAGATTTAATTGTGAACCATTGTGGGAGATATCTGCTGTAACTTGGTGTATAACTTTTAAGAAATTTTAGTATAGAATTTAAACAGTTTGTAAGGGATCTTTTTATTAAATTTAAGCAGATATAGTTTCAGCTAAATTGTTAAATTTAAACAGATATTGTTTCCACTAAATTGTTGAGGAGGGGGCTTTTAATTGTTCTATTCAAAGCCAAGTAGTACGCCTGAGCTTGCATAACCTCCTACATCCTGGGGTTTTGCCATAGAGGGTCCAGACTCTAATCCTTCTTTTTTCTATACTTTGCATGACGGCGGCCGGAAGTGGTGGCCGAGCCAGACCCAGATACCCCTCAGCCTAAAAGGGGAAGTCTAAGAGTAGGGGTCAGGGCCAAAGGAACCTGAAGAGGCTGCCAGTCATCAGAGGGGACCCTCTGAAGGAGCGGTGAGAAGGAGCCCACAAGCCGACCCAGGAGGAGAGGACAACCTTGTTGAGCAAGCCAGGTTGTATCGCTCACTTAAGCCAGCAGTCCCTGTTTATTATTGTAAATAAGTCATCACTTACTATTCATCATTCAAATACTTTATATTTAACCACCAATATACTTGTTATTGTTTAATTCTCTTTTGAATATTTTTTCTGAACCCATCCCTTCAGTGTTTCTGGAGAGGTTGGGCAATTTCACTAACTTCCTTGGAGTTTTGAGGTAAAAACTCCTGGCGCCCTTTTTCTTGAGTTTTGTTGAACCTTAGAGTAATCTCGCGATAAAAGTTAGTGATTTTGCCTGACATCTCTTATAAGAGGAAAAGAATAAGTTGCCAAGGATCCACAACCCACCGTAAGTAAACTGAGCAGCCCAAAGGCACCCCAGTTTAGCTAGATTGGAGGTCTTAACTTAGTTGGACTTTCAATCTAGCTTTACAAAAGTTAAGCAACAGAAAATGAAATTTAATTCCCTGTTTAGCTAGATTGGAGGTCTTAACTTAGTTGGACTTTCAATCTAGCTTTACAAAAGTTAAGCAACAGAAAATGAAATTTAATTCCCTAGGCATAGAAATCTCAGGTTATGGTGATGTGGACGGGGAGGCAAGAGAACAAACTACCAGGGCAACAAGAGTAACAGGATGTTTGGATGACATAGAATGGCGAAATAAAAATGTAAAAATAGAAACCAAATCAAGAATTTACAAGGCAATAGTAAGACCGGCTATGACAGGCACCGCTAAAACGCGACTCGACACAACGAAAACTAAACAACTGTTAGAACAACCGAAATGAGGTAGCTTCGAAGAATGACTGGTAAAATGCCTTTGGATAGAGATAAAACATAAGAAGAAGGTGCAAGGTAGAAAATTTCGATAAATATGTACAAGACAGAAAAAAATGGAGTCAAGTTGATTGACTACTGAGTCAATCAACTCCCACACATAACAGTGATACCATTTTATTATTTTTTCTTTGCATGAAGCTATAGTCTGAGATCCCTTGCAACCATATCAAGCCCGTCTGCCCTCAAAAAACATCCAGCATAAAACTCTAGTAAATAGTTTTTTAAATCTCTCCGTGTGAACTAAAACGACACAATTTTTATTCTGCGAGCCTCAACTGGACGAAACAAAACGATCAGTAACCCCCAAATTGCCTAAAAACAAAGTTTGAGCTATTTCTATACTTTTAGTTATTTTATTATTGCTGCGCCGCCATTGACATGATTTTTAAAAACCATACGCATTTTTCATCTTCGCCATGGTAATAATACTTTGTCTAAATTTCATTAAAATCAATTTCATAATTTCTATAGCATGAAGCTATAATCTGAGATCCCCTTGCAACCAAATCATCGCCAGCCCTCTCTCCCAGATTGTGTTATGCCGATAGGTTTTTCTATCACATATCAGTGGACAGCCTATTTTCGATACAACAAAGTTTTCAGTCCCCTACAACCCCCCACCCAGGAAAATGATCCGGAACTTCTAAAACGCCTAGAAACGAAGTTTGATCTGTTTTTGTATTTTTAGTTTTTTGGTTACTGCAGCGCCACCACACGACACGATTCCTAAAAACAATACGTGTTTTCCATCCTCGCCAAGGTGATAATACTGTATCTAAATTTCATTAAAATCAATTCGGTCATTTCCAAGTTACATGATACAGAACGATCTAAAACGATACACATCACAAAATTTTAAGTCCTTGGTTTCTGTAATAGGGAAGGAAACGTTAGGAAGGACCTAAAAAAGTGTATTATACCGCTAGGTCTTTCATTCACAGGCAATGGATAGTCTATTATGAATACAACAAATTTTTCAGTTTTTCAACCCCTCACCCCCCAAACACCCCAATTTCACCCCCACTCAAAAAAAGTGGAAAATGATCAGGATCCTCTAAAACGCTTAAAAACGAAGTTTGAGCTGTTGTTATATTTTTAGTTTTTTTATTGGTTCTGCGCCTCCACTGGCATGATTTATAACAACCATACTTATTTTCATCCTCGCCACAGTAGTAACACTGTGTCAAAATTTCATTGAAATCAATTCAACAGTTTCCACGTTACAGAATACAGAACGATCTAAAGCAATACTCGTATGTTTACATCAGAAACAATTCTAAGTCCTATGGTTTCTGTAATAGGCAAGGCAATGTTCGGGTGGACCTAAAAAAGCTATTTATGTCGCTAGGCCTCCCTTCACAGGTCAGTGGACAGTCTATTACGAATACAACAAATTTTTCGATTTTACAACTCCCCACCCCCAACAACCTCAAATCTCACCCCCATCAGAAAAAAACAGGAAATGATCAGGAACACCTGAAACGCCTAAAAACGAGAAATTTTTAACTTTTTTTGCCAATTACTCCGCCGCCCCTGCACGAATTTTCAAAATGATAGCAGCATTACCTACTACGATCCCACAACATATCGGTACACAAATTTCATCGCAATCCATTCAGCGGTTACTCAGATTACGAAGGTAGAAAAACGCGAACAGACAGACAGACCGACAGACCGACAGACCGACAGACCGACAGACCGACAGACCGACAGACCGACAGACCGACAGACCGACAGACCGACAGACCGACAGACCGACAGACCGACAGACCGACAGACCGACAGACCGACAGACCGACAGACCGACAGACCGACAGACCGACAGACCGACAGACCGACAGACCGACAGACCGACAGACCGACAGACCGACAGACCGACAGACCGACAGACCGACAGACCGACAGACCGACAGACCGACAGACCGACAGACCGACAGACCGACAGACCGACAGACCGACAGACCGACAGACCGACAGACCGACAGACCGACAGACCGACAGACCGACAGACCGACAGACCGACAGACCGACAGACCGACAGACCGACAGACCGACAGACCGACAGACCGACAGACCGACAGACCGACAGACCGACAGACCGACAGACCGACAGACCGACAGACCGACAGACCGACAGACCGACAGACCGACAGACCGACAGACCGACAGACCGACAGACCGACAGACCGACAGACCGACAGACCGACAGACCGACAGACCGACAGACCGACAGACCGACAGACCGACAGACCGACAGACCGACAGACCGACAGACCGACAGACCGACAGACCGACAGACCGACAGACCGACAGACCGACAGACCGACAGACCGACAGACCGACAGACCGACAGACCGACAGACCGACAGACCGACAGACCGACAGACCGACAGACCGACAGACCGACAGACCGACAGACCGACAGACCGACAGACCGACAGACCGACAGACCGACAGACCGACAGACCGACAGACCGACAGACCGACAGACCGACAGACCGACAGACCGACAGACCGACAGACCGACAGACCGACAGACCGACAGACCGACAGACCGACAGACCGACAGACCGACAGACCGACAGACCGACAGACCGACAGACCGACAGACCGACAGACCGACAGACCGACAGACCGACAGACCGACAGACCGACAGACCGACAGACCGACAGACCGACAGACCGACAGACCGACAGACCGACAGACCGACAGACCGACAGACCGACAGACCGACAGACCGACAGACCGACAGACCGACAGACCGACAGACCGACAGACCGACAGACCGACAGACCGACAGACCGACAGACCGACAGACCGACAGACCGACAGACCGACAGACCGACAGACCGACAGACCGACAGACCGACAGACCGACAGACCGACAGACCGACAGACCGACAGACCGACAGACCGACAGACCGACAGACCGACAGACCGACAGACCGACAGACCGACAGACCGACAGACCGACAGACCGACAGACCGACAGACCGACAGACCGACAGACCGACAGACCGACAGACCGACAGACCGACAGACCGACAGACCGACAGACCGACAGACCGACAGACCGACAGACCGACAGACCGACAGACCGACAGACCGACAGACCGACAGACCGACAGACCGACAGACCGACAGACCGACAGACCGACAGACCGACAGACCGACAGACCGACAGACCGACAGACCGACAGACCGACAGACCGACAGACCGACAGACCGACAGACCGACAGACCGACAGACCGACAGACCGACAGACCGACAGACCGACAGACCGACAGACCGACAGACCGACAGACCGACAGACCGACAGACCGACAGACCGACAGACCGACAGACCGACAGACCGACAGACCGACAGACCGACAGACCGACAGACCGACAGACCGACAGACCGACAGACCGACAGACCGACAGACCGACAGACCGACAGACCGACAGACCGACAGACCGACAGACCGACAGACCGACAGACCGACAGACCGACAGACCGACAGACCGACAGACCGACAGACCGACAGACCGACAGACCGACAGACCGACAGACCGACAGACCGACAGACCGACAGACCGACAGACCGACAGACCGACAGACCGACAGACCGACATTATGAATACAAAGAAAAAAGAAGATTTATGACCCCCATCCCCCAACGATCCCAATTTCACCCCCACCCCAAAACAAGTAGAAAATGATCACGAAACCTCTAAAATGCCTAAAAACTAAGTTTGAAATGCGTTTATATTTTTAGTTTTTTATTATTGCTGCGCCGCCACTGACACGATTTCTAAAATCAAAAAATGTTTTCCATCCTCGCACGTTAATAATACCACAGTATTATTTAATTTCATTAAAATCAATTCAATAGCTTCCACGTTACACAATACATAACGAGCTAAAGCAATATTCGTATGTTTACGTCAGAAATTCTGTAATAGGCAAGACAATGTTCGGATGGACCTAAAAAAGTCTGTTATGGCGCTAGGTCTTTCTTTCACAGGACAATGGATAGCCTAATATGAATACAATAAATTTTTGAATTTTACGACCCCCCCACCTCGAACCAGCCCAATTTCACCCCCAGCTAAAAAAAGTAGAACATGATCAGGAACCCCTAAAATGCCTAAAAACGAAGTTTGAGCTATTTTTATATTTTTAGTTTTTTTATTATTGCTGCGCCGCACTCACGATTTCTAAAAATCATAAACGTCTTCCATCCTTGCCGCGGTTATAATACTGTATAAAAATTTCATTAAAACCAGTCCAATAGCTTCCTAGTTACACAATACAGAACGATCAGAGGCAATACTCGCATATCATCACCATAGTCACAATGTCTTAACAGACATGTTGTGAACTCGTAAAGTGCATTAAGTCGGAGCTAGAGTATTGCCGACACGAATATTATCAATAGCTTTGAGAACCGTAGCTCGCCATCGTTCGCGATTTACTGTCAGTTCAGTGGCGCTCTTAATACTCATATCCAGCAACTGTTTCGTCGTATTCACCCAGCGTGTGGGGGAACGGCCGCGGCGCCGCCCACTCGGGGCGCGACCCCGAACTACAAGTTTCTCCATATTATCGCATACATATATACATCTGAAAATTCTAAGTACCTTGGTTTCTGTAATAGGCAAGGTAATGTTCGAATGGACTTAAAAAGATCTATTATGACGCTAGGTCTTTCTTTCACAGGTTAGTCGAAAGCCTTTTATGAGTACAACAAATTATTCAGTTTTACAACCACCACCCCCCAACCACCCCAATTTCACCCCCACTCAAAAAAGAGTAAAAAACCATCAGGAACCCTTAAAATGCCTAAAAACGAAGTTTGAGGAATATTTAATTTTTTTTGTTTCTGCTAATTACTCCGCCGCCCATTCAACGCTTTTCAAAATCGTGGGAAAATTACATAGTACGACCACACAGCATATCGCTGCCCAAATTTCATCACAATCGATGCAATTTTTTTTTATTCTGTGTCTTTGAAATGGAGCGGTTTTTCAGAACTCATCAAAGAACAAAATATCCTCAAAATGATTCAAAGGGTCAGTCTTTAAATTTTTGCGATTTTTGCCGCATGTTTACCAAACCATGTATAGCCAAAGGGGCTCGAGGTGTTTCAGCCCCTGGAATTATTTTCGCTATCTTTATGATGTATTACGCCCCTCCAGAAAAATATTCATCACCACTAGGGTGATAGGTAGTCGATGTCCCAACCATTAGACGCAGTCCCCTGAGTTTGAATTCTGGCTATGCTTCTGAACGTAGGTTTTCACTTCGACATTTATACCTTTTTGAGAAGCTGAGATTGTGGAGAAGTGGAGAAGATTTTCCACTGGTATGTATGCGCAGTATCGCGGCAATATTTTGAGCTAGAAATGATTCCGTTGAAACGAAAACAAAAATGAGAATTATTTTATTTTTCTTAATATCTGTTTTATTTCTAAAGTATCGTACTTTTTCACCTATTTATGATTTATGGATGATCACCACTTCTATTTAAATAATACTTTTTTGTATTAGTATGGATCTCCATCAAGTAACGGCCAACTCCATCGACTATTTATGATTTTATTGAATTATAGTAAGAGTATTTAACTAAAATAAGTGAACATGTTACTGATTTTAACTTAGATTTTTCATCGTTTATATAAAAGTGCCAGACTTTGGTTAATTATTAGAATTAGGTTAAATACATATATTCAGCAAAATTTGTTGCATTTTAGCTCTTCCATCATGCCCCGACAGGAATACGTCGGATTACATTAAACCCTGTATATCTCGATAAATAATGATTTGTGTGAAAAAATTGTTTATATAACAGTTATTTAATACTGTATTTCCCATGATGCAATATACGCTCTCATTAGTCTCAATTGATACAGATTTACAAGGAAATGTGGAAGAAAATTAAAAACTTCATTACGTTTATTACAAAATGGCATTGAGCTAGTATGAATGTACCCGTTTTCTGCAGATCATGTGCCCCTAAATCGTTGCAGTCTTGCTAACTACTGACTGGGTGGTGTGGGTTCTCGATTTAGATGACACTTATGGAAAATTTCATATTTTTCTACTTGTATTCCCATGGTTCGAATCAAATGCCATTGAAACCTCTGATGTTAAACCGAAGTTATGGCTTCGCTATGTTGATGACACATTCACAATCTGGAACCGTGGAGACGAACAACTGGAAACGTTCTTTGCATATCTCAACAACATAGACCATCGATAAAGTTCACGAAGGAAGAAGAGAACAATAACAGCCTTCCTTTTCTGGATGTCTTGGTAATGAGAAGAAACACCGAAATAGAAACCAAAGTGTACAGAAAACCAACACACACAGGACAATACCTGCATTACACCTCCAACCATCCAACATCAACAAAGAAAGGAGTCATTCGAACCTTGGTCGATCGAGCCAAGAATATGTGTAACACACAACAAGGACTAGAAGAAGAACTACGTCAAACTAAAGGAGATCTGTCAAAGAACGCATACCAGGCCAGTGGTAGCAACAATGCAAGAGAACCATACTAGCAGAAATAAAGGTCCTCAAGAACACAGGCATTTAGTAAGTATACCATACGTGAAAGGACTATCAGGTACAATCAGAAGAATAGGACAACACTATAAAATTCAAATAAGATTCTCAAGAACCACCACCCTCCGAAGTCTACTAACGAAAAAAAACCCAGGAATGAACATCAAGAAACAAAAAACTGCATCTACGAAGTACCATGTGAATTTGGCACAGACTCAACATCCAGAGAGCAGAGACAGGAAAGTCCGGAATAGCACGCTTGGACCGAGCATCATAAAATTATTTGGGAAGATGCAATGGTTTTTGACAAAGAACCTCAATGGTATCGCCGGAAATTCAAGGAAGCAGCTTATATCGTCAGCAACAAAAACGTGTACAGCAAGCCTAGTGTGGAAATTAGACCAATATGGCAGCCCCCCATAAGAAATATAAAAAAACTAAAATTGGACAGAACAAACTTGGACACAGACGTGGAACTTAATGACTATCAACGACCACGTTATTCAAATTTGACCGTCTGACCTAAGGTGACGCATGATCAGGTGACACATTTTTTACATTCGTTTTAGTTAGCCCACAATCCTCCATCCACTCATTATTGGCCCACCCTGTATTGCTGTTTAAAAAAAAAAGATCAAATGTTTTTCGTTGCTCATTCGTTTTCCGAAATAAAATAAACTGGATACCCCGTTATTATGGTAAATACGGTATTGAACAACTTTTATATACATGTTTTAAATAAAATCCTTATTTACTGAGATATATACTGTATTCCATCCACAATGGGCACACTGTATATTGGAACCTCATTATTCCTCTCGCGAATATATGTTGGTATTCCGGATACATTTAAGATTAACACCAAATTATTTTGGTACATATTGTATTCAGGGCCCTACAGCCTTGATGACAGCCGGGTGATATGTCCAGATAGCGTCATACATACAAATATCCCAGCTGTGTTTCCGGGTGGGATATCATTATGATGCTACCAATTGCTAGGGATTAATAATAAATAATCCATATTGGGCTTGATTCCTTTGGGATACATCTGGAATAGGTTATCTCGTTTCTGTTAGATTACTAATGTAGCTTCATAAATTAGTGGAACTAGGTTACCGATGCCTTGGCTTACTTAACCGCTCCTACTATTTAGATTGGCAAATAATTTTACAAATGAGAAACGGAAATAATATGGATAGTTCTACAACCATAAAAATTGTGAGATATGAATAATAATTTTGTAGACAGAGAAGAGCTTGGACGCGGAAATTTAAGAATATATGTTAATTGAATCTTACTTGTTTGCTTAAGCAACATTTCTTTGGTTGAGGACTTACAGCTTGAAAATAGATTTCCTCACTTTTTCATGAACTCTGTAACCTGCTTGAGTTAGATTTCATTGATTCAAAATAAATTGGTTTTTATAAATATGTTGTTTGATTGAATACAACTCTACACTATATCAAAAATATCTTGATTTATTTAGGATGCAGATTCGAGGAATCGGGTATATTGGAGTTGCAGAATGATTTTAAGTGTATTGCAATTTTCAATCACGATGAAAAATATACGCTGGGAAAGTATTTGGATACACAGATCTCGCAATATGAAAAAAAACTACTATACAAGAGAAGTTATTATTATCTCAACTATCAATATGGACTAAACCAAAGATTACAATCAAAATTACAAAACTGTTGTGATCCTAAATATATCTAGTATTGTGAGTTTTTTCCTTAACACATAGTGTAGACACCGATACATATAAAGCATCCACTAATCCACAGCACATACCATTTACAACCAAGTTTTTTTAACATCGAATCTCGCATTTTGATAATCTTGAATAGAGGCCTTCCTAAAACGCTGGACAAAAAAGCGTGAGAGTATTACTCAATCAATAATTTCAAACCTTTCCACTGTTACACAGTCTTAGTATAGTACGTACCTTTCTAATTGTACTCGTATGGGAGCAGGTCCCATTATTGGCAAGTCATCTAATACAAAAAATGAATTCAACTTGATTGATACAGTACTTTCAACACATCACCGTTGATAGCATTTTATTATTTTTCCATTGCATGAGCCTATAGGCTAAGATCCCCATGCAACCAAATCATCGCCTATCCAACTGATATCCTTATCACGTGGCATGCAATTTCTGATATTTAAACATAGGTTATATTACCTGTATCAATCTTTAGAGTGTAATAAAATAATCCGGGGTTTTCAAACCTCCTTATCTGAGACCCCATCATACCTAGGTTTATTTTAACCACTACAAGAAAAAGTAGAAAATGACCAGTGATTCCTAGAGTACCCAAAAACAGAGCTTGAATGGTTTTGATATTGTACTGTTTTCCAAATTTAATTTATAACAATATAACTTCAAAAATAACTTCTGTCTAAGGTAGGCAGCATTCGGATAAAGCTGAAAAGTATATAATATCGTTATTTTACAGGGCAATGAAAAGCCCACTATGAATACAACAAATTTTTCAGTTTCACAATCCCCTTCTTTCAAACTACCCCAATTTTACCCTCTCTTAAAAATGTGGAAAACGATCACCCACCCGCAAATCGCCCAGAACGAAGTTTAAAGTGATTTTGCATTTTTAACTTTTTGATTTTTGCTACGTCGTCACTAATACGGCTTCTAAAAGCCACAGTTTTCTATTCTAGCTACGATCGTAATACTGTTTCAAAATCTCACTAAAGTGAATTCAATAATTAGTAGGTTGCACAATCCAGAATCTAGATTAAGTCCCTTGGTTTTTCTAATAGGAGAGACAATGTTCAGGTGGCTCTAAAAATGTGAATTACGCCGCTAGGTCTTTCTTTGACCTATTAGTCCAGACCGTAGGAGTTTTTTGATAACATAATGGTCGGAAAGAAACAAAACTTGGTGGAATGATAGACATTGGTCCCTGAACCTAAAATAGCGCCACTTTGGTAAGCGATATCGAAAAAAGCTTGGAATTGTTGATGGAGAGGACAAAATTTTGCACAATTCTTCTTCTCCTTCTTTATTTTGTGTGCGACCAACAGTTTCCATCCTACAGCGTGCCAAAGTTAGGGGTTGGTTTATGGTTTTCACTGAAATAATAATTTCATTGCGGATTGAGACGGAGAACTTCATCAAAAAGCCGTGTAGCATTCTTCTTTCCCTAAAGGAGTGACATCGTCTGTAGTGAGCAACAGGTCACTGTCAAAACCGATACCAAATTTAGAAATAGCCAAGGTGATCAAGACGTCTAGTGGTGGAATTTAGAACCCAATGGTGTGTGTGTGCCCGTTATAACCAGATTCTTTTAGCATGCATGTGTACCAACTCAGAGAGAATGAAATCAAAACACAGAAATGTTATGATATTGTTTTCTTATTATTTGTTTCTTAACACTTGTTTTGTATTTATTAATCACGAGTGCTGAGTGTTTATGGTATGGTTGTATTACTTGATTCTTGTATTTATCAAATCATGAGTGCTTTGTACTTCATATATTTTACTGGTGAAGTATTTTTATTGATATGTTGAAATATACGATTCAAAAATGTCTTAATAATCGTCGTAATGTGGCTCTTGTTATTGATATTGTATAATAAAGAAATGGTTATAAACATGCACAGTCTAAACGACAAATAATAATAATAATAATAAGGGGGGGAGGATCTAGCAACCCCGCGAGGGGTTGCTAGATCCTCTCAGTGGCGCCTCCCCAAGGTGGCGGATAGGGCGAATGCCTCCCAGATATGGGTGGTACCGGGGAAATGAAATACCCGGGGCGGACCAAAACTAGCACAATGGAATAGCGTCTGCATCCAGGGGATCGGCTATTCCACAATTAATAGGACACGACGGATCTCCATGTGAGGAGCGGTACTCCGACAGCGTCTGTTCTTCATGTTAGAAGCGACTGTTTTCATAAACCCCCAGGAAGCCGCCCAACATCAACAGGCTATTCGGTGCGTGGCGACACCGAGGGGTATACCGAAGCCAAAGGATGTAAGTCGGTCGGCAACCTTCACAGGTCCATCCTCTGGAGGCAATTTGGACGGCTGCCTCCGGAAATGTCGGCTGCGGGCCCTAAGGCTAACCACCTGACGGGCCCTATCTTCGGGTTCGACCACCTCGAAGGAAAAGCACCCACACCGAGCCGGTTTCGGAAGCCGGCGTTGGGCAAGGTGGCGGTGCTTCGAATCGCCCTGATGACGACCCCCGCAATGATATGGACCGTTTTAGGTGGACGACGGAGCTCAGGGATGACCTGCTGAGCTGCTACGAGAGCAGTAGCCCGCGCCGTAGGGGATACATGTCCCGCATGTATGAGAGGTGGTGTGAAATGCACCCAGAGCATAGCACGTTTACCTCTCAGAATTTGCGAGATTATGTGTCGTACCTCCAGAGGCAGGGATATGTTCGTGCTCCAGCTCAGCCTGCCCCTTCGGCGGACGGCAGGCCTGTTAACCAGGCTGAAAGTTCGCCGGTAAGGCCCGCTGAGAGGGAAATCGACCAAGTCGTCTCACCTGGGGATTTCAGGGACCGAAGGGCCTTGCATAACAACGGAAGGTCCTTGAAGCTGGCAGATTTGAAGAGAGAGGATGAGGTTGTTGGTGAACGTCTATCGGAGGCCTCTGACATTTGGAGCATCAATTGCGAAATTTACGCTGCGGCTCTGAGGCTAGCTAGACAGGGGAGAGTGAGAGACTCTCCTGTTGAGAGAGCACAGAGACGGGTGCGCCAAATGGAAGCGAAAATCCAGTTGGCTCGCCAGGAAGCATCCCGTATCCAGTGTGTGATGGAATATAGAGCGGCTGGGAAGCCTTTTACGCGCCGAGTGCGCCAGATAGCCTACGGGTTGAGGCGCGACCATCATACACTCAGTCAAGCGGTACTGGTTGTTGTCAAGCAACACTGTCTTGACAGGCTACGGATGCTAATCGCTGCTAAGCGATCGTTGGTGGCGCGGGCGAGACGTCTGGAGCAGAACAGAATGTTCTACGAAAGACCTTCTCGCCTTTTCCAACAGCCGCCTCCAGCCATAGAGCAGCCGCCAACTGCTGATCGCGTGGAGGCCTTTTGGAGGGACATTTACGAACAACCCAAACCTCTCTCAGCAGACACTCCGGCCTTGGCGCAGTTCGAGTCCGTTTGTAGGAGGACTCCTAACTTGAATGTACCGCGTCACCCGATAAACACGGAAGAAATTCTTGACGCCTTACGAGGTGCAAAGAATTTCGCAGCTCCTGGCCCGGATGGCATAAACACCTACCTACTGGTGGAAAAAATTCCCCAGTTGCCACCGGCATTTAGCTAGAGTTTTTAACTCGTGGCTAAATCAGGAGCAGCCAATTCCGGCTTGGTTTGTCGAGGGTCGAACCGTGCTTCTCCCGAAGACCGGAGATTTGTCTGATCCCAAAAACTACAGGCCAATAACATGTCTGAACGCGTGTTACAAGCTCTTCACCAGAATCTTGTACATGCGTATCCTTCAAGCTGTGAATCCTGTATTTCTCGACGTGTATGAACAGAGAGGGTCGAAGAAAGGAGTAGCTGGCAGCAAGGAGAACCTGTTGATTGACCGATGTGTCACGCAGGACTCTGTGCAGTACAAGCGAAACCTTTCTATGGCCTGCATTGACTATCGCAAGGCATTCGACAGCACGTCTCATGAGCTCATTGTGAGGCTGTTGGAATGTCTTTCGGTAGATAATCAGATAGTGGGATGCATCAAACAACTGATGCCACTCTGGAAGACCCGGTTCACTATAACATCAGGTGAAACTCGGGTTCAGACAGAGTTGGTGTCATTGAAAAGAGGTGTCTTCCAAGGAGACTCCTTGAGTCCCTTGCTCTTTTGCATCTCACTTTTGCCTCTGTCCATAGCGCTGAGAAATACTAAAGGATACAGCTGTGGCACGCCCAATAACCGGAGGCACAAGGTCACCCATCTGTTTTATATGGATGACCTAAAACTTTATGCCTCTGGCCAACGCGAACTACAACAATCGCTGAGGGTGGTGCAGGAATACAGTCATGCTATCGGAATGGAGTTCGGGACAGACAAATGTGCATTGGTTCATCTCAAGAAAGGACGAAGCGGAGATAGTGGAGATGAGGAACAGCTCGTTGATGGGAGCATCTTGCGACAACTGCATGCCGGAGATACTTATACCTACCTTGGAGTGGCGCAGCGTCATGTCCAAGAGGCAGCATTGGTTAAAGAGTTTCTCCGCCGCAAGTATTTGCACCGACTCCGGCAGATCTGGTCGTCAGAACTGTCCGGCAAGAACAAAGTCGCTGCCACAAACATGCTTGCGGTCCCATTGTTATTATACACCTTTGGTGCTATACACTGGAAAGTGAACGAGCTGAAGGAAATCGACACAAAGACCCGCAAAAGGATGAATATGGAGAGAAGCCTGCATCCTAGGTCCTCTGTCCCGCGAATATACCTCCCGCGACACCTGGGAGGGCGTGGACTGTTGAGTTTGGAGCGTCTGCACAACAGAGTAGTACTGGCCACTGCCTGCTATGTAACGAACAGCACCGATCCCCTGATCCGCTTTGTGCGAGAGCACGAGAATGCGGGAAAAGGAGCCTTTCTTTTTAGCGCAGCGAAACGAGCAGCCGAGGAGCTCAGCCTCACACTCGACTTCAAGCGGAGGTGTCAGCAGTCCATTACGGAACTTGCTCCCGCAGAATTAAAATCCCACCTTAAAACTGCCGAAGTCGACTTCCTTTTAAGACTTCATAAAGATAAGCCAATGCATGGAATCTTCTACAAACATCTGGAAGAGCATGGCTTGTCTGAGCAGTTGACCTTCTCTTTCCTAAGGTCTAGTGGGTTGAAGTCGGAGACTGAGGGCTTTATAATGGCTTGCCAAGACGGTGTCTTCAACACCTTGGTGTACCGTAAAAGGGTTATGGGTGTAGATGTACCCGACACCCTTTGTAGAGCTTGCCGACAGGCGCCAGAGACGCTTATGCATCTCTTGTCGGCGTGTAAGACGTACGCTGGGACGGCTTACGTCCATCGGCACAACGCGGCTCTACGAGTGCTCTACTATCATTTAAGGCACTCATACGGTATCGATGGGACACCGGTGCTGCCATACGCTCCAGGGATATAGAGTCCGTTGTGGAGAACGAGAGATGCCGGATTTACTGGAACTACTCGTTCCCCACGCTCGAGCTTGTACAGACAAACAAGCCCGACATAGTCCTTCTCGACCACCAACAGAAGACGATGTTCGTTATTGAGTTTTCGGTGCCTGCCGAGGTGAACATCGTCTCTAAGGAGGAGGAAAAGCGGACCAAATATCAGGAGTTGCTCGGACAACTTCGCAGGTTCTGGCCAGACTACACTGTAAGTCTGCTGGTTATGGTCATTGGATCCCTAGGTGGAATGAGGAATACGCTGCTCTCTGCACTGCGCAAAATACCGGTGTGCCGTGCGGCGGCGCACATCTTAGCCGCCAGAATGCAGCAGGCAGTCATCCTTGGGTCCCTTCGTCTACTTAGGGCGCACGATTCGCGGACCCAGTGATTGCTCACCTCACGGTGTGAGGAGTAGTCATTGGGTAATGGAACAGCAGCCCGGTGTGTCGGAGCCCGGGCTGCATTTTTTTTGTTTTAAAAATAATAATAATAATAATACATGGTGGGCTAGGTCCTGTTCAAGGTCAAGAAGAGAAATGTGGATAGGATGTGGAAAAATGTAAAATATCAGCATATATAAATAAATATGACCAACACATAAAGGAGTAAATAAAGGATGTAATTGGAATAGGATATCTAAAATGTAAGCATAGCATAGCAAGCATGGTATATAAGCAGATAATTAGATCAATAAATAAATATCAATAATATGGTTAGAGGAAATCGTATAGTTCGTGGAACACTGGAGTCGTCCCTCTTACCTCTATTGATAAGATGTTTTAGGCTGTCCCGGCCAGTCGCCACGGTTTCCACAACCATAAAATAAATATCGTATACAGGGTGGTCCACTAAGGGCGCGGTGCTCCCTAGCGGCCATACCGTTTAAATTAGACGAAAATGTTTTAAATAAAAAACGTTTCTTTTCAAATGCTCAACATTTAGAAAATAATTTCAAAGATGGCGGACTTCCGGTTATACCGGAAGTAGGCATCAACTTCCTTATTTTAAATGGAACACCCTGTATATTATTACGTTTTTGAATTCAGCATCGATTTTTAGGTCCAGTTTGTTAACCATTATTTATATCTACGAAGCGTATTTTCGGAGTTATTCAGCAATTTTTACAAAATTTGACGTTTGTAGTACTTTACAAGAAACGTTAATATCTCGGAAACTAAACGCGATATAAAGATGCAGTTTTCGGTTTTAAAACAAGCGAGGAACGTATTTGTGTTTCATTAAGATCGTTGTTTCAAAAGAACATTAATTCAATAGACTAGCAATTTTCAAATTTGAAAAATTAAAAACGTTAAAAACTTTTATTTTTCAAATAGGATGGTATCATAAGTTTTACATCGGTGGATGCGAAATTAAATTCTCTGTCACTTTTATCTAGGCACATGTGGTTCTATCTTTCATGGTTTGCAAGATATTTACGGTTTTGTAATTATGGCGTAGGAATTGGAAAAATCGTAGGTGGCGTGACTCGCAGACGAAACAATTGGCAGCAGACCTTTCGTCCAAAGTGTTTCGGTCTCTAATACTAAAATGTGCTTTCGCTCCATCTACCTATAACCACATTATTCTTAAAAACTCCAGTGGTAAATTTTCCAACAGGTTTTCCAGATTTTCATTTAGAAAATTTTAGAAAACCTTAGTTTAATATGCGGTTTCCAATAATGCCACCCCAAATGCTTAGACTCGATGCTGGTTGTCAACAAACCTCTCAAAATTTGGATTTACGTCGGTATAGAAATATAAATTATGCCAGTTTACATGGCCGTTAATGATAACGCTGTAGCTACATTTCATAAAAAGGAAAATGAAAGAATTTCATAAGAAATGTAGCTTCATTCGTAAACAACACACTTTTGGAAAGGAGTGCATCTTCTTGGATTCGAGCATGACTCCAGTTACAGAAATTCATCCAGTTTTCAAAGTCTTGTCTTTCAACTGCTTGATTTAGCTGCACGTGATGAAGATGCTATATGTACTCCGTTAAGATCATGTTCACAGATGTTTGACCAATGCCCAAGTAGCGACTAATTTCTGCTGTAGCACTGCTATGCGGATCTTTAACTACAATTGCGAGAATGTCGAACTCACGATCTTCATGTATTACGACTACATGTTTCCTTCTCTCATATTTTACGCCCACGTAAATCCAAATTTTGAGGAGTTTGTTGTCACCCAGCATGAAGTCTAAGCATTTGGGGTGGTATTATTGGAAACCGCATAATAAACTAATGTTTTCCAAAATTAACTACATGAAAATTTGGAAAACCTGTTGAAAAATTCACCACTGCAGTTTTTAAGAATAATGTGGTTACAGTTAGATGGAGCCAAAGCACATTTTAGTATTAAAGGTCAAAACACTTGGGATGAAAGGTTTCCTGCCAATTGTTTCGTCTGCGAGCCACGCCACCTACGATTTTCCTAATTCCTACGTAATAATTACAAAACCGTAAATATCTTAAAAACCGGCAAAGATAGCACCACATGCGCCTAGACAAAAGTGAAAGAGAATTTAATTTCGCATCCACCGATGTGAAACTTATGATACCATCCCATTTGAAAAATAAAAGTTTTTAACGTTTCTAACTTTTCAAATTTGAAAATTTCTAGTCTATTGATTTAATGTTCTTCTGAAACAAGGATCTCACTGAAACACAAACACGTTCCTTGCTTCTCTCAAAATCGAAAACCGCATCTTTCTATCGCGTTTAGTTTCCGAGATATTAACGTTTCTTGTAAAGTACTACAAACGTCAAATTTTGTAAAAATTGCTGAACAACTCCGAAAATACGCTTCGTAGACATAAACAATGGTTAACAAACTGGACCTAAAAATCGATGCTGAATTCAAAAACGTAATAATATACAGGGTGTTCCATTTAAAATAAGGAAATTGATGCCTACTTCCGGTATATCCGGAAGTCCGCCATCTTTGAAATTATTTTGTAAATGTAGAGCATTTGAAAAGAAACGTTTTTTATTTAAAACATGTTTCTCTTATTTAATCGGCATGGCCGCTAGGGAGCACCGCGCCCTTAGTGGACCACCCTGTATAAATAAACAGGATCAGTAAAGGTTGAAATAGATACACCTAAATAAGACAAAGTTGTTTCTGCTCACCACCAGCCTGCAAGCTCTCAGGACCTAATACCTAGAGTAGACGTAAATCAGAGACCCAGCGCCATATAAAGTCGTCTTAAAGGCCGGATGTACAGGGTGAGTCAAGCTCAACGCCTCGGACTCTTGTGACTAAACGATACCACTCTTCGAAAAATCGACTTTGCAAGTGTATGTAGGTCGAATTGGACTACATTTTAAAAATAGTGACTTTTATACAGGGTGTCTAATAAAAGCGTGACATATCAAAGTTATGATTTTTTAAATGGAACACCCTGTATATTATTGCATAATTAGATTCCCGGGTACATTTTAGTGTGAATTTATGTATCACACATGGGACTTCAACCGTTTAGGTGCAAATCACAATTTTGGGTATAGGCAGATATCAGAAGAAAATTGAATATCGCAGCTATTATAAACCTTAGAGGGCTGTGACTTTGCCGTGTTACTAAGCATGAAATGTGTCACCTTACGTTAGACGGTCGAGTTCGAATTACATTTGTACTTGGAGAAATCGGTAGATAAATTAAGGAAGCTTCAATCAAAGGTAACTTGATTTTTTCAAATGGGAATGCATAATTTTTTTCACACGATCAAATGTGCAATTTAATAGGCTTTCTAATTATATCAGGTAGTGAATATCAGTCTATGGTAGTTTTTATTAAATTTCGAGATTTCAGTCAAATCAGTGTTTTTCAATTTCCCTACCTATAAACAAACTAGCAGGCCATGAAATATAAACAAAATCATATTCAGATAGAAGAAAACAACTAACTTAGCAAAAAAATCCAGCAGAACTAGAGTAAAAGAACAAGATTATAAAACTTCCCTACAACAAATCAACTCTAACCAGAAACAATGGCTGTAACATGTCTAATATTAAAGAGAAGCTGGAGTACGACAGAAATGGATAATTTTCACCGCCTACTAGCGACTGCAATGTGCTAGAGATTAAAAATTTCCAAAATCACTAAACACTTTGAAATGAAAGCAAATGTTTCAGCGATCGTTGCCGTCAGTATATCTTCAGAACGCAATTTCACATTTAATGGTATAAAACGGTAGTCATTTCCGTCAAAGTCAAAAGTAATGATACCTCTCACTGTTGTCCTTTAAATTTTTTAGCATCTATTAGCAAGGTCGCAAAAAAAGTAATACTGGAGGAAGGAGGAAGGAAAATAATATTTTAGTTTTCTGCCAGGTAAATTATGTTTAATAATTTGAGCAGATTTTTAATTTATTCTTCATTATTAGCGATCTTGCTTATGAGTACTGAAGAACTTGTAGAACTCCAGCCAGAGGTATCGGTTACTATTTTTTTAAATCATGAAATGTGATATTTTATTCTGAAGCTATTAAACTGCCAGCAACATTAGTGGTAGATTTCCTTTCATTTCAAAATTCACAATGGTTTTGTGAATCTTCAATCTTTAGAATATTGTAGTAGCCGGTATATTGTGAAAAATATCCATTTCTGTCGTACACCAGCTGCTTTTTCACCTTAAATGTGTAATGTCTGCTATTTCTGGTTAGAATTGATTTGTTGTAAGTCATTTTCATAACTTTGTCCCCTTACTCTAGTTCGTCCGTAACTATCTGCTAATTTAGTTGTTTTGCTCCATCTAAACAGTCTTTTGTTTATATTTCATGGCCTGCTAAGTTGCTTATAGGGAGGAAAATTGAAAAACACCGGTTTTACTGAAAATTTGAAATTAAATCAAAACTACAAAAGATTGATATTTACAACTGCACATCATTAGAAAGCTTACCAAATTTCACATTTGATCGTATAAAAAAATTGTGCATTCCCATTTGAAAAAATCAAGTTACCTTTGATTGAAGTTTCCTTAATTGATCTACCGGTTTCTCCAAGTACAAATGTAATTCAAACTCGACCGTCTATAGTAAATTGACACATTTGATGCTTAGTAACACGGCAAAGTCACAGCCCTCTAAGGTTTATAATAGCTGCGATATTCAATTTTTTTCTGACATCTACCTATACCCAAAATTGTGATTTGCACCTAAACGGTTCGCTTAAAGTCCCATGTGTGATACATAAAGTCACACTAAAATGCACCCGGGAATCTAAATATGCAATAATATATAGGGTATTCCATTTAAAAAAACACAACTTTGATATGTCACGCTTTTATTAGACACCCTGTATAAAATTCATTATTTTTAAAATGTAGTCCAATTCGACCTACATACACTCGCAAAGTCGATTTTTCAAAAAGTGGTTGCGTTTGGTCACAAGAGTCCGAGGCGTTGAGCTTGACTCACCCTGTATAGTATATGTTGTCAAACGCTTTAAATATTGTAGCCAGACGACACTAGATTATAATACAAACTCAAAAAACAACATACCTGCAGATGCTTGTATAAAAAGACTCAAAAATGCCTTGTTTTAATTTTGGTGTCTGAACTCTTCCTTTTTCCCAAAGCAATCTCCGCCCGTAATCCATAAACAAAACCATGACGACCCCTCGCCAAGTGAAAAAATAAAAATAAAAGGAATCACTGAACTATATCTTTAGCTGAGATTGAAAACGAACATGGAACTATTTGCTCTATGAAAAGTCACTCATGATCTGTTAAATATCAAAATATCTGAACAATATATGATGTAGTAATAATCAAATACATTACTTATCTGAACTTCATCGACTAATTACACTCATACTCAGATCTTACAATTTTTTATAAATCATCCGTCGATGCCCTCAATGTCAGTCGCGTGACCGCTAAAGGTGCATTCTAACGTCTGGCAGCCAGGAGCGCGTTCCGGATCACCACACTTCTCATTTCCTTATTATCTGCATCTGCCCAAACGCACGCATTTGGTTTAAAAAAATACGACATTTAGGAACATCACACATCTTCTCGTTTCTTTATTATCTGCATCTTAAAAAAAATAATTTTGGTCTATACGTTTCATGTGCGACTAATAGTTTCCATTCTAGTGCCCAAAGTTAGGGGGCGGTTAGTGATTTTTACTAAAATTAGAATTTTAACGCTATCAAAAAGTTCTATAAGACTTGTTCTCCTAAGAGAATAACATTTCTCACTTCTGCATTATCTGCAGCTGCTTGAATAACATATTTGGGCTTAAAAAAAGGGACAAAATTTAGGAACACATCGCTATCTACTACCTATATAAGCCAAGCGTTAAAAGTCTTTTGCGTGGAAAAGGTCGGATGGAAGTGGAACTTTGTGGGATGGTAGAGACATCCGCCCTTTGAATATGCGTGCCAAGCTATTCGGGGGCCCTTCCGAATTTTTTTTCACGGGGCCCCCCCTATATAAAAAAATAATATTTCAAATCGGTTTATATTATATGACCGCTATGAAAGCACCAAATGTATCAAATATTTGGTCTAAGTCTATGCCTTCTGCCCGTTCATTTTCTATAAAAATTAATGCCAAAGAACTTAGGCGCGATTCACCCATTATCGAACTTTTTTATTAGTTTTAGTTTTGAAAATGAGCTTGTTTGAGTCGATGTAACAGGCCGTACTAGAAACAACTGAAATGTAGTGCAAATATGAGGTAACTAATCAACAATTGATCTTTTTCGAAAATAAAATCAGAAAACTCCCTAATACCTACTGCTAAGACTTTTCAGGATTACAGATAGAAGATTTTTTATTTGAATTAGTTCCGACGCTGCAAGATTTTGTGTGAGATCGTCTGGATATTCTTCAACTAGTTCATCAACCGCCATTTCATCACAAAACTTTTCAGTAGTACGAATTCTTTTTGTCTGTAAATTGTGGCTCAATACCCCATTATTTTGCCATTGTTACTGAAGCTTTAAATATATTTTCAAAATTATTTCTTAAATTCTCCAATTGATCTGAAACATATTCAATTAAATCTGTGGCTTGTCCAATATCTATATGACTTTTTTGCAAACATTTTGAAAGTAAATTGACGTTTCCAAATATTTTTCGAAAAATATTAATGAAAACACAAATTCAAAATTCTCTATTTTACTTCGTAAGACCTGTGCCTCATCCCTATCAGATCTTTTCTTTGCTATTATAGCTAGATTCGACAAACATTCAACGACGACTAAATAGTTACTTTTTAATGAAATTATCGATTCGACCCTGAACGACCATCTGGTGGGACATAGTTTTTTAAGGTGGATCATACAGTTTTACTGTTTTTTAATTCAGTGTTTAAGGCTAGCCAACGAGGCAGACTTTCGCTACAAAAAAAAAATAAAGTGACTAAATGGTGTCAAAGGGGGTCCTCGGATGTTCGGGCCCCCCCCGCACCGCGGGCCCTGGGGGCTCATTCGGCACGCTACTGCTCTGAATATACACCGAAGCTCGCGACCTCGTGGGGTCGAAGGGTGGGGGATGTAAACTCTGCTTCGCGACTATTTTTGAAAAATATCGTTAGTTTGGTAAGTGCTACTGAAAAAGGTTCAAATGAGGGAATTCACTTTGCAACCTCTGTGAGTTGTTACTCTCCATAAATCATTTGAACCCTTTTTAGATAGCACTTACCATGTTGTTACATAACTTTTTTGATTCTATTGAAAATCACGAACCAACCCCTAGCTTTGGTGCACTGTAGGACGGAAAATATTGATCGCACAGAATTTTGTTTAATCCAGGAAACAGATGACTGGGTTTAGGTCAAGAAAGAGAGAGGCTATTTTACTGTTTTGCCGACGTTTCGTCCTTTATTAGGCCATCTTCAGGGCACTAAAAAATATTTTTTTAATTAAACAGACAAATATATATGATAGTTATAAAAAATTGAATATATAAAACGACAATAAACAAATCATTGTTATTTAGAAAAACCTAATATATAATATACACAATAAACAGGTAGTACCTACACCAGTGATGGACTCCTTGAGTCAATTATGGTGAAAAGGCACATGTAGTATAAAAAATTATGTAAGGGCAAAATGACACGTAATAAATCAATAAGACAATAAAACGGAGATTTTATATTATATGTCCATTCACAATCGATGTGTACGCCGGACTGGTAAAAATCATAGGTGTTTTAAAGGAATTCTATAGGGGCACAAAAAGGTTAGCAAGAAACATAAGACTGTCAAAATTCATAAGTATAAACACTGAATCCAGGGCGAAGTTGAAAACAGAAAATGTAGAAAAAGGGGTGGAATGGGGTAATGTGGAAGAGAGTTAACTATAAAAAGAAGTAAATGTGTGGTTAATTCTTCTTGGATATTTTGCTGATCAGATTAAAATAACTACTACTTAGATTTTGTATATCCTGTTTCACGTTAACAGTATTAATTTTTTTATGTTGACCGTTTCAGAAATTTGTTCTCTCCACAAATCATGTAAAGCTTTTTTCGATATCACATACCGAAACGACGATGTTTTTCAAAAATCGTCGCGAAGCAGAATCTTCACACCCTCTCTCGAGCGGCAGCCCTCGACGTCGCAAACTTAAATGTAGGTTCACGGGACCAATGTCTACCATCCCTCCAAATTTCAGTTCTTCATACTATATCGGTGTGGGAAGTAAGAAAGAGCCAGACTTTAGTGAAAAGAGTTCGGAAAAGAAACGAATATAGGTCGATGGATGCAACTCACATACATAGGAATAGTTTGGCAAATTTTGTCTGTGTCTCACCTCGCGCCATATAAACTGAACATAAGGTCTGAAACTGGAGACAGAAATGAGCATTTTTATATGTAGGAAAAAAAATATGCAATTCGCCGGAATATAACTTCCATGCCACTCAAGGGTGTAAAATCGACAATAAAACTGCTATGCGCAGGAAAACGAGCAGGTGAATTGCATGTAAGGCTTCTGTCGAGCACTTTCATGAAATTATGGGAATTAAATTTGAATAAGGCACCCACAATACGTGAATATGTTTTCATGGAGAAAGATAAATAATTTTTTGGAAAAGGTAGACCGAGGGTACAGCGGACGTATCCTATTTCTACGCAATGGCTTCTGATTTTGAAGTAAACAATCGACAGGAACATAAAAATGCCTAACCCTAATAAATGACTGTGGCTGGGACTTACTTTAGATACTTTGATGCAAAGAAGAAATAAACAAGCTGTGATATTACTGAACCATACAGTCAATAATACAGAGTAGAAACATTGTAATTTAATTAAATTTAGTCATTCTAATGTTCCTAGAATCAACTTGAGGATCCCAGGACCCAATTGATATAATTATTCAATGCTAGCCTCTTATAGTTGGTAGGTCAACTGGTTTAACTTGTGCGCTTATCTCTTTCTTTCCTAGTTATGTGTGACTCTCAAAAGTTTCACTACCTTGCTTTTACCTGCATCTACCTGAAAGGTGTTTGAGGAGACGTAAGATTAAATAAATAAATAAATAAATAGTCGTTCGTGCCATGACAAGCCTAAAAATCATATTATAACTTTTTTGTTTCCCTAAAAGAACGATATCTTCTTATTTATTTATTACCCGTAGCTGCCTAAACTCACGCATTTCGTTTTAAAAAATTAGGAACACACCGCGCTATCTACTACCGATATGAGCTGTTGCGAAAAATATCTTATTTGTGCATACTTTTAGTGGGAATGATACTACCTCGACGTTGACTAATTAAGATAAGAATAATTTTGCAGCCTCTGTGGTTGCCGCTCGACGGAGGGGGAGGGGGGTGAAAACTGTTTCGACAAAATTTGTCTACCATTCCACCAAATTTCATTTCTTTCCGTCCATTTGCGCTCAAAAGACTTTTGTAGGTGTTAACGATTGGCTAATATCGGTGGTAGGTAGCGATGTGTTTCTAAATGTCGTACCTTCTTTTAACTAAATGTATTATTCAGAGAGCTGCAGATAATAGTGGCATGAGAAATATTATTCTCTTAGGAGAAAAGTATTACACAACTTTTTGATAGCGTCCTTCGACCTGATACGCAATAAAATTCGGACTTTAGTAAAAATCACAAACCACCCCCTAACTTTGGGGTACTGTAGAATACTATTGGTCGCACGCGAAAAATGTACAGACCAAAATTATGCAGAATTTTGTTGTCTTCATATGTGATTTAAACTTTTTTTCGATAGCACTTACCACAACGGCGCTATTTGTCGGAAAGCGCTACATAACAGTTTTCACCCTCTCCCCCACCGTCGAGCGGCAACCCCTAGAGGTCGCAAATTGGATCTTGCCTTAATCAAACGACGCCGAGGCAGTATCATTTCCACTATAAGTATGGACAAATAAAATATTTTTCGCAACAATGCATATCGACAGCAGATAGCGGTGTGTTCGTAAATGTATTTTTAAACCAAATGCGGAGTTTTGGCAGCTGCAGATAATAAATAAATGAGAAGGTATCATTCGTTAAGGAAAACAAAAATGTTACACGTCTTTTTGAAAAAGTGCTTAGACTTAACCCGTGATGAAATTCTGATTTCAGTGAAAATCAAAAACCAACCCCTAACTTTGTCGCACTGTAGGATGAAAATTATTTCCATAACTCCATGTATCAGTTGAAGCTTTTTTCAATATCACTTATCACGTTATGTTTCAAAAATCGCTGCGAAGCAGGGTTCTACCCCCCCCCCCCCTCCCCCAGCCAGAAAAATCAAATTTGCACTGTTCCGATGAGGACCTAAAGATACTACATTTAGACGACTTCACAAATTACTATATTAGAAACCTCTCTCTGGATAGACACATTTGTATACGATAGCTTCAGCAACATCCTCTACACTCTCTCTACTATGACCTTGTGAGAGCATCACGTCTTGCCTGTACTCCCTTGAATTGTATTATTAAAAACACGAACTAACTACGTCCCACTCACTCATCTGTAATTTCCTTTCCAGCTTCCATCCGATCCGCCATCCGTCGTTATTTTTTAAACTGTGCTTTAAATTACTGCCTTTTTCCATCTTAATTATTTCCCGGGGCCGGAGCCGGCTTCCCAACCTCCAAGGGAGGGAAACTGGATAACTCTATCCGTCGACGTGTCCGGAGGAGATGATTTATCGAAAATATGCCAGCAGACAAAAATGCTTGCCTCTCTCTCTTTAAGAAGATAATTTGAAAATGTTAATAATGTTCTCGTATTTATCTTGACGTGGCAGTAACTTAATATGAACAGGTCTGGTAGCTTAACTGGAGTGGGCGAAAGAAATAGTACAGTGAGTAGCCTGTTTACTCTACTCTCGCGCCATTTTCTCCGATGCTCTATAAAAGCATTGGTTAGAGAGATCCTGAGGCAAAAAATGACCAGTACTTAAAGTTTGCACATAACAGTCGCTTCTCTGAATGGAAAAAAAGAAAAAAAGTAAAGAACAAGTTTAATGGCACCGCGATTATGAAACTTAGAGGCCTGTGACTTTGGCTAAGCTAAGCATGAAATGCGTCAACTTAAGTAAAATTCTAATTATTTTTGAACATGGAAAAATCCTTATATTAATAATTAGAGAAATCTCGAGCACAATTAATTTGATTTCTATAAATAAAAATGTCTATTTTGTTTTATACCATCAAATGTAAAATTTGATACCCTTTTTAACGATATAGAACTTGCCAATATCTTGCTGTTTTCATTTTATTCGAAATCAAATTGGTGTTTCAACCTAGCAGGCAATGAAAAATAGACAAAGACCTACGCAGATGGAACTAACTTAGCAGAAAGATGCAGAAACGCTTATTTTCCACAGGCTAGTAGCTATTGAGATGTACTAAAGATTGACAAATTTCTAAAACAGTTAAGAATTTTGAAATGAAAGAAACACTATCAGTGATTGTTGCTGGCGGTCTAACATCTTTAGAAAAAAAAATCACACTTGAATAAAAGCAGTTAAAGTAACGATAGCTCCAACTGAAGCTCTTCAATTTCTCCATTACCAGGAGCGCAGAAAATTTAAGGCTGGATTAAATGGTATTCAATTTCAAAACATAATTTGAGGCGTTGAGAGCTAGAATGGCCTATCCCAAAAATTCAGAGACTGTGAAAGGTGCTGGTAAAGATTCGCTAATAACAGGAACTAAATCAATGCAATATATAGCGACTTCTCTGTAAAAGAGCGAAATCAGTCATGGGCCATTATCCAGAGTAGGATTCTAAAGTTTTTTTTTTTGAAAAAACTTCTTTATTTCGCATAATCATTACATTACAAACAACAAATTCTTTAAACAGTGCAAAAAGCCTTGGCCTCGAGAATACTTAGAATTTCATATCTGTGTTGGAGAGATGGAAAGATTCACATATATGTACATAAATTTACTTACTAACTATACCCAAATACATTTTCACCTGTTTGACAAAGATTATATAATTTTTTACGTTTCTAGTGGTCTCTGGAATTTTGTTGTATGCCTTACTGGCTTGTAGAAATGGACTATTTAGACCTATATTTGTTCTTAAACTTATTTTATATATATTATTTTGGAATCGGGTACTGTAATTGTGTACATCATTTGTCGTAACAATACTAATATTAGATTTCTGCATTTTACTTAATATTTTGTAAATTAATTTGCTCAAACTCCAATACTACACTATGTTTAAAAATACTGACTTCACTATATAATTCGTCTGTGCTAGTTAATTTATCATAATTGAATGAAATCTTTAAAACCTTGTTCTGAAGTGTTTGAACTGCATTAAAACTGGTTTTACAACATGTTCCTCACACTGGCAATAGATATCTGAAACGTGATAGGAAAAAGGCATTGTAGACACTGTACTTAGTTTTATCTGAAAGGTAATTTCTACATCTATATATTATTGGTATCATCGGCATTATTTTTTTGTGGATATATTCTATATGATCCGACCAGTTCAATTTGTTATCAATTATAAGGCCTAAGTATTTTATGTGATGTACCTCCTCTATTTTTTGATTATTAATTTGAACGTTTAAAGTTTGGATACGTTTATTTTTTTGTTTGAATGTTTTAAATTTTGTTTTATCAATGTTTATCTTAAGTTTATTGTGACACAACCAATTTGGATAGCGTTCTAGGTCCCTGTTTACAGTGTCGTTCAGTGCCTCTTCTCCTGCACCTTTATAAACTAAGACAGTATCATCAGCGAAAGTAAAGTGTTGTGCTTCGATTCCAGACAATCCTAGATTTAATACATAGAGTGAGTATAGTAGTGGACCAAGGACGGAACCTTGCGGTACCCCATACTCATTTAACAGCATGTCACTATTCGCTTCTCCTAATCTAACGCATTGCCTTCTACCCGTTAAGTATGTTTTAATTAAATTGTATAAAGTTCCTCTAAATCCCATCAAATAAAGCTTTCTTAATAAGATTTCAGGGCTAACTACGTCGAAGGCCTTTCTCAGATCAACAAACACAGCTACCACCAGAAGTCCCTCATCTAATGCCCTAGATACATAATTAACAAAATCGAATGGAACGCCTCACACTGCAAGAAATGGGAATAACTTTCTTGATAAGCGTAGATAGTTTATTCCAATTATATTCACTTTCAGTCATAATTTGGGTGACATTTGTTGTATATATGCTCCGTCCTATATCCTTTTCTATCTCGTCTCTCCATACAATCCACCTCCCGCACTTGAAAATTGTATGCTCTGCCGTATCTTCGTCTCCCCAATAGCCGCGTTGACTATCTTGAGTTATACCCATCCTTTTGGTTTAAGAGCCGAAATACCCATGTTCCGTTAGAAACTGGGTAATGTGAAAGTTCAATCTTCTGTGGGTACAACTCACCCATTCTCTTACATCTGGAATAAGCTGTTTTGTCCAGGCACCTGTTCCCTCGTGTCTTTCCGACATGTATTGCCGTTTATCCAGGGTAACCCTTCGTTCCTCAATTCTAGCCTTCCGTGGATCTGTCTCATTTCTATTGTAGAGGCGGAGTCTCTCGTCGATAAGTAGAGTTATCGGTGGTATTCCCGCAACTATTTGTTCTGCTGCAGTCGACACCGTACGATATCCACTTGATATTCGAAGTAGGGCTTTTTTTTGAGTTCCTAGGAGCATATTTTCATATTTCTTAATGGTCACCACGGGGTGCCATACAGGGGCTGTATAAAGGATAATGGAGTGGACCACCTCACACAGGATCGCTCTTTTCTGACTACTAGGTCCTGCAATGTTCGGCATCATCCTCATTAGTAGTGCCATCCTTGTGCCCGCTTTTTTTTATTAACCCTTTAATATGCTCCCCGAACGTCATCATCTCATCTGGTACTACTCCTAAGTATTTTAGTCTTTTGACAGGTACTATGGTGGTATTTAGAAGCTGGAACTTCACCGATTCTTTCTTCCGCGGTCCCTTTCAGATAATCGCCTCTGTTTTATGAGGGGCCAAGGCTAGCCTGTTTGCAGCCATCCAATCCCGAATTCTTGCTAAAGTCTCATTCACAGTTATCACCAGTTCCCGGTCATTATTTGCCTCTACCAAGATCGCCAAGTCATCAGCGTAGGCAACACATCTCACTCCCTCTGGTAAGGGGAGATTTAAGACTCCATCGTAAAGTACGTTCCACAGGAGTGGTCCCAGAACCGATCCCTGTGGTACTCCTGTGGACATTTCTCCCATTGTTGTTTTAGTGATGAGCAGCTTTCTATCTGTGAAATAGCTTTCAATAATGTTTATTAGGTATCTAGAAATATTTCTCCTACCAAGCTCTCTAATTATCAGACTCCATGTGGCGGAGTTGAAGGTGTTTTCTACATCTAAGGCTAAAAACGCACACCACTTCTTGCTGCAAGATTTCACACATTCTACTACGGCATTTACTGCTTGTATTGTGGACCTCCCCTTTCTGAATCCGTATTGTTCGTCTGATAGATCCCTTTTGCTCTTCAACTCCGATTCTATTCTCGTTTTGATCAGCCGTTCAAATAGCTTCCCTACCATACTTAACATACATATGGGCCTGAAGGAAGACGGAGAGTCAATAGGTTTTCCTTTCCATATTAGTGCAATTGTGGCAGTCTTCCAAATATCAGGGAATTCCTGCAGTTTCAAGAGGCTGTTTATCACTCGTAGGATGGTATGCGGTATCGTTTTCACCGCTATTTTTACTGCTTCCGGAGGTATGTGATCCGGTCCCGGAGCCTTGCCGACTTTTATCCCATCTGCCGCTTCATATAGTTCCTCAAGGGTGAAGGGCAGGATGCCTTCCCTTAATTGCTGTCCCTTCTTCCAGTTATCTATCCTTTTGGGAAGGAGCTGTTCTATTATGTGGGACTTTTGAGCATCTGAAAGCTCGAAAGGGAGAGAGTAACCTTTTACCTCCTTCATCGCTATTTCGTAAGCGGAACCCCAGATATCATTTTCCAGTTCGTCACATATATTTTTCCAGTGCCTTCGTTTCGAGTGAGCAATCATTTTTTTCAGTCCCTTCCGTGCCTCCTTATATAATTTTTGCAGATTTTCCTACTCCACTTCATTCGGTTGTTTACTCCGGCCTCTGATGACTCTTCTTTTATATGCTAGACATATTGCTCGTTGTTCTTCGATCTGCGTAGACCACCAGTAAGGCAAGTCTCTTTTTTGCTGTCTGATTTTGATCGTGCTTTTTTTGGTGGCATCCTCCAGGAGTGACATTAGTTCTGCTGTATTATTAATTTTTGTATGATTTGCAATGCTCATATTGCTTATGAACGCTTCTTAATAAATGTGGTTATGGTAGCTCAGTGTTTCTCCAGATAATACTTCCCATTGGGAAATTTTTGTGGATAAGGATGGAGTGGCGGCAGTTACGTCAATAAAGGACTGACTTTCTCCTCTTTGAAATGTTGGAGTGCTTCCGGTATTTAGAATTACCATGTCTAGTTCCGCAATCCATTCCTCTACATATTTGCCTCCGTTGTCCGTTATTGGCGAGCCCCAGTATGCAGACTTTGCGTTTAAATCGCCCGATATGATAGCTTCAGATTTCCTATCTCGTATGTTACTCATTATTGAATCTATATGAATTTTAAAATCATTCAAGGGTATATTTGGGAAAACATAGCAGCCATAAAGCGTCCAATTTTCAAAATTCAAACAGACATAACCCTCTCCTTTTTCAACTTTGCTGATGTTCAATGATCTGTTTAGTATATGTACTGCCACCTTCGCGTTATTATCAAGAACGTAGCTCGATCCTTTGAACATATTAATGTTCGGTTCACTTATTATTATAATATCAGCCCCCATTTTTTTGGCAACGGCGTGTGCGACATCGTGGGCGGCTCTTTCTCTATCTATATTAACTTGCAAAAACTTCATCGTTCATGCTAACGAGGGTTCTTCTACGCATAGTTCTCTTTTTTCCTCTTCCCTGTATAAAGTTTTGTAGTGAGGGCATCTAAATTGGTCCGCCCGATGACCTCCCTTATTACAGGTAGTGCAGTATGGTCTATCTTTGCATTCCTTAGCCAGGTGTCCCTTTTTTTCCACAGTTTAAGCAGACGCCGGAACGATCTTCTCCAGTACATTCTGCCGTTCTGTGTCGGTAGCTTAGGCATCTAAAGCATCTTGTTAAATGCACCCTCTTACTGACTGTACAAGCTGTCCAGCCTAGTTTTAAGTTTCCCTTATTTATGAGGACTTCTGCAGCCTCCTTCTTTATCTGAATGCTTGCAATCCTATTGCCATCACTCATTGGTTTCATCGACACTACCTTTGCCTTGCCTTGGAGGTTCAATCCCCATTACATGAAGGATGGTATCGCTTGTTCTATGAACCGTCTCTATACCTTCAATATTGGTTTTCAGTGCGTTTCTGTGTTTTAGGGCGTTTTCTGCGCCTCGAACTTCTAGGGGCAGGTCTCCGTTATGTGTTTTCTTGAGTCTTCTGATATCTACTCCCACTTCTTCTATATTTGTTTTGCTCTTTACATTTTTTACGAGCTCAGCATATGATTTCCCTTGAGATTTGATAATCAGCTTATCGTTTGTTTCTGTTGGAGTTCCTAGTTTTTTTGACTTTATCATGTCTTTGTTTTGCTCCTGCCCCAAAATAGTTATACTGCATGATGTACCATTGAAGCTAAACTCTAGACACTTTCTAAGGTAGCTCTTGTCAATGCGTCCTAGGGCTTCCACTTTAATATCACTGGAATGATGCTGTTCTGCTAGCTTTCTCAATTCATCGAGAATCCAATCGAAAATCTCCGCTCGTCAGATCTACGTGACTATGATAAGATAACATCTGCACTAAAGTTACGTTTCGGAGATGCACACTTAACAGAGCTGTTGCATGGCCAGTTGCATAACCAGACACAACAAGCCAAGGAAGATTTAACCACATTTGCATACGAAGCCCAAAACTTAGCTAAACGAGTATTCGTCAGCAGTCCCATCGAGACACAGGAATACGTCGCTGCTTGTCAGTTTGTCGAAGGCATTGCGGACCTGGACGTTCAGCGAATCGTAAGACTATCCAGTCCCAGAACCTTACAAGACGCTTTGGTCAAAACTCTAGAAATTGAAGCTGCCACAAAAACCACGCGAATGACATGGAGGGTGCGCTCTGTAGAGCAAGATGATGAAGTAGAAGTCAGGGCCACATCGTTCGTTCCAAGAAGAAGAGGTGGTACCTTCCAAAGAAGCTCAGTTCTCAGAAATCTAGAAGGAGCTAAGAAGTTTACGAGAGTGAACAACCGACAAGACGAAAAGGTGCAACTGAAGAGAATGATAACAGAGCTAGGAAAAGAAAATCTTGCTGGAGCTGAAAACGAGAATCGCAAGTTGGGCAAAGAATATCGCAGTTACAAGGTGATCTGGTATGGTCTTACAACACACGACGGAAGGAAGGGTAGATGTCCGAAGCTTCAACATCATTTGGAGGGACCCTACTTGGTGACGAACCGCCTCAATGACTTGGTCTACAGGTTATGTACGGAAAGTGGAAAAACTATGCTGATGTGTGTGGTGATACAAGAATCGAAGTTGTTCGTCGAGGACGCCGAACGCTAAGGGGGGAAGAATGTAACATACTGTATATTATGGTATTCGTGTATTGTGTATTAGTTGTCATGCATGGTGTAAAGTCAAAGTGTTAGGTTAGATCCTTGAAGTGTAAACGTCATCGAATCGGGAATGACGGATGGATTCTAGAATGCCATCGAATTCTCTAGATGGTTCTATGAAGTGTATAGAAGGCGCCACGGGTAGCGTGTTAGTTCAGTTGAGTTGAGTTCTAGTTGACATAAGGTTAAGAGATATTGTATTGAGTTGTGAAGTAAAACGGTGAAAGTTACGTCCAGTTTGATTCTTTGGTGAAGCAAAAGAGGCCGTCGTGACAATATTATGGAAGCGCCTGCGTTTCGAAGCGCCACCTTTTCATAGGTTATAAACTAAATGTTTTTGCGATAGAGTGTGCAACGGGTGTCATCACCCACCTTTAATGAAGTGACTTATACATAAAATATGTGTGTATTGTACGTATTTTGTGAAGTGTGTATTTTATCAACCAAATATCTAGTGGGCTGGGCGGTATCCATAATATGTATCCTATAGAGCTATAGAAAAGTAATTAGTGAGCAGAACTTACTACATTTTTTCCTGAAACACACTGATGTTAAATAGTTTTTCTGAAATGACCGCTCAAACCTATGTTTATATTCAAAATCGGTATTACAACAACATGGATTCAGTGAGTCATTAATCCATTTTTTTTAATTTTTATCGTTGTTAATACAGTATAACGGCTAATCGTTTTCGCATAGGTTGTGGTATGAAGTACCTGATGTTAATTTTTATGTGACGCTATTTCTTATTTTAAATATAAGGTATCGACAGTTCCTGTATATTTTAGTGTTTATTGTTCCCGTTGTTTTCTTCAAACCACAAATAAAGCTGTATTAAAGTACCTTACATGCATTATTTTATATTTACCTATACATCCTCGTTTAAAACTAAGTCAGTAAGGTTGATCTGAAATAATTATTTTTGTACGGAGTTATACAGTTATAATACGCAATTTAGGTGCAATATATTATTTACAGCTCAAAGGTGTACATCTGAGTTGTTTGAATACTTATTTCATCATGATGCGAACTTGCATAAATTTTATTACTATTTTGCATAGTTTACTGTGGAATTCATTTTATTCTGGATCTTCCACTTGCGTATAAATGTTGGTTTAAATGCCTAGCATTTATAAAGTGACATTTCAATATTATAATGTAATTCTGAACAGTAACCTTGAAAACCTCTTCAGAAATACCTGGGATCTGAACCTGCATTCATACGCAAGTGGCACATCCTGGATAACAAACTGCACAACAAACTATGTACAATACCAATAAAAGTTATGCATGTGTCATAACATATTATGAAAAAACACTTAATATATTATGGAGAAAGACAAAAAATGCATAGTTTGTCCATGACTTGTTACTTATTTCAATACAGAGTAAGTGTAGTCAGTCCCAGACTATGTAAAAAAGCACAATACACATTATGTAAAATGCCTCTACAGAATGATTGTGAAATTACTTTATTTATCGCTAGCTACAAATTACCAACGATATATTATGTAATTATTTTTAGCCGTGCAATTATCTCGGAAACGGTTTGCACGATTTTCATAAGTTTTGGTATAGGGGGGTTTTGTGTCAAGTATCCATAACAAAATTTAAAAATCCTATGACAAGCTTTTGCCAAACGGCCTGTTGAAATTTTTGCGCTCTCGGAGATCCATCTTTAGAGCTTAAATGCGATTTTTTAAGATAAATTCCTTTCTTTGTAATGTTTTTGAAGTCACATTTCAAAACGTGCTGATTTTGACACTACCTCGCGTAGTGTTTGATACATGATCACTTTTTTTTAGTCGATAATGACGTGATGGCATATTTTCCAATTACCAGTATCAAAAATTGCAAAATCAATAATACAATTTTGTTTTATTAGGGTTTTCGTTTGGAGATCTGCATTTTAGTGAAAATCTCTAAAAATCAGTTTATCTCTGAAACAGTTGAAAATCGGATACTACTTTATATGACCTTTTTGTTAGAAATCAGCTGTACAGTCTTCTTCTAAAGTATCTTCCATTCATCATAGAACACCCTGTATATTAACAGGACTGACTAACCTGCACTAAGTTTTTTTGGAAATCATCATCATCATAGCCACAATGTCTTAACAGACATGTTGTGAACTCGTTTCTCTTGGGATATCTTTAAGATCTTTAATGCAGTAGTTTCCCATTTGATTTCTGCATCCTCATGCCGTTGACCAGATGGTGTCTACTGGTTCATCCGCCTTTAGGGGCAATTTCTCACCCCAAGGGCAAGAAGGTATCCTGACTCTTCTCAACCCGTCCACCCGAAGCTGTTGGTTGAGAAGAGTTTACTGTTTATACCGACAGTAGTTCGGTGTTCCTTTTAGTCTCCTTTTACGACACGCAGGATATACGATGGGAGATATTCTAACCCGCCCCCACACGGGCGGGTAAGGTTAGGGTTATAACAAGTAATGGTAAACTGGATTGTAGAACAACAATTCACGAGAGATAGCAGTAGAATTATTGTAGCCAAATAATGAAGCTCCATTGTACGCCTAGTGAATAAACACATTCTGTTCAACTTCCAGATAGTCCAAGCTGAGCGTAGTAATATAAGCTTAACTCGAATTATCTGCAAAAGAGAGTTATTGTGCAATAAAACAGTAGTTAAAGCGCTTTTCCACATCCGGAAAAACGAAGCAGTGTTTCCTCTGTGAAAACTAAATACAAATTCCATTTACGGTCGCCTCTGAAAAGTTTTAATTTATTAAAAGCTCTGTACCGAATGAAACTCTAATTAAATTTTAAATTAAATACGGTTTAATTGATGCACGGCAAACAAGTGTCCGGAGTGCTTTACTATTCTGTATTTGTATACTATATGTACCTGTTACGCTTCCACTTTCTGTTGTATGATTGTCATTAGTTTTGGCAACTTTTAATTAGCATACATATATCCAAAAGTTCAAGAGGCTTTGAAGTTTCTTTTAGTGACAGGCTTATAGTAAAAGAAATGATGCGCAATTTTTATGTCGCTGGGTATTTCAGTTCTAGAAACAGTTGGGAAACTTTCTTGTCATTGCATCATAACTTAAAAATGGGAGGGATGGGAGATAGAAGGAGTGTGTTAAAACGTAAAAAAAAATCGTTAAGTAACCGAATGAAAATGCAGTAGCCTTTTAGTACACCTACCAACTAATGTTCCAAGAAACCGTCATCCGAAATCTACGGGCGGTTTGCGCGTACCGATTTTTTCTAGAAGGAAAATAAAAAAATCGCGAAGAAGCTGGTTGGAACTTGATGGAAAATTCTATGTTTTTTTTTGTAGATAACACATACTGTCATCCGTATCTGCTGGGAAGTTTATGAGAAATTTGAGCTCAAAATCCGATTTTTCACGTCATTTTCGCTAAAAATCGCCAAAAATTGTTAATATTGTTTAAAACTGACAATATTTTCTATACAAATGTTCCTGGGAGATTCAGCTATGACATCTATCAATATAATCCGTTTTTATTATGTTTAACCCCAACTTTCAACCCCTATAGGTAGTAATATTATTGAACACCTCACGTATCCTTTCAGAAGGCGTTTAATAATGTCGGCCCCTACAGCGATTGATAAAATGGAGTCAGGTTGATTGACTCAGTACTTCCCACTCATAATGATGATACCATTTTATTATTTTCCCATTGCATGAAGCTATGTTCTGAAATTCCCTTGCAACCAAATCATCGCCCACCCACTAGCAAAAAAGCATCCATCACAAAAGCTCTCGTAAATAGTTTCTTGCGTCTCCCTCGTTAGAAGGTTGGATGCCTCAGTTTTTACCTGCATGCTTCAACTGAACGATGCTAAATAATCAGTAGCCTCCAAAACATCTAAAAACGAAGTTAGAGCTCTTTTATATTTTTAGTCTTGTTTTATTATTGCTGCGCGGTGCCCCTGACACGATTTTCCAAAACGTACGCGTTTTACACCCTTGTCACGGTAGTAATACTATGTCAAAGTTTCTTAAATTCAATTCAATAATTTTCGCATTACGCAATACAGAACGATCTGAAACATACTCGTGTGTATACGTCACAAATTCTAGGTCCCTTGGTTTCTGTACTAGGCAAGGCAATGTTGGGATGGGCCTAAAAAACGGCATTATGTCGCTAGGTTTTTCATTCACAGCTCAATTGACAGCCCATTATGAATGCAACAAATTTTTCAGTTTTGCAATCCTCACCCCCCAACCACCCCAAATTCATCCCCACCAAAAAAAAGTAGAAAATGATCAGGAACCCCCAAAACGCCTAAAAACAAAGTTTGAGCTGTTTTTTATATTTTTAGTTTTTTTTTATTATTGCTACGCCGCCTGTGATACGATTTTTCCGAAACATACGCATTTTGCGTCCTCGTCGCGATAGTGATACTGTGTCAAAATTTCATTAAAATCAATTCAATGATTTTCGCGTTACGCAATATCTAAGTCTAAAACAATAGGTACTCGTGTGTATACATCACAAATTCTAAGTCCCTTGGTTTCTACAATAAGCAGTGTTTGATGGAGCAAAAACGTGTATTATGCCACTAGGTTTTTTTATTTACAGGTGAATGGACAGCCCACTATGAATACAACAAAATTTTCAGTCTTACAAGCCCCCATCCCCCAACCGCCCCAAATTTCCCCCACCCAAAAAAAGTAGAATATGATGAGGGACCCATAAAACGCCTCAAAACGAAGATCGAGGAATATTTGAATTTTTTTGTCTTATTACTCCGCCCCCCATACAATGATTACCAAAATTATAGGAACATTACCTACTACGACTCCGCAACATATCGCTTCCCAAATTTTATCACAATCCATGCAACGGTTACTGAGATTACGACGTTAGAAAAACACCACCAGACAGACAGACAGATCGACAGACTGACAGATCGACAGACTGACAGATCGACGGAAATGAGTGACGTGGATTTTCGTTATGTAGATATCATGAAACGCCCAAAAAGTGTGTTTTTTCAAAATCGAAAATTTTGGCTATCACAACACTCTCCTCACCTATCGGTGTGGGAAGTAAAATGGTATCAAATATAATAAAAATGGATGACACTGATGCATGTCGTAGTTGGGCCTCTCAAAAACATGTGTAAAAAAACGTCATCTGTTTTAAACAATATTAATAATTTTTAACGATTTATAACGAAAAATCAAGCTTTAAACTCTAATTTCTCATAACCTGCCCAGCAGAAATGGATGACCGTATTTTTTGTGTTATCTTCAAAAACAATGAATTTTCCATCAAGTTCCGACTGGTTTTGTCGCAATTTTTTACTTTAATTTTAAAAAAATCGGTACGCGCAAACCGCCCGTAGATTTCGGATCACAATTTTTCTGGAACATTAGTCGATAGGTGTACTAAATTGCCAGCGCATTTTCATTCGGTTACTTAACGATATTTTTCATGTTTCAACACCCCCGGAGATAGATCTACGATCCCTCCCATTTTGAGGTTATAGTGCAATGACAAAAAGGTTTCCAAACTGCCTCTACACCTCTTTTAGATGTAGTTCTAAAGCGTGGAGTAATAATTCAAAACGGTCAAGTTAATTTTCCAACTCGTAAATTGTCAATTCAAACTGACAGGTATAAATTACACCTAACAGTTTGAAATTACAAATGACGAGTTGGAAAATTAACATGACCGTTTTGAGTTATCATTTGACGCTTTAGAAACTACAGCTGGAAAAGGTGTAGAACTCAAACACCAAGCCTCACCCGGTTTCTTTCTTGACACTAAAATTAGGCGTCATTGCTCTGAATAATACGACTACAAATATCTGGCTTTTATATGGTACACACGACGGTACACATTTTTTTAAGTCTCTGAGAAAAAAATAGTAACGGTGAACCTTGAAAAATAGGCCCACCAGAACACATGATAAAAGCTAGTACGTTCCGGAAACGTTTCCTGCAGGCTGACGGCTTTTGTCTACAATATAATAAAAAAAGATAAATACGAATGTCGCCTAATAAGGACTTACAAAATCACAGTAATCAGAATCGTTTTATCAAAAGTGAATGTTTACCACTGAGGCCCGGTTGTTCAATCCGGGATCACCAAGAGGTTAGAGCTAAATCATTATTAGTATAGAAAATCCGTTTTTTAATTCTGATTTATCAAATAACAATGGTTTAATTTAATCCATGTAAAAGGAGGGATGATCTGCTGATTTTAAATGAAGTTGGCATTTGTCAATGAAAATTTGGCGTTTTTCTGTTATATAAATTACCTGTATTGCTTTTGTAGTACTTAGCATTTATACACGGCTGGGCCACTTTGAATATTAAACTGATAAGGAGTTCTTATGTAGGTTCAGTTTTCCGAATCGATTTTTGAATGGCATCAGCTTTTAACACGCTTTTATTACCTTCACCTGTTTGTGGATTTGTGAGGTTGTGAGCTTGTAACACTCCACACCCCTTTAGCTTACTACTGTTTCTATTTAACAACACTGTTAACGCTAAGTAAGTATCCCTTCCAATGCTCCTGGAAAGATAGTTATTCAATTTTAGCTGTCGTGTGTGTAACTGCAACACAGGGCCATCTGTTGTCTTAAACTGTATATAGCTATCCAGCTATCTTTGTTTATAGTCACCTTCAAATACGGTGTGGCGATATTTTTTGCCTGAGGTGGGATTTGCATCAACAATTCACATTCACAATGTCTTGTAAATGACATAACGTGGCTCTGTGTTTTCGATACTAGGACAGTAGGACAATGGTAATAAAATTACGAGTATCAAAATGAATAACTTTGTATAGCTTAAGTTTAAACAAAAATTCACAAAGGATAGTTAGAATAAAATTGGCAGCCCTACGGTTCACAGTTAGGTTTTGTATCAAATGGTTGAATCACTTTATCAGCTAGAGGTGAACCTCGTGCCGATCGACCATAAACTGCGCGACCTGCTATAAAAATTGCAGGCATAATTAACGACTTTGTACAAAATTATCGACAGAGTGACATTCAAAGTAAGCCTGAATACCGGACACAGTCAACTATTTTATTAGGTAACGGTCATGCCACTGTGAAAACAGAGGCTCCCGTTGTGGCCGCTTGTAAACACTGCGTGTCGTTAGCTTTTTTGTACTATTATTTTTTAAAGAGGGTGATTTTTGTAATCCTAACTGCTGCTTTAACTAAGTTTACAATTAATGAGTTGTTGCTAATCAGGGACTGTTTAACGTAAGGTCTGTCAGGTAGCGCTACGATGAGGATAACGTCTGTCGGAGCTGCTAGTTTACAACTACAAAGTTAATGAAATCAATACAGTTTAGAGAAAAAAGGTTTAATGATAAAGCTAACTAAAAAATCAAAATTAAATAATGTTTAAAAAACTAAAGAAACAAGATTTTAGAGAACTTAGAACTAAAAAGAAATAAAATAAGCTTAAAACAACAATGAACGAAAAGTCCTATTACAGCACAGTATATCTAATTATAGGATACACTGTGATTATAGGATGCTTGTGAAAAAAGCGCCAGACGCTGGATTTTCGAATAATATGGCACAAAGCGCCCACGCTTCGTTACACAATCATACTAGCATTTTCCGTTTATTGTTGTTTTAAGCTTATTTAAAAAAACATTTTTAACTTTTAGGTCTTTGAAAGCGTGTTTCGTTTTAGTTTTTTTTTCAACTATATTTATTTAGATTAAGTAGAGGTGGCTGTGACTGAGGAACATTAGAAAATTGCTAGCCACAGACACAAAACATCATATTTTGTAGCGTATCGTCAAAAATGTATTCCCAGCATTTAAAAACGAACGATTACAGAGCCATAGATTAATTTTTGACTGACCAACGCCTTACAATTTAATTCACAGCTAGCCTCGCAGCTAGCTTATGCAACCTAGCTTACAAAATCTGAATCTCCTTTTAACAACCAGCCCCATGTAGCTCTCATAGCTAGTTATCTGTTGTTTCTGCCCCATCCTTCACATAGTGGATCTATCGACAATTGAATTAAATAATTTTCTTGATTATGAAAATTCACAAAAGCGAGTTTCTAGCAGAAATTAAACAATCAATCATTATTTTGTAAAGATTGAAAGGATACCGGTTAAATTACCTCTCCTCCCGCAAAACATTTTATGTACCGGTAAACATCACTAACACATGTATGTATTTCGCCGATAAATGATGAACCGTGGCTGAATTTGAAAGCTCCATTAGGCTTTTGTATTGTGTTTTTGGACGCAGTAACGGATAACATCCAATCCACCCCCAGTTTTAAGGAAACTTATATATGTTTTGTGAGAGAAGTACAATGCGAGAATTATGCTCGTTCATTTACAGGTTAAAAATACAATGGATTTGTGGAATGAAAGTGTCATGTTTAGCAAAATTGATGTTTTATGGTATGGTCTTTATGGGCATTTAGAAGGTCAAAAATCTACCTACATAAATATAACAAACCAGACGATATGTTAGTCATTTGAGATATTTATTTGTGAGCGAGCGTAATGCAGATAGGGGCTACATGTACAAAACTGTATATGACAACATTTCTGGTTTTCGGTGTTTGATCTGCATATAACGCTGCCAATAGTTTTGCATTATAACAGAGAGTAACACATTACCGACGAAGGTAGTATCACAGCATAGTAAACAACCAGCATAAATCTCTGAGGACTTCCTATATAAAAATGATCCCCACAGAATTTGACCTTGGGATGATTTTACGGATGTGAAGTTTGGGTAGAGATGCAAAAATCAAACTATCGATACCGGTACCAACTCGATATTTTTTAGCCAAATAGGCGCGTTTGGTTCGTACAGAGCATTTTGTGCAACTGATTACACCCCTCAATAATTATGTAATTATTTTTGATACCGATACAAAAGTTTCGATAACAGCTTGGAATGCCTCAAAAAGTATCGATGACAAAAATACTCGATATTACTGCAGAAGTATCGTGAATCATTCAAAAGCGGAGATGCGCGTGTAATTACCACCAAACTGAGTTATTGTGCTGGCTGTTTACTATGCTGTGGTAGTATAGTTTAGCTGTATCTTCAAATACAGCTTAATAAGGTTTTTATAATTATCGAAGGATATTCAAGAAATACTACACGCATATTAGTGTTCGTGTTACGGAAGGATCTAATTGATTTTTCTAGGCATATCTACATACAGAGAGTTCATTTGATAACTTCCAACCACGGGGGACAACTTTTCAACCAAAAACCACTTCACCTCCTTGTACCTCCTGCCACCAGGGTCATACCCTTAAAAATTTTACGTCACAAGGGGTATCTACTAATAGTTTGATTCAAAGGTATGTCGAAGTCCGTTATTTTGAAATTGATTTTTTATAATCGGTAGATTCGTTTTCTAGAAAATTAAAAAAATCTTTATTCATCTTAATTTGTTCAGAAGGGCACAAAGACACACGAAAATAGCACTTTTTATTGCAATAGGTGTTCAAAATGTTTCCTGTTATTAGCCAAACATTGATATAGGCAATGTTTGTATGGCTTTCGCGGCCGTCCTCCAGTGAATTTGCTTGAGTTTTTAGGTCGGCGTCGTTTAGCGTTAAGGCTTGACGTTTCGCTACCATGAGTGGATGGCATCTTCAGAAGCTACTTTTGAAGATGCCGGCCTAAGAACCACAAATTTATTGATATAAGCTATGTTTGTTCAAATTCGTGACAGACAGTTGCAGAGCCAATGGGAATGATTCCAGTTCATGGTGCCCAATGTCAGTATGCTCGGCAAACTGCCATTCCATTAAATTTTGAATTAATATGAAAAAACTATACAAGTGTAGGTAACCAACAGTAACATACCTGTACACACCTGACAACGCTAACGCTGCGGATGACTGAGGGCTGGAACCTTTTTTCAATTATCTAAATCATTTTATTTCAAATGACGTAGAACGGTCTAAAAAACATATATTGCAAGTTATATTAACGAATTAATTACAAATAAATTAATTACAGGTAATTGAGAGTAATTTTTAAAATGCAACCCATCGTTAATCCATTCTATACCTTTTCAAGATTCATTTGACATTAATTTTCTGCCACAATAACAGATATCTGCAGGATCGAGCAGTTGGACCCTGTACTACCACCGACGAAAACATGAAAAGGGCTACAATATAATTTCGAGTGAGGTTAGTGGAGTCTTTGAAAATATCACAGAAAAGTGGTGGACGTATCGTGCACGGATGCGAAAGCTATGTGGAAAGTATGGGCGGCTCACAATCGATAAAAAGTAACAATGTTTTGATGATTCGGAGTAATATTTAGCGAAAATCAACCGCAATAAATACGATTTTTTCGTCAGGATGGGTAATGGTTGATACTTGACTGTATCACAGTTAGCCGAGTGAACAGAACGTATTGAACAGTTTCCAAAGCGTGGAAAGACGTAAGACGGCTATCAATGTTATAGCATCAGTATTTTGATATGCCCATATCCATCGCGAAATGCTCCATATAAAGAGCAGCGATAATTACATAGCGTTGTTGGAGCACTTGATGGACGAAATCAGGAAAAAACGACCCCGTGTGAAAAAACTAAAGTTCTCTTTTATCGACATATCGCTGTCCCTCACAAATCAATAAAAACGTTAGCAAAATTGCATGCATTTTGCTAATAATTATATAAGTACTATACAGGGTGGGCCAATAGTGCGTGGACGGAGGATTGTAGGCTTACTAAAAAATATTTCAGAAATATGTCACTGGATCATGGCAGAAACCCTTGAGGGTTATAACGTAAAAATGTTTTCACTTAATTTTGACGTTTATACAGGGTGATTCATATCAAACTTACATTTTTTTAATGGAACCCCCTATATATTATTGCATATTTATATTTCTTGGTGAATTCTAGTGTGACTTTATGTATCATATACGGAACTTTAAACGAACCGTTTGGGCGCAAATCACCATTTTTGGTATAGGTAGATATCAGAAAAAAATTGAATATCGCAGCGATTATTAAACTTAGAAGGCTCTAACTTTGCAGTACGACTAAGCATGGAATGCGTCACCTTAGGTCGGACGGATTAATTTGAATTCTTTTTGTTCTTGGAGTAATCAGTAGATTAATTAAGGAAACTTTTTCAAGTAGGAATGCCTATTTTTATTTATAGAATCAAATGTAGAATTTGATTACCTTTCTAACGATATAGTGGTCTCAATATCAATCTTTTTTAGTTTTCATTTTATTTCCATTTTTCAGTAAAATCTATGTTTTTCAATTTTTCTACGTGTAAGCAACCTAGCAGGCCATGAAAAATAAACAAAAGCCCGTTAAGATGGAAGAAACCAGCAAACTTAGTAGAAAAACGCAAAATAACTAGAGTAACGACGCAACATTATGAAAATTTCTTACAACACATTAGCTCTAACCAGAAACAATAGCAGTAACAAGAATGCCCATTTTTCACAGCCTAGTAGCTATTAGCCAATTTCCAAAGTGAGTAATCAAATATTTAGTCAAAGGAAAACTACCAGCGACTGTTGCTGGCAATAGAATATCTATGTCTTCTGAGTACATTTTCACATTTAATGCCATAAAAAAGTAGTCATTTCCGTAAATCAAAAGTAATGATACCTCTGACTGGAGCCCTTCAAATTCTTCAGTAGGTATTTCTACTTATTAGCAAAATCGCGGAAAATGAAAACTGAATTGCAGTCCGTTAGAATTACAAAACACAATTTAGTTTGTAGAAAAATATATGAAATAAACACAACTACAACATGGAGTAATTCTAGCAATCATTTCAGTAGATGTTCAGAATGCTTCGCTTAGAGATATCTTTACTTTTGACTTAACGGAACGAAAATGACTAATTTTTGTATCCCATTAAATGTGAAATTTCATTCTAAATACGTTAGACTGTGAGCAAAAATCGCTGGTAGTTTTGCTTTTGTCTTAAAATTTTTAATCGTTTTCGAAAGTTGTCAAGCTCTAGTAGACCTCAATAGCTAGTAGGATGTGAAAAACAAACACCTCTGTCATACCCCAACTTTTCATTGATACTAGATATCTTGCCGCTGTTGTATCCGGTTAGAGTTGATGTGTTGTAAGCAATTTGCATAATCTTGCCTTGTCGCTCTAGTTCGTTTATATCTTTCTTCTAAGTTAGGTATTTCGTTTCTTCCATTTTAACGGGCCTTTGTTTATTTTTCATGGCCTGCTAGGTTGCTTACACGCAAAAAATTGAAAAACACCGATTTAACTAAAAATTTCAAATAAAACGAAAACCAAAAAAGATTGATATTGAGAATCCTATATCGTTTGAAAGGTAATCAAATTTTATATTTGATTCTATAAACCAAAATAGGCATTTCCTTTTGAAAAAATCAAATTATCTGTGATTGAATTTTCCTTAATTAATCTACTGATTTCTCCAAGTACAAAAAGAATTCAAATTTAGCCGCCTGACCTAAGCTGACGCATTTCATACTTAGTCGTACCGAAAAGTCACGGCCTTGTAAGTTTAATAATTGCTGCGATATTCAATTTTTTTCTGATACCTACTTATACCAAAAATGGTGATTTGCGCCTAAACGGTTGATTTAAAGTTCCATATATGATACATAAACTCACACTAGAATTCAACAAGGAATCCAAATATACAATAATAAATAGGGGGTTCCATTCAAACAAATGTAAGTTTGAAATGAATCACCCTCTATAAACGTCAAAATTTAAGTGAACATATTTTTGTAGCTCTTAAGGGTCCCTACGATAATCAAGAGAAAGGTTTCTAAAATATGTTTTAGCAAGCCCACAATCTTCCGTCCACGCATTATTGGCCCACCCTGTATATTAAAACTTGGTGTCATTGTGTCAAATTTAGCAGTAAAGTTTTTTATTTGATGCTATTCCAACCTTTAACCTATCCACTTTTATTAAAAGTCTCCTAGATTGGAATATCAATCAGTGTTAAATCAGGAATTACCATTGCCCCAATTTCAGTCTAACGAGCCTCACATTGGCGGTAAGCCCTCCTCAATTATATCCGAAGCAGCCCATCATTTAGTAAGCTCTGCCTTCAAATTACCATCCAGCATCTGAATACGCTTGACGCAAAGATGCCTTTTAACTTCCGATGCCAATAGGCGAGGATCTATTGTTACCTCAAAAAAACACGACTTTGTATCTGTGTGTCTATGTTTTGTCATCTTTAGCGCTCCATAGCTGATACACAGAAGCGACACATTAGCAATTAGGATTTCGAAATGATGAGTTTTCCATTTATTCGTATCCATACTTTTACGATATTTAGGAAAAAAAATTAATCATTTAATGATGATATAAAGCCTTGTATGTTAGCGAATTTGGTACTGTGGTTCACAGAGACGCATAACAGAGTTGGTTTGCGTTTTTGGATGACCATAATGTTGTTGCGCCTGATGTTTGAAAATAATTCCTTGAGTAAGTCATGTCGAGGTGCCTGAAAAGGATCGGAACATATCACGGTGCGTTAGTTATAGTACCGATGTCCTACTCTCGAAACACCAAGCCACTGCTCATTAGAAAGCTTCCTACCCCTAATTTTTTGAAAACCGCCGACTGGAAGAAAAAACGCCGAGACACGTCAAAAGATTTGTCTAGGAGGACGTTGTCGTTGTCATAACGTACCAATTTACATTATCGTATACTAAAAATGCACTTCACGACATCTGTGACAAGTGTGACCACAACCTCTACAGTTATTTTCGAATGTCTACATTAACTTTTGAAGAATTATTAACAGAAATTGCAATGCCAATAAAACATTAACTGAGCAAGTGCATCGTAACCAATAGAACTAGCCAGACGTCGCGCGTCGGAGACGACGTTAGACGTGGCGTTCCATGGCGACGTTGCCGTACAGTCACTAGCACATCCTGGCAACGGTACCCTGCTGCGACACCGCACCGTTCTTCGTTGACGACGTCGTGACATGGAGATGTGGACAGGCCCTAAAATTGGTCGATCCGTTTTCGAGAAAATTGGAATCTTCATGAATCTCAACTTTTTCAAATAGAACACAAATACACATAGTATCACTATTTATTGGAATAAATGTTCAAATGTTTCCCGTTGTAGGCCAAACAATGATGTAGGCGATTTTCAAATTCCTGGCGGGCAGTTACAAAGACATGCTCTGGGATATCATGGCAGCTTTCGGTAATGGGATGGAATCAAGAAATCATTGTTTGGCCAATAACGGACAACATTTGAACACTTACTACGATAAAATGTAATATTTTTGTATGTTTTTGTATTCTATTTAAAAAAGTTAAGATACATATAAAGATGCTAATTTTCTCGAAAACGAATTAACCAATTTATAAAATCAAGGGACTTGGATATGCATTTGAAACAAGATATTACTTGATATCCCTTGTCATTTAAAATTTTCAAGGGGATGACCCTGGGGGCACAGGGTACAAGGGGATGAAGTGAATGAATTAATGTATGAAAATTAAGGAAAACAGAGGTGTGGTTGCAAAATCAGCATCTTATGAGATGAAGAGGAATTTCTGGACATCTGCGTCAAGCTAGAGAACTTATTTTAGGACCTCTGGAAAAGGTGGGTTCTGTTCTGTTCTGTCTCTCACTGGACAAAAGCCAACTAAGGTTACTTGTCGGCCTGCTATCCGGCCATAACACCTTCAAACGTCACTTGTATGTGATGGGGGTGGCAAGTGATTCGATGTGTACACACTGTGGCAAGGAGGAAGAATCCTCGGCACAATTTCTATGTCGCTGTGAAGCCCTAGGGTATCACTGGCAAACTATACTCGGTTCAAGGGTTCGTGAACTTGAGGATATAAGATGGGCAGAACCCAAGGCCATCCTCACCTTTGCGTTGAGGGCTGGACTTGGGAACTAGGGTAAGGAGGGGTGCAATATGGTTCTTTTATAGGCCTATGCACTGGTGGTTTTGGCCACCAGAAAGCCTCTTTCACTCTTTCATTCGTTCAGAGGTGAAGTAGCTTTTGGTTAAAAGGTTGTCCCCCTTTACAAATCTCGTGTGGTTCTCGGCGTTTTTTTCTTTTAATCAGCAGTTTTCGAGATTTCCGGGGTTGACAGTTTTCAAATGCGTAGTAGGTAATGGAGAAGTTTACTAAATTTTTTTTATCGATTCAAAAGAAAATATAAGAAAAATAAAAAAAGCGTGAAAGAAATATGAATAAATCTCTAAAGACAAAAAAGTTATAATGTTTCAAAGTCGCGCTCCGCAGAAATATTTTTGGCACGACTGACCGAGTGGTGTGACGTCATGTCTCCGTAGCCAGTGTGGGCGGCCGCTGCCGCTGAGTCACATGACGCGACGCACGTATCAGACAACGAACACAGGCACAGCGTGGTGGTGGCGTGAGCTGAGCAACCAATCGTCTCATTTGTTTTCTAGTTTAGTGCATATCAAATAATATTGCTATGATGAGTGACATTAAAAAAGGATGTTATAAAAAATATTGCATTGTTACAAAGTGTGTGAGCACAACGATTAAAAATTAAAACATCTAATAAAGTTTTTCCCACGTATCTTTGCATGCAAAAGAAGCGGTGCAAAGTGATGAAACGGGATTTACTGCCCTCATAAGTTTGACTGTCAAAAAGTTGTTCATCCTAGAAGAAAACTCGGAGCACATGAAAAAGGCGACGCGCAGAATGTTTAGAAAATTTATTGCAGAACGATGCTTTATCGTCCTCAAGTTGGCAACCTTTCCAAGTAATTCAGTGTCATTCAATATACCTTTGTATATGGATAGTGGATTTTCTAGAGATTTTAGATTTACTAGAAAATCCACTATTTAAGGATTGCACAGTGAATGTATCAGAGATAATCCAGACAACAAAATTTAAACAAAGTGCAAGGTGACATCAAAGTTAAACAAAAAGATCAAAAAGTGCAAACAGTCATGAGAAGGAAAAAAACGAACGATACAGAATATAAGTGTCTGATGACCATCCCCCAATCACCCGAGAGTTTTCCTTCAAAAGAATCAGTATCTTCTAAGAGTTGCTACAGTTCAGTTAGTTATACATTAAATACAACAGTCATCCCTCAGTATTGCAAAGAGACAATAACAAAAATATCAACAAATGGTGGTTTTTATTTGCGTTTACCGGAAGACGTTTATTTTCTCACGAAACTATTATCTTAAAGCGTTTCTAGATCAATAAGAGATATTTTAATATCACTTTGTCCTTTTACAAGTCATTCTTCCGTTATGGTCGAAAACTAAAAAAAAACTTATTTATAAATTAAAAATAAATTACGTCTGATGCGTTGAGCTCTAATGCGTCTTGCACAAGCTGTACATACAATACACTCTACAGCTTCCACGATATTCAGATCTACGGCAGCGCGCGGCACAAACGGCTGGCTATGCGGATTGCGGAGACGTGACGTCACAGCCAAATTGAAGGCGGCAACTATTTCGCGCAAAATGTGCAAACTTTAATTATTGATTTCTCTGCCATTTATTGGCGGATTTCAAAAATTTTTTAGTGACTAATTACTCTTCGTCTATATTTTACGGATACGTAACTGCTTATTTCATTATGAGTATCTCCGTTGTTGGTCTAATAACGGTTATTATACAGGGTGTTAATTGAGTATGTTAACAAACTTTAACCACGAATGGTACTCCGAAAAATAGAAAGAAAATGTCATATGAACATGGGTCCGGAAATGCTTTCTAAGGGAGCTACGCCCCTTTGCATGTGGCACCCTGAAGACGGTTTTCCCTCAATATTTTCGAAACCATTCATAACAAAATTACGAAATTAGGTACGATGGGTAAACTTTTGATGGTGAGTCTGATTCTGAATTCAGAATTTCATAATTTTAATCACAGGCGTATCATACGGGAGGAGTTCAGGGTAAAAATAACCCCATTTTCTAAATAGTAATTTTTTTGACATTCTGATTTTAGAGTATGGTATTTGAGAGATTTCTACGTAAAAATGCTCTCTTGGTACATCTCGATAGGGCTAACCGTTTTCGAGAAAAATGCAAATTATTGAATCGATGCAGGCTATTGTATTCAACAAACCTAATTTTGTAGTGCTACACAACATAAGGTAGTGTTGACGAAACGTAATTTCGAATTTGGTTTTTAACGCTTCAGTGTTTATGTCAAGTCATACCCTTATTAAATGGAACACCAAAACACTTGGTAATGCTTTCCCAAGGAATCCTAGCATCTCACAGTGATTTATCACATGGGGCGCTGCAACGTTACTACTTCTCACACCGACAGGTGAGGGGAGTATTGTGATCGCGAATATTTTGGATTCCGAGATAATCAGCTTTTTGGGTGTTTTTTGATAACTACACAACAAAAATTCACGTCACCCATTTCCGTAGGTTTGCCTATCTGTCGGTCTCTCTGTTGGCATTCTTCTAGCCCTTGATCCCTGTAAGCGCTACATGTATTGTGATGAAATTTGAGTACCTAGCGATATTCTATGGGGTCGTGATAAGCAATGATGCTATAATTTTGAGAATCGGTACATGGGGCGGCGGAGTAAAAATTTGAAATGTTCCTCAAATTTCTTTTTTAGCTTTAGAGGCTTCTGATCATTTTCTACTTTTTATTAGGCGAAGAAGAAATGGGGGTAGTTGGGGGCTGTTATATAACTGAAAAGTTTGTTGTATGCATAATAGGCTGTACAAATGTACAATCACGTATGAGAGAACGACTTACTGGCAACATACATTTTTAAATCCATCCGTACATTGTCTTGCTTATTGTATAACCTTGTAATTATTGAAATGATTTTAATAAAATTTTGACATCAGTACCAGCGCAGCAATAATTTAAAAAACTAAAAGTGTCGAAACAACACAAAGTCCGTTCATATGCGGTTTACGGGTTCTTGATCTTATTCCACATTTTTTTTTGATGGGGTGGAATGGGGGTAATTTAGGGGTGGAAGGTTGTGAAAACCAAATTCTTTGTGTATTCGTAGCGGGCTCTTCGATGCCTGTAATAACGTCATTATATACTTTTCAGCTTTATCCGAATACCGCCCTCCCCTAGACTTAACGAATTTTTGAAGTTATATTGCTGTAAATGATATGTTGTGTAGCTCATCACTAAACTGATAGCAACGAAATTTCTAAACCGTACCTTGTGTTGTGGTAGATATCAGTAAAGTCTATGGTTTTTGAAAATTGTGTTAGTAGCGTTTAATCAGAAATTAAAAAAATTAAGTCAAGCGGATTGACTAAGAACTTCCCACGTATTACGTTGATACCAGTTTATTATTTTCTCATAGCATGAAGCTATAGTCTGAGATCCCCTTGCCACTAAATCATTGCACACGTTCCCGCAAAAATGTGGGCTACATCGCTAGAACTTCTCTTCACAGATCAGTGGAGAGCCCATTATGAATATAACAAACATTTCAGTTTTACAACTCTTCAACCCCCAACAACCTCAAAAACCCAAATTTCGCCCTCACCCAAAAAAGGTAGAAAATGACCAGGAACCTCTAAAGTGCCTAAAAACGAAGTTTCAGAAGTTTTCATATTTCTGTTCTTGGGTTATTGCTGTGCCGCGACTGACACGATTTCTAAAAACCATACGCGTATTTTCCTCGCTACGGTGATAATACTATGTCAAAATGTCATTAAAACCAATTCAATAATTTCGAACTTACACAATATCTTATACAATTCCTTAAGCTATACTCGTATGTTTGAGTACCTCAGAAAATTCTACGCCCCTTGGGTCCTATAATAGGCAAGGCAACGTCCAGGTGAACCTATAAAAGTGTATTATGCCGCTAGGCCTTCATTCACGTGTCAGCGTAGAGCTTGTTATGAATACAACAAATTTTTCCACTTTACAACCCCCCATCCCCCCCAAAAAATATAGAAAACGATCAGGTAGGTAACCCTTAAACGCCTAAAAACGAAGCTTGATTGCTTTTATACTTTAAGTTGGTCTATTAACACAACCGTGTTAAAATTTCATGAAAATCAATTCAATAATTCCGAACCTACATAATATAGAACGACCTAAAGCAATACTCGTATGTTTGAATACATCAGAAAAGTCCTTGGATCATGTAATAGGCAAGGCAACGTTGAAATGGGCATAAAAGAGTGATTTGTGCCGCTAGATCTTTTTTCACAGTTCAATTAGGAACTTATTATGAATAGAACAAACAGATTTTGATGTTCTACAACTTACTACCCCCCAACTACCCCAGTTTCATTTCCATCTAAAAAAAAAATATAGAAAATGACCAGAAACTTCTAAAAATGCCTTAATCACTCCGCCGCTCATGCAACGGTTTTCAAAATTATAGCAGCATTACCTACTGTGACCCCACAGCACCCAGATATCACAATCCATGCAGCGGCCACTGATATTCAATTTTTCAATTTTTTCAATTCAATTTTTATTTATCCTTTTGATTACATATCGTAACATAGGATATGTCAAGTAAAATGGTAAATTACATTATCATGTAAAGAAAAAACAAAATTTTCTTAATAAAATTTCGTACACAGTATATATATACTACACAGTATACTGCATGGTCCAACAAATTTATACATACATACTACTTAACGCTAATTAAATATTAAAATACATGTAGGTACACATTAAAATATATATATTAAAATCAGCATAACTCATTATCACAGAAATAATGTCAGACAGAGGCAGAAGAAAATTAAAAGAGAAAGCACTCATATCCAATTCCTTGCATCTGCAGAGTATTCCTCTAAATTGTAATAAGCCTTTGCAATGAGAACATTTTTAATGTATTTTTTGAAGTGCCGTAGTTGCATAGCTCTTATGGGTTGGGGGAGTTTATTATAAATTGTAATGGCAGCTAGTTTAGGGCTACTTTTTGTCATAGACTTTTTATGAATAGGTACTTCCAGCAGTGAATTATTTCTCATGTTATATCTTTCATTTTCACCGAGCAGTTTAAATTCTCCCATATTTGATTTAACATAGATCAATAGTTCATAAATGTACATACAGATTAATGTCATGATTTTCAAAGAAATGAAATGGCTTCTACAACTATCTCTTCTCTTTATTCCTGCAATATACCTGACAACTCTTTTCTGGATTAAGAAGACTCTTTGAAAATTGCTAGATGCCGCCCACGCTACAATTCCATATGTGATGGCTGACTGGAAATAAGCGTAATAATAGGTTAATAGGACCTCCCTTGACACGGTATGACGTAGCTGTCCAACACAATATGTGGTCCTAGATATCTTTTTACATAAGTTATCTATATGTAAATCCCACTTACAGTTGTCCTGAAGAAATACTCCCAAAAATTTTGTTGATGTGTGTTGCTGTATACTTCCCATGGTAGATTTTATTAATAAGCTATGGTCAAAATTTTTATTAGAATAGGTGAAGCGCATAAACGGAGTTTTCTTAGTATTCAAAACTAAATTATTTTGTGAATACCATTTTCCAATTCTATCCAATTCGGTTGATGTCTTAGTGACTGCCTGTGGGAGATTATCCTCTTGGATTACTAAAGATGTATCGTCTGCATACATGACACAGTTTTCACTCTGAAAATCATTAACATATATAATATACAACAGGGGTCCAAGTATAGATCCTTGCGGTACCCCTATCGTACATTGGCGATATGATGATTTACATTTTTCAACCTCAGCATAGTGTTCTCTGCCTTGTAAGTAATCTTTAGACCACTTATGGGCAATTCCACGTATTCCATATTTTTCTAGTTTTTTCAATAATATATTGTGGTCTACAAGATCAAATGCTTTACTTAGGTCTAGAAAAACACCTAATGTCCTATTTCCGCTATCTAAACTGGAATATACTGTATTCAAAAATTGAATGATTGCAGTTTTTGTGGAATACCCTTTGCGGAAACCAGCTTGATGTGTATTGAAAAGTTTATATTTGTCGAAAAAGTCAACCAAACAGTTTGCTACATATTTTTCATACACCTTGGCAAAAGGGCTCAATAATGATATTGGCCGATAGTTTGCTATGTCATTTTTACTACCTGATTTGTGGATAGGAATTACTTTTGCAGTTTTAAGGCAGTTTGGGAAAACTCCTTCTTGTATAGAACTATTCACTAGACATGTAAGTGGTCTAATCAGGTGTTTTGCACATTGTTTTAGCAAATTTGTACTAACAAGGTCTTCGCCTACGGAATTAGAATTATTTAGATTATTAATTATATCTAAAATATTGTGCTCTGATGCAGGTAAGAAAAAGAAAGTTTTGCTATGACTCGTTTTTAGTGTTAAGTTAGTCGATTTTAAATTGTTTATGGATAGTTGGCGGGGTATGTCATTAAAGTGGTTTATGAAACTTTCGGATACATCTCGAGGATTTTCTATCACAGTATTATTCAATTCCAATACAATTTTCTTGGATGCATTGTCTTGTTCACCTTTTATGACATTCCATACAGCTTTTGATTTATTTTTTGATAATGCAATATAATTATCATTATGTAATCTCTTTGCTTCTTTGAGCAATCTGCGGTAGACTTTTTTATATTCAGTATAGTATGGTTTTAGCTCTTCATTTTGTTGTGCCAATATATATAAATCTTTTAGTCGCTGACCTGATGTGATCAGGCCTTTTGTTAACCACCGTTTTTTTGTGGGGTTTTTCAAGTTTGCTTTACTTTTTTTTAATGGGAAGGCTAACAGAAAATAATATGTAAATATATCCATGAAAATACTAAACCTCATGTCTGCGTTCGCAGTGGTATTAAAAACCTCAGACCAAGGTTCCGCTGCAAGTAGGCTTAAAAAGTGTTCAACATTTTCGGGATTATTTAGTTGGCGATAATAATGAGCTGTTTCTATATTATTAGACTCTGTTTCGTTGACAAGCTTTATATCTATGCTCTGTGCTAAATGATCACTGATGAAATTGTTCACTACACTGCTACTGTACATGCTTTTATCTATATTAACGCATATGTTATCGAGACAATTCTGCCCTCTGGTCGGCTCATCTATAATTGGAAAAAGATTGAAGGAATCCAAAACGTCAATTAAAAATTTAGACTTATGTGATAGTTCTAAAAAATTGACATTAAAATCGCCACAGACTATCATTTTATCTTTAATAAACTTACTCTGCAAATTAAAAACTAAGTCACTAAAATTTTCTAAAAAAACATCTAGGTCACTATCAGGAGATCGGTAAATTGTTAAAATTATGACTTTACAGTCTTGATTAAGCTTGCACCTAATTGCTACTACCTCAAAATCTTTTTCAATCGATGGTGTGTCAATAGCCAATAGCAATATTCCGAGGCTAGAAAAACGCCAACAGACAGACAGACCGACGGAAATTAGAGACGTGGGTTTTCGTTATCAAGACATCATAAAACGCCCAAAAAGCCATTCTAACCCCATTTGTGCGAACTCTAGGGATCTCTACTTTTCTTTAACTAGTAAAAATGGGCAGAGATAGGATGGAGTCGTTTCGGATAGGGTGACTGAAAACCCCCGAAACGGTTCATTATCCTTTAAGGATTGATACTGGTAGTGTAATGTGTTTTGAAATATCAGAAAATCGGCATACCGTTTCCTTAGATAGCAAAATAACAACTGTATTCTAGATGCTACAGGAGATATGCAAAACTATTCACGAGAGTTTTTGTGTTATTTTTTTTGGCGAATGGGCGTGTGATGATTTGGTTGCACAGGGATCTCAGATGACAGCTTCATGCTATGATAAAATAATAAAACTGTAGCACTGCAATATGTTAGAAGTACTAAGTCAATCAACTTGACTTCATTTCTTTGATACGATACGGGCCTTGCAGTTTCGAATCATTGATTTTGGAGAGCTACCTATATACCTCATCTACCATACCGCAAGCTGCAGCTCGTTGACTTTACAGTTGCGGAGGCAAGGAGCGTTGCGTTGTGTATTAAAAGTGACAGGATTGATCCAAAGGTTCACATCAGCATTTATAGGCATAGCAATTAATTTTGATTCCAAATTTGCTTCCTTGAAGAAAGCACCTTTAAAGTTTAATGAGCCAGAAGGGGAAGCTCCTATCAATTTATTTATACAGGTGATACAAATAATACAGGTAACAAAAGCTCTAGACAACGCTGTCAAAATTCTGTCGTCAGATTTCTTTGATATTAGCGTAAGTCTATCTAACCCGACATTTTTTTAATCAATTATCCAAAACGCATACCACGTAACCAATACACTGTGCTTAAACTGTTTAATATTATATCCTTTGTAATCCAGCCATGTGTGATCCTTTATACTATACATATTTTCCATACCGGTGACCGAATAATAGCTGTGTTTGGGAGAAATGGACAGGAATAATGTTTCCGTATCACTTCACGAACTCAAACAATAGGTGCATTTCACTCGAACAATTAACAGCATGTCAAGATGGACGAGAAGCGAGATGCGATGCAGTAACCGTTATTACTAGTATATTCGAAGACGTATAGATAAAACCAAACGATTGCACAAGTAATCGGATATAGGCGACAAAAATGTTGGAGGCCCATACGATAACTGTACAGTTGCGACAGCTATCGGTTTTGTTGGGTCATAGCTCGGTAATTTTTTGTGGTATAGGACTTCAGCTTATACTGAAAAAAATATTGTTCATTGAATTTATTTATATAATCGTGTCTGAGCTACACTTGAATTAGTTGGTTAGTTTTATATATTTTCTTTAATTTTGTCACATTTTTTTAGTTTTTTTATTTTTTTATATATTACTATTAGTTAATTAGTAACAAGAGAAAGGAAGAAACAGATATGGCACGATTACAGACAGACACAAGTCAGATATGATTGTCTGTATTTGCTCATATCTCTTTCCAGTGTCTGGCACACTGCACTGCCGTGTCGTTCTCTTCCCATAGGTCCTGGATTATGCAAGCGGTTTCTAGGGATGGGCAAGACAGAAGATGCTCCATCGTCTGGTTTTCCTCGCAGGTACTTAAATCATTCCCAGCATCTCCCCATTTCAGAAGGTTATCCGCAGACCTGGCCATTTGGCATCTAGTCCAGTTGTGATCCGGCAGGGAGGCTTTGGTTACTGATTTGGAGTCTATCAGTGTGTTTGTAGACATAATGAAATTCGTCCTGGATTTAATTCTGGATATTGGTGGCTTTTGACCATATAGGGTGTCTTTTATCTAATGACTGTCTGCGCCGTTCTGCCATACATGAGAATTCTCGCCTGATTTGTGGGGGGGCTATTGCCGCCAACATGTATAGGTGGTACAGCTTAGTAGGTTTAGGTAGCCCGTGATTGTCCTACAGATGTCGTTCAGGCTAGGGTCCAGTTTGTTAGCATGGCTCGATCTGCAGTATACATGGCATGCGTATTCTGCTGGAGCAAAACACATAGCAAGGGATGTCGCCCGCAATACGCCAGGATGGGTCCCCCATTGGGAGTTGACCAGCTTGCTAATAACACCATTCCTCGTATTCACTTTGCCCTTGTCTTCTCTACGTGTTTTTATAGGACAGAGTCCTGTCTGTGGTGACACCCAGATTAACTGCATTTGGGCAGTGCTGTAGCCTGGTCGAATTCCATTCAATTTGCAGTTGCATGAGTCGATCTGCACCATACAGGGCATGAGTATTCTGGTGGAGCAAAACACATAGCATTCCTGTACAAATAAATAAATAATAGAAGAGGCACCAGCACGCTACCCTGAGGAGACCATACTTCTGGTTCCTCCACCGACTCCTCTGACTCTGGAATTCCACTTAGAATCTCCTGTTGCACAACAAATATCTCAGGACCTCTGTGACATGGTAAGTCATGAAGATTTTTTCGAGGAGGATTTTGTGGTTAATGGTATCATATGCGGGCGAAAGGTCCACGAACACCGCCTACGTTTTTTCTCTCTTTTCGAAATCATCCCCTATGTGTTGCGTGAGACTTAGCACCTGGCCAGTACAGGATTTATCGAATCTGAATCCAGCTTGTTGGGGAATTAGCTGGTTTTCTATGTGTTGGCTGATCTTATTCAGGATAAGCCGTTCATATAGTTTGAAGAGGAACAATTGGTCAATAGCTCTTAGCTTCATCGTGAGGTTTCCCCGGTGTAGGGACAGCAAACACTCTGAATTTCAGCCATAATTTTGGTGCTTGTTGCTCACTCCAGCAAGTGGTATACAGATAGATAGATAGATAGATAGATAGATAGATAGATAGATAGATATTTAATTTCAAAATAGTTGTATATAAATACAAATTTGAAACAAGTCAAAAAGAGAACTTAACTAACAATACCTAATACATACAATACATAACTAACACAAAGTACATTGTTCTGCAGACAATTTAATGTAATTTAAAAAAATTCACCTACAGTATATGGTTCAATATCACATAAATGCTTAAATAACTGATTCTTAAAATGGCTCATATTTGTAAGAGTTTTTATCTCATCAGGCAGATGGTTGTAGAACTTAATACTTGAATATAGAGGACCTTTCTCTGTACATGATAATTTGTGAATGGGATAGTTTAAACATAATGGAGCTCTAGAGTTATGTTTCTGGTTTTTAGTATAATTTTTGTAATAGACTGGATGTTTTATAAGAAATAATATGCACTCATAAATGTAAAGACCTGATAATGTTAATAAATTATTTTCTTTGAAAACCCCCCTGCAGGTTTCTCTAATTGCCAAATTATGCAGTATCCTACATGCTCTTTTTTGTATTTTAAAAATTTCAATAGCAAATGATGACTGACCCCAAAAGATTATACCATACTTTAGCTGAGAGTAAAAATTTCCGAAATAAGCCACCTTTAGTGTATCATAATCCACATGCTTACTCAATACTCTCAGTGCATAACAACAAGAGGAAAGTTTACTACACAGCTGAGTTAGATGACAGTACCAGTTTAAATTGGAATCTAAGAAGATACCAAGCATTTTACTCGTGTCTTGTATGTTAATAAGTCTATTTTGCAGAAACATGGCAGTAGGTATAGTTCTGTTCTGTCTTGTTTTGAATACAACACACTGTGTTTTATCAGCATTTAACAAAAAACCATTTGACAAAAACCATTCAGTAATATTGTAAAACTGTGCATTACTGGCTTCCTGCAAATTTTCTATTGAGTTTGCTTCTATAAAAATATTTGTATCATCTGCATAATTTATTAAGTGATAGGGAACATTTATGTTTAAGGCATCTGGGAGATCATTTATAAATAATACAAATAGTAGGGGTCCTAGTATACTACCCTGAGGCACACCCATGCATATATGCAATATTTCCGATTTAACAGTTTCAAAATTATTGTATAAGACCACATTTTGACGTCTTTCCCTCAGATATGATTCAAACCATAAATAAGCAGGTCCTCTAATACCATAGTCGTATAACTTTTGCAGTAGCAAATCATGATTTATGCAATCAAAAGCTTTCGAAAGATCAAGGAACAAGCCGCATACCACATTCCCTCTTTCAAAAGCTTCATAAATGGCAGTAACAAACTCAAACACAGCAGTTTCTACAGATTTACCATTTAAAAAACCATGCTGAAATGAATTCAATAAATTAAATTTAAGTAGGTAATCCAAAAGTCTATCATACATTGCCTTTTCAAAAAATTTCGAGAAACCTGTTAAAACACTAATTGGCCTATAATTATGGAAATTATTTTTGTCACCCTTCTTATAAATTGGTACTACCTTCGCATGCTTTAAACCTTCTGGGAATACACCATCAACAAAGGAATTATTGATCATTACATTTAAAGGCTTAGCGATGTAACAGATACATTTTTTTAGCAGAAACATAGGAATTTCATCATTACCTGAAGACTTTTTGTTTTTAAATTTATTTGCCATAGCAATAATCTCTACTTCTGTTACAGGCTTCAAAAATATTGACTTTAATTTTTTATTTCCTTTATATGTGAGTTTATGATTTGACTTTTGGCTGTTTGCATGATTTATGAAAAAAGTATTAAAAGCGTCAGCATTACTTTGAAGATTACCTTCAGGTACAACTCTGCTTGGATTGTTCCTCCCTGTAAGTTTATTTATTACCTGCCACATTGCTTTGCTTTTGTTGTCTGCAGAGTCAATTTCATTTTTAATTTGTTCTGATTTGGATATTTGTAATAATTTGGCGTACTGATTCTTTAAAGTCTTGTAATGAACCTTAGCCTCTGGAAAATATCTAGCAAGAATATAAAAAATATCTAGTTTACGTTTACACTCTTCTTTTTCAACAGATTTTGTATCATAGGTATGTACAGACTTATTAACACTAACTTTTACATAAGGAAAATGTAGACTGAATATGTAGGTAAATATATCAATAAATATGTTCCACTTATCATTTAAGCACTTCGCGGAAAACACACCTTGCCATGTTTCTTTTGAAAGATCTGTAAGGAAGTTTGTGAGATTTTCGTTACTGTAATTTCTTCTATATACATACTTGGGTTGGATTACAGATAAATAAATGTCTAGTATCTGCATGGTATGATCTGAATAATGACTAGGTAATATTTTGAATGCATATTGAAGTGTAGAAGGAATAATTATATTATCAATGCATGTGTTAGTATTTGAAGTCATCCTTGTAGCCTCATTTACAGTTGTCTTTAAAACAAACTCATTCAGCACACTAGTGAAGTTGTGTTTAAAAGCACTGTCTTTTAAGATATCAATATTGAAGTCTCCTGCTAATAAAGGTTTGGCTGATTTCATAAATATAGAATCACATATTGTATAAAGTATACTAAAAAACATAAACATGTTATCTTTAGCATAGTTTGAGGGGCGATAAATTGAAACAATAACATAAGGTTCATTTTCAATTACAGTTTCAGCAGCGGCACATTCTAAATACGGCACTGTAGATAGTTTTGTAATGTTATCTGCAGGACTGCATTCAACATCAAGACGAGCGTAAACAGCTGCACCCCCATGTTCTCCAGAATTCCTACATGAACTTGATACCAGTTTATATCCTTGTGGCACAAACAAACATATTGCTTCTGAAGTGAGCCAATGTTCAGTAACACATAAAAAATGTGGCTGATGATCAGCAACGATAATTTCAAGTTCACTGAATGCTGTTGTCAAGCACTGCACATTATGATGTAGGATTTTAAAACTTTTCTTTGGCGTTAGTTGATCGTCAGCTGTGTTTGCATAGTTGGTTGCAGTTTTTGCTGCTTCCTTTGTTGGAAAAACGTTCTTCTCCAATCAAAGTCGCGTAGGGCAATTCCTTCACTCCAGTAGTTTTCATCGTAAACTTTTCCATACAATTCATCATTAGGAACACCAATGCAGAATGCAGAATTACTACCCTGGGTATTTAGTTTTATTACTACTATATCTTTATAGCCATTGATATTTTGCAAATCCTTCAGGTAATCTCTCACATCTTCTTCTGTAACATCGCGTCCAGCTATTCTTCCAACGTATATCCACTTTCTACGTATTCTACCACAAATTTTAGTAGATTTTTCATTTAAATTACCTTTAGCAAATTTTGTGGCATGTTTTGGGAATTGTTGTCGTCGATTTCTCCGATAAGTTACCTCTGTGAAATTATCATTTTCATTTTGTATGACCTGGCTATTAATTTGTTGATTTACTCGTACTGGCTCATTCTGCAGGTCAGAATTGAGGTTAAGAACAGAACTCATAATTCTACCTTGCGTTTTACGTAGCTGTTTTAAATCACCTTTACTTGTACCGGCTTTTGTGTCATTTCCTTCTACAACCACTTTAGAATAGCTTGTATCAGTATTCGCCGAGAATTGACCATCCATTTGTTGGCTGGGCCCTGCAGAAGGCACCGGCGACGTAATTGAGATTTTAGGCAATGAAATTACAGCAGAACCAACATTGACTGGACTATTATCAGATGCCGAGTTACATGCAGAATTCCTGGCATCCAAGGTTATATTTTGTTGTTTACCTTTTTCAGCAATTTCCAATTGTAATCGCATTATAGTATCCGATAGCAATTTATTGTTTTCTTTCAGAATTTTATTTTTGTCATCTGCTTCTTCCAGAAGCCTCTTCAGGTACTGTATTTCTAATTGAAGAATAGCCTCGGAATTGACACTTTTCTCCACATTCTTCTGTGTGACAGCACAACACTGAATTTTTGTTTCGTTAATTACTTTAACGTTAGGAATACGCTTCGAACAACTGTTATGGTAAATCCCAAAGCAGTTTATACAGACACTGACTGAACATGATTTTTTGGTACAGCACTTCATTTTCCCGAGATTTTTGGATTTTTCGTCACCATCACTTTCCTCGCCCGACTTATCGGACGCCATCTTTTTATATTTCAGTCATACAGTTCAAGGAACCAGGCTTCGCCGGTAGTCCTAGGTGTTGCAGGATTCGTTAACAATATCATCTGGACTAGAGGCTTTTCTAGCTCTTAATGACCATTTCTAACTTTCCTAGAGTGACATGAGGTTCCTCTTACTCACTCTCCAATGTTTGTGCTCTTTTGTATCTTAATATGTTTGTCCGGCTTTCAGTTAAAAGGAAGTTGGTGGGCAATTTGGGTAGCAGTTACAGCAATTATATCTTTAGGGGCTGCGGGGTCGTTGGAACGTTCTTCGATGAGGCCCCAAGCTTTCCTGCTACCAGTGCTTCATGTCTAGACTCTCTATCGTATTCCTGCAAGTCTCTGATCTGTCTCTCTTATGGATTCTAGCAGTTTGTTGCCCAGTTGAGTTGTTTTGTCGGCAAAAGAGTCACGACCGAACTGATCCAGGTATTTGTCATAGATGTCTTTATTCTCGTCAGACAGACCAGGGACATAGAAGGTTCGGAAGAACAGCATTTTAGTTCAACTCCATGTTTTACTTCCCACACCGATAGGTGAGGGGAGTATTGTGATCGCGAAAATTTTCGATTTCGAGATAATACGCTTTTTGGGCATGTTATGATGTCTACATAACGAAAATCCACGTCACTCATTTCCGTCGGTCTGTCTGTCTGTCTGTCTGTCGGTCTGTCTGTCTGTCTGTCCGTCGGTCTGTCTGTTGGCGTTTTTCTAACGTCGTAATCTCAGTAACTGCTGCATGGATTGTGATGAAATTTGGGCAGCGGTATGCTGTGGGGTCGTAGTAGGTAATGTTCGTATAATTTTGAAAATCGGTGCATAGGCGGCGGAGTAATTAGCAAAAAACAAAAAAAATTAAATATTGCTGAAACTTCGCTTTTAGGCGTTTTAGGGGTCCCTGATCATTTTCTACTCTTTTTTTTGGGTGGGGGTGAAATTGGGGTGGTTGGGGGGTGGGAGGTTGTAGAATTGAAAAATTTGTTGCTTTCATAATACACTGACCTGTGAAGGAAGACCTGGAGACATACATAACTTTTTTAGGCCCATCCAAACATTGCCTTGCCTATTACAGAAAGCAAAGGACTTAGAATTTTTTCTGATGTAAACATACGAGAGTATTGCTTTAGATCGTTGTAACGAGGAAACTGTTGAATTGATTTTAATGAAATTTTGAACCAGTATTACTACCATGGCGAAGATGGAAAACGCGTATGGTTTTGATAAATCGTGCCAGTGGCGGCGCAGAAATAATAAAAAAACTAAAAATATAAAAACAGCTCAAACTTCGTTTTTAAGCGTTTTAGAGGTTCCTGATCATTTTCTGCGTTTTTTGGGTGGGGGTGAAATTGAGGTGGTTGGGGGTTGAAAAATAAAAAAATTTCTTGTACTCATAATAGGCTGTCCACTAACCTGTGAAGGAAGACCTAGCGACACAAATCACCTTTTTAGGTCCATCAGAACATTGCCTAGCCTATTACGGAAACTAAGGGGCTTAGAATTTTCTGTATACTATACGAAAATTTATTAGTTTAAATTGTTTTGTATTTTGTAGCGTGGACACTATTAAATTGATTCTAAAGAAATTTTGACACAGTATATTGTTACCGTGGTGAGAATGGAAAACGCGCATGTTTGTTAAAAATCGTGTCAGTGTCAGCGTAGCAATAATCAAAGAACGAAAAGTATGAAAACAACTCAAATTCGGTTTTTAGATGTTTTAGGGGTTCCTGGTCATTTCCTACCAGTTTTTTTGGTGGGGGTGAAAGTGAGGTGGTTGAGCGGTGGGGGGTTGTAAAACTGAGAAGTTTGTAGTATCGATCATTGGCTGTCCATTGACCTGTGAAGGAAAGACCTAGCGGCATAAGACAATTTTCGGGGGGGGGGGGGGGGGGGGGGCTGGCGATTATTTGGTTGCAAAGCTTCATGCTATGGAAAAATAATAAACTGGTATCAGCGTAATGTGTGGGAAGTACTGAGTCAATCAACTTGACTCCATTTTTTCTTTACTAAATTTGAAGTAGGTACTGTAGATGGAAGGGACCCCCTGTGTATTTTAGTATTGTAGGATTGTCTGATTAATTCTCTATGATTTCATATCAACATGTTTTATCGTAAAGTTGATATATTCCAAATAGTTTGCATTCTTTTAACTCAACCCGATATTCCTCTTACGGAAATTCGAAATACAGTTGGCTTTGACGAACATCAGACATGCTAAATTTTGAAGTAATATAGTGCCTGAAGACTTTTATGAAAACGCAAGTTGCCATGGTATGATAGTTTTTAGAATATCCTACAGTGCGGATGAACGGTTGAGACTTTATGAACGTTACATCAGAAATAATCAAAATTCGCTAGTTGAGTTACGGGAATATCACAATTTATATCCCAATCAAAGTGCCGACAAAACAAATAAATATTTCCAAGGATTTTGCAGGATCCCGCAAGATGTCATATTCTAACTAAAAGTCTGAATTTACGACTAATGCTTTAGAAATTCATGTAATTTGATCTTTTTGAAACTACCGCAGTTCGGCACTTCTGAGATGTTTCATCAATTTCTTCAAAGTAGAAATTTCCTGCTGTTTTTCTTTAGTTAGGAGATTTTTCGGACAGTTTCTCCTTTTATTAACCAGTCGCCTGTTTACGAGATCCCGTTGGTAGTCTTAACCATTCATCCACACTGTAGGATTTTTTAAAAGCTATCATACAATAACACCTTCCATTTTGATAAAAGTTTTCAGGCGCATATGGCCTTGAAATTTAACATAATATCTGTTGTCAGTCAAAGCCTACTATAAGTATTTCGAATTTCCGTAAAAGGAGTATCGGGTTGAGTTAAATGAATGCCGACTATTTGAAATCTATCAACTGTACGTATAGAACATGTTGATATGAAATCGGAGAGAATTAATCAGACAATCATAGAATACTAAAACATATAGGTTCGTTCCACCTACAGTATTTAAAATTTAATTAAGAAAAACATGGAGTTGAATAACAATACTTCAAATTATTTGGAATTTGTCAGTTTTAGCTATAGGACATACTTATATGAAAACACATAGAAGTAAGCAGCGAATTTGACCAGACCAAAATATACAGGGGTTCTGTTTGAAATAGTTAAGATATCGATCCGATTTGCACAAAAACCAGAGCGAATTTGCTAAAGACTTAATCGCATAAATATTTGGAACTAAGAGCGTAATCAGAAAATCGTAAAATATATAGGGTGTTCCATTTGCAATAAAAAAGTTGATACTGATTAAAGCATAATGGACCACCCTGTATATACATAATTATAACAAAACTAAAGTCTAACTTACATACACCTTTATATTTGAATTTTTGTCGTATCTCATATAGTTTCTAAGATAATATAGCGGGATATCATACGTGCCCCACCCTGTACGGCTTATTTAGTATAAAATCAAATAGGAAAGCAACTGAGGATTTGTTTCCAATGGCACGAGGATGAAGACTTGAAGAGTTTAGACATTTTTTAATCGTCTCCTTCCTGGTGACGCCAATGCTTATACATTGGTTGGAAATAAATTTGTTTCCAACTAATCCACTGAATGTTTCGCGGTTGAGCGGTTTAAAATATCCTTTCACCAAGAACAAATAAAAAATCTATCAGAAGCAGTTACAAAGCGATTTATACAACTTTGCGAATAACTCCCAACTTTAGAGATCCTCCAACTTTTGATAATGGTAGATTGGACGTTCGCTAAAGAGTGCAGACAGAAATTTATCATCCTTTATTTCAACATTTCTATGGACTGTCTTCTTATTAGTAAAAAGTAAAGAACTAGAGAAACTATTTTACTGATTACTCAAACTAACTTGTCGGACCAGTAGCGTAAACTGAGTTGAATTATAGAACTTTTTAATTGACTAGGAAGTGTTCGTGAAGAGATAAATCGGCTTATTTGAATTTTCTTGTGCCAATACTGCGAAATGGAAATTCCTTCATGAAACCAGACTACTCGAAGATACTTTAATTCTAGTCCTGGTATCAATAAGACGTCTCAGCATTTATTGCTAAAATGTTTGGAAGTTGACGAGAACGTTTTTTACGACCGGCGGCAATTAGACATTGAACACTATCATACAAAGGAAAGATTTTGACATTGTTTAATTTATTGACATAATTTAATAGATGGAACTGCAAGATCAATACAACGCAAATATTCTGAATCAACAAGATTATATCCATTGTGGTCACTTACATGTTTGAGACTTTGCGTTGGATACTTACTTCAAGAAATGCAATAAAGATAGAGTGCAATGAACCTCCCTCGTTTTTGAGAAGACAAAAACTAAGTACACGAGGGGGATGACAAGCAAATACTGGCAGCACAAGGCCATGAATACTTATTACCAGTCAGAGACGAAATATATTACAACGTATTATATCCTTGCTTTACCCACAATACAAAACTTACAACTTCCAACTAAAAGTAGAGCATACGATCGTTTATCCATATAATCCAACGACAAACATGAAGTTTTTAAAGCAGATTAAAGAAAAACGGGATCAATGCAAACACATATTACAGATGGCTTGAATACGAGAAACGGGGTGGGCGGTGCTTTCTACCATGAAAATAAAAACTATCAAGAGTTATACAAAGCCTCTACAGAACATTCGATGTATTCAGCTGAGTTGACAACCATTCAAAGAGCTCTGGAATATTCCCTCACTAATACCGACCTTAGAGATGTTATCATCTTCACCGACAGCAGAGTGCACCTACGAGACCAGAGCATTTAAGAATATCTGCAGCATTTAGCCATCCCATCTCGGATATATGTGATTGATCAACAGACACAGCAAGACAAAAATGCAAAAATCGTACGGATTAAAGAACATGCAGGTATACCTCAAAACCGACACAGTCGACAAACTAGCATTTACAGCGACTATAGAATATAGATGAAGTACTGCTGAGAGATTTCAAAAATGCTCACAGTGACTTAAACAGTACTTTAAACAACATACAGACAGATCTAGTAGATCATGAGAATAGAGCCCTGGTTTCAGAAAGGAACAAATAGACCACTTGTGAGGACCTTTTGCAGATCAAGGTGTGGGCATTGCCTAAGTCCTCAATGCAAAACTAGAATAGGTTTGGTCGATATCCCACACTGCAGATGTGGAGAGATTATTACTGCTGAATAAATTAGAATGCTAGTTGATAAGGTAACAGACCTGCATCAAAGATGGTCAAGTGAAAACAGCTGTGCATACAGTCTACTATATAACTTTTGTACACAAAAACTAAGAATAACACTATAACTTTCAACTGGCCAGTTGATCTATCTCAGATTAGATTCAATAACATAATTAAAAAATATGGTAATATCACTAGCTACAGGTAGAGCTAGAGGTAATCACAAAGCTTACTCAAACTTACTACAACTAGGTTAATTTTGAATGAGATCGTTTGACTGCTGCTTTAGAAGACAGCTTCTATTTTTTTGTTAACAAACTTGAGAGCCAGTGATATTTTTTCACTTCTGTGTCATCGGCATCGACTGCTCTGGCCATTAACTAGCCCCGTCTTCTGTGTAGGCTTTGTTACTGTTTACCGACAACACTCTAGAAACAGCACTATTAATTGGAAACCAACAGTGAAGGCTCAGGTGGGGATTCGCGCTGAGTTTTTTTACGTATATTTATTTTTGATTGAAAAACCCAGAAATATATATCCACATTTCCGCCTCTAACAAGAATCGGACCCGGGACCTTCTGGTCCACGACGAGTCCTCAACTCTACGACGACTGAACCAACCCACCCCCCGAGCCAGCGATATATCCGCACCATATGATGACGATACTTTTTTTTAAATTCCTACCAGAAAATATCGGAAAAAGTCGGCGGCTAGCGGGATTCGAACCCACTCGTCTGGGCTGGCACAGATAGGTCTATGTATTGAATTATTTTTATTCGCATGGTTTCACCCGCATGTGAGTTTCTCAATTTAAATTCGTCCCAGAAAATATCGGAGAACGTCGGCGGCCGGCGGGACTGGAAATCACGATCTCCAGATTGGTACTCCGGTGCTCTCCCCAGTTGAGCTACGGTCGCCCTGTCAACTCAACTTCGAACGCGCCGTACTACGCGTGAACAGATACGTCTGTATCGAGTTGTTTTTATTTTCTTGCTTACATTCTCATGTGGCTTTCTCAATTTAAATTCGTACCAGAAAATGTCGCAAGAAGTCGGTGACCGGCGGAACTCGAACTTACGACCTCCAGATTGGTGCTCCGGCGTCTCACCAGTTGAGCTACGGTTGTAAGCATGAAAATGAAAACAATTCAACCACCTCCATACACAGACGTATCTGTGCCAGCCCGGACGAGTGACATTTAGATCGAGCACGGTCGGAGATCAATCCCGACCCATCTAATTACCGGACATCATAGATACGGGCCGCTGTAAGAACCAGAAGATGACGCGAGAGAGTCGTCGACGGCAGCGCCGCTTCTGTGTAGTGCTAGATGTCGCTTTGGAATTTCAGTTGACAGGGCGATCATGAGAACACCGGAGCACCAATCTGGAGGTAGTGAGTTCAAGTCCCGCCTGCCGCCGACCTTTTTTCGACATTTCTGGCACGAATTTAAACTGAGAAATCTACATGTGGATGTAAGCATGAAAATAAAAACGGTGACGATACAGTGTCTTTTGTGGATGAATAAGATGACGTACATACAGATTCCCAAGATGAAACAATCCCTCATCTCATTCCGAATCTATTTTGCGATTTGTCAGCAATGCGAGCGCAACGCTCTGTGTAGCTTTAGGATTTCAGCATTTCAAGTTAGTTAGAACATCATAAATGATCGCCAGTATGGCTTCCGTAAGCACAGGTCTACAGGTGACCTCCTTGCCTACGTCACTCACCTGTGGAACAGAGCAATAGACAATCATGGCGAATCCCGTGTTGTTGCACTTGATATATCGAAAGCTTTCAATAGAGTATTGCATGACGGACTTCTGGCCAAACTTGCTGCTTATGGACTACCACCTGGCCTGCGCAAGTGGCTGAATAGCTTTTTGAACGACCGATCTCTGTTTGTTGTAGTCGAGGGCTGCTCATCAGACGTATTTTCAATAAACGCCGGTGTTCCTCAGGGATCTGTCCTATCCCCTACACTGTTTCTGCTGTACATCAACGAGCTGCTGGAAATAACATCCAATCCAATCTACAGCTTCGCAGATGACAGTACATTAGTGTCGTGCATGGAACCAGGCAAGCCACTATCATCCCAGGAGACGGTACGTCAGCGACAGCAGCATGCCTCACAGATCAACGCTGATATCAAAACAATTGTCGAGTGGGGATTAGCAAATAAAGTACAGTTCAACGTACAAAAAACTCAGGCAACAACACTTACCAAAAAGCCTCACGATGGCTTACCAACCGTGGAAATGGAGGGTCACCCCATAGTCGAATCACCTTGTGTCAAGCTTTTGGGAATCAACATCAACAATAACATGTCCTGGTACGACCACGTCGTTAGTATTGCTAAAACGGCATCCTAGAAGCTTGGAGTTTTGTTCCGCTGTAGGAAGTTGTATACACCAGAGCAACTGCTGCTGCTGTACAAGGTACAGATCCGACCATCGCTGGAGTATTGCTCCCATGTGTGGGGATGCGCTCCGAAGCACTCTCTAAAGCTTCTGGACACTATCCAGAAAAGAGCGATTAGACTAATCGATACGCCAAACCTCACAAAGGACCTCCACAGCCTGGAACATCGAAGGAGGGTGGCTGACCTATCCCTGTTTTACAGATTCTATCACAGAAGATGTTCGATTGAGCTCTCTCAGATAATAACACCACAAGCCGTCCGAACCAGGAAAACTAGAGAAGCTCTGCGAGCTCATCCTTACCAAGTCGTGGTCCTTACTCCCCGAACTAGTCTCCTCGAGCATTCCTTCTTTTGGAGAACTTCGACGCTGTGGAATCAGCTGCCGGGGAATTTGTTTCCCGACGGCTACAACCTGCTGCGTTTCAAATCTAACGTGAACCGATACTTATTCTCTCGCAGCGCTTCTACAGCGCCATAGGCTATAAGCCTTTGCGGGAGGCAGACCATAAAAAAAATAAGTAAACATCAGAACATAAAATGATTCAGCTTTGACGGGACTGTCACATCCAAATTACGTTCATGCTTGGAGAATTCGGTCGATTAATTAAGGAAAGTACGATCAGCGATAACTTGATTTTTTCGAATGGGCATGCCTAATTTTTTTTATACGGTTAAAGGTAGAATTTGATAACCTTTCTAATGATTAAAGGTTTTGAATATCAATCTTTGGTAGTTAACATTTGAATTTTAATTTTCAAACAAATCGGCGTTTTTCAATTTTCCTACCTATAAGTAACGTAGCAGGCCACGAAATCTAAACAAAAACATGTCAGGGTAGAAAAAAACGACTAATTTAGCATAAAAGTACACACGAACTAGACTAAAGGGACAATATTATAAAAACTACTCACAACAAATAAAGTCTAACCAGAAACAACGGCGGTAACATATCTTTGGTCAAAGAGAAGCTGGAGTATGGCAGAAGTGGATTTTTTCACAGCCTACTAGCTACTGTAATTCACTGGAGACTGACAATTTCCAAAACCATTAAAAATTTTGAAATGAAACGAAAACTACTAGACAATGTTTTAGGTAGTTTATTATTTTCATAATAAAATTTCACATTTAATCATTTAAAAAAGTATCCAATTCTGTCAAAACTCAAGTCAAAAGCGCCGCTAACTCGAGTTCTGAAAATTCCTCAGTACTTGTTAGCAAGATCTCAGAAAATGAAGAATGAATTAAAATTTGTTCAAATTATAAAACATAACTTAAATGGCAGAAAATTTAAATCTGACTTGTCAGTATTCCTTTTTTGCAATATTGCTAATAGATATTGAAAAATAGAAGGGCTCTATTTAGAGGTATCGACTTCGACGCAAATGACTACTTTTTTACACCATTACATATGATTGATAATTTCGGGCTGGAGCAACAGCCGCTGGTTGTTTTTGTTTCATATCAGAGTTTTTAATTATCTTGAAAATTTTTAACCTCTAGTAAATTGCGGTAGCCAGTGGACTGTATAAAATATCTATTACTGCCATACTCCAGCTTCTCTTTGACCTTAGAGATATTACCGGCGTTGTTAGACTTTGTTTGTTGTGATTAATTTTTATTATCTTGTCCCTTTAGTGTGGTTCGTGTGTACTTTTCTGCTAAGTTAGTTGTTTTCTTCTACCTGAACAGGTTTTTGTTTGTATTTCCTGGCCGGAAAATTGAAAAACGACGATTTGTTTGAAAATCTAAAATTAAATGAAAACTACCAAAGATTGATATCCATAACCTTATATCATTAGAAAGGCTATCAAATTCTACGTTTAAACCGTATAAAAAGAATAAGATATTCCCATTTGAAAAATCAAGTTATCGCTGATCGAAGTTTCCTTAATTAATCGACCGATTTCTCCAAGCATAAACGTAATTTAAATTTGACAGTCTCATCAAAGCTGACGCATTTTATGCTTAGTAATACGGTAAAGTCACAGCCTTCCAAATTTTATAGTCTCTGCTATATTCAATTTTTTCCTGATATCTACTTATACCGAAAATGGTGATTTACACCTAAACGGTTCGCTTTAAGTCCCATGTATGATACATGCAGTCACACTAAAATTCACCAAGGAATCTGAATATGCAATAATATATGGGGTGTTCCATTTAAAAAAACAAACCTTTCATACATTTCGTGTTTTTGGGACACCCTGTATAACATGAAAGTATTTTTAAAATGTAACTTTATGGGTCTCTATCCATCCGAAATTATTATTTTCTTTTTTTCAAATACTTTAGCCATAATGCTGCGTGTCGGATAACGTGAAGAACCGTGTAAAGGTCACAAAGGTGGCGGATACATATCTGAAGTCTACCTGACATGATATTATTAGAGGGTAAAAAAATAGTGAAAAAATGGAGTCAAGTTGAATGACTTAATACTTCCCGCACATAACGGGGACACCATTGCATTATTTCCCATTGCATAAAGCTATAGGCTGAGATCCCCTTGTGACCGAATCATCGCCCGCTCTCCGCAAGAAACGTCCAACACAAAAATCTCGTAAATAGTTTCTTTCATCTCTCTCTATAGGAAGTAGGGCGACACAGTTTTTACTCTACAAGCTTCAACTGGACAAATCGAGGTGATCAGGAACTTCCAAATCGCCTAATAACGGAGTTTAATGTGTTTTTATATTTTTAGTTATTTGATTACTGCTGCTCTGCCACGGACCCAATTTGTCCCTTGATTTCTGTAATACGCAAGGCAATGCTCGGATGAACCTAAAAATGTAAATTATGCCCCTAAGACCTACATTCACAGGTCAATGGACAGCCTACTATGAGCACAATTTTTTTCAGTGTTACAGCCCCGCCCCAACCACCCCAAATTTACCCCCACCCAAAAAGGTAGAAAATGATCAGAACCCCCTAAAGCGCATAAAAATGAAGTTTGGGCTGTTGTTATACTTTTAGTGTATTTATTATTGCTGTGCCGCCACTGGCCCGATTCCCAAAAACCATACGCGTTTTCCACCCTCGCTGTGCTAATATAAGTGTGTCAAAGTTTCAAAATCAATTCAACGATTCCCCATATCACAGAATGCAATAAAGTAATACTCGTATATACGTATACGTCAGAAAATTCTAAGTCCATTGGTTTGTATAGTAGGCAGGTAATGTTGTCATGGACCTAAAAAAGCTCCTAGGTCTCTCTTTCACAGGTCAATAGATAGCACAGCCTACACGTAGTACACAAGTACACAAACATGTTCAGTTGTACAACCCCCACCCCCAAACCACCCTAATTTAACCTAAAAAAAGTAGAAAATGAACAGGAACCCCTAAAACGCATAGAGACGAAGTTTGAGTGATATTTGTAACTTTTCATTTTTGGCTTGTTACTCCGCCGCCTAGGTACCGATTTTCAAAATTATGTCAGCGGTTACTGAGATTATGAGGCTACAAAAACGCCAACAGACAGACAGACTGACAGACAGACCGACGGGAATGGAGTGGAGTGACGTCGATTTTCGTTATGTAGACCATCATAAAACGCCCAAAAAGCATATTATCTCAAAATCGAAAATTATCGCGATCACAATACTCCCCTCACCTATAGGCGTGGGAAGTAAAATTGATCAGACTGAGAAATAAACACATAATAGGTTTTGGTTCGCGTATTTTTGGATGGGCACATAGTACGCCACTGCCACTTTTTCATGGGTAATAGTATAGTAATAAGAGCTTTTTATCTACTCTCACTGAGTTAAACAGTCATTACCATACTACTTCCGAACAGGTTATACTTCTAGCTATAAACAAACAGCGTAAATTATCTATTATATTATCTCACTGTCCTGGCATGGGCTGTGAACACCGCCCACTAGATACCAGTAGATCTCTTGGAATGCATAGGACTGAACAGACGCTATAATAACTGCAAACATCGTTATGAAACGTCAAAGGCTAATTCGAACGGTGACAGTATTTATTTTATTGAGAAAAGTGAGGTTAAGTCGTTAATGTTGTGAAATTACATATTTGGTGCTGAGTCGTATTATTCATAGCTTCGGTAGTAGACAAAGTATAGTATTCAACTCGCAGTAATGGTAATAACTCACTTGTTGACTTACACCATTCGTCTACGGCTCGTGCTACAACTGCGCGAGTTATTACAGTCATTACCGCTTATTGGACGATATAATGTTGACTAGGCTTGTTACAACTTCCCATCATATCCATTCATTGCCTGATAAAAAAACAATATGGTGAGCACGGCGCTAAACCCCAGAAAATATTTAGAGAGGTACTGATGCATTTGTTTTCTGCCAATTGCATCGCCGCTCGTGCACATATTAATTAAAGCAGGACCACAACGTGTCACTACCAAAATTTCATCAAAACCGATTCAGCGGTTCACTGAAATCTAAAATTTTTTATGTGGAAGGCAAATTCCTATTAACAAACTGAAATATGGTCATGTTTCTTTTATACAAAAATTTAAAGCTATCCTTCTTTGACGTTCCGTGTTTTCAACTAAAACAATACTGCAATTTGTTGGGCCATATCAAAAAACTATTTCATATTAAATATTTGATGCGCTTCGCAGAGACAGACAAGAAATAGCAATAAAGTTTATCATGTGTTCCATTCCAGTGGCATTTTTGTGTGCATGTATCTGACTTACAAAATTCGTCCTTTCCTTAAGAGCCGATATCAACAGACTGGCAAAAACTTTCTGGACCACTTTGTATTTTGCTGCAATGTCGGAAGTAATAATGGTATCAACAAATGTTAGTTGCATCTTAAGGTCCCCTGTTATCAAGGCAATTCGAACTTTCAGCGAGCACTTTACCCATTGTTCGCAAATCTGTTGCTGTTTGGGTTAAATGCCAGCTGACGATATTCAGCGATGCTTAGGTCCATCCCTTGGGGACGTTTGTATCCCAACCTCTAAGATAAACAACAATATATCTTGGCAACATGAGGCAGATTTTCTCGAACATCCTTAATGCTCATTCAGGCGATCTACTGACGGAGAGTTCCTGAAGCGCCGTTTTATTGAATTTAGGGTGACGGCTCCGTGATACCATGTTCCCTGAATTACATGTAGGCGTGTACGTGTCTGCAATGCAATTTTATTCACATTAGGTTCACGAAACAAGAATGCATAGATCACAATTAATTAAAATTATAATTTAATAAAGAATACCAACGGCACCATCTGGCAGAAAAATTAATTCAAGTTGATTTAAACTAAAGCATTCATGTTCTTTATAGCCACGACCCCCCCCCCATTATATATCTCTGGACATTCTGCGAGGATATATCAGAAAATAATGACACTGGTGCTATAGTAGAACAAGAAAATATTTATTTAAAAATCTTAAGCAACGTTACATTGAGCTCTAAATCCGAAATTTTTCGTTGACGAATCGCTATGCTGTGAGCCGGGGTACTGGTGCAGCATAAAACCGAAGTCTTGATGAAGCGGTTGTTTTTGCTTCAATTTTGTCTTTAAGGGCCCTGGAAGTACTTCGCTCCAGTTACTGTACATCCCTTGGGTACAGTGTTATTGTAAATAGCTCCAAATTTATCAAAAAGGTTAGCTGCGTCACTTTACCAGCCCTTTTAACAGTTCTGGCTTTCTACGGCCTTGGTCTGTCTTTATGCTTCCACTGCACAACTCGTCATAGTGATAAAACCTATTTTATTGAAAATCTGTGGATAACTCTGCAGTTGCCTTTTCCACTGCTGGAATTATCGCTCGATTCGCTTTTTTAAAAGCTTTTATTTAACTTGCAATGTATGTACGCTTGTTCGGGTGGAATCTCGCAACTCAATTTTGGAGCAGGTATCTTCAACCGATTGAGCTGAAATTTTGTACACACGTTTAGTTTGGATGACAATGCACAATAAGCTGTATGACGTCATTCTAAATCCAATAGTGGAATAGTTATTTACTGCTTTTCTGCAATATGGGTATGGAATTAATACTAGAACGCCCAGTAGATGGTAAGGGGAATGACAATCAATGAGAGGGATGTCATCACTGACAATAGAGCCACTGAAGTCATTTTTAGTTAAACAATGAATTTTGTTGTGAGACTGGGGAAAATATACTATTCAAAGTCGGTGAGTTGTTTTATCACAACATGAACCTTACGACTTGAGAGAAGATAGTCTTTGCATTTGGAGCCGAACTAGAGGCTTGCAGTGTGAGCAATAATCTGGCAGCAGTGACGGGACTCTGACCACAGATCCTGGATCGCATACTGGTAAAGAAGCGGTAGACTGTGAGGCGGCGTAAGTGGTAAAGAAGATCCACGGTAATGATTTTCCAGTAATAAGTTGTAAAGGGACATTTTGGGTACTGGACTGACTTTGGGAAGGTAATAGGGATAAACGCGTGTTGTTAGTGAACTCCCAACACAGTTAAGGTTATGTCTAGAGTAGGTCTATATTTTTAGTTTAGTTTAAGGTTTCTGTGACGTCTCTAAAAGAAAATCTGCGAAAATGAGTGAAAACTATGATAGCGCCAATTCTGAGTTACAAACTAACGTGCAAATAATGGTAAATAATATGTCATTTTAAGATATAATACGATGGATTCCGTTTATATAAAGGTCTGGAGAAAATATACTATTCAAAGTTGGTGAGTTGTTTTAACAATGCATGAACCTTGCTTAGTACCTAAGAGAAGAGTCTTTTCAACAATGACGTCATTCTAAATCCAATATGGCGGAAAAGCTTTTCTCAATGCATTTACGCAATATGGGTATCCTTTCGATCAGCCCTCTTGATTTGTCCCAGCAACGCATCTATGGCGTTGCTTCTCCTTAATTGAATTGACAGAAAATATGAGATAACAAGCAGAACTTTTAAAGATCTTATGAATGCACTACGAATTGGCGAACTTCAGTCACATGATTTTGCTATTTTAATGAATCGGCTAACAAAAAAGCAACTGGCGAATTTGTAATTGAAAAAGCCCTGCGAATTTACCCTACTAACCAACAAGTACACAATCACAACAAAACTGTTCCCGAACATTTTCGGGCTCGTAGTGTAACTATTAACAAAGTCATAGCACAGGATAGTCTAGTAGATTGTACTCGAAAAACTGACAACTTAGATCTAAACAATATTATACCATCAGATATAAACAAGACAGGAGGGCAACCTAAGGAGCTAGAAATATTTGCTGAGGCCAAGGTGATATTGCGTTACAATGCAGATGTGTCCAATGGTCTGGTGAATGGTGCAATTGAATGTATTACAAAAATTATATGGCCCTGCTTCCGAAGAGCGCAAATGTATGACACTGATCTACCATCTGTCCGTATAGACTTCGGCAAAAATGCTGTTCAACTCATTCAGCCCAAGTCTGTGCAATTTCCAGCTAAATATAGTCACGGAACTGCAGAACGAAGAATGCTGCCAATTGGATTATGCTGAGCTTGCACAGTACCCAAAATGCAGGGTAGTACTGTCGACCACACCGTTATTTACTTAGGCTCCAAGCTCTTTGCTGCTGGTCAAGCATACGTGGCCTTAAGTAGGGTAAAGTCATTAGAATGTATCCTTATTGAAGAGCTAGGCTGTTCGAAATTAACTGGCAAATGACCTTGCAACAATTATGCATTGAATGAGATGAACAGACTCAGAAACCTAGCCATCGATAACTAACAAGTAAAAAATGGAGTCAAGTTGATTGACTCAGTACTTCCCACACATTACTGTGATATCAGTTTATTATTTTCCCATAACATGAAGCTTTAGTCTGAGATCCCTTGCAACCAAATCATCGGCAGCCTTCCCTCCCCTAAAATTGTCTTATGCCGCTAAGTCTTTCCTTCAGAGGTCAATGGACAGGCTAAAACATCTAAAAACGAAGTTTGGGTTGTTTTCATACTTTTAGTTTTTTGATTATTGCTATATACGCTGCCACTGACACGATATTTAACAAACGTACGCGTTTTGCATCCTCACCACGGTAATAATACTGTGTCAAAATTTAATTAGAATCAATTTAATAGTGTCCACGTTACAAAACACAAAAAGATCTAAAGCAATAAATACTCGTATGTATGTATACAGAAAATCCTAAGTCCCTTAGTTTCCGTAATACGCTAGGCAATGTTCGGATCGACCTAAAAAGTTGATTTACGTCGCTAGGTCTTCCTTCACAGGTTAGTGGACAGCCTATTATGAATACAAGAAATTTCTCAGTTTTTCAACCCCCCACCCCCTAACCACCCCAATTTCACCCCACCCAAAAAAAACGCAGAAAATGATCAGGAACCTCTAAAACGCTTAAAAACGAAGTTTGAGCTGTTTTTATGTTTTTACTTTTTTTTATTATTTCTGCGCCGCCACTGGCACGATTTATAAAAACCATACGCGTTTTCCATCCTCGCCACGGTAGTAATACTGTGTCAAAATTTCATTAACATCAATTCAACAGTTTCCTTGTAACACAATATAGAAGGATCTAAAGCAATACTCTCGTATGTTTACACCAGAAAAAATTCTAAGTCCTTTGGTTTCTGTAATAGGCAAGGCAATGTTCGGATGGACCTAAAAAAGTTATTTATGTCGCTAGGTCTTCCTTCATGGGTCAGTGGACAGTCTATTATGAAAGCAACAAATTTTTCAATTTTACAACCCCCCACCCCCCAACCACCCCAATTTCACCCCCACCCAAAAAAAAAGTAAAAAATGATCAGGAACCTCTAAAACGCCTAAAAACGAAGTTTGAGGAATATTTATTTTTTTTTGTTTTTTGCTAATTACTCCGCCGCCCCTGCACCGATTTTCAAAATTATAAGAACATTACCTACTACGACCCCCCAGCATATCGCTGCCCAAATTTCATCACAATCCATGCAGCGGTTACTGAGATTACGAGGACACAAAAACGCGTACAGACAGACCGACAGACAGACAGACAGACCGACAGACAGACCGACAGACAGACCGACAGACAGACCGACGGAAATGAGTGACGTGGATTTTCGTTATGTAGACATCATGAAACGCCCAAAAAGTGTATTATCTCAAAATCGAAAATTTTCGCGATCACAATACTCCCCTCACCTATCGGTGTGGGAAGTAAAAATAAAAACTTTTTTAAGAAAGCTTCTATTTAAATGTTCTAAAAAGAAGAAAATAAAATTTTACTTCAAAATATGTTAACTATCAACTAATAGCCTCATTATACACAATTTGTATGATCATAAAACCCTGTCGCGAGGTTTACGTAAGTACCTATAAGAATTTAATTAAACTAAAATTTTAACACAATTAAACCAAGTTATTCAATTGAACAGGTACCAGTTCATTTACACAAGTAAATCGAGCGACAAGCTTTTATGATCACACAAATTGTGTATAATGAGGCTATAAGTTGATATTTAACATATTTCAAAGGACCATTTTATTTTCTTCTTTTTAAGACATTTAAACAAAAGCTTTCTTAAAAAAGCTTTTTCGTCTATTTATGTTCATTGGTCATCACTTTTTGGAATCCATCTTACCGAGACCTTCCGATGTACTCCAAATGGTTATCAATATTTTGGAGTAAAACTGTAAGACAATCTAGCGCTGTCCGATATTCGTTTTATAATTTCTGGAATTTTCGGGGCAGTTCGCTCGGTTTGTGGTCCACCGGCAGACGTATTCTCTAATTGGGTTGCACACATGCCGGCGACTCACCTGGTGATTAATATTGTGGTGGTGGTGGTTTTCGAAGCAGGTTGCTATCCTTAACATTTCTGACATGAGAAGAAATGACGTAAATGAGCCTGCCTGTCAATAGTGTCATCTCTTTTGGTAACCGTTGTGGATTTGTATCAACATTGCTATTGTGTATTCTGATAATTTTATCAAAGAAAAGGCCAGTATGATAATTTGATATGAGTGGAGTATTGAAAAAATATGTCACTATTTCAACCTGTGCACGGTCACAATCACGAGCGTGGTGATACTGATGCAAGCTTTGGAGCATGTCATCTCTCAATGAGTTTAGGGCACAATAAAGGCTTACAAAGTCGTTGTTTGAGCAGCTCTGTGACGTACTAATGCCCTATCCCATTGACGCACGAAGAAGCACGGCCCTAAGCGTAGAGTGCAAGGTGTAGTTGGCTTTTGTAGTTGTTTGACCAATATAATTCTAGTTAGCAGCTCTGCCTGTGTTGGCCACCGATTTATACTAAAAACCTACATATATGGGCTTCATCAACCCAGTGTGTTCAACGCACTGAGGAAGTAGTGGATGCATTCAACAATCCTGATATTTTAACATGCCACATTTACTTCATTGTGACTTGTGTTTGTGACACTACCAGAAAGACATGCTGTAATCGATTGGTGAATAGTCAAGCATTTTTAATGCATAAGTATAAAACAGAATAGAATGGAGTTGAGTAGAATAGAATAATATATTGATCACGTTCAGTAAAAAATCACAAGTGACATGTCAACAAATATAAATACAAAATTACAAACAAGTACATAAAATAATTAGAACCTATATTTTAAAAAAGCTTGCACTGAATAAAAACAACCCTAACATAGAGGGGGCTTCCGCTCATTTTTAAATATATTATATGATGTGGTTTCCTTTATATCCACTGGTAGATGGTTGGACAAAATAGAGTGATAAAATGTTGATCTTTATATCTTGTAGATTTATGTTTAGGCATGCTAAGAAGTAAACTGCGAGTAACATACTGATGGTTAATACCAAGAAAAGTAACACTATCAATGTTCTTTTTAACAAAGGTTGAAAATTTTAATAATGATGATGATAAGCTTAGGATTTTATGCTTTTATAATATGTGTCTGCATGTGTCAGTAAAATTTAAGCCAAAAATCATCCTTATACATTCCTTCTGAATTAAGAAAGCTCTACTAGTATTAGCAGATGCTCCGCAAGTGGCAATATTGAATAATAACGGCTGTGTACAAAAGCATAGTAGATATTAAGGAGACTATTTTTTTCATAATAGGGTTCTGAAAACTCGCATAGTATGCTTTGTTCAGTTTTTTTTTGCAAATATGGTCGATGTCACTGAAGAACCTAAGGTCAGAGTAAATGTACCTAGAAGCTTTACATTATCTTGAAATAAAATTCCACTATCTTTAGGTAGCTATAAAACGAACAAAGCAATTTCCCATAACATAACCTTGTCATCGCTTAGAATATTATTCATCCTCCCAACTGATTCAAACAGTTTAGTGTATTTCGTAGAATATTCTTTTTTATTTATTTTATTGGTAGTGTACCGTACAAACTATAAGCAAGATACTCGCTAATATGTTACATAATAATAAAGGAAAACATATATTTATTATATAACAAACAATAACATGGAAAGACAAAAAACGGCCGTCAAAGTATGCAGCCACATAGCTGATATAGAAGCAATCATAAGACACTGTTCTTAAATTTATTTTATTTATTTTTAAACTTTTGATAATAGAAATAAACAACACATACAATTGAAACATGGGATCAAAAATTACCTCCTGTTGAAGGCATTATTCCTTCGATCAGTGCCTTTCAGATATCTGCAGTGTTTTCACAGGCGAAGCCGCGGCTATCAGAGAAGCACTCAACATGGCGGCAACTTAGGAAGACAAACAGATTCTAATAGTTAGAGACTCCAGTGTATTGCTAGGGCTGAAACAAATATACCCAAACCTCCAAATGATGACGGAAATTAAAGAAAAGTTATATCTACTCAACATATAAGGCAAAGTGGTCAAATTCCTGTGTGAGCACCATCACACATAGGAATCCCAGGCAACGAACTAGCTGACCAAGCTGCCACTCGAGCGACAGTAATACAGACAATTCCATACCAAGACCTCAAAACCTTCATAAAACAATTTCTTTTCAAACAATGGCAAACATATTGGGCATTCAAATCTATCAAACTATACATTATATGACCAACTCTCAGTGAAAAACTAGAACTTCCAAAAAAAAAGAAGAAACCAGAATATTCTAACACGACTTCGCATCGGCCACACTCTTCTCACCCACAGACATATTTTCGAGAGCGAGGAACCACCAACCTGCCCATCCTGCGACACCATCCTCTCCGTGGAACATAATTATGTTAGTGCAGTGCCCAGTGTATGCTAGTCATAGAGTGTTGTGCCAAATGACTGACAATCCAAATGCTAGTCTAACCTCAAACTATATAAACACATTAAGGTTTCTTAGACCTTGCATTTATATAACTTAATTTAGGATCTTTACATTTTGTATGATGGTAAAACCGTACGCCGCTAATAAATAAAAAAAGTATTTCTCTGTTTTTATCTGTTGTTTGTAATGAAGAATTATTATTCGTATATTAGATTTTTATGAAAAAACTCTGACTTTAGTATGTGATTATGCATCACTGTTGTTTGTTATTACATACGGCTGTTTGCTTTATTCACTCTGTACCTATTTTCATGTGCGTAAGCAACACAAATACAGACATACAATATAATACAAGCACGTTTAGCAGACTTTTCAAATTTTAAACTGAAACATTGCAATTCATTTTGCTAAAATGGCAGTCTAATGGAGATCTGCCTGCCTATCGATATAGTCAATGAAGTATATTATATAATATTTTTGAAACGCTAATGAAAATACTTTGATGGATTGGCTATAATAGTGATACATTATAATGGATGCCAGACAAGCGTATTAATTAACTAGGTTGTATTATGTTGATAACTCAAATAAAGCTTGGAGCGGTTTTGATGAAATGCCGGAAAATAGGTGCATTGCCACTAGAGTGAGTACCAGAGCCTCTCCAAGCTTAACTTTTTAGCATTTTACCGATTTCTGATTTGGTACAGGTACCGAAACGCCAAAATTTGCTGCATTCACAAACGTTTCCGTTGCATTAAACAAGATTAAGTCTAGTGACGTCCTATACTTTTAACGTATGTTGCAAAAGTTTTGAGAAGTGTTTCAAAAAATTAAAAATATACCTCACAACAATAGATTTGAACTGTAAAAAGAACTACAAAAAATTACAATATTTCTTAATATAAAAATGATATTGAAGTACTGCTAATGGGCCGTGATCTTCCACGGCTCGCAATTTCCTCTTAATGTTCCTCATTAGGTTTCGGACAGATTCTAAATCAACTTCTCTGATCTTCAGCATTATTCTTATTCTCAACTGCTTTCGGTTTTGAGCTTCCAGCCATTGTTATAGACTTTGGCACTCAGTTGAGCCCAAAAAGTTTCGAAAGGTCTTGCTTGAGGAAGATTGGGAGGGTTGTCGTTTCGTGGTACAAAAGGTATGCCGTGTTGTTATAGCCTGTTTCTCGTACGCAAAGCATAATGACTTGAAGCCAAATCTGGCCAAAACATTATATTGTCAGTGGCGGGTATTAATAAAATTGAGTAGTTTAGGCAAACATCTTTGAGTATAGACTTCTGCTGTAACCGCTTCGGCAATAACTCGTTCAACGTACGGTTGTGAAATACCGTTGTCTGATATAGCGCACCAAACTAACACTTTGCTTTCAAACTTTTCTTTTCGTTTAAACTTTACATTATCTGGGCAGGCTTCACAGTCTCTTCAGTAAAATCCATTATCTGGACAGGCTTCAAAGTCTCTTGTATAAAAACTGTCATTACCTTTGATTTCTGAGTTCAAATATGTGAAATCCATCGTCAAGCATAATTTCGGAATTTTAAGTTATTTCTCTCCATTTCTCTACAGATTGTGCTAGCATTGACGTGAAAGATGCGTCCAAGTTTCCGTGTTGAAGTTCCAATTCGATGTTCATTTCTGTTGACCATTCTGTGAGCTGTACCAGCATTCAACGCTCTTGGACGTACACTTTTTGGTAAATTTATGTACAAGGAATACCTTCTTCGCATTCACGGATCGCTCGATAAATTGTGACAACAGAAATATTTTGATCTTGATATAGGCAAACTATTTCTTTCTTTCGTCGTCCAACTAGGCTGTAAATACTCTTCCGAATATCTTATAGCGTTTTCGACTTATTGCCCTATCACTGGACTCATAGGAACTGAGTGTCAAAATTATGTTCGTCTTAGATTAAGTGCAAAACTAGTGTGGTTTCTTGTTTTAGACTTTCCGCTTAGTTGCACTTGAGTGCAGTTTGGACGTCTATCAAAATATTAATTATAACCTATTTTATTTGTCAGAGAAAATAATTTTTTGAATTAAGAACTGGTTAGTGGGGTAGTATACATAGTAGCATGAAAGGTGCGGAAAGTGTAGTTGGAAGAACTGCGAATATCGTCATCTTCGGATGATGTGGAAATCGAAGCATATCTAGTTAAATTGCAAACAACGGCTGCGGGTGTCCCAAAAATACGAATATTTGTTGAAGATGTTGTTCATAAACTGACGGAAGAAGAGGTACAACAAGATATACATAAGTATTTACCGATATAGATAATTATTCATTCATTTTTAGTGCAAAAGCCATATTGCACAAAATGCTGTTAGTAGTAGTTTTTATGTCGAGAAATAAAATAAATGTTTGAATAAGGCGGATTCAAACTATTCAAATTCCAAAACCACCACAGAATGAAATTGAGCTCTCGGGATGCAAATGACATCAGACTGTCATCAGTTGGCTGACAGAACAGTTACTTGAATTGCACTGAAATTTGGTATATGTTCGACTTACCAGTTCAGATTTATTGCACTTCTGGGCACCAGACAAGTTTCCAATGTGCACTGTAGTGCAATCGTGGTTAAAATCAGTGCAGTAAGTCGAAAACGCTATAATTGTGTACGACATTTTGACCACAGCATAATAAACAACCAGCACAATAACTCAGGTTGGCGGAAATTACACGCGCATCCCCACTTTTGGATGATTTTTTATGTAGGGATGGTAACGGTACTTCGGTACTTCTGCACTAATATCGGGTATTTTTGTCATCGATAATTTTTGAGGCATTCGAAGCTGGTATCGATACTTTTGTATCGGTATGAAAATAATTATATAACTATTGAGGGGCGTAAGTTGAGTTGCACAAAATGCCAGTACGAACCAAACGCGCCTATTTGGCTAGAAAACATCGAGTTGGTACCGGTATCGATATTTTCATTTTCGCATCTCTACCCAAACTTTACAGCCGTAAAATCATCCATAAACCCTCCCAAGGTTAAATTTTGTGGGAACCATTTTTATATAGGAAATCCTCAGAGATATTTTGCTGGTTGTTTATTATGCTGTGTTTTGACAACTTACATCATACCCAAAATGGTTTTATTGTTACGTTAGATGTTGACTGATTACCATGGTAACGATTTCTGAACTGTTTCCAACAGTGAAATTACCACCCGAGTTTTGAAAAAAATTCTCAAAACTTTTGCAACATATGTTGAGACAAACTTGTAGATTTTCAATTCTAAGTATAAGTAGTCACTTTATGACATCAGTGTCACGAAAATTCAACATTCAGCTTTGTCAGTCTGTCTCCATAGTAGCAGTAACCGCTACACGGATTTTCATGATGGAATTATTCCGATATGTCATAAGGTAAAGCTGTTATATAAACCAGTATAATGGTTTTGGAGTGATTATTAAAAGACGAAAAAGCACCAGAGCACCTACAACTCTAGTAAAAACCAAACGCCTAAAAGGCATCTACGCTGTCCTGGTCATTTCTTGTTTTTTTCTGAACGGAGGAAATATTGGCATGGTAAGAATGTTGAGAAAATAGGATAATCCTAATTTTTTTGTATTCATAGAATTTTCCGTTGCCGTGAAGAAGATTAGTCTTGGAGATATTCTACACGTTTTATATCTGTCTATACATGGCTTTCGAAGGCATGTCTGTAAACAACTTTAGACCTCTTGAAAAATTTTAAAACGACTTAATTAGTCTGAATATTTTCATATATTTTTTATTACTTGATAGTTATTGTGACGCTTCTAGAATATTTATAAAAACATCACAGGTTTATTTGCCCCTTGTTGGTAGCATAAGATGCAAAATTTCGGGCAATAGTAAATAAAAACTAGGTTCTCTGTTTAGGTGTGGTTATCAGAGGAAAGTATTATCTATTAATTACTGCGCAGATTAAGAAAAACCGATTCTTGAGTCATAAGTAGTAGTATTTATTAATCACTACGAAGAGTGATATGCCAATCCATCAGTCATTAGTAACAGGTTCGAAGTTTGGATTGCTTGTTGAATATACTCCATCTTTCCTTATAAAACGTTTTTATCAAAAACGACTTCTGCACTTGGAAGAATTATTGTTAAAGATATAGATAAAAAATAATTGGGGGAACCATTTTTATATAGGAAATCCTCAGAGATATTATGCGAAACCCGAAACGGGCGTTGAGACTGGTGTCAATCGACGCGGATTGACGCCCTGTGTCGAACGATACCACTCCCAGACTGAGAAAACGTTCCCGTGAGAAACTACAGCACTTTGAAGATTCCAAACCTAACCTAACTTAACCAAATTAGTTGAATTATTGAAGCTGAAATGGGTTCTAAACGACTCGGCTTGAGGTCCTGAGACGAACTAGACCATTACCAGCGGGAGAAAACTTTGGTGAAAGTCTATGCTACTTTGAAATTCACAAATTCCAATAGCTTACCTAATATAAAGTAAGCAAACCGGTTCAGGTAAAAAGGTGTGTCTAGCGACTCAACCTTACAGCTTGACTTATATTGTACCAAATCCAGACTGTACAACCGCTTATTTTGATTCTCAATTGGAAATTAATCAAAATACGTTCCTCTGGGCCCTACCCCCGCATGCTATGGAAAAAACCGAACATGTGAGAATCCTACTTGGGAAACTTGTGTTGCTTAGACTATTTAAAATATTCAAAGACAGTGACGTCTGGGGGGGCTGGGCCCCCCAGGCCCCCCGTTATATGTTTACACAAACCTAATTCAACGTAAAATAACCTGGTTTTCGGTTATTCATATTTCCTCAATAGCTTTAACATTAAACATTTAAAGTGTCATAACTTTTTTACTTCCCATTTTAGGATATTGCAACTAGTGGCGTTGTGTTGTACTCATCTAGCGCTTTCGCACGATATAAAGTTTGACCACATATTTTATGAAAACTCATCGAACTATCGAAGTAATTTTGAGGTTAGGTTTGAAATTTTAAAGTGGCGCAGAGTTTCATCGGAGCGTTTCCTCAGTCTTGGAGAGGTCTAATTTGACTCAGGAGATCAAGCAGATTCGATTAACACCTATTTAACGACCAGCTAAACCGAATTTGACCTCAATAAGTTGACCTTTTGGCATAAGTGAGGTTAGGTACTGAAACTTTGAAGTGTCATAGAATTTTACCGGGGTGTTTCCTCAGTCTAAGAGTGATGGCGTTCGACTCAGGGCGTCAATCCGCGTCGATTGACACCAATCTCAACGCCAGTTTCGAGTTTCGCTAACGAGCTCTAGCCAATAATTGTTTATGGAACACCTTATGTTATTTTTATCAAACGTTTAGGATTTTTGTAGACATCCCACCAATTATAGACCTGTGGCTCTTCTCAGCATCATGTCTAAGGTTATGGAGACTGTCATTAACACACAGCTCCTGAAATACCTGGACAACAATAACATCGTAAATGATCGCCAGTATGGCTTCCGCAAGCACAGGTCTACAGGTGACCTCCTTGCCTACGTCACTCACTTGTTGAACAGAGCAATAGACAATCATGGCGAATCCCGTGTTGTTGCACTTGATATATCGAAAGCTTTCGACAGAGTATGGCATGACGGACTTCTGGTCAAGCTTGCTGCTTATGGACTACCACCTGGCCTGCGTCAGTGGCTAAATAGCTTTTTGAACGACCGATCTCTATTTGTTGTAGTCGAGGGCTGTTCATCAGGCGTATTTTCAATAAACGCCGGTGTTCCTCAGGGATCTGTCCTCTCCCCTAAACTGTTTCTGCTGTACATCAACGAGCTGCTGGAAATAACATCCAATCCAATCTACAGCTTCGCAGATGACAGTACATTAGTGTCGTGCATGGAACCAGGCAAGCCACTATCATCCCAGGAGACGGTACGTCGGCGACAGCAGCATGCCTCACAGATCAACGCTGATATCAAAACAATTGTCGAGTGGGGATTAGCAAATAAAGTTCAGTTCAACGTACAAAAAACTCAGGCAACAACACTTACAAAGAAGTCTCACGATGGCTTACCAACCGTGGAAATGGAGGGTCACCCCATAGTCGAATCACCTTCCGTCAAGCTTTTGGGAATAAACATCAACAATAACATGTCCTGGCACGACCACGTCGTCAGTATTGCTAAAACGGCATCCCAGAAGCTTGGAGTTTTGCTCCGCTGTAGGAAGTTGTATACACCAGAGCAACTACTGCTGCTCTACAAAGCACAGATCCGACCATCGCTGGAGTATTGCTCCCATGTGTGGGGATGCGCTCCGAAGCACTCTCTAAAGCTTCTGGACACTATCCAGAAAAGAGCGATTAGACTAATCGATTCGCCAAACCTCACAAGGGACCTCCACAGCCTGGAACATCGAAGGAGGGTGGCTGACCTATCCCTGTTTTACAGATTATATCACGGAAGATGTTCGAGTGAGCTTTCTCAGATAATAACACCACAGGCCGTCCGAACCAGGAAAACTAGAGAAGCTCTGCGAGCTCATCCTTACCAGGTCGAGGTCCTTACTCCCCGAACTAGTCTCCTCCAGCATTCCTTCTTTTGGAGAACTTGGACGCTGTAGAATCAGCTGCCGGAGAATTTGTTTCCCGACGGCTACAGCCTGCAGCGTTTCAAATCTAAAGTGAACCGCTACTTATCCTCTCGCAGCGCTTCTACAGCGCCATAGGCTTTTAGCCTTTGCGGGAGGCCGTCCATAAAAAAAAGACATGTTTATCATATGTTGGAAATTATTTGATAGAAAACACAATTTCGATAATAATAAATAATGTGGGATATATCATAGCATTTGATCCTAACAATCCTCTTTCACCTCCTCGATTGCCTCTAGACTTGAAGCAGCTTTTCCGAAATTTTAAAGTTAGCCGCCCATTCTCATGACTTGTCTTGTTAATAATTTTTTTTCAAAAAGTAGGAGTACAATATAAATATGCCCTCCGTTGCTTATAAATCAAGTGCTCGTATACACGTGTTTTTTATTTTCAATATAACATTTCGAGTTTTAAGAGCATCACATTTCACAGCTTGGCGCCTCGGCAAATAAATCTCTAGGAGCTCCTTAATATTTTATTATCGCCGTTAAAAACAGATTTAAATTCTATTTGCCCACTCACCGATCCTGTCGTAAATCACCGACAAAGTACTAAAGAGGAAATGGTGGATGAATTGTTGGATCAGTGAGGAACGATTATGCTGCAAAGATAGAATGGTTTCACATTTCACATATACAAATGAAAAACATACATCTAAAATCATCACGGAAAACAATGTGCATCTTTTGCGATTTTATCAACATGCATATTTTAACAAAGGCTTTGACAAAGCTTTTCTATTGGATGTTATTTAGCAAAAGCTTTCTATTGGGTATTGAGAGCTATGTTAGTCTAATAGTATTTTATCAGTATGTCAAAAATATTTTAAAAATTCATGGTGATTCATGGATCAAAATCATTGCAGAATATCAGAACAAAGCGATTGATTTGCAAATTAAGGCCACATTTTTCATGTATACATTATAATTTTTGTATAATTACTAATTGCAAACTGCAGACAGAATCATATAAGCAGTATCAATCACAGCAACTACTTTATTTCAAAATTACAAATTCCACCTCCGTCAGTCAGATGGATTATATAGAAAAACATACTTTCATGAAGAGTCAATCTTTCATTTACTGGACTTATGTTTGTTAAAGACCTTATAGAAATATACACAGAAGATGTAAAGGTGCAGCGTACACATTGTACATAAAATAAGGTTATACGCAGCTAAATAGTGAGCTTTGCGGTTCTAGATAGGCAATCAGTAATGCACATGCACGCTTGGGAAGTAGCTTGGCTGTATCGTGTGTTTAACTTCTGAAAGGTAACAAAATGCTATTTTTACCACTTTTTACTACAAAACAAAGATATATTGCATGTATTTATATTGATTATCGATAGTAAATTATTGTTTGATCCAAATAATGCAGTGAGTAAATTTCTTGTCATCATATCATTTGATACACCAAGAAATCAGTGATCAAATGTAGCGCTTCTCTGGAATCTGATTGATTGAGATTAGTAATTGCTAAACTTTTTGTTCAACAAAAAAATGCAATTTTTCACCCATTTAGGATGGAAAATGAGACTTCAAAAGATACTAGATGGTTCACAATGGTCGATTGTATATAAAGTATGTCTTTTGAGCTTTTTTAGGTCAACTTCAAGAGAAATCAATAATTTTCAGAGTACTTTGACAGAAGCATGTTCTTGAAAGTGCTGCTCTGATTGGTCAAAGTCTCTGTTAAAATACGCATGTTGATAAAATCGGGCCTAAGGGGCTTAGACTACCTTCACACAAAATTTACCAATGATTTAAACAGCCCAAACTTATTTTTTAGGAGATTTGGAGGATCCTGATCGTTTTCCACATTTTACTTCCCACTCCGATAGGGAGTTGGGGAGTATGAAAAATTTTTCCATAATGAGATAATACGCTTTTCGGCGTTTTATGCTATCTGCATAACGAAAATCCACATCACTCATTTCCGTCGGTCTATCTATCTGTGGTTCTGTCGGCCTGTCTTTCTGTCTGTCGGTCACTTTGCCTGTCTGTCGTTCTGTCTGTCTGTCTATTGGCATCTTTTAGGCGCGTAATCTCAGTAACCGCTGTTTGGACTGCGATGAAGTTTAAGGAGCGAGTGCTGTGGGGCTGTCATAAGTACTGCGGCTATAATTTTCAAAATCGTCGGTGGCATCAGAGAGATCGCTAAAAACGAACCACTGTCAGAACCCCTCTAAACTTCGTCTTTTGTCATTTCAGCGGCTTTTTCCATTTGTTTTTGGTAGGAGGTGAAATGGGATGGTAGGGTGTTTCAAAATTTGCTGTATTCATAAAACACTCTATATTGCGCTGAAAAAATTGACCTTGGTGACATCGTGTGCATTTTTAAGCCTATCCGAATGTTGCCTTTAAGTTTCGTATCTATGGAATAGTTTGATACATGCATAAATTATAATCCTATAACGTGTAACTTGGAAACTACGAACTTCAGTATAATGAAATTTTGACCCCGTATTACTACCGTAGCGGAAATGGTAACAGTGTATCGTTTATCGTTGTTGGAGCTCTTGCCAATGGCGGAGGAGATATCAGCAATAAGAATTAAGTCAAGTTGATTGACCCATTATGGTAATACCAGTTTATTTTCCCATAGCATGAAGCTATGAAGCACCCTATCGGTGTGGGAAGTAAGACGAAAAATGTCAGAATCGGTAAACTTCAACCTTTTTGTCAGCATCAATATTATGTGGAATGTACTGAGTCAAGACACTTGACGCTATTTTTTCTCTTCGTTCCCTGAGCTACGAGACATCACAAACTGATACCGCCAATTCCTATGGACCAGTTTGATAGTCAACGACTTGAGGACTTCTGGGTGCTACAGTGTTATGACTTTAGTGGTTTTCTCAAAAGAGACGTGTAGTAGTAGTGATGGGGAGGCGAAGCCAGGCAAGTAGGCCACCTTTGGCCCTTTTTGTCAACCCCAAAGAGACGTGTAAAAAATAATGAGATTTGCAGCACCATACCACTGCGATTGAGTTGAGCTCACTTTTTGTACGATCTATCTTTGTCCGATATAGAATATTCCCCTTCTAAATGGTTACATATATACAGGGTTATTCACGTTATTCGACACGGAGCATTATGGCTAAAGTATTTGATAAAAAAGAAAATAATAATTTGGGATGGTTAGAGACCCATAAAGGCTACATTTTAAAAATATTCTCATGTTATACAGGGTGTCCCAAAAACATGAAATGCATCAAAGTTACGTTTTTGTAAATGGAACACCCCATATTGCATATTCAGATTCCTTGGTGAATTCTAGTGTGACCTTATGTATCATACATGGTACCTAAGGCGTACCGTTAATGTGTAAATCACCATTTTCGGTATAAGTAGATATCAGGAAAACATTGAATACCGCAGAGATTACAAAATATGGAAGGCCGTGACTTTGCCGTATTACTAAGCATAAAATGCATCAGCTTTGATGAGACTGTCAAATTTAAATTACGTTTGTGCTTGGAGAAATCGGTCGATGAATTAAGAATACTTCGATCAGCGATAACTTGATTTTTTCAAATGGGAATGCCTAATTTTTTTTATACAGTTAAACGTAGAATTTGATAAGCTTTCTAGTGATATAAGGTTGTGAATATCAATCTCTCGTAGTTTTCATTTAACTTTAAATTTTCAAACAAATAGGCGATTTTCAATTTTCCTACCTATAAGTAACGTAGCAGGCCATGAAATATAAACAAAAATCTGTTCAGCTAGAAGAAAACAACTAACTTAGCTGAAAAATACACACTAACTAGACTAAAGGGGCAAGATTATAAAAATTCCTTACAACAAATCAACTCTCCCAGAAACAACTGCGATAACATCTCTAAGGTCAAAGAGAAGCTGGAGTATGGCAGTGATAGATATTTTTACTGTCTACTGGCTACCGCACTTTACTGGAGGTTAAAAATTTCCAAGGCAATCAAAAACCCTCATATGAAACAGAAACAACCAGCGACTGTTGCTCCAGCACGCAACTATCAATCATATGTAATGGTGTAAAAAAGTAATAATTTGCGTCGAAGTCGATACCTCTGACTGGAGTCCTTCTATTTTTTAATATCTATTGGCAATATTGCAAAAAAGGAATACTGACAAATCAGATTTAAATTTTCTGCCATTTAAGTTATGTTTTATAATTTGAACAAATTTTAATTCATTCTTCATTCTCTGCGACCTTGCTAATAGGTACTGAAGAATTTTCAGAACTCCAGTCAGAGGTACTTTTGACTTGAGTTTTGACAGAATTGCATACTTTTTTATATCATTAAATGTGAAATTTTATTATGAAAATAATAAACTGCTTACAACATTCTCTAGTAGTTTTTACTTTATTTCAAAATTTTTAATGGCTTTGGAAATTGCCAATCTCTAGTACATTGCAGTAGCTAGTAGGTCGTGAAAAAATCCATTTCTGCCATACCCCAGCTTCTCTTTGACCAAAGATATGTTACCGCCGTTGTTTCTGGTTAGACTTTGTTTGTTGTGAGTAATTTTTATAATCTTGCCCCTTTAGTCTAGTTCGTGTATATTTTTCAGCTAAGTTAGTTGTTTTCTTCTACATGAACAGGTTTTTGTTTATATTTCATGGCCTGCTACGGTGGTTATAGGTAGGCAAATTGAAAAACGCCGATTTGTTTGAAAATTTAAAACTAAGTGAAAACTACCAGAGACTGATATGCGTAACCTTATATCATTAGAAAGGTTATCAAATTCTACTTTTAACCGTGTAAAAAAATTAGGCATTCCCATTTGAAAAAATCAAGTTATCGCTGATCGAAGTTTCCTTAATTCATCGACCGATTTCTCCAAGCATAAACGTAATTTAAATTTGACAGCCTCTTCAAAGCTGACGCATTTTATGCTTAGTAATACGGCAAAGTCACAGTCTTCCATATTTTGCAATCTCTGCGATATTCAATTTTTTCCTGATATCTACCTATACCGAAAATGGTGATTTACACATTAACGGTTCGCTTTAGGTACCATGTACGATACTTAAAGTCACACTAGAATTCACCAAGGAATCTGAATATGCAATAACATATGGGGTGTTCCATTTAAAAAAACATAACTTTGATACATTTCATGTTTTTGGAACACCCTGTATAACATGAAAATATTTTTCAAATGTAGCCTTTATGGGTCTCTAACCATCCCAAATTATTGTTTTCTTTTTTATCAAATACTTTAGCCATAATGCTCCGTGTCGAATAACGTGAATAACCCTGTATAAGTTACGATTCCCGAACACGGAAAAGCTTTTTTAAAAAGAGTTCTATTGAAATGTACAGTAGCAACAACAAGACAAGAATGAATAAATTTTACATTAAATGAATATTTATATCCTCGGCAGCGGAGCGTCTGGATCTTCTCATATTAATGGTGCGTCAGCTAGTTCTTCCTCGTAACTCCTCCTCGAAAACAAAAAGGGGACATTTTTGTTTTCGGTGGAAACTTCGTTCTTTTTTTTCTTATTTTCTTGATTTTTCTTTTTCCAAACGACCCAGAGTATTACTGCTATTAACGTCAGCAGTAAAATGGTAACCGCTGAGCTTCCTGAACTCCAAACTCCAAAGGATGGACAGCTTGTTCTTGTACTTGGAGAAGATTCGCCTTTTCCTGGATCTTTTCTATTTTCTTTAGGTCTATGGTATTCAGCTTTAGGGCAGTGCTGGTAGTGTAGTTAATTTTGGATTCCCAAAATTTTATCTCTGGCAAAAACCATGGATATCCTTTTTCCACTTCCTTTTTGTTCCAAAATTTTGAGGTATTTATCTGGACTCCACAGTCTTCTGGTAACTGGATGAGACTGGGTGTTTCTATGAGAAGTGGTTCTTCATGCCGATATATTTTGATCACCTTGACTGGTTTTTCTGCAGGAATGACCAAAATACGATTTTCTGAGACTGCTTCGATGATAGGCTTTAAGACTGATAGCCGTGTGAATTGGCATGTCGAAAATTCAGCTTCTTTCAACAGCTTGTAGAAGCAACTCTGTATCGGTTCCAGGTGGTCCTTGCAGACATAAATGTCTTCGATCATTGGGCATTCCTCATCTTCGTACTGTTGGCGACTTGTTCCCAGAGCCAGGTAAGGGTGACTTGGTAAAATAGTGGACTGTTTAATAGGAATGGGGTAAAGTCGGAATAATTGGAAGGTTTCATCAAGAAATATTGGAAATCTAATTGAAAATATAATTTTGTGATATGAAAAAATGACCTTTGTATCTGCAATTTGATAGAAAGAATTAAAGTTCTTGAATTCTGGTACTTTACTACTGCCATATAATGTGATCATATGCTTTATGTTATTTTCTAATTCAGATGCTGATATCACTGCACTATGTAACGTGTTCAATTTGGCAAACATGATAGCATTTTCCAAATTGTCTAAAAATGTAAAAATTCTGGCAATTTAGAATAATTTGTTGCCAAATATGCTGAGCCTGCAAATAATTCGTAACACTGCCTAACGTTTTATTGATAGAATTTTCTAGAAGGTATAGTTTTGACTTAATCAATCTTTGATTAGAGGACAGTAAGGTAATTGTTGATTTATAATTATCAATTAATTCCTTCGTTAATGACACTTGTAATTTTAACTGGTTTCGAACTGAATCTTCGGTGGTTTGGAGTTCATAAATAGCGTTATTAATTTTTTGTTCATCTTCGGCGTCCATTGTGCCGAAAAGAAATTTTGAAGAAGTTCCAATTATATTCAGTAATCCACGTTTTTGGCGAGGATGTGGCATTATGTTATTTAATTTACTTGATGCTTCTTTTATCAAGATTTTGGTATGAGTTAATGAGCCGGATAAACTTACGTGAATATTGGAAGCATCTGATTCTGACGAACCTAATATGTCTGCTAGCTGTTTATAGCAACTTTGTATATATAACAACTGCACTAAAGGAAGTGTATCAATGTAATGAATAAATGTGTGAAAATTTTGAGGAATTTTGGCATTTCCCACATAGTATGGAAATATGGGTGCTTTTAGGGATGTGACAGAAATTTCATCTTGTGTCTTTGTTTTTCCTACTACAAGAAGGGCGGCTGCTACTTGTACTAGCAATTTCACTTGCTGCATTTTCCTGTGAAACAGAACAATATTTTTTAGGCTTTCGTACTTGAGACTTATGCGCAATTTTACTACGTTTTTTACATATACCGCGAATTTTGGTTCCTAAATCAGCTTGAACTGTAGTTTTGACAAATCGTGGCTTTGTTTTTTCCCAGGCTGCTGTTTTATCTTTGACAAAGGCGCTTGCTCCTGGTTGGAACGTGGCTGGGTCTTCCCTCTTTACATTACGTTTTTCAATTATTTTTTCTTTATGATTCACGGAAGATTCGTGTAACTTTCCATATAAAAATTTCAATCTTTCTTTTTGGTCCGTAATATACTGATTTAAAATTACCTCATCTGACAAATCGAAAGGGTCCAACGCATCTAAACGTCCATTTATTAGGTCAAAAGGTCTCTGCTTTGTTACACTATGAATAGTTGAATTATAAGCTAGAATAGCTTGCTGCATTAACTCTTTTGGACTAGATTTGGAATAATCGTAAAATTCTGAGGATTTCTAAAAGAGTACTGTGGAAACGATTAATAGGACTGCTACTGTTAGAGTTATTAGGTGTAGCAAAGTGAATTTAAATTTTATGCAATTTACAAAAATCAGTTATAATTGAGTTTTTATATTCTGTGCCACTGTCGTAGGTAATAGATTGAGGAATTCCATGATGATTTATAAATGTTAGCAATCCTTCATATATTATGCTCGCTGTACAAATTGCTTCTAGTATATATGCTTGTGCATATTTTGAAAAAACATCAATGATTGTGAGAAATTTTGAATTTGAAAAGCGAAATGTATCTAGGTGCAATAACTCTAGAGGCTGTTTAGGCGTGGGTGTTAAGGAAAATTTGATATTTGGAGGTTGTCTGTCGTATTTTGCTATTTGACATAAATCGCAGTTATTGATGTACTCTGTAACCATTTTTTGCATATTATTCCAATAATATCTCTTTTTGAGCGCCACTAGTGTTTCATTTATGCCACGATGACAGGTATTTGTGTTGTGATGATGCACAATGAGTTCTTTTTGTCTTTCTGTTTCTGAAACATCTTTTAACATTTGACTCGAAAAACAAATCCTATATGAATGATTTTTGAAATATTTTGGCAGAATTTTACTTATCTGAATAGAAAGTTCTGCAATTTCAGAGTCTTTAATAAATATACAGTACATCTTTTTTGGATCGACATAATCTTTGAAAAATTTCACAATTTCTTCCTCTATATTATTACTGATATGAAGTGTTAATCTATTGTTATTCTCTAAAGGCTTACTCCTAACTATGTGATAACGATGGGAGGACTTCTGACTTATAACGGTTTGGTTCAAGTATCTGTTAATTACATTTTCTGTATAGGGGATTTCTAAAACAGGATTTTCTGCTGCGGTGTGAACTGTTACACCGTCTGTTTCCGGGGAGTGTGGGGGTGCAATTTGAATGTCTGACGTTATATTGATTTTATTAGAATTGCTGATCGCCGTTGAATCAAGCAAGTCCTCTACGTCTTGTAGGTCGTCCAGGGTTACGTTTACCTGTTCGTCCGAAGACTGTAGATATTGGAAGATATCTTCGTCTACATCCCCAGGAATGACGATAACTGATTCATTCGTCTCGTCATCTATAGCATGTATTTCCACTCTAGAAAGAGCACCGACATTGCTATTCGACTTTCCTGGTTTATATTGGATAGTATAGTCATATTACTCTAAGACGAGTCTCTAACGGAGGATACGGGGGTTGTGCTCTTTCATATTGAAGAGATACTGTAGTGGCTTATGGTCTGTGACAATAATAAATTTTCTACCATTATGTATGGCCTAAAATATTTTACGCCAAATACTATAGCTGCCAGTTCTTTTTCAATCGTACTATAGTTACACTCAGCTGAGTTTAAAGTACGAGAGGCAAATGCAATCGGCAAATCAGTACCAATTTTTCCTTGGCTTAATACTGCGGCTATTGCGTAATTCGACGCATCAGTCGTCAGTATAAATGGTTTTTCAAAATCAGGATATTGCAGAATGGGGTCATTAGTTAGAATAGTTTTGCAGGGTTCGAATGTCTTGATGAATTCAGGTGTTTGTTCAACTTCCACCTTTTTTTAAACATCTTGTGAAAGGCTTTGTTAATTTAGCAAAATTATTAATAAATCGTCGATAATAACCTAGCAACCCCAAGAAAGATTTAATTTCTTTGGACGTCTTAGGTATTGGGAACTTTTGAATGGCCTCGATTTTCTTTGGATTCGGTTTTATCCCATGTGTAGTGACAACATGTCCTAAAAATTCAACCTCCTTGCGAAGGAACTCGCACTTATCAGGTTGTATTTTCAGTTTTGCTTCCCTGAGCTTGCGAAACACTAGCTTCAAGTTAGCAATATGTTCCGTCAGACTAGAAGAGAATATAATGACGTCATCCATATAGACCAGGCAAACTTTTCCTTGGAGTTCTTGGAGAACGTTATCCATGACCCTCTGGAAAGTCGCCAGGGAGTTTTTCAAGCCATATGGTAATCTTGTATACTCATAGTGGCCATTTTCTACCGAAAATGCTGTTTTCTCAATAGAATTTGGGTGCATTTCTATCTGATGGAAACTTGAGGCCAGGTCCAGAGTAGAAAAATATTGACATCTGCCTAATTTGTCTAAGATGTCGTTAATATTGGGCAATGGGTACCTATCATTTATAGTCTTACTATTTAATTTTCTAAAATCTGTGACTATCCGCCATTTTTGTATGCCACTGGCATCTATTTTGTTAGGAATAATCCATATAGGACTATTCCAGGGACTTTTGCTATTTCTGATAATCTCGTCGTTCAGCATTTTATTAATTTGCCGCTGAACTTCATTTTTATGTGCAAATGGGTATCTGTAAGTTTTAGTGTAAACAGGGAGTTCGTCCGTAGTTTTAATTTCATGTTTAACTATATTTGTAAAAGATAATTTGTCACTTTCGTGATGAAAAATATCTCGAAACTCTCTACACAGTTGAAGTAGAGCATTTTTTCCCTCTGAATTCAAATGTTCTGTTCTAATGATCTGATGAATTGACTCCTTTCTTACTTTACTATAATTTTGATCGCTTATGATATCTTCTACGTGAAAAATATAAAAACTTTGCTTAACTTTGTCTGAAAAGTTAATCACTTTTAAAGGCTGCCTAAACTCTAATGTGACCGTACTATCAGTGTAATTGTATACCTCAGCAGCCGCGAAACCGTCTACTGCTGTACTCAATGTTTCTGGAAGATAAAGTCCGTTTATCTCTGTTTCTGGAATTATAACATCACCGTTATCTAATGACACGGGGATTCTTAGCGAAGCAACTTCATACGCGTGTACCGTAATTTGATATGGTTCTAGGTCTGGTTCACGAAAGTAGATAGGAATTGTTAAGGAATTACTAACTAAAAGCTTATTTTGTAAGTCTATATTTAAACCTAATTTTAATAACTGTTTCAATCCTAAAATACCATCGAAAAAGGAATAAAAATCAAATAAAATATAAGTTATATCATCATCACATTGAAATTCTGTGAATGATGGAATATCAGCTTTAAATTGTACATCCTTTTCTCCAACACCTGTTTTCAGTTTTGAAGTACAATGATAAATTCGACCAGGAAAATATTTTTCAGCAATACTAGGTCTTAAAATAGGGTGAGAACAACCTGTGTCTACTAGAAGTTTTATAGGAGGATGCTTAATTTTTATATAGGGTAGACAGTTGTCTAAATCGGAATGTAGTTCAATCAAATTTCTTGCTCTTGGAGGCTTTGTTGATAAAAATTTTCATCCTGTACATTTGAAGTAGACTGAATTTCGGAATACCTTGTTGATTCGTTATTGGTTTCTAAATGTTCAAAATGCTGTGGGTTACAATCAGAATTTGATTGTTCAACTTGGAATAGTTCCTCAGATGAAACATTTCTAGGACCTGAAGGTCTAAAATGGTTCTGCCTTTGAGGGGCTCTTGGTCTAAAAGTGTTTTGGGTGGAAACAGACATGAGTTGTGGGGGGGTTGGAGGGTGGGTTTCCAGTAGGTCTGAAAACATTCACATTTCTAGGGGGTCCTAACGTTTCTCTGTTTGTGGGAAAATGTCTATGAACTGGGGTACTTTGAATATTTATCGGTTCACTGGGGAACCTTTGCTGAGGCTGTTGAACAGGTGCTTGGAAGCGAACACTGTTGTTGAAAGGTTGATTAAATGAGGGTCTAGGTGATTGGAAATTTGAATGAGAAGGTCTTTGATTAGTATGTTTAAAAATATTTTGCGTATCCTGAAAGTTCTGTTCCTCGACTAAATATGATAATGCCATTTCTAAACTACGGGATTTTTCAACCTTATGATTGTTTGTAGAGGACCTGATAGGCCTCTGATAAAAGCTCTTAAACAAACACCTTCATATTGTTTGAGCATAGCTTCTCTGATAACAGGCGATGGTTCAGATAACGTTAATTTTTGTGCTAAACAGCTCCTTAAAACTTGAAGTCGTTTTCCAAATTCTAAAGGCTGTTCATTTTTAAAGGGAGATGCCAAAAATAAGTCTTGTTCTAAACACTCAAGACTTCTATTATCCCCAAAACATTGTTTTAACGCACTTTTTATCAAACTCCAGTTAGTCAACTCAGTTCGACACCCTACCAATAATTGAGCTCTTCCAACAAGCTTCGTCTGTACTACTCTAATCAAATATTTTTGAATAGTTTGATCTGAGATTGTAAAAGTACTAAACAGATAATCGCATGAAGAAATAAAACTAGGCAATGTGTCAGAATTTTCATTAAAATTTGGTATGGTATCTACAAACATTTTCAGCATTTGGAGTGTAATGGGTTGAATTTCACTGGTAGCTTGAGTGGCCATATTTCTCGAATTCGATTCTGAACTTAAGGTAATATTTCTTAAAATACTAACTAATTCGTCAACTTCTGACATATGATGAAATTATTCTGATTTTTTCGTGACTTCTTAAACTACAATTTACTTCTTGAACGGAGAAATAAATTGAACTAACACAAAAATAAGATTTCCTAATACGGGGAAAAATTATTTGATCGGAACAAGGGCAAAAGGAAAACTTGGCTCCTACCTTTTTCTTCCTCTTGGCCTCTCCGGTGATTCTGCCTTGGTGCTGCTCTGCCCTCTTTGGTCGTGGTTCCAATACTTAAGGGATGACACCCACGTTCGGCGCCCGAAACCGGTCACGATGCCGCGAATTTTCGGGTGAACGGTACTGATCCGACTGATCGCTGCGCCAGTTACGATTCCTGAAGACGGAAAAGCTTTTTTAAAAAGAGTTTTATCGAAATGTACAGTAGCAACAACAAGACAAGAATGAATAAATTTTACATTAAATGAATATTTATATCCTCGGTAGCGGAGCGCCTGAATTTTCTCCTATTAATGGTGCGTCAGCTAGTTCTTCCTCGTAACTTATATAAGCTATTCGTCGTTTGAACTTGGACATTCCAGTTTTGACTCTTACAGTATTCTCCAGTCGAATACCTTTAAAAGACATATTTTATATCAAAAAAACTCCTAATGTAAATTTGGTACACACAAAAAAATCTGACGTTCTGTCAAAGACTTACGCTTGGATTCAATGGGACGTTACACTCAGCATTCCTCAAATACAGCGATGTTTTATACAGTGGGAAGTGTATGGTTGGTAACGAATTATATCGTATTGTCGATTCAACTACAAGATGTCATTGGATTCCAATGAATAATTCAATCGCAGCCTGTCGTTGAATCGAATCTGTGTTTGCTAATTGATTCTAAACTACTTTAGTTTCCTTGGACCAACAAATTTTATTGCGAAGACAGCTGATGGATTCGTTCGGATGTTTAATTGTGTGATTTTAAATGAAGCTATAAGGAGCATGATATAAGAATTAGACATAAGTCTGCACCAGTTGTTTCATTTTTACCTGAAATATAACTGTCTGACTAATCTAAATACCTACATTCAAATGTGGGTGTTACCTCTTCTAAGCCCCAATTTCTTAGTAGGTCCTCCATATAATATATAGCCGGACTCATTTAAATCACATAATTGCTGATGCAATACGCAAAACCACGAGATGACACAACACGGCTAACACCGAAACAACACAACGAAACAACCTCGTCCATGTTGGCGGGTTGGCAGCGATAATAACACTGAGATGGTCCCCTTGTTCTTTCTTTTTACGTTCATTGAATAGGGACATCAGTCCCGCCGAATACTGATTATAGTTCAGTGAACAACAAGGGCCATTGAAACATAATTCATTTTTATCAGATGCATTATCACGAACTGCTGTTGCAGTAATAATTTTTGTACATAGAATAGATTGTATGCTTTGCTTACTTACTTACTTACTTACTTAACGTTTATTGACCAGCTATATACAGTGAAGTACATTTGCAGTCAGAGCACTACTGATTACTAAATTTACTTAAATTTTAAATTTAAACTAATTACAAAAATTTACAATAAAAGAAACACAATACACAATAAGAATATTACTATATGGACAAAAACTCATCCACAGAATAGGGGCTATGGTCCATTAAGAACCGCTTTGCGTATGTGTAGAATTGTCTTTCTGTAAGTTTTGATATGTCCAGGGTAAATTTCGAAAGCAAAAGGATGTTTTGATTGCATTATATGTCAATACTGGTATTAGAAGGATTATACATATCGTTAGAACGAATATAAATTTATTTTGAATTTATTAACGTGCCTGTGATTACTTCGAATATAAGGATTGAATCCTTTCAATGACGTGGATTTGAAACAACTGTAACTATATTTAAAGCGATGGAAAAACATCCAAACACTAACAATTAATTGGACAACAATTGGAAACGCCACAGTATTTTTCTCTGTGTAGGAATCTGGTGATTTCGGCCGGTTGCTCCCCACACGTGTATATATCCTCATAAAGCCTGCTGATACATCCGTATATGTATATATGTGCATATTTGTTATATATATATATATAATCTATTCCCCGTTTTACCCTTACGGGTGTGGGGCATATAATAGTCTCTTTATATTTTATCACGTATATACAAATCGAGCCCATTTTTTCCTATCAAGCGCCAACTTCTTCGCCTCTCTATGATCCTTTCCTCTCTTCTTTCAAATGGCACCTATTGTATCTTCCCATGTCTTCTGCGGTCTGCCTCTCTTCCTTTTTCCCTACACTTTCGCTTCCCATATTCTCTTTACTGGTATGTTTCCTCCCATCCTCTGCAAGTGTCCCCACCATCTTAGCTGTTTGTTTTCTATGTAGTCTAGTAGAGATTGTACTCCTAGTTCCTGTCTCACTACTTCATTTCTAATTTTGTCCATTCTCGTTACACCCTTCACTTTTCTCAAGTATTTCATTTCAACTGCCTGCAGCTTACTTTTTTGTTGTTCTGTTAGTACCCACGATTCGCAACCGTAAGTTAGTATTGGCTGATATATTTTTCTATATACATTTATTTTTGTTGGCCTGGATATTTCCTTTCTATTTAAGAAGCCCTTGTTAAGAGAGTAGTATAAATTATTGGTTTTCCTTATGCGCTCTCCGAGTTCCACGTCATTCCTGCCTGTATTTTCTAATATGGTTCCTAGATATTGGAATGATTCTACTTGTTCAATATCTACTCCTTCTATTTGTATCCTCATTTGTATTCTCTGCTTTGTCACTGCCATCACTTTTGTTTTCATTTTGTTCATTTTCATGCCATTCTCTTGTAGAATTCTGTTCCAAGTTGTTAAATTATTTTGCAAAGTTCTTTCACTTTCAGCTGCTATAAGTATATCATCAGCAAATACGCACTCGTTAATTTCAATTTTTTGTAACTTTCTATATCCTATGTACATTGACTTTGTGTTTCGCTCAACTTCCTTAATAATATCGTCCATAAACAGTATGAATAGTAACGGACTAAGTCCTCCACCTTGCCTTACACCTCCAGTAGTAACAAATTCTTCAGATGTCATGTTTCTTGATATTACACGATTGCCAGTTCTACAATATATGCTTTTAACTACATTCACTAATTTTCTAGGTACATTTCTTTTCAATAAAGTCTCCCATATTTTTGACCTGGGCACACTATCGAAGGCTTTCTCTAGATCTATAAATGCAAAGTAAATATGCTTATCCTTAGCTATCATTTTTTCCATTAAGTTTTTGGCTGTAAATACATGATCTTGAGTGCTCCTTCCCTTTCTGAAGCCACTCTGGACTTCTGAAATGGAAGAGTCTACTAATTCTCGTAATTTCTTATCTATAATTTGCTCATATAATTTCAGTACAGCTGATAGTAGCGTTATACCTCTGTAGTTGTTGCAGTCGGTTTTATTCCCTTTTTTATATATCGGTAGTATAAGCCCCGTAGACCATTGTTGAGGAATAATCTCTTGTTGGTAGGTTTTGTTGAGGAGCTTGAGTAACACTTCTAGTCCGTTTTGTCCTAATTTTTTCAACATCTCTGCATGTATTTTGTCACAACCTGCTGCTTTGCCATTTTTCAACCTTCGTAGTTGCTCTTTCAATTCTTCCATATAAATATTGTTCTCCTCTCTGTTATCACGTTCTTCTTGCATAAGGTCTACTCCTTGTGAATCAGCATCCGTTGACTCTAATAGTTCCTTAAAATATTCTTGCCATCTCTGCATTACTGCTTTCGGTTCTGTCAGCAAAGTTCCTTGTCTATCCATTATCGCTACAGATTCTGATCTCTCCCTGTTTCTCTGATTTTTCAGCACTCTGTAGAAAAGTTTCTGATTACCTTTGGCATCTTCCTCCAATTTCCGCCCAAATTCATTCCAGCATTTCTTTTTACTTTCCCTTACCATGATTTTCACTCTATCTCGTTGTTCCTTGTACTTATTATAGTTTATATTTGTTCTATTGCTTAAATATTTGATCCATCTTTGCTTCTTGATTTTAATTTGTTCTTTAATATCTTGATTCCACCAAGCTGTCTGTTTCCTATTGTGATTTATCCTATAGCTTCCACATACCTCTTTCGCTGTTTCTATTAGCACATCTCTAAATTTTTCCCACATCATCTCTAGTTCCATATCATCCCAGTTGTCAATGTTCCTCAATTTACTATCTGTTCGTTCACTATATATTTGAGCTATTTCTTGATCATTCAGTTTATAAACTCTTACAGTTTCGTGCTGGAAGATTTCACTTTTCTGACCTTTTTCAGATCTACTTCTCTCGTTTCTTATTTTTGCTACTAGAAGGTAGTGGTCACTATTTATTTCCGCTCCTCTTCTAACTCTTACATCTAAGACTGACCCTTTGCTTTCTTTTTCTACTATAAAATAGTCTATTACTGATTTTTCTGCTCTGCTTGGCTCTTCCCTAGTGAATTTATGGATGTCTTTATGGTGGAAAAATGTATTCATTATAACCAAATTATGTATTTGACAAAAATCTAGCAGCCGTTTTCCATTATTATTTCTTGTTAGTTCACCCTGATCTCCTATGACATCCCTATAGATATTGTCCCTTCTTCCAACCCTACTGTTAAAATCTCCTGCTATACAGATGTTGCCTCTCGCCGCTCCTACTACTAGCTCTAAGTCTAGCCAAAACTTATCTTTTCTCTCTACTTTTTCGTTTTCGTCTGGGCCATATACTCCTATTATCGTTCTAATTTCCTTATCCTCCTCCATTTCTAATGTTATAATCCTCTCAGATATCCCTTCCCATTTATTTATTTTTATGTTTCTGCATTTATTGACAATGATACCAACTCCCGCTGCTGCTCTATCCTGTACTTCTACCCCGCTGTATATGAACAGGTGATCGTTTTCTAGTGTTATAATTCCTTTCCCTTTTTTCTTTGTTTCCATCACTATTAATATATCTATTTCTAATTTGTTAAATTCTTCGTATAACTCAGTTTCCTTACCATTGATGCTCCGCATATTCCATGTCGCTATTTTCATCACATTATTCTTATTGCTTGTATTTTTTACATTTTCTTGTTTTTCCATGATTCTGTTTGTTCTACCATATGTATTGTTATGTCCTAGAGTCAGTCCATTTTCCATAGCACATGTCTGTCTATACTGCCCACCTGTGTTATTATCTTTTAGTTTTTTGCCTGCTGTAACATGTTTCTGTTCTTGTCCCATCTCCATTCAATACCATCTACAATAATTTTACTATAGCCCATTTTCACATCCTTGCCGTCGTTCCTCATTTCTTTCGCCATTTTCCTTATCTCTGCTTGTTTTTTCCTTTCATTTTCTGTTAGATCATCATTAATGTACACCCTATCAGTAAGATTCTTTAATTTATGTTTATTCTTCATGATCTTATCTTTTTCATCTGCATTTTTCATTTTTACGACACACGCATCAGATCTTATCTTGAAAGCATTCACTATTTGTGCATCTACTTGTAAGTGAGTTTTAAATAAGTCAGTTATCTCATCGACTAAAAGTTTTTCCTCTTTTATCTCTTTTCCAAATCCTACCAATACTATATTATCCTTTTTATTTTCTTTTTCCATCTTTTCGACTTTCACTTTCAGCTCCATTATATCTGCTTTGATTTCTTTATTTTCTTTTCTTGCAGATTCACTTTCTTTTTTGACCGCTTCATAATTTTCCTTCAGTTGCAGTATCTCATGTTGGATATTTTTCTGTTCTTTACGAATCACCTTTTGTTCCTCTTTTACTTCCTGCAGATCTATAGCTATCTTTTGTAGGAGTATCATCATTTGATCTATTTTGTCTTCTTCTTTCTTTTTTGAAATCTGACTACTATCCGATTCCATTCCGAACTTTGATGTACCTGACTACGGTCCTGTGTTATTTACTGCAACCGAGCGCTAGGCTATTTCCCCGAATCGACTTCTCGGAGGTACTCTAACCTCTTTCGGCGTTTGTTTACTTTTATGTATCTATTAATATTCCCAATAATTTTACGCGTTTTTTACTTTATGTGATTATTGTTCTGGATATATGGAATAAATTAACCTTTTCTCACAATTTTCTTCAGCTCGTAACACTCTAATTTCTAGATAATATTACGGAGCTATTGCACTGCACTCGTGCATATTTGTTACCTTACAAAACTCTGCATGTTTTGATATATATCTACCCAAAAACGTACAAGAAAAATCCATCAGTATTCCAATGATGACAGATGAAAGGAGCTTTGTCGCCTGCCTGGGTCTACTTCCATCATACGCCATCCGATACGCTGCAGAAAATCCGTGATGTTCCCCTTACCCGCGTTATAATAGCATGACAACATTCTCCATTTACCCTTAGTGCATCATCGTCTTCAAAGCTGTACGGTAAAATACAGTAGAAAGTAAGTAAGGGTTGTTGTTGTTGGCTAAGCTACTTATGGAAGAACTGATTCATATTATTTAATCCTTTGATTTTGAGGTTCCACTAATTAAACTTTATGTAGATGATATCATATTAGAGGCAGTAACAGGCAATTTCATTTATTCGTCTGAGACCTAAATCACATTGACGAGCTTTAATAAAAGCGAAACGACGTCGTCTGTGATTGGTTTCGCATGAATGAATGAAATTGCTATTCTTTAATTGGGTTAAGTTGCTTCTTAGCATAAACCGAATGTCGGGAGTGTTAAATGAGTGTTCCACAAAAAAGAGTCTGTTTGTTGTCATATCCGCAGGTTCCTATACCTGATGCATTTAAACCGGTCACATAAACAGTGCTCGGTTCCTCAGATTAAACGCTAAGGTACCGGCTTGGGTAGATAGATGGCGAACCAATACTTTTTTAAAGTGCTGCTTTCCAATATCTATATGTTATCCATTCCTGCAGATAAGGTGGAACATGTTCTAAATTGTCTCAAGTTTTATCGTCAAAAAATGCAGTTCACCATTGAATATTATGAAAACAGGAGCTGTTCTATCCCCTTTTTAGACATTTGTTTGACTAGAACTAATGAATGCAAAGTCTTAATCAGTTGGTATGAAAAACCAATTAGTTTAGGCAGGCTTTTGAACTTTCACTCCTACTATGCATTTAGTCATAAGTAAAATATTATGTGTTGCTTGAAGAATAAGATTATCAAGTTAAGCAGCCCTCAGCTTGTTCAACAAAGTGTATTTAGATTAAAAAAAATTAAACTAAATGACTATCCTGAACAACTCTGCAACTAAGTGATTAATAATAGTTTAAAAGCTCCTCCTTCAGTTCCACGCACTAACCAAAACAGTTCAAATGTTCCAAGTTACTCAAAAATTCCAAATATCAAAAGACTTTCAGAAAGAAATAGACATCATCTGTAGTTTCAGTTTTCTGTTCGCAAAAAGATAAACTAGAAACCAAGTATGTGATACTGTTTATATAGGGCAAATCAAACAAAATTTAAAGAACAGGATTTCAGTCCGTAAGTCATCATGTAAAGATAATCATAAAAGTGATAAGGATCATTTAGCCTTGGCGTCTCACCATTTCGAGTATAATCACCATTTTAAATTCGATTCTGCGATTATACTTGACAACGTGGTTAATTGTAACAAACTACTGATCAGCGAAATGGTCTACATCTCCAAGCATGATAAGGCTAATAAGAAAACTGATACTCTCGATCTGAGTCAAATTCATAATTTATTGATTACCAATTACATTAAACTCAAAACAACATAATCAAATATTTTTTTGACTTTATGACTGAACCTGGTATATCTATTAAATAATATGTAGGTATGAAATATTCATACTTTTCTCACAGTAACTTCAGTGTACAGCAGCAGATATCCAAAATCAGGTGTATTGAAAAATGGCAATTGTGACTCTTTTAATCCATCTTCTGGAATATTTTTTGTTTTATAATCCAAAGGGCATATGTTATTCCTTGTTGCTATAGGGGTGTGCTCGATAGGTAAAGATGTATGCTTTACATTTTATTGTATGTTAACATTTGAATGAAAAATTGTGTTATAGCAATATCAATATAATAAGATCAATGTAAAAGTTTATTCAAAATTCTAAGACACAATTCAGCGTTGACTTATCTTTATCGTAATACCCACTCAACTGCTTACTGTTTGGGAAAACCCGTGCAGTCCACGCGGATGGAAATAAAGCATTGCTAACGGGTAATCCCTGAAAATAGTAGATTTGCATTGGTAGAGCGGCTATAAAATTCGCTAGCGTTCCGTAAGTAGGAACCAATTAGGATACGGATACAGCTGTCAACGCCCAATAGAAATAGACCTGTGAGTCTCCTGGCATGCTTTGACTTGAAGTGGATTGACTTTATAATCTCTAATCCCATCAAAGGGCGAGCCGCTGTGTCTTAAAATTTTGGATGAAGTTTTTTTACCGGTTTTCCATTTTTGATTGTTTTGTCGAGTTACGCCGAGTTACGTGCTTTAAAAATGTTAAAGTTTACATTCAACGTGTTTGGACTTTGTATTTTTACTTATATATTTTTTCGTCATTCACATCCAGAAGGCCTAAAATAAACGCCGTTCTGGATGTATTGCCTTTTGATAAATCTTAATTTTGCGGCAGTTTTGACGAATAACAAAGTTTTGACGAATAACAAAGCCAAATGTGTCCCATTTGCTCGACATTTGTAGCAACTCACTGGCTTGTCCTTTCTTGAATGTGCGCGATGTGTCACGTGTGTAATTTTATCACGGCGAATGCAAATATCACATTGGTTTTCAGATGCACAGGTACACTGTAAGATACATCAGATGCTTTAAGAACCTTGCTAATCACATAGCAAAAAAAGTATATTTCTATTACTCGTGGGGTATACTTTACAGTGAAACTCATAAAATTGTTGAAAAAACTTAAACTCGTCTTTATTTATGACAGACGTCTACCATGCATGAAATCATCTTCAACGAAATGCTTTCCATGTGGCATCCGACAGTACTTGCTGTGCAGTCGCTACAGAAGCCCATCTCCTCACGCAATACATTTCAAATTACATAACCGTTATCAGTGACCATTTGGCTGTTTTATAGTTGCATAAATCTCTGTTTGTCTATTCGAAAACGTTCAATATTGAATTAAACCTCAGGCTTTTGTCGTTTTAAAACGTCCAGACATAGGTTTCGGCCAGTGACCGTTTCCGTACTTTGTGTCCAACATGTATGTACATACATAGATCCCTTTGGCGCAAACATGCCAATATGAAAAAATGTAATGTAAACTCTTATTCAAGGAAGACTGCACTCTTGATTTAGCAAGTTATAATCATGTGTCATTATGACTGTTAATAGAATGGAGGTATAACTATTGGCGGAAGCAAAATATCCAACATAAGATCTGCGGACAATACAACCTTCATTGCTGCTTCTCAGGAAGAACTAGTAGCTCTATTAAACATCTTAGAACAACACAGTGCAGCACATGGTCTTGGTATTAACTAGAACAAGACCTAGGTTATGATCGTAGATAAAGAGCATGATAATCATCGCGAAATAAAGTCAGTAGACCGTTGTGAAGTAGTTCGAAGTTTTGTGTATCTGGGTTCTTTGATCGACAATTTGAGTAGTTGTGAAAATGAGATTCCACGCCGCATTCAACAGGCACGTGTGGCCATGACAAAGCTTACTAAAATATGGCATAATATCACTAAAGCTACCAAAATGTCGTTGGTTCAGTCTCTTGTGTTATCTATAATTTTGTATGCCTCGGAAACTTGGACTGTTAAAAAGGCAGATCGAGATCGCATAGATGCTTTTTAAATGTGGACGTGGAGGAGAATGCTGAGAGTCCCGTATACCGCCCATGGAACTGACGTTTCCACACTGGATGAGCTGGGTAATCCAAAGAGACTATACTCCATTGTGTCGACTAGAATGCTTACATTCTTCGGACGTATTCACAGAAGCGATAATATGGAGAAACTTGTAGTTCACGGTCATGCCCCGAGTGGGCGGCGCCGTGTCCGTTCCTCTACACGCTGGGTTGGTGGACACGACGGAACAGTTGCTGGATATGAGTATCAAGAGCGCCATTGATTTGACAGTAAATCGCTAAGGATGGCGAGCTCCAGTTTTCAAAACTATAGATAATATCCGTGTCGGCAATACTCATGCTCCAACTTAATTCATTTTAAGAGTTCACAACATGTCTGTTAAGACATTGTGACTATGATGATGATGATGATGATGACTGTTAAACGAATACTTCAAATCTTGTTCTTAAATAGTCATCCTCGTAGCCGATCCCAACCAGAAAAAATACCGTCGCGCCACTGATACCAATGGAATTACATTTGCAACAAGAAAACGTAACCTTTAAACATGCCTTTCGTCTCTGAGACAATCCTAAAAAGGTATATTTAAATTACCCGTTGAGAATTCTGCAGGCAATTCAGGTTCCCGCCAATGTACACAAAATAAACCGTAAAGGTAATTCCGACTCTGAGGCGAACGTTGCATCCTACTCAAAGTCTTCGTTTGATGGCGCAACAGGAAATCGTTAGAGTACAGGAACGTTATATCGGAATTGATCTTTTGAATAAATTTTTGTGTTTAGCTACGTATGGCGATGAAGGGGGCGATTATTACACAAATAATATTTCGTAGAAATGTACAGGTTATTCCTGGATGAACTGTATAAATAAAACTTGTTGAAAGTGTACGACAGTTTTGTCGTCAAAAATATTTAGAGCGATCTTTTGTCCTTTCTGTTTGAAATAATTATAAGTTTTGAGCTATTGCTTGTATTTTGTTAAAATAAAAAAAGCAATTACAGCTATTACTGGCCCATTAACAGCATATGAGTACCAAATAAAAAAGGTCCGCCAAAAAACAAGCTATTGAGCTTCAAATAAATGTTAGTTACAAATGTTTGTTTTATTTTTAACAAATTTCAATTTTCATGGAAATCCTTCATAACCATAATTATCTTGTGTAACTCGCTTATATCGATCTTCATCTAAGTTCTTGTTTTAAAAAGAAAACTACAGCGCTCAAACTTTCTCGTAAGTTTTTCTACATACCTTTTCTCAACTATCTAGATAGTTTTAACTTTACTTTCTGAACGAAAAGTATCAACATGTACACGGTGGTTTACTAAGGATGGACGCTAATATCTCGGTAACCGTTAAACATATAACTTCAAGCAAAAAATATTGTTAGGTAATCGCCTACGAGAAATCGCTAGAAATTATTGTCAAGTTCCTCAAGTAGCCGCCAGGGGGCGCAACTGTTACGATCCATCAGAAAAACGGCCTTTTGTCCAAAAATATGCCAATGTGGAATATTTCAGATTTTTTTTGTTAATCGTTTTTTGCTCTATCTTGTAAAATGTAGTGGTGAGGACCGTCAGAAAAGTTCTTATTTAAATTGCAATAATATGTGCATACGTTAACGGAATTGAATAAGCTACATCTCGTTTAGAAGAGCTGTCTTACCTAATATTATTAGATGTCAATTCAAGCTGACCACAAAGTTTTGTTGCATAAACTGAACAACCAAAGATAGTAACAACAAATCAATCTTAAAAATGTATGGTAATTAACAGCAAAATAACATGGTATAACAATAAGATAAGCAAATATATTACACAAACCATAAGCGTATACGATACCTATTTTCAGTGCTGCTCTAGATGCTTAAACTGGCAGGTTTATCTACGCGTGAATTGATACATAAGTGGGCTAAAACCACCTTATTTTGCTTTATTTTGCATTTATTGGCTACTACTGCCCCATATAGTTGTGGAAAAGTGATCTCCGATAATTTGTGTAATTTGACGGCGAAACATTGCAAATAAAAGTGTAAGTTACCTAAACTCTTAAGAGTTGAGATCATTGACGTTAACCAACAGTGAAGGAAGCAAAATATTCGAGTTTCAAAAGACATTTACTGAAAACAGCAGCATTGTTGATAGGAGGTCCAAACTCCGAAAAGTCGATGTGCTTTGATCTTCCTTGCGCAACTAATGCGTAATGCTGAACCAGGCAATATATTTATAATATCGACATAAAATAAGTAAACAATATAAGTGACCAGGTCCATAGTAGGAATTTATTTAGTGCCACACTTAAAGCTAATAAGAGTCTTCGATTCGCCTTCAGAAGAAGAGCTGAAACACTTCGAAAGAAGCAAGCTGGCTATAAGAACACCAACAAAAGCCGCAAATAGAGCATCGGAAAAATCAGAAATGGACTCAACTTAGAGCAGAAATTCAAGCCGTGAAAAAAGCCTCAGATACACAAAAAGACGAACTAACAAATAAAATAAAGTATACTCGAAGCTGAAATTGAGAGGTCTGAAAAAGATAAAATCAGAAACAACTTAGTTATAGCTGGTGTTGATATGGAAACAGATGATAATGAGATATTGAAAGTTAAGATCAAACACACAATAGAGCGTGAGATAGTGGTGAAAGCATCCATCATTAACGTTCGCAGAATCACCGAGAAAAAATACTCGATAGAGCTGCCTACATGGGACAAAAAATGGAAATTCTTAAGGCAAAAAACAAGTTGAAGGGTAAAGACATTTTCATAGACGAACTTACAAAAAAAAGAGAGACTTATACAAAAGAAGATCAGGGATGTTGCGACAGAAGAAAAAGCTAAAGGACAGGACGTCAAAGTCAGATTCCAAAAACTAATACGGAATAGAAGGACCTTGGTATGGAATCAAGAAGAGAACAGACTGCCAAAAAACTAAACCCAAGTTATAACAGAGGAGACAGTAGGCTAACGACAAGACTATCTAACGGGACAAATGAGAAGGATCAAGGAGAAAATCTCAACACGGATACACGGATGGAACAGAATTAAAGGGAAACTCTCGGGTGCAGGAGACTGATGACCTCCTCACCTTAAACCAACTCATCAAAGAAACGTCTACAAGCAAGATGGACCAAAGTTATACATACCTTGAAATATGGGACTAAGCGTAAACGTGAAAAACCTCGTCTTCTTTAAAGCGATTCAGAGTTGACTACTTTGAATATCTAGGCCGTATAGTTTATCACTCAGGTGGACAGATCAAGATATTCAACAGCGTCTACTCAAAGCAAGGAGGACAGTTGGCAATCTACCCCGTACTCAATCATAACCAAAGCAAAAACTACAGGTTTTCATTAATAGACGTCTACAGAGGGTCGTACGGATTTTTTGGCCAAGGACAATATGGAATGAAGAATTGTGGAAGATATCAACGCTGAAGAGGGTAGGGGTGGAGATCAGACAGAGAAAGTGGAATTGGACATTCTGCGAAGAGAGAGACACAATGGAAGTGACCTGGAGAAGCCAGTTACAGACGAGGCAAGAAGAATGGGCAAGACATGGAGAGAGATAAAGCGCTTGCGAAGAATAGATGAGACTTGCGTCAGCTTGTCGAGGCCCCACATGGTCCTAACTTCAGAAAGTCAAAATATGATTTATAGTGGTTTTGCTTGAGTATTATCTGTAGAATTATTACTAAAATGTTGTGACGGAGGGTATATCGCTATAGGGCAGCAATTGTTTCTAAAACTCACAGCACTCTTGTTATAATACTTGTTTCATTGATATATCCGGTTTGAAACAGCAGCTGAATCTTTCAGCTCAATTGTTTAGTGACTGAGTACTTTTCAGGAAACAGATGGTTGGGCTTAGATCAAGAAAAAGAGGGAGTCTCTTTTACTGTTTCGCCGACGTTTCGTCCTTCATTAGGTCATCTTCAGGGCAACCAGTGATGGACTCCTTTAGCCAAATATGGTAAAAAGACACATGTAATATAAAAACATTGTGTAAGGGCAAAACGACACGTAATAAATAAATAAGACAATAAAACGGAGATTCTATATTGTATGTCTATTCACAACCGAGGTGTATGCCGGACTGTTAAAAATCATAGCTATTTTAGAGGAACTCTTGCTAAGCTTTTCGTGCCCCTATAAAAAATGACAATTGCTTATACTAGTACAACTTTCAAGGGGAGTCAAATGCGGTATACCACCACGGAAAAAGAAATGCGGGCAATCGTACATTGTTTAAAACAGTGGCATACGTTAGTGTTGTCCAGAGATTTGACAATTTTGACAGATCATGAAGCATTGAGTATTTTCTTAACCTGTAAACTACGGTCTGCTCGTTTGAGTAGATGGCTTCTACTGATTCAACAATATAACTTTAAGCTAGTTCATTGCCCGGGTTCTCAAAACATGATTTCAGATACATTATCACGGCAATTACCCTTAACTAAGCCTAATTCTGTGCCAGAGCAAAACACCGATATTAAAATTATGCTTACAAAATTGTCTAATGATTATGATGGCCTCAAACAAAATTTCATGTCAATGCGGGAACATCAGTTGAATGATAAATAGATAAGGGAAAAGCTTATTCCTGGAGGGTTTAGCTACCAGTGTACCAGTACCAAGGACGTTAAAACAATAGGGGGACGCAGCTATTTACTTTTCGCGTTGAAGCTGCATAGTCACATTCTAAGCGCATTGCAAAGTTGCCAAACTAGGCATTTTTCTAAGTAAAACTAAGAAAACAAGCAAGCTTATGAACACAAAACATCAGCGAAACAAGCAAGCTTATGAACACAAAATATCATATTTAATATAATAATATAATATATTTATGAACAGTGAATTGATGTAATGATTTTTATATATGCAAAACGTTAGGATCAGAGTCTAATTTCGCTCTTTTGCAATATTTGATAGTATGAAGAAATTTTCATATGTCAACCCGGCAACGCCGCTTGGCTCTCATTGCTAGTTGCCATGGGATTTCTACGGTTGCCAAACTGGGCAAATTTCTAAGTAGATTTACGGTCAAATTCGCCCCAAACATCGCGTCATTAAACGAAGAGGTTATGTTGATCCACCCACTCGACAAAGGTGCGAGAAATTCTTGCTATTCCACCGGCAACCCTGTACTGCGCATTAGCGATGGAGCGGCGCAGGAGGGAACGTCAACGGGTGTGAATTTCAATTATATTTGAAATTCCTGAGAACCGTTAAACCTTATTCGAATCTATTTTGTGTTCGAGTATAAATTGTTCTGTTGTGAATTCCAACATTTCAAATTCTAGATAATCGTAACACAGACCGTACATTCGTCGGTATCTGTTTTGTGTTCGAGTAGTGTTGAGTGTGTTTCAGTGCTTAATTACCTGATAGGCCCCAAAAAAAGGCTGACGATCCGAAAATAGTCATGGGTAGACGCTGCTACATATGCAAAAAATGGGATTATCGGCACCCTAACTTGACCTTTTACAGGTAAGTGTATTCGTACATTCATCTGCAGTAAAATTGATGGTATTGTAAAACCTCTAATTTCATTCCTATGTGCTACCTGCTGGGGTACATTTGAAAATAACAGTATACAGTACATATGGGATCTTTCAAATAAGGTGTCTATAAACAGTTGGGCTTCATATTTTTAGAAATTATTTTAAACACCTCCAGTTTGCTCCTATTGTCATGTAGGAATACCTTGGTATGTTTACATTTATTGGGCTGGTACTGCATTATATAATTATATTGTCATATTATTTTACCTAGATAATTTGAAAGTGATATCGATATCACATGTTATACACAACTGTACCTACATATAAACACACCTAGCCTGATGAGTGTTACTTTCAACACCTCATCCAGTTTGCTACTGTTGCCATAGGTATAGAATATTTTTAATCTATGCATGTTTAAATTTATTGGACTGGTACTGCTTTATATATATTTATGTCATATTATTTTACCTACATATCTGTATATATACTTACATATAAATAAACCTAGCTTGAGTGTTACTTTCATATTTAACAAAATAAAATAAATTAAAGTATCATTTTTTTGAGCTTTTCTATAATTAATCATATTTTTCAGTATTACCAAAGATACCGTTCTGAGGAGGAAGTGGCTTGAAGTAATGGGAGTGACTGAAACAGACCTACCACAATTAAAAGAAGTCTGCTCAGAACATTTTACTAACGATGACTTTGAAACCACACTATCCGGAAAGAAGCGTTTGAAAAAGAATGTGGTGCCTACTTTGTATACCAAGGAAGAAGATAGAAAACAGCTTAAAGTGTAAGTAGCTATATATAAATAATTAGACTTTAACATTATAGGTAGGATTTAGAATCTGATATTTTTTTGCCAACAAACCCCTCCGAAGTTCTGGAGGTAATATGCGGACTGAAGAACAAAAAATCTGTTGGAGAAGATGGAATACCTATTATACTGTTAAAGACTGTCTCTCATTTGATTGCTGCCCCATTGTCTCATATAATCAATCTCATGTTCTCCACAGGGGTTTATCCAGAATTATTAAAGACTGGTCAGGTAAGGGCAATATATAAAAAAAGGGATAAAAACCTTATTGGAAATTACAGACCAATAACATTGCTGCCCAATACTAGCAAAGTATTTGAAAAGGTTATTCTTAACCGATTAGTTGCATTTTTTGAAGGAAACTTGCTACTATCGGAATGTCAAAATGGCTTTAGAGAAAAAAAGAACACCATCAGAGCAATATACCAAGCTCTGGAAACAATCCTTCGCTCATTAAATGAGAACAAAGAAACCTTAGCTCTCTGCCTTGACCTGTCTAAAGCCTTCGATAGTGTTGACCATGTTATCTTGTGTCAAAAATTGGAATTATATGGGATACAAGATATACCATTGCAGATAATAAAATCTTATTTGGAAAATAGAAAGCAATGCACAGTTGAATATGATTCTAGTGGTGTTATGCTAAAATCAAATAAAAAAGAGGTAGTAAAGGGTGTTCCACAGGGATCTATTTTAGGACCTCTTCTCTACATTGTCTATACAAACGAGCTTCCAGAACACATTACACATAGGTCAATTATGTATGCAGATGATACTTCTGTAATTTTCAGTGAAGAAACAATAGAGAACTGCAAGGAACAGATTGTGACTACTCTTGGTATCGTTGATGATTGGTTTTCTGATAACAATCTTTTATTAAACGTTAGCAAAACGCAACTGATTGCTTTTAGCAGGAATGAAAAAACAACTTTTACAGTTAACTACAAAAACACAGAAATTGCAACTGAAACTTCATTATCATTTCTGGGGGTGAAGCTGGACCAACGGCTTGATTGGAAGTTACACACAGAAGAAGTTGCTACATCATTGGCCAAGTATAGTTATGCCCTTGGGATGTTATCCAGAAGTGTAAACACACAAACGGTCTTAACAGCATACTATGCCCACGTGCACTCCAGAATAGCCTATGGAATCATTTTTTGGGGAAACACAGAAGGTGCTGCAAGAGTCTTCATAAATCAAAAAAAGTGTGTCAGAAAAGTTTTCCAACTGAAACTGAGAGACAGCTGTAAGAACGTTTTTATCCAACACAAGATATTAACTGTAGTTAGCTTGTATATTTTGGAGTCCATTATTTTTGTAAGGAAACATTTTGACCTGTTTGACGATTCTGTTCCTGAACATAATTATTCAACCCGAAATAAATGTAATCTCATACTCGATAGAACCAGATACACTTACATACAAAAAAATGTCAAGTATTCTATTAAAAAGATCTGGAATAAGCTGCCTGTATCACATAGAAATCTTCCACTACACATATTGAAACTTAGACTCAAAAACTTTCTGTTAGGCAAGGCATATTATGAATTGCACGAATTCTTTGGTGATGAAATAGTGCTGTGATCAATGTTCGATCTATTTATTTTTACTTGTATGTTGAGTCTGATAAGTTTTATTTCAATGTTGTGTTTGTTGAGTTTGACTTCAATGTTGTGAATTGACATTATAATGTATGTAATTTTGTATGTTTCTTATTGTATCTTTGTATGTTTTTTATTTGATGTATATATTTTTTTTCTTTATAATTGTTTTTGACATGTTCTATACCCTAACAGGGTCAGTTGGAACCAATAAAGTTTATCTATCTATCTATCTATCTATAGTAACAAAAAATATAATTTAATCAACGTTACATTCTAAGAAGCATGTTTTTCTTACATCTTTGTTATGTTGGAAATAATCCAAGAAAATCCATTATATCTGTGAGCACAGTCTTTAGTCTGATTATTCTAAATAATGGTGTCAAAGTGGATAGGCCGCTGAACTGTAGACTTTATGGTTCTAATGCAGGAAAATTAATTGGAGTTATGAAATGCTACGATATGCCATCTAGGTGCATGTGAAACTTTTTTTAGTGTCAAGGGTATACTTTTGCTGAGACAAGTTGTAAAACTTGTAATGTAATTTTTCTTTGAGGTTTGAAGGAATAGTGAGTAAAAAATCTAGTTGGTGAATTGAATAATGAGGTGTAATTATTTTAGAGCAAAAGATAAAATAGGTACAAGTGTTTAGTAAAAAGTAATAGTAACCCTAAATTGATAAACTGTTGAAAGACCTTAACTGTTACTCTTACTAGTTATTTTATTAAGGTGATCTTTAGTTTTTAGCATCATATACTAAGTATAAATTATAGGCTGTTTTATTTTCAAGGGAAATATATATATGCAATATATTTTGTGTTACATATAAATACTTCAATGTTCTCAATCCTCAACAGTTTTTGCTCAGGAAACAGCTTTCAGATAATTTTTTTCAGAGCATAAAGTGAGCAATTTATTTTTTGAATATAATAAAATAAATAAATAAAAAAATGTACAAAAATAATTACATACAATTAATAATTTTTTACTGTTTAACAGTAATATCATTTATTTTGTTCTAAATTTTCATCACAAAATTATTTTAATGTGTATAGTTTTTTAATCATTTCCCAGAACAGTATTTTGTATTTCATCACTTGTACCTATCTCAATTTTTTGAAACTTTGTTGCTCGTAAATTATTCTGACCACTGTCTAAATGGGCAATATCACAAACAGACTGTTTTATCTATTGTTTTATAATGTTATAATTATATAGTCATAATGATAATCATAATTCCAATTCTTAAATAGAGACCATCCTTTGAAGGTAGCACACAAATGTAACACTGGTGCTTCTCAAGAAGGTAGTGGTAATGAACCAGCTGCAAAGAGGTACCTTTTTTATTTAGTAAAAATATATGAAATATACTGCTTTTTCAAGAATTCTTTGCTGTGTGCCTGTATTTGACCTGATTTTTAACTGTTATTTATATATTTAATATACATACAATATATTTTTTATTAGAGATATAATATATACTTGCATGTCATTCATAGATTTGCTCAGTAAACAGCTTGCAGAGATATATTTTTTCGGAGCATAAAGTATGCAATTATATTTTGAAAACAATGTGAAAAAATGTACAAAGGCAGTTACATACAATTAATAGCGCCTTACACTGTTTATTTATGATAATGTTCTCATTTTTATCACTAAATTACTTTACTGTGTAGTATTTTTTGAACATATTGTTTTGTTGTTCATCACTGATATCTTTATTTTTGGAAATATTTTTACTTTCAAATTCTTCTGTCTCCATGGTCAAATGGATACTATCACAAATAGAATATTTTATCTAAAATTGTTTTTTGAACATATTGCTAAACAGTATTTTGTTGTTCACCACTAGTATCTTTATTTTTGGAAATATTTTTACTTTTAAATTCTTCTGTCTCGTCTCCATGGTCAAAATGGTTACTATCACAAATAGAATGTTTTATCTATAATTGTTTTATCAAGTTATAATTATGTAGTTAATATAATAATTTTATTATGATTTAAATTTTTAGGTGCCACTACCCCTTGAAGGAAGCTTTCTTATCTGCTACTGGTGTTTCTCAAGAAGCGATCTGTGGTGAACCAGCTCCTAAGAGGTATTTTTTTTTTTAATTATAGTTGTATTAAACATATAAGTTGTCAGCACAATATGGCTTTTTGAGGGTTTTTTGGTGTTACATTGTATACAACAGGAAAGTCCATTTTCCGTTACTTTGTCTTTTTGTGTGCTTTTATTCATTCTGGTTTTTGGCTTAATAATGTGATAAAAAAATAACGAGGTTCATTATCTCTGAAGTCCATGATTATTATATGATAATAAATACTACAGAGCATAAAGAGTCTTTCAGAACATGTAATATGGGGCTGGGGTATTTTTTTGTAAAAACATAAGATGATACAAAAAAATTAATGTTGAAGACTGAAGGCATCCATGCTGAACTTGAAATTTTTCAAAAATCCTTACAGAGACGCTCAATATAATAGTCATATACAGATACAATTTGACTTTACAACCACTTATTTGCTATATATTCATTGAGTTAGATAAGTTAGATATGAAATATAAAAGTTCTACATCCACTGAGTCAGTTTTCTGTCGTGCTGTGGCAGCTGTCAAAAAACTTCTTTAACAAATATAAAGTTTATGAAATTATACGTTCATTCATTATGGGATAAATCCCAGAATATATCAAATTCGTGTTTTTTACAAATTTTAATAATCTAAAATTTTATTTCAAATTCTGATGACCTACCTGTATTATTACTATAGTGTGCCATTATTTATGTCCCCTATTTGATGTTTAATTTTTTGCTGTGCTTCTAGGAATCAAAGGGGTTGAGTGTAAAAGCTATGTGAACTAAGTAGTACCAGTACTACCAGTAGAAGCAGTTTTATTTAGTAAATCATCATATCCGGCACATTTGCAATTTTTCGCCGTTCAACAACACTTAATAGATTCGATGATTATATTTCTAATTATTCCCATAATACTGTACCATTGTTTATAATAATCGTTGATAATGTTGGTATACTGCAAAAAGGTGACCAAGTCAGAAAACTAGTTCCTCGTAAATGGCTGTTGAAAGTAATCATAATTTAAGTAACAAATCACTCAACGTGTTTTTTAGAAAACATAGAACTCATAAAAATGTTCGCTGCGAGTTATAAAGAGAGCTTGAAGAAATTAGACTATATTTCTGACTTGGTCACACTTGATGTTGGAAAATATATTAATACTGACTTGGTCCAAATAAACTTCAATTTTCTTGAAATAAGAAACATAAACATAATCAATCACATTTAAATCTAGAATACTGAATCAGATCTATTTTGGTTCCAGGGCATTGCTTTTCTTGTTCTTATCTACAGGGAGGGATTTATTCCAGCTGTGATAGTCAAGATGGTTACTTTTACGTGATATGTCTCACAATGTAGTGAAGTTGATCATTTTACCTGCTACTTTATTGGACATATTAGACTTAGTCAAAACGAGCTGTTAACCAAACTGGCAAAATTTCCGAGTATTGACTTGGACAAAATCATTTATCGTCGTTTAGTACCAAAAACGTCAAATCGTCGATTTTTGACCTATCACTTTTTGCAGTACATCGACGTATGATGTATTTGATGTTGAATTTTTATATTTATTTTTTGTTTTGTTTTTAGTGATCCAAGCAGTCGAGTGTAAGAGCTATGTAAGCTATATGCTTCCCAACATAAATCCTACTGTGACTGTGACTAGTAGAAGAATATATGCTTTGTTGAATAAATAATGGTAGGATGACAAAGAATGGGGCACAAGCTCATTATGTAATTTAAATTAATATACATACGTTATATGTTGCGAAAATTAAAATGAAATTTAAAATATACATGTACATTAAAAATACTTAAATAGTTGTTTTTAAATAAGAGAAGCATGTTTTATTACTATTGGTTAGATGACATGTGTGTAAACGAATATTAATTTGTGTACAAATGTGAATAAAATAATTGTTGCCACAGTTACTATTTTTTTATGTGAAGGCTGTCGATATGTCGATAATTGGGAAGACTGATTTTAATGAAAATTTTAAAGTTTATAGGAAAAACACGTAATTGTTCACTGCCTGTCTGCTACTTTAAAAATGTATACACTTAATTTGACCTGATTTAATAAGGTAGTACATGGGGTACTAACTTCCAATTTACCTACTGATTTTCGAGCCACTAATATTTTTCTTTGAAATAAGTTGTAATCATTTTCTTTGCCAAAAATAATGGTTAAACCACTGCAAACGGAGCACATGCAATGCTTAGGTACTTATGTATTTCTATCAATACAGTTTGTTACAATAAAAATTACTTCATGATAGTCTTTACTTTTGAGCATGACAGAGTATGGCTTTATAAAACTTTTATCTGTAAACGTGATTTAGTACTATATATTTTTTTATTATTTTAAATGGAAGTACGACTCAAGCGTACCTAGCTAACATATTTCGGATGCTACTAATGGTTGTATGACTTATTAAATTACTCTTTTTCGAATTACAATGATAAATTTGATTTCTGATGTCTTTATAACCTCAAAAAATACCAAAACAGTATACTCCTGATGTCATAAGTAAATATTCGAAGGTATAAGTACAAAACTGTACTGAGTGGTACTTTTGAAGGTACTATAGGGTCTATCATACCTTGCATTCAAAACATTTTTTTTTGTACATCAACCCCTAAAACACCCCCAATTTTTTTTTTCAAATAGCACCCCATATGTTTTCCTACCTAAATGATATCCCCATTTTATTTAAAATATTGTGGTACCTTTAATTTTATATGCAAACTTATTTTTTCCGTAAAATCATAAGTATAAGACAAACGAAATGATGATTTGTTTGACGCCTGATATTTTTGTAACAAAAACGGATAAAAAAGAAAAGTAAGTGGGTGTTTCAATGGTAGTGAATGACCTATCATTCCTTGCTTATGAACCATTTATTTCTTACTTAAACCCCTGGAATCCACCCCTAGCTTGTTTTTTCAAATTTCAATCCACAATTTTGCCTGGAAAAATAAATTCTTTACTTGAATTTAATTATCGTAGTGCCTTACTTTTTATGCCCCTACTGCAATTTATCGTTAATTTTGGCGCCCGTGTGCGGGGCACACCCTGCACACGGGGTTGGCGCGGCCCGATGTAGCCATAAAGCTTTTCCACGTTTTTGCACTTAGTTTTGTTGTCACATTTTTTTTATTAGTTGATTCATGAAAAAAAAATATTTTCCACACATGTGTTTTAATTAATTTATGTTTACGATTTCATGGATTAAGCGAAAATATCACGTGTCAAGGAAATTCTGGGACACCCGGTATACAGATACAATTCCACTTATGGTGATTTATTATTTTTTGTTGTGATACCCCAGAAAAATGCACTGCACTGCATTTTGACAACTTCAACAATTTCACAGAAAACAAAAGAAAGCGCAGACGTAAATATTTTGGCTTCACCATTAATACAGGATAGACTGTGACATGCTGCGTCCCCCTATTGTTTTAACGTCCTTGACCAGTACTAATGGCAAAAGAATTGTCAGTTAGCAGATGGTGTGTAATACATGAGGGATTATTGTTTAAGCGGGGTGATGCTTTGAATCCTGGCTATAAACTACATATACCTCGATCACAGGTGCATGACTTAGTTATAGCACACCATGACGACTTGGGTAATTTCGGCAGGTCTAAGGTTTATATGCAAATGCGTAGCAACCTTCTCTGGCCTAGGATGCTGTTATGTATTCAAATAACGAGGCATAGATATTCGTTTTACACGGTTTATTATTGTTAGTCCCGAAACCGTAACCTCCATGCGCGCATACATGTATCATCGATCTCCGAAGATGATCGTCCTCAATAGGGTACCTCCAAACTAGGCGATGTTGCCAATCACTCGAGAGATCCCGAAACATACATGACAGATGCCAAAACATATTGGGCAATTAATATCATCGTGCGACATTTGTCAACGATCAAAATGTGCGGAAAAATGTGATGGAAATTTACATTCGGTGTTACTACACGACCCAGGAGAAGTGGTATGCACTGATAGGGCTGTTGCCGAGATCTAGAGGGGGAGCTACACAACTTTTGGTCTTTGTAGATGCTTTTTCAAAACACGTTAAGGTTTATTCGCTAAAGAAAGCTACTGCTAAAGCAATTTTGAATAGATTTCTCAAACATTATATCAAGGAAATTCATAAACCAAAATGTGTCCTCAGAGAGAATGGTACACAGTTCACACGCAAACAGTGGCGTAAGTCATTGAGTAAGGAGGGTATTCGCAATAAATACACATCGGTATACTTCTCTGAAGAAAATATGACTGAAAGGTATAACAGGGAGATAGATCGGATTTTAAGGACAAACTGTCACGATCAACATACTCGTTGGGCATATATCTTGGACTCCTTAGAGCTTTGCTTCAATAATGCCATTAATGAGAGCACTGTGTTTGTAGTTGCAGTTTATAAGGGAGATATGTCAGCCCATAAATAAATATTTAAGTTTCCCTGTTTGTGGCGAGAATGAGGTCGTCCGAGACAAAATACTTATGTTAGCACGACAGCGGTTATGTTCAGAAGCCAGGCTCAGAAAGTTAAGATTCATCGGATCTTAGAGTTAAGAGAAGGCGACAAAGTATTGCGACGCAGTCATCACTTGTCCTTTGCTGAAGATAAAGTGATCAAAAAATTCTTATTACTATTTTAAGGGCCATATTCGATTGTGCGCAAAGCATGGCCTAACTCCTATATCTTGAGGGATAGAAATGGTAAGGAGTTGCCTCATCAGAATATTGTAAATTTGAAGTCTTATCGAGAGCCACCTAAGACACTGGCTTAGTCGTATACCTACTTACCTAGTATTGAAATTTTGTTTTATTTTGTTTTTATCCTGGTTTTTCCTCTAAAATCTTTAGTAGCCATGTACTCTAGATTTAAGTCGGGGGTAATGAAGTGGTTTAGTGTGAGTTTTAGTGAAAGTGTGGCGATAAGTGGCAACTATGTGGGGTAGCAACCGTAGCAAGGACTCATAGGCAGTCAGTCGCCCTCGAGCTGTCGAGCAGCTACCGCAGATGTAAAGGCGATGGCGTACGATTTCATTGTCGCGATCATCCTGTATTTTTATTTAAGACATTGGTTGTGTATTATTTGACTCAAAAAATCGTGTTTTCTTTGAGCGGTATAGTATTTCGCTACTCGCTAGAACCTACGAACCCGAGATTTCCGATATTCGATAAGAACCTGAAATAGGAACCATTACACTTGCCTAGCTTGCCTGCTACGTAGGTGTTATGCGCTCTGGATCGATTAATGGACTGTTAGCTGACATATCTCGATACCCACAATGATGTTTAATTTTTGACAGTCTAAGGTACTTACTCTGGATACAAAGATAAAATACCTCATATAAAGTAAAACGGACTGATTCAATTCAAAAGCTTTGCATGGAGGTTGCGTTCTTGGTTAGTTTAGCACTGTACGTTGGCTCATATTCAAAAGAGCAAAATATAAATTGGTAGCATGCAGAGGTTTCATGAAGAGGGTGGAAAAATGTGCTACCGCGCCAAAACAGCAGCATAACGTCAGTATTGGAGGGAGAACATCCGGATGCACATTCAAATCGAGAACAATAAACTCGCGAGGTTGGCTGATGTGAATAGTGTGGGACTTTTAGTATTCTGGATGCATACAATTAGGTATTTTATCAGCATACGTGACGCACAAACACCCCTGCTTTGAATAGGAGCTTTTTTATGCGTGCACTGTTTTACTACAGTGTATGTGTAAAGTTTCAGATTGCTGCGCGACGCATTTCATCGTTATTTCGGGATAAATTATCCTCTATGTGTATAAGTCAAATAATATTATGCATGGAATAAAGTATGCATCTCAATAAATAATGATTGTGTATAAACCTTTTTACAGAAAAGTTATCTCATTGAAAAGAGAAAAAAACTATCGAATGAGCCAAATAAAATGGTTTATTGCTACTTAAAATATTCAATTGTTTTTCACTATTTATTTATTTCTAAAACAAAAACAACTCAATACTATCGTATTATGGGAAATACAATATAAAGTAGCTTTTGTATGAAGATGTTCTCTATAGAATCATTATTTATTGAGATATTATACTGTATTCCGTATATAATGGACACCGTGTATAGTAATGTTGCTCTGAGGTGAGAGGGATATTATAATCACAAAAATGTTTTTTTATAACTAGCAGACTGCGTAGGCAAGGTCTAAATACCTTAGTACCGCGGCTGCTATTAAAAGGTTAGGTTAGGGGAAGTTTGTTAATGCGACTCGAATAGGCCAACTCCCGCAGGCCCAGGCAGTCCATTCCAAGCCATGCGTCAGCTAGACAACATATTATTAGACGTATTGAAGTTATACAAAACTCGGCTCTTAGACTCTGCATAGGAGCTATGTGTTCAACACCAGTCGAACCGCTGAGAACAGAATATTTAGAGCCTCCATTAGAACTAAGGAGAACGTTCCTAACTGAAAGGGGTGTAATTAGATCATATTATAAAGATCCGACAAATTTTAACAAAATAACTTATCGAAATACTCTAGATCTTACCTGTACGTATTGAGCTAATAAGAAATCTCCCTAATTTGTGAAGCCCACGGAAATGTCAGCAGCCTACTTAAATTAGTGTCTATAAATAGCACTGCTGAAGTACCTGTATATCTAGATACAATAAAGCATACAAATATAGCTATTGCTAACTACTGCGAAAACCCTACAATAGCTAAAAGTGTTTTGAATCAATGTCTTGCCAAGTACTCGGATCACACAGATGCTTCGAAACAAAATGACGGAGGCAGATGCGCATTGTTTATTGAAAATCCAAATACAATACAATACAATAAGATAACATCAATTTTTACAGCAGAAGCAGTTGGCACTAGCAAAGCATTAGGGTATATAGAGCAAGGATCGATTAAAAAAAGCTGTTATTTTATCAGACTCGTTGTCTCTGCCCATACATATAAGAATCCAGCAATACAACTAACATCAGAAATTCATAAATCAAGGAACGCAGGAGTTGAAATCAAATTATTATGGGTTAAAGAACATTTGGGATTAAGGGCTATCGAGGTGGTTAATAGACTAGCCTAAGAAATCATAAATAGCGGAGTGGAGATACCACATGATACCAGTGTACAGACATGCATCGATATATTTATGCAAAAGGAAAATGAAACAAGATTGGAATGATGCCTGGAAAGAATACTGCATACAGATGCCAACTCGCTACACGCAACTACATCCAGCAATTGCTAAGGATTTATGACATAAAAGTCTCAATTATACACGTGGTGATATTGTAGCCATAAGTAGACTGAAGTTTGGGCATGCTTGTTATCCTCATTATCCGCAAAGGATTGGAATTCAGAACAGTAACCTATGTGACTCCTGTAATACTGTAGGCGTCCTAGACCACATATTTTGCGAATGTAGCAAATACAATAAACTAATCAACTACACTAACAGGTATTTTGATAAAAAAATTTTCTATATCAATATACCGTAACAAGGATCAATATGAGAGAAGTTGTAATGTGCACACTTTCAAGCTAGACAACATCACTTTAGAATCCCTAACTGTAGGCTATCCCAATCTGCACCAACACCTGTTGGACTAAAAATTTATAATAAACTACCTCCCAGTATAATATCCAAAGCGACTCAAGAGGAATTTAGGAAAGATCTCAAACTATTTCTCTGTGACACGTGTTTCTATACCTTGGACGAATTTTTTTAACCATTGTAATGTGTCAGAATGATCTGTTTGTGTATTTTATGTGTCATGTCCATTATAAATTTGACGCATTCTATACTATGTATTTAGTCGAAAGAAGTAAAGTATACATTTACATTTAGGACATAAAGTGCCACCACCAATTAACCTAATGTCCCTGTTAGCCATGAACAAGAACGAAATATACGATGCTTTGTCGTTGTTTGTGAAATCTAGCGGTTTAAGCCTATAAAATAGGTTAGCCTTGATTTCCAATATTTTTATTCTTCTATGTATATCCTTCTGAATCGTGATCTACTTAATCAGTGTAACAAAAGTCACGTTGATAGACCCCTGGGTGTGAAGCGTGTCCTGCTAATCCGTTGTCTTTCGTATTCTTCCAAAATATACCTCAAAGTTTGATTAGGTTAGATGTTAGATGTATATTAACAGGTTTAATTAATTTTCTTTTCTAGAAACTAACACAGATACTCGCTGAAATGAGCTTTCTGCTCCAGAGCCAAAAAAGCATGAAAAGCGTCAGCTTAGGTTAGACTGTCAAACATGAATAGGGTACTCGCACAAAAAAATATTATGTCATTTATGCGTTCCTTAGAGCCTATTAAACATGACAAAATCACTTGTTTGGTTTTTTGGAATCGGCTGTGAGAGATATTCCAAAAATTATTTCAAATGCCGGAAAATCCCGCGCAAACAACCTCTGACGTCAGTAATATCGTAAAGTGATGGGATGTATTGGTATTCGATATCGATAGCCAGTGCTAACCTAAGATTTTGTCATTGATCATTATAACCACAAAACACAGTCACACACAAAAGTACAAAAGTCAAAAGAATAAAAGTTAGGCTATATTACTAATTCACTTTGTAGGGATGGGCTTGAATTAGATTCTATCTTTGGATTCATTCATAATGGGATGCGCCGAAATAAAACGATGGCTTCGATTAGTTGCGAATCTCGGTCACAAACAGGATGAACTGTGATACCTATCAAATATAAAAATGTATTGCAACGACAAATGTTAGTGGGTTAATTTAAGTATCAATAAATTAAGTCGCAATGTTAAAGAATTCAGATCATCTCTAGTCGAATGCGCAGTTGAATCTCACTGACCTGCGCTGTAGCAGTATCGATTGTCGATATCGATAAGATATCTGTGACGTCAGCCCTTGTTTTAAGTCACGTGGAAAAATTTGAATATATCCCTATTTTATTTTGCAAATATCTTTTTTTGGCCGTCAGTAAAATCATGTTTTTTTGTTTGCTACTTCTTCTTGATATGGTTTTCTTTACGCTATATAGGTATACTCCCGAGGCGATTTCACGACCTTTGCAAGTACCCTATTACATTATTACACTTCTACTTTGAGAAATAAGTGGATTAATTTAGGATACTTCAATCAATGATAACCTGATTGCTTCAATTTGTTTTTTGAACGAGCACATATTTGATAGCTTCTTTCTAATGATATGAGATTGTGACTATTCGGTAGTTTTCGTTTAGTTTCAAATTTTCCTACCTATAAGCAACCTAGCATGCCAAGCAATACAAAGCAAACAAAAATGTGTTCAGATGGAATACAATAGACTTAGCAAAAAGATGCAGCGTAGTTGGTCTAGTGAAAGAAGATTATGAAAATTCCTTACAACAAGTTAACTCTAATCAGAAACAATTGCGGTAACATAGGTAAGGGTAAAGAGAAGTTGGGGTACGATAGAGATACTTTTTACAGCCTACTACTTGGTAGAGACAGGAAACTTTGAAATAGAAGAACAACCAACGCTTGTTGCTGACTGTCTAATATCTTCAGCAGTCAATTTCATATTTATTGGTATGAAAAAGTGGTAATTTCCGCCAGAAGCAACGATACCTCAAACTGGAACATTTCGGTATCTATCAAGATCGTAAAACATTATCTTTTATAACTTGAATAGATTTTAATTCATCCTTCATTCTCTGCGATCTTTCTAATGCGTACTGCAGAATTTGCAGAATCCGTCGGACTCCCATAGCTAGTTAAAACTGTTTGGTGGTACCTTGTTAAAGAGGCGTGGGTACACATATTTATACACAGTTATGTATTAATTTGGCATGTTAAATACGGATTCTATGTAGAACAGACCTTACCTGTTTCCAAACCACATACATAAAATTAGGTGATAGTTAAGACCTTAATGAAAAGCAACACAGAGCGATCTTTTCAAAAAAGTTTTTTAGTGCGCACAAAAACTCGCAGTGTAAAATCACATTCTTCAAATGTCTGAAATTTAGCAATCAAACACTATATCAAAATAAGGCCACTGCGCTGCCCTAGCGCAAGCTTCACTCTTCAATTTGCTTTTTGGATCATTACTGTCAAATTCTGTCGCTGACGTCACATATTGCAGCAGGATTCCAGAAGAAACTAAAAACATCGGTAGCCTTTATAGACCTTTCGATGACGTACGACACCGTCTGGAGGCAGGGTCTAATCTACAAACTACTTAAAGCCATACCATGCATGAAAATAGTAAACCTTGTTAATAACATGCTCAGCAACAGAACTTTCAGTCCTTATGGGAAACTTGAGAAGTGACCAACTGAAACTTAATAATGGTTTACCGCAGGGGTCTGTCCTGGCTCCTCTATTATTCAGCCTATACATCGCGGACTTACCTGAAACCGCCTGCCGCAAGTTTGGATACGCGGATGATTGGGCAATTGCTGCGGGGCGCAGGACTTTTGAAGAAACAGAAGCGATGCTGACAACAGATCTAACTGCCTTCGGAGAATATATCCGCAAATGGAGGTTAAAATCAAATGTGACGAAAACCGAAGTGTGCTGTTTTCACCTAAATAATGCACAGGCCAATAAAAAACTTAATGTCTACTTCGAAAACAGACTCCTTACACACAACAGAAACCCAAAGTATCTCGAAGTCACTCTCTATAGAACCCTATCCTATAGACCATCTCTTAAAGACAGCAGAAAAGGTGAAAACAAGAAATAAAATCGTCCAAAAGTTATGTGGATCTACATGGGGGTCCTTTGCATCAGTTTTAAGATCATCTGCTCTTGGACTTGTCTACTCGGCAGCGGAATACGCAGCCCCGGTCTGGCTCAACAGCAAACACTGTAAACTTGTTGATGTCCAGCTTAACCAGACAATGCGAATGATTTCGGGCACATTGAAGTCAACACCAACATACTGGCTTCCAGTCCTCAGCCATATCCCACCGTCATATTTACGAAGAGAAACAGCTCTTCTCAGAGAGTTCAAAAAAATCCAGAAGAATCATCTTCTACCGATCCATCTTGATACAAATAACATAGAATTTGTTGCTGTTGTTTGTAATTTTCTATGTCCTTTCGTTTCATATTATACATAATGTTATTGTCAAAGTGAATGTTGAAAGTCAAATTTAATTTTTCTTTCTTTCTTATTTTAATGATGATAACGTCAGAAGCTTCTATTGGCGAAATGCGACCTTTGAACCTTACCTTTGGATCTTTGGAATTACCGTCACCCATTTTAGACTGGGAAAGGGGAACAGGCGGTCACGCCTCCTCCCTAACACGGGAATACGTATTTTCTTGGATTCTCAAGTTGGCGCACTATACCCTAGAAACTTAACTTTGTTCATTTTGTCTCTACCTGAAACAGCATCAATGGTTTTAGACCACACATCCGACGATAAGGAAAACATCCTACTTATATGCAACAAGGTATCGCATGCATCTTTTTGTAGTGATATCCATAAATAGGGGGAATGGGGAAACGCTTTCGGAGCAAATCCGGACGAAGCGAAATACAAATTTATTATGTTTCAGAGAGACGATAAGAATGATATTTGGATGCGTTGCGGTCGTTGTGTGGAAATGCTCCTTTTACAATTTTGTGGATTTCCTTCATTCACCTTTTGTCTCCCTCTCTATACAAGGAGATCAACCAAAAAGCAAATTTAAATTTGTAATATTTTTACAAAACATATTCAAGTAGCATTAGAACCTTGTCATTACGTTGCGCATACGTCACTTAGACATTTAGACAGACGAAACGTCGGATCCGTTATCGTTTGCACCTAAATGGAAAATACAGATTTGTGATATGACGTGATGGAAATGTCCCGCAGCCCTCCCAAAAATAGTACTTTCGGTATGGTTTAATTTTAAATCGAAAGTAAAACTTTACACAAATCGTACCGAATGTGATAAATCATACCGAAAATTCTACTTCCGGGACGGCTGTAGTTCATAAGTAGCCTGCGGCTCGCCCTGGAAACTGCCTACTAATCCCGTAAAATATCACTTTCAGGACTTGTTACGTAAACAACTATTTCATATGGTATCGCTTGAACGGGATGGTGTGATTTTAGAATAAGCATATACAACAATGATATATTGAGTTCATAAATCAACAAGATATTTTTCAATCCGTACCGTTGGTTAAAATGGATATTTACAGCCAATGCATTTACACATAATTTATCACCTGATTACTCAGTACTTAGTTTATAGCTCTTGCTGTCCAAATCATTAATATTTATTGTAATAAAACGATCCATATTATTCCAAAGACAAAAACTGCATGTTCTGCATACGCACATCCACTATATGGATTATACTGAAGGTTTGGCAGACGAAGCATTTAAATCAAATGCAAAAAAGGTATCTGAAATATTTAGGCTTAAAAACACCAAACCAAAATATGCAAAGGGGATCCATCAATCAGCTGACGTCAGCTTATATAATAAAATGAATAATAGGATTAATTAACAGTCAATGTTTTTGCGCATAATTGATCAAGCAATTGCTTGGAAGCTGTTATTGAATTTCAGTAGCAGTCACATTAAATCGGGATACTGATGAATTTAGGCTATAGTAAAGTCAATCTGGAAGTATTTCCTTAAATGCCTGGAACGAGCTCGTCAGGTACTTAAAGGTAACTGAACAATTTTTGATGGAACTTGTCGTTTTAAAATATTGGGCTTTAAAAAGAAGATATTCGCGGGTTGATATTTTTACGTAACGGCACATATTTTCGATTTAAACTGCTTTAATACCAACAAAAAATCATTAGAATACAAATACTAATACTCGCCATAGACCATGCAAGAAATTCAGATGCAAGCCGGTTGTTTCGGACATTACAATATATTGTAAACATTTTTTTATATATTTTTTATTGTATCATTATCTCTGTAACTCATGACAACCTGGCAACAGCGCACCGGGGTAAAACGACCGCGTCAACACTGTGAATTATAGACACTTACACTTCCACCAGAGACTTTCGTCTGAGCGGTAGCATATCGCTGTTGGTTGTCAACCATTTTGTGAAACAATAAAGTTTGTGTTTAATTATACACAGTATAAATTATTAAAAGATACAGTCCACTAGGGAATAATTCCCCACCATAACATTGGTCACAACATTGGTCAATTCGAGCCGCGTGTGATAATCACGGCGACGGCGGTTCCTTTGATGTCTGGCTACCGAACCACCTGTGCAGACCTGTTGCAGTGAAGACGGCGGCGCATCGAGAAGGTGCATGATACATGGGTGCAGTCAACGGTGCTCGAGGAACTTGCAGAGAAAAGCTAAGTCAGATTGTTTCCTTATATTTCCTATTTTCAATATTGAACTTACCTCTTTTTAGTAACGTTTGAAATACGTTCTGTTTGTGTCTGTGATCGATATACATATTACTGGTGTGTAAAAAAAAAAAGTATTATCTTTTTCCTATAAATAATGGCTACTAATAATAATGCTAGTACACTTAGACTAAATAGAGGTGTAGTTAAAGGGAAGTTGACTAGATTTCAGTCATATTTTAATAGTTTGAATATTGATGATATAAATGAGGGTATTATTGCGCAATTACAATTAAGATTGGAAAAAGTGGAGCGATGTTTTGACGAGTTTAATGACATTCAGTCTCAGCTAGAAATTAGTTATCCCTCTGAAAATGATGAAATTGAAAGGGATGAATTTGAGTCTACATTTTTTGAGGTTGTTTCTGCAGCTAAAAAGGTATGTTCGGATTTTATTAAAGGAGAAAATTCAGAGCAGGGAAATAGTGCAGCCAGTGGCTCAGTTTATTCACAGCAACATAGTACTGTCAATAATTCATCAGTGGTCAAGCTTCCTACTATAAAATTACCAACATTTAATGGCGATTATCAACAGTGGTTGGAATTTAAAGATGTTTTCAGCGCCTTAGTCAACGATAATCACATGCTATCACCGATTCAAAAATTCTATTACCTTAGGTCCTCTTTAGGTAAAGATCCATTACAAGTTATTGAGTCTCTTGATGTTACTTCCGCTAATTACGATAATGCGTGGCAATTATTAACTGATAGGTACGAAAATCAAAATCTTATGGTGCACGGTCATATAAAAGCTATTTTTGATCACCCCGCTGTACAAAAGGAATCGCACGTAGAGTTGAGAAATCTGTTTGATTCAGTATCAAAACATTTACGTTCATTAAAATCCCTAGGCGAAGAGGTTGAGAAATGGGATAGACTCATAATTTACATTCTTTCGAGTAAATTTGACAGTGTTACCAGGAGGGACTGGGAAGCATATAAATATGAAAATGATCTACCACAGATGAGTGACATGAATAGATTTTTGAAAAGTAGGTGTGAGATGTTGGAAAAGTTAGATGTGACAAAGGTAGTTAAGAAATTTGAAAATGTAAATTTCTCATCAAAATCCAGTTCTAGTGTTAGAAGACATACGAGTAGTTTTGTTGCACAAACCAATAACTTGCCTAAATGTGTTTTATGTAAACAGGATCACGCTATTTATAATTGTGAACAACTTTTGAAACAGTCTATATCACAAAGAATTAACGAAATAAAGCGTCTTAAGCTATGTTTAAATTGTCTTCGTCCTTCGCATACATCATGGCAGTGTAGAGCGAAAAGATGTCAAAAATGTGGTAAATCTCACAATAGCCTTTTACACTTAGATGGGGCAACAACGCCCGAGGTCAATGCCACTCAGGTAGCAAGTCCCACTGGCGAGTCTAGCCGGCCTATCCCTGTAGCGGCGAAAAATAATTTGAACGATATTTCTCCAGCTGATGTCACCGCGGTCAACGCAAATTTTGTAGGGTCGAGAAAGATTCCCTCACAGGAAATTTTGTTGTCCACAGCCTTAGTAAAGATTAAATACGGAGGTAAAAATGTAACAGTCAAGGTACTTCTTGACTCGGGGTCCCAAAGCAATTTTATTAAGGAGGACTTGTGTAAAGAATTAAATTTAAAAAGAAATGAGATTAATATAACAGCCAAGGGCGTAGGAAAGGGGTTTGTAAAAATAAACAGTTATGTGAATATTACAGTTGCGTCTATTTATGATGACTTTTCGATCAATTTGAACTGTTTAGTAATTCCTCAAATAACAGAAAGATTACCAAAGGTGTGTTTTGATAAATCAGCAATACCCTTACCTAATTACATTAGATTGGCTGATCCTACATTTAATATATCAGGTGATGTAGATATTTTATTAGGTTCACAAGCTTTTTGGTCTTTGATTTGTGCAGGTCAGGAAAAAATAAATAATGACTCATTGATCTTGCAAAATACTAGACTAGGGTATGTCATCGCAGGTAACATGGATATACCTTCCAATACTTCTCTGAACCATTGTTCTACAGTTGAGTGTGAGCTTAATGAGCAGCTTACGAAATTTTGGTCAATAGAGGAGGTTTGTAACAAAAAAGATTGTTTATCAGAAGAAGAGAAGTACTGTCAGAAATATTTTTTAGAGACTGTAAAGAGAGATGAAACAGGGAGGTTGATAGTCAAAATTCCATTTAAAACGTCTATTGAAAATTTGGGAGATTCACGACAGATCGCGTTAAATAGATTTACTAGCACGGAACGAAAACTCGGTAAAAATGAAAGCCTTAAAGGTGATTACGTAGAATTCATGGAGGAGTACTCCAGCTTAGGACATATGGTTGAGGTCAGTAATGTAGATTCTAACGGCTATTATTGTTATATGCAGGAGTCGGTAGGGGTCGCTTCAAGCGCGCAACGCTGCGGTTCCGACCGGTACCACCGGCAACGTCGCAACCTCTACTCCCAACAGTGTTCTGTGGTGGGTTCGTACCGTCCTTGGTTCTGATCGTTCTGCGTTCGTGGTTGTGGTTTTGTGGTTGACAGATGCTTGTTGTAAGGCAGGATGATGGGTAAATGACAAATGTCAAAGTCAAATGCCAGAATTAAAAATTCAATGAAAAATTCCTGTAATTATCAAGAAAAATGGGTTATCTTTTTATTAAAATTTTGTATAAAAAGAAAATTAATGCCTTCTTGGGCAGGGGCGAGTTTGCGGTTTGTTCCGAAAATCCAATCTTATACAAAGCTTGAATATTGCCTAAGCACTACCTTACTACCTACTATATGGTGAATCAAATGTGCAATGATCACTAAATATACATTTTGTACAATAATAAACTGAAGAAGTCGCTGGGGGCCCCGCTTCCCTAACGGTCCCTGTCCTCCTGCTACTTATATCTATGGCTGGTAAGAATCTTAGCTACCTACAGTTTATCCAAAAACCTTAACTAACTGATGTTCTAGGTGAACACTCCTAGTGACTACAGTTTCCGTCAAAAATAAAGCGAATTCCCACCTGTAATCTGATGGATGTGGTCCAAGGTTACCTGGAGTTTCCTCTAGCAGTCTGACATGTAGGCGAGTTGAAAGCATAAAGAGAGATGTGGCTGTCGAAGGGATAGGCATGCAGCAAGCAGGTTATCATGCACTAAGCTGTACCACAAAGACTGCGGTGGTTTATACAGGCGAAGCCTAGCTGTCGGAGTTGGTTGTATATGGTCCTTGTCTCAACCGTAAAAGCTGTATTTCAAACCGTAAAAGCAGGATCTCAACAATAAAAGCCGTATCTAAAAAGCCTACAAGCAAAAGGAATCCTCAAAACTGTGTCTCTGAGGGAGTTGTGGCTAACTTTCATGGAAGTAAGGTTATGCACCTACCGTTGATGTTGGGTGGCTTTAAAGTGTTCCCTTTGGATGCTGTGTGATATGGATATACTAATCCCACAGAGGTGGTTTGCAGACACTGCAAAAATCCAATTCAGCACAGGATCGCTTCTCTATCAAATCCGCAAAATGCGCATTGACCACCTGGTCCAAGTAAATCAGAGAAGTGAAAGGAAAATGGCCTTTTCCCATGAAAATCGGCGCCAAACTCGCCTGTCATATGGTTAATGAACTGTGGTGATTTAATTCTGTGGTTCGACCTTGGTCCAACTGTCTACAAGGTACAAAGCAACAGATAGATGTCAACAGCAGGTTCGTGGTACAACTAACCTCTTCTCCATCAACATGGACAATGGACATGTAAACAATGGTTTTGGGCTGATAGAATGCCACGGTAAGTTCATATGAATTTAGTTAAATATAATATTGATATTTTTGTCCTTTCCAGATGACTGCAGCTTGGTAATAAACCCTATAGAAGACTGGAATACTTTGTAAATACAAATAGGAATTGCTTGTACAGGTGACTTAAAGAAATATAGATATTACACACTACAGACTTACATGTTATTTACAAGGCTTAAAATTATGAGAAAATGTGACTAGTCTAGGTAAGTAGATACAGAAACTTGGAATCCGAAATCAAACTGTAACAACACCCCTCTCACCAGGAAAAAGTTTGAACTGGGTGAAAACTTTATAAGGCGAAAAACACTTAATGGTAGTATAGTAGAGATATGTCAAATCAAAGCATTAAATTAAAGCAGGAGATCTATTCCTCATCAGGAATATCAGGAGGATGAGATTTTAAATCCTTGGCATGGTATATTCCACAATCTTTACCTTTGTCATCTGACAATTGGTAAGTCCAGGGTGAGACAATCTTTGTCACAATAAATGGACCAGTAAACTTAGGCGCAAGCTTAGCACTAAAATGTTTAGATGCATCAGACAAAGCAAAGTTTCTCTTCCAGACACGCTGGTGGATATCAAATCTTTGGTCACGTCTTCTGAGGTCATATACCTTCTTACTAGTTTCATAAGCTCTAACAAGTCGTTTGGATACGTCTAGAAATACTCGTTGGAGGGTCTCGGAGCTTGCTTCTAAATCACGTTTCCGATCGAATTCAACAGGATCTTTTAGTTGTCGACCATAAGAACCACTAATACATACTTCACGTCCAAAATTAATGAAGTTGGGTGTCAGACCAGTAACTTCATGTCGAGAGGATCTAACAGCAAAACCAACTTTAGCAAGGTATTTATCCCAAACTCTCTGATTACCTTGTACATACGCAGATAACATCGTCTTAATCACTCTATGCACCCGTTCCACTGGATTAGCTTGAGGATGATAGTTCGCAGTGAAGACATGTTCGATTGAGTATTCTATCATCAAGTTCTGGAACTGTTGACTACGAAATTGAGTACCGTTGTCGGTGATCAATTTTTGCGGAGCACCAAAAACTAATATGACCTGGTCTTCAAGATGTTTGACTATCTTGGCAGCTGTAATAGCACGAAGTGGAAAGAACAGACAGAATTTCGAAAAACAGTCAGATACCGATAAAATAAAACGATTCCCTGAAGTTGTGGCAGGTAGTGGACCTACAATATCTACGCTAACCATTTGCCAAGGTTTTGAAAGAGCTATGGAACGACTTAGCATAAGACCAGCTGGCTTCTTCTGCTCAGGTTTGGTCTGTAGACATACCGTACATCTGGCGATGTAACGAGACACGTCAGCTACCATTTTAGGCCAGTAATAACGATTTGAAATCCTAGACAGGGTTTTGTATACACCCGCGTGACCACATGTAGGAGGGTCGTGATGTTGGGAAATGATCTCACGTCGTTTCTCTTTTGGAACTACTTCCAACCACCTATCGTCCGAGTCTATCAGACTAGGGTAACGGAAACTACCATGTTTCATCAGACGTTCTCCGTCTAGTCTCCACAGAGGGTACTGATCTGGGTGATTCTGTATCTGTTTGATCATACGATTATACCAACCGTCCTTGGTGCTACCTTCGGTAACTTCAGCAGCAGGGCCAGGAGCGTTAGGTCTCTCTACTTCACAAGTATCGATAACTGGGACGGAGCGTGACAGTGTATCTGGAACCACATGATCGCGTCCTTTTCGATGAACGATGTCAAAATCATATTGTTGGAGGCGAATTATCCAACGACCTATTCGACCACTAGCATCTTTGATGGAAAACAACCACTTAAGGCTATAATGGTCTGTAATAACCGTAAATTTGGATCCCTCAATATAAGGTCTCAATTTCTCGACCGCAAACAAGACAGCAAGGCATTCCTTTTCAGTCGTAGTGTATTTACGTTCACTCCTCGTCAAGGATCTGCTAAGATAGCATACGACCTTTTCACCATCATCATAAACTTGAGAGAGGACTGCACCTAAGCCATAGTCACTGGCGTCGGTTTGTACGAAAAATGGACGAGAAAAATCCGGGCAACAAAGAATTGGAGCAGATATCAAGTGTTCCTTGATTTGGTTGAGAGCTTCATCACAGGACTGATTCCACTCAAACGTGACGTTTTTCCTCAGAAGATTGGAAAGTGGTGCAGTAACCGTAGAAAAATTTGGTACGAATCGACGGTACCATGACGCTAAGCCCAAGATTCGTCGAACTTCCGTAACATTGCGAGGTGGTGGTATACGAATAATGGCTTCTACCTTTTGGCTATCCACGAGTAAGCCGTGTTGATTAACAACGTAACCTAGGTATCTGAGTTCAGGTTTACAGAACTCACATTTGTTTCTATTAAGCGTTAAACCCGCTTTCTTAATCCGGTTTATGACTTCTTTAAGGACCTCTAAATGTTTTGTGAAGCTGGAAGTACAAATGACAATATCGTCCAAATAAACCAGAACATGTTGTTCAAGGTCGACACCAACCACTCGATCAATGAATCGTTGCCATGTAGCTGGGGCATTATGCAACCCAAAAGGCATACGTTTAAATTGAAATAACCCACGTGTTGGTACTACAAAAGCTGTCATTGGCCTGGACTCTTTCGCGACAGGTATTTGCCAATAGGCCGACTTCACATCAAGGGTTGTCAAATATCTTGCGTCTCGCAATTTGTCTAGAGTCGCCTGAATAAAGGGAATAGGATATGAATCCGGTAGAGATACCTCATTTAACTTCTTATAATTCACACAGAACCTGAGACGACCGTCTGGTTTTCTGACGAGAACTATTGGTGACGCCCATGGGGATTCTGATGGCTCTATGATGTCGTCTGCCAGCATTTGATCCAACTCAGCATTCACTTGCTGTTGAAGGGCTGGGGACAAAGGGTAATGCCTTTGTTTAATAGGTGCGGCATTGGTGCGAATTACATGTTCCACGACATGTGTGCAACCCAATTTGTCGCTCATATCCTTGAAAATTTCCTCTATCACAGAATCGAGTTGTGCTCGCTGTTCATCAGACAGATGTTGCAAACCCTGAACCGTACTAGTTTCAGTACTAAGGCATTCTGCCGAAGACCTAAACGACCATTCTCCAGAGAAAAGGTCTGGAACTATTTCCATTTTCTGCCAAAAATCTACCCCCAGAATCAAAGAATGCGGAAGGTTTGGAACGACAAGGATATCTAGAAGCTTAAGGCGATCTGCTAACTGTATTGGAGCAGTGATGCTACCTAAAACTGGGCACGATGAACCATTGGCTACAATGCATGACTGCACCTGTGCGACCTTTAGCTCACACATATTCTTCAATGTTTCCCATCCCGGTAAACCTAAAACCGTTTGACTGCACCCGGAGTCTAGTAGAGCTAAAAATTCATTTCCAAAAATCTTGACACGCAAAAATGGACGTTTGTCATCCTTTGCATGAGCGAGAACAAAGTCTAGAATTGCACTGGTCGGACTAACTGTAAAGGAGGGCAACTTCCGACCTACGTCTGACCTCCTGTCACATTTTTTTGGTGACAAGTCGGACAATTAGGCGAAGTTACACCTTGATGACCACATCTAAAGCAAAACCTATTTTGAGGATGGGGACATTTCCTAAAACGATGTCCAGTTCCGTTGCAGTTCCAACATTTACTTGGATTAGTACTTGAGGTACAAGGACCTTCAGGAACGGGGTTGATCAGAGATGCTGATACAGTCTCTTGCGACTCGCTTAATTCCCTTGCGACAGTAGTAGCGAAGCTAGTAGTCCTACTAACACTATTTGACGGTGGTCGTCTGTATGCCAAGTCTGGCTCCAGGAGTTGTCGATAATTAGTTGTTGGTGGGCAAAATCTTTGGGCTCTGAGAGTTGTCTCTTCCACCATCCGACAAAGATGAAGCAACTCAGAAATAGTGCGCGGTTGTTGAAGGGCTAGTTGCGACTGGATATGCGGCAGTAAGTTCCTTCGAATTATTCGTACTCGAGCCTCCTCGTTAGGCCTCGATACCCCCAATCTATTAAATAAATTTTCCATAACAGCTACATAAATAACAACTTTTTCGGTGGCACCTTGTGTGCGACGCCGAATTTCCTCCCACAAGTCATACTCGTAGTCGTATGGTAGGAAATCAGCACGTAGTTGATCTACCAGTTGACTCCACGACTGAAAGTTTCTGGTACGAAACCATAAAAGTGCGTCCTTTGTAAAAATCTCGGGGCCAGCCCGCAGTAGTTGGCTGTCACTGACACCTCTGGAGGACTTTAATTCCGCTATTCGCTCCAGAAAGCTCGTCACACTAGACTGTCCATCGAACTGCAGCTTCCATTGGTACACCTGTTGACCGTAATCCGGATGGGCTTCTGTAAAGCTCATATGGGACAACCTGTCAGCAACTACATTGGTTGCAGCACCAGAGTTCGCGGGAAATGTGTCACACCTTAAAGTCGGAGCAAACGAAACAGTAGGTTCGCGTTCTGCCCGAGGAAAATAGTTTGAGGATGTCCGTGCCTGGTAAGCCGTTCCTCCAGCTGCGCTGTCAAATTGCGGTTGCGAAGCTCGACTCAATATTCTACCGATTGACTCATTGTCAGATTGAATTTGGGCTCGCATCTGCTCAATCTCACGTTCGACGTCATCCATGACCTCTGACACTGGTGGTCTAGGGACATGCCTTGATGATGCCTGAGCCAAATTACTTTCAGAAGAGACTTCAGGGATAAGAGGGATGTTTTCATCTAAAATGGACCCCTCAGGTTTATTCACTCCATCTATGTCGATCAACGACGTCTCCAAATGATTAGAGCTACGCCGTGATTCCAAGGTGTTTGCCACCTCTAGTGCGTCCATTGACTGAAGGCACTTTCCAATGAGTTCGCTTCGGATACGCTCCAGCGATTCATCACCATCTGGAACTCTTTTCAACCTAGCTAAGATATGTGTTAGCCTTGTACTTATGCGCTTGTACTCGTTAGCCTTATTACTCTGATCAAACTGGGAAATATGTACTTTCAGCTCAGTGAGCTTATCTGAACAGATATCATACTCACTCTGTGGTGAAAATTCTAAGGACCTTTCGGTCAGCCCCAATAAACCGTGCTTCTCGCAACGTAATGCTCCCCTAAGAGTCGCTCTGTTCTCTGCTACGGTTGGACATACCGGCAATTTTCTAACACGTAGCTCATACACTAACTCGTCACTTAAAAGTCTATTAACGTCCATAATGTAACACAATATAAATTATATTATCCCTTACAACCTCTGTAAATGTCCAAAATAAAGTATATCGAAGAAAAAATGTACGTAATCAAATATAATACATCTCCCCCTCTACAAAAAAGAAGAATTACCCCTAATTCTTTCCATACCGTACGATGATACAACTAACGTCGATCAATCGATACGCCCATCACCACACCCGGGACCACGAAATCGAACAAAAGTCAGATACCAAACCACGTTGTGGCGCCAAATTTGTTATATGCAGGAGTCGGTAGGGGTCGCTTCAAGCGCGCAACGCTGCGGTTCCGACCGGTACCACCGGCAACGTCGCAACCTCTACTCCCAACAGTGTTCTGTGGTGGGTTCGTACCGTCCTTGGTTCTGATCGTTCTGCGTTCGTGGTTGTGGTTTTGTGGTTGACAGATGCTTGTTGTAAGGCAGGATGATGGGTAAATGACAAATGTCAAAGTCAAATGCCAGAATTAAAAATTCAATGAAAAATTCCTGTAATTATCAAGAAAAATGGGTTATCTTTTTATTAAAATTTTGTATAAAAAGAAAATTAATGCCTTCTTGGGCAGGGGCGAGTTTGCGGTTTGTTCCGAAAATCCAATCTTATACAAAGCTTGAATATTGCCTAAGCACTACCTTACTACCTACTATATGGTGAATCAAATGTGCAATGATCACTAAATATACATTTTGTACAATAATAAACTGAAGAAGTCGCTGGGGGCCCCGCTTCCCTAACGGTCCCTGTCCTCCTGCTACTTATATCTATGGCTGGTAAGAATCTTAGCTACCTACAGTTTATCCAAAAACCTTAACTAACTGATGTTCTAGGTGAACACTCCTAGTGACTACAGTTTCCGTCAAAAATAAAGCGAATTCCCACCTGTAATCTGATGGATGTGGTCCAAGGTTACCTGGAGTTTCCTCTAGCAGTCTGACATGTAGGCGAGTTGAAAGCATAAAGAGAGATGTGGCTGTCGAAGGGATAGGCATGCAGCAAGCAGGTTATCATGCACTAAGCTGTACCACAAAGACTGCGGTGGTTTATACAGGCGAAGCCTAGCTGTCGGAGTTGGTTGTATATGGTCCTTGTCTCAACCGTAAAAGCTGTATTTCAAACCGTAAAAGCAGGATCTCAACAATAAAAGCCGTATCTAAAAAGCCTACAAGCAAAAGGAATCCTCAAAACTGTGTCTCTGAGGGAGTTGTGGCTAACTTTCATGGAAGTAAGGTTATGCACCTACCGTTGATGTTGGGTGGCTTTAAAGTGTTCCCTTTGGATGCTGTGTGATATGGATATACTAATCCCACAGAGGTGGTTTGCAGACACTGCAAAAATCCAATTCAGCACAGGATCGCTTCTCTATCAAATCCGCAAAATGCGCATTGACCACCTGGTCCAAGTAAATCAGAGAAGTGAAAGGAAAATGGCCTTTTCCCATGAAAATCGGCGCCAAACTCGCCTGTCATATGGTTAATGAACTGTGGTGATTTAATTCTGTGGTTCGACCTTGGTCCAACTGTCTACAAGGTACAAAGCAACAGATAGATGTCAACAGCAGGTTCGTGGTACAACTAACCTCTTCTCCATCAACATGGACAATGGACATGTAAACAATGGTTTTGGGCTGATAGAATGCCACGGTAAGTTCATATGAATTTAGTTAAATATAATATTGATATTTTTGTCCTTTCCAGATGACTGCAGCTTGGTAATAAACCCTATAGAAGACTGGAATACTTTGTAAATACAAATAGGAATTGCTTGTACAGGTGACTTAAAGAAATATAGATATTACACACTACAGACTTACATGTTATTTACAAGGCTTAAAATTATGAGAAAATGTGACTAGTCTAGGTAAGTAGATACAGAAACTTGGAATCCGAAATCAAACTGTAACATTATATTCCGCATCATGCAGTCATAAAATCTACGAGCTTAACTACAAAATGCAGGGTCGTATTTGATGCCAGTTGCCGAACTACAACCGGCTTATCACTTAATGATGTACAGTTTCCGGGGCCATCGTTACAAAATGACGTTTTTGATGTGCTGTTAAGATTTAGACAGTATAAATATGTAATGACGGCAGACATCTCTAAGATGTATCGACAAATATTAATCAGTCCAGATCAGCGACGTTTTCAGAAAATTTTTTGGCGAAAGGATCCTAATGAGGACATAAAATGCTTCGAATTATGTACAGTAACATATGGGATGGCAGCAGCTCCCTATTTAGCAGTCAGATCTTTACTTTATATAGCTGATGAGAATAGAACTATGTTTCCAGAAGCTTGTAATGCAATTAAAAATCATTTTTATATTGACGATCTACTGACAGGGGCGGACTCTGCTGAAAATCTTTTAGCGATTCAGCATGATGTATCAAAATTGTTATCAGATTATGGGTTCGATTTGCGAAAATGGCTTTGCAACGATAGCGAGCTTTTGTCAAAGTTCAGTGTCAAGGATAATTTAACCGCTAATATCCTAACTATAGGGCCTAATGAGAATAATAAAACACTGGGTGTATACTGGAATGCGACAGCGGACACAATACAATTTTTAGTTGGTTGTTTTGAACCTGATAAAGATAATGAAATAACAAAACGCACGATTTTATCAAACGTGTGTCAAATTTTTGATCCACTAGGGTTGCTTGCTCCCGTAATAATCGCAGCAAAACTGATTATTCAAGAATTATGGAAAGCTCAAATTTCTTGGGATGGCGACGTACCTGATAGAATAAAATCACTGTGGATTAATTTTAAAAGAGATTTGGTTTACATTAATAAATTACGAATACCCAGACACTGTATGTTATCTGATTATATAGAAATCCAACTGCATGGATTTTCAGATGCATCGGAAAAGGCCTACGGTTGTTGTCTTTATATAAGAGTAGTTTCTAAGAATGGAGGTGTTGTTTCACATTTATTATGTTCGAAATCGAGGGTGGCACCTACCAAACAGATTAGTTTGCCAAGATTAGAGCTGTGCGGGGCAGTCTTACTGAGTAAGTTAGCAAAAAGGTCATGTGATGCATTGAACATTAGCTTTCATCGTAAATATTTTTGGACTGACTCTACAATCGCGTTGGCTTGGATTAAAAGTGAACCGTATAGATGGAAAACTTTCGTGGCAAATAGAGTGAGTGAGATCCAAAATTTAACAGAGAAAAAAGAGTGGTATCATGTCGGCACACTTGAAAACCCAGCAGATTTAATATCCAGGGGAGCATCGGCAAAGGGCTTTAGTGAATTGAGTATGTGGTGGCACGGCCCCAAATACTTGTTACTTAATAGTTCAGAATGGGAAATAGATCATGATACTGATATAGAAATGATTCCTGAACAACGAACGGTAGTTTCAGTAGCGGTGTTGTATTCTGATTTAATACAAGGTGTTATAGAAAAATATTCATCATTTTTAAAACTGCGTAGAGTTGTTGCTTATATTTTAAGATTTGTACATAACGTACGAGTAAAGACTAGTGAGAGACGATACGGTGCATTGACGTGCCAGGAGTTAGATTCAGCTTTTTTATTACTAGTGAAAACTGTTCAGCTTGAAGTATTTTATAATGAGTATGACTGTCTACGGAAAGGTAAGGAGCTACATAATAAAAGTAAACTTTTAAGTTTAAAACCATTTATTCATGACGAAGTTATACGCGTCGGAGGTAGATTACAAAACTCTGACTTATGTTTCGATAAAAAACATCAAATTGTGTTACCAAACAATCATAAATTTACAACTTTGGTTATAGAACATGAGCATCAGCGTCTGTTTCATTGCGGGCTGCAACATTTAATATCTGCTGTTAGAGCTAAATATTGGCCTTTGTCAACGCGAAGTACCTGCAAAAAAGTTATACGTAGCTGTGTTAGATGTTTTAGAGCAAAACCAAAAGAATGCAATTATGTAATGGGGGACTTACCTGCGTGTAGAGTGCGAGACTACTCACCTTTTATTAATGTAGGTGTCGATTATGGAGGTCCATTTTTAATGAAGGACAGACAGTCACGAGGAGCCAAGGTAATAAAGGTTTATATCGCCCTATTTGTGTGTATGAGTACCAAGGCAATACACTTGGAGCTAGTTACCTCCTTGACTACTGATGGATTTTTGGCAATGCTAAAACGCTTCGTAGCACGCAGAGGTTTACCTAACAATATATTTTCGGACAATGGGCAAAACATGGTTGGTGCTCGTAATGAGTTACAGAAGGTATACACCTTCTTGACTGCAGAAACAGACTCAATTTCTAGTAAATTAAGTGACGACGGAATAAACTGGCATTTTATTCCCAGTCGATCGCCGACCTTTGGAGGCATTTGGGAGGCAGGAATTAAATCTACAAAGTTTCACCTAAAGCGAGTGTTAGGGAATCAATCGGTTACGTATGAGGATATGTATACGATCCTGACGCAGATAGAGAGTATTTTAAATTCGCGTCCCCTTTGTCCTCTATCCCTCGATCCTGACAATCTAGACGCCTTGACGCCTGGACATTTTTTGATTGGACGTCCTCTAATGGCTGTACCAGAATATGACGTCACGACAATAAAGCAGAGTCGATTAGATAAATATCAGAGACTCCAACTTATAAAACAACATTTCTGGCGACGTTGGTCCAAAGAGTACCTCACAGAATTGCAAACACGGCAGAAATGGAAGCAGACTTCCTCCGAGTCACTAAAACTTGGAAGTCTAGTTGTAATAAGGGAGAGCAATCTTCCTCCTCAGCGTTGGAAGCTTGGACGAGTTTTAGCAGTTCATCCTGGCAAAGACGGCGTGGTCCGTGTGGCAGATATCAAGACCCAAGGAGGCGTACTACGGCGTGGTGTCACAGAACTGTGTGTGCTTCCCGTTGAGTGACTTATTCTGTTGAAGGGAATCCTTCAACGCCGGGCGGGATGTTTCGGACATTACAATATATTGTAAACATTTTTTTATATATTTTTTATTGTATCATTATCTCTGTAACTCATGACAACCTGGCAACAGCGCACCGGGGTAAAACGACCGCGTCAACACTGTGAATTATAGACACTTACACTTCCACCAGAGACTTTCGTCTGAGCGGTAGCATATCGCTGTTGGTTGTCAACCATTTTGTGAAACAATAAAGTTTGTGTTTAATTATACACAGTATAAATTATTAAAAGATACAGTCCACTAGGGAATAATTCCCCACCATAACATTGGTCACAACACCGGTAGTAGAGTAGGTAAGCAGCCCCAATCTCAACTAATAATAAAAGCTTTCCTACTTTTCGTGGCCGAGTAACAAACAGAATTGAGTGTCCTACAGAAGGCAGAAGCCATCAAGGCGATATACGAACTAACCAGAACATGCAAAGGCATTTAGGATCGGCGAAGGATAAAAAGAAACCATTTTGTAATGTATATGTTACAGTTAGAGTGTCTACTCCCAATACTCCCATTGAGTTATGCGGCGATTACCAAAACTGCTTTTGAACAAGCAATACTACCTATAAACAAACGGCGTGAATTATTTTTCATTATTTACTCTCCAGTTGTGGGTTATGAACAACGCCTATAAGATACCACTACCGATCTATTTATCCCTCTCATACAAGGTAATCCGGGCCTTGCAGTACATTGCATTTGAATATCGGGGGCCTTCAGATGGTTTTCGAGCATGTTTTGGGTTTATTTATTACGCGATTTCGCATACAGTTAATGCACCCTGGGATAACAGCTTGAATAAAATCTGACCCAATTCGCAATAGTTATACCCCACTGGAATTTTACATTCTAATTTTTCACTGTGGTAAACTATGAAGGCAAAATATGAAAAAATCACTGTAGTCTTTAGCAACATAACGTAAATAATCACTGAATTAACAATTGCCAATTGTTTATGTGTTTATAAGAAGGATTTTCTTGTTCTCCATTCATGAACAGCCATTGACTTTGCCAACACAAGCATCACCTTTGTAACCACCCTGGCTCACCTGAAGGGCAGACCAGGGGGCAATAGCGCAGCCAAATAACCTACAGCGGTAGAGCAATGAGATATGTAACAAAAGGGCATGAGTTCCACCCTATGCATAGGTACCCAAGTGAGGCAGATTTAATAAACAGTTACTAATTTGTAGAGGAAGGGGTTAGTGAAAATGCCGTAATACGATGAGGATATAGGATGAAGAGGAAGGACGTGAACTTCCAGGTTAGAGACAAAATGATAATCCTCAGTGAGTCCGTCAGATATTTGGGAGCCTACATAGACAATGAGAGGTGTAGGTTTGATCTGGTCATCGCCAAGTATTTCTTTGATATTCCCATGCGAACGTCTGCAAGGATTTCCTTGATAAATCAACATCCTTGTAACTCTTGACATCGTTGTACCATTTGGGCATGGGAGTATTGTATGGCTATTTCCGCAATTGTGCTTGTCGGTATTCCAAAAAGGTCACCACATGGTCTTAAGATTCTTTGGTGAGCAGCCTTCCAGGTACCTTGTACCTCATGCTGAGTCTATGTAGGTTGAGGTAAAGGCAAACATCTTCTTTCCATAATATTCCAGATATGTTCCATGGTTAACGATCCAGAGATCTGGGGAATCATCGCAACAAATTGGCTTCATTTTCTTAAAAATGGGCCGACGTAATTTAGGCTATATGTGGTCGTGCATTACCTTCTTATAAAATGTGTAATGATAGATTGAAAGACTTAAGTTCAAAGCAATTTAATTGATTCTTAAAAAAAAATCAAGGCTATGATTCTATTAAGTTGCTGCTGGCTCTAGATCTATAAGTGCTCCAAAATTTAGAATCTTGAAAGGTAATGCAATCAAAAAAAATATATTATCAAGCCACTAATCACTAATAAAATGACTCAAAAATCAAATATCACAAATAATCCAGAAAACTGAAGCTATATTAACAGTAGTTGCAAGGTACTAGCAACTATATCTCAATAAATGCACTCAATGTTAGAAGAATAACTCAAAAAGAACAAAATCTATGAGTACATTCAAAGTCTCACAGAAATGACTAAAATATGTACTTCGATGTACTGTATCGGTTGCAAAAAAAAACGGAAAACCGTTAAATCACCAATATATCAAAATTACAACTCAAAATTTAGGTAAAATGTGTTGCGAGCACACTCAAAAAAAAACTATCAAAAATATACCAAAATAAAGAAAGATACTTCTCTCTCTCTCTCTCTCTCTCTCTCAAAAATGTACAAAGAACCAAAACTGAATAAGGTTAGACACCTATGCAAAAATGCCCATTAGCTACCTAAAATCGCGGAAACAAGAAGATACGCAATTTTTACACAGGACTATACCGAAAAGTAAAAGAAAAGGTGTGCTTCTCTCTCTCTCTCTCAAAAATGTACTGAAGAACAAAAAAAAAACTGAATGAAGGTCGCACTTGGAGGTGACTACAAACTCTAGATGGGAAAGTACGTAAAATAGCTCGATAACTGCCAAAATGGCGATCAAAATATGAAATAAGCAAATTTTACGTACCTTCTATATCCAAAGTAGCAGGGACGGCTTGCAGTCACACTCCTGTGAATCCTTCCAGGATCCAGAAATAGTTGGAAAGGGACGTGTATTCGCTTATATCGATATCAGCACCAAGTCAGTTCCCTCAGGAAGCAGACGCACACACTTGGGCTGAAAACACATATAAAACAGTACGGCATTCACAACCTAACTAGAAAATGAAACAAAAAAAATCAATGGTATCAATACAGAAGGTTCGATATCAACGGCAAAATGCTAGCAAAATCCAAAACAGTCGCTGGCTGTAACAACGCAGTGACCACAAACTCAAAAATGGCGGAATATGCTATATGCTTTTTTTTCACGAATAATTACCCGTGTTATAGGGTTAGGTACTTCAAAGAGAACTCTCACAAAAGGAGAGTGGATGAACTTCAAAGTTGAACCCCCACGACAATAAAGAGAACCTTATTCCATGAGAAAATCTCTACAAGGCGAAGCTACCAAAAATGGCCAAATGCTCACGAGACACAAACCTGACTTCAATCAGAAGAAGTTCGCCGAGAGGGAAGGAGGAAATTCGAGGCTGAAGCATTTTTATTGCCAGCTTGTTGACAAAAAATTTGAGATAGAGAGGGGGCTGTGATATCTCTACTGCCAACTCAAACTCTCAAAGTAACTATAGTCTTAATTGCAGATCGGGACAGAATTACTATTGTTAACGAAATAAACTCATAATAGGGAACGGAAATGCACTAAAAGAATGAATATAACAATTTTGCAAAATTAATCATATAATTAACAAGATAGTCTAGAGTCACACATAAACCTCATATGTAGGCAACCCGCACAGCTTGGGATAGTAGCACCAGTTGCCTGCATAGGACATCTCAGAGTTGCAAATTAATAGACCAGTTAGGCAAGGAAGCAAATACCAAAGGTATTATAACTCGTGATAGGCAAGGACAAGTGGTTCGTTTAATAGCATAAGGCAAAGCATAAGGGAGGAATATATTATATTTGCCTGTCAACCGAATATTATTCTAGAAGGATGGAGCTATAAAAGGAGTCACAGACGACGTGTAACGAAATTAACAAAAATTTCGTTACAAGTGAAGAAGTGGAGATGAATACCAAACGTGACCTACTTTCAAAAGCAATTTCCCTCCATACCGACAGTGTGCGTCTTCACCCTTGCATGGCTATTGGGCATGCCCAATCAATAATCTGGATTCATCACTAAAGATTATGTTATTCCATTCAAGGTCCCAGTTTCGGCAAGTTATTCTATCACTTCGGTGTCTAGGAGTGAGAGGTAGGAGCAACTGAGGATGGTATATAGTTAGTCCAAACCACAACCGTTCGACACCCATCAAACTCGCTTAGCTGATGAACATGTTTTCGTCTTCTCACTATTGGTAATAGATTAAAAGCAAATCATCACAAGGGGATGTTACGACGAATAAGTGCGAATTGTAGCTACAAGACACAATTGCCACGTACTTTTCATAAATTTATTAATACTAGGAGTTGCAGTATTGCACATTGCATAAGAGATTCTATTCATTGAAGCAATGGCAATTAGTTTTAGAAAAGTTGCGATTTTCTCGGACTAATGCCTTCCTGAAGGAACTGTCCCGAACTTCTTGTATATATAAATATTTTTATCAAGCTTTTACTTAAATAACGAGACATTTCGCCTGCCATGCTGACGCCATTCAGCTCCCAATTTAAAAATGGAATAATTAGGAGTTTTGGAAGAAAGTTTGTTAGTAACAAGCTGTATATTTGATGAGGCACCCAATTTATCAGAAAATTGAATTTTTGTGTCGCTGTCAATTTATTTAACTTCTCCTTGCCCGCCGAGCTCTTAACTGGCTGACATAAATGGAAACGGGTATAACACTTCTCATATTCTTTTTAAATAAAGATAGCATAGATATCCGTATAAACGTACATCATTCAATAAGAAACGGTGAATACTCAACAGCAGTGTCAGTTGGTCTCTGCTCAAAGAGAGACATGAAAGACAGTATTAGGAAGGTGAAAGTGGCAGAGATACTCCAAAAAAATTTGTCGTGACTTCCAGGGCTCGGCCTTGAAAACTCACCATATGATGCACCGTAGCGCCACTAACGGGTCGTTTGATGGGTGTCTCAAGACGCGTATTTTCTCCTGATGGAGGTAATCTTCAGTGACTATACTGTGATAGTGACCTTGAGCGTCTCGGTTCCAGGCGTTCCATGTGTAATCATTAAATAACATAAATGTATAGGGTAAACGCCATTTTCATTGTAACATTAGAATTTCTTTCAATAGCTTACAGTTGGAGCCTCTAAGCGTGACCTAAGTAGGTCAATTTGCGTTTTTTATGATTTCCAGTAATTACTTTTGAGTGGAGGCCCTATTTAATGCATCCTGGTTCGTAATATCGTTTATCCATAGGATTCTTAGAAGCACACGTGAGGTCCACATTTCAAACGCTAAAATTCTATCTTTGACTCCATTTTGAAGGACCAAGTTTCAGCGTCGTATATTACTTTTGGCCATTTTACCACTCAGTGTTCTGAGGTTTAGTGGTGTTTCTCGGCGTAAAAGAAAGCTCTTAAAGTTTATAAAAGTATTCGTGGCCGTTAAAACACGTATATTTTAATTTTTTCATCACAGCACCATCTTACTTTAGTCTTGAACCCAAATATTTGAATTTATCTACCCGTTCGATCAGTTCGTTGTCTACGAAAAGTTGGCAAGTTGTTTTCTGCTTACCTACAATCATTAATTTTGCTTTTGTTATTTTGGTCCTTAGGCCATACTTTTTTCCGACTCTGTTTATTTTGTCCACTATAAAATTTAGGTCTTGCCTGTTGTCTGCTATTATTGCGGCATCATCAGCGTCTCTCAGGTTATTTATAGGGAAGCCATAATATTGCTGACTTCATTTTCAAGGACCGTGTTGCAGCGTAGTATATTAGTTTTGGCCATTTTACCACTCGAAGTCCTGAGGTTTAGTGGTGTTTCTCGGTGTAAAAGAAGGCTCTTAAACTTTATGAATGTATTCGTGACCATCAAAATACGTATACTTTAATTTTTTCGTCACAGCTCCATCTTGCTTTAGTGTTGTACCCAAACATTTGAATTTATCTACCCGCCTACGAAAGGTTGGCAAGTTATTGTCTGCTTACTTACAATCACTAATTTAGCTTTTGGTATATTGATCTTCAGGCCATACTCTTTGTTTAAAATCATGTAACTTTTATATGTAGCATAATATCCTATAAAATGTTAACTACGGCAACACTGCCTTCTCACTGCTGCGCAGACGAGAACCCTACTGTTGGGCAATGACCCGCCCCATTCCATTTTGTACCTGCCTAGTGGTAACATGTAGCAATTACAATTATTATACGTTTAACAGGTGCTTTGTACCTTTTATTTTTCTACCATTCATTCTACAACCAAGTCAAGTCAATTCATACAGTCCACACATTCAAGATTAAGATGAACCAGTGCTAGGGCGTCTATTTACCCTAACATAAAATTTGGTCCTCTCGCGGATTTGCGATTAGAAGAAAGAAGAATCCATTTTTGCTGATTATTTCCGAAACAATTCCTGTTTCCGACGGCGGTCTAGGGCTGAGGGGCGTTCGACGGTCAAGGTCAGACAGCTGAAAGCAGATAATTATACAATTTATCGTTATCAAAGTCCCCAAGAGATGAGCATTGAACGAAGGCACCAGGAGTACCAGGAGCCCAGGAGATAAGTACATGCATGTTCATGGCAATTAAGTTTAAGTGATACATTCCTAGTTTCCTACATTTCATCCATTTCAAAGCTTTTTCTACGTATGTACAAGTCATTTTGGATCGTTCGATCTAGCAATTTAGAGGTTATGTTCTATTTTAACCTAACTTTTTAACGAGGATTTCACGTGTCTTATTTGAGGTTATATTCTATTTTAACCTTACTTTTGACTATTTTTCGATCTATTAACTGTTATCAGCGCAATTTGATAGCTCAATTTAGCGATTTAAGGGTTATATCCTATTTTAACCTACCATTTTTACCTATTTCACTGTTTCGAAGGTTGTAGCCTATTTTTACCGACTTTGCCTTTGGGTTTTGTGCTATTTGTGCCTATTGATAGTGCATTTTAACTATTTACGATCCATTACGAGTTTCTTTGCAATCGAAAGTCGCTATTTTACTATTTTAAGTGCTATTTTCAAGTTTAAAAAATGTCTTTGGAGGAACTTATTCGTAATAGGGCTTCAATTAAGCAAAAGTTGATATTTTTAGAAAAATTTATTGAAACAATTAAGACTTCTGCCCCAGATAGTAAGCCGAGTCTTACAGATATAGAGATTCGTTTCAAAAATCATGAAGGTCTATTATCAGAGTTTGACAAAATACAGTCAACAATAGAATCTAAGTGCAACGAGGAGCACTTAGAGGAGCATTATTTGGAGAGGGAGGAGTTCCAGGAAAGGTACTATGTTTCTCAACGTTTTTTAAGTGATTATTTGAAGAATGCCTTTGATAGTGTGAATCAAAGCCAGCCACAAAGTAATTTGGTTACTAATTTTGATCCTTTGCAAAATATGTTGCTCCCTAAAATAAAACTACCAACATTTTCTGGAGAATTTCAACACTGGACACCATTTAAAACATCTTTTATGGCTACTATTTTGAACAATGTCTATTTGAATGATAATCAGAGATTCCAATTTTTAAAAGTTTCCTTGCAAGGCTATGCATTAAGGCTAATTGAAGGTCTATTCTGTATTCTGTAATCATGGGAGGGCAGTCTAGAGACCACAGCACTTAGGCCCCATTGGGCCCTTTGTGCATCCTCCCTGGAGGTATCGCCGCCTAGGCTTGCAGCCATCCCAGTCGTTTGAAAAACAGGGTGATTGCACCAAGGGGGATTTTCCTCAAGGAGGCCAAGATTGGCCACCTTTCACCCAGAATGGATTCTCGAAGTGATGAGACGCTGGGGCAGTCACAAAGGACGTGATGCACCGTCTCATCTTCCTGTTCACAGCCTCTGCAGAGAGGTGTGTCGCTTACTCCCATGTTAAAGAGGGGTTTCCGAAGCTGGCAATGTCCCGTTAAGATCCCTACAACAGTGCGTAGTTTACTTCTGGGCATCGCCAGGTAGCTCTTTGCTGCATCCTTACTAGGGTAATTTAAAAGTTCCCTGGCAAGTTGGCAGGTGTTTGTTCCATCCCATAATTCCTTGAATTTCTGATGGGTGTACTCTTTAATCATTTGCGATTTCGCTGTCGAAGGTAATAAGCTTGAGGGGCTGGGGCCGAAGATTTTCAGGCCCGCAGCCAATTGAAGGTCTAGAAAACGTAGTTAATCCATTTGAAAAAGCGTGGCAACTGCTATGTGATCGCTTTGATAAAAAACATTTTATTTTAGATTGCCACCTCAAGGCTTTATTAAGTTTACAGTCATTACAGAAGGAGAACTATTCAAGCTTTAGGGCTCTATTAGATGAAGTATCCAAACATCTAACAGCATTAGATGGTTTAAGCGTTTCAAAAGAAGAATTATTTGATTCGTTTTTAATACATGTTATTTCTAGTAAGCTCGATAAAAATACCCTACGGGTTTGGAAAGAGCGTAAGCATAGTACAGAACTACCAAGTTTAAATGAATTTATGGATTTTCTTAAAGATAAATCTGATATTCTGCAGAGTTTAGATGCTTCAGATCAAAAGGGAAATAGTACGAATCACAAGTTTCACCAATATTCAAATAAACCAACATGCCAAGTTAATGTAGCTGTAAATAGAGCAATAAAATGTAACTATTGTAAAAAGGACCATACAATTTATAAATGTTCAGAGTTTTTAGCACTTTCTGTTGATGAGAGAATAAAAAAAGTTCAAAGTTTGAATCTTTGTTTAAATTGCCTATTAACAGGACATGATGCAAGTAAATGCAGATTAAATACTTGTTCTGTGTGTAAGCATAAACATAACACATTGTTACATCAATATGTAAAGACAAATGCAGATTCAAATGCAGAAACACAGCCCTCAGCTAGTTCTGTGGAAAATTCTACTAGAGTTCAAAACTTTTCAATTCAATCCCAGGAACCTATTGATGCAAGCAAATCGAATCATGTGCTTTTATCAACAATTGCTTGTAAAATTAAAGATGCTCAAGGTAACCTGCATGACTGCAGAGCCTTACTCGATTGTGGTGCGCAAACCAATCTGATCACAGAAAAACTATGTAAGAAATTGAACGTACCCTTAGAATCTACAAACATTTCTCTTGTTGGTTTTAATCAAGCCAAATCACACTTGAATAAGAAATGTTTAGTTAGACTTTTTTCCAATTATAATAATTATCAATGTGACATTTCCTGTTTAGTCGTTCCTGTAATTACCTGCAGTATTCCACCTCATCATTTTGATGTTTCTCAGTTAGGTATTCCTTCAAATATTCCTCTCTCTGACCCTACGTTTGAATGTCCCAGAGATGTGGATCTATTACTTGGTGCTAGTATATTTTGGGAATTGCTTTTAACTGGCAAAATTCAATTAGGAAAAGATTTACCTAGCTTGTATAATACACAATTTGGTTGGATTGTGACAGGTAATATACCAATTCAAAACAACATTTCAGTTTGTAATTTAACAACAGTGCATATCCCTGAAGATGATCAGCTCAAAAAGTTTTGGGAGCTTGAAGAGCTCAAAAATACTCCATTAAAATCAGCTGATGATTTAGAATGTGAAGCTTTATTTGAAAAAGACACTAGTAGATCAGAAAACGGACAATTTGTGGTAAAGTTTCCTTTGAAATATTCACCTCAGCTTTTAGGAGATTCAAAGGAGACAGCTATTAAAAGATTTATTTCGTTAGAAAAGAAATTTTGTAATGAGACATTTAAAATTCTGTATAGTGATTTTATTCATGAGTACAAAGCTTTAGGTCATATGACTCTAGTCTCTACTGACTCAGAGGAAACTTCGTATTTTTTACCCCACCATGGCATTCTTAAAGAAAGTAGTATAACCACTAAATTAAGAACAGTTTTTGATGGTAGTTGCAAGACCTCAACTGGATGGTCATTAAATGACTTGCAGTATATAGGACCTAAAGTACAAAATGACATATATGACATTCTTTTGCGTTTTAGAACATACCTGTTTGTTGTGTCTGCAGACGTTTCTAAAATGTACAGACAAATAATTATGCATCCAGATCATAGACATTTACAAAAAATAATTTGGAGAGATAATCCTGAACAAGAATTTTCTATTTATCAATTAAATACTGTGACATATGGAACTCGAGCAGCTCCATATTTAGCCATAAAATGTGTTCAACAATTAGCGCATGAACACAAACGTCAATTTCCAGATGCATGTCAAACAATTTTAAGAGACATGTATGTCGATGATTTACTCTCAGGTTCAAATGATTTAAACGAATTAAAACGTAGATGTAAAGATATTTTTGCTATATTAGAATCAGCAAATTTCATTTTGAGAAAATGGAATTCCAACAACAGAGATGTCATTTCAAGTTTTAGTAATTCAACAATTGAGAATTCAGTATTAAACATTGGTGACCAAACAAGTTGTTCCACATTAGGGATTCAATGGGTCAATACAAGTGATGTCTTGAAGTATAAAATTAAAGATCTGTCTTCAGAAAATAATATTACAAAAAGATATATTTTATCGATCATAGCTCAAATATATGATCCATTGGGATTATTAAGTCCTGCCATTATATTAATTAAAATTTTAATTCAAGAACTTTGGTCTTTACATATCCCTTGGGATTTATCTATTCCAGCAGATTTGAAAGGTAGGTGGATTCAATTTCAACATGAACTTCTTACTTTAAATTCGCTCAATATTCCCAGGAATGTGATTCCTAAAAATTTCACGATTGTTGATGTTCACTGTTTTTGTGATGCATCACACAAAGCTTATGCTAGCTGTGTCTATGTTCGCAGTGTTGATTCAGATGGAAATTACCAGGTACATTTACTATGTTCGAAAACAAAGGTTGCGCCTTTAAAGTTATTAACTATTCCGAAATTGGAGTTAAGCGCATGTCTTTTAGGTGCACAATTAATGCAATCTGTTTCCCAAGCATTACAGTTACAAGTTCCTGTAATTTTTTGGAGTGACTCACAGGTAGCTCTTTGGTGGATTCAAACAGAACCTAGTCTTTTACAAGTTTTTGTGGGAAATAGGGTAGCAAAAATTCAGTCTTTAACAAGCCCTGAATCATGGAAATACGTAAATACCAAAAATAATCCTGCAGACATAGCATCACGAGGAGTTATGCCTAGTAATTTATTAAACAATGATTTATGGTTTATTGGTCCGCATTTCTTATACTTACCATCATCAGAGTGGCCATCTACACAAATTGGCACACCTACTACCGACTTACCTGAATTAAGAAAAAATATAAAAGCGCTTAACGTCATAAGCATTAATAACAATGATTTGTTTTTAAAATTTTCTAGTATAATTAAGCTAAGACGCATCATTGCTCTATGCCAAAGATTCGTTTATAATCTCAGGAATAAAACAAATAAAAAATTAGGACCTATTGTGTCAATTGAACTTGACGATGCTAATAAAACTTTAGTTAAACTGGCTCAACAAGAGAGTTTCCCAGTGGAATTAGCTATGCTACAGAAGGAAGGTTTTATTAAACCAAATAACAAACTTTCTTCACTTTCTTTATTTCTTGATGATAACAACATCATGCACATTGGAGGTAGATACCTATCTTCCATTCAATTTTAAACATCCAATTTTACTTAGTAGCAAGCATCCATTGACAATATTGATCTTTCAGCATAAGCATGCACAGCTGTTACATCCAGGTCCCCAGCTGTTGCTTTCCTCAATTAGACAATTTTATTGGCCAGTAGGAGGAACTGCTTTAGCAAAAAAGGTTGTGAGACAATGCAAGGTTTGTTTTAAAGCTAGGCCTACGTTTTATCAATGTCCGATGTCTAGTTTACCAGATGCTCGAATTAAACCTAAACTACCCTTTGATGTAACTGGTTTAGATTTTGCTGGTCCATTTATGATTCTGAATAAAAAGGGTAGAGGTGCCCAGTTACACAAATGTTATTTAGCAATATTTGTGTGTTTTTGTACAAAAGCTATTCACATCGAAATAGTAACTGATCTGACTACAGAAAATTTCATGGCTGCATTCAGACGATTTATTTCAAGACGACGCATTCCTTCAGAGGTTTATACCGATAACGGAAGTACCTTTGTTGGAGCACACAATCAATTAAAAGAATTAGGTCATTTTTTACATAAAAAACAAGATTCTATTGTTGACTCGGTAAGTGAACTTAATATCAAGTGGCACTTTATTCCTCCTTATACTCCCAATCATGGGGGACTCTGGGAAGCTGCTGTTAAGAGCACGAAATTTCACTTAAAACGCGTTCTTATCAATAAGAATGTAACGTATGAGGAGTTTTATACTTTAGTGGTCCAAATAGAAGGGATCCTCAATTCACGACCTCTGGTAGCTTTGTCTAGCGACCCAAATGATTTGTCGTCTATCACTCCCGCCCATTTCCTCATAGGCCGACCTATTACTGCCCTGCCAGATAACGACCTAAATCCTATACCCATGTATCGCTTAACTCGACTACGCCATGTGCAGAAACTGTACCAACAATTCTGGCACCAATTTTCGACGCACTATCTGTCACAACTGCATCACCAGTATAAGTGGAAAGATGGTCCAGTTAAAGCCACTGTCGATTCGTTAGTCTTAATGAAGCACGACCACATGCCACCAATAAAATGGCCTATTGGTCGAATCATAAAATTACATTATGGTACTGATGGAGTTCCCTGAACTGCAGATGTTAAGACATCCAAAGGAATCACCACCAGGTCCATTCGTCATCTCTGTCCACTACCACTACAAGATGATTTGGACAACTGATTCTACAGTGCAAGAGACTAGATATCGAGTGCAACTCAGTGCAACGATATAGTGACATTTTAACATTATTGAACTCATATTGTTTTCTTTTTTATGGACATTTAACTTATGAACAATGTTACTTAAGATAAATATCATACATATCATAAAAATCATATTACTTACGATAAATATTTTGAAGGTACCCTTCAAAAGGGGGGCTATGTTTAAAATCATGTAACTTTTATATGTAGCATAATATCCTATAAAATGTTAACTACGGCAACACTGCCTTCTCACTGCTGCGCAGACGAGAACCCTACTGTTGGGCAATGACCCGCCCCATTCCATTTTGTACCTGCCTAGTGGTAACATGTAGCAATTACAATTATTATACGTTTAACAGGTGCTTTGTACCTTTTATTTTTCTACCATTCATTCTACAACCAAGTCAAGTCAATTCATACAGTCCACACATTCAAGATCAAGATGAACCAGTGCTAGGGCGTCTATTTACCCTAACACTCTTTTCTGACTTTGTTTATTTTGTCCACTATAAAATTTAGGTCTTCCATGTTGTCTCACCAGCGTCTCTCAGGTTATTTATAGGGAAGCCATAATATTGCTGGCATATAAGCTATACCAATTTCAATAATTACCTCGCAGTGTTAATTAACTCAGCATCCGATCAATAGTGTGTATGAATGTCTGTCACGTTACCCAATATAGCCAATATAACAAATTCTTGACTATAAATACCTCTGACACTGATCTGACTAATTAGACAGGAGAGGACCGAACTCGAGAGATCTTAACTGCAAGCAAATAAGTCGCTCCATGACCACCAGTGAATGCAATAGTTACAAAATCATTTAGGCGCGTTTTGATGTTTTCTATTGTCTCTTTTGTTTTGTGCTAGTATTTCGTGTTTTGTGCCAAACATTTTTCCGGCTGTGACAGAAACTGACAACAGCGTACTCCAAAATTAACCTAAAAAATCGCCTTGACTAACCCTTAGATATTGGTGCCTGGGACGCAAACAGATGCTGTAATAGGTGTAGGATCTCATGGCAAACTAGCTGTTACTAAAGTACTAAAGGTGCCTGATGCATGCTCTGTGCACAATCGACCATTTCATCAGAGTATTTTCCTGATTCATTCATTTTTAAATAATAGAAATTTTTTATTTTCCTCTCAAGCTAGCGCTCTTCTTAGAAATACATATTTCAGTCCTGGAAACACCAAAATGAGCCAAACATCTCAATTCTGAGATACAAACACATGCTTAAAGACACCAAACGAGCACTATTTCATTAATACCTAAGGAGCTTGCAGTATTAGTATTGATCTATGAAGACGAACGCAGGAAGAGCAAGGCGATAGCTATGAGGAGAGCAATCGGACAGTGAGAAGCGACAAAAATGCGGCAATGAATCAATGACGCGCAGCTCATAGGTTAAAACAACAAAACAAAATTTTTGTGTTATGTATTGTCATTAGCAAAGACCTCATATAAGGTACAGTCTTCGAGGTAGCCGGGTTTGTACTAAAATACAAATAAATTATTATTCAAGTCATGCTCAGCTAATAACGAGTGATCGGTTCAAAAGAGGCAAGAGTTTCTTGGACTGGAAAAGACACATGAAAATCACACAAAAAGAAAACTTGACATCTAGAAAGAAGAAGTGACATGATGTATTGAGAAAATGGACGGTCTGTCGGTCTGTCGGTCTGTCGGTCTGTCGGTCTGTCGGTCTGTCGGTCTGTCGGTCTGTCGGTCTGTCGGTCTGTCGGTCTGTCGGTCTGTCGGTCTGTCGGTCTGTCGGTCTGTCGGTCTGGCGGTCTGTCGGTCTGTCGGTCTGTCGGTCTGTCGGTCTGTCGGTCTGGCGGTCTGTCGGTCTGTCGGTCTGTCGGTCTGTCGGTCTGTCGGTCTGTCGGTCTTTCGGTCTGCCGGTCTGCCGGTCTGTCGGTCTGTCTGTCTGTTCTGAAAATCGGTGCATTGGCGGTGGAGTAACTAGCAAAAAAGAAAATATTTTAAATGTACCTCAAACTTCGTTTTAGGCGATTTAGGGGTTACACTTTTTTAGGTCCATCGAAAAATTGCCTTGCCAATTATAGAAGGGGCTTAGAATTTTCTGATAGATACGTCTATTGCTTCTGATCGTTCTGTATCGTGTAACATGGAAACTATTAGATCGATTCTAATAAAACTTTGACACACTACTACCATGCCGAGGATGGAAAACTTTTATGATTTTTAGAAATCGTGTCAGTGGCGGCACATTAACAATAAAAAATAAAAATATAAAAACAGCTCAAACTTCGTTTTTAGGCATTTGAGGGGTTCGTGATCATTTTCTGTTTCTTGGGTGGGGGTGATATTGGGGTGGTTGAGGGGGTGGGGGTTTCCAAAACTGGAAAAGTTTCTGTGTGCATAATAGGCTCTCTATTGACCTGCGAAAGAAGTACCTAGCGATATGATACACTTTTCAGGTCCATCGGAGCATTGCCTTGCCTATTACAGAAATCAAGAGACTTCGATTTTTTTCTGATGTATGCTACATACGAGTATTGCTTTATACCTTTCTGCATTGTGTAACCTTAAATCCATTTTAATGAAATTTCGACACAATATTATTCCCGTGGCGAGGATGGAAAAAGCGTATGGCTTTTAGAAATCGTGTCAGCGGCGGCGCAGCAATTATAAAAAGAACTAAAAATATAAAAATAGCTCAAACTTCGTTTTTAGGCAATTTGTGGGTTCCTGATCATTTCGCTGCTTCCAGTTAAAGCTCTTAGAATAAAAACTGTGTAGTTCTAGTTCCTACGAAGAGTGAAGCAAGAAACTATTTACTAGAGTTTTTGTGTTGGATGTTCTTTGAGGGCAGGTGGGCGATGATTTGGTTGAAAGGAAATGTCAGACTGTAGCTTCATGCAATGGGAAAATGATAGAATGGTATCACCATTATATGTGGGAAGTACTCAGTCAAGCAACTTGACTCCATTTTTTTACTGCTGCGCCGCCACCGACACGATTTCTAAGAACCACACGTGTTTTCTATTCTCGCCACGGTCATACTACTGTATCAAAATTTCATTAAAATCAATTCCAGGTTACAGAACGATCTAAAGCAATACTCGTATGTATGAGTAATGAGTATACGTGAGACAATTCTAAGACCCTTGGTTTCTGTAATAGGCAAGGCAATGTTCCGATGGACCTAAAAAAGTCTATTATGCCACTAGGTCCTTCTTTCGCAGATCAATGGAGGACCTATTATCAACAAAAAGGATTTTTCAGTTTTACAACTCCCTACCCCCTAACCACCCCAATTTCGCCCCTACCAAAAAAAAAAGTTGATAATGATCGAGAACCCCTAAAATGCCTAAAAACGAAGTTTAATGTTTTTATATTTTTTTATTTTTTAATTATTGCTGTGCCATCACTGAGACTATTTCTAAAAATCATATGCTTTTTCCATCGTCGCCGTCGCCCGGTAGTAATACTGTGTCAAAATTTCACTAAAACCAATTTAGTGATTAATTACTGTTACACAATACAGGATGGTCTAAAGCAATACTCCTATGTATACATCAGAAAATTCCACGTCCCTTGGTTTCTGCAATATGCAAGGCAATGTTAGTATGGACTTAAAAATATGTATTATGCCGCTAGGTCTTTCTTTCACAGGTCAATGGATAGGCTATTATGAATACAAGAAAATTTTCAGTTTTACAACCCCCGACCCCCAACCACCCCAATTTCACCCCCACCCAAAAAAAGTAGAACATGATCAGGATCCTCTACAACGCTCAAAAACAAAGTTTGAGCTGTTTTTAAATTTTTAGTTTTTTTATTAGTCCTGCTGGCACGATTAAAAAACGCATTTTCCACCCTCGCTACGGTAGTAACTTGTGTGTCCACATTCCATTAAAATCTATTCAATAGTTTCCACGTTACACAGTACAGAACCATCTAAAGCAATACTCGTATGTTTACATCAAAAAAAGAAAATGTCCTTTGGTTTCAGTTGGTTGGTAATAGGCAAGGCAATGTTCGGATGGACCTACAAAAGCTATTTATGTCGCTAGGTCTTCCTTCACAGGTCAGTAGACAGTCTATTATGAATACAACAAATTTTTCAATTTTACAACCCTCGACTCCCAACTACCCCAAATTTCACCCCCACCAAAAAAAAGTAGAAAATGGTCAGGAAGAAGACTTAGTTTTTAAGGTGATTCAATTCACAATAGTTACTATACCATTTTTCATGCTATTGGCCGTATGTCAGATCTCAAATCAAGCTGCTACAAGAAAAATGACGCAAAACGAACCGACTGCCACCTGACAGACACCATAATCAATTGTTTTGTATTCGCTTGATATATTCCGTACTGATTAGCGTGGTACCCTGCAAATGTGAATTAGGCATACCTAAAAAAGAAAAGTTTTGTAACGTAGTTATAACCTTATTGTTGGAAGGAAAATTGGATCCGACTGAAATACAGCAAAGCGGAATTCAAGGAAAGGAAACAACAAAGGGTTGCACGGAGGGAAAATAAAGAAAAACGTCACAGCTCGACCGTTTCTACTTCTTTCAGATCGGCACGTAAATGGACCGTCTGAAAATATCGCCGTTTGTGGAACGAAATGAAGTATTCATTTTTAAATTCGATAAAGCCACTTCAGGGCGATTGGAATAAGAAAAAACCAATTAGGGATGAATAAGTAACAGCCCAGCACTTTAACTTGAAACGGAGAGAAGATGGAATCAATAGATTTTTTGTAAATGATGTAATTCGAAGCTCCAGTTACTTTTAGCGCGTTGGATTCAAATAAATCAAAGAAGAATTTGGGAAAACGTTGAGTGGTATTAACAGCTGCTTTTACAGTTTGTCTTGTTGCTTTGGTGTGGTTAATGCTTTGTCAATAAATGGCTATTTAGTTTAGTTTAGCTTATTTATTTAGCTGTTTATATTGTCATTGTATATTCACTTGAAATTTAGATATACACGTGTTGAATAAGAAAAAATGTTTGTTATGCTGCATCATCGCCATATAAACGATTAGAACCACGTGATCTTAGAACGATGTGAATTAACTACCTATATTAGGTAAATAAAAGTTTCCGTTGTGGTATGTTGTTTCACACTTATTTGCCCCTTCAAAGGATCCGCAAATAATTTTTCTTTGTTATCTAAAAATATTGATGTTTACAGTTGCGGTTTTACTTCCACACCAATAGGTGTGTATTGTGATCGAGGAAAATTTTGGTTTTGAGATACTGCACTTTTTGGGCGTTCTATGATACCTACATAACGAAAATCACTCATTTCCGTCCATCCTCTAGCCTCGTAATCTACGTCACACTGCCCATCTGTCTGTCTATTTTGCTGTCTGTCGGTCTGTTGGACTAAAAATCGACGCATGGGCGGCGGAGTAACTAGCAAAAACAAAAAAATTCAAATATTCATCAAACTTTATTTTTGAGCGTTATAGGGATTCATTTTCCACTTTTATGTCGGGGGTGAAATTGGGGTGGTTGGGAAGTGGTGTAAAACAAAAAAATGTTTACAAAAAAAAATGTTTTATATGTAGTAGGCTGTCTACTAACATGTAAAAGAAGGAAATAGCGGCATAATACACTTTGATGTACCTAGAATTTTCTGATTCACTGATACAAGTATTGGCTTAGATCGTTCTGTATTGTGTCACCTTGAAATTATTGAGTTAATATTATTGAAATTCTAACACAGTGTTATTACGGTAGCGGGGATTTCAAACGCTTATGTATATGTATGTTTTCGAAATCGTTTCAGTGGTTGTGCAGCGGTAAACAAAATTCCCAAAATACAAAAACAGCTCAACCATTCATGACTCTAATATCAACTGGTAATAAAGTGCTAGATACTGATGGGTCGAACTGCACCCCCACTATCCCTTTCGCCCCAATGCACACATAAAAATAATTTCTTAGATGGAGCACAGATTCTTTAATTCAAGTATACCATAACTTCCTATACGCGCAAAGTTATGCTAGTCTTAAAGTGAGAATGCGATATCTTTGACCATATAAGGGTTAGATTGAGAAAATATCTTCATTGCAAAACTGGGAAATTCTTGATAATAAGAATACCAAAATCTTAAATCAAGCATATGGTAATCTTGACCGAAGTATTTCATAATCTCGACTGAAGCATTTCATAATCTTAACTGGGAGCATTTCATAAACTTGACGCAAGTAGCTCAACTTTATTCTAAAATTGTGATATTCTTGGATGAGGAATCTAATAGTATTAATTTGAGCATTCAAACTCTTCTATGAGCATGTAGAAATTTTTCTGGAGAAATAGTTCTGCAAATTTTCTTAAATCACATTTAATATACTTAGTACTTATCAAGTAACAGCACCTGAGTCAGGTCTTCGCATCCCAATTTTTTTAATACTCATTCATGGTTGGATAGATCCAGTGACAAGGAAGCTGATGGGAACTGGGACGCGACTCAAATGGCGGTGGACCAGCACTACCGGCAGATTCGATGACTGATAGTTGACGGTGGTATCACGGGTATTATGCAGGATCCAGGGTGCAGGTACTACGCTACGGTGCTAAAGACGGCGGCGAATACGACAATCCGAAAACCGATAATGGCGGCGCGGACACGGACGGGCAACAGGCTGTTGAGTTGAGAGGGTGGACTCTGTGGTGTGGTTAGAGTTGACTCGTGACACGCTGCGTGCCTGCACACTCCGACGTTGGTAGACGTCAAATAAATGATTTACTTTTTTTTTATAAAATATAGAGCGTGCTTGTAAAACAGCGTTCTTTTTCAAACCAAGACTATCATATTGTAAATGAAGGTTCGCATCTGCAAGCTGTCTATATTTTTGGTAGAAGTAAACTGGACAACGCTGGAAAAAATGATAATCTTGATATAAAATTATGAAATATTTGTTATTAATTTATTATAGCCTTGGTTGCAAAGAAAATCATATTTTCTTTCGGAGCATATTTCTTTAAAATAAGTATATAAATCAAAAATATATTATTCTTGATACAAATTTTCTATAATTTTCTCATCAAATATTCTTTTTTAGAGTGAGAACCGATATTCTTGTTGTGAGTATTTATTTACAAGAATATCACAATTCTTGATTTGAGAATTTCTTTTTATGTGTGTGGGGAAAAAGTACTAGCCATTTCAAAAACTTCCGTACTTTGTGCTGAACCCTGTATTTGCGTACTGATTGTAGGTATAGGCGGCATTAAAATGCTTCTACCTATCGAATAGTGTTTTGAGTTTTCATATATCTAGGGAAAATTTGAGCCTCTCTGTACAATAACGAATCCCGTATCCCGGAAATACGTCCGTATGCATTTGCAGCTATGAACCAACACTGGCCGCCGAGGTTTACAAATGGCGCTGTAACGGAACGTGTAAAATAGCGCACTAACGAGCACCAGCTCAATCACAAAAAGTTGCTTTTTTTCCGGTTCATTCGCTGTTCGACCCCGGTTTTGCCGTTCTCTCGACGTAATACCAACAAAGTGCATAACGCCGGTTTTTGTAAACGAAGCTGTTATGGCATAATACTCTGAACAAGAATTACGTCAAGCAGTTTGGGTTGGCACTTTCCAGGCATTTTCGTTACGTAACAAGTTCCGCTGATCATGAAAAGGTTAACAGGAGCATTAATTATTTATAGGTTAGAAAAACATTTGAGTCAAAAATATGATTAGGATTAAGCAATGTTTTTCCTATGCTCACGTAGAACTCAGAAGTCATAATAAATGAGTTTCGTGGGTACATGTAAATAGACGCTTAAGGACATGACTTTTATTCAGACAGATACAAGGTAAGTCACGCTCAATGCCTCGGATGCTTGTGACTAAACAATATTTCTTTTCACAAGAATAACTAAGCGAGTGTATTTTGGTCGAGTACTACATTTTAAATATAATGACGCGTACATACAGGGTGGCCAATCGGGTGACGATAATAATTTTTTTTTAGATAGCCCGTACCGAGACCTATCCAAAACACCCCCATGTATGTGTACCGATTATTGATAGTTTTCGAGTTATGACTTTTTTTTCTGAAAACTTAGAGATTTTCCAGTTTTTCCAAGAAATCGTCAGAAACAAAAACAAGAATGCTTTTTGGCTTTTATTTTTTTCTGCAGTTATACTCAGTATTAAGCCTATTTTAATATCCAATAAAGAGAACCTGTACATTCGAACAATAATTAAGTACATTTTGGGCCCAAAGTTTGAAATCTCTGTTTTTAGTCAGAAGACCAAAACCTTCAAAATAAAATTAAAAATACGTAAGCCTGGTTCTGGAGCTCCAATCTAATCTTAAAAACTCTGCAAGACATTGCACTTGTGAAATAATAATGGAAAAGTAGCACTTATGGGGGCATTTTGCGCCATACGTGACTGTTAAAGGTAAAAAGGTGATAATTCACAAATTTCCAAAATGATTTAAAAAACTATTATTTTACTTTATTATGACAAATTAAAGAAGAAAAACTCATAACAACTAATAAACATGATACATGAACAACTAATAAACATGATAACCATTGAGGTTTTAATCACTTTTAATAAAAAAAAATAATAGCTGTGCTTTTTGCTGTGTACTATTGAATTTCTGCTAAATTAAGTTGTATGGAAAGTTAACAAAGGAAAAAAATAATAAAACAACAATCTGACCCTTAATTTCATGGCGGAATTACCTGGGAAGCGTTATCGTAGCATACGCCATCCCTTTTACTTCCCACACCGATAGGTGAGGGGCGGGTTGTGATCGTGAAAATTTTCGATTTTGAGATAATAGGTTTTTTGGGCGTTTTATGATGTCTACATAACGAAAACCCACGTCACTCATTTCCGTCGTTCTGTCTGTCGGTCTGCCTGTCGGTCTGTCTGTCGGTCTGCCGGTCGGTCTGTCTGTCTGTACGCGTTTTTCTAGCCTCGTAATCTCAGTAACCGCTGCATGGACTGCGATGAAATTTGGGCAGCAATATGCTGTGGGGTCTTAATAGGTAATGCTGCTATAATTTTGGAAATCGGTAGATGGGCGACGGAGTAATTAAAACAAAAATTTCAAATATTCCTCAAACTTCGTTTTTAGGCATATTAGAGGTTCTTGATCATTTTCTGCTTTTTTTTGGGTGGGGGTGGAATTTGGGTGTTTGGGGGGTGGGGGTTGAAAAACCGAAAGACTTGCTGTATTCATGATAGGCTATCTACTGACCTGTCGAGGAAGACCTAGCGATATAAATCACCTTTTTAGGTCCATCCGAACATTGCCTTGCCTATTACCGAAAATTAATTAACCTTCGAATTAACACAACTGCGCTTCGCCGACATGAGCTCGCAAAAGGCTACTCTGAAAGAAAGGGATGGCGTATGCTACGACATCGCTTCCTAGGTAATTCTGCCATGAAATTGGAAGTCAGATTATTAATCATTATTCCTTTCCTTTGTTAACTTTCTATACAACTTAATTTAGCAGAAGTTCAATGGTACATAGCAAAAACACTTCAAAAATCACAATTTGGGTATGAGTTTTTTTTATTAAAAGTCATCAAAGCATCAATGATTATCGGGTTTATTAGTTGTTACGAGTATTTTTTCTTTAATTTGTCATAATAAAGCAAAATAATAGTTTTTAAGTCATTTTGTAAATTCGTGAATTATCACCTTTTTACCTTTAACATTCACGTACGGCGCAAAATGTCCCCATAATTGCTATTTTTTTATTATTATTTCAAAAGTGTAATGTCTTGCAGAGTTTTTAAGATTAGATTGGAGCTCCAGAACCAGGCATAAGTATTTTTAATTTTATGTTGAAGGTTTTGGTCTCCTGACTAAAAACAGAGATTTCAAACTTTGGCCCCAAAATGTACTCAATTATTGTTCAGATATACAGGTTCTCTTTATTGGATATTAAAATAAGCTTAATACTGAGTATAATTGCAGAAAAAAATAGAAGCCAAAACACACTCTTGTTTTTGTTTTTGACGATTTCTTGGAAAAACTGGAAAATCTCTTAAGTTTTCCGAAAAAAAATCATAACTCGAAAACTATCAATAATCGGTACATATACATGGGGGTGTTTTGGATAGGTCTCGGTACGGGCTATCTAAAAAAAAATTATTATCGTCACCCGATTGGCCACCCTGTATATGACGCCTTAAAGTTGTGTTTTGAATTTAATACCCTGTATATTATCGAATATTCAGATTCCTTGGTGAATCCTAGTGTATCTTTATGTACCATAATTGGATGGACGTATGGGACCTGAAATGAACCGTTATGTATAAAATACCATTTTTGGTTTATCTTATGCAGATAATAATAATAATATCAGAAAAAAAATTGAATATCGCAGCGACTATAACACTTGGAAGGCTGTGACTTTGCCGTATGACTGAGCATGAGATGCGTTAGCTTAGGTTAGACAATCAAATTTGAATTCTTTCTTTTCATTAGGAGGAAACGGAAGATTAGTTAAGAAACCCTCAATCAAATGGGAATACCTAATTTTTGTCGTGCGATGAAATCCAAATTTGGTACCATTGGTAATAATATAAGGTTCTGAAGATCAATCTTTGGTAGTTTTCATTTAATTTCAAATCTTCAATCATAATGGTATTATTCAATTTCAATACCTATAAGCAACCTAAGACCTATGGCCATAAAATATAAACAGAAACGTGTTCAGATGGAAGAAAACAACTAACTTAGCAGAAATTTACTGTCGAACTAGAGTAAAGGGACAAGACTATGAAAATTCCTTACATCAAATCAACTTTAACCAGAAACAAGGTCAACGAGAAGATGGCGTACGACAGACGACAGAAACGGATACTTTTCACAGCCTACTAGCTACTGCTATGTACTAGAGATTGAAACATTCCAAAACCGTTAAAACTTTGGAACGAACGGAAAACTATCAGCGGTTGTTGCTGGAGGTCTAATATCTTCAGTACGCAATTTCATATTTATAAGAAAGTGTAGGTATAGTAATTTCCATTAAAGTCCAAGGTAATAATACCTCTGACTGAAGCCCTTCAAATTTTAAGTGTATACCAGCTGATCGCAAAAAAACAAATACCGACAAATGAGATCTTAGTTTTCAGCTAGGAAGACAGTGTTATATAGTTTGAACCAAGGACGTTAAAACAATAGGGGGACGCAGCATGTCACAGTCTATCCTGTATTAATGGTGAAGCCAAAATATTTACGTCTGCGCTTTCTTTTGTTTTCTGTGAAATTGTTGAAGTTGTCAAAATGCAGTGCAGTGCATTTTTCTGGGGTATCACAACAAAAAATAATAAATCACCATAAGTGGAATTGTATCTGTATACCGGGTGTCCCAGAATTTCCTTGACACGTGATATTTTCGCTTAATCCATGAAATCGTAAACATAAATTAATTAAAACACATGTGTGGAAAATATTTTTTTTATTTTCATGAATCAACTAATAAAAAAAATGTGACAACAAAACTAAGTGCAAATACGTGGAAAAGTTTTATGGCTACATCGGGCCGCGCCAACCCCGTGTGCAGGGTGTGCCCCGCACACGGGCGCCAAAATTAACGATAAATTGCAGTAGGGGCATAAAAAGTAAGGCACTACGATAATTAAATTCAAGTAAAGAATTTATTTTTCCAGGCAAAATTGTGGATTGAAATTTGAAAAAACAAGCTAGGGGTGGATTCCAGGGGTTTAACTAAGAAAAAAATGGTTCATAAGCAAGGAATGATAGGTCATTCACTACCATTGAAACACCCACTTACTTTTCTTTCTTATCCGTTTTTGTTACAAAAATATCAGGCGTCAAACAAATCATCATTTCGTTTGTCTTATACTTATGATTTTACGGAAAAAATAAGTTTGCATATAAAATTAAAGGTACCACAATATTTTAAATAAAATGGGGATATCATTTAGGTAGGAAAACCTATGGGGTGCTATTTGAAAAAAAAATTTGGGGGTGAGTTTTAGGGGTTGATGTACAAAAAAAATGTTTTGAATGCAAGGTATGATAGACCCTATAGTACCTTCAAAAGTACCACTCAGTACAGTTTTGTACTTATACCTTCGAATATTTACTTATGACATTAGGAGTATACTGCTTTGGTATTTTTTGAGGTTATAAAGACATCAGAAATCAAATTTATCATTGTAATTCGAAAAAGAATAATTTAATAAGTCATACAACCATTAGTAGCATCCGAAATATGTTAGCTAGGTACGCTTGAGTCCTACTTCCATTTAAAATAATAAAAAAATATATAGTACTAAATCACGTTTACAGATAAAAGTTTTATAAAGCCATACTCTGTCATGCTCAAAAGTAAAGACTATCATGAAGTAATTTTTATTGTAACAAACTGTATTGATAGAAATACATAAGTACCTAAGCATTGCATGTGCTCCGTTTGCAGTGGTTTAACCATTATTTTTGGCAAAGAAAATGATTACAACTTATTTCAAAGAAAAATACTAGTGGCTCGAAAATCAGTAGGTTTTTTTGTTCCATGGACCGTCGCCGGGCCGCAGCCCGGAGCGAGTGGGTCATATGAAAAGCCCCTTCCCCGGAACCGTCGTGAAGACATAACTTCAGATGGGGGCCGTCTTTCCTCATTTGCCTTCCTTTGTTGTCCTTATCCTACATCTCCCCTCCCCTGATTTCTCAGGGATTAGGAGTTCGGATTCCTGTTCACTGTCTGCGCTCCTCCCTCTCATTTGCGGACAAGATTTTACGCACCATTTCATGCACGGTCTTCCAAGCTTCTACTCCGGATAACATCACGGGTACAATTGTTTCCGGTGTCAAGCCCGCAGCAGTAGGCCCAGCACTCTCTCTATATTCTCGCCATCTGCTGCATGTAAAAAGCACGTGTTCTACGGTATCCTCCTCACTACAATGTAGACACCTGGAGTCTTCTATTTTACCTATTCTCTTCCTGTAAGCCCTAAATGGGCCGTGGCCTGACAGTGCCTGCGTCAGGAAGTAACATGTTCTCCTGTGTTTGCACTCGCACCATTTCTTAATACAGGGGATCAGCCGCTTGGTCCACTGAGCGACATCACTTGTGTCGTCCCATATCTGCTGCCATTTTGCCATAGTGCGTCCCCTAGCGAGGACCCGTCTCTCCAAGATTTCCTCTTCTGCGGTGTATAGTTGTCTCCGCTCCTCTGCCAACAGGTGCAGGGGGGGTGTTGCAGTGATAACCTGGAGCGCCCTATTTGAGATGGTACGATAGGCACTTGCTACTCGTAACAGCGTTTTCCTTTGCGCTCGGTCCAGTGTCTGTCTGTGCTTCTCTCTTCTAAGCGCGCGATACCATACTGGTGCTCCGTATAGTAGCGTTGATTGTACAACATTATTCAGCAGTTGCCGTTTGCTGCTGCTAGGACCGCCCACATTTGGCATTAACCGAGATAATACGGCCGCCTTAACCTGTGCTTTCTCAGCGGCTCTTTTGATATGCTCTCCAAAGCATACTTCGTTGTCTATCGTAATGCCTAGATAGACTATCGATTTTCTCGGCTTGCAAGGTACGCCTTTGATGTTGAAGGTTACAAGTGGCCTTTTCCTTCGCGACCCTCTCAGTATTACTGCTTCGGTTTTCTCCGGTGCCAGTTCCAGTTTATGGTCCTGCATCCACCTATCTATTTCTCTAAGTGCGTCGTCTGCTTTTCGCATCAACTCATGTTCATGATTGGCACAGACCACAAGCGCCAAATCATCTGCGAAACCTACCGCCGTTGTATTTCTAGGGAGAGCCAGTCTTAGCACGCCATCGTACAGTACGTTCCACAGTAGCGGCCCTAGCGCGGATCCCTGTGGAACACCCGTGGTGGCCTCCAGTGCTTCCTTTGCTATTAAGATAGTCCTGTCTTTAAAATAGCTGCTAATCAAATTGGTTAGGTATTTTGAGACCTTTTGACGTCTTAGCTCATGTAGAATAATGCCCCACGAAGCAGTATTAAATGCGTTCCGCACATCCAAAGTTATGAGCGCACACCATTTGTCCTTTGAGCGTTCTACTATTTCTAGGATGCTTTCCACGGCATTTATGGTCGATTTACCACGCCGAAAACCGAATTGCTGTGCTGATAAACCCCCTAATCTTTCCAGTTCGAGCTCCAATCTCTTGCGCACCATCGCTTCATACAACTTGCCTATGGTGTCCAATAGGCAAATGGGCCTGTAGGATGAGGCCAGTTCAGGGGGTTTGCCCCCTTTACTGATAAGCACCACTTTCGCTCTTTTCCAGGCTTGCGGAAACGTCTGGGTTTTCAGGAGACTATTTAGCATACCCAGCAGAAGTTGGGGTGCCGTTACTATGGCTTCTTTGAGCACTTCTGGCGTGACTTTATCTAGACCCGGTGCCTTGCCAACCTTTAACCTGTTTCCAGCTTCTTCCAGTTCTTCGATAGTGAATGGTAGACAGTCTTCCTGCACGGGTTCTTCGGGCCAACTATCCTGTCGGCTTGGAAATAGCTGGCGTACTATATCTACCCTCCTATCCGGCTCCATACCATAGGTCGATGTCGCTCCAGTAAGCTTTTTTGTCACTATGCGATGCCCTTCTCCCCAGATGTCGTTCTCTAGTTCATCGCATAGTTCCCTCCACCGCTTTCTTTTGGCAGCAATTATCAGCAGTTTGAGTAGCCTCTTGTTTGCGGTATATACTTCGTGAAGAGACTCTAGTTGAGTTGCGGGCCTTCCAGCACGTCTTGCCCGTTGCATAGCTCGCCTACTGAAAATACATCTACTCCGTGCCTCCTCAATTTCCGCTGTCCACCAATAAGGAACTTTGGCTATTGCTTTATTTCTCTTGATGGTACACTCCTTGACGATACTTGTCATGATTCCGCTGTATTGTTCGACTGTGAGTTCATCAGTTCCTAGTACCCCTAATTTGCTATTTAGCATATTACGCACCTTTGTCATATCTATGAAGGGCGTGAGACGTTCGTTTGTTGGACTTCTACCTTTGGTTTTTGTTCTTACTTCGAAGTAGATGTATCGATGGTCACTCATTGATTCCGCTTCCAAGACTTCCCACTTGAGTATCTCTCGGGCAATATTTTGAGTTGCGAACGTTATGTCTATGTAGGAGCAGCTGTTACGTCTACAGAAGGTTGGCTGAAGTCCGTCGTTTATGACCACCATGTTGCTAGCAGCCAGCCATTCGCACAGAACCGCGCCTCTCCTGTCCATTACTGGAGAGCCCCAGTCAACAGCTTTCGCATTTAGATCACCCAATATTATGGCTTCCTTTCTTTGAGATAGTAGATCTTCCCAGAGTGACTCTATATACTTTTCGTAGTCTGCAAATGGTATATTAGGTGAGCAGTAGCAGCAATAGAATGCTATTTCCTTTAGTTCGATGCATACAAACCCGGATTTCTTACGTACCGATGTGACAGTAATTTGTTTGTTACGAATATAGACTGCCACATCGTAGTTATCGTCTGTATGCCACATGGATTTAGTGCTTAATTTCCTGTTTGGTTCAGATGTTACTAGAATATCTGCGTCTCTCTCTATCATCATCGCATGGGCCATATCATGCGCCGACCGCGACCTGTTTAGATTAATTTGAAGAATTTTAATCATCTTTTGGCGCGTCTTGTGTCTTGCCTACTACGTCTCCCGCCACTGATCTTCTCCTTTGCCTGGCTTCCCTTTGCCGATCTCTATATGTACTGGCGAAGGTCTGGCATGCATAAGAACCTGCCCTATGACCAGCCTGCTCACATATCGGACAGTAGGCTTCGCAGGTGCACTCCGCCTTTTTGTGGCCTTCCTTGCCGCAGTTTAGGCAGCGGTTTCTCCTGTCGGCTCCCTTGCATCTGCTGGCTGAGTGACCCGTTTCCCAGCATTTGGAGCATTTTTGCACGGTGACTCTCTCCTCCACCCCGCATTTGACTAGGCCTATTTTAACACGCCCTATATCCAGCAGCCTTTCAGCCGCTTCTTTGGAGGCGATGACGGTTCCTACTTGGTTCCCGTTTTTTGTAGGTCTGAGGGACTTCACCGTAATCTCCAAGTCCCTATTTGGTACAGCCTTCCGCAGGGCCTCTTCAACCTCTTTCAACGATGTTATTTCGTCCATGCCCCGGATATGTAAGGTGACTCGACGCCCGCTTCTTGCCGAAATTCCCGGTACATCGAGTTTGCTGATAGCGTCTCTCAGTTGCTCAGCACCTCCACCTTCCTTAGGAATCGTGAGTAGCAGTTCCCCTTTCCTCGTTTGTCTGACCCTGTTCACTGTTACTCCTAGGTCCTCTACCTTAATGTCGTCTTTGACCTTCTTAAGGAGCTGCGCATAGTTTAGGCCTTCCGCCGCGATGATGACAGCCTCGGTCTTCCTGTCTCTGGCAGCTGTGACAGGTCTCTCTTCTCGTTTGGCCTCTTCCCTCTCTTTGGTTGTCTTCTTTGGGGGTACATATAAAATGACATTTATTTCAGTCTTTGAGAAGACAAACTCAAGCAGTTTTTTGAGTCGCTCTTTCCGTGCTATGTCCGGTGTGGGAACGGCAATACAGGAGCGGTTTTCCTGAATAAGGGTCTCCCTTAGCTTTACCAAATTCAGAAACGCTGCAGCTTCCTCTTCGTCCAATATGACCTTAAAGACATAGTTCCTGCATTGTTCTGCGGGGCCTTTACTCTTGGCTATGCTGGTCTCATATTTTAGGTATGAGAAGCCCTCGGTTTTGTCTCCATCCACCCCGAGCTGTTCTATTTCAGGGTATTTTATCCGGAAGAACTTATTTATGCCTCTGTCATAGCTTTGCCTGGTATCAGTGCATAGTAGCAGATCCCTTTCTTTTTTCCCATCCCAAACAGGGTTTCCCTCAATTTCTTCCACCTTTGCGTAAGCAGTTTCTGGCCAGGATTTATCTGCTATTTTCTTGAAGGCCTCAAAGTCGATGTCACTGCTGCTCTTTAAGGCTTCCGCTATTTCTGCGGCTTGTTCCTCTGAGCTTTTCTTATTTCTGTACCACACACCCTCCGTTTGCGTGCTGGTACTGATCTTGGCACCTTCTTTAAACTCCTCAGTAGTTTGAGTTCCTTGATGCATCCTTTCGACTGGTATTCTTGTATGACCTGCTGTTGGGTCTACGTCCTTTAGCTTGTCTACAAGCCTACTTATCTCCTCAATGCCTCTCTTGATAGAGGTTTTTGTATTAACATTTATTTTGAGCTGCTCCTTTAGGCCCTCAACCTTTTCGATCAGCTTTCTGATGATTGGAGAAAGCTTTTCGTCCGATTTGTCAGTTGTCACCTCTGCTCTTTTTCGTTTAGCAGGGTTTTCATCCGTCCATACTGGGCTGGTCAGGTCCACCTCCGATACAGAGCTGGATCTTCCTCTGGGTGGACTTCTCTGTATGATGTCCCTTCTTATAAAGGGGTTCAAATCCTTGCCGCCTAGCGGGTTTTTTCTTCCAGCTTCGGTCTGGTTGCCCACCGTCACACTAACATTTTGATTTTGATTCTCCATATTGGGTCCCACGAGTAGCTAGGGAAATAAATCAGTCAACCGGCACAGAGCCCCGCTTGCGCCGGCAAGGCAGTCTTACTCTGAGAGGTTGCCCGGTATCTCAGAGGCTCCGTTTGAGACGGTACTCCCCTACCGCCACGCACTCCTCGGCACGGGTCGCCTAACACCTTGAGTTGGGTTCGTTTCCGTTTCATTGCCATGGTCGTCGTCGGTGGTTTGTTCGGGTGTCCTTCCCTAGACTGGCTGCTTTCACCACAGCTCCAGAGCCCAGTCCGCCCCCTGCTTCCTTCTTCGGGTCCGCATCCCTAGACCGGTTGCCTTCTCCACGGCTTTAGGAGTCCGGTCCACCCCTTGACAGCCGCCCGCTCCGGGTCAGACGCTGTCATCGTCTCTCCGTGGTGATTCACGCCACCGGGGTTGGTTACCCGATCTTGTTCATTCACCACGGAGAGCTGGCTGATTGCAGACAATTATTTTAAAACAATCGTCTGGGCGGTGGGGTCGCCGCATCCCTACGCCTAGGAAAATCAGTAGGTAAATTGGAAGTTACTACCCCATGTACTACCTTATTAAATCATGTCAAATTAAGTGTATACATTTTTAAAGCAGCAGACAGGCAGTGAACAATTACGTGTTTTTCCTATAAACTTTAAAATTTTCATTAATATCAGTCTTCCCAATTATCGATATATCGACAGCCTTCACATAAAAAAATAGTAACTGTGGCAACAATTATTTTATTCATATTTGTACACAAATTAATATTCGTTTACACACATGTCATGTAACCAATAGTAATAAAAAATGTTTCTCTTATTTAAAAACAACTATTTAAGTATTTTTAATGTACATGTATATTTTAAATTTCATTTTAATTTTCGCAACATATAACGTATATTAATTTAAATTACATAATGAACTTGTGCCTCATTCTTTGTCATCCTACCATTATTTATTCAACAAAGCATATATTCTTCTAGTAGTCACAGTCACAGTAGGATTTATGTTGGGAAGCGTATAGCTTACATAGCTCTTACACTCGACTGCTTGGATCACTAAAAACAAAACAAAAAAGAAATATAAAAATTCGACATCAAATACATCATACGTCGATGTACTGCAAAAAGTGATAGGTCAAAAATCGACGATTTGACGTTTTTGGTACTAAACGACGATAAATGATTTTGTCCGAGTCAATACTCGAAAATTTTGCCAGTTTGGTTAACAGCTCGTTTTGACTAAGTCTAATATGTCCAATAAAGTAGCAGGTAAAATGATCAACTTCACTACATTGTGAGACATATCACGTAAAAGTAACCATCTTGACTATCACAGCTGGAATAAATCCCTCCCTGTAGATAAGAACAAGAAAAGCAATGCCCTGGAACCAAAATCGATCTGATTCAGTATTCTAGATTTAAATGTGATTGATTATGTTTATGTTTCTTATTTCAAGAAAATTGAAGTTTATTTGGACCAAGTCAGTATTAACATATTTTCCAACATCAAGTGTGACCAAGTCAGAAATATAGTCAAATTTCTTCAAGCTCTCTTTATAACTCGCAGGGAACATTTTTATGAGTTCTATGTTTTCTAAAAAAACACGATGAGTGATTTGTTACTTAAATTATGATTACTTTCAACAGCCATTTACGAGGAACTAGTTTTCTGACTTGGTCACCTTTTTGCAGTATACCAACATTATCAACGATTATTATAAACAATGGTACAGTATTATGAATAATTAGAAATATCAGTATAAATCATCGAATCTATTAAGTGTTGTTGAACGGCGAAAAATTGCAAATGTGCCGGATATGATGATTTACTAAATAAAACTGCATCTACTGGTAGTACTGGTACTACTTAATTCACATAGCTTTTACACTCAACCCCTTGGATTCCTAGAAGCACAGCAAAAAATTAAACATCAAATACGGGACATAAATAATGGCACACTATAGTAATAATACAGGTAGGTCATCAGAATTTGAAATAAAATTTTAGATTATTAATATTTTTAAAAAACACGAATTTGATATATTCTGGGATTTATCCCATAATGAATGAACGTATAATTTCATAAACTTTATATTTGTTAAAGAAGTTTTTTGACAGCTGCCACAGCATGACAGAAAACTGACTCAGTGGATGTAGAACTTTTATATTTCTTATCTAGCTTATCTAACTCAATGAATATATAGCAAATAAGTGGTTGTAAAGTCAAATTGTATCTGTATATGACTATTATATTGAGTGTCTCTGTAAGGATTTTTGAAAAATTTCAAGTTCAGCATGGATGCCTTCAGGTGTGAAAGTCTTTCAACATTAATTTTTTTGTATGATCTTCTGTTTTTACAAAAAAATACCCCAGCCCAATATTACATGTTCTGAAAGACTCTTTATGCTCAGTAGTATTTATTATCATATAATAATCATGGACTTCAGAGATAATGAACCTCGTTATTTTTTTATCACATTATTAAGCCAAAAATCAGAATGAATAAAAGCACACAAAAAGACAAAGTAACGGAAAATGGACTTTCCTGTTGTACACAATGTAACACCAAAAAACCCTCAAAAAGCCATATTGTGCTGACAACTTATATGTTTAATACAACTATAATTAAAAAAAAATACCTCTTAGGAGCTGGTTCACCACAGATCGCTTCTTGAGAAGCACCAATAGCAGATAAGAAAGCTTCCTTCAAGGGGTAGTGGCACCTAAAAATTTAAATCATAATAAAATTATAATATTAACTACATAATTATAACTTGATAAAACAATTATAGATAAAACATTCTATTTGTGATAGTAACCATTTTGACCATGGAGACGAGACAGAAGAATTTAAAAGTAAAAATATTTCCAAAAATAAAGATATCAGTGATGAACAACAAAACAATATGTTCAAAAAATACTACACAGTAAAGTAATTTAGTGATAAAAATTAGAACATTATCATAAATAAACAGTGTAAAGCGCTATTAATTGTATGTAACTGCCTTTGTACATTTTTTCACATTGTTTTCAAAATATAATTGCATACTTTATGCTCCGAAAAAATGTATCTCTGCAAGCTGTTTACTGAGCAAATCTATGAATGACATGCAAGTATATATATCTCTAATAAAAAATATATTGTATGTATATTAAATATACAGTTAAACAGTTAAAAAGCAGATCAAATACAGGCACACAGCAAAGAATCCTTGAAAAAGCAGTATATTTCATATATTTTTACTAAATAAAAAAGGTACCTCTTTGCAGCTGGTTCATTACCACTACCTTCTTGAGAAGCACCAGTATTACATTTGTGTGCTACCTTCAAAGGATGGTCTCTATATAAGAATTGGAATTATGATTATCATTATGACTATATAATTATAACATTATAAAACAATAGATAAAACAGTCTGTTTGTGATATTGCCCATTTAGACAGTGGTCAGAATAATTTACGAGCAACAAAGTTTCAAAAAATTGAGATAGGTACAAGTGATGAAACACAAAATACTGTTCTGGGAAATGATTAAAAAACTATAAACGTTAAAATAATTTTGTGATGAAAATTTAGAACAAAATAAATGATATTACTGTTAAACAGTAAAAAAATATTAATTGTATGTAATTATTTTTGTATATTTTTTTATTTATTTATTTTATTATATTCAAAAAATAAATTGCTCACTTTATGCTCTGAAAAAAATTATCTGAAAGCTGTTTCCTGAGCAAAAACTGTTGAGGACTGAGAACATTGAAGTATTTATATGTAACACAAAATATATTGCATATATATATCGTCGCCTTCCTTACAAAAGGGCTTATCTCAAAAAAATGCTAAAATCAGTTAGACCCCTGCATGGTATCGAAATAGCAACCTGCGGCTACCCTCTTAAAGGCGTATCTCAAATATGGATAGTCTCGGAGATATGACGTTTTGAGTATAATACCTATCTCAGATTTTACACACAAGGAATCTTATAGAGTGGCTCATCTCAAGATAGGCCACTTACAAAGAAACATGAACTGTAACTATTACTATTCGAAACAGGCCTATGTTGAGATGAGCCCATTTGTGAGATTTATTTTTTAGCTTTCAGTCCTGATTCGAGTATGCGCTGGAAAGATGCGCCATTGGACAATGTGTAGACATAACCTATCTTTTAACTCAGGTTACTTGACGTTTATCGTACTGGTTATATTATTATTATTAATAGTTATCGAAAATGCCTCAGGACTGTGATATTTTGGTTCAGTGGAAAGATGGTACCAGAAATGTTGTGCGTAGTTCAGAGTTATCAGGTGTTAAGTTAAACACGACATTTAAAGAAGAAGCGCATGTTAAAATGTTCTATAAAACAAAATGGTATTATGGAAAAGTACTTGCAGTGGAAGAATCGGACGATAATATTTCTTCTGATGGTGACGACAACATAATACTTTTATCGGATTTGAGGAGTGCTACCATTAAAAGTCGGATGCATACTGGCAGTAACTCCTTACAGGTAAGTTTACACAATTAATTGGAATCCCTTTGCATGTATGCCTGTGTGAAACTATGCATTTCCAAATTTATTTAGTATTTATAAATATGACTGTGTCATAAGAAAAAGTGTACTTATTTTATGCTATTGTTAGGATTTCACTAGGATTTTTATATTTCAGGCGATAGTAACAAGACCATCAGACAGTGAAACTTCATCGGACGATAATGTGTCTCTGTATGAATTATCAAACCGATTGAAAACTCGTTATTCAACCAATGTCACTAAGTTTCAGCAGATTGTGCGAAATGGGAAGATGGATGATAGCGATATATTTCAAGTAAGTTCTGAAATGAACAATCGCATGAAAAATAAATATTTAAAATTTTCTTTGGTGTTGTCCGGCAAATGAAAACAAATAATCAATTTATGGATACGTTCCGGTTTATTTGTTTGAATAATCTTTAGCCATCTCTTAACTGATTACCACCAAAAAATTTATCCAAAATGACTATTGCCCCTGCAATTGCCAGATTGAAAATGCCCTTCACATATTTTTTTTGCAGGCAGTTGACGACGATGATGATGACGATGGGCCTCTAGCTGGAGAACGTTGTCAAATAAACAAATGTAGAAGGATGGGCATAGACTTTTGCGACTGTGGATTTTGGCTTTGTGTTGTGCATTTTGCTGGAAGAAATGTAAGATGTACTTTGCATGAAGCTAACGGTTCCGATTCTGACACAGCAATTATTATTGAAAAAGGCAAAACCACCAAAAAAGCACTTCCTAAAAAAACAAAAAAAGAACAAAAAGAAACTTGCGGTAAAAAAGTTAATGAAATCCAACATTTGCCTTGCGAATTTATCAATTGCAATGACGAAATTTTTGCGGCATGTAGTCAATGTATGTCTGTTCTTTGTTGGGAACACTTTCAAAAAACCGATTCTTGTGAATTCCATAAAGTAAATGCTTTGAGTAAAAAATCATTTTACAAAAGAGTACAGATACCCCTCAACAGAAATCCAGAGGATTTCGTAGTGGATGGAGCTGAAAAAGAAGCACCCATAAAAAAAAGAAAACGAATAAATTTCACAAAAATTAATAAAATCTTGAAACGAACTGGAGAAGGATATATTAAGCCAAAATCCATGAACCTCGTACCACCAAAAACTCTAGGGCCAGCGTGCACAGGGGATATCTGTAAAAAATTTGGAAGGCTTTGTCGAAACTTTAGCGAAGACCAAAGGAGTAATATAATGAGCGCTTTTCATAAACTGGGTGACTTGACTCGCCAAAGAGAATCCATTCTTAGGCATGTTAAAGTTGAGAAGACAAAACAAAGAACAACAATCACGGAGAACTCGCGTAGGAAAAATAGTAATTATTATTTTCTACCACTTGAGGGCAAAAACATACCAGTATGTAGAACATTTTTTCTAGCTACATTATCGATTTCACAAAAAGTTGTTCGAACTGCCTTAACAAAGGTTTTAGATACAGGAATCATAGAGGGAGAAATGCGCGGTGGTAAATCTAAAAAGCTCCAACAACTTGATACAGTAAAACGAGAAGACATTGAAAAACACATAAATAGATTCCCTAGAGTGGAGTCCCATTATTGCCGTTCAAACTCAACAAGAGAATACCTATGTAGTGACTTGACAATTCCAAAAATGTACGCTTTATATTTGAATGACTGTAACCAAAAACCTCCCGGATCTATTACCACTTATCGTAGAGTCTTTAAATCGTTGAACTTGTCCTTTCACTCTCCAAAAAAGGATCAGTGCAGCCTCTGCATGATGTACAAGCAAGGAGACACAGAGACAAAGCTAAAATTAGAAGAGGCGTTTTCAAAACACACACAAGAAAAAGAGAAAGTTAGGGAGTTAAAAGCGGAAAGCAAACTTAAAGCCCATTCCGATGAAAAGTGGCTAAGCGCTGTGTTTGATTTGCAGCAAGTCATCCATTTACCGTTATCAAAAGAAAGTGCTGTATTTTACAAACAGCGTCTTTCTAACTATAATTTTACCATTTATAATATTGGTACAAAAGATTGTGACTGTTATACGTGGCACGAAGGTATTAGTAAACGAGGCGCATCCGAAATAGCAACCTGCGTATATCTTTTTTTGACAAACAATGATACGGAATCCATCAGAAATGTAGATCTATTTTCAGATGGTTGCTTCGGGCAAAATAAAAATTCTGTAATCCCTACTATGCTTCTCTATTTTGTGAGAAATAGCCGACATATTGAACAAATATCTTTAAGATTCTTTGAAAAATCGCATGGGCAGAATGAAGGCGACTCAGCGCATAGTACAATAACCAATGCAATTCAAAGAGCAGGCGACTTATTTTTGCCAAGCCAGCTAATACCCGTTATTAGGTTAGCGCGCAGAAAGCATCCATATACTGTTCATAATATGGATTTTAAGGATTTTTTCGATTTCAAATTAGTATCTCAAAATCTTAGAATTCTGACTGTAAGAAAAGATGATGAAACACAGGAGGCAATTAACTGGACAGAAATGTCCGAAGTTTTGGTAAAAAAGGCAGAACCAGAAAAAATATTTTTCAAAACAAGCCATTTGCAACAAAACTATAGAAGTATTTCACTTAAACGCCAGCATACTGATTCGTTGGACACTAGTCTCCCACTACTCAATGCTGCACCTCCAAAAATTTCCTCAGACAAACACAAGGCATTTGTATCGTTATGTGAAGGTATCACGCCAGTGATAAGACTTCCGGAATATAAACATTTTTACATGTCTCTTCCTCATCTGTAATGTTTTACTGTTTGCTTTTGTACCCTAAGCTAAGCCAAACTTTTGTACTCACTTAGGTAGTAATATATCGTTTTTTTTATATTTGTCTTTTCATTTGAGTAATGTTTTGATGAAGGCCTAAATGGAAATTATGATGAAATTTTATATTTGGTGTCTTACAAAAAGGCTTATCTCATTTTTTATTTTTTTTCTTAGTGTTAGGTTTGACAAAAAATAAAAATATATTGATTAAAGTCTAGTCCAGTTACTACCGAATACTTTTACGGTATTTAAATTCTACAATTGCCTATGTGTTGGGTGTAGTAGTATCTCAAAGATTTATAAAATCTTCTTTCGGCTCTCCTGAAAAATCACTAAAAGTGAGATGAGCCCTTTTGCAAGGGAGGCGACGATATATTTCCCTTGAAAATAAAACAGCCTATAATTTATACTTAGTATATGATGCTAAAAACTAAAGATCACCTTAAAATAACTAGTAAGAGTAACAGTTAAGGTCTTTCAACAGTTTATCAATTTAGGGTTACTATTACTTTTTACTAAACACTTGTACCTATTTTATCTTTTGCTCTAAAATAATTACACCTCATTATTCAATTCACCAACTAGGTTTTTTACTCACTATTCCTTCAAACCTCAAAGAAAAATTACATTACAAGTTTTACAACTTGTCTCAGCAAAAGTATACCCTTGACACTAAAAAAGTTTCACATGCACCTAGATGGCATATCGTAGCATTTCATAACTCCAATTAATTTTCCTGCATTAGAACCATAAAGTCTACAGTTCAGCAGCCTATCCACTTTGACACCATTATTTAGAATAATCAGACTAAAGACTGTGCTCACAGATATAATGGATTTTCTTGGATTATTTCCAACATAACAAAGATGTAAGAAAAACATGCTTCTTAGAATGTAACGTTGATTAAATTATATTTTTTGTTACTATATCAGATTCTAAATCCTACCTATAATGTTAAAGTCTAATTATTTATACATAGCTACTTACACTTTAAGCTGTTTTCTATCTTCTTCCTTGGTATACAAAGTAGGCACCACATTCTTTTTCAAACGCTTCTTTCTGGATAGTGTGGTTTCAAAGTCATCGTTAGTAAAATGTTCTGAGCAGACTTCTTTTAATTGTGGTAGGTCTGTGTCAGTCACTCCCATTACATCAAACCACTTCCTCCTCAGAACAATATCTTTGGTAATACTGAAAAATATGATTAATTATAGAAAAGCTCAAAAAAATGATACTTTAATTTATTTTATTTTGTTAAATATGAAAGTAACACTCAAGCTAGGTTTATTTATATGTAAGTATATATACAGATATGTAGGTAAAATAATATGACATAAATATATATAAAGCAGTACCAGTCCAATAAATTTAAACATGCATAGATTAAAAATATTCTATACCTGTGGCAACAGTAGCAAACTGGATGAGGTGTTTAAGAATATGAAAGTAACACTCATCATGCAGGCTAGGTGTGTTTATATGTAGGCACAGTTGTGTATAATATGTGATATCGATATCACTTTCTAATTATCTAGGTAAAATAATATGACATTATAATTATATAATGCAGTACCAGCCCAATAAATGTAAACTTACCAAAGTATTCCTACATGACAATAGGAGCAAACTGGAGGTGTTTAAAATGATTTCTAAAAATATGAAGCCCAACTTTACTGTTTATAGACACCTTATTTGAAAGATCCCATATGTACTGTATACTGTTATTTTCAAATGTACCCCAGCAGGTAGCACATAGGGATGAAATTAAAGGTTTTACAATACCATCAATTTTACTGCAGATGAATGTACGAATACACTTACCTGTAAAAGGTCAAGTTAGGGTGCCGATAATCCCATTTTTTGCATATGTAAAGTAGAGCCCAGAGATATACCATTTGTGTACGTTTTGCGCTATATAAAAACTGCATACCATCTCTTAGTACAGTTCATCATTTGGAATAGATACAGTTTTGATAATATTCAATGGTTACCATTATTTTACTTTCGTACTCGTAACCAATCCATGGAATGTGCTTTTAACCAATTTTCTAACAAAACGTAACCTTTTAGAATGGTGAAAATGAAACTCTTAAGTTGTATTTGAACGTAAATCTGTCGGATGACGTTGACGATGTATATTTTGACTGAACTATGATAAGACCGACACATTCCAGGATTATTAGTTACTCGATCGATGAAGAGGACCGGACTTAGTCAAATTGTTTAGGCAGGTATTGCTACCGTTATTGATAGCAACGCCAATCTGCTTTTACTTTTGTGCGTTACTTTTCTGTCTGAATCGGACGTTTTTTTCGGAAGTGTGACAGCTAGAGTATGTTTCGGCCTTGGGAAGATAATGGGATTTCACAGCGATGTGAATTACCCTACAGCAGTGAAGTTACGTCGGCGGTTTGTCATTACGGTGGTGAAAGTAGTGACTATAGTACGGACACTGATAATGAATTTGAACAGAGGGAGGTGGAGGTAGACCAATTAAAACCTCACAAAAAAGGTCACATCTTAGCGCAGATGTAATAGTACTAAATGATAATGAACTAACGAAGGATCCAGAGAATGAAAATAAGGGGCGTATGATCAAAAATACGTCAATTCTAACACATGTCCAACAGTATGTGAAATTTTGAGAAAGGGGTCACAAAAGAGGAAGCGTAGGTTTGATGCTGGTGTTTCAAAAGAACTAGATCCCACGATCACAAAGTTATTGGGGAATATTGTGTACGAAAAGTACAAAATTAATGAACTACCCACAATCGAATCCGTCCAAAGACAATTGGCTAGAATGGGGTAACAGTATCCAAGGAGTACATTGCAGCGATGGATTAGGAAGATTGGGTTTAGGTACAGAACTGTGAACAAACGAATGGCTATAATGGAAAGTGCAAGGATTGTGGGATGGCAGCACGATTACTTGCATAAGATAGAGCAATACCGGAACGAGGGGAGGTCAGTGTACTACCTTGACGAGACCTGGTATGATACCCATGATACCGCTAAAAAGGGATGGACCGACGGTACAAAGAAGTGTTAGCTAAAAGGCGTTCCACCAAATAAAGGATACCGTATAGTTATCTTACACTGCGGATCATCTGACGGCTAGGTCGAAAACGCACTCAAATTATGCGGAAAGTAAATTGAAGACTGCAATATAGACTACCACAAAAACATGGGCTCGGGAATATTTGAGCAATGGTTTGAGTATACCCTTATTCCCAATTTAAAGCCATTTAGCGTCATCGTAATGGACAACGCAAGCTGTCACTCCAGACAAAGGTACAAAATTCCGAATTCAACGTTATCGAAGGCGGAAATGCAAGATTTTCTCATAAAACAGGATTTGTACTTTGAAGAAACTTACAAAAAAAACTGAATTATTGGAAGTCCTCCATACTGAACAGTTTGAGAAACAATATGTCATAGAAAGCATAGCTAAAAAGTATGGTCATGATGAAACTAAAACAACGAATCGAACGTTAAAATTGAGTGTATAAAGGAATAATTTACCATATGGTTTATACGGTTATATTGAAATGTCTCTACCATATATTTATCAACAGATAATAAAGTTTCAAACATCTTGTTCAACCAACTGCTGTATGAGCACTTTATTGGATGGAATGAACATTTTCGTTGTTGCCCACTCCAACGAATTCGAATGCCCAGTCCGACCCCGTTCCCTTTCTCTGTCGGCACTTTTTGCGGAGATCCTCGCTTTGTAAACAAATGGTATATCTCTGGGCTTTACTATAGCAGCGTCTACCCATGACTATTTTCGGATCGTCAGCCTGTTTTTGGGGCCTATCAGGTAATTAAGCACTGAAACACACTCAACACTACTCGAACACAACACAGATACCAACGAATGTACGGTCTGTGTTACGATTATCTAGAATTTGAAATGTTGGAATTCACAACAGAACAATTTATACTCGAACACAAAATAGATTCGAATAAGGTTTAACGGTTCTCAGGAATTTCAAATATAATAAAAATTCACACCCGTTGACGTTCCCTCCTGCGGCGCCCCGTCGCTAATGCGCAGTACAGGGTTGCCGGTGGAATAGCAAGAATTTCTCGCACCTTTGTCGAGTGGGTGGATCAACATAACCTCTTCGTTTAATGACGCGATGTTTGGGGCGAATTTGACCGTAAATCTACTTAGAAATTTGCCCAGTTTGGCAACCGTAGAAATCCCATGGCAACTAGCAATGAGAGCCAAGCGGCGTTGCCGGGTTGACATATGAAAATTTCTTCATACTATCAAATATTGCAAAAGAGCGAAATTAGACTCTGATCCTAACGTTTTGCATATACAAAAATCATTACATCAATTCACTGTTCATAAATATATTATATTATTATATTAAATATGATATTTTGTGTTCATAAGCTTGCTTGTTTCGCTGATGTTTTGTGTTCATAAGCTTGCTTGTTTTCTTAGTTTTACTTAGAAAAATGTCTAGTTTGGCAACTTTGCAATGCGCTTAGAATGTGACTATGTGGCTTCAACGCGAAAAGTAAATAGCTGCGTCCCCCTATTGTTTTAACGTCCTTGGTTTGAACAGATTCTAAATCATTTTTTATTTTCTGCGAGGTACTGGAGAATTTGTAAAACTCCCGTCAGAGGTATCGTTACTCTTGACTTGATGTAAATAAGTACTTTTTTATACTTTTTCATATCATTGACTGTAAAATCTTATTGTGGAGATATTATAAGCTGTAAGTACCACTTATATATGGCACAATCGGTGTCCAACCTTCTATCTAATATTCAAATATTCTTCATTTTCAACATTCGATTTCAGCTATACCTAAGGTGACCATTCGTCCCGGATTTTGCGGGATTGTCCCGTTTTCAGACGAGCCATTCCGCATTTACACCGTCCCGGAAAATGTCCCGGATTTTATATATTTCTTTTTGTATATATTTTTTTAATTTATAAAACAATTTCATCCCCACTCCATGGCTGACCCAGCGGAAGATGGAAACACCACACCACCGCCGACGCGTGACGCATCATTTTGACTTTGACGTCACATAACCCAAAGTGACATATACATTTTGACATGTGACGTCACAATAACGCGTCGCTTCGGTGGCGGTGTTTCTATCTTTAGCTGTGACGTCACACAAGCAGTGTCCGGGCAGTGTTGCCATTCGTAGCGACTTGTCGCGAAAATAGCGACATTTTGATTACGTTGAGATGTAGCGGCGATTTTACAAAATAAACCGATTTGTAGCGACTTTTTGAAACATTCTGTTACTATCTTTTTTTCGCACTGATTACTGCTTTGCTTGTCTATTCTTCTTTTCGGTTTTGACCAGACTGTCTTGTACTGGTGTCGAGACTATGTAAATGTGTGGGGTAATCCGGCCACCATTTTTTAATGAAACGTTATATTCACGCACATATTTAACCTAACATCAATTGCTTTAACTATACTCCTTAACCAAATTTGGCATACCATTTGACGCAGTGTTAAGTCCCCTCCATTATTGAGTGGAATGAAATGTTCAGTTCGATGAACCATTTTCCAGCTATAGGCAAAGAACTAAAAAAGGTGCACATATTTGGCTACCAAAAGTTAAGCTCATGACCTTGGACTCGGATTATGTACATGCATTTAGGGTACAATACTATTATTAAAATGACTTCCAACTTGCTAGAAATTAATTTCTTAAAACGGTGTCTTCCACTTAATTTCATTGGCCTACTTTTAGTTTTCGCCCTTGTTGTCAAAATAACCTAAAATTAGATCTGCGTGCACTTCACGGTGTATAAACGTTTATTGAAAAGAATTCAAGTACCAACATCCTCTGGTCCATCAGTAAAAACAACATTTACCTCAAGTACAAAATTTGACAAAAAAAATTATTTTGGCCACCACAGCATAAGTTTTAGAAATTATGTTAAAGCATTGACGCCTATCACTGCAGTGAAAAAGAGAGTGTATCCAACTCTTCTGTTGTCAGTGCAACTCTATCTATTCAAACATCTTTCTCCTCGAACGTCTGTATTCGCCCGGATAGCTCTGCTTAGGAGGCTCGGCATGCGTGACTGCCACACGTCATATGTGAGATTTTCCGGAGCCATACAACCGAAAACCTTCAAGCCGGCTTTTCTTTCTACAGATTTTCTTTCCAGCATACATCAGTGAGCAGTTGGCTATAGACTGGAAAGTAACAGACGCGAGCCTTAATACGTTCCGCAGGACGTTATTAAAGGTATTCACCTTTTTTACATGACGATGAATATGAAGATACATACAGGGTGTTCATTTGAAAACTGTCCACCTCGGCTTTATCGAAAACCGCCCCTCAGAGTTATCCCCTTAAAAGTTTTAAATGACAAGTGGTATCGAGTAATATCTTTTCAAAGGCATGTCGAAGATCTTTATTTAGAAGTTTGATCTGTTTTTGAGAACATTAGAAAAATTACTATGTGTCCTAATTTGTTTAGATGGAAAACAAAAACGCATGGAAATACCACTTATTATTGCTACAAGTGTTCAGAATATTGCCCGTTATTGGCCAAAGAATGATATAGGCATTTAGGCAATGTTCAAATTCCTAACGGACAGTTGCAAAAACAGTTGAACTAATTCCAATTTATGGTGCCTAAAATCAATGTGCTCGGCAAACTGCCGTTCCGTTTAACACCAGACATCCGAGGAAGGTAACCCCGCATAAGATTGTTCTGGACCTTGTTACGAAATGTATACTCAAACTGGATCTGCTGCAAACAAAAGACGGAAAGTTCTGGATGAAGCCGCTGAAGTTGAAGTTTTGAGTCATTTTAGCATAAATCCTAGTACTTCATTACGCAAAATTATGGATCCGACTGACATTTCATTTGGCTCTATACACACAGTTACTGAACTCCATAAATGTTATTCACTCAAAATGAAATTATTGCAAAACTTAACCGAATACGATTTCAATCGGCGAGTTGAGTTTTGTGAGCAAATGAATACAGTGACTAATTAATGGTAATTCCATTCATGTAAAGAACATCTGCAGCATTGATGAATGCACAATTTATCTAAACAGATTTGTTAATAAGCATAATATAGCAGGTATTGGAGGAATGCAAATCCTCATGCTTTTGTAGAAGGGCACACCCAGTACTCCCAAAAATTAGCAGACGACGGGTTTTCGGATAAATGGATAGGGCGAAGAGTTGCTTGCTAGAACTCCTGATTTGACCCCATTAGACTTTTTTCTATGAGAACATTTAAAGCCTTTAGTCCCCAAGCTGAAAGATTGGATGACCCTCGTCAACACATCAACGAAAGCAGCCATGATATCTCACAACATGTTTTTGCAACTGTCCGTCAGAAATGTATATCATTGTTTGGGCGAAAACGCCCAACATTTTGAACATTTGGAATAAAAGGTGCTTGCTTACTCCGCAAGAGGGAGATAATTCCAATCATTTGGTTCACAATCATTTGGTTTTTCTGTGAACCAAATTATTGGAATTTTGAACACATATTGCAATAGGAAGTGATACTTAAAAAATCAAACATCAAAATAAAGGACTTGGATAAACCTTCCTTTGAAATGACATATTACTAGATACCTTGTCATTTGACATTTTTAGGGCGATGACCCTGAGGGGCGGAGGGTACAAAGGGGTTGAGGGGCTAAGGAGTTTTTGGTTAAAAAGTTCAAAAAATCCATGGTGGGAAGTATCAAATGAACAGCATGTATGGCTACGGAAATTAAGAATATCATTATTTTTAGTTATTCTATTGGAGTAAAGTATGTACATTTGTTTGTAGGATTGTCCAGGAAAGCTTGGGACTTTGAGGCAAATCAACCTTTTAGAAACTATTCTGGAACTATTTCTGGACATAACAGGTTGCTCTTATTAAATCTGTCTAAGCCAATCTTATGAGCAGCATTAGAAAACTCTGCTTGGTTTCAGAGGTGCCGATGGATCACAAAAGATGAAAAAAGTTATTACAAAAAAAGCTCCTAAAAGTGAAGCTTAGGTTAGGTTGCCTCCTTTCACTGCGACCCTATTGTGTCGATTGTGGTTCACACTTATTTACACTGTACAATCCACGCCTTTCGACGAAGGCTATAAGTTTGTGTTTGAAATTTCGTTGAGGTCAGTAGGTTCCATATGGGTCAATCCGAAAATCTAAAACCTATTTGTTTTCTAGTACTGGGCAAGAGCATAATATGTGCTTCACTGTTTCGTTCTCTTCATAGCAAAAGCGACAGTCCAATGTTGCAGCAGCCATAGTGTATCTCGTCAGTGCAGGAGTACTTTTCGCTCTATCCATTCTGAGATAGTTTTCCTGGTAGTGCAATGCCAACAATTAATTGCATTCCACTCCATTATGACCTGAAACAGAGTTACATTGTTCCTTATTCCAAGTTCAATGAGGAGATGTTTACAGTACGATATGAGTCCTGACTCAACTTGTTTGGAGCTCAGAGCTTTGACGGCAGCTTGGCTATTTGAAAAAGTTTTTTTAGATTTTTTTGTCCGAGGTCGTTTGTTCAGCTCCATGACTGCCAGCTGTGGCTCTCATTTCTGCTTGGAAGATTGTGGTATACCTCCTAAGGTTCACTGAAATTTCACCTCATTGATTTGTACCAGCTATTACCGCTCCTAGGCCCAGTTCTGACTTGGAGCCTTCCGTGAATAGCGAGCGCATGATCGTTATACGTGGCTATGCACGAAGCCAGTTTGACACGCGACACATTACAGTTTAAGACAACATAGATGGCGCAGTGTTGCAGTTGCTATCACGCACCCGACAAAACTCAACGACTATCTTTCTAGGAGCATGGGAAATCATATTTATCTGAGATAGGCAGCTATACCAAGTTAATGGGTTTTTCGTTATATGTAACGAATTTTTGTGAATAGAAATGGAATAACACGAGTGAACCAACTTTCTTTTGATTCATATGATGTTTGCAAGCTCATAAACTCACACCCACATGCAGGTGAAGCTAATAAAAGCATTTTAAAAGCGCATACTGGACTACGAATGGAGCATATAGTTATTTATCTCTGTTGCTCACAAGCGATGATGCTGAGATATATTTCAGGTAGAACTAGCAGGTACAACGCCTGATCCGTCAGACAAAAATACGAGCGAAAAACAAACAGGTTAGGTACATCTTGATACACAAGCCCAGATCTACCCTTTTTAATTTTTTTTATAACTGAGCAGACCGCGCAGGCAGAGCCTAAATACCAGAGTACCGCGGCAGCTGTGAAAGGGTTATGTTAGGGGAAGTTTGTTAACGCGGCATTTGAATGGGCCAATACCCGCAGGCCCAATAAATACATATTCTGGCAGTCTATTCCAAGCTTTGGACACCCTGGAAATACATGTGCGGTGGTACCGCTCAGTTCTTGATGTATGAAGAACGACCGTCTTAGGATGAGATGCAGCGGTCGCACGGGTACATCTGATAGGAGTGGTGAGCGGCGAAACGATAGAGGATAGCTCAGAGGAGCAGATTCCGTTAGCAACACGCCGCAAAACTTGTTTATTATAACGACTTTTACGCCATTCAAAAAAATTATCAACTTGCCTCACCCTGTATTGATAGCTAGCCCAAAATCCCATTTAATTCATCTATAGAAATTTTTGCGTCTAATACTATGCTTATTTCAAGTGAAACACGTTTCTTTGGATAAATGTCCTGGTGAGCAAATAGCTAAACACTGCAATAAACGAGGTATGCTTCGAAAAGTTACTAGAACCATGAAAATACAATAATTATTCTTAAAACACTTGCTTTTCATTAGTAGATTTTATCAACCTATGTAAGCTGCTATCACCATGTGAATCCGCCTCTAACTCAGTCTCCTAGCTTTTCACGGACCAATAAATAAAACCAAATTCGCTGAAGCGCGAAATTTGACTAACGTTTTGGCTGCCTCTGTATTTTGCTTCAACGGACGTGGATTTGCTTAATGGCCAGTGAAGCGCGACGAATCAGAAAGACAACCGCGGGAAAAGCCTCATTCTTTAATATTATAGTGAATATTCCCTATAAATAGTGAAAAAAGGCTTTAAAAAGTTATACCTGTATATTTACCTAATAGTCTAAGAGCCAGTGATCGGCAGACACGGTATTCTAGAAAATGTTGATGCTAAATATACCATTACATCTAGGGGGTGTCAATCCGGTTCGCAGAGGAGGTGAAGTATCTTGGTCTTATATTGGACAAAATACTCACTTTCTACCCCCATCTGGACAGAAGAATAGATAAGGCCCGACTTGCCCTCTGGACGCTCACAAAGATATGCGGTAAATATTGGTGCATTAGTCCCAAACTGATTTACTGGATATATCAGACGGTGGTAAAACAAATGGTAGTGTGGCGCTGTTGTCTGGTGGCAGAAAGGTCTACAACGGACAGGCAGAACCAAGCTGACGACAGCATAATGCACCGTCCGCTTGGCAATTACCAGAGCCCTGTCTACCACACCAACACTGACCATTGAGACACTCCTAAACTTAACCTCTCTACACATCGAGGTAGAGAGAGGTGACAGAATGGTCGCCAACAGACTGCTATCAACTGGCAGACAGGTCAGAAAATGGAGTCAAGTTGATTGACTCAATACTTCCCACACATAACGATGATACCATTTTATTATCTCCCATTGCATGAAGCTAGAGTCTGAAATCCAATTGCAACCAAATCATCGCCCACCCGCCCGCAAAAAAAAAAAACATCCAACACAAAAACCCTCGTAAATAGTGTCTTGCGTCTCCCTCCTTAGCGACTAGGACGTCACAATTTTTTTCTGCATGCTTCAACTGGACGATGCGAAACAATCAAGGGCCTCCAACGAAGTTTGAGCTGGTTTTATATTTTTAGTTTTTTCATTATTACTGCGCCGCCACTGACACTATTTTTCCAAAATATACGCGTTTTCCATCCTCGCCGCAGTAGTAATACTGTGTCAAAATTCCATTAAAATCAATTTAATAATTTTCGCGTCACGCAATATAGAACGATCAAAAACAAAACTCGTATGTATACATCACAAACTCTAAGTCACTTGATTTTTATAATAAGCAAGGCAATGTTCGGATGGACGTAAAAACTGTATTATACCGCTAGGTTTTTCATTCGAAGATCAATGAAGAGGCCATTGTGAATAAAACAAATTTTTCAGCTTTACAAATCCCCACCCACCCAACGACCCCAAATTCACCCCCACCCAAAAAAGTGTAACGGTTCAGCCGTTTTCAAAATTATTTTTATATTATTTACTTGGCTGCCATATACAAATAGTTTACAAGTTCCATTTTTAGCAACTACTTCCTCATTATACTAGTCACATTTTTATAACTGTTTTACTTCTCACCTCTACCTTTTCCCATCTCTATTCTTTCAGCTGGAAATATTATTATATTATACAAACTGCGCAAGTACGCACAAATTTTGGGAAAATCTAATGAGTGGGGGTATGCTCTCGCTCTCCACCAAGGTTACCTTTTATTTCGAAACACGTACCTCTTCCCTTTTTCACTTCTGAACTCAAACAGTTAATACCTAATATAGTTATGTCTCTCTAAGACAATCTTTTGTGTCTGGGCAATTATGTGGTAACCGAGGAAAACCACCCTTTTTCGGGGTGCCACCATCAAGACCACCTGTTCTTTGGAGGGGCTCTGTACTTCTTTGGGCTTCCATGAACACTTATTTGGAGGGGCTCCACCGGAACTCCTTTTGAAGGAAGCCAGCCTTCTTTGGGGTGCCACCAGCAGCATGTAACACCTTCTTTGGAGCACCACCTTCTCTTCGGAGGGGTATCACGAGAACTACTCCCTGGACTTCCTTCCGAAGCTAAGTTTTTTTAAAAACAAAAAATAGATAGAATACAAATGTACTGCATTCATATATATGAAATAAATATTAAACCATTGTTGTCCTGTTTTCATTTCTTGGCGGCTAGCTAGACTCACGCACACACGCACGCACCTACATGCCCTTGTTTCATGCAATCTGATTGAGCTGCTGGTTGCTATGGGCAATATGTTGGTTAGTGGTTCATCTACAATCAGCGCGTGTATTGTTACAAGAGTAGAAAATAATCAGGAACCCCTAAAACGCCTAAAAACAAAGTTTGAGCTGTCTTTAAATTTTGAGTTTTTTCATTAATACAGCGCCGCCACTGACACGATTTTTCCAAAACATATGCGTTTTCCATCATCACCACGATAGTAATACTGTGCCAAAATTTCATTAAAATCAATTGAACAATTTTTGCGTTACGCGATATAGAACGACCTAAAACAATATTCGTATGTATATGTTACGGTTAAAGTGTTTACTTTGATAGCTTATGTACTAGCTGGATAGTATACAAACTATCCAAATGTCTCGTTATTTTGATGGAAACTCATATTTCAACTAAAATAGCTATGAATATTGGTTGGTTTGTATACTAGCCAGCTAGTTTATAAACTGTACAAGATATGCCGCTAAAGTATATACCACAAAGATGTCACACATATTAACCAGTGTTTCTGGTCAGTTTACAAACTATCCACATCATTTGGATAAGGTATGAACCTAATATCTCTAGTAATACATAATAACCAACTCGTTGGTTAGTATGTAAACTAACCAATCCTCTTTGGTTAGTATGTAAACTAACTAATTTTTGTTTGGTCAGTTTAACAGAAAAGTGAGGTTATGTTTATGGCAAGTGCAAGTGTGACGTGTTGGTATTGCTTACTGTCGTACCTTGTAAAATTTGTTTAAGAACAGGTATCTAGTTACCACAAATGGAGCAGTTTGAAAAGTTACTATTAGAATGTTGCGAGAAAAAGTACCAAAATTCAAAATTAATGAACGACAGTGATTATAATGTACTTCTGCAACATATAAAGAGAAGAGAATACGCGAACAAGGACCTAACACTAATAACAAGATTGATTATCATGGAATGAATATTTATGATTTACAGAGAATCGAATCATCTTATGTAATCTAATATAAAAGATCTGGAAAGATTATTTTTCGTTTGAGTGAAACCTATGATGCCCAGGGTCTAGAGGTTTATTTTATATGAATATTTTGTTACACAAATAGTATTTCCGTTTGTTTTACTTATTTTTATGTAATTATGGCAATTGTATGTTGTATCTATGAATAAACTTTACTTTTGATTAAAAATTGTTTTTTTAAACTAAAGTAACCAAAGAGGATTGGTTAGTTTACATACTAATCAACGAGTTGGATATTATGTAGTACTAGAGAAATTAGGTGCATACTTTATCCAAATGATGTGGATAGTTTGTAAACTAACCAGAAACACTGGTTAATATGGGAGATATCTTTGTGGTATAATACTTTAGCGGCATATCTTGGATAGTTTATAAACTAGCTGGATAGTATACAAACCAACCAATATTGATCGCTATTTTAGTAGAAATATAATTTTCCATTAAAATAACGAGACATTTGGATGGTTTATATACTAGCTGGATAGTATATAAACTATCAAAGTAAACACTTTAACCGTAACATATACATCACAAATTCTAAGTCCCGTGGTTTCTATAATAGGCATGCAATGTTCGGAAGGACCTAAAAAAATGTATCATGCCGCTAGGTTGTTCATTCACATATCAATGGATAGCTAATTACGACTACAACAAACTTTTCAGTTTTACAACCCCCCCACCCCCCCAACCACCCCAAATTCACTCCCACCCAAAAAAAGTAGAAAATGGACAGACAGACAGACCGACGGAAATGAGTGACGTGGATTTTCGTTATGTAGACATTACAAAACGCCCAAAAAGCGTATTATCTTAAAATTGAAAATTTTCGCGATCACAATACTTCCCTCACCTATGGGTGTGGGAAGTAAAAGGAACTAGGGCGAGGCACAACGGCTATCATGAGTGAAATTGCAATTCACCACATACTCGGAATGGTCTCAGACTCTATGGTTCCCCAAGCGCACAATAAGAGATCCTACAAGGTCCTTTTCCCAGGGAGGGACGAATGGAAGAAGAGTGACGGTTTCATGTCGCCCTCCGATCTTGCGCTATTCACTGATGGCTCCAAATCTGAACTGGCGACTGGAGCGGGAGTAGCGGGTACCAATCCAAGAGTTGAAATCTCAGTAAAGCTTGGGAGGTATACCACGGTCTTCCAGGCAGAAATTATACCCATAGAGTTAGGAGTCAGATAGCCAGGCTGCTTAGAAGCACTTAGCTCCAAACGGGTTGAACCAAGACTCGTATGGAACCGCATACACCTCCTCAACGAACTTGGAACAAGCAACAAAGTAACTTTGGTTTGGGTTCCAGATTACAGCGAAGTGTAAGACAATGTATTGGTCGACGCGCTCGCAAAAGAAGGAACTGAATCTGTGTTCATAGAACCAGAACCATTCGATGGAAATGCGAAAAGCACCGCTAAGAAAATTATCTCAAATTGGGCATGAAGAAAAGTACCTCTGCACTGGCGAGGTACCACAGGGGTACCACACTCGAAGGCGTTCATACGATACTGCTCTAGACAGGCCCCCCAAAGATCATAGAACGGAACAGGAATGATCTCCGCATTCTGGTTGGTCTGTTGACGAGACATTGTCGTCTTAGGAACTACTTGCGTAAGTTAGGTCATAAACAAACAGCAGACTGTCGCTTCTGCTATGTGGAAGACGAAACAGCATAGTTTGTAATCCTGTCCATTATTGGAAAATGGTAGGTTTCAGACTTTGGACTCGCCCAACTGGAACCTACTGACTTGAAAGAGGTTTCACCCACCACGACCATCGCCTTCATGAAGAGGTGTAGTTTGTACGGTGAACTATAGATAGGTGTGAGTCACAATAGACACTACAAAGTCGCAGTGGAAGGATCGCCCCACTCACCTTCAACCTAACCTAACCATAACACCTGCCATAAGTGAAACGGGGATTGACTATGTCCGGTGACGGTTCCTTGGGCGTGTCTGGGAATCCAAAAGCGTCAAGGATGACTGTTAAAACGTGATCTTAGTAAGTCTGCCGAAGGCCGTTTTAGAATATTATTCAAAAAAATGAAGTCAAGTTGATTGACTCAGTACTTCCCACACATTACGGTGATACCAGTTTATTATTTTCCCATAGCATGAAGCTTTAGTCTGAGATTCCCTTGCACCCAAATCATGACCAGTCCCCCCCCCCAAATTGTCTTATGCCGCTAGGTCTTTCCTTCACAGATCAATGGACAGCCTATTATCAGTAATACAAACTTTCCAGTTTTACAACCCCCCACCCCCCCAATCACCCCAATTCCACCCCCACCCAAAAAAGGTAGAAAATGGTCAGAAACCCCTAAAACATCTAAAAACGAAGTCTGAGCTGTTTTCATATTTTTAGTTTTTTGATCATTGCTACGCTGCCACTGACACGATTTCTAACAAGCATACGGGTTTTCCATCCTCACCACAGTAATAATAATGTGTCAAAATCTAATTAGAATCAATTTAATAGTTTCCACGTTACAAAAAATCAAAACGATCTAACGCAGTAAATACTCGTATGTATACAGAAAACTTAGTTTCGGTAATAGGCGAGGCAATGTTCGAATGGACCTAAAAAGATGATTTATGTCGCTAGGTCTTCCTTCACAGGTCAGTGGACAGCCTGTTAAGACTACAACATATTTTTCAGTTTTTCAGCCCCCCACCCCCCAACCACCCCAATTTTACCCCCACCCAAAAAAAAAACGCAGAAAATGATCGGGAACCTCTAAAACACTTAAAAAAGAAGTTTGAGCTGTTTTTATATTTTTAATTTTTTATTATTTCTGCGCCGCCACTGGCACGATTTATAAAAACCATACGCATTTTCCATCCTCGCCACGGTAGGAATACTGTGTCAAAATTTCATTAAAATCAATTCAATAGCTTCTTCTTTACACAATATAGAACAATCTGAAGCAATACTCGTATGTTGACACCAGAAAAAATCTAAGTCCTTTGGTTTCTCTAATAGGCAAGGCAATGTTCGGATGGACCGAAAAAAGTTATTTATGTTGCTAGGTCTTCCTTCGCAGGTCAGTGGACAGTCTATTATGAAAGCAACAAATTTTTCAATTTTACAATCCCCAACCACTCCAATTTCACCCCCACCAAAGAAAAGTAGAAAATGATCATGAACCCCTAACACGCCTAAAAACGAAGTTTGAGGCGTATTTAAAATGTTTCGTTTTTTGCTAATTACTCCGCCGCCCATGCAACGATTTTTTTAAATTATAAGAGCAATACCTACTACGACCCTACAGCATATCGCTGCCCAAATGTCATCACAATCCATGCAGCGGTTACTGAGATTACGAGGCTAGAAAAACGCGCACAGACACAAACAGACAGACAGACAGACTGACAGACCGACAGACCGATCACAATACTCCCCTCACCTATCGGTGTGGGAAGTAAAACAGAATTTCCGAAACTTGTTCCGGTTCCTGTTTTATAAAATTTCAAAAGTTGAGAATTTCATAAAAGTTTTCGTTATCTTAGCAAGGATGGAAATTATTTATATGTTATTCACATTATTATTATAAATGTCGTTTTTAAATGGAAGACACGTAGGTGGCTTCCAACATATGGGCAGACGTATGTCAATAAACCTACAAACTTAAATAACTTAAAACTCGCATACGTGTTGGAATGCCAGTGATTTTTCCAGAAATGATCAAGAATTCAATCAGAAGCTTCCAAGATAGATTTATTATTAAAAAAAAAGGAAGAAATGAGTTTTTTTGTCATATATCACTCGACCTACGGTGCTATTAAAAAAAAACAAGTTGGCGCTGGTACACTTGAGTGGTGACATCACATAACTTTGACAGGTCCTCTAAAAAATACAGTATCGAGGTATTTTCTCAAACACATTTTTCTCTCATGTGCCGTTTATTTTCTTCACTATACAATGATAGTTGATTGAACTGGTTCATCTAACAAAGTAGTAGCAAATTAGAGAACTAAATGAAGAACTACCAAATACAAATGAAGAAAATCATCACAGTATCAAAATTTAATATGATTTCAAGGATCATAGGATCCGCTAGAACTATTGCAATACATTTTAAGGAAACTTTTCCATTCGATTAGTCATGAATATTTCATCAGCGATATGCGAATAGGCTATGGCGAATCTTAGCTTGTGATCTAGTAATCTAGTGAAGAACAGGAGCATGACGATAAAACTCGATATTACAGTCAACTTCGACTACAAAACGTCGCCAGTCTGGACGCACTCTCAAAACATCGAGCTTATACTGTCATGTAATAAGTTGCATTTATTTGATGTCCGCTTAGGAAGCGTGATATGCGTGACGGATACGTGTCAGACCAGGATTTTCTGGGACTACGGAAGCAAAAACGTCCCCTTGGCTATCCATTCGGCTTCGGCCCCAAGTTGGCCTCGTCTGTCGTAGATTTGCTTTTTTACATAACGGTATGCATTTATTTCCGAGGAATCCACTGACCGGAAAAAACTGGGGGATAGCGTTACGTGATTCAGGGTATTAAAGTATCAAACATTTATACTTCATAACTCGATCCGTTTCGTGAGAATGAGACAGTAATCTACAGAACTGAGCTAGCTTATGTACTAAAGGTCAACTTTTTAAATAGATCGATGTAAAGTAATTTATTCATATCGGGCTGCAGATCGGACCGCCTATACGGTAAGTGAGGGGATTACTGCAATCCCAAACATTTTCAATTTGGAACTACTACGTCTGTTATGTATATTAAGATGCTTGCATCACTGAAATCTGTGTGCCTTTTGCTATATTTATCACAGGTTAATTTCACTAAATATCAAAATATCTTACAAAAAAGTTTCCATTGTCTTGAATAAAATTGACCCTGGGAATATCATATATTTTTCAGACCTTTGCGAAATATTGCCTTCACAGGTATAACTGAACTTTTTTCTTATATAAGACAATGTCATGATCTGTAATCTGGAAGCTTACTAAGTTGAATATTAAGACAATAACACTGTCTAACTACCGAGTATGACTGGAATTTTTTTGGTACGTCTTATATAATACAATCTTATAATCCGGAATCCCACTAAGCTGACTATCAAGACGTAAGGCTACCAAGTCACAGGAATAAGAAGTATTACTTAAAGCCTGACGTACCTACTGTATTACACCCCTGGAGGACAACGTGGGCATTTTTTAGTAAACAGTAACTATATTGAGGAAATTTCAAAGCAGTGCGGATACTTTCGAAGTAGGTATATGGCTTTAGCGGCGTGTATATCCACGTGCCCTGCAGTGACCTGTTTTCTGGTTTAAAATACGCAAATTATTATTCCTGTAAACAAGGGCTGTAGGCTACTCTAGCAACAGGTGGGGATCATACCACACGTGTGCTCGTTTTATGAAAATTTGAAAATGTACATGGAATGTAGATTAAACTGCCACATAAAACATATGCTGAAAAGGCGACTAAACTGAGATCCAAAGATAATACGCCACCCATAAAACATTAATAATTTAGAGAATATATTTCCAATACTGCAGTTAGCGATTTTACCGTTTAAATTTACTTTATTCATTCATTTATTTAAGCCAGTATACATACGAGTATAGGCATTATTAGCGCGTTTATTGTATTGTATAACACATAAGAAATAATGTAGTATTATACGTTTATTGTACCGAGATTCAGCCAAAAAACGACCTGACAGGTACGATGGCCGTCTGCCTACCAATAAGCAAATATCTGGGCAATAAAAAGAGAAGTATGGGTGCCGTAGTACACGCCTTGGTCAAAATCAGTGGCGTGTCTACCAGTTTTATGCTATAAGCTATAAACTAATAGTCAGAAACATACGAGTATGTTTACATTTTTTGCGAGCAAGGTAAAAAACCCACAAAAACTGAACACCTGCAATCGGCAAAGCAGTCAAAATGAGATCAATAGTTTTTTATTTTACGCCTATAAAATACCGAGGAATCTATCGCCACTACTGGTTTGCGAACCACGCCCGGTGACTCACGTTCCACGACTGAGGCAGGTAGCAGGCGGGCGGACCCAGACGACCCAAGGGGAAATGATTTATGGCTTTTAAATCTTGGTAGAGTAACACGTCTGTACTGTAGAAGTCAGATATATACGAGCTGTTTACATTTCTTTCAGGTCTCAATCAGTGTCGACACCGTCGACACTTCTATAGTGCAGTTACGATATTATGTAGACCTACGTAAAGACAACACCGTAATTATCTATACAAAATATATATCATAACAATTCAAAAAGTGATAGGTGATCAAAATAATCGAAAATACCAATTTGCAATAGATAAAAACAAAATAAATTGGATTGGATAAATTGCAAATAACATCTGATTATACACACACATATACAATTATGACTACACTAATGACGGTGCCAGCTTTATCGTCAGGGCGATAAAAAATGCCGAAAGAGATCCTCCAAAAGAAGCCCACTCATCAGGCTTCTTTTGTAAACAGCTCTTATATTTCTGATGCTTACTATACATAGTAATTCACATACATAACATGAAATTTGGCCTAATGCTTTGACTGTAAAGACATACAGTAAGTTTTAAATTCATCTACGTTATAAGGAGCAAGAGTTTTAAGTAGATTTTTAATTTTATTTTTAAAGTTACGTGTCGGCAGATAGAACTAACATCCAATCCAATCTACAGCCTCCACAGCCTGGAGCATCGAAGAAGGATCCAATCCAATGGATTATATTATAGATGTTCGAGTGAGCCCTTCCAGATAATAGCTCCACAGGCCGTCCGAACAAGGAAAACTAGAGAGGCTCTGCGAGCTCATTCTTACCAGGTCGAGGTCCCTACTCTCCGAACCAGTCTCCTCCAGCATTCTTTCTATTGGAGAACATCGACGCTAAGGAACGAGCTGCCGGGAAATTTGTTTCCAGGCCGCTACAGCCTGCTGCGTTTCAAATCTGACGTGCAGCGATACTTATTCTCTCGCAGCGCTTCTAGCCTTTGTGGGAGGTAGATCATTCAAAAGAATATGTAGTACTTGGTCTTCCCTCCATTGTCATGGTGTTTGATCAGAGTTTTAAATTTATGAATATCATTTTTTGTGAAAATAATATTTTGTTGATAATCATCGCAAATACTGTCAAAATTTCTAAACTTTTAAATAAAATTTGACAATGGTCATCGCGTTTAACACTCACTATAACTCTTAGAGCAGCTTTCTGTATTAGCTGCAGTTGTGTATGCGGGGCATTAACATGTGTAGTCTAACATAAGCGAGAGTCAAGATTTACCCCAAGAAGCTTAACAAACCCATACCGAAAGAAAAATTGCACACTTCAGTTATTCTACGATTTAGATGCAATTGGTTGGAATCAAAATATTTTATGAGTGACTGATTATTGCACTAGTCAGGTCAGCTGATTGAGCAGTTTCAATGTGGTCCAGTGAGAGGCTGAGCCATCTCAGAAGTACGGAATTATTAGAACTTTGATAGATGGCTAAAAAAGTGTGCAAACCAGAGGAGCTCGACACCGGGCTAGAACACCTAAAGGACGCTCTTAAGGTAAACGGTTATAGAGAATAGGAAATAACAAGGACATGAGAAGAAATAGGGTAAAACAACAACCTGAACCTATAGCAAAATATTTTTACCCTATGTATCTGAAATAATAAACAGAATAGGAGAAATGTTACAAAAGGAAATATCAAGACCATCTACAAGCCCACAAGAAAGATACAGGAGCATTTGAGAACGGCGAAGGGTAAAAAAGACCCACACACAACATCGGCGTTTATCGCATACCATGCATACGTGGGAGTGTATATGTTACGGTCAAAGATGATATTTCGGTCTTTAACGATATTGGCCGGTCATTGTCGTGAATGTCCTATTACAGCGGGACGTCCTGATAATGACCGGCCAATAGCGTGAATATCCATGTAAACTGGGCACTGTTGATAAACTGGGAATGGATTCACGTTTTTACGACTTTGCCCGGGCAATCTCGTTAATGTCCGCTCAAGAGTGGGCTGTCAAGGTTTGAATAAAATATAGGTTATGTTATTCTCATTCTGCCATTTTTGTGTCTGTTTGTGTAAGTAGAGTGTGAGATTAACAGCTTCAAGCATACAGTAGGTGATAAATATGAGTGCAATGCATGAAAAATTCATTGAAAAGCTGAACTTGCTTATTAAATCAAAGCGATTGGGTATTTTAAGTTTCCTTCCAATTTTTTTGTGAAGCGATGAAAATATATATATATTTTTTTAAATGTTCCTCATATTTTATCAAACAGCTGCCCTAATCTGTAATATCAACTTTGGCCATGCATTGATGGTCGATGCCGTGAATGGCCGGACAAAGATGCAAAAACTAAAATACTTTCAACCTTGTCCACGACAGACGGGCATTCTCGTTATAGCCTGGGCAATAACGATATTGGCCTGCATATTTGGCTTCTAACGTTAATGCCCGGCCAATGTCATCAATGCCCAATTTACAACAGTGGCCGTAACATATACATAGGAACAACGATGCGATCGATAAACACAAGAACTGAAAAAAATGAGGCTGGCTGTCGACCAGGTATACAGACATTTTCAGATGGAGAGAGTCGATTGAAGACAAATTAAGAACCGGAAGGCATTCAAGTGCAAGCGCGGATGTAAATGTCAACAGAGTCTGGGACCTTGTGGATTCAAATCGACGCGATGGTGACCGTCAGAATGATGCATGAGTTGGATTTAATAACTCCTGCGTTCATCAGATTTTGACCACTGAATTGCAGATGAGAAAAATTTGTGAAAAATGGTACCAAAAAACCTTTCTCAATACCAAAAGGATCTCAAAAAAGGAAGGAGCGATTGACAATGATCCCCGTTTTTTGGAGCATGTCATACGACCCCCAAACCAATCGCCAAAGTATGAAGTGGCATAGTGCAACCTGTCCAAGGCCCAAAAGAGCACGAATGTCAAACATCAAATGTATGCTGATTTGTTTTTTTTGATAGCCACAGAATCCCCCACAAAGGGTTTGTGCATCAAGACCGAATGATTTATAAACACTTTTACAGAGAGACCCTGCGGGAAATAGTCTTTTGTGTGCGACCAAAAATCAAAGACAACTGAGTGCTGCATGCAGCACGATAATGCGCTATATCACACTGTAATCTCAGTAAATGAGGTTTTGACCAGTCAAAACATTCCTGTGAGCTCTCAGCCTCCGTATTCACCAAACTTAAGCTCTTGTGACTTTTTTCTTTTCCTGATATTGAAAAATCGTCACAGAGGAAGTCAATTTGGGACACTTGAAAACACCTAATCAGCGTAACCGACCAACTGATTATCCGAGGATAATGCTGCAAGGATTGGAAGGACTATCTCCAGCGTTGTGTGACTTCCCAAAGGAACTATTTTAAAGGAGAAAATATTGCATTGTAATTATATTTGAACAAAAAAGTGAAACAATCAGTCTCATTACTTGATCTACACACCTCGTAGGACGCTGGATAATGCTGTTGTTTTACCTACACGTAAGCTGTACCCATTACTCGTTTGATCACGTAATACCTAATCCCGCTTTAATGTCCAAGCAAATACTCAAGCTCGGAAATTGGATGCCACGACATCGTACAAAGGAGCGAAGCCGAAACTGAGCTGAGCGAAGAGCAGAGGCGGCGAAATATTCATTCTTTAAAAACGTTTGGATCACGGACCTAACAAACTGATTTCCTGGAACAGACTGCCTCAGTTGATCAGATTTAGCAATCTTTTTGTTAACAAATTTAGGCCCATATGTAGGCCAATATATCCTAAAAAATATCAAATCCTTTCAGCTGTCAGACGTACGTACGTACGTAAGTATAACAGCCAAGTCACCACCACAACTATTTTTTGTTCAACTTTATTATATGTATATGTTGGAAACCAGTGGCGTATATAAGGGGGGGCTGGGGGCCCGCCCCCCCCCCCCCCGAAACCAATCACGCATTCAGTTTTGACGTCTGGGAAGAGGCCGTAGTAGCTGTCAAAAAATATAGTACTGAATAAAATTAGCAGCGACATCAAAATGTAATCTAATAATAAAGCAAACAGGACAACTTTAACGATCATGGATGTCTGATTAGGAAGTACACCTTGGTTTCTTTGCTTCAATTTAGAATTATTATCTATAAAAATAGAAATTTACATTTGTAATATGCATATGTGTTATACAAGGTGTCCCAAAACTCAACGTCAAGCCGCAACGAGGTGACAGGATTGATTGTAACTATCATGGAAAAATCAGAAAAAAATCTATCCCATGCAGTTTGAAAATTATGGGCATTAAAGAAGCCTAGAAATTTGGTCAAATTATAATAATCTTTCGGTTATTGTAGTTAACTTTTATTATTTTTGTTCATTTAAACTTGGGAACCGTAACCCTAAATAACATTTCTAGAAGCAAAGTGTCAAAAATAATGACACAATTGCCCCAAGTTTTCTAGAATGAAAACTATCTGTTAAACTATGAAGTTTGTCGACTTTGAAAGACCCTCCTTTAAAAAAAAATACTAAAGTGTCTTGGCAAGTGTCATTAAAAGTTGGCGCATTTAACCGGGATTGTAAAATGATACAATACTTGTTGGTTTCATACAAAATAAAAAAAACGAGTAAAAAAATAAAAACCTCAAGTAACCCGATTTTTGCTATCCCATTTCACGCAGGTCAGATGTTCCTTATTCGCACAAGCTTTTGGTAAGATTAGATTCTTAATTTTACGGCAAAGTGATAAGGGAAGTGGGTAGTGGACATGTTTGCCATGAGTGAGCAAGACAGATAGTGACGCCACTTTTACCAAAGTCAACAAAGATAAGTAAAATTAATAAAACAATGAAATATATTGACCTAGTTTAGTTTAGGTTTATTGGAATAAAAGTCAGGCAATAAATGTTCAAATTGTTTACGATCAGCCTGAATACACGCCCTAGAAAGAAAATCGCTGCTAAACAGCAGCAGAATTGTTGGTGGAACGCCACGATGCGTCCGTTTTAGCCACCAGAGAGCACGGTTCTATATGCTACTGCATATAAGTATAAGTATTGTACCATTTTACAATCCTAGTTGAATCGCCAACTTTTAATGGAACTTGCCAAGACGATTTAGCGCATTTTTCAAAGGAGGGTCTTTCAAAGTTGACAAACCTTAAAAATTTTAAATTCATAGTATAACAAATAGTCTTTATTCTAGAAAACTTGGGGCAATTGTGTCATTATTTTTGACTGTGCTTCTAGAAATGTTATTTAGGGTTACGGTTCCAAAGTTTAGATGAACAAAAATAATAAAAGTTAACCACAATAACCGAAAAATTGTTGTAATTTGACCAAATTATTAGGTTTTTTTAAATGCCCATAATTTTCAAACTGCATGCGATAGATTTTTTTTCTGATTTTTCTCATGATAGTTACAATCAATCCTGTCTCCCCGTTGCGGCTTGACATTGAATTTTGGGGCACCCTGTATATAATTATTTTCGTTAATATTAGTACACTGTTATTTTATATTTAGGTTAGGATTATACTGTGTAAGGCTTTCGCGGCCATCGTCCAATGAATTTGTGGTTCTTGGGTTTTTAGGCCGGCGTCGTTTAGCGTTAAAGCTTGACGTTTCGCCACCACGAGTGGATGGCATCTTAGCATATAGCTTCTGCAGATGCCATCCACTCGTGGTGGCGAAACGTCAAGCTTTAACGCTAAACGACGCCGGCCTAAAAACCCAAGAACCACAAATTCATTAGGTTAGGATTATAATACGCCAATATTGTAACGTATGAAATAAACTTTATTTTTTCCGGTGGGCCCCCCCCGAAATCGATTTCTATATACGCCACTGTTGGAGACCGATGCCGAATTTGGCCCGAGACCGAAATAATTAGACATTTCGCGATCTGTCCAAACTAGATTTGCCAGATGCCGAAACAATGATACATATAGGCATATGATCAACGTATTTTGGCCATGTCGCGAAATGCGCATTTCTACATTACGCCTTTGCCAATCAAGTTATAAATAAACAACACAAACTCAATTTATCATCTTTATTTGTTCCGACAAGAAGTACTTGAATGACATTATTACATTTTATCTTACTGATTACACATTTGCATTTTCTGTTACTACATTGTTTACTATGACAGTTGCATCAAATAAAACGTTGAGAAGAATCAGATAATTCCTTTGCGGCAATTCTCCCTAAACTGAATTTTGTATGAACTGGTATCTCTGAGGATGTTAAAGTATTCATTTGGGAAGGCCGCAATAAAAAGACATTTAAAAAATATAAGTCCAACTATATTATTGATATTGATTCATTTCTTGCGTATAGTTTTCTTTAAAACGCCAGTTGATATACCAAGTTGGTACAAACCATCTTTTTCTGGCAAAACAACTGCTAAAATATTATGAGGCTTATTATGTTTCGATCGGCAACGGCGTAATGCACAAACGCGCATTTCGTGACGTGGCTAAATTAGATTGGTCAGGTGCCGAATCGCTAACTGTTTCGGCATCTGGCAAATATAGCTTGGACAGATCGCGAAATGTCTAATTATTTCGGCCTCGGGCCGAATTCGGCAACTGCCTCCAACATATACAATGCTACATATTTACATAACTGCAAAGTTTTGCCCATAAACCAATTTAAAAGATTGAGTCAGGTACCATGACTGAGTACACTCAGTACATACAAAACAATTTTAAGTTTACCCCTTCCCCCCACTCTTTCCGCCATCACGATTTCACCTCTCCGGAGAAAAATGAAAAATTATCACAAACCTCTTATAGCGAAGTTTGGGACAGCTCTAAGAATCCTTGTCTGATCTTATTACTCCTCCGCTAATTTTAAAAACTATAACAGCGTTACTTACTAGGATATCATATCGTGCAGCAGTTACTGAGATTATGTAATGCCACTCTCACTCAAGACGTGATAAGAAAAAAAGTCCACAGGTATGTCGTCAATGTTCGTTTGGTGGATATTACAGTAGCAATTCTATACGTATAACTTGAAGATTTACTTGATTGTGTATAATATTGTAGCATACGGTTTATGGTGTTGGAGAGAGTTGTATTATTGTTGTCATGTCGTGTAGGTGTCGTCGAACCTTCTGAAGATTTCGGGGTGGTCAGATGTGCGTCGTCCTTTATGGATTCGACTATATGTCATCTGGATGTCCTGAATTTTCTAGAAATGGTGACGAATAGGTATATATTATAAACCGCCATCAAGGCGAGATTGAGATAAGGTTCAGTGATATTGTGTTGAGTTGAGAAGTAAAAAGATCAAATTAAAACAAAAAACTTAAAAAAGCTTTTTATTAAATGCTCTAAAAAGAAGAAAATAAAATTTTCCTTTACAATGTTGACTATCAACTTATAGCCTCATTATACACAATTTATATCATCATAAAAGCTTGTCACGAGGTTTACGTAAATACCCATATGTACATATCTAATTAAACTAGAATTTTAACATATATCAATTAATAGGTGTTAGTTCACTTACAGAAGTAAATCGCGCGACAAGCTTTCATGATGATATTATTTCAAATTGTGTATAATGAATAGAACATTTTCAAGGAAAATTTCATGTTCTTATTTTTAGAGGATTTAAATAAAAGATTTTAAAAAAAGTTATTTATGTTTTAATTTATTTTTTACTTTTTAGTTATTAACTTTATAATCTCCATACTATAGGAAAGCATAAAAAACTTCAAAGCTCCCCCATATTGAATTAAGAGTGATGTCAAAATATTTTTTAAATTATTCTCGGCAAGCCTTCTTATTTACTACCTATATTGTAGGATTGCATAAAAAATGACTATTCCGCCATCTTGAATAGTACGCCATATTGGATTTAGGATGACGTGACATTATTTTTCGAGTTACTCTCAACAAGCCCTTTCACTGGATACCCATATTGCAAAAATGCATCAACAATAATTACTTCGATATCTTGGATGAACTCTCAACAAGCCTTTTCATTTGATACCCATATTATATTATATAAGTGCGCCATCTTGGATGGTCCGCCATATTTGATTCAGAATGGTGTAAATTATTCTTCGAGTTACTTTCGACAAGCCCTTTCATTTGATATCCATATTGTAGAAGTGCATAAGAAATAACTGTTCCGCTATCTTGGATGGTCCGTCATATTCGATCTAGAATGACGCCACATAGCTCATCATGCATTGTCATCCAAACTTAACGTGTACACAAAATTTCAGCTCAATCGGTTGAAGATATCTGCTTCAAAATTGAGTAGCAATATTCCACCTGAACAAACAGACATAGATATACATGGATACATACATACAATCGTTGCAAGTTAAATAAAAGTAGTATATTTGAAAGTAATTCTGTTGAGTAAAAGCTATTTTGAGACCGTATGATTACTTTATGCGACACGAAGATAGAGTTTGGATTTTGTAAATTGTCATAGTAATGATAAAGCACTGATTAAAAATTGAGGACATAAAGAGCTAGTTAAGGTTGTAAGAGGATGTGAAGTTTGAAATATGATACTCTTTTCAATCCTTATCCTACATAATTATACATATAGCCGGCAATTTAAACACGTATTGGTGCCGAACATGTGCAAGCGGAGGAGAATGCTAAGAGTTCCTTATACCGCCCATCGAACTAATGTTTCCACACTGGATGAGCTAGGTAATCCAAAGAGAATATCCTCCATTGTGTCAACGAGCATGCTTACACTCTTCGGACATATTCACAGAAGCGATAACATGGAGAAACTTGTAGTTCAGGGTCACGCTCTGAGTGGGCGGCGCGGCCGTTCCCCTACACACTGGATGGATACGACGAAACAGTTGCTGGATATGAGTATCAAGAGCGCCATTGAACTGACAGTAAATCGCGAACGACAGCGAGCTACGGTTCTCAAAACTATTGATAATATTCATGTGGGCAATACTATAGCTCCGACTTAATGCATTTTACGAGGTCACAACATGTCTGTTAAGACATTGTGACTGTGATGATGATGATGATGATGTACAAGTACATAGAGAAACTGTATTTTGATGTTTAGAAAACAAAAATGGCCCGTATTTGTACAACATATTTATACATTTTGGCTCTATCCTTTACGATAGCTGAAAATTCCATTACTAGAACATGGCTTACCAAAGGTACATTATAGTGTTGATCTAGTTTGTTTGTGATTAGCTCTAACGTATTTCCGTCGCATTATTTATGAAGCTGATATTAATAATAGCTACAAAAAAAGGAATATCATTAACCTATCCTTTGAGGGAAGACTAATAAGCAGCTACCTGCTGTGCAATCTAAGCGATATTAAAAAGGCAACCCACGGTGCATCTTTTTTGCAATATCAGTCCCCGTTACGTTGACAAAAAAGTCATTTTCCACATAGACCTGAGGTTATATTAAAGTATTGATTAAATTTACGTAAATACATGGCATTGTAAAGTATTGTTAAAAAGTACTATTCATTCTCTATACATAGACGTTTGTGTATACGTACATACCAAGATATCAGAAAAAATTAAATATTGCAGCGTTTACAAAAGTTAAAAGATTGCAATTTTGCTGTCTGATTAAGTATGAAATGCATCAGCTAAGGTCAGGCGGTTAATCTTTAATTCTTTTTGTGCTTGGAGGAATTGGTACATTAATTAAGGAGGCTTTAATCACGGGTAGCTTGATTTTTTCAAAAGAAGATGCCTATTGCTTTACTCAAATGTAAACCGTGATAACCTTCCTAACGACATAGAATTGTTAATACCAATCCCTTGTAGTAGAAATCTTCTCGCCCCTCGAGGTATTTTTTCCCATAGACATAACGAAATACCTTAAGGGGATATGCATGTAAGGATAAGCACGAGAAAAATAAATTAAATTAATTTTTTCCCATAGACATAACGAAACACTTTAAGGGGATATGCATGTAAGGATAAGCACGAGAAAAATAAATTAAAAACTACCCTCACAGACTTATCATGTTTAGGAGCAATATAATAATACAAAAGACCTCATACTCGTTCAGATATGGAATATTAAAATTACAATGGTAGTCATAACTTCTCATACCATCGACGAACTGTTGATCCTGATCATGACATATCTTTGAAACTGGAAGAATGTAATTTATTGAGATCTATAGGGTGCCCCAATAGAAGTGATGGGTTTTTTAAAGGGGATATCTAGACAGCTGTCAAAGGTACAAACGACATCCAGCTGTCAAAATATTCAGTGAGGTTTGACAATTCATCAATTTACGCTTGCCGATCGTTTGGAAATTATTAAAAAGTGCTACGGAAGTTCCCGCAAAATTGTAAATACGCAACGCGCATTTCGTCGTGAACTCGGCCCTCAACATGGCTTCAGTGAGCAGGCAATTCGTCGCAACGTGGAAAAGTTTGAGCGTGAGTATACTCTACTGGACCCAAACAAACCATCCCAAATGCGAACTGGTCGACGATGTGAAGAAAATATCGCCGCCGTAGCGGCCAGTGTTCATGAGGACCCAAATTTATCGTATCGACACCGAGCCGCGGAATTGGGCCTCTCCCAAGAGACAACTCGACGAATTTTGCGTCTGAATTTGGGACTGCACCCGTATAAGATCGTATTGACGCAACAGTTGCAGCGGAAAGACCATAGTCCGTCGCCGTGAGTTCCCAAATTGGGCGCTACGAATGCTGGACGACGATCCACATTTTGGCCCAAAAATAATCCTCTCAGACGGAGCCAATTTTTACCTCAGTGGCTGTGCAGAATTGTTACTGTGCTGTGAACAATCCACAAATGACCGAAGAAGTGGTCCAGTACCCCAAAAAATTGAATGTGTGGTGCGGATTGTGGCGTGACGGCATCATCGGTCCTTATTTCTTTAGAAATGAGGAAGAAGGCACAGTTACAACCAATGAGCCACACTACCGAGCGGTGTTGGAAGAATTTCTGTGGCCAGAGCTCGACAACATCGATATTACCGACATGTGGTTCTAACAGGGTTGAGTCACCAGCCACACAAGCGACGCAACGCTCGAAGTTGTCCGACAGAAGATTAGCGAGTGGATCATCATTAGATGAGCGTTCATTAATTGGCCACCGTGATTGCGTGATTTGACACCTCTCGATTATTTTCTTTAGGGGTACGTCAAATCATTGGTCTACTCCAAAAAACCAGCCACTTTGGATGCCCTCGAAAACAATATTCGAGTAGCCATCAACGCCATAGATAGATAGATAAATATGCTTCATTGTCTAAGAAATTACAAATGTTTTATTGACAAAGCTGTAACAACAAGATGTGGAATATTCACTAAAACTTGTCATAGAACTCATCTAGTGTGTAATAAGGTTTTTGAAATAGGAAATTTTTAAGCTTTCTACGGAAAACTTTTAAAACTTTTTGAATTTTAGAAGAATTAGGTAGTTTATTATAAACCTTCAATCCATTGTATATAATTGAATCTTTAACCAGTGCTGATTTGGGGGTGATTAATTTAAAATCATTCTTTTGTCTTATATTATATTCTATATTTATGGTATCAAATTTTGTTTTATTTTTGAATATTAATGTAGCCGTTTCCAAAATAAATAGTGCAATTACGGTCATAAATTTGTATTCTAAAAATAGTGGCTTGCATGAAGTTCTAGGTCTACTCCTGGCGATGTATCTAACTGCTCGCTTCTGTAAGACTAACAATTTAATTAAGTAGGTGTGAGAACAGACACCCCAAAATGGGATGCCGTAACTCAACCTACTTTGGAATAATGCAAAATAACAATTTTTGTTGGTGTTTCTTCCAAGAGTTTCTCTAACTGTTCTTAGTATGTAAGTTACTTTAGCTAACTCATTAATTAAATTATCAATATGAGCTATAAAATTCAATTTTTGATCAATAGTTAGACCTAAGAACTTCATGCTGTACGTTTGGTGTAATTGTTCGATGTCTAAGTAAATCACGTCAAGTAAGCATTTGAAAGTCATGAATTTGGTTTTCCAGATATTAAAAGATAAAAATTTGCTGTCACACCATCTTTTGATTACAATTATATCATTTTCAACTTTTCTTTTTAAATCGTGTATGTCATTATCATGCCAGAGTATTGTAGTGTCATCTGCAAATACAGTGAATTGACCACTTATTTCTAATGTCATTAGGTTATTAATGTATACCAAAAATAAGATGAGACCTAACATAGATACCTGTGGTACTCCATCCCGTATGTTCAATTTTTCTGAAGTTACATTTTTGGACAATTTAACAATATGAGAACGATTACTCAAATAAGAGGTAAACCATTTTAGTGCTAATTTAGAACAACCATATTTATCTAATTTTTTAAAATATCATATTGACACAATCAAATGCTCGAAAATGTCATCTGAAATGGGACCGACCGCTTGAAGTATTGCCAGCGAGCCAGAGACGGACATTTGAATGATGTTCTATTCCATACATAATGTCATGGATGCAGCTTCAAAATAAAGCTAAAACCAATTTGATATCTCAAACCGTTGTTGTTTTATTTAGTTTTTCTTTCCTATCGTTCTTATTGGGGCACCCTATATTTTAGCTTCACATATACAGGGGGAGTTTTTAGTACCGATAACTCCACTACTGTAGAAAATAGCAAAAAAAGTTGTATATAATAGTTGTAGCCACGGAGGTGCTCCTGCTCAGAAAATATTTAGATTTGTACAGGGTGATCCATGACTACGTGGTGATGCAAACATGCATTTTTTTTAAATGAGACACCCTATATATTATTCCATATTTAAATTCTGCTAACGATTTTCGTTCTTCCAATATAGGGAACTGTTACATTATACAGGGTACTTCAAAAGTTATGACCATTTTTATCTCCAAATCGCTGTCAAATGTACTGCATATCAAAAAGTGATGAATCAAAAATAATTTTTTTACACGGATAGATAAAAAATATCATCTAGTTTTAAAATAGGATAAAAAAAAGCCCGCAACACATATTCGTATACAGGGTGATGTAGAATGCAAAATCTAGATTTTATTTTTTTTCAAATGTAACCCCCAATATTTTATCATACCAAAGTACGCTTTTTCATCATTGTATAGCACTTGTTGCACCTATGTCCATCAGTTTCCGAGATATATATCGATTTTTCGGTAAATTTAAAATATAGCTCCTATTTGTGTACTGAAATTTATTTATTTTGAGAAAGTACTATCGAAATTGTTTTTTTATTCAACAAACAACTAAATTTTAAGGTCATGATAGTATCTGATGAAGTCAAAACCCTGAATCTTCGAGATAAGAAAGTGAAGTATGCTGAGGAAACAATTTTGTAGGCGTGATGCATAATTATCAAGCAGATTTATCAGGTATGCTTTGACGCATTGACGGTTTTCATAACCTGCTCAATAATTCCGTACTGTGTGAAAAACGAGCTTTAAAAATTCATTTTTCCATTGAGGGTATTTAGGAGAATCTTTGAGAAATTGCCTACTTGCCTCTAGGATATATCAACTATGAACAGCAATATCCAGAACGGAGCCACTCTAAAACTAAAGCGTTTGAAAGATTGAAGAATCGTTTTATTTGGACCCTGTCGTTTGATATTTTATAGCCTACCTGATAGATCTGCTTGATAATTGTGCAATTATGCATGACGTCTATAAAATTGTTTCCTGAGCACACTCGACCTATAGTATCTCGTTAATCCAGTGTTTTGACTTGATCAGGTACTATTGTGGCCTGATATCTTAGTTGATTGTTAAGCAAAAATAAAATTTGATAGTATTTTCTCAAAACAAATCAATTTTAGTAAACAAATAGGAGGTATATATAAAAGTTGTAGAAAAATCGAAATATCTCAGAAACTAATGAACCCAGTCATAGCAAGTATTATACAGAGATGAAAGAGCATTTTAAAAGGAATTATTTGGTATACTAAAATATTGGTGGTTACGCTTAAAAAAATAGAGAAAACCTAAATTTTGCATTCTACATCACCCTGTATATGAATATGCGTCACGGGCTTCTTTATAGCAGATTTTAAAACCAGATAACATTTTTTATCCATTTGTGTAAAAAAAAATATTTTTGATTCATCACTTTTTGATATGCAGTATGTTTGACAGCGATTTGGATATAAAAATGGTCATAACTTTTGAAATACTCTGTACAATGTAACAATACCATATATTGGAAGAACGGAAATTATTAGTAGAATTTGCATATAGAATAACATGATTTAAAAAATTGCATGTTTGCATAACCACGTAGTTATGGATCACCCTGTATAAACCAAAATATTTTCTGAGCAAGAAGCATATCCGTGCCTACAACTTTTATATACAACTTTTTTCGCTATCTTCTATAGTAGTGGTGTTATCGACCGAGCCGGTACTAAAAACACACCCTGTATAACAGTCAGTATGGCAGTCCATTTCAAGCTTTGGACACCCTGGGAATAGGTGTAAGGTCATACCGCTCGGTTCTTGATATATGAAGAACGACCGTCCTAGTAAGCTATGCAGCAGTGGCGCGGGTGCATTTGAGAGGATCGGCGAGCGGCGGAAGTATAGAGGATAACTCAGAGGAGCAGGCTCCGTTTGAATATCGGTAGAAGAGTGAGAGGTCACCAACAACACGCCGGTGAGAGTGGCTGGAGGTGCCGCGATAAAGCCGGGTCACCAATTAGTCGAATTACCCTTCTCTGGACAGCATCTAGTATAGACAGGGTAGTAGGGGCAGCAGCTCCCCAAACATGCGAGCAATACTTTAGGGTAGATCTTATCTGGGCTTATATAGTTTTAGTAGATTACATGGTGAAACTTTTTACCAGCAGCCGTTGCAATTGACACAGCAACGTGTTCGTCCCAGATCAGATTTTCTGTCATGTTGACTCTTATTCCTAACAGCTTTCATGAGTGACTTCTTGGCTCAGCCTGATTGTTCAAAAGAACTGGGTGCTGGCTTGGGCACTTCTTATTTGATAGCGTGCAGTACTGGGTCTTGGAAGTTTTACCATAATTCTGAGTCCCAAGCGGTAATGGTCTCTAGATCCTGTAAAAGCGAAGCGGATGCGCTGCCAGTCTTCTGCGTTCTAGCTGCACCACAGAGATCGGTACATTGCTCGTGATGCCTGCATGCAAAGTACTATCATCCGCAAAATTGTGGATTGGGTTTGTAGTGCTAGAAAGTAGATCATTGATCTTCTTCTTAAGGTGCCGTCTTCTTATAGAAGGTTGGCAACAACTCCGGCAAATCGCTCTCTGTCTTGCGCTACTCTTAGCAGTGACTGTGAGTCTAGACCAGTCCAATCCCTCACGTTTTTTAGCCATGAGCACTGCCTCCTGCCCGGGCCTCTTCTACCCTCAATCTTACCTTCCATTATCAATCGCAAGAATTCATATCTCTCTCCTCTGTATATATGGCCTAAATAGCTTGTCTTGCGCCTTTTGATGATTCCAAGGATTTCCCTATCTGCATTCATTCTTCTTAGTACCGTCTCGTTGGAAGTGTGTTCCGTCCATGATATCTTTAGCATTCTACGCATTACCCACATTTCAAAAGCTTCAAGTCGCTGCATCGAGCGGGTCTTGAGCGTCCAGGATTCAGTCCCATACAATACAATTGATGTGGAGCAGAAATAATGTCGGAGCCAATACCTATCCCTGCAGAACCCCAGCATTGATGTTATGGAAGGAAGAGAAAAAGCCGTCTATCACGACAGAAGTTTGCCGAGCTGAGAGGAAGTCTGCGAGCTGGGGCTATGGTGTGATTTCACAACCTGTGATTTTGTCACAGTTCTGGGACCATCACAGTCACGACCTGCTCTGCTTCAACCAAAAAAGTCGTGACAGTGACGTCTTGTTATGGAACCCTAATCGGTTCAAAGTCGCTGTCACCTCGGGACTCATGAGCGTTCCGTCGCGCGGCCCTCATTTACGTTAGTTAGTTACCCAGGTGCCAGGTATGGAGTCACTCTAATATATGTGGACCTCTAAGGATACCCTTAGCTACTTAAAAAAATATTTAGAGCAAAATTAGTTGTTTCAGTAGGTATTTTAGACAAAAATAAAAATACATAAAAAATTGTAGTGACCAAAATCAAACTTGGTTAAAGACGGGCTCTCACGATTCAGTTTCGCTGAATCAGTTTAACTGATTCAGTGATACTGACTGATAATGAAGGTGAGAACACCTTTTCCTTAAAACTGATCAGTGGGTGTTTGTAGTTTCAGCCAAAGTGAAAACCAGTCCTACTTTTCATTCATTTTGACTGAATCAGTATTGAAAAATGAATACAAACGTCAAACTGACGTGCGAGAATATTTTCTGTCAACATGAAAGTCATCAGTTTTAGTACTTTAATGTTATAAAAACGTCGTTTTCATGAATGCTGAATCCGTTAAAATGATTCATTAAAACTGAACAGTGAGAACAAACGTCGCTTTCATTAATGCTGAATCAATCAAACTGATTCAGCGAAACTGAACAGTCAGAACCCGCCCTAAAGGCGGCACGATTCAGTTTCGCTGAATCAGTTTGACTGATTCAGTGATACTGAACAGATAATGAACGTGAGAACACTTTTTCAGTAGAACTGGTCAGTGGGTTTGTGCTTTCAGTCAAACTGAAAGCCAGTCCTACTTTTCATTCATTTTGACCGAATCAGTATTGAAAGATGAATGCAAACGTTACTTTTATTAATGCTAAATAGATTAAAATGATTAATTAAAACTGAACAGTGAGAACAAACATCGCTTTCGGTATCACTGAATCAGTCAAACTTATCCAGCGAGACTGAATCCTGATAACCCGCTTTAAGTCAAACAAACTCGAAACGTAAATCACACCTAACGGCGGGTTCTGACTGTTCAGTTTCACTAAATCAGTTTGACTGATTCAGTGAAACTGAACATGTAATGAACGTGAGAACACCTTTTCAGTAAAACTGATCAGTGGGTTTGTGATTTCAGCCAAACTAAAAGCCAATCCTACTGAATCAGTATTGAAAGATGAATGCAAACGTCAAAGTGACGTGCGAGGATCTTTTCCGTCATCATGAGAGTCATCAGTTTTTTTAGTCAAACTGATTCAATGAAATTGAACACAGAACCCGCATTTAGGTAGTCGTGACTATGAAGACGCAGGTGTGATAGGAGTCACAGGATCTGGACTGGATCGCCGTTTGTCAGTGGCGACTGTGACATGTACTAAGTAATGGTGTGACAAAGTCACAGGTTTTAATCACAGTGATACATATGGAACAGTCACAGGTCGGAACTGTGACAGCAAAATTAAGCCAAATTCACATGCACACGACATCCGACATACGACACACGACGAACTGATTCTGTCGTATAATTTAAAATGTGTCCATTCACATGAGTGCGAAATTTTCGTACGAAGTTTTGTTACAAATTTGGGGAATTTGTACCTTCATAGTTGGTTACCAACTGTTACCTCTAAGGGTATGCAACCTGTTAACTACATTTGTGTATGTTGGGTTGCCTGCCTAAGACAAGTTTTATGAGAAATATGAATAGTAAAGATCAGTGTTGATGTTGAACCAAACGCCTATACCTTGTTACCAGAGTTGCTGGATGGCACCAAATGAGTACAAACTGAGCAAAAGTATTATTGTTAGGCGCCCCTATCAACAAACCCACTACAGGTTCGCCAATTGTACTAAGATCAGGGTATGGTTAAGCTGCGAATGAAAGTCTCTAATGTGCTCTAATCCTCCATCTAGTGCCAAAACCACTTAGATGGAGTTGGTGCCATCAATTGTGGTAACGAGGTATAGCGTGATAAATTACGTCCCGACAAGTACCTTTTAAAATACAAGCAAAACCCAAGCATTACAGTAGGTACCTATGTCAGTTGCCGAGGTTCTGTCCAGTGGTTCTAAATTTCTAAATAATATGTGATTTATGGTTGTTAGAAATCAAATCCAATCCACAACATACCTCGATTCCTTACCAATATTTCACCACTGTTAGGTGCACGGTTGAATACAGTTAACCGATGGAGGATATCTTTGATGATTAATATGATTTGATGATCCAAGTATGTTTAAAGTTAAAGCACGTCTTTACCCATAGGCAATAGATTCGCGAATACACTAAGTTTTACTCAGCTGTGGACCAATAATTTCAAGCAACGATTTAAAAGCATTAGTTGGTATTTGTGAATAATTAAAATATTTTTCTGTGCCAGTTAACTTCATCTCCTGCAACATATTATGGTACGCTCCTTGCTTCTTCCTGTTTTTAAATATGTCTCGAACCCAAAATCTATGCTTTCTTCCTATTTTCTTCATTTTATTCATCCATAAGGGGGACAAAAGTAAAATATTTATTGAATGCACGTATTGCGCTCGCTGAATTACCATTTTCAAATACAAATTCATGGAGATTGTCAGCTGTCAAATTACATACGACATCGGATGAAAAGTTAAAATATTTTCAACTTATCCGACCGTCGTATAAAAGTTAAAATCATCGGACATTTAGTTTGGCGCCAATCCATTTTGAATCTTTCGACCAATAGGAGCAGTTTCGTACCGTCGTATCGTCGGATGTCGTATGCATCTGAATTTAGCTTAACACTGTAGCACAGCCCTACTGCGAGCCAACCGCAAAGCTTAGCAAGGAGGCCGTGAGACGGAAGCTTGCTTAGGAGAGCCGCATGCCATATTTGATCGAATGCCCTCTGAAATGTTGAGTAGAATTACGTTTCCCTTCCCAAACGAATGGTTGAGTTTGCACCACACGTGTATGACGTAAGCCAGGAGGTTATATGTATATAATGCCGTTCATTGACTTTTGCCTAGCCAGAGCTCCTGCCGCTCCAGTAATCTGTTAACGTACTCTAATACTCATAATTCACCGATTCGTTTACCGAATGAAAATTATATCTTACCAGTTAAAACATATTTTCAAACTCCCGCCAACAGGGATGCCTAAAATAAAATGATCATGGGAATATTTAATTTAGATGATAAAAAATATATCTTAAAAAGATTCTCTGTAGAGGATCCCTAGTAAAGTCGACCTTGACTAATCTGCTTAACGAATGAAAATTATATTTTATCAAATGAAATATTTTTCTAAACACTCACCAACAGGGTTGCCTAAAAATATGTTCATGGCTATATTTAATCTATAATAGTTGTATAACAAAGCCTACTAGATACCAATACCGATCTCTTGGAAACGCATAAGATTAAATACACGGTATAATAACTGCAAAGGTGTCCATGCCGTAAGACGTCAAACGCTAATTCGGTGGTGTACACCCTGTTACCCGATACTTTAAACTGTCAGCCGTGTCAACAGCGAACAGCTGTTCGGCTAGTGATAACTAAAAATACCCCAGATTGAGTCTTGATATATCAATTTTAAGCTTTAAAGGAATACAGGGCTGTACTGAGTGCAAGTCCTGCTAATGACAAGTAATGGACACTTGATGACGTTTTCGTCTATGCTCTGAGGTCTATGCTTATTTTACATTTTCTCGGAAAGGCCGGCGTTTCTTTCAGTATATCAGTATGGCAGTATGGCTAGTCTGACTGATGATGATTACGTTTTAAATGAGGTAAGAATGAAGATAAAAGCATTTTTGGCGCAACCGTATGCAAGCACTGAGTTCCTAACATTTATTTTTACAGCAATTGAAGAAAGATAAAACATTGAAGGACAATGCGCAACTGCTATACAATTAGTAAAAAATGTATGGAACTATTTCAGAGAGTTTACACAGGTTCGATTTCCTAAATTAGAACTGAACATTACTGAGGTACCAAATAACTAGTAGTTTAATTAGAAACATTTTTGACGCAAGCTGAGCAGTTAAACTACCTATATTAATTTTACTTACTTTATCTCTTTTTCAATTGTACGTTGTAAGTCTTAACCAATAAATATCCCACTAGTGATACAAGCTATTCTTTGAATTGCCCCTATTACAATAATTTATTTTCCATTTGACAAAATACATTGTGTTGGAATAGTCACAAAAAAAAGAGAAAAAGAGAAAAAATAATAATATAATATCGTACTAGGCGATGAAAATCAGCCTAAGAGAAACTCATCTAGCTCATAAATACATAGTTCTACTAAAAGTTTTTTTAAGCATGTCTTAAATATCTTTGAATTAGTTGATTCTCTGACGTATGATGGTAGCTTATTATATAATCTTAATCCTAAGCAATCTGGAGAATTATATCCTACATTATATTTTCTATATGGTACATATACCTTATCCTTCTGTCTGGTACCCTTATTGTGAATATCACATATATGTGTTAATTTATTTTTTTCCCTAAATACATATGTACAAATTTCAAATATTAAAAGACCAGATACAGTTCAAATATTAAGTTCACGGAAAAGTGATCTACATGTTTCCCTCTTGCGTAGCCCTTCCATGGACCTGAGAGCCCTTTTCTGTGATAAGAAAACATCTCGGGCATGTGTACTCATCCCCCAAAAACATATTCCATACCGCAGTCTACTTTCCACTTGCGCATAGTATAGCATCAGTAACTGACCAGTGCTCAGTACATGTCTAAGGTTATTAAACAGGTACGAAGCTGAAGTAATTTTCGAGATAACGCTTTCGCAGTGATATCTCCAGCTTAAGTGCTCATCAAGATGTATACCTAAAAACTTTGTGACCTGAAAATTACACGACTCTATAAGTTCGTTATTGACTGATAATGATATAGGAGGGCAGATTTTCTGCCTGTTATGGAACCTCAAAGCGGATGTTTTACTAACATTTAGGAATAACCCGTTCTCTATGAACCAGCCATTAACCTTCGATAATACAGAGTTACATTTGAGTTTTAATGATTCCTCGTCCTTATGTAACCTCAACTGTAAGTCTAGTATTGTTTGTCCTGTCTGCAGTGGTGCACATCGTCTGAAGGATTGTTCATCTGACACATTAAAATGTATAAATTTTGTCAAAAATAATGAAAACTATAGAACAAAATTTAATGTGAATCATTCCTCTAGTGATGAGAATTTATGCTTTTTATTGCAAAATTATATAAATAGACTGAAAAGTGATATAGATTATGGGGAAGAAGTTGATTAAAGGTACTCTCAAAATGGGCCATGTAAACATAAGATCTTTAATACCAAGCATGCTTGACTTTGAGGAATTAGTTATTAATAATAATCTTGACATCATCGGAGTTTCAGAAACATGGTTGTCAGATGACATCCCTTCAGATATCATAAGTATTGCTGATTTTAATGTATATAGAAATGATAGACAGGGTCGTGGCGGAGGTGTCGCAGTTTATGTACGATCCAACATAAGGTGCAAAGTATTGGACATAGATATGCACACTAATGCTCTGGAATGCATATTTATTACTTTTAAAGTGAGGCATAGCAGTTTTTGTGTAGGAATATTTTATAGGCCTCCCAAAGAAAATCTTTTAGAAGCCATTCAGTTTCTAGATAACAAATTAGCCACTCTCAGAAGTGAATATGATGACTTAGTATTACTTGGTGACTTCAATGTAAATGTACTTATTGAAAATAAGCTTAATGATTGCCTTCAGACATATGGGTTAAAACAAATAATTACAGAACCAACACGTATAACTGAGACAAGCGCCACACTACTAGATCTTATCTTTGTAAGCAATATTGAAAAGGTTATTGCAAATGGTACTGTAAATGCAGACACTTTCAGTGACCATGCAATGGCATTTTGTGACATCAGCTGTAATCTCCATAGTAAACCTAAGTATGTAACACATAGGGACTTCACGATGTTAGATATTGACCAGTTCTATATAGATTTGCATGGAATACACTGGGAAAACCTGATTTACTTCAGCGACATAGAAAGCAAAATCAACTTCCTCACTAGTAATATCAACTCACTATTTGACAAGCACTGTCCAATCAAGACTATACGAGTTACTAAGCCAAAAGCGCCGTGGCTCACCCCTAACATTAAATTAATAATCAAACAAAGAGACAAAGCTCTAAGTAAATACAAGGCGCATCCGTCGTCCACAAACTGGCATGAATACAAAGAAAAACGAAATTTTGCATTACTTGCAATTAGAAATGAAAAAGCTGCCTTTTTGAAGGAATTGCAACGGAATAATAACTCAAAATTGCTCTATCAGTCATTGAAAGGTATGCATATTCAAAATAATAAATCTATAGACATCCCCGATAACTTAGCAAATCCTTATGAAATTAATGATTACTTCACGAATATGTTCCTGGAAAACAACGAACACTGTGTTGATAAAATATTCATGTATACTTTTAGCCGGTTTTCTGACAGCAATAGTTTTTCGCTGCGCCCCATAGACTCTAACACCCTTTCTAGGATCATCAGCGGAATAACTTCAAATGCCTCTGGATTAGACGGCATTTCTTTGCATATGTTGAAGATGTGTCTCCCAGTGATCAACGATTACTTATGACATATAATCAATTCATGCCTTGAAATAGGTTATTTTCCACGGCAATGGAAAACCGCACTAGTAATTCCAAAAGCCAAATGTTCAAGTCCAGCATCATTCAATGATCTACGCCCTATCAGTCTATTACCTTTACTATCAAAACTATTAGAACGAGCTGTTCATATGCAATTATTTGAATATTTAACACGCACCAACATCATTCCACTACACCAGTCAGGATTTCAAAAACACCATAGTACAACCACATCACTTGCCTATCTATCCGACAGTATCTTATCATCCTTAGATAAAAAATGAGCGAATATTTTAGTTCTTCTTGATTTTTCAAAAGCATTTGATACTCTTAACCATAGTCTACTTATTGCCAAGTGCAAGTATTATGGCTTTGATGAAATGGCGTGCAAGTTCATCAAATCATACTTGAGAGATCGAGCACAAAGGGTAGTTCTCAATAACCAGGCCTCTACTAGCAGTAAAATTACGTCGGGAGTTCCACAAGGATCCGTACTGGGACCATTACTGTTTTTACTATACACCTCCGATTTAAAGGACTGTATTAAAACTTCTAACATCCAATATTTTGCTGATGATACCCAATTAAGGTGTGAATTTAAACCGGAAGACTTTCAACTAGCAGAAAGACAACTGAATGATGATCTTGATAGAGTTAGCAAATACTGTCAGTCACACAATCTAAAAATAAATCCCACAAAATCGAAATTAATTCTTTTTGGCACTACAAGAGACAGAGATAATCTGAAAAACGCTATCAAAATAAAGATAAACGGAGAAGTGCTACCATTTACTGGGTGCGCAAAAAACTTAGGAGTTTATTTTGATGAAAGTTTGCGTTTCCATGACCATTTGCAATATCTCTCAAAACAGTGTTACTTAGTACTGCGTATTCTGTTTGCTAATAAACAAATCCTTAATAGAAATCTTAAGAAAGACCTTTGTGAGAAACTAGTTTTGCCAAAAATTTTGTATGCCATGGTTGTTTACTTCCCCTGTATTACTGCTATAGATATAAAGCGCTTGCAAATTATACAAAATACTTGTAGTCGACTCATCAATAACCTACGTAAATTTGATCATATATCTCATACTTTCAGTAACCTCAGGTGGTTAAATATAAAAAACCTTTTCAGATATACCTTCTTGTGTTTTGTCCATAAAATTATGTTAACATCTATACCATTATATCTTCGTCAAAAACTTGTTGCTAGATTCACCATCCATAATCTTTCAGTGAGACGCAAATCGATTTTTACCATGCCCTCACACCGCACTGCATTATTTGAGAGATCTTTTACCTCAAATGCAGTCAGACTCTACAACAATATTAGTCACGAAATGCGATCTGCTAAGTCCATGATTTTATTTAAGCACATCTTGAAAAAACAGCTGCTGGAAGAGCAGGATAGGTGAATCTTCACAGCAAACATTTTTTTTTTCATTATTTGTTTACCAACAACTTGAAACCATATTATGTATTATTGCTATGTTTAGCATTTATTCTTATAATCCTAGTATATATACAAATTAAAATACGCATCTTGATACTGTTTCACCATACACTTATCGTCGACATTATGTTGTTTTAAACAAAACTATGTTACTTATAATAAGGGTTAGGTGGAAGAATAGCGCAGCTAAACCTCGCCCGACAAAATGTACTTACTGTGAGTGCAATAAAGTCGATTATTATTATTATTATGGGATATAATAATTGATGTGTCATCTGCATATATGGTGAAGTTTGCTGCAACGTCTAGTTTGTCCAGATCATTGATATATATTATGAAGAGGAATGGACCGAGGACTGAGCCCTGCGGTACACCTATATTTACAGTTAGTGTTTCAGAGATGGTATCCTCATTTATGCTCACAAATTGTCGTCGATTTATTAGGAAAGAATCTATCCAGTTCAAGGCGTTTCCTCTTACTCCACATCGGGTAAGTTTGTCAAGTAACTTTCTGTGATCCACACAGTCAAACGCTTTGCTTAAATCACAGAAAATACCGACTGGGCATTCACCATCTTCAATATATTGGGCAATTATTTCATAATATGAGTGTATTGCGGTATCGGTTGACTTTTTGCTAATGAAGCCGTGCTGATTCTTTGAATAGACGTTGTGTTTTAAAAGGAACTGGTGAAATCTGTTTAAAAAGGCATACTCGAATATTTTTGAAAAAGCTGAAGGCATTGTAATAGGCCTGTAGTTATCCAAGTTTTGAGGATCCCCTTTTTTATAAACTGGAATGAGTTTACCCTGCTTTAATTTTTCTGGAAAAGTACCGCTAGCGAAAGAAAGATTAACCAAGTAGACAATATGATTGATAATTATATGCATGACCTTTTTAACTAAAAACATAGGTACCTCATCATATCCAGAGGTACACTTGTTACGCATCTCTTCATTTAAAAAAGTGTACAATTCATTTGGTGTGTACGGAAATAAAAATATAGTGTCTCGTATGATTCTGTATGGAGTTGCAATATCTACATTGTTTTGTGTAGCTCGTTGGTTAACCTGCTCTGAAATATGGACAGGAGTGTTACGGAAATATTCGTTAAATAAATTTGCTATTTGTTTGGTATCGTCTATCTTTTGTCCGTTATGAGCAATAGCTAGTTTTTTTACTTCCCACACCGATAGGTGAGGGGAGTATTGTGATCGCGAAAATTTTCGATTTTGAGATAATACACTTTTTGGGCGTTTTATGATAATAATAATAATAATAATAATAATAATAACGGTGGAATAGCGTCTGCATCCAGAGGATCGGCTATTCCTCAACAATTAGGACACGACGGATCTCCATGTGAGGAGCGGTACTCCGACAGCGTCTGACTCCATGTTAGGGGCGGCTGATAACACACCCGCAGGAAGCCACCCAACATCAGTAGGCTATCCGGTGCGTGGCGACACCGCAGGGTATACCGAAGCCCAAGGATGTAATCCAGCCGGCAACCTTCGCAGGTGCATCCTCAGGAGGCAATTTGACGGCTGCCTCCGGAAATGTCGTCTGGGGGCCCTAAGGCCAACCACCTGACGGGCCCTATCTTCGGGTTCGACCACCCCGGAAGAAAAGCACCCACACCGAGCCGGTTTCGGAAGCCGGCGTTGGGCAAGGTGGCGGTGCTTCGAATTGCCCTGTTGACGACCCCCGCAATGACATGGACCGTTTTAGGTGGACGATGGAGCTCAAGGATGACCTACTGAGCTGCTACGAGAGCAGTAGCCCGCGCCGTAGGGGATACATGTCCCGCATGTATGAGAGGTGGTGTGAAATGCACCCAGAGCATAGCTCGCTTACCTCTCAGAATTTGCGAGATTATGTATCGTACCTCCGGAGGCAGGGATATGTTCGTGCTCCAGCTCAGCCTGCCCCTTCGGCGGACGGAAGGCCTGTTAACCAGGCTGAAAGTTCACCGGTAAGGCCCGCTGAGAGGGAAATCGACCAAGTCGTCTCACCTGGGGATTTCAGAGACCGAAGGGCCTTGCATAACAACGGAAGGTCCTTGAAGCTGGCAGATTTGAAGAGAGAGGATGAGGTTGTGGGTGAACGTCTATCGGAGGCCTCTGACATTTGGAGCATCAATTGCGAAATTTACGCTGCGGCTCTGAGGCTAGCTAGACAGGGGAAAGTGAGAGACTCTCCTGTTGAGAGAGCACAGAGACGGGTGCGCCAAATGGAAGCGAAAATCCAGTTGGCTCGCCAGGAAGCATCCCGTATCCAGTGTGTGATGGAATATAGAGCGGCTGGGAAGCCTTTTACGCGCCGAGTGCGCCAGATAGCCTACGGGTTGAGGCGCGACCATCATACACTCAGTCAAGCGGTACTGGTTGTTGTCAAGCAACACTGTCTTGACAGGATACGGATGCTAATCGCTGCTAAGCGATCGTTGGTGGCGCGGGCGAGAGGTCTGGAGCAGAACAGAATGTTCTACGAAAGACCTTCTCGCCTTTTCCAACAGCCGCCTCCAGCCATAGAGCAGCCGCCAACTGCTGATCGCGTGGAGGCCTTTTGGAGGGACGTTTACGAACAACCCAAACCTCTCTCAGCAGACACTCCGGCCTTGGCGCAGTTTGAGTCCGTTTGTAGGAGGACTCCTAACTCGAATGTACTGCGTCACCCGATAAACACGGAAGAAATTCTTGACGCCTTACGAGGCGCAAAGAATTTCGCAGCTCCTGGCCCGGATGGCATAAACACCTACTGGTGGAAAAAATTCCCCAGTTGCCACCGGCATTTAGCTAGAGTTTTTAACTCGTGGCTAAATCAGGAGCAGCCAATTCCGGCTTGGTTTGTCGAGGGTCGAACCGTGCTTCTCCCGAAGACCGGAGATTTGTCTGATCCCAAAAACTACAGGCCAATAACATGTCTGAACGCGTGTTACAAGCTCTTCACCAGAATCTTGTACATGCGTATCCTTCAAGCTGTGAATCCTGTATTTCTCGACGTGTATGAACAGAGAGGGTCAAAGAAAGGAGTAGCTGGCTGCAAGGAGAACCTGTTGATTGACCGATGTGTCACGCAGGACTCTGTGCAGTACAAGCGAAACCTTTCTATGGCCTGGATTGACTATCGCAAGGCATTCGACAGCACGTCTCATGAGCTCATTGTGCGGCTGTTGGAATGTCTTTCGGTAGATAATCAGATAGTGGGGTGCATCAAACAACTGATGCCACTCTGGAAGACCCGGTTCACCATAACATCAGGTGAAACTCGGGTTCGGACAGAGTTGGTGTCATTGAAAAGAGGTGTCTTCCAAGGAGACTCCTTGAGTCCCTTGCTCTTTTGCATCTCACTTTTGCCTCTGTCCATAGCGCTGAGAAATACTAAAGGATACAGCTGTGGCACGCCCAATAACCGGAGGCACAAGGTCACCCATCTGTTTTATATGGATGACCTAAAACTTTATGCCTCCGGCCAACGCGAACTACAACAATCGCTGAGGGTAGTGCAGGAGTACAGTCATGCTATCGGAATGGAGTTCGGGACAGACAAATGTGCATTGGTTCATCTCAAGAAAGGACGAAGCGGAGATAGTGGAGATGAGGAACAGCTCGTTGATGGGAGCATCTTGCGACAACTGCATGCCGGAGATACTTATACCTACCTTGGAGTGGCGCAGCGTCATGTCCAAGAGGCAACATTGGTTAAAGAGTGTCTCCGCCGCAAGTATTTGCACCGACTCCGGCAGATCTGGTCGTCAGAACTGTCCGGCAAGAACAAAGTCGCTGCCACAAACATGCTTGCGGTCCCATTGTTATTATACACCTTTGGTGCTATACACTGGAAAGTGAACGAGCTGAAGGAAATCGACACGAAGACCCGCAAAAGGATGAATATGGAGAGAAGCCTGCATCCTAAGTCCTCTGTCCCGCGAATATACCTCCCGCGACACCTGGGAGGGCGTGGACTATTGAGTTTGGAGCGTCTGCACAACAGAGTAGTACTGGCCACTGCCTGCTATGTAACGAACAGCACCGATCCCCTGATCCGCTTCGTGCGAGAGCACGAGAATGCGGGAAAAGGAGCCTTTCTTTTTAGCGCAGCGAAACGAGCAGCCGAGGAGCTCAGCCTCACACTCGACTTCAAGCGGAGGTGTCAGCAGTCCATTACGGAACTTGCTCCCGCAGAATTAAAAGCCCACATTAAAACTGCCGAAGTCGACTTCCTCTTAAGACTTCATAAAGATAAGCCAATGCATGGAATCTTCTACAAACATCTAGAAGAGCATGGCTTGTCTGAGCAGTTGACCTTCTCTTTCCTAAGGTCTAGTGGGTTGAAGTCGGAGACTGAGGGCTTTATAATGGCTTGCCAAGACGGTGTCTTCAATACCTTGGTATACCGTAAAAGGGTTATGGGTGTAGATGTACCCGACACCCATTGTAGAGCTTGCCGACAGGCGCCAGAGACGCTTATGCATCTCTTGTCGGCGTGTAAGACGTACGCTGGGACGGCTTACGTCCATCGGCACAACGCGGCTCTACGAGTGCTCTACTATCATTTAAGGCACTCATACGGTATCGATGAGACACCGGTGCTGCCATACGCTCCAGGGGATATAGAGTCCGTTGTGGAGAACGAGAGATGCCGGATTTACTGGAACTACTCGTTCCCCACGCTCGAGCTTGTACAGGCAAACAAGCCCGACATAGTCCTTCTCGACCACCAACAGAAGACGATGTTCGTTATTGAGTTTTCGGCGCCTGCCGAAGTGAACATCGTCTCTAAGGAGGAGGAAAAGCGGACCAAATATCAGGAGTTGCTCGGACAACTTCGCAGGCTCTGGCCAGACTACACTGTAAGTCTGCTGGTTATGGTCATTGGATCCCTAGGTGGAATGAGGAATACGCTGCTCTCTGCACTGCGCAAAATACCGGTGTGCCGTGCGGCGGCGCACATCTTAGCCGCCAGAATGCAGAAGGCAGTCATCCTTGGGTCCCTTCGTCTACTTAGGGCGCACGATTCGCGGACCCAGTGATTGCTCACCTCACGGTGTGAGGAGTAGTCATTGGGTAATGGAACAGCAGCTCGGTGTGTCGGAGCCCGAGCTGCACCTTTTTGTTTTTAACATAATAAGCAGCAGCACGTCTCATGACCTCATTGTGCGGCTGTTGGAATGTCTTTCGGTGGATAATCAGATAGTGGGATGCATCAAACAACTGATGCCACTCTGGAAGACCCGGTTTACCATAACATCAGGTGAAACTCGGGTTCAGACAGAGTTGGTGTCATTGAAAAGAGGTGTCTTCCAAGGAGACTCCTTGAGTCCCTTGCTCTTTTGCATCTCACTTTTGCCTCTGTCCATAGCGCTGAGGAATACTAAAGGATACAGCTGTGGCGCGCCCAATAACCGGAGGCACAAGGTCACCCATCTGTTTTATATGGATGACCTAAAACTTTATGCCTCCGGCCAACGCGAACTACAACAATCGCTGAGGGTGGTGCAGGAGTACAGTCATGCTATCGGAATGGAGTTCGGGACAGACAAATGTGCATTGGTTCATCTCAAGAAAGGACGAAGCGGAGATAGTGGAGATGAGGAACAGCTCGTTGATGGGAGCATCTTGCGACAACTGCATGCCGGAGATACTTATACCTACCTTGGAGTGGCGCAGCGTCATGTCCAAGAGGCAGCATTGGTTAAAGAGTGTCTCCGCCGCAAGTATTTGCACCGACTCCGGCAGATCTGGTCGTCAGAACTGTCCGGCAAGAACAAAGTCGCTGCCACAAACATGCTTGCGGTCCCATTGTTATTATACACCTTTGGTGCTATACACTGGAAAGTGAACGAGCTGAAGGAAATCGACACGAAGACCCGCAAAAGGATGAATATGGAGAGAAGCCTGCATCCTAAGTCCTCTGTCCCGCGAATATACCTCCAGCGACACCTGGGAGGGCGTGGACTATTGAGTTTGGAGCGTCTGCACAACAGAGTAGTACTGGCCACTGCCTGCTACGTAACGAATAGCACCGATCCCCTGATCCGCTTTGTGCGAGAGCACGAGAATGCGGGAAAAGGAGCCTTTCTTTTTAGCGCAGCGAAACGAGCAGCCGAGGAGCTCAGGCTCACACTCGACTTCAAGCGGAGGTGTCAGCAGTCCATTACGGAACTTGCTCCCGCAGAATTAAAATCCCACATTAAAACTGCCGAAGTCGACTTCCTCTTAAGACTTCATAAAGATAAGCCAATGCATGGAATCTTCTACAAACATCTGGAAGAGCATGGCTTGTCTGAGCAGTTGACCTTCTCTTTCCTAAGGTCTAGTGGGTTGAAGTCGGAGACTGAGGGCTTTATAATGGCTTGCCAAGACGGTGTCTTCAACAACTTGGTGTACCGTAAAAGGGTTATGGGTGTAGATGTACCCGACACCCTTTGTAGAGCTTGCCGACAGGCGCCAGAGACGCTTATGCATCTCTTGTCGGCGTGTAAGACGTACGCTGGGACGGCTTACGTCCATCGGCACAACGCGGCTCTACGAGTGCTCTACTATCATTTGAGGCACTCATACGGTATCGATGAGACACCGGTGCTGCCATACGCTCCAGGGGATATAGAGTCCGTTGTGGAGAACGAGAGATGCCGGATTTACTGGAACTACTCGTTCCCCACGCTCGAGCTTGTACAGGCAAACAAGCCCGACATAGTCCTTCTCGACCACCAACAGAAGACGATGTTCGTTGTTGAGTTTTCGGCACCTGCCGAGGTGAACATCGTCTCTAAGGAGGAGGAAAAGCGGACCAAATATCAGGAGTTGCTCGGACAACTTCGCAGGCTCTGGCCAGACTACACTGTAAGTCTGCTGGTTATGGTCATTGGATCCCTAGGTGGAATGAGGAATACGCTGCTCTCTGCACTGCGCAAAATACCGGTGTGCCGTGCGGTGGCGCACATCTTAGCTGCCAGAATGCAGAAGGCAGTCATCCTTGGGTCCCTTCGTCTACTTAGGGCGCACGATTCGCGGACCCAGTGATTGCTCACCTCACGGTGTGAGGAGTAGTCATTGGGTAATGGAATAGCAGCCCGGTGTGTCGGAGCCCGGGCTGCACTTTTTTGTTTTAAACCTAATACAGCTTTATTGTCCAACAGAATATTTCCATTTACAGGACAATATCTACAACTAGTAACTAAAGCAGGTCATTAAAAAGAACATAAAAAGAGCAAAAAGAACACATAACATCGCTTAACTATTGTGAACATAGAATTCAGTTGATTTGCTTAATATAAAAGACAGATGATCTACACTGATATCACAAAATTCACATATATTATTGAAATTTCTTTGCATATAAGAAATTGGGGAGTTTAGTCCTAAATTGGTGTTGTGGCGATCCATTTTGAAAAAGCAGTGTGATCTAAATCTGACAGGTGGAGCATTGAAGTTTAACTTTGATAACAAATACGTGCTGTCGATCATGTTATGCAATAGTTTGTATAAAAATATTAGGGAAGATTGAACACGCCTCAAATCAAGAAGAGTTAAACCAAACCTATTACAAAGTGATATTTCACAAATACCCCTAACGGGATACACGCCATCACATTTCAAACATAGGTACTTCAAAAAACGTCTCTGTACCTGTTCTAACAAATCCTTATATAGAGCGTAAAATGGTTTCCAAACTACAGAGGCATACTCTAATCTAGTGCGAACATATGAAAAGTAAAGAGTTTTCAATGCCCTTATATCATAGAATGATTTACAGTTTCTGACTATAAATCCAAAGAACTTTAAAGCTTCAGATATTTTCAAATTTATGTGCACATTGAATGTTAGCTTAGCATCAAACCAAACACCTAGATCCTTAATTTGTTCATCTCTGAGCAGATCACTGTTACCGATCCTATACTGATACTCTGATATCTTTTTTTTCCTTGAGAAAGTAATATATTTACATTTAGACACATTTAAGTGTAATTTATTAGTCGAACACCAATCAGATACAATATCCAGGTTATGTTGAAGAGATATACAGTCTGCGAGATCATTTATAGATGCAAAAATTTTCAAGTCATCAGCGTATAATAAGTTTTGGCATGTTAATTCGGATGTTAGGTCATCAATGAACAACAAAAAAAGGAGGGGGCCTAAATTAGAGCCCTGCGGTACTCCAGAGGTAGCAATATATTCATCAGACAGAAAACCATTATACGACACTCTTTGTGTTCTATTTTGTAAATATGATTTAAGAAGATTGATCAGCGGACTACCAAAAACCGAAATTAGATACCGTTTTTAGTAGGATACCATGATCTATTCTATCAAACGCCTTGGAGAGATCCGTATAGATCACATCTACCTGACCTTGGTTATCCAAAATATCAGTAGCAAATTGTGTGAAAGTAGTCAAATTAGTGATTGTAGACCTATTCTTTATGAAGCCATGTTGAGAGGGTGAAATTTGGTTACACACTTGGGGGTAGATGTGGTCATACAGGATCATCTCAAACACTTTTGAAAAATTTGACAGAATAGATATGGGCCTATAATTTACTATATCATTGGTACTGCCACTTTTGTGAACAGGACATACTTTTGCACTTTTCCAGGCAGATGGAAACTTTGAGGATCTAAGTGCTAGGTTGAAAATATATGCTAATGGAGCTGCGAGAACACGGGAACAATCTTTCACGATGAAAGACGGTATTCCATCTGGTCCGGTTGTGAATTTATTTTTCAATTTTTTCAAAGATTTCCAAACATCATGTTCTGTTACAATGGGCAATGAAATGTTTACTAGACTATTACTAATATAAGTTGAGGGAACATCAGGAGTGGAATGAATAAAAACGCTTTGGAAAAAAACACCAAACAAGTTGACAATTTCTTGGGGATTATCAGAATTAATATTTTCAAGGACCATGTTACATGGAATTCTTGAAGTGCCTGTTTTGCTTCTTATAAATGACCAGAAATATTTCGAATCATCCCGTATACAGCTCTGTACATCATTTATATATTTTTTGTAAGCATCTGAAATTTTTATCTTAATGAGAGACCTCAGCGAATTGTATTTTTCTAGAAAAACTGGACGTTTCGTTTTTCTGTATTTACTGTGGCACCTAGCTTTTGCCTTTATATTTTTGATAATTTCATGCGTATACCAGTGTGGAAAAGATCTCTTATGGCGTTTGACCATAGGAACATGTTCCCTGAAAATACCATATAACTTATCATACAAGGCTTCGACAGATTCATCAACATCTGTGATATTTTGCAGATACGACCAATCTACATTTAACAGAGATTCATAAAGACCAAAAAAATTTGCACGTCTAAAATTAAAGGAAAATGATTCAGTATTACATTGAAACCTACGCTGTGGATTGTGATATACGAAAGTCACAGCCAGTGCAGGATGATAGACATCTTCATCTACAAGTGGTTTAGAATCATGTGAAACGACCAAGTCCTCAAAGCTGGATATAACTAGATCTAAAACTCTATTCATATGATTTTTGATATTGTTGAATTGTTGTGCATGGTGAACTATTAAGAAGTTATTCAAAGTTATCGACTTTCTATCATCAAAACCTTGATCAACAAATCTTGGTATGTTAAAGTCACCCAAAAAAATTATGTCATGTCCATGCATGAACTCAAATTGATCCAATGAATCAAAAAACTGTTCAAATAAGTTCAAATCAATGTCTGGTGGGATGTAAACACCAATTATGTATAGGGACTTGTGAAAAAATGTACACTTGACAACTAGAAGGTCAATCAGAGGAAAGTTGTTATCGATATAAGGACAACCTATATTTCTAGAGTTCACCTCAAGTTTTGTGGCTATAAGAATACCTCCACCACTCGACCGATCAATTCTGCTGAACTTGCGATCTTTTCGATGCACAACATAACTATCTGGAAACAATTCACTGCTGCAAACACTGGCATTTAGGTTAGTTTCAGTCAACACTAAAAAGTCATATTCACATTCAGAAACAGAAGAATAAAATTTGTCCACCTTAGAATTGAGCCCTCGAACATTCTGATAATATCCTGCAAGGTCAGGATAGCTGCTGGGATTGTTTAGTTCTAATTGAGGTAATTTATTTGCTTGCCGTTGTATGTTGAAGTGCATTTCTGTGAGGCCTGAATTGGTATTACATCCTGACTGATTTATGCAATTATATATATCTGATTCACTTCCATTTTCAGAACAGTTCAAACATGATTCGTTTACAGAAAAGAGTTTGGTTTTACAATAGTTTGACTGTTTGATGTTTTATATTTTGGATTGTCCAAAAATTTTTGTCCTCGTACGAAATCAAATCTCTGATGAATTACTCCTTTTGGCCAAAAGTTGTCACCGTAAATATCTTTGCGATATTGAATTGGCACTCCCACTAAATAACAGCTGTTATCTTCAGATTTGAAGTAGGTATCTACCTTTTTCACAGAAACATTGTCTCCGGTAGTATTGAGTCTACATGTTAAAAATTTCGTAATTCTATCGGGACTTACGTCATCTTTGACTTTTTTGAGAAATACCCAAGCTTTTTTCTGATGCGGATTCGCACTCCCTTCAAAATAAGCATCTGGCTCAACGCAACTAGCATCTGCCGTTCCAACTCGCACTATCCTGTTCCTTTTCCTTTTGACTTCCACGAAGACATCACTGTTGTCCTTTGGTGAATGGCTGATCGGAGACTTCGTTTGAACTACATCAAGGTTATCCTGATTTTGATCACTAAGATGAATGATGTCATCCATAACTTCCCTTTGATTTTGCCTCATGGTCGTGACTATTGAATGATTTATCTTTGCATTAGTAGATGTCCCAGGTTCGGAAAATTCAGCATTCACGGTTGCCTGAGTAGGTTTGGCATTGGGAATAGATAGTGAACGTGTTCGAATTGACTGACTATATGTTTTCACCTTACTATCGTCACAATCCTTACTGGAAGTTGATGATATTGATTTTGCATTAATTAATCGCTGTTGCTCTAAGAATTTAGTTTGAATATTACCATTCATTTTAGTCAGTTGTTGCAAGGTGGCATCCTTGATTCCCGCGATGTCTGCTTTCAATTGACTTATGTGTAACATAAGCTCAGCTTTCATATCATCCATTTGTTTATTCAGTTGATACTTCATAGATTCAGAGTTTTCTTTAAGATCTTTAAAATCCACTTTACATTTCGGACATAGAAATATCATTTTACGTTGGGTAAGCTCTATTACTCTTTGCTCAGAGCCACCCAGCTGACTACATTTTTTACATAGAACCACATTGCACCAGTCACAGATACAATGGTATTTGGTTTCACTTGGAAGCTGCTCACTACATTCTTTACAGCAAGTAGTCATTATCTTGATGTATTCACTTTCCCAGTAGATTGGAAACGATACGCCACTGGTTAGCAGACAGGTACAACACTTTTTACCATAGACGCAAAAAACATTATAGCTCCTTTGAATTCATATACTTGGATTAATGCAAACGCATATAAACAGTATTCCTTGGAGAAAAATAATCACTACATTTTGCACTTCTATTTCTTGATTAACAATGCACCAATTTTCAGAAATTATTTGATATAATGATGCCTACATCACGAAAATCCACGTCACTCATTTCCGTCGGTCTGTCTGTCGGTCTGTCTGTCGGTCTGTCTGTCGGTCTGTCTGTCGGTCTGTCTGTCGGTCTGTCGGTCTGTCTGTCTGTTGGCGTTTTTCTAGCCTCCTAATCTCAGTAACCGCTAAATAGATTTTGATGAAATTTGGGTGGTGATATGGTGTAGGGTCGTAGTAGGTAATGTTGCTACAATTTTGAAAATCGGTGCATGGGCGGCGGAGTAATTAGCAAAAAACGAAAAATTTCAAATATGCGTTAAACTTCGTTTTTAGGCGTTTAGAGGTTCCTGATCATTTTCTACTTTTTTTTGGGTGGGGGTGAATTTGGGGTGGTTGAGGGGTGGGGGGTTGTAATACTGAAAAATTTGTTGTATTCATAATGGGCTCTCTAATGACCTGTGAATGAAAGACCTAGCGCCATAATACAATTTTTTAGGTCCATCCGAATATTGCCTTGCTTATAATAGAAACCAAGGGACTTAGAATAATTTGTGGTGTATACATCCGAGTGTTGTTTTAGTTTTAGATCGTTCTTTATTGCGTAACGCCAAAATTATCGAATGGATTTTAATGAACTTTTGACACAGTATTACTGCCACGGCGAGGATGGAAAGCGCGCATGTTTTGGAAAAATCGTGTCAGTGGCGGCGCGGCAATAATAAAAAAACTAAAAATGCAAAAATGGCTCAAACTTTGTTTTTCGGCGTTTTAGGGGTTTCTGATCATTTTTTACTTTTTTTTGGGTGGAGGTGAAATGGGGGTGGTTAGGGGGTGGGGGGGTTGTAAAACTCAAAAATTTATTCCATTTGTAATAGTGTCCATTGACCTGTGAAAGAAAGACCTAGCGGCATAATAGACGTTTGTTAGGTCCATCCGAACATTGCCTTGGCTCTTACAGAAATCAAGGGATTTGGTATTGGTGGGGGTAGGTATTGATTCAGGTCGTTCTGAATTTAGTAACATGGAAATTATGGAATTAATTTTAATGAAATTTAGGCACACTATTATTACCGCGCCAAGGATGAAAAATGCGTATGGTTATCAAAAATCGTGTCAGTGGCGGCGCAGCAATAATAAAAATCTAAAAATATGAAAATAGCTCAAACTTCGTTTTTAAGCAATTTGGGGGTTCCTGATTGTTTCGTTTCGTCCAGTTAAAGCTGAATTGTGTCGTTTTAGTTCCTACGGAGAGATTTAGGAAACTATTTACTAGTTTTTGTGTTGGATGTTTTTTGACGACAGGCGGGCGATGATTTGGTTGCAACTGTTATGTGTGGGAAGTACTGAGTCAATCAACTTGACTCCATTTTTTTATTCTGTTTTTATTAGAGAGTTGGTTAATTGTGTTCCAAGCTGACTTTACAGGGTTGTCCGACTGAAATATTTTAGACTGATAGAAGCACTTTTTAGTTTCCTTTATTAATTGTATATGTCTGGATTTTTCTATTTTATAAGAAAGTTCTAACTCCGGATGGCAAAGTTTTAAGTAATGTAAGTCTTTCAGGTTGCAACTTGATCGGCGTACCTCCTCTGTGACCCACTGCTTGTTCCTGTTAGAGCTAGTAAAGTGTCTCTTCTTAGGAAAATGTTTTTCAAAGTAATGCAAAAATATATTACTAAATGTTGTGAAAGCCTCATTTATATCACTTTCGATGTATAACTCGTGCATTGATTCATTGGTGAGATCATCCATAAAACACTTAATAGAGTGTTCATTGAAAGTTCTTTTGACTCTACTAGGTTGAGATATCCTATTAGGTCGTATCTGACAGTAATCTAATAAAACAGTGCGGTGATCTGAAATGTCATTGTCTATCACAGATAAGGTGGCATCATTTGAACAGTTACTGAAGACATGGTCAATTACTGTAGCTGTATGGTTGGTGACTCTAGTGGGCCAGGCGACCCGAGATGTTAGACCAAAAATATTTAGCGCTTTACAAAGACTTTGATATTCTTGAGAATTGCAACTTGAATCAATATTGAAGTCACCGACTACAAATATTGTAACGCCTGGTTTTATATAATGAAGATACTGCTTCAATAAGTCTATTGATAAAGTTAGCTTGGTTTGAGTTAGGCGATCTGTAACAACAGAGGATTAGGACCTTACCTAGATCTGATAGATGAGAGCTGATGCCACATATTTCAAATTCCTTTTCTATACAAAGATGCTCCAAAGCTAGTTGTTTATAATTAATATCTCGACGGGCATATATTGATACTCCACCCCCTTTATGTACAGTACGACAGTAACTAGCAGCTGGTACATAACCATCCAAGTGAAATGCAGGCTGTGAGCTACATGTATACCAAGTGTCCGTGAAACATATGAACTTAATATTAAATGTTTGTATGTCAATTGACAAACTATCAAGTTTACTGGTATTCATACATTGAATATTCAGTAGTAAAATACTCGGATCGAAATTTAAGATACTGTCGCCAGATTCTTCCTCCTTAGGGATAAAAAACGATTGACGCACGTTCCAGATGGCCACAGCTTCGGATCCATCGCAATTTTAAAGTTCTTGCTATGGATTTTCACCTTGAATGACGAGTATAAGTCTGGATGCTTCGAATTCATTTGTTCACATATAACTTCAGGCAAGTTTTGTTTCAAGAACGCGGTAAGGGATTGTACAGTTGTATCCTTACTAAGTCGATAAACATGCAGTTCAGTAAAACTGGGCACGCCTTTCACATTTGCATCTTCTCTGTTTCCAACTATCATGTTGTTTCTTCTTGGCCGTCTTCTCTCTACTCTTGTCCAGTTTTCCTCGTTGTTCGGTTCCGTTTTGTCTATATTGTCTGTATCTGGATGCGGAATATCGTCTGTTAAATGAATAACTTCATTCATTTTCACCTTACTTTGTTCAAGTAGCAAGGCTGAAGTCACTTGTTTGTCTGTAACGCCCTGTACAGTATTTCGTGAATCATCACTGTATTTATTTACGATAACAGCCGGTTTATTTTGTGCCTTGAAAGAATTGCTCATTGCTTGGTTTTTGTTCGTCTCAGTTTTTTTCCAAACCTGCTAAATATATGAATATTTTGACAGTTTCTAACAATATATAAACCAAAAAATTAATCTGTTTCTTTTAACCAACCATTTTTGCTGCGAATTTCTGGCTATTGAAGCAATTTCTTGTTTAAAAAAATAATAATTACTTTTTGACAATGAGATATTCAGTAAGAATATTACTACAGAAGAAGAAGAAGCTTTATTTCAAAATAGGATTACCCTAATACAAAATAAAGTAGTGATACCTAAAAAAATACAAATTGGTTATTCCAAAATAATAAAATTAACACTAAAAAATAATTAAATTAATGCTGATACTATATACAGGGTGGGCCAATAGTGCGTGCACGGAGGATTGTGGGTTTACTAAAAAATATTTCAAAAATCTGTCACTTGACCATGGTAGGGACCCTTGAGGGCTATAACGTAAAAATATTTTCACTTAAATTTTGACGTTTATACAGGGTGATTCATATCAAACCTACATATTGTAACATACTGTATATTATGGTATTCGTGTATTTGTATTAGTTGTCATTAGTTGTCATACATGATGTAAAGTCAAAGTGCTAGGTTAGATCTTTTGAAGTGTAAACGTCATCGAATCGTCTAGAGTTTTCGAGAATGACGGATGGATTCTAGAAATGTCATCGAATGCTCTAGATGGTTCGATGAAGTATATACAGGGTGGGCCAATAGTGCGTGGACGGAGGATTGTGGGCTTACTAAAAAATATTTCAAAAATCTGTCGCTTGATCATGGTAGGGACCCTTGAGGGTTATAACGTAAAAATATTTTCACTTAAATTTTGACATTTATACAGGGTGATTCATATCAAACCTACATTTTTTCTAATGGAACCCCCTATATATTATTGCATATTTGGATTCCTTGGTCAATTCTAGTGTGACTTTATGTATCACACATGGAACTTTAAACGAACCGTTGAGGCGCAAATCACCATTTTTGGTATAAGTAGGTATCAGAAAAAAATTGAATATCGCAGCGGTTACAAAACTTAGAAGGCCTTGACTTTGCGGTACGACTAAGCATGAAATGCGTCATCTTAGGTCAGACGGCTAAATTTGAATTCTTTTTGTACTTGGAGAAATCAGAGGATAAATTTAGGAAACTTTAATCACAGATAACTTGATTTTTTTAAATGGGAATGCCTATTTTGATTCAAAGAATCAAATGTAAAATTTGATTACCTTTCTAACGATATAGCATTCTTGATACCAATCTTTTTTGGTTTTCATTTTATTTCAAATTTTCAGTCAAATCGGTGTTTTTCAATTTTCCTGCATGCAAGCAACATAGCAAGCCATGAAAAATAAACAAAAGCTCGTTAATATGGAAGACAGCAACTAACTTAGTAGGAAGATCCAAACTAACTAGAGCAGCGAGGCAAGATTATGAAAATTCCTTACAACATACTAGCTCTAACCAGAAACAACAGCGGTAACAGGAACGCTCATTTTTCATAGCCTACTAGTTATAGGCCAATTTCCAAAGTCAGTAAAAAAATATTTAATCAAAGGAAAACTACTAGTGATTGTTACTGGCAGTAGAATATCTATTTCTTCTGAATAAATTTGAATAAAATTCCACATTTAATGCCATAAAAAAGTAGCCATTTCCGTAAGTCAAAAGTAATGATACTCCTGACTGCAACCCTTCAAATTCTTCAGTAGGTACTTTTACTTATTAGCAAAATCGCGGAAAGTGAAATTTGAATTGCAATCTGTTTGACTTGTAAAATATAGTTTAGTTTGCAGAAAACTACATGAAATAATCACAATTACAGCATAGCGAATTAAAATTTTCTAGCAATTATTTCAATAGATGTTCAGATGTTGAGGATATGTTTACTTTTGATTTAACTAAACGGAAATGACTATTTTTTTGTCCCATTAAATGTGAAATTTCATTCTAAACATGTTAGACTGTAAGCAAAAATCGCCGGTAGTTTTCCTTTTGTCTCAAAATTTTTAATCGTTTTGGAAAGTTGTCAAGCTCTAGTAGACCTCAATAGCTAGCAGGCTGTGAAAAACAAAAACTTCTGTCATACCCCAGCTACTCATTGACATTAGATATCTTGCCGCTGTTGTATCCGGTTAGAGCTAATATGTTATAAGGAATTTTCATAATCTTGCCTCGTTGCTCTAGTTAGTTTGCATCTTTCTACTAAGTAAGTTGGTTTCTTCCATATTAATGAGCTTTTGTTTATTTTTCATGGCCTGCTAGGTTGCTTGCACGCAGAAAAATTGAAAAACACCGATTTGACTGAAAATTTGAAATAAAATGAAAACGAAAAAAGATTGATATCAAGAATGCTATATCGTTAGAAAGGTAATCAAATTTTACATTTGATTCTTGGAACTAAAATAGGCATTCTCATTTGAAAAAATCAAGTTATCTGTGATTTAAGTTTCCTAAATTTATCCTCTGATTTCTCCAAGCACAAAAAGAATTTAAATTTAGCCGTCTGGCCTAAGGTGACGCATTTCATGCTTAATCGTACCGCAAAGTCATGGCCTTCTAACTTTTATAATCGCTGCGATATTCAATTTTTTTCTGATACCTACTTATACCAAAAATGGTGATTTGCGCCTAAACGATTCGTTTAAAGTTCCATGTGTGATACAGAAAGTCGCACTAGAATTGACCAAGGAATCCAAATATGCAATAATATATAGGGGATTCCATTCAAAAAAATGTAAGTTTGATATGAATCACCCTGTATAAACGTCAAAATTTAAGTGAAAATATTTTTACGTTATAGCCCTCGAGGGTCCCCACCATGATCAAGTGACAGATTTTTGAAATATTTTTTAGTAAACCCACAATCCTCCGTCCACGCACTATTGGCCCACCCTGTATAAGGTGCTACGGGTAGCGTAGGAGTCAGTTGAGCTGAGTGGTACTTGAGATAAGGTTAAGAGATATTGTATCCAGTTGTGAAGTAAAACGGTGAAAGTTACGTCGAGTTTGATTCCCTGGGTGAAGAAAAAGAGGCCGTCGTGACAATTGGTGTCGGAAGTGTGGGATTATCCATCGAATCAAGCCAGGAAAAGGAATCAAGAAGTGAGTACAGCGTCAGCCAATGCCTGTAACCAGAGCTATGGCGTCCGATATGAGTGCATTGATGGCTATGCTACAAGAAATGGGAGACAGGTTAGAAAACAAGGGCAGAAATGAGACCCATCTTAGACAACCAGGCAGCCGTTACGCAAGCAACCGTCGTGAACCTGGAAGAAAAACTAAAGCACCACCAGGACGAGGCAGTCGTAAACCTAGAAGAAAAGCTAAAGCAACACCAGGACGAGGCAGTCGCAGATTTGAAGAGTGGACAGGAACTTGTGATGACTAGGCTGGAGGAGCAGAAGCAAGCGATAAGCCAGGCTCTAGAAACTCAAGACCAACGCATTAGTGCAATAGAGACACAGTTCGCGACATCACAAAAGCAGGTGGAAGAGCTAGTGACATCACAGAAGCACGTGGAGGAACAGCTACAGCAGGTGAAAGATCAGGTCAAAGAAATGGTCAGGGAGGAGCTGCAAATACATAGTGAAAGTAAGCGTGGTTTAGCAGCTGTAGCACCCGCTTTACTTGATAAACGCAGTTTGCTAGTAGCAGAGCCCTACTCATATGATGGCAAGATATCATGGGACGTTTATTTTATGCAATTTGAAAACATCGCACGAATGAATAACTGGTCGAATGAGGAAAAAGCTTGTGCGCTGACATCAATGCTCAAAGACTCTGCAGCAGGTATTTTGGAAAGTCTCTCCTCTTCAGAACTACGTGACTATGATAAAATGGCGTCGGCATTAAAGTTACGCTTTGAAGATGCACACTTGAACGAGTTGTTATATAGCCAATTGCATAACCGGACACAGAAAGCCAAGGAGGATTTGACGACGTTTGCATACGAAGTCCAAAGCTTAGCCAAAGAAGTATTCGTCAACAGTCCCATCGAGACACAGGAATACGTCGCTGCTCGCCAGTTTGTCGAAGGCATTGCAGACGCGGAAGTTCAACGAATGGTAAAACTATCCAGTCCCATAAATTTACAAGATGCTGTGATCAAGGCTTTGCAAATTGAAGCTGACATAAAAGCCACACGAATGACAAGGAGGGTGCGCGCTGTCGAGCAAGATACAGAAGCAGAAGTCAGGGCCACATCGTTTATTTCAGGAAGACGAGGTGCTAGCTTCCAAATAAACCCGGTTTGCACAAGCCTAGAAAGAGCTGAGAAGTTTACACGCGGGAGATGTGGACAGAAGGGGCATCTTAGCGTAGGCTGCCGCACCCAGGCTGATAAGATACAAGCGGATGTAGAAAAAGCAGATGAATATGCGAACAAAATGAAATCTATGCAAGACACGGTAAACTCAATGAAGGAGCCGTTTGACAGAGACATAAAGAATTTAGTAAAGAAGAACAAAGAAAGTATTGCCAAGCTTCGACAACAACACGGAGTAGCCATGAGGGAACTTAGAGCAGACAGGGATAGGATGAAGCAGTTGCTTGCCTCTCAGGAATGGAGAAGTATGCATATTAAAAGCAAGTTTGAAACGAATAGAAAGAATCTGCTGAAGAAGGACGAACAACACGAAATAGCCTTGAGGAAGCTCAATAAAGAAGTTTCTGCTTTGAAGGGCGAAATCAAGAGATCGAAAGCTTTGAATCAGTTGAAGAAAGCGGAGAGGGAATGCGACCAAGTTAAAGATGAAAATGCAATGCTCAAACAGAAGATAAATCAGATGGAGACTGAGTATGCATTCTGTAAAAAGAACTTGAACAACGCGATTGATAAAGCCAAAAGGGTCGGTATCAAGAAGAATGAGTTGAGAGAAAGGTTGGCGCAGCTTGAAGCAGAAAACAAGAAGCTGAAAACAGATTTGAGCGGCGAGGTCGATGATGCGAAAAAGCGAAAGGAAGATTTGTCTAAAGCAAGAGAAGTTGATAGTAAGACTAACAGTGACTGGTGATTTTGAAAAACGAGAATTCTTGACTGAAAGAGGAGCTGGAAAACGCATTGGCTGAAGCAGAGTACGGTAGCTCCAGGATGAAGCATATCAAGATTGAAAACAGTAACGTGAAGCAGAAGATTACTCAGCTGGAAGTTGAGATCGATAAGAAGAAGAGAGAACTGAATGAGGTCACTGAGGATACAAAGAAGGGTGTGTCCGCAGTATTAGCGAAGCCATTTACGATGCAGAGTTAGAACAGAGATTGGCGCAACTGAAGAAAGAAAACCCGAAGATAGGAGCAGAGCTTGGCGCTGCACTCAAGGACTCATCATGGGATTTTGAACAGACCACGCAACTCAGAAGCGAGAATGTTAAGCAAAGGAACAGGATTACGCAAGTGGAAGACGAACTCAGCAGGTTCAGCCTCTCTGAACCTGAACTTCCTCAAGTGGAGAATAGCCTGAGTAATGGGAAGAAGGAAGTGTCGAGAGTGGACAACCGACAAGACGAAAAGATGCACTTGAAGAGAATGATAACAGAGCTAGGAAAAGAGAATCCTACTGGAGCTGAAAATGAGAATCGCAAGTTGGGCAAAGAATATCGCAGTTACGAGGTGATCTCGTATGGTCTTGCAACAGACGACGGAAGGAAGGGTAGATGTCCGAAGCTACAATGCCATGGGGAGGAACTCTACGTGGCGATGAAGCGCCTCAACGACGTAGTCTGCAGGTTATGTACGGAAAGTGGAAAACCGAAGGATGTCTGTGGTGATACAAGAATCGAAGTTGTTCGTCGAGGACGCCGAACGCTAAGGGGGGAAGAATGTAACATACTGTACATTATGGTATTCGTGTATTTGTATTAGTTGTCATTAGTTGTCATACATGATGTAAAGTCAAAGTGCTAGGTTAGATCTTTTGAGGTGTAAACGTCATCGAATCGTCTAGAGTTTTCGAGAATGACGGATGGATTCTAGAAATGTCATCGAATGCTCTAGATGGTTCCATGAAGTATATATAAGGTGCTACGGGCAGCGTAGGAGTCAGTTGAGCTCAGGGGTGTGAAACTCAAATGAGGACCCTGTGTAGCGGCGTTAGCGCTAGCCACCTAGCACACCTAGCGGGGTTGCGTGAACTATTGATCAGCCAACTCTGTTTCAAACAGATTTCTAGATGCATCAATACAAGTGGCCCAATTGTTACGCCTAACGTCATTTTGACAGCCATTGTCGTAACTGACATTGTCGTTGCTCGCTTTTGTCGATTGGCGTCTTTTTGCAATTTTGCACTACTTTTGAGATTTTTGTCTGCCTATTGTTATCTATATGTATTTAGGAATGGGTTCTAAATATTTACGCCGTTGTCTTGCGCCAAATTGCAAGAATGTGGATGCGCGAAGGTAAGTGATTTGCCTGATTTATACCGCTCACCTCATTTTTGTATTGAGAATTTTGATGCAAAATTAATACAAGATTGATCATTTCTACATGAAATATACATATATCATTTGAATGCATTACTAAACACTACTACTCATACTCATATAACTTGTATTACTGTTCACAATCACATACGCTGCCATAAAGGTGAGCAGCAGCATCTCTTTGGCAAACCATTGCATTGAAGGTGAGGTCCGATGGTCTAAAAATACATTTTTTTATTTCAGACATTAAATCCCATCTGATCAGCGTATACAGAGAGGCTAGTTAGAACGGATTGGTATTGGCAACCCAAACCTACAAATATACAAACATCTTGCCTGCATCAATATGAATAGTTAAGGAATATTACCTCTTTACTCTTCAAATTATATGCCATCAAAGGATTGTAATTATCATGAAATAGTGATTCTAATAAATAAATCATGCTTTACTTTTATATGAATTGTTTTTGTACCTTGTGTAGCTGATTTTATTTAAGCAATTGTCGTATTGAAATAAATTACAAAAGGGTTTGTTTTGCTTTATTACAGTAATGCATATCTAATATATTCCCATTCTTACATAATCAGTTGAATGTCCTATACAACGTGGTAGCTTGTCACAAAAATTTACCTAACTGATTAATTACCTGTTTTGAAAACTGCACCGATTAGAAAAGTTAAAACACTAATTAAAAAAAAAATGGAGTACGTGTCGTGAACAATATTAGTTTTATTTATTATTACGCCACTTATCAGTTCCATGTTTTTAAATTAATGCTTTAATTTTTTTTTAATCAGGTCCATTTTCAAAACAGGTAATGAATGCGTAAGGTAAATTGTTATGACAAGTTACCACGTTGTCTGGAGGCTGGAATAAGCTTATATGGTATTTCGAAAAGCCCGCTTTTTTCGTAACCTACCCCACCTATCGTCGGTCACCTACACCAAACTTTTTAGATTGACCTAGGTCGTGAATATCTACAGTTTCCTGTAATCGATTCGTGAATGCATTGTAGTGACACACGCAACCCGAATAGATGGCGCGGATGTCAGTCAAAAATGCCATGCCAAATTTTCATACACAGAGTGTCCAGTCTTTCAGTGGATTTATTGTCAGTGGTTGAGCTGAGTGGTACTTGGGATAAGGTTAAGAGATATTGTATCCAGTTGTGAAGTAAAACGGTGAAAGTTACGTCGAGTTTGATTCCCTGGGTGAAGAAAAAGAGGCCGTCGTGACAATATTTTTGAATGGAACCCCCTATATATTATTGCATATTTGGATTCCTTGGTCAATTCTAATGTGACTTTATGTATCACACGTGGAACCTTAAACGAACCGTTTAGGCGCAAATCACCATTTTTGGTATAAGCAGGTATCAGAAAAAAATTTAATATCGCAGCGATTATAAAACTTAGAAGGCCTTGACCTTGCGGTACAACTAAGCATGAAATGCGTCATCTTAGGTCAGACGGCTAAATTTGAACAATTTTTGTACTTGGAGAAATCAGAGGATAAATTAGGGAAACTTCAATCACAGATAACTTGATTTTTTCAAATGGGAATGCCTATTTTGGTTTAAAGAATCAAATGTAAAATTTGATTACTTTTCTAACAATATAGCATTCTTGGTATCAATCTTTCTTGGTTTTCATTTTATTTCAAATTTTCAGTCAAATCGGTGTTTTTCAATTTTCCTGCTTGCAAGCACCCTAGCAGGCCATGAAAAATGAACAAAAGCTCGTTAATATGGAAGAAAGCAGCTAACTCAGTAGAAAGATGCAAACTAACTAGAGCAACGAGGCAAGATTATGGAAATTCCTTACAACATGTTAGCGCTAATCAGAAACAATAGCGGTAACAAGAACGCTCATTTTTCACAGCCTACTAGCTATTATCCAATTGCCAAAGTCAGTAAAAGAATATCTAATCAAAGGAAAACTACTAGTGATTGTTGCTGGCAGTAGAATATCTATGTCTTCTGAATAAATATTCACATTTAATGCTTTAAAAAAGTAGCCATTTCCGTAAGTCAAAAGTAATGTTTCAAAAGCATGCTGACACTGTGGAGTCCAATTAAATATTGTACCTTTTTTAGTCAAGTTATTTAAGGGTGATGCTATTTCTGCAAAATTTTTTATGAATTTCCTATAATAATTGGCAAATGCAACAAATCTTTTTGTTTCGGATGAAAGGAGAGATTCCTTCTGATGTTACTATATGACCAAGAAACAAGACTTCCTTTTTCAAGAATTGGCATTTATGAGGGTTAAGCTTTAGGTTTACTTCCCTTAGTCTCTGGAATACCTTGACTAGGTTTTTGTTATGAATCATTAGGGTTTCCCCAAAGACGATCAGATCGTCAAGGTAAGTGAGACAACTTACGTAGTTTAATCCAGACATAGCTACCGTCATTGCTTGTGAAAAGCTACTGCTGCTAGTCCGAAGGCCTTGTGGAAGGCGCTTCATACACATCTGGCCTTGGTCGGTGGTGAATGCAGTATAAGGTCTACTGGAAGGCTCCAGTTCTATTTGATGGTAACCCTGTGCCAAATCGAGATGGCTAAAGTACATAGCCCCAGACAAAGAGTCTAGTATTTCATTGATATTGGGAAGAGGGAATTTGTGATCTTCTATTTGTTTATTTAGTTGTCTATAATCTATTACTAATCGGTACCGCTTATTGCCATTACAATCTGGTTTCTTAGGTACCATGAGAACAGGAGAAGACCACGCAGATCTGATTGGCTCTATAATATCATTATTCAACATTTCATTGACAAGTTTGTTTATTTCACCTTTTAAGGCATGTGGCTGGCGATAAGGTCTAACATACACCGGCTTTGCATCTTTTTTCAGAACAATGTTTTCTTTGTAAATATTTGTGAAAGTCAATCGATCATTTTCTAGATAAAAGACATCTGAATATTTCGCGCAGATCTTGTCAATAGAAAGCTTCTCTTCTTGACTGAGATGTTTCGTTTGTATAGAATTCAACAGTGTATCTATGCGATCAACTGTGATATTAAGATTTTGTTCAAACTCAAATGATTGATAGTCAGTTAATCTTTCAACTAGTGGATCGAAGTTTTTTATAGTTACATCTACGTCACGTACGTTTAATATTTTTACGGGAATCATTTTATTCCGAGGCGTTGCTATGGAACCGGAGACGAAGACGCCTTCACATAGCTGCTTAGGTAAAATTACACAATCATCATTAATATTTGTTCTAATATACTTTATCGTTTCACATCTAGCAGGTACAATGGTGTACGTGTTTTGCTGAGAATGCATGTTTAAACAAATCTTTTGTGCGTTACTCAACCAAAAGGAAAATACGAAACGTTCATAGTCTATATTTGCATGAAACTTAGTAAAGAAATCCGAGCCCAACACACCATGTACCGAGTCGTCGAATTCTGGCATCAGCAAAAATGAATGACACAATTTTAATCCATTCACCTGTAATATAATATTTGCTTCACCGTCTGAAATCGTTGACCCAGATATACCTTTTATTTTTACGTGTTTTGAAAAATCAACATTTTCACCTTCCTTTAAGTATTTCCGAAATAAAATGCTGACGGTACTTCCTGTGTCAATTAAAAATGATAAATTTTTACCATTATATCCAAATGTTACAGAGTTCAACGAATTATTGCTAAAAAGTAATATTTCGCTATACTGAGGAACGAAAAAACTGATTGCCATGTATAGACTGAGATGATTCCGGTAGACCTTGATCACGCACCGATCCAGTTCCAGCCTCTGGATTGGTCGCAAGATAATTCCTGGGAGGGTTATAGGTGTTGAATCTACCGCGAGAGCTATTGCTACGAATGTTGCCTCTGTATGAATTTTGGTGGAACCTATATCTTTGGCCTCTACGTTGATTGAACTGACGACTGGACTGATTGAAAGTTCTATTGACTGAATGATTCCTAGGTGATCCGCGACCTCTGACAATGTCTCTTGAGCCACGCATACTGAAAAATGTGGCTCCTGATTTGATCTCTTCATCTTTAGCCCCTTGTATTGCATCGCTCAGTTTTTCATAATTTCTTGCTTTTACTATAGTTCTTAATTCTTGATCTCTCAACCCACTAGCAAAAGTACTTACTGCAATTTTTTCATTAATTTTTTGTAGGGCAGGGACAACATTATTATCACCCTCTGCCTGGGATATAGTTAAACTTACAAGCAATTCCTCTATTGATTTCCCGAATTTATCAATAGACTCGTTGTTCTGTTTGGCATTATGCAACTGAGAGGATAAAGATGGAATAGATTTCTTGCTAATAAAATGATTCTTCATATCGAAAATCAAGGCATCATTAGTAGTGTAACTCGGTTTGAGCCTGACTTTAGCACCTGGTGACAGACGTGTTTTCAAAACATAGCTAGTAAGCAATTTCTTACCTTGAGCATCCAACAATTCATCATAAAACTCAATGCCATCGATTAACTGTTTAGTGACTGATTCAGTTCCATCCATAACGGGAAGTAAACCTGCAGCGGTTCTCAAATCAAATTTTTCCCCCATCCTGACAATTGTATGCTCTGATTCTGAAGAGTCTGAATGTGAATCTGTTAATGTTACTGATTCAGCACTGGTGTTACCTATATCTCTCAACCTATTGTTTAGGATTAATTCTATATTATCTATATATTTACAAATAGCTTCAACAATCGGCCTAACCTCATCTTTAATTGCAAGTTCAACATTAGATTCATTAAATACCTTTCTTAAGTCCATAAACCCATTCTTCACTTTGTCCAACCTTTTAAGTTTCCTATGCACTACTTTCTCATTTCTTCGCCTGGGCTCTCCGTCTTTCTGTAGATTTCTATGGAACACCCTTAGCTCCTCCAGGATATGCCTAAATTCCTTCCAGTCCATTCCAAAACCCTTGTTCCGACAACACTGGTACCTGTGTGGTCATATTGGTATTACGCTAGACTTGTTCCTGGCTCCTCCTTAGTTCAGTCCTTATTATTTTCTCTAGTCTGCTCTTTAACCGTCTATATAAATAAGTTGCTACGGATATAGCTAGCAGGACGACTACGACGATCGTGAGGGACTCGTGGGCTGTTCTGTCTAGGAAGCCACGTGAGGATGCTGCTGCATTGCCGGCATTATTGACGATCACTTCTTCCTTTGATTGGCCTTTACCCATGATTTTTATCGTACCTCACAATAACACGTTCATTCTGCACAGAAGACCTTGAGCTTTTTTGGCAGGGTCGCCATGTGGTAAACTCAGCTCTTGGGATTGAAGGTTCATTTTAATCAAACAATCTTATCGATGTTCTCATCGTGAATACCCCGTTTATTTCCTATTTTTACATCACTACCTATCCTAATTCCAATGTTTATTGTTTATTGCAATTAATGCTTACTTAACTACTTACTTATACACTGCTCAACACTCACGAAGCACACGCACAAATATATACTGCCTTACCTAGTTACATCATACATTACAATACCTCTGACTGAAACCCTTCAAACTCTTCAGTAGGTACTTTTACTTATTAGCAAAAACGCGAAAAATGAAACTTGAATTGCAGTCTGTTTGCATTGTAAAACATAATTTAGTTTGCAGAAAATTACATGAAATAATCACAATTACAACATAGCGTAATTAAAAAATTCTAGCAATTATTTTAATAGATGTTCAGAATGCTCCAGTTGGAGATATTTTCACTTTTGACTTAACTAAACGGAAATGGCTAATTTTTTTATCCCATTTAAATATGAAATTTCATTCTTCAGACTGTAAGCAAAAATCACTGGCAGTTTTCCTTTTTTTGTTTCAAAATTTTTAATCGTTTTGGAAAGTTTCCAAGCTCTAGTAGACCGCAATAGCTAGTAGGCTGTGAAAAACAAACACTTCTGTCATACCCCAGCTACTCATTGACATTAGATATCTTACCGCTATTGTATCCGGTTAGAGTCAATATGTTGTAAGGAATTTTCATAATCTTGCCCTGTTGCTCTAGTTAGTTTGCATCTTTCTACTAAGTTAGTTGGTTTCTTCCATATTAATAAGCTTTTGTTTATTTTTCATGGCCCGCTAGGTTGCTTGCACGCAGGAAAATTGAAAAACACCTGTTTGACTGAAAATTTGAAATACAATGAAAACTAAAAAAGATTGATATCAAGAATGCTATATCGTTAGAAAGGTAATCAAATTTTACATTTGATTCTTTAAACCAAAATAGGCATTCCCATTTGAAAAAATCAAATTATCTGTGATTGAAGTTTCCTTAATTAATCTACTGATTTCTCCAAGTACAAAAAGAATTAAAACTTAGCCGTCTGACCTAAGGTGACGCATTTCATGCTTAGTCGTGCCGCAAAGTCACGGCCTCCTAAGTTTCATAATCGCTGCGCTATTCAATTTTTTTCTGATACCTACTTATACCAAAAATGGTGATTTGCGCCTAAACGGTTCGTTTAAGGTTTGACGTGTGATACATAAGGTCACACTAGAATTGACCAAAGAATCCAAATATGCAATAATATATAGCGGGTTCCATTTAAAAAAATGTATGTTTGATATGAATCACCCTGTATAAACGTCAAAATTTATGTGAAAATATTTATACGTTATAGCCCTCAAAGGTCCCTACCATAGTCAAGTGACAGATTTTTGAAATATTTTTTAGTAAGCTCACAATCCTCCGTCCACGCACTATGGGCCCACCCTGTATACTACGCCAATATACAATGCCAATATTAGAAACCTCAATAATAGAGAGAAGTTAACTGTGAGTCTAAAGATTATCAGATGGCTCTTATGTACTATAATAATTGTTGTTTAAATATTCTAAGCGACGCACTTTGTTTTACTGTAATTGGAAGGTTATTGTAATCATTGAATCCTTTAAAAAATAAAGAATTCATGCTACTTTTCTTGTTAGTTTTAGAAATATAAATAGTCTGTTTTCTAGTCTGATGTGCATGTATATCACTATTATAGCTGATGCATTGCAAATACGTTGGTGCCATACCTGACACTATTTTAAAAACAAATACCATGGTAAGATAATATAGTCTTTGTGATACAGATAACCAATTAAGGGTTGACAGCATCAATTGAATAGGTGTATATCGATTCGTCTTTAAGATAATTCTCATCCCACGATTTTGCATCTTTTGTAACTGTGACAGCTGATTTGAGTTAAAAAGGTATAATACAGAAGAACAATAGTGGGGTTGTATAATGGACTGCTATACTTTTAACCTCATCTCGGTAGACAGAAAATTAGAAGTTCTTGTGAAGAAGAATAGCTTTTTAGAGATTTTCTTGTGTACAAAATCAAAATGTTTATCAAATAATAAGAAGTTATCAAGTTGTATACCTAAGTACTTTACGAAAGTAACGATTTCAATGTTTTGATTATCAATGGTAATTTTTAAATTCGAAAAATCTATCTGTTTGTATTTATGTTTTGAGGTAATGATCATGGCTTTAGTCTTAAGGACATTTAATTTGAGCTTGTTTAAATTCAAGTAATTGTCAGCACCACTTAACGCATAATTAATTTTTTCAATAGCAGTGTCTAGGTTAACATCTGAACATGCAAGTACAGTATCATCTGCAAACAGATTTATAGAATCACAATCTACAAATAAATTGATGTCATTAAGGTACAAAATAAAAAGGATAGGTCCTAACACACTCCCTTGAGGTACACCAACTAATATAGTCCTGATCGCAGGATTGCTAATCAACAGCACTAGTAAAAAATTAAATTTGATATACTTCTTCATCTGCTGATACCTATCAAATAGACGCCAAGCCAGTTTAAAGTATCAGGTAACAGAGTATACAGTATTTATTTTACAGAAGTGAGGTTATGTTGTCAATAATTCGTAAATATTTTGTATTTCAGTCATACTACAAATTGCTTCGGTCGGAGATAGAGCTTACCGCGGTAATGGTAATAAGTCACTTGATGATTTACAGCACGAGCTTTAGGCTCATGTTGCATACTACAATTGCGTGAGTTCTTACCGCATCGTTGAGCAATATACCATTGATGCTCTTCGCCGTCGCCCAAATAAAGGTGTAGCTAATGATTTCAATGGATCAATGAACTGTTAATTCAAAACGGATGTGTATCAGAAGTAAAAACTAAAACGTTTACTGTTTCTATTTTCGTATAAAAATTCGTGTAACGTAACCCGTGATGCGATCATCTATGGCGAGCTTCGTATTAGCGTAAAATAGAATTCGAACTGAATAGTCGTGTTCGCCCTAAAAGTAAATTAGCAGCTTTCGCCGAACGTTTCCAAGTAATTCAATTCGCTCGGATCCGCTAACCAAATAAACTGTAAACGAAAAAGTGCGGGACGTTCCTCTCATTTACCTCCTTTAGTATTCAGTAAGGACACGAATGCATGAACGTGCTGAACACAGTCAGAGAAACGCGAAAGACTGAGAAAGCATAACAAGGATGAAAGATGACCATATATTATACAGGGTTACTGGTAACTCGACCACTTTCCTGCAGGAAGTGATAGAGGGACTCAAATGCAATATATTTAACCCCCCATATGTTATTCCGAAAACCGATAGTTTTCGAGATAATTAACATTCAATGTTTTTCAACGATATCCCAAATTTAGAAAAAACCCTGGTATCGATTGTAGTAATTTCCAATTTAGTTTTTTACTGACACATACGCAAATCTAATTTAGTATTTAAATGTGTAAAAATACTAGACAGTTTCAGACTATATACAATTATTTAAAAAATAAAGAACAAAATGATTACATTCACCGCGAAAGAAAATTGTCTAGCTCAAAAAAAGATACACAACCAGTCAAACAAATTATTTTAAAAACTTCCTTATCTGATGGCCTATTCCAAGGACAAGAATGACGGTAGGACCACAAGTAACTATTTAACAAAATTTATCAACATAATACAGAATCATGAACAACATGATATTCCAGCATGATGGTTGTCCAGCACATTACCGTATCACAATTCGGCAGTTGTTGGACAACACATACCCGAACAAATGGATAGGGAGGGGTGAACCCATCCCATGGCCTGCGCGGAGCCCAGATCTGACACCTCCTGATTTTTACGTCTGGGGTCACATGACGGCATTGGTTTACGAGACTCCAGTTAATACTGCTGACGAACTAAGGCAAAAAATTATCAGTGCGGCGGAGGAGATGAAACGAACTTTTTCAACACGAGTTACAAAAACCGAAGTGAGGAAGCGGATCCGTACTTGTATCCGAAATCAAGGGCAACACATTGAGCAAGATCTCTAGAAAGTTTGAGTGGATTTAATTGAAAGGTTATTAGGTAGGAAAGATTTTTTAGTGATTTATTCAACCGTTTGTATAATTTTTTTGAGCTAGATAATTTTCTGTCACGGTGAATGTAAGAATTTTGTTGATTATTTTTTAAATATTTGTATTTATTTAGTTTGGAACATCTTAATACTTAAGTTAGCTTTGGGTATCTGTTAGTTAAATACTAAAATAAAAATTTTCCGAATCAACAACAGGTTTTTTTCTTAGTTTAGGATCTAGTGTGGAAATTTAGACATTTGGTTGAAAAACATTAAATGTTAATTATCTCGAAAACCATCGGTTTTCGGAATTACATACGGGGGGTTAAATCCATTACATTTGAGTCCCTCTATCACCTCTTGCAGGAAAGTGGTCGAGTTACCAGTAACCCTGTATATAGATTCGAGTTTTTCAACTCGCTTTTAGTAGCTTAACCTCTATGTCTTTTTAACAGGTTTTTATTCGCTTCAGCTGCATGTTTGTTTGTGAGCAAGTAACACGCCTTTGGATTAATAAGTCGGACCGAACACTGAACGCTTATTTGGATTAAAAGATCGGATCGAACATTGAACGCTCAAACTTTTCCGTGGAAACGATTTTGACGACCTCAAATCCCTCGGACCAGCGGTCGTATCCGCTGATTAGGAGATGGCGCAGACTCCTTAAAGCTTGCTAACGCAACGAAAGCTTAAAAGGCGTGACATTTAACTGCTTGAAAGTATCTTTTGAAATTTATTCAGGAAAGTAAACAGTTTTAATGATTGTTTATGCTATGATAGCTTTAATTTTTTTTGATGCTCGGTTTGAATACTCTAACACTCGTAAGCTCATTAAAGGCATCTACTGGCATTCTGCTCCAAACTCTAGTCGCGCTGGGAACTACTTTGTGGCTTGTTTCTTGATGCATGGAGATCGACCGCCTTGGCATGAGATGTGGTCCAGCGGGTGTATCTAGCAGGCTCGTGAGCAGCGAAACAGAGGATAGATCAGAGAAGTAGGCTTTGTTTGAATACCTTAGAAACGTGAAAGGTCGCCAATCACACGCCGGTGAGAAAGCGGCTGGAGTGACGCGTTAGGCTAATTAGTCGAACTGCTTTCCTGTGGGCTGTGTCTAGTATGCACAGGCGAGTAGGAAGTTTGAACTCCTTAAATATATATGACGTCTCTTTACTGCAAAAGGTGACCAAGTCAAAAATAGACAATTTGACAGTTTCAGTACCAAACGTTTTTTTTTAAATTTCATCCTTTACTTTTGTGTTGGAATACCCTTTGTTATTAGTATTCCATAATATAGGGTACAGCTTGTAGATGATGAGAGACTATAATATCATGCGTGTTTCACTTCATTTTTAAGATTAAAAAAATAAACGGTAGATCGCAAACGACACACCATGCAAAACAACACGTCATTCCAATTCGCTAGCTTTTAAACTCGCAGAATAGCAGCTCATAAACTAGCCCCGTGTCATCGACACTTTACAGAAAAAAATATGCCCAAGTCAATACTCAAATATTTTTGCTAGTTTAGTTAAAAGTCCAAGTCCAACGAGTTAAGTGATCAACGTGACTTGATCATTTGAACATTGTAAGACGTATCACGTATAAGTGACCATCTTGAATGTACTGTGTAATGCTTTAGCGGCCATCGTCCAATGAATTTGCGGTTCTTGGGATTTTAGGCCAGCGTCGTTTAGCGCTCAGGCTTGACGTTTCACCACCACGAATGGATGGCATCTTCAGAAGCTAGTTCACTTCGTTGACTTCCAAAATACTGGGAAGTCGCCGAAGTGAAATAGCTTCTGAAGATACCATCTACTCGTGGTGGTGAAACGTCAAGCCTGAACACTAAACGATGCCGGCCAAAAAGCCCAAGAACCGCAAATTCATTGACTATCTTGAGTGTCACAGCTGGTATAAGCCCGTCCCTGTAGATAGGAACAAGAAAAACAATGCTTCGTAACCAATCCGCTCTGAATTCGAATCAGACTTTTAGTTTTAAATATGATTGATCATGTATATTATCTCAAGAAAAATAAAATTTGGTGTGGCCAAGTTTGTAGGTTCTAAACGTTTTTAACGTCACACGTGACCAAGTTAGAAATGTAGTCTAATTTCTTCAAGCTAATGAAGATACGGCCACTGTCTATAATACTATATTTCTCAGTAAAAATTTATGAATTATTTGTTACTAAAATAATTGTTTTGAATAGCCATTTCGATGAACTGAGCTTTTTGACCTGGTAACATTCTGGAGTATACCGACGATGAGTTTATCTGGGCTTTATACAGTGTAAGTAGAAGAGCTGGATAGTGCGAAAAAGTTTCTCGCGCTGAATAGACCCCCAGAAGCTATTACGGTTAAGGAAAGTTATTCCTACCAGATTATGTTCTACGTAATTTTGACTCCTAAACGCTTAAACAGATGACTTGTAAGCAAAGCCTAATTGTAGATTAAGACACCCGATGCTTGCTTGTGTACTTCTTGCTTGATGCGACGCGGTACTGGATTTCACCATATTCTTGAGTCTCCAAGCGGAGTGGCCTTCAGATACCTAGAAAGAGATTTCAAATGTAAACATTTTCACTCATACGACAAATATATTTTATTCACATAAGATTTCAAAAAAATTAATACATGATGAACTGTTTACATAGATGTAACAAAACTTAAATTCTTAATCGAAAATAAAGATACACTGATAAATGAAAACAAAAAAATTAAGACAGAATGACAAAACTTTTATGACTCTAGTAGTGTGATACGGCCACTGTCTATAATACTATATTTCTCAGTAAAAATTTATGAATTATTTGTTACTAAAATAATTGTTTTGAATAGCCATTTCGATGAACTGAGCTTTTTGACCTGGTAACATTCTGGAGTATACCGACGATGAGTTTATCTGGGCTTTATACAGTGTAAGTAGAAGAGCTGGATAGTGCGAAAAAGTTTCTCGCGCTGAATAGACCCCCAGAAGCTATTACGGTTAAGGAAAGTTATTCCTACCAGATTATGTTCTACGTAATTTTGACTCCTAAACGCTTAAACAGATGACTTGTAAGCAAAGCCTAATTGTAGATTAAGACACCCGATGCTTGCTTGTGTACTTCTTGCTTGATGCGACGCGGTACTGGATTTCACCATATTCTTGAGTCTCCAAGCGGAGTGGCCTTCAGATACCTAGAAAGAGATTTCAAATGTAAACATTTTCACTCATACGACAAATATATTTTATTCACATAAGATTTCAAAAAAATTAATACATGATGAACTGTTTACATAGATGTAACAAAACTTAAATTCTTAATCGAAAATAAAGATACACTGATAAATGAAAACAAAAAAATTAAGACAGAATGACAAAACTTTTATGACTCTAGTAGTGTCGCTAAAGTACCTTCTTCTAAATTAATAATTGCATCTTTTCACTACAGACCACGCAGATTGAGTTTTTATGTTAGTCAAACACGGGCTTTGCACATGAGGTCTCCAACAAGGTCCTCCTCTGCATTTTTAACTAAAATATTCTGAATTTCCAACTCCAGTGTAGCGATTCTGCAACTTTCGCTATAGTAACGAAAACAGACGAAAGGGAAGCTAATCATTTACGAAAACGATTTTTGACGGCATTCCATAACCAAAGTTTAACGCTTCGTTATGCTTTCGCCATGAAGCTCGATGACGCACGAGCATTCACGAATTGGCTTAAATATCTCTGGATGAGACTGTGCAAAATCTAGCAATGCCGACCATTGCGAAGGATTCGTTTTTTCTCTTCGATTCATTGCTGGTAATTAACTATACAAATACATTTAGGCGAATTGTCACTTTGACACACAGAAATAATAACGTCAAAAGTTGACAAACGGGATCCAAATTCTTTCGCTATCGCTTATAACGTTCGTCTGCGTTCGTTATATCCGAGTCGGATCGAAGACATTTATGGAATACCGAAACGAGCGAAAGCGTTGGAAGAATGTCGCTATCGCTTCGCTTAGAGTTACAGAATTCACCCACAGTTCTCTCTAGATCAGAGGACTGTCAAAATCGTTATCGGATATTTTTATTTGTGGAAATATTCAATGAAACAACAAATAACAAAACAGCACACTTGAAGTATCTACCTTCAAATAATACACTGGGGTCTATTAGACCCAAAGCGAACTTCACACGCTAACGGTCCCACAGCTCTGGACAAACTAACATATCGGTCCGCATGCACAGTTCTATATCAAAGTAAGCTAAATTAAGGTGGATGCGCCAAGATATACTATCCAAAATAAAGAAGCAGTGCAGATCTAAAATAATGCCAGGGTCTCATAGACCCCAGTGTGGTAATTAAGGATTGAATCTTCCATTGACTGTCCCAGTATTCCTCGCCTCTTTTCAAACGCACAACTGCACCAGGTTGTATACCGGTATTCATAGAGCATCCACCATTTTTCGCTCTTCACAGTACAAAAACAATCGGCAAATAGCCGCGGTTGAGCTTTATTATGGGAGCTTCACAATTATTCATAACATTGTTTTTCTCTTAAGTAGTTGTTCCACCTCATAACTTCGGGTAGATCGCCACTATATGGGAGAAAAACAATGTTCATAATTATGTCACCTGTTAATTTGCATACATAATCGATATCCCATCATTGCTTAATTTTGGTTTGTATGTATATTTTATTGATCGTGAGCCTTCACCTAGAAAGTATTATAGTAGTGGAGCCCAAGCGGGGATTGTGCTAGTAATTCGAGCGTGTCACCCTTACCATAATATAAACCCTTGATATAGTAGGGTGCGTCAAATTAGTATAATTAGTAAGAAAAATCGATTCTCAGAAAAACTCGAGTGAAGATAGATAAGATAAGAACATCCAGAAACGTATGTATTTCAATAATCTGATTATTTGAGCATGACATCCTTATGTCATATATTTCCTTAAATATCTGAGTCACAAAGGTGTAAAAAACGTCACTTCGAAATACTCGAGGGCGATTGACTGTTTTTATATTGAAGGAAATTCTATCACATATCATTTTATCATTTTCTCATTGCGTGAAGCAACAGTCTGAAATCTACTCGCAACCAAATCATCGTCCGCCCGCCCTCAAAAAGCATCCAACACAAAATCTCTCGTGAATAGTTTCTTGCATTTCTCTCTGCAGGAATTAGGATGACATATTTTTTATTCCGCAAACTTCACAGTTGAATAAAACTTCAACCGTGAAGTTTGCGGAATGAAAAATATGTCATGATGAAGTGATGAAACGCAACGACCAGGACCAGAAACCGAAACGAAGTTTGAGCTATTTTTATATTTTTTGTTTATTATTATTGCTGCGCCGCCACTGACATGGTTTCTAAAAACCATAGGCGTTTTTCATCCTCACCACGCTGGTAATACTGTCACGGCTCAATAAACAATCAGCTGTCTTACTCATGGTCGGATCTTTTGTGATGACGTGTTGCAAAGGTCTGCCATCAGCGACGCCACTTTGGGATAGTTTCATTCGCCCTGACAGGGGCGGAGTAGAAAAAAGTGTGCAACAGGCCAGAATTAAAAAATAATACTCAACCTGCAAAAGGGTGGTAAACATTAAGGATAAGATAAAGTGTATGTTGTCCTTAATGTTCACCTCCTATGAAGTACTAGATTTGCGCTGAGATCTATTATCATTTATCTCTATACTCATATTCCATTTAGATAGTCCTGACCCTGCTGTGCCGCCGCTGTTGAAATCTATCTCTCTCTAAGCCAAAATATCGATGTGCAAAAGGATCAGCGCAAAGCATTCCCAGACCTTGAGTAAGGCAATGAAGTCAATTCCATAATTTCCACGTTACTCAATACAGAACGGTCTAAAGCAATACTCGTATTCAAACATCAATGAATTCTAAGCGCGCAAACATAGTGGGGCTTTTTAGTTAGCGTGCAAGGGCGTGCGAAGGCGTGCAGGTACCACATGCAGACTCACCTGCTCAACTGAGTTTTCGACCGCTTACCAGCATCGGAGGCCCGCTTGAACGCCTTTATAGTAGCAGAAATTTAGTTTGCTACCTGGTTTCGTCTGTGCCGGTCGAAGATGAGTAGCGATAAAGAATTACTTATAGCTTCAGTGTTTGCGAAATCCCCTATTTGGGATAAAAGACACAAGCTGCACTATAACCGCACTGCGATAGCAAAATGTTGGAAGGAATGAGCATTTAATGATGTTTAATTATCTTATACCTGGCGGGCCAGCCCAAAGGATCTGTCCGACATGGGAGTTACCAACGAACCCAGGTCGTTCCTCATGCGTTGCCAAGTGCAGGAGCTTCCTTATGTAGCGCGTCCAATGTCAATGTTGTTCCCAATGCCCACAAAGCATACTATCTCAAAATCGATAATTTTCGCGATCCCAATACTCCCCTCACCTATCGGTGTGTATCGGAAGTAAAAGCTATTCTAATATTAATGTTTAACTAAATAACCATGTACCCGACCAATGATATTACGAGACCCAAATATATAACGTTATTGTATTTACTACGTACTGTCACTTAGTATCAGAGATATATTCGAATGAGTATAACACATTTATACACAACTACAACACTAGATGTAGGCTAGGTACCACAATAATTCCCAAACCAAACAAATCAGTCATGCGGCGGTCATATCTCAATTTAGCGCCAAAATGATACAACACTTCTCCCTTTTGATACCAAAAACTTGTTTACAAAGCGATTCAAACACTCTCTACCAGAGTGGATAGCTTCCTTAATAAGACGCGCACAAGAATTCGCTGAACATGACCAGTATCAGTCTCATATTTACCTTACTGACAAATTTCAACTAAATGGTTCTAATGTATATGATGTGAGTCTATATATGTATGTACTAATAGTTCATTTGACAACTTCCCACCACGGATTTATCACAAACGAAAAAACGTCAAGACACGTCAAAATATTTGTCCAGAGAGACAACTTTTTAACCAAAAACTATTTGACCCCCTATTGTACCCTCTAGCGTCTCAGGGGAATCATTTCCAGTGTTTTTGCAACTGTCCCTCATTGTTTTGCCAATAATGGGCAACATTTTGAACCCTTATTGCATGTTTCCTATACCGTGTCTAGATGCGACTGGCCAATCTTTGTACTCTTTTTCTCGTCTGTTTTCACTGTACCATGCACTGGTGTGTTTGACTACGTGCGGAACCGGCGCCGGCCTGCTTCTACCTGCCGAGGGGACTCGGCGTTGGCCAACGCACTCCAACGCTCTCCAACGCTCCTATCAGCCGCTACTGTGAATGCCTACTAAGGGTCGTATTCATAGTCGATACTTAAGGATCCATTAATACTTGAGGGTCCCTTACGTGAGTCTACCTTGAGTAATACTCAAGTAAAGAAATGTCAACATGACATGTCAAAATGACATTTCGATGCCGTCAAGGCGATTTTGTAGATAAGTTTTGGAATACGATGTAGTGAGTTTCTGCCACATCCGGAAAAATATCCGGCACAAAACACGGAATACTGACACAAAAGAAAAAGAGATAACAGAAAACATCAAAAACAAATTGACTTATATTTGGAATATGACAACGTAAAAGTAAGTAGAAATACTTGTTAATGCATTTTCAATGGAGACACGCCGGTTACGTACAGGAAGGATCACCCACATGAGACATTTAATCGTCCTAAAAGAAAAACCCTTGCGACATCAAAAGCCTCACCCACTCTGCTTTTGTGACTTTCAGCTAGATGCACAGGATTTACAAAGAAACGAATACATAAAACGTTGAATTCGACGAAACGTGAATACCGATTTGTGAGTAACATCAAACCACGCCTACTTTTTGTAGTTGTTTGAAATACAAGCAGGCATTCCAAGAGGTAAAGAATAGTAATAGGCCAGGAAACTTAGAGAATGCCAACTGTCATTGTACCAAAATTCAAAACATATTTTGATGATGATAGCTGTCCAATGAGACCCAAAAACTAGATCTATTATATTAAAAGACAAAACTTCAGAAATTGTTGCACTCCTTTTATGAGAGTATAACAACATAAGACACAACCACAGGTAAAATAATGAATTATTTACAAATGAAAATAAGGTCTGTGGCGATCTGTTGATATGCAAGAACCAATACTATCATATTCTCAATGGTACGCCACAACTCTCGAGCTATTCGAATTAATAGGAGCTCAGTTGGAAAATATGATATCCCTACTAAAGCTTTCGGGAATATTTAGTCGAAGAATATTAAAATTTTTGATGAGAAAAAAATCATGTTTTTGGTTAGCGCATACTTTTTTAAAATGAATATTGAAATCAAAAGTATATTTTCTTTGGTTCAAATTTACCAAAATCTCCCCATGAAGTAAATTTTCTAAGAGCGAGAACAGTTGTTCCTGTGGGAAGAATATCTTTATAAGATTACCATAATTCTTGAATAGGGTACTTGCAGTGGTCGTAATTTTGGATTAAGGATACGTTCAGAAAAACGTATTCAAAGGCTGTCTATAACAAAACTTCCACTCTTGACGCTGTTCAGATGAAGAAATTTGTATTTATAATTTACGGATTTTTCAAATTTTTCCACGTGACTGAAAACGGGTCCTGACGTCACAAGACAGTACAATAATCGACATTGTTAAACCCATTTCTAACTATAAATGTTCTGTGACACAGGTAAGGTTTGTTTACGCCAATCTTGCGTCAATCTTCCGTTTTGATTTGTGATTTGGACTTGTTGCTTGTTGACGCCAAAGTCGTCAAGTGTCGTAACCAAAATTATCGACCAAAAAGTGTTTATGATACCTCAAATCCAATCACTATAATGTCTTGTGACGTCAGAGATCGTTTTCGCGCCGTTTTCACTAGTTCAAATTTATATTTGGAATAAGTCTCACAAGCAACTTAAAAAATCAGAAACTTCTATTTTATGATGTTTAATAAGTTATAATGAAGTCTTTAAAGCAAACCCTTTTTCTGTGCAATAACCCTATTAAGAATTTCCTTTAATGTGTGTCTTCTTTCTTCAAAGTCTATACCAAAACGTTAATAAACTGTTCCTGTTTCAAATGAATGTGATTTACTGACCACTGCAACGCGATAATACGCTCAGCATTGCGATTGAAACTAATTCCAGATTCTGTTCACATTGGGGCAGGCCAAATCGAGCTCCAAATAATTCAATCAGTATTCGGTCTCAATTATTGTGATCGTATCATTAATAGGATGGTTCTCGCTTATCTAATGTAAAAATCTTCTCTCCTGGATATGGGCGCATTCGAATGGAACGCCAAATGATCGCAGCTGAATGGTGAATACACAGTATTTCATTGTAGCTTGTGGAGTGTGCAACTATCCATACGAACGCGAACTAAACACATAAAAGCCATGAACGGGTTTTGTGTGGGGCAACAAATTAGCGTTATATATTGGTTTCATTTCACATTCATCGGCAGCTATATTGTTCTTACAGACAAGTACAGATATATCACACAACATCATTCAGTGATGTCGCTATGTATCAGTATTATTATGACACATCGATGATACGTGATTAAGGCCCGATTTTATCAACATGCAGATTTTAACAAAGACTTTGACCAATCAGAGCAGCCCTTTCAAGAACATGCATCGGTCAAAGTACTCTGAAAATCATTGATTTCTCTTGAGGTTTACATCAAAAAAGATCAAAATGACATAATTTATATACAATCGACCATTGTGAACCATCTAGCATCTTTTCAAGTTTCCATCCTAAATGGGTGAAAAATTGCATTTTCTTGTTTAACAAAAAGCTTAACAATTGTTAATCTCAACCAATCAGATTCCAGAGAAGCTGCACATTTGATCACTAGTCCCTTGGTGTATCACATGATATGATGGCAAGAAATTCACTCGCTGCATTATTTGGATAAAACAATAATTTACTATCGGTAATAATTATGAATACCTGCAATATATCTTTGTTTTATAGCAAAAAGAGGTATAAGTAGCATTTTGTTACATTTCAAAAGCTACAGCTATTTCCGCAAACGTATGTACATTACTGGTCGCCTATCCAGAACCCTAGAACGGCAACGCTTGCCATTTTATAATTCATTATAATAATGGTATAACCCTATTTCGTGTACGCTGCACCTGTTAATATTTCTATAAGAAGATCTATAACAAACATGCATCCACTAAATGAAAGACTGATTCTTCATAAAGGTATGTATTTTCATATAATCCATCTGACTGACGGACGTGGGATTTGTAATTATTAAATAAGGTAGGTAGTTGCTGTGGCTGATATAGGTACCTACTACTTTTGTCACAGATTATCGCAGTTTGCAATTAGTAATTATACAATAATTATAATGGAAACATGGAAAATGTGGCAATAATTTGCAAATCAATCGCTTTGTTCTAACATCCTGCTATGATTTTGATCCATGAATTTCTAAAATATCTTTGACAAAAGTGTCATCCAGCTTTGACGTGTTGTTTTCAATACTGATAAGATACTATTGGATGATACTTATTAACATAGTCCTCAATACCCAATAGAAAGCTTTTGCTAAATAACATCCAATAGAAAAGCTTTGCCAACGTCTTTGTTAAATATGCATGTTGATAAAATCGGGCCTAACACTTGTTGATTTACTTCAGTTTTAATTTGTTGTCAGACAAAATATCAAGTCGCCTATAAAAAAATTCGGAAACCCTCAATGCGAAGAGCAGCTAATAAAAGCTAAACATATTAGTCCTCAAGAAGTCGCTTGCAACCTCAAATTTATTAGTAGTGTTGTTTTTAATTTTCCTTCGCTTGTCCTCGATATAATTATACGTTGTAGTTTCCGTGAAATCTACTTGTCAGCACGATGTTCCTAAAAATAACAATAAACGAACAACCCCATCTCTATTTCATCCGCATACCCTAGACGCTACTGCTACCATCTCATTCCGTAATTCGTGCTTGTCGACACAACACGTTCCTCAGTTTACAAACTGCTTAGGCGTTTCGCAATAAAAATATGTCGAAAAGGGCAGTGTGCGTGCTCCACATAAGGAAATCAAGAGGCATAGGAGGAAGCTACTACAAATCCAGTGTGAAAAGAATTATTAGGTTTGCCTATCGTCAGACAGTTCATCCGAATCATCAGGTAGGCCTTAATGTTGTAGACAAATATACTCTTTTTAGGTACGGAGGAGTCATCTATAGTGTTAATGCAGCAACCGCCCGTAAACATATATGCATCACCGCGGTCGCAGTGTGGTGCATATTCATTCCCACTTAAGATAACGTTCGTTGTCTTTTTAGCATAAATAGAATCGTTCGATTCTATTTATATGTGGGGTAGTAGAATTCACATGCATGGGAGCATAATATCTCCATATCTCCGAATCATCAGGTAGGCCTTAATGTTGTAGACAAATATACTCTTTTTAGGTACGGAGGAGTCATCTATAGTGTTAATGCAGCAACCTCCCGTAAACATATATGCATCACCGCGGTCGCAGTGTGGTGCATATTATTCATACCCACTTAAGATAACGTTCGTTGTCTTTTTAGCATAAATAGAATCGTTCGATTCTATTTATATGTGGGGTAGTAGAATTCATATGCATGAGAGCATAATATCTCCAGAAACTCGTTCAAATAAGTAAAGTCGTTCGATTTTATTTATTTACGGCCTTATATTGGCTCGGCATTTTTTGCTAAACAAAAACAGAATTAGCGTTCGTTAGTTCTGGGTAAAAGATCGAGTTGGGAGATGTGATGAAATTATTTCTTTGTTCATCTGTTGATCCTGTTTTTTTCTGGATTAATGTGCGTTGGTCCAAAAAACAGTTAAGCAGAAGGAACACTTCGTAGGAAAGATAAGATTAGCATGCGTTAGTCTTTTTTGGTAATAAGTAGAAAGCAGAAGGCATATATTCTTCGAACAATCCTCGAAGCTGGTGGGTTCCTGTTCTAATCTCAGATTCATCGGCAGATCGGAAAAGGCAAAATGTGTTCCACGGCTTGTTTAGACCAACGAGCATGGACGCTTCACGCCTCAAAGCCGGAACCGTTTTTTACTACCTCGGCTTCAGACCAAATTTTGAATATAAGGTAGGCAGCCAATACATGACGAAATATCATTTCGTTCGAGTAGTTTTTTTGCAGAAATGGCTGACAAAGAATCAAGAGAGGAATTTTTAGGAGAATATAAAGTACCGAGCAGCTGTAAGGCATTACTTTCTCCTCAAATTGGTGGCGAAATTATTCACTGTATAAAAAAAAAAAAGAAAGACAATAGTCATTATAGATTCCTAAATCACTTACAACAACAAATGGCTGTAGGGTTAGGTGCACAGGTGCAATCGCAAATGTTATAGAAGCATTAGGGTTTGTGCAGGAACAATTAAGCAACCTCATACTTCCAGCTGAAAAGCTCACCAACTATTTTGCTAACGTGCATTATCCGTTCGTTACACTGTCAATTCAGTTCCTCGTCAGAATTCAGATTGTACCAAAGGTTAAAAACCTGCTAACTTAGCTAGCACTCAGCGGGCATACACAATCATCGTTACTGAAATACAACCTCCCTCAACTCAAATTCAAGAGAAAGAGGAGAGAAGGGGGAGAGGAAGTCGGGTCATCCACAATCAGCATATTGTAAGAAAGAAGCCAGCTAATGCTACAAACAAAGTCATACAAAGTGTATACATGTAACAAATCGGCAACGATTACCCGCTCGTAAAATCATGTACATACATATATATTACTTAAGCTGGCAACCTATCAAAATATTTGCAAAATTGGAAAACCAGAAACTTTTAGTATGTGTAATATCCACTCTTTTTTTTGTAGAAAAGAAAAACCAGAGCTGTTGTTTACACGTTTATTCGTACTAACACAACACCCATACATACTGACTGCGCGCCAAACGCTCGGACGCCAGCCGTTAAGTAGATAGTGCTTACTTACTATACTACAGATTGGAGTGATATCTATTCCTTTTCAATTTATGCCAATGCAAAATTCCGAACTTACTATGTAAGAATTTCGGATAACCTATTCCCTGAATACCAAAGTTAATTGATAAGTTATTCAAGATTGGAGGTAGCAAAATATGTTCTCCTACTCTAAAATTTACTTCATTTTAATTCATTTTTCATCCCAAAACCACAAGGAACATACAGATTTAAGTTGAATTTAATTAATAGATTCAGCCACGCCCCCCACTTCAAGTGAGGGTCATAGAACAGTCTTAAAATTATTAAATAAAGATGCATATCTTTCCAAAAGAGGCTCGAAATCCTTCGTTAAAAAGAATCATGGAATATTTTTAAGGTTCAGATTCGACAACAAATTGTATTAATTCACTTGTCTTGCCTTTGACTTGAAGGTAGCTCTCTATATTTTCATCAAACTTCTCAAACCAGGGGCGGAAAGACTTACACTCAAAGGCGTATTGACCGTTTTTCTATTTAGACGATATCCTAGTAATAGGAAAGGTTAAATTCCAATGTATGAAGAATACTCGGGAGAATACTGGAATAACCGTAATCCTCTTAAAAGGTTAAGGTTTTTTGATAAAATTAGGATCTGCTACTACTTAAATCGGCTACAGGCCATATAGTTTTTGAGTTTTGAATGTGATGCAGTAAATATGCAGATCTCACTGCAAAAACAAAAAAGACATTAAAAACTGATTTGCAGATTAAAAATAAGACTAAAAAAAACTAAGCTTTTAATGGAAAGTTGGTTATTTCAGAAAAATTATTGCTAGAATTACAATGGTGATATACCTACAGAGATTGGAATATGGCAAGATATTAAACCTAGATCTTCTTCTATGGACATTTTTTCGGATGCATCTCCAACAGGTGGGGGAGCCTCTTGTGGAGAAATTACTCGCCATGAGTTTTAGGATCGGTGCAAGCATATTAATTATCTAGAAATTAAGGCGGCATAATCAGGTCTTGCGATCGAAAAAAAAAAAAAACTAATATTCGTATACTATTAAGAGTTGATAACCAAACTGCCTTTTCTTGTATAAACAAATCATGTAGTATTATTAAGTATCCACAGTTAAATGAAACCGTGAAAGCGCTTTGGCAATGGTGTGAGGAGTAAAGTATATTAGTAGTATAGGGTAGCTATAATTGTACTTGGAAAACAAAGAAGCTGATAAAGAATCGAGGTCGCTTTCTGTAGATACAGAGTATGTAATCAACAAGTTACATAGTTTCGAGCAAAAAAAAAAAAAACTGATAATCCCGGAATAAACTCATTTGCAAAAAAAAAAGAAATAAATATAATTCAGAAATTTATGTCCGGTTTTCCGGACCCAGAATCCTTCTAAGGACACATTTACAATAAATTGGGCTTCACATACTACTTGTATGTTTTCCCCATATTCAATAGAGTTCTGAAAAGAGAGAATCTTCAAGAAAGGGCTTCAGGAATTGTCGTTAATCTAGATTGGACAACACAACCTTGGTATCTCCATTTTTTTTTTCACTATAAAAAAAAAAAGAATAATAATAAATATTAATAACGTCATTTTTTAGCCTAATGAGTATGTATACTCAGTTCTCCTTTTTTAACAGAGTGATCCTCTGTACAAGCAGATTTTTCCTACTGGTAGGGAGATTGTACAGCGCTATTTTCAGACAGGTACCAGAAAACGTTATAGAAATGATGATGATAGCCTCTTTAATAGAGGGACCCCAGAAACAGTACTCAGCTTGTTTTCAGAAACTACTGGAAATTTTGTAATTACAAACAAGACCTTTTTTGTGTATAACTTTGAAGTATATCTAGGTTAATTTCACCGAGAGTGAAACTCCTCAGTTTTTAAATTCCTAATTCTAATCGGTTCTAGCGAAGAAAAGATAATATGTAGAATCTTTAGAGGAGTTTTTTTATAGACATCCATCAAGACCCAAACATGGCAGACCTGGAATCCAGATCTCTAACAGGGCAAATGTTATCCGTCACACAGGTTATCATTTGAAAATCTAACGCATAAACATGTTATACGTGTGGCTCTGATACTGCTAGAAGAGTTTAAGTCAACTTTATCGTCGGTGGTTCAAACTTTAACATTAATGGAGTTTGAAAGCATACAGAAATTATCTGATAAAATTAAAAAAAAAAAAATCATATCAAAAACATCTAGATTGGGCAGATATCAACCGAATCTAATATTTTCTTATTTTAAAAATAAACCGGAATTGAATATCGCGTCTACTATAGAATTTTGCATGAAAAAGAGTACCATATCACAAAAAAAAAAAACATCTCATGCTTACTCATGAAGAAGTATTCCATGCAGCTTGGTCACAGATCAGTATAAGTTGTATGTGTAGGTGTAAAAAAAAAAAAGAAAAACGAGATTTAGCTGGAATACATACATCAAACATTGTTATAATTGTTCATCAAACTCTAATGACATTTATTTGCATTTCATAATAGGTCATTGGAAGATCCTAATAACTTTGCCGTGACAATTGTTAGTATGTTTATTATATGTGTGTGTATTATACATTTGTACACACGTGTATAATATATATATTTTTTTGTTTCGTTGCTGTGTGATTAATGCTGTGCAATTAATGTTGTTGGTATCAGAAATACATATGTAGGGTGTGTATGTTATTTACATTCATAGACTTATATTTGGTACATATAATTATGTACGAATTGATGTTTTCATTGTAAATTTATATTAAAAAGGATATATTTTTTTCCATATTGACCTCGGATGATATTCTATATACTAATATATTGAATTAATATATGTTGTTCAAAAAAAAAAATCGCCCTCTTTTACTCTGAACCGCTACAACGTATAATTATATCGAGGACAAGCGAAGGAAAATTAATAGATTAATCGACTTACCTTAAGGAAGATTAATCCTAATTTTCCGAGCTTGTCCGAAGATATAATTACCCACCCGCCCTGTATCTCCCGTTGGTTAGGCGATTTTTTTCTCAATAGCACTTCAACGGAATGAGATGGTAGCAGTAGCGTCTAGGGTATGCGGATGAAATAGAGATGGGGTTGTTCGTTTATTGTTATTTTTAGGAACATCGTGCTGACAAGTAGATTTCACGGAAACTACAACGTATAATTATATCTTCGGACAAGCTCGGAAAATTAGGATTAATCTTCCTTAAGGTAAGTCGATTAATCTATTAATTATTGACGGACAAGTAAAACGCTAAAACAGGCACCAATATGGCATCGGTGACTAGTTACGTTGTTCTTATAGATGCCTACAGATATGTCACATCATAACGTAAAAGAGTAATGCCGTTGTACAGCATTATCATTGAATGTTGAAGGTGCGGGTCCAGTGGCGGCTCGTGCCAACTTAGAGAGGTAGTGCCAGAATGACAGCCAACATTTCAAACCGATATAAAATTGAAAAAAAAAAATACTTGCAACTAGCCGATAAGCCGAATTTAACTGAGTCTTTATGTTCGACCATTGATTAAGGTATTAACGGGAAGATGGGCCACCAGATGCTAAGATCTCACGCCTAATTTTTGTTTCTCCTGGACTGTCGCCACCTATATGAGAACAAATGTACCTCTACTGATACAACTTTGACAGTAAAACAACCATCGACTTTGATACGAATAAAGTACCCTACTTCCAACCATCTATCAACGCTACTTACTATTATCTCCGCCAGGTGTCGCTGGAAATTTGCAATTTGACATCTGACATATTGATGATGATCATCGTTTGTATTGAATTTTTCGCGATTTCGGGAAGCAAAATGGTTTACAGATGTTATTACTATAAAGTATAAAATAGAGTGCGGTAAGGTAAGAGGTAACGTAAGACGTAAGAAAATAAACCTGTGGAATCAGATGAGAGTGTTTATAGTCGCAACGTAAGAGGTAACGCAACACTCTCATCTGATTCCACAGGTTTATTACCTTACGTCTTACGTTACCTCTTACCTTACCGCACTCTATTTAGTCCCTTACTGTCCAAACAACAAAACTCGTAATCCAGAGATGTCGTTCTTTGCTTTCCCAAAAGCAAACAGCTATACGTGATATTTGGATCAAGAATAGTGGCAATGTGAATTTGTTCCAATATGTTGGAAAGTCTGACCCACTGCCAAAACAATTAGGTGTCTGCGAACAACACTTCAAACAGAACTATATCCAGAGATCAGATACAAAGAAATTCTTGGTCAGACACGCAGTACCGTATGAGTATAATTCAGGTAAGTACCTATACCATTGAAACCAAACTATTGCCTTCTATTACTCATCTACATCACTAAAAACTTGAAGCAGTACGCAAATTTACCATACTCTGCCGTTTTCTTAAGCCTATGGGGCATTCCACCACAACAATTTCAAACATAACGCTTTTGTATCTTGACTGAACTTATATACTGCCCAGCACAAATGCATCAGCAGAAAGAGTCTTTTCTTCAATGGTCTTATTTTGAATGCCTCAAAAAACCCAGTGATTCATTCTGGTTATTAGGACAATGTTGATACCTAAAATGGATATTGAAAACACCTTCTAAAAGTGTTATTCCTACTCAGCACCAGCTGACCAGCTGCATCAAAATAACTAGGTATTTTTCAATAAATAAAACAAAAACTTTGTGAACACTTTTCAATAAACCAATGCCAGTAACATTTCTCAATGCAGTAACTCCAATTTCATGTCACAATTTAAGCTTGCTAAATATTATGGCAAACTGAGCAGCAAAATGAATTTCTTTTGAGAATTACTGATCCCAAGAATTTGGCAACAAACAGACAAGAGTGGTTCCAAGGCATGGCATAATCATTATAAAGATGTACGAGTGGCTGATTAATGGTCACTTTAGGTATACTATGCTCAAGCTAATGTGTGGGTTTATTAGTGTGGGTAACAGCATAAATCTGCCATACTTCTGGTATTTCTTTTTGTTTTGTTGACAGTCCAAGGTATCAATGGAGCATTCCAATGATCACTAAACTAGATGCTCGCAATTACAGCTATTTAGAACATGACAAACCGTATGGTCTCACTAAATTTCAGTTTAAAAAAAGTTGGTGAGAAAAATGCAGAAAAAAATGCTTGTTGTATTCTTAATTTCAAGTGGCTGAATCACTAGTGAATTCACCTTCCTTTTTTTTTCTTGTCAGAAAAAGTAAAAAACATGTCTACTTCTTTATTTCACTCAAAGTTTTACTGGGTGGTACAAATAATTGGCCTGAACATTTTTTTAGAATTTTATTTCATGTAAAATTAATACAAAAGAACAAGCATGTGTAATGTAGAATATCCTTGTTACATGATATTTATGTCAAGTCAATTTTTCCATGTTGTTATGTGAAGCGAGAAGTAGTTTTGTCATGGTTCTCATATGGATATGTTATTATACAATACGTTAATCAATGATATTACCACTGATTAAAGTATTTAATACTTTAATCAATGATATTACATAAAATTATAATGATATAATTATTTTTCGAATTTGATTGCCTCAAATGTGGAGTCAGAAAAGGGACGTATCAAACAGTGAACTATTTTAATGTGAGGATTTTTGAAAATGAATGAATGAAACTTGGTATTCATACAGTATCATTGTCTTGGTATTAAATAATGAACATATACACTTTTTTTTAAAAGTGAACTTACGTTGCGAGTATATGAATTTTAACAATTACTTCATACAGCGTAGCTTGGTAAAGCTAGGAATTCAAAGTTGGCAAAAATGAATACAGAAACTTCAGAGGTTTGACCACCGATTAATTTTGTTTGACCACCCGCAGTTTTCAAAAAATATATACATTTGGCTTCTTTCAAATTTCGATTTTGGGAAAACAAATATACACATATAGATTTTTGTTGGATCATGTTTGACCACCAATTGATTTTGACCTCCCGTGGTTTTCAAAAAAAAAAATTATTTTGATGCTTCTAATTTTTAATATAGGGAATACGAAAATATACACAGATATATATTTGACCACATTTGACCAGTGACTCTAATTAATAAATAATAAAGTATTGGAATAGCCTCCGCAATAGTAAATCCTTCAGCATATTACTGAAAACCATGCATAACCGTAAAAAAAATTGAAATCAGACATCTTTCAAAATCCTAAAAGGAAGCAAATCATCTGGCTCTCAAGTTGATTGATTTGTTAATCATAATGGTAACTTTTTCAATAATATATTAATTATATACATACATCCTTTCTCCTTAAAAAACCTATGTCTATGCTTCCATTATGTCCTAAGGCCCATTTTCCAAATAATGATATATTTATTTATGTTTCAGCAATTCGTTAGCAGAACATGATAATAGATCAGATGCAAGTACAGTGGCTGTGTCAGAATATTTGGAAGGCTATAACAAGGTGAGTTAATGAAACTTCCCCGTATTTGAAACATTCTGGTCATATTACAACTCCCACTGATACTGTAACCTCAAATCCATAGATAAATAACCTTTAGCAATACTAAATCTTTCAATGCACTTTCATTTTTGAAGATCACCTGAAACCCTGGGAACAATTTGAGTTAGACATTAATTGATTGATTTATTGATTATAATTGGTTGATTTTTTGTCAAGATTACAGTGCATGGTCAGGGTACATTTTAATAATATAAATACATTGGGATGAAATGTGTTATTAGAAAATGTTCAGTGGGAAACATTTGAAATGTGAAGTAGAAGCAAGGATTAAAAAATATTGTATCCTCTTGTGAAGCCTACAAGGCAGTGACCAGAGCAGTGGATACCGATGACACAGGAGTAAAAAAACACCATGCATGCAAATTTTATCTATATGAATGTACTTTGTTGGTAGTTATCGTGTATTTTATATTGTTTCGTGTTTTCCTTAAATACTCCATGTGTAAGCTGTAAGACTTGATTTGTTTTAGGCTGGAGCTGCTAGATCAATTCTAGTCTTCCTCAAAGCAAAGGTGCTTAAGACATATTCAGATGCTAGTACATTGGACTTCTTTCAGTAGTGGAGAAGGATCTCCTAGTAAAAAAAGGTGAGAGTGCTGCCATTGTCTTTGTAATTTTGAAAAAAATCCAAATGTTATGGTTGAGTCCCAAATACTTTAGTTATCTGCTTTATGAAACAAATAAAACATTGGTAACAAGGGGATTTCTGTGGGTGTAGGTAATCCTTAAGTTGTACAATGTACTCAGATAGTCTTTATCCAGTGACTAATTTGCTATACAATTAGATTAAAAACCTATTTAGGGCAATGCGTTACTATAGAAATTTGGAATACGATGGTAACTCCAACATTAATTATTCAGAAGAATGGACAAGTAGAGAATGTCTGTAGATTCATTATCCAAGTCTTTTTGTTCACCCTAACACATTTCTCCCCTTCTGGATATACTTGAGTAAAGAGAAATGCAATGAAATAATACAATTTTTTTCAGAAGGAGAAATTTTACATTACTGATTTGTCAAGTGACGACTTCGCCTTACCAGCAAGAAGGAAGAAAGATAGGAAGCTAATGAAATAAAAAACAATAGTGGACCAACAAGATAAATATGTTATTATTTATTATGTATCAAACATATGTGTCTACTCTGTAGACTAATACATCTCAGCTGTGAATGTTTCCCCTTTGACTTGTCCAATAGCTTGTGTAAGGTCTCATATGGATCAATAATAATCTAAGCCTGTCGTTCAATACGTTAATATTAGTGTTGTTACTCATTTATATTTAATTTGTATCTTTATATTTTTAAATGTTGATCTTGGAATTATCTTGTTATTGTTGTAACGAACTGTAAGAGAAAATTGTTAATAAATATGAAATCCCTGTCTATCTCTCTTGTCTTCTCTCTCACTCTCCCCTCTTCTCTCCCTCTCTTCTCTCTCTCTCTTCTCTCTCTCTCTTCTCTCTCTCTCTTCTCTCCCCCTCTCTCTCTCTCTCCTCTCCTCACTCTCTTTTCGCCTTTCTCTCTCCTCTCTCTCTCTTTTCGCCTCTCTCCTCTCTCTCCCTCTCTCCTCTCTCTCCCTCTCTCCTCTCTCTTTCTCTCTTCTCTCCTCTCTCTCTCTTCTCTCCTCTCTCTCTCTCCTATCTCTCTCTCTCTCTCTCTCTCTCTCTCCCTCCTCCCTCCGTCTCTCCCTCTCAACTCTCTCACTCCTCTCTCTCTTCTATCCCCCCCTCTCTTCATTATCTCTGTCTCTCTCTCTCTCTCTCTGTATCTCTTTTCTCTCTCTCTCTGTGTATCTCTTTTTTCTCTCTCTCTCATTGGCTCTGTCTCAATGTGAGACTTTCTCAATCTGTTTCTCTTTATATCTTTCTCTCACTCTGTGTATCTTTGTCCCCTCTCTCTAGAAATCTTTCGCTATCACTGTCGTGTGTCTGTCGCACGGTATCTCTCGCTATCTCTCTCTTTGTGTCTCTCTTTTACTGCAAAGTAATTGATAATTCAACCTCAACTCGCACCCAGTGAATTAAAAATGATTACCTATATTACTCTAACATTTTTTTGTCATAATTCACCTCCCTGCATTTATGACCGATAAACTTTCTCATACTGGTTTGTTTATTAACTCTGTCACACTTATTATACTAGCTTTCTAGTTTTTACAATTCAATACTCCAAAAATACATTTCTTGAACAATGTTACTATTTCGCTACCCACATTGCCGTTTCTATGGGACGCCTATGACATTTGTGGAATTTGGTCGCTCAAGGTCAATTTTGTTGACATTTCGCCGTATTTTGCCCCCGTTTGGCCCGACTCATGTGTGCAATGAGAAGAACTGAAATCCATGAATGAGTAAAGGTGTCTATTTGTGTTAATAGTGGGTGGAAAATGCCATTGCTTTGTGTCACTGAGCTCTTATTAATTCCCTGCCGGTGACGTCACGACCTGGGCGGGAAGTGTATGGATTCAAAAAATTCAATATTTAGAGCAATTTTTTTCGGTTATAAATATAATAGAAAAATTTTGTAAAATTATTTATGGCATCTACGTGGTGTCAGGGTTCGTTTAAGCCAATAAACAAAAAATATGGTATAGGCCCATTACAGCTATTACAAAAAGTGATCAATTACACTTGATCTGTTTACCTATATCACTGAATACCGTGTAATCAATATCTGCAGCTACCGTTTCAGAAACATGAAATTTGTCATTTAAGTTTTTTTAATATCTGCAACGGTTTAGCTGTAGAATGTAATATCGGCAAATACGGTTGCGGTGGGTCTCAAAGGGTTTTTGAGAGCTTGTGTAAAAAGTGCGGTCGACCACCGGTCCACGGTCCTTCAAAAATCGCCGCCGAGATGGTCCCGGCCGAGACCGCTGTTGCCATTTCGTACGACAAATTTTTACCTACGGCGGTATTCGGCGGGCCAGACGTTTGACTTGATCAGCTGATGATCTAGCCTCTTAAAAGAAAGATTCAACAATAAGCGATGCAAATCCTTGATCGAAATGACGTTAATCATGACTAATCATTTTAAACAATCTATCATCTCTTTTAAAGTCTGCGCAATATCCATGTATATAGTATAATGTTTATTGTACTCTATTTTCTTGTACGTATGCATACCATATCATTGATTAACGTAAATTGTCAATGACCATATTCAATTATTGAGATAATGAAAAATCCCTCTTATTGTTAAAATCTGTTGGTCCCCAAAAAACCTGGAAATACGGCAACACAGACAATCTACCCCAAACTACCGAAATAACTACCAATGTAACTACTGAAAATTCAAGGTCGTCGTAGAGAGCCAGTGGCCCAGTGAGCCAACGAAATGTTTTTTTATCGTCGTGACCTCAAACGTCTAGATCCCAAATCAGCTGATGTTAGGCAAACATTGCTTCTGGCTTGTTTGCCGTATACCGTATAGGGCCATGGAAAATTGAGGACTTATTTGTTTTTTACAGTTTTTTGGACACTTTTACTATAATTGTTGTTGTGTTATGTTTCAAGGAACCTTTTTTGGCAGGTAAGCAGCTATGTCAATTAAAATGATGTAATTTATGAGATAATGCATGATGAAAACTTGAATGCATATTGAAAACAGCTAAGAAAAAATGTTTATTCGCAAATTACAGTTATCTGATTCGTTAGGGTGACAGGTGTTATAACATTTTATAGTCATACTGCATCCTTGTCACTCAATCTTTACCAGATCAAGAAAATAAATCGAGCTGTGTCAGTTTTATTTTGCATTTAACAAGGTGCATAATAGCATTGATTAACGTATAGAACACGTTAATCAATGATAATAGGTATATTATGAATAGCTGTCACAGTAGTAATCATTATTTAATATATTAGAATGAAAGTTCTTACTTGCACTTCGTTGAATAACTAGTTTAAGGAACTGGGCAAAACCTGAAGCATCTTTACGTTTATAGGCATAAACTCAATAGTATCAATAATATTGGCCCATATTGAGTGACTGAGAACTGCAGCAGGACATCACTGAATGGTGTTTCACTTATCGCCCTTCGATACACTGAATTATATACTGTTCGGAACAAGCCCTAATATATCGAAGAAATATATATATAATAAATACATAGGAAAATATAACTAATAGTTTTTTATTCAAGTAATAATCCTTTAGCTTCTGGTGTGTGCAACTTAACAATCACCCAATGAGTGTTTTTTAGATAGTCACCCTGTTTGATAAATGATAAGATACAAATTAATCAAAGTGTCATTTGAAATACATATTTTCACATTGCTGTAGCTAGACACCATTTCATGTTACATTTGGGAAAAAGTATGAATGTGGGTATAAGCCCCGAAACAGGGCTATATATAAGGGGAGGGGGGTTTGGGGGTTCAAACCCCCCCTCCATGAGTATTCCCATGAACGGTATAACTACTAAAATAATACAAAATAACAATAATCAAGGATGCTTTCTCCAAGCCTAGTGTTTTATTATACTACTAACCAATCCCTCAGTACTCATAACACATTAGCAGCGATACAATCTATACAGACTTTAAGCAAATTAAGACATTACATATTCTTTTATACATGAACCCCCCCTAAAATCACCATGAACCCCCTCTATGGTCATCGCCTAGCTACGGCCCTGCCCCTAAATATGTTAATCAGTGGTATAAGCATTGTATAAGCTAATGATATTGTGAAATATTTTCAATTTGATTATGTGAGAAGCATACCCTGTAATAATAAATACCTAATTCATTTTTCTTCACCATTTATTAAAAAATATATAGATAGATAACATGAGTATTTATTGGTGCTGTTAGTATACACAGTATGTGAAATATACCAGGATCTACTTTCTAGAAAGTCAGCACACTCTTCGCCTCCTGGTATCGGTCTGCCTCTTCTGTCTCGAATGCCTGGGAAGCTGAAGAATAATGACAAAAAGGAAGCATTTTGAAATAGTGTGCCTATTATTTGAATAGAGAAGTGAATAGTACCTATTTCTTTTTTTTGGTACATATTTACATAATTAATATTCTTGTTCCAGTAACTCAACTTTTAGGTTATATCAAAGGATTAATGTTTTAATTGATCCATTCCTTGAACTTGCCTATATGTACATAGACAACTAGCAACTATTACCTACGGATGGACGTTTTTGCTACTTTAACATAATCCACCAAAGGTTGGCCACTACAACTTCACTACTTCTATATACTTCACAGATAAAATTTCAAGTAAAGAAATGCATTATTTTGGAGTATCAAGTGACAAAGATGCAGTATGACTATAACAACTGTCGCTCTAGTGAATGTGATAGTTGTAATTTGCGAATAATCGTTTTTTTTCTTTGCTGTTCTCAATATGCATTCAAGTTTTCATCATGCATTATCTCATGAATTACATCATTTTAATTGACAGATGTGCTTACCCGACAAAAAAGATTCCTTAAAAAACACATCACAACAACAATTATGGTGAAAATGACCAACAGATGACCAAGAAATTGTAAAAAAACACAAATTCAGGTGCTCAATTTTTTTCCTGGCGTTATACGGACAACAAAAGTTAGATGTTATCTCTGGACAACAATGTCAACAAGCGACGTTTGATGTTTGCCACAAACCCACAAAACACAGATGTTTGCGAATATCAGCTGTCAACTTAAGCTTAATTCAGATGCGTACGACATCCGAGAATACGACGGCACGAAACTGTTCCTATTGGTTGAAATATTCAAAATGATGTCAAACCAACATATTTCACCCAATAGGAACAGTTTCGTACCGTCGTATCGTCGGATGTCGTGTGCATCTGAATTTAGCTTTATCCTTTTCGTTTCGGATCCGAATGTTATGGGACTAAATAGAGTGCGGTAAGGTAAGAGGTAACGTAAGACGTAAGGTAACAAACTTGTGGAATCAGATGAGAGTGTTGCGTTACCTCTTACGTTACGACTATAAACACTCTCATCTGATTCCACAGGTTTATTTTCTTACGTCTTACGTTACCTCTTACCTTACCACACTCTATTTCATACTTAAGTCAGTGGCAATTCAAGGTCGTATTTTTATAGCTGGATGCCCCAAGCTCCATCTATTGGTCATATTTATAAAGGATTCAGGAATTTGCGAAATTTATTTCAGAGGGCGCCAGGTGACGGTGAGCGCTAAAGGATGAAAGAGTGAGTGAGATAGAACTAGAGTGAGTGAGATAGACTGCGAGCGCGCGATCTTAGCATCTGGTGGCCCATCTTCCCTAATACCTGAATCAATGGTTCGACTTACCAGGCATCGATAAATTGAACACATTATTCATATGCACTTTAGACTTTTCATGGGTCTTCATTTTCTCCCATATATGAATAAGATCATCCGTGCTTTTTTCGCCCAAGTGTCATCGCCTCCAAATACGACACACAGACAAAACAGCTTTCTTATTAAATTTACGACAACGTAATTTCTGTCCACTACCAATAAGTTTTTCAATTCTTCCAGCGGAAAATTACTGAACGAGTTTATTAATGCGTCAGTTATATTCATGTTCGCTCCAATGATATACTTTAATTAAACACAAAATAGACACCGATCCGAAAACAGCGCACAACTAACTCAAACTAATAAGATCTAAATTCCAAATCTTTAATTTAACGAGAAAAGCCGGCATCAGCATCAAACATAAACAAATAGAAACTGCTGAAACAAGGCAAAAATAGTGAACCTTTAATGGAAATATGGGTAATGTGCCTGACACGATCTGCTTCAGATTTTCGTATTTAAAATCTATCCAAACGTCCAGCATAGCGTTTTCTCTGTCACTCGTAAACGTTTGTGATAAGACTTCTCTCACTCTACTTGTGCCATATAAGAAACAGCACGGTAGACTGTTGCCATCTCGCCGTTTCGTCGCGTCGTCAGCGATGCCACGTGTTGCCTGGTGCAAGCATTTGTACGCTGAGCCGCAATTGCCATTTCATATAAAACAGAAAAAGTCGTTGGAAACTAACATAAAATAAGAAAAGTTTAAGAGATAAATATATTTTTGTCAAAAATTAAGGTAGTGCCATGGCATTGTGGCACTACCTCACCAGCCGCCACTGTACGGGTCGAAGACTTGTAGCATATTGCGATTTCACATTGTTGTGAAATCGATTTTTTTGTTTATTTATTATCTGTAAGATATGAATTAACATGTATAGGACTTGTCACATAATAAATACTTAAAAACTAACAAAGTCACTCACCGAATAACAACATTTGTCCAGTAGAAAATCTTTCAATCTTTTTTTAAAAATAGATCCAGTTTGACTAGCTTTTATGCTATTCAGAAACAAGTTAAAGATCCTGGGTCCCAACACATTTGGTGAGATACTACTTATTCTATATCTGACATAAGGTACGTGCAAGCGATCACTTTGCCTTGTTTGAATAGTGTGTACCTATTTAAAACAAATTTGTTATAGTTTGAGAATGTACAACTAGCCATCTCAAATATAAATAATGAGGGAAGTGTCGATATTTTAAATCTTTGAATATATTTTTGCAGATGTAGCTATTGTCTATGCAGGTGCCACACATCCCAAAATTCTTTTTTGGCTTTAAAAGACATTTTTTGCATATGTTGAGCAACCGCAAAGGCATAACCCACAGTTTAGCCTGGATTCAACTGGTGCAAAATATATAGCTGTTAACTGACACTCGGGTAGTACGGTTTTTAATTTTTATAATAATAATTTTACCAATGTTTATTTTTTAATTTAATGGAGCTAGTATCTGTTGTGCCTTGTGAAATCTCAATATTGATGATTTGGATATAGCTGATGCTTTGAAAACTACTCGTTTAATACTCATACATACGATGATCACACCTACCGACTAGGTTATTATCACATACATCAGACATTAATATAGATGTGTCGTCCGCATACAATATGAACTTTGCGCAATCAAAACATTAATCTAAATTACTCATGTATAAACTAAACAAGATCGGTCTCAACATAGACCCCGTGGCACGCCTACAGTGGTGGTGGTAGTAGTTGATTGTATTTGCTGAATTAAATTATCTTGTCTATGAGCCACAGAGACATATTGATCTCTACTACTCAAAAACGATTTATTCTAAAGATATGAACAACCTTATTGAGCACTATATTATGGTAAACACAGTCAAGCGCCTTGCTGAGAAGGGGTGAATGGCGGTAATTGTAGATTTTCCACTTCGGAAACTTGTTGATCAACCACAAGTGCTTGTCAAGAAACAAGACGAGCCTATCCAGAAAGCAAATTGGTCAAGTACTTCGCAGCTTATATTATAAACAAAATTTCAGATTACCCATAAAAATTGTTCCACAATTCCAAGCTTGCCTCCTAGCTGATACAAGCTAACACTTTCCACCAATGTTAATGTTCTTTGGAATCAGCATTGCTGAAATGTTGCTGTTGACGCAATCCAGCTCCAGCACACTCAAGACCAGTGGTAGTTCCTCAGAAAGTTCCGTTCAAGAGAAGATTTAACTTCACCCGGGCTGACTGGGCAAAATTTGCGGAAATCCTGGATTCGAAAGTCGTGACTCTTCCACCAATCCCTACAAACTATGAGGAAGTCGTCTCTGCGGCCATTCCTAGGGGCTGTCGAACTTTGTATGTCCCTGGTCTGTCCGACGAGAATAAAGGCATCTATGACGAATATGCTGGAACAGTTCGGTCGTGACCCTTTTGCCGATAAAACAGCTCAACCGGGACACAAACTGTTAAAATCTTCAAGCAAGGAGAGAAAGGAGACTTGGAGGAGCACGATAGACTGTCTAGACAAGAAGCACAGTAAAAGGAAAGCTTGGAGTTCCATCAAAAGGATGTCCAGCAACCCAACAGGCCCCTACAGACATGGTTACTGTAACTACTAACCAAATCGGCCACCAACTTCTCTTGAACCGAAAGCAGGACCAAAACGTTAAGATGATCACTACTTACAAAAGAATCCAAACATTGGAGGATGGTCAATAGGAACCCTGTCTCACTCTGGAAGAGTTAGAATTGGCCATTAATTCCCTGAAATCTATTAAGGCCCCTGGTCTAGATAATGTAGTCAACAAATTCCTACAACACCTAGGACCACTGGCGAAGTCCTGCCTCCTTCAACTGTATAACTCTTGCTGGAGTGAGAAACAAATACCAAAACTATGGCTGAAAGCGGGCGATATTTTAAGTTGTCATATTTAATGATCATAACGTTTTTCTAATTTTTTGTGAAGCGATGAATTTTTTTAAAATTTCTGTCATACTTTTTCAAAACTAACACGTTCAACCTTGTCCACAACTGACGGTCATTCTCGTTAATGCTTGGGCTATAACGATATTGTCCTCCATATTTGGCTCTTAACGTTAATGCTCGGCCAATTTCGTCAATATTCAATTTACAACAGTGGTCGTAACATATACATACTTTAAAATAAATTGATAACGCAAAACGAATCTCTCAACTTTGAGGAATATTTTGAGTAACATATACTATTTTTATATTTATAAACGAGAAAAGCAAAATTAACATGGTGGTGCAAATTAAATTGAGCCTGCCCTCAGATGCTTACAAAGTAGGTATAATCTTTCCAGGAAAACAAATTAGGCTGAAATGACCTAATTTCTATTTAAGGAAAGCTTGTAAATTCGTTCATTCATTCATTTATTTGTACTGAGGAATACAAATATTACCACCTCGAAGGCTATGCCTTGTGTGAGGTATTGGTATAGAAAATATACACTAAAATTTTGTCTAACCTAATTTCATTGCTGTCTCTCTTTGGACCATTATATTTGTTCGCTTTTCAATGATTTGCTTCTCCTTCTTCTACTTGACCTTCTATGGATCCATTCTCAGCAGCAGCAGCAGCAGGGCATTCTCTTCTATAATTTTAGGATGATTTCGTAATTTGAACGTAAAATTTGGATGGGATGTCCGAGTGACATTGACCATATACTGAAACATATTTTTTATTCTACTAATTACTAACAAAATCTGTGAGATAACAAGCCATAATCATGACTCTGTATTGCAAGAGGTAAAGACTTGAATATTTTCTTTTTACTTCCCACACCGATACACGCCAATCAAATTAGAATTTTTTTCTGGAATTAATTCCTAGCAGGCTAGAAATCATCTTAATACCTTTATTAGGTCCTAGATACGTGTAGTCTGAGTTTGCACCATCGCAGGTAGTGAGCTTAATTTTTGACATCCCAAAAACTGTCAAATTTTTGCACTTTTTTTGGTTGTTTAGTTTTAGGTGGAAAATGATGCGTGGGACGGAAAACGTCGTTCTATGCAATATTGAAAAGGACTAAATTTTACGTCGAATGACATCTAAAACTTTTAAGTGGGTTTAGCGGTAGAGCCTGAATCAATAGTTTCACAGCCTAAAAACTGCCAAATTTTTCCACTTTTTTTATTTTTTTGGTTGTAGCTGAAAAATGATACGTCGGACGGAAAATGTCGTTCTGTCCAACATCAAAAAGGACTTAATTTTGCGTCGAATGACATCTAAAACTTTTAAGTCGGTTTAGCAGTAGAGCTTAAATCAGTAGTTAGAGCGGTGATTTTTTTTCATTTCAGTGCAAACTAACATTTTGCGGCTATCTAAGACTACATATACTTAAAGCTGGTACTGCTATTGAAAAAGCCAATGGCATAAGAGATGTAGTAAATAGCATTTTACGTTACATAGATACCCCAGTTTTAAAATTCAATCATATTGACATACAATTTTGCAACAGTTTCAGATATGTTTGCTTTCCATTTCACGTCTGGTATATGAATGGTCAAGCTATATATCTTTCGAAAGCATTTCACAAGCATAGTACAATGATACCAGACGTAACATCCGAAAATGAAAAATGAAGTTATGCTACTTTGAATTTCTAAGTATTTACAGCACCCATCTTACATAGCTGTGGAAAAGATAAGCGACGACACCAATCACAACTCCTGGAAGTGAAAGATAAAAAAAAATGATATTTTCCATTTTTTATGTTAAATCTACTGGGAAAATGTAGATAATCAAGATCAGGTTAGTTTAGCTTGAATTTGGATTATTCAGGTGCAGTCACTAAATACCTGGAGGTTCAGATGTCTGCAGAAAAAACTCACTATGATATGTCAATACCTAAAGCAACAGATACCTTCAGATAAGGTTGACGCCTGTCGGTCTTTCTCATAGCGTGTCCTGGCAAGCCGCAGAAGATTTTTATTTTGCTCTTTGAGATGATGATACCTAATTACTCCTCCCGGATTTTTGAGAAACTGATTTGGCCCCTAGGCCGCCCATCCTGATGCGGCATCAGGAAAGTGTACCAAATCAGCTGAGCGGCATCGCCGTAGAAGCAAGTACTCTTCTGCAAATGGGGTATTCACTGAAGTGATGAACGCAACCATGCCGAAAGAACAATTTCTCTCCAACGAAAAGAACAAAGGACGGTTTATTTCCATGCTGTGTGAGAGGTTGCTACAGCATGGGTGTAAAGTTTAAAGGCAAAGTGTTGAGGATGCTGACACCCTTATTGTCAACACTGCCATTGAATTGGCTATAGTCGTGGAAAGTAGAAAATGAGGTCAAGTTGATTGACTCAGTACTTCCCACACATTATGGTGATACCAGTTTATTATTTTGCCATAGTATGCAGCTATAATCTGATATCTCCTTGCAACCAGCTCATCGCCAACCCCCCCCCCCAAATTGTGTTATGCCGATAGGCTTTTCCTTGACATATCAATGGACAGCCTATTATCAATACAACAAATTTTTGAGTCTCTTACAACCCCCCACACACCAACCACCCCAATTTCACCTACATTCAAAAAAGTAGGAAAACGCCTAGAAACAATGTTTGATCTGTTTTTGTATTTTTAGTTTTTTTGGTTATTGCAGCGCCACCATTGACACGATTTCTAAAAACTATACGTATTTTCCATCCTCGCCCAGGTGATAAAATACTGTATCTAAATTTCATTGAAATCAATTCGGTCATACGCAATTTTTCAAAATGTAAGGACGCATGAAGGTCCATACTTCAGAAACAGATCGTGAAGTCCTGTGAAGTTCTCTACAAGGTGCTAATACCAGCCATAACTCATTCACGGCAAAAACCACCCTTTTTTTGGGGGTGCCACCATCAAGACCACCTTTTCTTTGGAGGGGCTCTGCACCTTTTTCGGGGTGCCACCAGCAGAACTCCTTCTAAAGAAGCCAGCCTTCTTTGGGGTGCCAACAGCAGCATGTAACACTTTCTTTGGAGCACCACCCTCTCTTCGGAAGGGCACCACGAGAACTACTCCCTGGACTTCCCTCCGAAGTTAAGTTCTTGTTTTTTAAAAAAATCAAATAGAACACAAATGTACTGCATTCATATATATGAAATAAATCTTTACTAAACCGTTGTTGTCCTGTTCTCATCTCTTGGCGGCTAGCTCGACTCACGCACACACGCACGCACCCACAGCCCTTGTTTCATGTAATCTGATTGAGCTGCTGGTTGCTATTAGCAATATGCTGGTTGGTGGCTCATCACCAATCAGCTCTTTTATTGCTACACATTGACCTAATATTAGTATCGGAGCCAAATTGGAAAATCTGCAGTCAATCCAGATGGTACACCGACAACAACAACGACGTAGCGGCGTATATTCGAAATAGGAATATCGTCGTAACTTCGGTGGTTAGTGGAGGTGGCTATATACGCCTAAACTTCGATAAACTGACGATCTTCTGTTGTTACTGCTCTCCAAATATAAGCATGGAGACATACGAAAAGTATAGGCAGACGCTCTGGGACGATGTAGCTACGGCGGGCCGAGACCTTCTTGTTCTTGGTAATTTAAATGCTAAAGCTGCAGATTGGGGGTCACCAATCACAGATAAAGGGGGAACAGTCCTATGCGAGTGGATAGCGGTGATGGATATGGTAGTGCTGAATGATGGCTTGCTGCCTACTTTCTGCAGAAGAGATTCGTGTTCTTTCATCAACGTCACTCTAGCATCGCAGGAGGTAGCTAAGTGCATTTAAAGGTGGAGGGACTTGGAAGACGAAACTTTGAGTGACCATAGGTACATCCATGTTGAGATGGACATGAAACTCAAAGTTAAAAGGAGATCAACGGAGCGCCACACGCCTTTCGTTGATGTCAGCAAATTCCAAGAGGCCTTACCCGTAGACTTGAGTCCTTGCATACCCTGGAAAGCGTCACTGAACAGCGGTACACGAGGCTGGTACAAGCCGTTCTGAAAGAAAGTACCATAAAAAGGGGTGCAAAGACCGCTAAGGTGCCGTACTGGTGGAGCTCGGAAATCGAATCTGCTAGAGCGGACTGTCTTCAAGAACGGCTTAAGCTGTCGCGCACACGACGTGGCAACCACCAGCTTCAAGCAGCCATAAATGCAATAAGCCGCCAAAAAAAAGCTGATAAAATGTCTGATCTGTACCTCGAAATCCAAACACTGGAAAGAACTATGCGAAGACTTAGAACAGGACATCTGGGGTGAAGGGTACAAGTTGGTCACCAAAAGGATGATCAAGCAATCGTCACCGTGTCTACTAAGTAACGACAGAAGGGTAGAGATAGTGAGAGAGCTCTTCCCAAGTATTTCAGAAGCTTGCGAGACGGACAGCACCGAAAAGAATCCGGAGATCTTTACGGTGGAGATTAAGGTGGCTGCGGGGAAGATGAAAAATGGTAAAGCTCCTGGGCCAGATGGGGTCCCTCCGGAGGGCATCAAGGTGATAGCATCTACAGCACCACAGCTGCTATCAGGTCCATTAAACCACCTTCTGAGTACGCAAACCGTACCAAAGGCGTGGAAAAGGGCTGACGTGGTATTGCTTAGCAAGATCGGAAAACCGCCAGAGCTTTCCTCTTCATACAGGCCAATTTGCCTGCTAGATACCATCGGAAAACTGTACGAAATCCTGACAAAGTAGAGGCTCGAGAAGGAGATCGGAAAGGCAGGAGGACTCTCGCCATGCCAATTCGGTTTCCGCTCGGGAAGGTCCACCATCGATGCCCTGGAAACGGCAACGAGGATTGCGGAAGATACCAAGAAGAAATGGTGTGCGTTGGTGACGCTGGATGTCCGCAATGCTTTTAATACAGCCTCGTGTATACAGTACCTACACCGCAAATTCAATTCTTTATAATACCCTGAAGATGGTTTAAATGAAACAAATCAAGACGTCGTAACGAAGAACGTTATTTCAGTCACTGACAGATATCCCTGAAAACAGCAGTATTTGCATTTCTGAAAAGAACACTGTGCTTTAAATAAAAAGAGCCCGGAGGATTTATGTGGAATGATACCATACCGGTAACACAAATGAAATAAACAATAGATATAGTAGTCATAAAAATTCCTGCCAATGCGCCTGTTTACAAGCTGTGTGTAGTCTACGCTCCTGCAACGACCTAAAAATAAAAATTTCACGATAATGTTGAATTGTCGTTGGTTGGATTGTTAGCGACCAAGCTGTAAACCGTAGCACGATTTCGAATAACCAACATCGCAGTATTACATACAAGAACTCTGATCAACTGTAACGCTCTGCATATGGCAGAAATTAGTCACAAGATGTGGTCGACTGGGGTGTCATTTCCTGCATTCGTTTTGTTGTCTATTTTACACATTGGTAAGGATACTTGTTACCATTGATTCACAGCTCACGCTTAATGTCAATAACAATCTATTAAAAAAACTAGCTTTCATCACAAATGGTTTTTCAAAGAAACTATTCGAAGTTATTTGTCGTTGCAAATTCGAAATTTTCATAAAAAGAATATTCTCACTGATACTAGAAGTTCTATGCTACTCAAAGAAGGAATTACTTACTATTTACTAATTTACAAAAAAGCGACTATATATCAAGAATGCTATCACAAAAATGTCAACTTTTTATCCTGGCCCTAAGTTTTAGCAACAATCAAGTTAGTCAATACATTTTTTTTTGAAAAGAGCTTACTAGTACCTAGATAGATACTCGTATAGTTATTAGCTGCCAAGAGCCTTACTTTACTTGTTTCAAGTCAAGAAAAACGCCTAGTTTTAATACAAATTGTCGCCATGTAAGTGATTTTTACAGGGGTTGCAGGGAAACGGAAACTGAGGGTTAGTTTATTTTATTGTATTGCAATTCTGTTTCTGTTTTCAAATAACACCCCATAGGTTTTTCTACATATATGATTTCCCCATTTTATTGAAAATATGTACGCAAACTTTATTTTTCATAAAATAATGAGCATAATAGAAATAAAATAAAAATTAGTTTGACGCCTAATATTTTTGCAGAAACGAACCGGATAAAAAATAAAACTAGGTAGGGTTTCAAGGTACTGAATAACCTATACCATGTTTTCGAAAAAACATAAGTTTTTTCTTTATTACGAAAACATTACGCCTCAACCAAATCCTTATTTTATTTACCTTATGCTTATGACTACGAATAAAATTGGTTTGTGAATGAAATCAAAGGCGCTACAAGATTTTAAATGAAATAATGACTTAATTTATGTAAGAAAAGCTATCGGGAGCTATTTAAAAAAAAAGTTGGGTGTGAGTTTTATGGGTTGAAATGCTAAAAGGATGTTTCGAATGCATGGTATGACAGATCATTCAGTAACCTTCAAATGCCCACTTCTCTTTGTTTTTGTTACGAAACTATTACCCCTCAAACAAATTCTTCTTTGATCTAGTTTATGCTTATGGCTTTAATAGTATAAAACCAAAGGTACTGCAAGATTTTGAATAAAGTTAAGAGTTAATTTGTGTAGAAGAAACTATTGGGTGCTATTTCAAAAATAGGGTTGGGGATAAATAAGGGTTGAAGGACAAAAAAAAATCATTGTATGATAGACCCTACAGTACTTTCACAATACCACCCAGCCTTCGTCACGTATGTATACATATTTTTACACCATATTACTGGTTTATTTGAATGGCCCTCCACATGTCCTTGCTCAGCAAGGCAAGACACTTGCTTGCCTACATTTGCTGTTTGAATTATGGAATTTCTCAATAGAGCTGGCCGTAATGCTTTGGCGAGGATCTTAATCTAATCAGACATGAATTGTGTGGATATGATTGAAAGAAGACTGTCCACCTTACACTATCTTCCACAGACTCTGGCACAGTTAACCGTGGAGTTGCATTTGTGACCACGCGTGTATTCAGCTAGGGGGTGTCAAACACGTTGTTATTTTTTTTTAAATCATCAGTGAAATTGCTTGCAGATTTCATTCTGTATGCAATGCTACAATATCGACAAAAAAATGGAATTCAAGAAATGGTTCCTTCTTAGTGTAATACCTCTAATGCAACTGAGTATTTATTTTAACAATTATTAGCGATTTCAGTGAATTTATACATACGTAGATTCATGCTTGCATAGTCACTGATCCGATAAATTCTGGAGACGTCATGGTAATTGATGTTATAAGATGCAAGGAGATGAGAGAAACAGAATATTTCATAAATCAAATGCACATTTATGCATGACTATACAGGGTAAGTCATAATCATACTTTGTATAGAAATAGTTGAAATAAACAACTTTTACAAATAACTTTTTCCGAAAACTGAAAAATAAGCGAAATACAGAACCAAAAGAGTAAATCCGAGCGTATGCGTCAAGACGTACCTAGTCAGATTATGTGTAGTTTTTCGCTCGGACTTTTGTCTTATCAATCAGGCCTTGTACCTGTCAATTAGTGCACTAATCACTTTCAGTTTATCATAATTTTAATTTTGTTAATTTTAAATTGGTAAATCCTAAAAGTTGTTTCATAATAACGTGGCACTTTTGGGATTTACTAATTTAAAATTAGCACCGACAAACAAAAAGTGATTACCGAACTATGTGACAGGTGCAACGCCTAACCGATTTGACAAAAATCCGAGCAAAAACACAAACATAAATATACCTACTAGATACGTTTTGATACACAAGCCCGGATATACCTTTAAAATTCCGTATCTCGCTTATTTTTCAGTTTTCTGAAAAAAATTATTTCAAAAAATTGTGTTTATTTTAACGCCTTCTATACACAGTTCAAAAAAAGTATCAACTTGGGACTCAACCTGTATAATTCCTTCGAATCTGCTTGTACATCACATCATCATTCCTTGGCGGCAATTGAGCTTGACACTCTTTCAGTGGTTTGCACCAGTCATAGTTAAACCTTTGGCTTAACTAATTAAAGCTTAACTTTAATTAAGGCTTAAAGTTGTGTGTCCTTGCACCGGTCATGATTAACTTTAATTATGAGTTAACTTTTTCTTACAGGGAAATTTAACGAATTTCAGATTTTACGTTGGCAATCATGTCGTATTTTTGATGTTCTGTGATGGAAATGAAGGTTCATGTCACTGTCGTTGATGGCTGTCAAACATTATCTTTCAAGTTCAACTGAGCTGAGGCTATTTGTTTTGATTAAGAAATTTCGGATTCATTTTAGTATTTTTAGTTTCATTTTCATGAATTGATAACCCATTATCGTAAATATCCAACTCACAGAATATAACAACAGTGGTAAAAGTAAATCCTTGAAGTAAATGCACTTTTTAGGCAAGATTTTGTCTATGAAATAGTTGATTGCAGTGACCCATTTGGTGGATTTTGGGTGTCTTAATTCTGGATTCTCTTGTATAGGAGTGGCTACAGAAGACATCAGAGTAATAACATTTATGTCGGATCTGTTTGTGGTAAGTCAAAATATATAGAAATGTTCAAAGTGCTGAGGTCAACTAAAGACATCTTTATTATACATTTATAGTGTTAAACTAGCAAAATGTCCATTCATAGATAATAATTACAATTTTTATATGTATATATAGGTGGTTTCAAGGAATGAAACAATTAAAACAGTAATCTTTTGGCATAACCTTAAGATGAGCTTCTGGAACAACTGATATGTGCAACGAACAATATACATATTATGACTATCAACTTCTCTATATTAAAACAGATTTGTGATATATGCACTACTACAAAATACTTTCTTTTTGTCATTGCAGGTGTGGAGAAAGAATTATTCAGGTTGCCAAGTATTTGAGACAGAAGAGGCAGACCGATACCATGAGGCGAAGAGCACATAATGTTATGCATTCAGAGCTTCATTGTGATGGCTTTATAGAAAGTAAATACTAATATGTTCCACATACTGTGTAAATTAATAGAACTAATAAATGCATATGTTATCCATATATTGTAATTATACCTGTTAATAAAGGTGGAGAAAAAAAAATAACTTTCTTATAACTTCTCATATAACAAAATATAAAATATTTCATAGTATCAGTAACTAATATGTGATATAAAATGGTGTCTAGATATAGGATGCCTTGTTAAAAATATGTATTTTAAATGATAGTTTGTATAACATGCTCACAGATAGTGATTAATTTCTGTCTTGTCAAACAAGGTGATTATTTCTGTCTTGTCAAACAAGGTGATTATTTAAAAAAACACTCATTGGGTGACTGCACCCATCAGAAGGTAAGTTTTATTACTTGAACAAAAACTACTGGTTGAATTCTCTTATATTTTTATTATATATATATATATATATATTTTCTTTCAATATATCAGGGCTTGTCCTGAATAGTAGAAAATTCAGTAATTAGGATAAGGTGATCGGTGGAACACACAACAGTGATGTGCTGCCGCAGTGCTCAGTAATACAGTATGGGTCAATATTATTCAAATTACTCAGTTTTTGTTAATAAAGAGGCTTCAGTTTTTCACTGGTCCCTTAAAGTATTCATTACCATCTGTGATCCTGAAATAAACAATATTTTTATTAAAAATAGAAGGAAATTAACTAATGGGTGGTGAAGATGAATTAAATAAAATCCATGTGAGAACGGGAGGACACTTGCATTCTAATTTTTACTGTAATAACTACTACTGTGATAGCTGTTCACATAATAATAATACTGCATCTTGCTGCAAACAAAATAATTCAAGCAGATCAATTTATTTTCTTTATATGGTAAAAATTGGGCGACTAAGATGCAGTATCAAACAACTGTCCCGAGTGAATGTGATAGCTGTAATTTACAAATAAACGTTTTATCTTTGCTGTTTTCAAAATCCATCAAAGTTTTGAGCGCCCATTATCTCATAAATTACAGCATTCTAAATAACCGATTCACTTACCTGCTAAGATAGACTCCTTGAACAAGACAGCAGTAACACAACAATGACCAAAAAGCTGTTTAACACGAAAAATCTCATAAACCATAACACGGTGTCTTACAACAGTGATATTTGTCCAATTCCAGAATCAGTTTTATATAGTTGTAGATTGAGGTTATGGTCGTATCCTCAGTTCCTCACGACTTGATATGGAATCCAAGTGATCTATTTTGATTCATAATTGCTTATAGGATATAGTAATAATTTTATAAAATATATTTCACAAACTAACCAAACTTATTTCTGTGGTGATCTGTCAGAATATGTTAAACCCACAAATGTCAAAAGTTAAGCCAAGAAACGTCAAAGTTAAACCCTACTTTGCCTTTGGCTTAAAGTTAATTATGAGTTTGACGATAACTACAACCGGTGCAAAGCAATTCGTACTTTAATTAAGGCTTAACTTTAATTACAACTTTAACTATGACTGGTGCAAACCATTGTTTATGACGTTAATTCCATGTCATGGAGGAAGCAGTTATAAATATCTCCGGTATCCATAGTTTTAAAACAAAAATAATTACGAATAATCATCATTGATACTAGGTATGTTTCTATTAGTACGAACGAAAATAATGATATAATAGCTATAAATTGCATAAGAATTTTGAAAAATCTGCTGTAACGTTCCACACTGTTATAAAAACGATTTGTTTTGGTATTTAGTAGGTCACACGCAGAGATTTAGATGAAACTGCTGCGCTGAGAAGTTTATTAGTATTTAGTGTTTTTATTGGCCTTTTTACGTCTGACAAAATACCCGATAACTCAGAATTGTCTATCGAAAAAAACTTTTGAAAAAATAAGAAATAGTATAGTAATTGCAAAAAAATTAGGATTTTATTCACTGCGAGCAGTTTGCAAATAATAATGTTCAAAATTGATGTCATTTACTTCCACGCCAATAGGCAGACGAACCATTAAACGCACAAACAAGTTTAAACTTGAGCGTTTGGCGGTACAATGGAGTATATACAGTAACCCTGAAAAAATTTCAAATGAAAACTGAATGGAACTTTTGAAACTACTATAGGATCTATCATGTCAAAACATTTTTGTTGTACTTTAGTCGATAAAACTCACCCCCAGCTTTATTTCAAATTTATTTTCACACACAAATGAAGTCCCTATTTTATATAAAATCTTGTAGTACCTTTGACTTTATACACAAACCTATTTTTTCGTAAAGTTATTAGCATAAGGGCCGATTGCACCGTAGTACCTAAGTGTAGCTTAAATCTTAAACGACGTTTAAACGTCAAAAACACCTTGCACCGAATCCTAAACCTGGATTAAATGTTTTAAACGGCTGTTAGATTTAATCCTCCGAAAACGACCGATTAAACGATAAGTTAAAATTAACAATCGTTTCTTAACCTTACTTTAATGGTGGTAAGAAATTGTTTTGGCAGATTGGGAAATTAAGAAAAAGGAAAATATGATGGATGTGGAAGAAATATTTTTAGAAGACGATTTAGATATTCTTGATATAATTGAAATGGGGTTTCCAAGGAGAGTGTATACTCGAAAGCAACATTTCAATGATATGGATGATTTAACATTTTTTAAAAGATTTCGGCTTCTGAAAAATACTGTATTACATGTTTTGGAGCTCATTGAAGAACAACTGGAATATCCTCATGATCTGTGAGTTTTCTTATCAGAATTATTATCATGCATCTGTTCGAATTATGCTTATTTAAATTGAACCAACAAACTATATGTGTATGATCACATTGTAAAAACCTTAATGACGAGCTTCTAGTATAGCCACATCTATGGCAATGGAACTATATTTAACTCATTCTGGGACTAAATGGTTTATATTTTTTTCAGGAAATAGTATTTAGGTGTAATATTCATAAATAACAATCCTTTCAGCAACAACAGTGTGTCTCCAATAAACCAGCTACTCACAACCTTAAGATTTTATGCCAGTTCTGGCCATGTTTCACAAGTAGCAGATTTTATGGGTATGCACGAGTCAACAGCATGTCGAGTGATTGCAAGAGTATCGAGAATTTTAGCTGGATTGTATAAAAACTTCGTAAAACTTCCACAACCAGAGGAAATAGTACATATTCAAACAGAATTTTACCAGATTGCCAAATTTCCCAGAGTTATAGGTGCAGTCGATGGAACTCACATGAAAATTCAATCTCCAGGTAATTATAAACACAAAAACAAAATATATGTAGGTATATGATATACAAATTATTTTGAATATGGGTACCAAGTTCATATGGTATTTTAGGTGGTGATGATGCTGAGGTTTTCAGAAATCGAAAAGGGTGGTTTTCAATAAATACACAGATAATATGTGATGCCAATTTGAATTTGTTGGATGTTGTTGCAAGATGGCCAGGTTCCACCCATGACAACACAATTTTCAATAACTGTGTGGTTAGGCGCAAATTTGAGCAAGGGAATTTTCCAAATTGTATTCTTCTAGGTATGTCACTTTTTTTCTGAAAACATTCCACTGACCATTAAATTTTATTCAGGCGATAGCGGATATGCTCAGAAACGATACATGTTGACTCCTCTCGCTAACCCAATAACAAGAGGACAGACCTTATATAATGAAGCCCATATTAGAACAAGGAATGTTGTGCAGCGAACAATTGGCATTTGGAAGAGGAGATTTCCTGTTCTTGCTTATGGTTTACGGTTAAAACTTGAAACAGTTCTAGCAATCATATCAGCTGCAGCCGTACTACACAACATAGCTAAAAATATGCATGAGCCTGAGCCACCAACACCTTTTGAGTTAAGTCATGAAGAACTTCAATATCTCACTCAAATGGGGCAGATTCCAGATGTACCAATGAACAATGACCGGGCCGGTTTTTCAAACTGTAATTAACTATTAATTAATCTCGAATCATGAAATTACGAATTACGTCTTAATTACCAATTGAACTCCAGAAGTGTATTTCATTGCACATATAAATTGATAATTTGCTAATTTTTGATTACGTAATGTTGGCTACACTGGGGATCACCATTCTATTAGATTGTGTGTTGTAAGTTGGGCGATATTTGTCTAGTTTTGTTGTTCGGTGGTATTTTGGCCTTTGTAATGGTGATATATGTCACAAATGAGTCATCATAACGTCACTTTTGGAAATACTATTTCGCTAATTTCACTTGAAATCTCGTGATTTATGCTTCCGGAAAAACAAACTTAATTTTTATTGAAACATAACTTGACCATGGACTCTGACAATAGGTAAGCAAGATATTCCGAATCACATATTCTTGTCTTTCAATAATTCTTCAGAAAATTTAGCTGTGTAAATTTTAAATACAATTGCAGAGGTAAGAATGTACATCGAAAGAGGTTACCAAACTTCACAAGCCAAGAAGAAGCCCTTCTAAAATTAGTGAATAAATATAAATGCACTATTGGACTACTGAATGTAAAAAGAGCGGAACCACTACATGGAAGGAATAAGACATGTGTTGGAGAAAAATTAAGCAAGCGTTTAATGTGAATGAAAATGCATTTGAAGATTGGAGAAGTTATAAAAATCAAATATAACAATACGAAACGAAAAACCAAGCTTAAGTTTGTTCTGCATCACTTGAATGGGCATTTATGTCATATTCCATATTGAAATCGAAAGATAACAACGATTATAGGTTATCAGAATATCGTAACTTCTGACATGTTACTGTCAAATCTATTTTAATTAATAATTATTCCTGGTAATCATAACTCAAACCTCTGATTAGCTTAATTTGTAATTAATCCCCAGTTGCGAGCAAATAATCAATTAACTGCCAATTGAAAAACGCACATTTTGCGCTAATTTCAAGATTAACTTTAATTTATACTTAATTACACTTTGAAAAACCGGGCCTTAATGTTCCAAAGAGATTTAGTTGATAATTACTTTTCAAATTTATAAACTTATTTCTGTTGTATTTATTTTTTATAACTCAATTTTTCTATTTCTAAAAAGCTCAGTTTCATCACAACATAAAATACCATATGATGTTGGATCCCATATTCACAATAATTTTTATATCACACACACATAATATATTTTTTTTGACCTTTTGCATTTAATTACCTGGAGATTGAATTTTAATGTGAGTTCTATCACCTGCACATATAACTAGGAAATTTGGTAATTTGGTAACATTCTGTCTGAATATAAACAATATTCTCAGGTTATATGGAAGTTTTACAAAGTTTCTGCATAATCAAGCTAAAATTCTAGATACCATTGCAATCACTTTACAAGCTGTTGACTCATGCATACCCATCAAATCTGCTACTTGTGAACGATGGCCAAAACGCATTGAACCATAAAGTCGAGAGTAGCTGGATTATTGGAAATACACTGTTGTTGCTGTAAAGCAGTATTATCATGAGAGTATTCTAATTATTCTACAATGAGTTATAAAACATGTAGTGCAGTATTTTTCAGAAGCTGAAATCTTTTAAAAAAACTAAGGTTGTCCATATCATTGAAATGTTGCTTTTTAGTATATACTCTTCTTTGAATTTGCTAGAGTTGGTATAAATATGCATGAACCTGAGCTAGCATCACCTTTTGTATTGTAATGAACTTCAATATCTTACTGAGATGAGGTACATTCCAGATGTATCAATGAACAATGACTTGATTTTCCAAAGATTTAGTTAATATACATTTCAAATTTATAAAATTATTTCTGTTGTGTTTATTTTTGTAGGATCATTATTTATTAGTATATTAGGACTGTGCAATGAAATAAGTAACTAAGAAAACATTTGTTAAAAATTAGTGAACTAAACATCAGAACATCAGCAGTGTAACTTAATTTAAATAAATAAAACATAACCAAAATTGTTTTTTCTTCTATAACAAAAATGAAAATATAGACTTAGAATAAAAAAACAAAAGAAATATAAACAAAAGACATATTTAAGAACAACAACAAGAGTAGTAGGTAGGTACATCTCATATATTATTTGTTTGATTAGTGTTTTTCATTTTCTCAAGTGTTTGTTTCGAACACTCTATTTTTAAATTCAATAACTCCATTTCCTTATCAAACTTCAATTTATTATGAGTCAGTTCTTGCTGGAGTTGCTGTTTCACTTTAGAAGCTATTTCTAGCCGGACATCCAGCAACTCATTATATTTTTTAGATATATCTGATGAAGTTAAAGCTTTAACCACAGTCGTACAGCGTCGACGTGTAGAACTTTTATTGTTAAGTCTTCTAGTCCCACTTGTTGTTGGTTGATCTGGTTCTGAAACAACACAGTTGAGCTAAACATATATTAGCTGAGGTTGAAATTGATTTATAAGGGACAAAAAAATAATTTAAAGTTTGTAATTATGTAGTGTGAAAAATACTTACCAATTTTATCAGTAGTTTCTTGCAAAGACATACTTATGGGTTCCTTTAGGTTAGAGGGTTTGTACTTCTTCCAAGGGTTTGTCATATAATCCTAAAAGTGCAATAAATTACCTGATTGTTTTCAACCAACAAGTCTTATGTAAAAATGAATGAAAATTCTTGAAATGAAACAACAGTTCCACAATCTTACTGTATATTACATGTTGATGGCCATTTCAGGAGTAACAGTCCTATCATTAGGACACTGATGATAGGAGTGTTACACCTGAAACGGCCGTCGACATGTAATATACAGTGGGATAGTGAAAGTGAAACTGTTTCATTTCAAGAATATGATCAAATTTCATGAAGTAGTGAGAACCATCTACAATTTGAATGAAAATTAATTTCTTTCAATGCTCTGAACCTTGTAAACATTTAGTACACATGCTTTTACATATGACATTTGAAAACAATAAACGAGCAGCAAAATATTAAAAGTCTTTAAAAAATGCACTTAAGAGACATTGTGTCGGATATGCATAGAAACTAAATTAGAAATTAAAAGTAAAATGTGGGGATTTTATTCAATTATACTGCAAATGTATTTTAATACTTACATGCTCTGAAAGATCTGCTACAACAATGTCAGCATTCGTCACCTCAAATTCTATTTCACTCGATTGTCCATCACCTTCACAAGGAATTGCAAGTTCAGCATCACCATCATATTGGGAAGGTAAACCGAAGACAGTCTTCTCATTTGTTATGGACAATAAAAGATCCTCGTAATTTTCTTTAGAATCATCTGGGGGTGGACCTCCACCTGTTTTACCTAACAGAATCTTCCTTTCTGCAGTCTTTTTCCGCAGTTCTTTTTTTTTATTTTCATAAAACCGCTTTAGCTGTTCTACGCTTCTGTTATTATTACCTGGTGATATTGCATTGAATTCTAATGTAATTTTTGCCCAGGTTTTGTTTTTTTCCAAATTAGTAACCCCATCTGTTTTTTTGTTTTCAATAATATCCTTGTATTTTGCCACCAAATTTATTATCAAAGATTTTTCTTGTTCTGTAAAATTACAGGCACGAACTCTTTCTTTTTTTAATGTGCTTTCCATTGCCAATATCGCTAATCAAAGTGGAATAAGGATTTTGAGGACTTTGTTTATTATTAAAAAGGGTCAAAAAGTGAGGTTAAATAATACAGAGACCACAGCACCGATGAATCAAGAAAAACATAAAACCTAAAAAAATGACATATAAATGTAATTCTAGCATGTTCCGTCATTGCAGGAGTACCAACAGCAATAAAATTCCCAAAATCCAATGATTAAAGTTGAGCGTTCACTGAAACCTCACGGTGCAAGTGCTATTTTATAACCAAAGATTAAAAAATTAACTGAGGATTAGTTTAAACTCAGATTAGAGAAAAACGGTGCAATTGGACCTAAGATAAATAAAATGAGTTTTTTTTTAAGAAGCAATATTTTCGTGAGAAAAACAGGTAAAAAGGAAAACTGAGTGGGTCTTTCAAGGGTACCGGAAGACCTATCATATCATGCTCTCAAATATTTTTTTGTACTTCACCCTTAAAACTCACCCCAATATTTTTTTTCAAATTACACCCCACAACTTTTCCTACATGAACGAGGTCATTATTTTACTGTTCGACCAGGCAGAGAATGCGAGAGACGGAGGAGGCGGAAAGGGAGGGGGAGGGACCCACGGTCGGGCAAGCAGCGATTCAGCAGACGACAGCCTAGGGCGTTGCCGGAGGTAGCAGATTATCTCGAATACGTTTCAACCCTTTTCTTGTTCCAAAATATTGCTGCTTTTTAATAACTATATATTTTGATTGAAAATATTGCAGTAACATTTATTATACAGCAGTACATGTTATAAAAGTACGTGATATACTATAAAGTTCCTTATAGGAAAATACTGAAAATAGCAGGTCATGAACTATATTTCAAGCGAAACATCTCACAACAGCCCTATTTTTCTCCACATTCTTCTGCCTCGCATTCTGTCCCTAGCCAAACAATAACACAAAAACCAATTTTTTTCGTAGTCATAAGCTTGATAAATAAAATAAGGCCTTATTTGAAGCGTAACATTTTTTCGTAATAAAACAGTATGAAGAAGACATCTGTTTTCGAAAGCATGCATGATAGGTCATTTATTAAACTTGAAACCCACCTATTTTTCTCTTTTATCATTTTATTGGCGAGGAACACTCTTTATTTTATTTATATTATGCTTATAATTTTATTAAGAAAAAACAAGTTTGCCTATAAAATCATAGGTACTACAAAATTTTAAATGAAGTAGGGATACTATTTTTATGCTTTTCGAAAACAAAAAGTTGGGGGTGAGTGGGGATAACGTACAAACATTGTTTTTCGAACATATGGTATGATAGACCTTATATTACCTTCAGAATTACAACTCAGTTCTTACTTGTTACGAAAATATCACGTGTCAAGGAAACTCTGGGATATCCGGTATATTGCAAAAAACCATGTCGATGATTTCAACCTGATGTATTAGCTTTGCGCTACCCCTCCTCCCCCCTAACAGTACTCATGAAATTTGAGACAAGATGAACATGGGCAAGCCTTCCAACAGTTACAGATCTCTTTGGTAGCGAGAAATCAACAATCAATAAATAAAAGTATATTTGGAGGTGAGAAGGGTTGCGATTGTAGAAGTTACAACCTTTTTAGGTTGATTGAAGCTTGTCCACAGCCTACAATAATTTTATCACTGTAATCTCATCTCTGTTTAAAGCCTAAACTAACTTGCACAAGAGAAATACACAGTTTATACAGGGACAGTAAAAGTATCTAGGGGCAAAATTAGTAGTAGTAGTAGTGATGGGGAGGCGAAGCCAGGCAAGTAGGCCACCTTTGGCCCTTTTTTCCAACCCCATTGAACCAATCACTGAAAACACTAAAATTCTACACCCTAGAAAGCTCCTTGTCGAACCTACCAGACCTCCTGACGAAAGTCAGTATGTCCGACCATTATGCTGAATATAGTGGCTCCTCCCCAAACTCCGTCGTGCCGAATATCTGAACCCTAAGGTTGCGATAAACTGCACATCTGCCCAGGAAGTGGAACGCTGTTTCGTCCTCCTCCCAGCATCTGGAGAAATGGGGTCCCCTACTACTCTCATAAGTGACAGATGTCTATTCAGCCGGCAATGGCCAGTGAGAACCCCCATCAGAAGGTTGAGCGTCTCTCTGCCTTTATTCAAAAGCCATTACGTTCGGCCCCTATCAGGGCCTGCTATGAATCTTTTGGCTTGCCTGCAGTCGTCTCTCTCTCTCTAACCAGGCTTTCGCCAGTTCCTTGTAGGCCCAGTTGTCCAGGGCCACATTGACCTGGCGTCTACTAATTCCCAGCATAGGTTCTGGGCCGGTGCAGGGGCTGCCGGCCCCTATCCTAGCTAATCGTTCCGCTCTCTCGTTACCCGGTATACCAATATGTCCGGGGACCCACAGTAGGGTCACCTTCTTATGTCTTGCCAACTTCTGAAGGGCGGCAGAGCATTCTTGTGCCAGAGCTGATCTGGCCCTCGAAGCTGCCACCGCTTTCAGAGCTGATTGGCTGTCAGAGCATATATATATATATATATGCTCTGTTCAGAACACTTTTTGACTTCCGTCGAGTATGCCGCCATCAATATCGCATACACTTCCGCCTGGAAGACAGTCGTGCAGGTTCCCAGAGCGAAGCTCCGCCGCACTTCTTTACCCTCCAGACAGAAGCCCGCTCCCCTGGATCCTAACTCCTTTAAGGGGCAAAATTAACTCGACAAATATCAGTAAATGAGTGACTGGACGATCTGCAGAGAAAAGTATACACCCTACAAAAAACCTGTCAAAAATACATGAAAATGTCAAGGAATAGAGCTTCCTCGCAGGTAAATATCTAGTTAGGTCGAAGACTTTTGTAAACGATGAAGTATTGGACCAGGTAAGATACTTCAAATATTGAGGCTGCGATATATTTTATAACATAAGCAAATGTATAAAAGGAAAAGTTATTAAATTCACGAATATTTGCGGAACTATCAGCAGAATATTACAAAATAAAGCAAGAAAAGATAAAATTTTACACCAGCTATTTCAACCATCCTATAAGGTAGTGAAACATGGACAACAAAAAGAAGAAAATAGGATACAAATACAGGAAATGGAATTTCTAAGAACAGTGAAAGGTTGCACAAAATTAGACAGACTAAGAAACAGACGTAAGAGCAGAATTAAACATATATAAACGAAAAAACAAAAGAAGATAAAACTAAATGGAAAGAACCTGTAGAATGAATGCACGAAAATAGAATTCCAGCCAGAGCCACTTTTTATCAATGTAACAGGAAAAGTGCCTAAAACCCGAAGCGAAGAAGAAAAAGAAGACCAATCTGCATCCATCTCCTTTAAACAACAAAAGGGAAACATTTCAGTAGCTATTCATCTTTTGGTACATATGTATATGGTGTATATCCTTGATAACCCAAAAACTAGCTTTTTAAAATTACAATGATTGTACAAAGTCTATTATCGTTATTAGCAATCGCCACTTGTGTCAACGCATTACTACCTAATAGTCGTTATTCCATTCGTTATCATTTTCTATCAGTTAAACCACGATAAGCAGTAAAAAAGACTGAACATCTAAATTCTAGAATTATCAATTCCTAATACCTAAATAGCAAGTATGTTAAGGTCTGCAATTTTCATATCTATCATATATGTGACTTCCTTTTTTTTTGATAGGTTACAGCTTGGACTGCTACACATGTAATGTAATTGGCTCAACAACTCAAGATGATATTTGCGAGGGAATTGGATCATTGAAGAAATGCACGGATCCTGCTGTATGTCTATCTGTCACGTATTTACATGAAGGTAAACTATCTTTACTATTATTTACTGTAATTAAAGTGACATCTTACCGCCTGTATATACTTCAAAAATTGTTTGTCTGGCCTCTATCTATCTTGACGCATAGTATGTCATCTTTAATTTGATAGAACCCTCATGCTCGATTTGAAGTACTGAGGCTTGCGCTAATACTCTCACAAACGTTAAGTGAATGTGCATAATTTAAAAATAAACTAGCTAGTCCTTTCTTCATAATTATGTCAGCATGCTTCAGGGAAATAAAGTAAAAAATCAGGCCATCTGAAAAATGAGACCGAACAAGCTGAATTTTAGCAGAGACCTTCGTTCTGATATTCCAATGATGCAAAAAAATCTGATATGCTTACCCTCATGCGTCTTGAGATATTGAAGATCAAGGGTCATTAAAATCGTTTTTTTACATGGAATCTTCTACAAACATCTAGAAGAGCATGGCTTGTCTGAATAGTTGACCGTCCCTTACCTAAGGTCTAGTGGGTTGAAGTCGAAGACCGAGGCTTTTTAATGGCTTGCCAAGACGGTGTTGTTAACGCCGCAATAGGGTCATGGGTGTAGATGTACCCGAGACCTGTTGTAGAGCCTGTCGACAGGCGCCAGAGACGCTCCTCATCTTTTGTCGGCGTGGCCTGCTTAGGCTCTGGACACAACGGGACCATTGACCCTCGATCATCGACCATTAACCCTCGACCATTGACCCCTCGACCATAGTATGCACTGTCTCCACCCACTAAGCTCCAATTCACCCTGGTGTCTATTTTTTTTTGTGAGCGGAGCTAGGGTACGCCATCATATCATCGGAGGTCGAGGATCGGTGCTGCGTTGTGTCCGCCCACTTAGACGTACGCTGGTACGGTTTAAGCCGGCGCCACATATGCGGTATTCGGCGAGCAACGAACCCCGATTATTTGCTGTTCGGCTAATAAAGCCGGCGCCACATATGCGGTATTCGGCGAGCAACGAACCCCGATTATTTGATATTCGGCTAATAAAGCCGGCGCCACATATGCGGTATTCGGCGAGCAACTAACCCCCATTATATGCTATTTGGCTAAAGGGCGATTCGTGCTCGCTATTCGGCGAGCAAGGTTCAAAAACGGCGAATATTGATATTCGACAAATACCCGCATATGTGGCGCCGGATTTAGGCTACGGTCCACCGACTTATCGACTATTAAAACAATTTAATAGTCGGTGCTGCGGTCAGAGTGCATCCGTTTTCAACCGGTTTTTTACACTGACCTAAACGGGCGATCTAATCGGTCGACTTTGACGAATTTGTGGTCATACTGCAGGTGTTTCGGGCATGCTTTTCTGTCTACAGTTTCAACTGGCAATCAAATACGAATTAACTACTGTGATGCCGAAAGCACCATTGGTGTGTATACTATTTCTTGGCAAAAAGTACATGGATCAATTCTATTGTTGAAGATGGAGAGAGGAAGATAACGAGTTTCACACGTTATTTCTAAAGCTGAGGCTGGATTAAGAAAATATTTTTTTTTCATATTTCAGAAAGCAAACTGATACATTCTGGTACGTATTCAATAGAATTACACCGTAGGCAGAAAAGCACAGCAATTGTAAAAACTTAAAGTATACCACTCAATGTCTAGCACTGACGTACACGGCCGAAAAAAACAAAATGATTAGTTTTCTACGGACAGTCGGTCAGACGTCAGTGCTGGACGGCGCAACTATCTGACCGTCTGCCATAGATTTGCCGGATTTGTTTTTTCCACCGTTGTCCGCCGTATACGTGAGTGTAAACAATCGGTCGAATGCGGATGCACTCTGACCGTAGCCTTACGTCGATCGGCATAACGCGGCTCTACGAGTGCTGTAATCATTTGAGGCACTCATACGGTATCGATGAAATACCAGTGCTCCAGGCAATATAGAGTACGTTGTGGAGAACGAGAGATGCCGCTTTTACTGGAATTGCTCTTTACCCATGCTCGAGCGTGTACAGGCATTCAGGCAAACAAGTCCGACATAGCCCTTCTCGACCACCAACAGAAAACAAGGTTTGTTATAGAGTTTTCAGCCCCTGCTAAGGTGAACATTGTCTCTAAGGAGGAGGAAACATCAGGAGTTGCTCAGACAACTTCGCAGGCTCTGGCCAAACTACACTGTAACTTTAGTGGTTATACTCATATTCGATTTCAAGCAATGGAACATACAGCTAGTACTATCACAAACGTTAAGTGAATGTGCATATTTTGAAAATAATGTAGCTCATCCATTCTTCATATGTCAGTAAACTGCAGGGAAATACGGTAAAAAACAAGGCCATCTGCGAAATGAGGCCAAACAAGCTGAACGTTTGCGGAGAACTTCTGATGTTCCAATGAAGCACAAAACATCTCGTATGCCTATCCTTGTGCATCTTGAGATATTGAATGTCAAGGGTCATGAAAATAAGTTATTAGCAAAAATCACGCTTCGAGTACATGTGGTGTCCCAAGAACTCGTAACAAAACTTACGTAAAATACAAAGCAACCCTCGTATATCGTAAAATACAAAATTTTGTACATTCCGTTACCTGCGACTTTAGACTGGATTGACACCTATTTGATAGGTATCAGCTGACGAAGAACTGCATCTCAGATTTAATTTTTTAGTAAGGGTCTGAATTGGCAATCCTGCAAGTCAGAACCGTCTTAATATTTTTACTCAATATCTCATTGCCAAAAAGTAATGACTAATTTTGAGAGCAAGAAATTGATTCATTATCTAAAAAGTCACAGCAAAAATGCTTGACCGAAACAAATATACATTCTTTTTCGTTATTGTTAATCGTCAATTACCTGTCAGTAGCGGTACGAGCACCGAGCGCAGCCCTGTACGTATCCCGTTAAATCATGTGTTAATACTTATTCTAGCGGATTTTCAGTTCACTACTTCACTAGCACTAGTTGAACATCTGTTCGCTGTTGGCACGGATGTTAGTATAAAATATCGGTTAACAGGGTATATATACATTTCTTAAATACTATCAACCGTTTTTGAGATATATCATTAAAAACGGAAGCACACATGTTGCATTGGGCTATACTCTCATTATACTGCAGAGCTATAACTATAAAACCACTTTTCTGAATCTGCTAGACTAGGAAATTGAATTGAATTGAATAGTTTATTTGTTTATTTATAAAAAATATATTGTTACAAGTCTTTAATTCGATTGGGCAAGAAAACACTTGGTACGGATTTAACTATTTATTTGCACTAACTATGTACACTACGCCTAGTCTAATACTTAACAGCGTAATTTATTTACAGTCACTGAGTCACTACACTAATTTATCTTTGTCCTTCACTTCACTAATTTATGTCACAGTTCGTTTATTTTCGCGCCGCACCGGTATATCGCGAATACGACTGCTGCACTGAACACTCTGGTTGCCTGCCTGCTGCTTATACAAGGCCGCTTAAATTCGGCCGCTTCTATTCAAAATTATGACATAAAATTGGTACATTTGACATCACTGATATTAGCGTTTTTGAATTCGGTATGTTCAAAAACCCCCCAGTATTGAATTTAACCTCTCCAGCTGTGGCAGTTTTGGAAATATTTAAGCGTTCCGGTACCGTTTACTGAAAAAACGGTGTTCCCGTATCTCAGTAATTAATAATAATAATAATAATAATAATAATAATAATAATAATAATAGCCGGCGTTGGGCAAGGTGGCGGTGCTTCGAATTGCCCTGTTGACGACCCCCGCAATGACATGGACCGTTTTAGGTGGACGACGGAGCTCAAGGATGACCTACTGAGCTGCTACGAGAGCAGTAGCCCGCGCCGTAGGGGATACATGTCCCGCATGTATGAGAGGTGGTGTGAAATGCACCCAGAGCATAGCACGCTTACCTCTCAGAATTTGCGAGATTATGTATCGTACCTCCGGAGGCAGGGATATGTTCGTGCTCCAGCTCAGCCTGCCCCTTCGGCGGACGGAAGGCCTGTTAACCAGGCTGAAAGTTCGCCGGTAAGGCCCGCTGAGAGGGAAATCGACCAAGTCGTCACACCTGGGGATTTCAGAGACCGAAGGGCCTTGCATAACAATGGAAGGTCCTTGAAGCCGGCAGATTTGAAGAGAGAGGATGAGGTTGTGGGTGAACGTCTATCGGAGGCCTCTGACATTTGGAGCATCAATTGCGAAATTTACGCTGCGGCTCTGAGGCTGGCTAGACAGGGGAGAGTGAGAGACTCTCCTGTTGAGAGAGCACAGAGACGGGTGCGCCAAATGGAAGCGAAAATCCAGTTGGCTCGCCAGGAAGCATCCCGTATCCAGTGTGTGATGGAATATAGAGCGGCTGGGAAGCCTTTTACGCGCCGAGTGCGCCAGATAGCCTACGGGTTGAGGCGCGACCATCATACACTCAGTCAAGCGGTACTGGTTGTTGTCAAGCAACACTGTCTTGACAGGATACGGATGCTAATCGCTGCTAAGCGATCGTTGGTGGCGCGGGCGGAAGGTCTGGAGCAGAACAGAATGTTCTACGAAAGACCTTCTCGCCTTTTCGAACAGCCGCCTCCAGCCATAGAGCAGCCGCCAACTGCTGATCGCGTGGAGACCTTTTGGAGGGACATTTACGAACAACCCAAACCTCTCTCAGCAGACACTCCGGCCTTGGCGCAGTTCGAGTCCGTTTGTAGGAGGACTCCTAACTTGAATGTACTGCGTCACCCGATAAACACGGAAGAAATTCTTGACGCCTTACGAGGCGCAAAGAATTTCGCAGCTCCTGGCCCGGATGGCATAAACACCTACTGGTGGAAAAAATTCCCCAGTTGCCACCGGCATTTAGCTAGAGTTTTTAACTCGTGGCTAAATCAGGAGCAGCCAATTCCGGCTTGGTTTGTCGAGGGTCGAACCGTGCTTCTCCCGAAGACCGGAGATTTGTCTGATCCCAAAAACTACAGGCCAATAACATGTCTGAACGCGTGTTACAAGCTCTTCACCAGAATCTTGTACATGCGTATCCTTCAAGCTGTGAATCCTGTATTTCTCGACGTGTATGAACAGAGAGGGTCAAAGAAAGGCGTAGCTGGCTGCAAGGAGAACCTGTTGATTGACCGATGTGTCACGCAGGACTCTGTGCAGTACAAGCGAAACCTTTCTATGGCCTGGATTGACTATCGCAAGGCATTCGACAGCACGTCTCATGAGCTCATTGTGCGGCTGTTGGAATGTCTTTCGGTGGATAATCAGATAGTGGGGTGCATCAAACAACTGATGCCACTCTGGAAGACCCGGTTCACCATAACATCAGGTGAAACTCGGGTTCAGACAGAGTTGGTGTCATTGAAAAGAGGTGTCTTCCAAGGAGACTCCTTGAGTCCCTTGCTCTTTTGCATCTCACTTTTGCCTCTGTCCATAGCGCTGAGAAATACTAAAGGATACAGCTGTGGCACGCCCAATAACCGGAGGCACAAGGTCACCCATCTGTTTTATATGGATGACCTAAAACTGTATGCCTCCGGCCAACGCGAACTACAACAATCGCTGAGGGTGGTGCAGGAGTACAGTCATGCTATCGGAATGGAGTTCGGGACAGACAAATGTGCATTGGTTCATCTCAAGAAAGGACGAAGCGGAGGTAGTGGAGATGAGGAACAGCTCGTTGATGGTAGCATCTTGCGACAACTGCATGCCGGAGATACTTATACCTACCTTGGAGTGGCGCAGCGTCATGTCCAAGAGGCAACATTGGTTAAAGAGTGTCTCCGCCGCAAGTATTTGCACCGACTCCGGCAGATCTGGTCGTCAGAACTGTCCGGCAAGAACAAAGTCGCTGCCACAAACATGCTTGCGGTCCCATTGTTATTATACACCTTTGGTGCTATACACTGGAAAGTGAACGAGCTGAAGGAAATCGACACGAAGACCCGCAAAAGGATGAATATGGAGAGAAGCCTGCATCCTAAGTCCTCTGTCCCGCGAATATACCTCCCGCGACACCTGGGAGGGCGTGGACTATTGAGTTTGGAGCGTCTGCACAACAGAGTAGTACTGGCCACTGCCTGCTATGTAACGAACAGCACCGATCCCCTGATCCGCTTCGTGCGAGAGCACGAGAATGCGGAAAAAGGAGCATTTCTTTTTAGCGCAGCGAAGCGAGCAGCCGAGGAGCTCAGCCTCACACTCGACTTCAAGCGGAGGTGTCAGCAGTCCATTACGGAACTTGCTCCCGCAGAATTAAAAGCCCACATTAAAACTGCCGAAGTCGACTTCCTCTTAAGACTTCATAAAGATAAGCCAATGCATGGAATCTTCTACAAACATCTAGAAGAGCATGGCTTGTCTGAGCAGTTGACCTTCTCTTTCCTAAGGTCTAGTGGGTTGAAGTCGGAGACTGAGGGCTTTATAATGGCTTGCCAAGACGGTGTCTTCAACACCTTGGTATACCGTAAAAGGGTTATGGGTGTACATGTACCCGACACCCATTGTAGAGCTTGCCGACAGGCGCCAGAGACGCTTATGCATCTCTTGTCGGCGTGTAAGACGTACGCTGGGACGGCTTACGTCCATCGGCACAACGCGGCTCTACGAGTGCTCTATTATCATTTAAGGCACTCATACGGTATCGATGAGACACCGGTGCTGCCATACGCTCCAGGGGATATAGAGTCCGTTGTGGAGAACGAGAGATGCCGGATTTACTGGAACTACTCGTTCCCCACGCTCGAGCTTGTACAGGCAAACAAGCCCGACATAGTCCTTCTCGACCACCAACAGAAGACGATGTTCGTTATTGAGTTTTCGGCGCCTGCCGAAGTGAACATCGTCTCTAAGGAGGAGGAAAAGCGGACCAAATATCAGGAGTTGCTCGGACAACTTCGCAGGCTCTGGCCAGACTACACTGTAAGTCTGCTGGTTATGGTCATTGGATCCCTAGGTGGAATGAGGAATACGCTGCTCTCTGCACTGCGCAAAATGCCGGTGTGCCGTGCGGCGGCGCACATCTTAGCCGCCAGAATGCAGAAGGCAGTCATCCTTGGGTCCCTTCGTCTACTTAGGGCGCACGATTCGCGGACCCAGTGATTGCTCACCTCACGGTGTGAGGAGTAGTCATTGGGTAATGGAACAGCAGCTCGGTGTGTCGGAGCCCGAGCTGCACTTTTTTGTTTTTAACACATAATAATAATAATAATAATAACCGTCTTTTATTAAAAAAAATGCCAATAATAATAATATGCTATACTGGTGGCGAAGTCTAGCTCAGCGGCTACTCTACTCAACCACCAGGGGGTCACACACCCCAAGTTATAAATACACAAAAAAAAAATAAGTAATTGACGCTGGCACATACATTCACAAATTGATAACAATTCAATCACAGAGCACTTTTATGCCACTCAATATATTAAATTAAATTAAACTAAATTGGTGGAAAAGGTATCTGGCTTGCAGTAGGCCGTTGAGTTCAGGGAAATACGTCTTTAGATAACAAATTGGAATAAAACTAAAAAATATATATTTAGAGACACAAACACCTAACATATAATCAACATCACGAATATTGTAGGGCAAGGTCTTACCGCACGATGAACTTGAACAACAAAAATGCAGTCTATACTCATTGCTTCTCCATTAAATAAGCCTTAATTTTAAATTTAAATTTATTTATATTAAATAATTTGAATTCCTCGGGCAGCAAGTTGTACCTACGAATAGCGTTAAATATGAAGCAGCGCTGAAAAATTGCTGTCTTATGTTGAGGCATAGTGAATGCTGTGTTGAATCTCAAATGCCTGTGGTTAACTTTGGAGCGACGCACAAATTTAGAAACTAAGTCAGGAGGACTAGGCATGAGCAAGAGTTTATGAGTGAATGCATTCAAATGGAGTATTCTTCGATTTTCCATGTTTAGCCAACGACATTCATTTATCTTATGAGTAATATGATCATATTTCTTTATCCCATATATCAGTCGACAGCAGCTGTTCTGAACCTTTTGAATCCGCTTTTTGTCAATCTGAGTTAGACAGGGTCCATAAATAAAATCTCCATGATTAAAGTGGGACAATACTAACGAATCACATAAGGTTCTTTTCATTGCTGTATTTAGAATACGCCGGCTGTTGTAAATGAGCTTTAATGATGCAAAAGCTCTGCTCACTAAGTGCTGTACATGTTCTGAAAAACGTAGATTCGTGTCAATAATTAAACCTAATTTTTTTGCTACGTCAATGCAGCCTAGCTTTGTGTCATTAATTTTTATAGTAATGTTCTTAAGAATGTCTTTATTACGTTTGCTACCAAAGAGCATCATGTTTGATTTATTCGGGTTCAGTTTCAAATTATGCTCAGCAGACAAGGAGTTTATTTTATTAAGGTCATCATTTACTAGTGTTTCAGCTTCATGAAAATTATTAGCGTCGAAACAATAGTATAATTGTATATCGTCTGCATAAGCTTGTATTTTGCAATTATTTACAGAATTTAGAATGTCGGTAGTATAAATAATAAATAACAGGGGGCCTAAGATCGAGCCTTGAGGCACCCCTGAAAGTACATCAGTATTAACGGAGTTTGAACCATTTACGGCAATTGTTTGAGAACGCCTCAAGAAAAAGCTCCAGATTAGATATGATGAAGGCTGACTAAAACCGTAATATCTCAGCTTTGCACAAAGTAACTCATGGTTAATAGCATCAAACGCCTTAGAAAAATCCAAAAGTACTAATATGCTTGAAAGACCTTGATCACACGACGATATAATATCACTAGTAACAGTAGCTAGAGCAGTTTCGGTGGACCGATTTGGGCGAAAACCATTTTGTGAATTAGGCAACAGTTCATGAGCCATAAAATATTCATATATCTGTAAAGACATGAATTTTTCAAAAACCTTTGACAAAGTAGGCAGTATGCTAATAATTCTTAAATCATCAAAATTCTCCGGATTTTTCTTTTTTGGTATTGGTATTCCTATTGATGTTTTCCACAAGATTGGAAAATAAGATCGCTCAATGCAGCAATTGATTATGTGCATGACATATTTATCAATAAATGGACTACAGTACTTAAGCATTGTGATATTGATGCTGTCAATTCCAAATGCGTCTGTCTTTATATTGTTGAGTATAATATGAGTCTCTTCTTCAGTAATTAGACGAAATGAGGAGTCTAAATTAGGATTTTGAACATTATTGCTATAAAACTCAATCAATTTATCACATTTATCAGTAATAGACTGCAAGTAGGAGGAAAAATGATTACTTATACAGTTTGGTTCAGATAAAGTTGCAGGCAGGTTATTAGTGCGCCCTGAAAAATAGCACAAACGCTTCAAAGTTTTCCAAGACAATTTAGCATCATTTTGTTGGACAATGTGCTCTAGATATTTACTTTTCTGATTTCTAGTTGCATAAAGGGTTTGATTCCTAAGCTGTTTATATTTAGTGAAGTCAGCTGAATTCCGGGTGCGTTTAAATTGTGAAAGGGCGTTATCCCTACTTTTCTTCATTTGATTTAAATTTGTTGTAATCCACGGGGCAGGTAATTTACTAACTCTTTTTCGAACGATAGGAGCATGCTTATTGAAGACACTGATAATATATGCATTAAATAACTCAATTTTTTTGTCAATATCCCTCTCTAAAATTATATCAAACCATGCAAGTCTAGACAAATTTGTAAGAAATTCATCAAGCTTGAAATTACGGTAACACCTACATTCAATAATTTTAGGTGAGTTGCTTACAGAGGGCAACTTTATTTTTAAGAAAGTTAACTCATGATCAGTGACTCCATGAGTGGAAAGAGTACCAACTTTATCAGCTAAGTCGTTATCGGATATAAATATAACATCAATAAGCGTTTGTGATCTATCTGTTATTCTGGTTGCAGTATTTAAGACCTGAGAAAAACCAAAATTTTCAAAACAGCGTGCTAGCGGATTATCTATATTAAAGAAATTTACATTAAAGTCACCTAAAATAGCTACCCAATCTACGGTGTGGCAAATCAGAGTTAAAATAGTATCCAGATCTTCTATCACAAGGTTAAGTGGGTGTTGCGGCGGACGATAAAAGACTCCAACAATGCATTCCTTTCGTTGAATTTTAATTTTGAACAACATATATTCTAAATTACTGACTAATGGTAGATCAATATGAAAGACTTCGCATGTTACATTTACCTTAATATAGGCTCCAACGCCTCCACCTCTTTCGATTCTGTCCTTTCGGAAAAACATATATCCAGGTATGTTAAATAAATTAGAATCTACAGTTGGGTTTAGCCAAGTTTCAGATACTAAAACCACATCAAAATTATTATCCAAAACCAACTCCCTGAACTCATCGAAACCTGTAAATATGGATCTGATATTTATATGAGCTATATTCATAACATAAAAATATTTACAGTTGTTATATCTACAATAAATCTGTTTCAATAGGAACAAAAAAAACTCGAAGATATAGTACAGGATTTATATGCACAACTAGAATACTATAAGGCAAGTGGGATTCTGCGTACCAATTCCACCAATCAATTCAAATTAAATTGTAAAACACCAAAACAAAGTGATTAAGTGATTGACTAATTAGTAAACTCAGTTAACAATATGCGAGACTAATATTGCCGTGCTCACAAATTTGAATTTAACAGAAGTTTGTAGCAACACAGAGTAAACCAAAAAATGTACATCGTGCAAAAAATAAAGTTCTGAACGAACAGTGACACTCCATAACGAAATACATGTTACTTTATAGTTCCACAAATTCATTGTTTACAGTTTGTCCAGATCACTTTTATTTTTAATAACAGTTACTTTACCACCTTTAGATGCATATATGGTTCCATCACTAGACCATACGCTTCTAAGTGTAGTTCTCTCTATAGCTGCATCCATAAGTTTCAGCCTGTTTTCAGTGAGATCTTCCTTAATCACCACTCCAGAACCCTTGAGCATCTTCTTATTCTTATAAATACTTCGTTTTATATTTGGTTTGAGAAACTTTACTAGTATGCCTCTCGGAGTATTGTTAAGCTTTTTTCCTACTCTCATACAGCTGTATATGTCATCAGTGTTGATTGTTACCCCTAAGTGTGACGTCAGCAGATTGATCACTTCCGTGGTTACATCTTCCTGAGGTTTCTCCTTAAGCCTAAAGATCCTTATGTTGTTCGATCTAGTGAACTGATCAAGTTTATCATATTTCTGGGACAAGGCCTCATTCTCATACTTTAACATATTGGCTTCATCTTTAAGCTCTAAAATGACCGCACTATTATCTTTTACTTTCTGCTCGAGCGTGGTAATTCTAGCTTCTAGTGTTTTTATTACACTGTCAGAGACTTTTTTCACTAACGAGTTCAGGAATTCCTCATCTTTTAGAATGGAATGTATACTGTTACTTACAGATTTCATAATCTCTTCACGTATCTCGCGTGTAATCACCATTTTCAAAATTGGACACGATGCACCCACAGTAATACAGATTACACGTAGACAGTGAAAAATTCAGCTTTCCACAGTTCGAATTTGCTACTTTTTCAGCACTTTTTGTCGGAGCTCACGGCAACGTGCCTACTCACTGCCAGCTAACATTATATAATAGAAACAAAATTTTGAAATTGTGAGATCTTACTGAATTCGACATGCGCAATTCATTGCAATTAAAATAAGTAGGGGATTCTATTTTAAATAAATTAAAATCGGGGATATTTGTTTAAAAATTTGGAAAAATAATTTATAACTTGGCAACGTCGCAAACGCAAAAAAAGTATTACAAGGCAAGATAGGGTATTAGTAGGTGTTTCGATTTTAAATGAAAAATACAGGGTGTTACATTTGAAAAAACAAAGTAAAATGACCTTCAATTCGCCGTAATTTAAAATTCTGCCAAAAACACCCTGTAGAAACCAATTGCTAGTAACATCCAAAATAATATCCACTTGGTATTCATGTAACTCACTGTATAATATTATTGAGATCAGTTAAAGGAATATATCAATTTGGACGTATTACTTGCGAACTTGAAAATCCGGAAATTAATAGAAAATAAACTATAACTTGGCAACGTCGCAACCGATCCCAAAAATAATTTAAGGGTGAATAGAGATCAGTGATGGAAACTAGAGGAATTTGAAAAAAAGGTATAGTTCCATATAAAAAAATTAAGTTTATCACTATCCTACTTTCCCGCAACACCTTGTATATTTCAAAATACTTTACAATATGCGTCTTAAGTAACCAAATAACTCTTGTATTTGACAATTTCTTCTATCAGATACACCTTGCGAGATATCGAAGAACTACACACAAACTGAACACCCTGTATTGTAAGTGTGCCCCGTGTGCCTTCTCTCGTTCATACTCGGCGAATACTCTCCGCCTTCTAGACAGCTCGCGGCCATAAAACATGGATCGAGAAGAAAGTTTTCTAGATCTCACGAGATCCGTACAGGGCCAGCCTGGCACAATGTACATATAATAAATCAGTCATCCAAATGCAACACCCACAAGTCATTAGGAGCAGTGGAAGTGGAAGCAAAGAAATCAAGGAAAACCGAATACAGCCTTAATATGAGTGAAAATAATACCTGCTTCCCTCTCTATTTGCCTCCTCTATCGCCTCCGCTTCTTGTTATGTCGAAACCGTCGAATGGTTGACTCATCTTCACGGCAACTGACTGATTTCACTTCCTATCCATGTCTTCGCTCTTCTTTCGTCCCGGGGATTAGGAGTTCCATAACCTGTTTTCCCAGGTTCTTCATCTTATTAGCTGGGCGCCACCTACCTCAACCTGTCTTCGTCTCTTCTTTTGCTCATGACTTGTCTCACAAAGGATTTTACTCTGGCCCATTTATGTCTGTTGCCGACCATTTCTCCGACCAGATTATGCGCGTTTAGGTTGTTTTCAAAATTACCCTGTATTTCAGCTACAGTCACTGTATCAGATTCCACTTGGAGTTAGCGTATCGAACACTTTAACTATTACTTCACAACGAGCCTAAACAAACTACCGCTTAACCAGAGGCAGTAAGAGGAGTCCGGGAGACTTTACCCATTATTCACTTAACAGCACATAAGTTGATATGTGATGGATTAATTGAAACGGTAACCATATAGTAGTAAACCGTCATTATTAGGCATCACTAGACTCAAACATTCATGTAGATGTCGCACTTAATTTTGTCACACTCGGCACTTTTATGGAAAATGATATCTGCCTAAAGTCTCCCACCCGGGTGGGACACATTACTGATTGTGTAGGAAGGCTTGACCCTGGGTTTTGTTGAATGATTCATAGAGAAATAAAAATGATTATTTATTGAAAAACCATAATTCAAAATAAAGTTTTAGTGTGTGTTTTATATTAACTAACATTAACTTTTATCAGTCTTACGCGATGAGATCTGCTAAATCAATTTTAAAATTTAGTGGAACAGGAATCACTGAATAAAACCTCTCAAACTGTATGAATCAGTTGAATTTTAGAACAGGCACAGACAAAAAGTAGCATTAAGTGATTTTGACTTCAAAGTAACATAAACGAGTTTTTATTAAACTAACAATAACGACCAAACATCAAGAATCATTTAAATATCATCTAAACTTAAACTTCACTTAAAGCTTTGGAAAAAGATATGCGCTCGATTATTTCACAAAATGTGACGTGAATTTGGCGAAACTTTCGTTTGTCATCCCCCACTAGGATAAGCATTTTCGCTTGAACAGAAATGGGCGGTATGATATTTCCAAAGCATTGACAGCAAAACACACGGTAACAAGGGTCTCACTCTGCGGATGTAACATGGCCAATTTGACGTTGGATTTTGCTTGCTATTACTTTGGGACTTTCTTGAACTGTAGAGCAACCTGTTTCATCACAGTTGTAGATATTTTGACGTTCAGATTTGTATTTGTTTCTTAATTGTTTAAGAGTTCCGTAAAAATCAGTAACATTTTTCTGTTGAAATTTGTCGATCTCGACAGACCTGTTGCCACAGGAGTTCTCAAGCTCAATTCTGGATTTTTTGCTATGAATCTTCTGAACTAGTCTTTTCCAGCAGATTCATTGGCAGTCCAGGATTTTGGAATCTGGTTTTTGCTCTTTCTTGCCAACTCGACAGCAAAGTTCATGGTGTCCTTTCGTGTTCCTTTTTCTTTATATTCTGCGGCTGTCCTTTAGTGTTAAACCATGATTCATTTGGCTGCAGTTGAGCAAATATCTGGCCAGTGCTTATATTTTATTGCAATGCATTCTCCTCGCCATCAAATCCATCCAAACGGAAGAGAATACCATCGGGTAAAATATCCCGCTGCCAAGTGGGTAAAGTTCCCCACCCGCGCAATTTTTAAATCTTTGACATTTTTCTAAAAAATTAGAATATGTGACAAATATTTGCCAGTATTTACTAATCAGTAATAATCACACTACCTGTTTGTTATGTCGAAAAGTTGCAAACTAGTTATAATCAAGAATGGCGGACAAATGAATGAAAAATATGTTTTTACTCGACATGCTACAAAACTTATCCTGCACTATCACATCTAAAGCGAACTGACAGGAATCATCCCGCCACGTGAGCATAAGCCACGCCAATAGGCAGACTAGGAGTGTGACAACGCTGCAATGGGTTGCAGCATGTCAGTGGCGTATATAAGGGCCCCCCGCCCCCCCCCCCCGAAACCAGCCACGCATTCAGTTTTGACGTCGGGGAAGAGGCTGAAGTAGTTGTCAAAAATTATAGTACTGAATTAAATTAGCAGCGACATCAAAACGTGATCTAATAATAAAGCAAATAGGGCAACTTTAACGATCATAGATGTCTGATTAGGAAGTACATCTTGGTTTCTTTGCTTCAATTTAGAATTGTCATCTATAAAAACAGAAATTTACATTTCTAATAATGTATATCTGTTATATACAGGGTGCATTCCAATTAGCGCGCGGTGTTCTCTAGCGGCCATAAAAAACTTTTACTTTCAAATGCTCCTTATTTAGGAGATAATTTCAAAGATGGTGGACTTTCGGATATACCGGAAGTAGGCATCAACTTCCTTATTTTAAATGGAACACCCTGTATATTATTACGTTTTTGAATTCAACATCGATTTTTAGGTCCAGTTTGTTAACCATTGCTTATGTTTACGAAGCCTATTTTCAAAGTTATTCAGCTATTTTTACAAAATTTGACATTTGTAGTACTTTGCAGGAAAAGCTAATATCTCTGAAACTGAACGCGATAGAAAGATGCAGTTTTCGGTTTTGAAACAAGCAAGAAATGTACTTGTGTTTCAGTAGGATCATTGTTTCAAAAGAACATTAAATCGATAGACTAGCAGTTTTTAAGTTTGAAAAGTTAAAACCGTTAAAAACTGGTTTTTTTTTTCAAATTTTGAGAGGTTTTGGGATGATATTATTGGAAACCGCATATTAACCTAATGTTTTACAAAATTTTCTAAATGAAAGTTTGGAAAACCTGTTGGAAAATTTACCAGAATAATGTCGTTACAGTTAGATGGAGCGAAGGCACATTTTATAGAATCAGAGACCAAAACACCTACCCATTGTTTCGTCTGCGAGCCACGCCACCTATGATTTTTCCAATTCCTAATTACAAAACCATAAATATCTTGAAAACCATCAAAGATAGAACCACATGTGCCTAGATAAAGTTAAAAAAGAATTTAATTTCGCATCCACCGATGTGAACCTTATAATACCATCCCATTTGAAAAAAAAAGTTTTTAACGTTTTTAACTTCTTAAATTTGAAAATTGCTAGTCTATTGATTTAAAGTTCTATTGAAACACAAGTACGTTTCTTACTTGTTTCAAACCGTAAACTCCATCTTTCTATCGCGTTTAGTTTCCGAGATATTACCTTTTCTTGTAAAGTACTACAAACGTCAAATTTTGTAAAAATAGCTGAATAACTCCGAAAATAGGCTTCGTAGACATAAACAATGGTAACAAGCTGGACCTAAAAAACGATGCTGAATTCAAAAACGTAATAATATACAGGGTGTTGTATTTAAAATAAGGAAGTTGATGCCTACTTCCGGTATATCCGGAAATCCGTCATCTTTGAAATCATTTTCTAAACGTAGAGCATTTGAAAACAAACGTTTTTTATTTAAAACATTTTCATGTAATTTAAACGGTATAGCCGCCAGAGAGTACCGCGCGCTTATTAGACCACCCTGTGTAATTATTTTCGTTAATATTAGTACATTGATATTTTAAATTTAGGTTGGGATTATAATACGCCAATATTATACAGTATGAAATAATCTTTATTTTTTCCGAAGGCCCCCCCCCCCCCCGAAATCGATTTCTATATACGCCACTGCAGCATGTGGATGATATTTTGAATGACTAATATCTTCCACCTGCTAAACGCTCCCGGGCAACTCCTACTGGTATCTGTCTGGCAGTCCTTATATCCTCTCTATAACTCCTGAGATTCAACAGCAATGTTGATGAAATTTTCACCGTAGATTGGTGTTGCTATGGTCACATTAATCTTCAAGAAACCACTACAAGCTAGAAGCTATTAGCAATAACATAATATCTGCAGCCATAAATCAAACCGTTCATGTCATAGAACATTTCTTCTCTTCTAGATATTACCATGAATGTGACGCAGTATGTCACCTACAAGTCCTGCTATCCCACCAAGGACCGCAAGGAGTGTGATGTATTTTGGAAAACGATCAAAGACACTTCACCCTTTGAAGCATTCGCCAAGTTCATAAAATGGTACTTTGCACGTAGTCGAAATCTTCAATACTTCACTTCAGTACTACGTTGTCCTAATCCAAACATCAACTGAGCCACAAGCAGGTTCAAGGTGTGGTATCGAACTGTCGAATACACGATGGCAATATTGCCAAGTTTTACGGGAAGTAACAAAAACGACAAAAGCTCAATTTGGAAGACAGTTCAATATGGACATTCGCACGCTATATTGGAATTGCCCATAAACTTTTGTTTTAAGGAAATAAGATAATAAAGAAAAAAAATGGAGTTTGAAAAAAAGAACTTTTCAGTCAATTGGTTTAATTGAAAAAGGTTTCAACTTGCTCTGGATATACATAGGATAAGATATGATGCCTGGAATTGTATACCAGCTAATTGTTCTAGCTCAGTGACTCATACAACTTTACGCCCGTATACGTAACTCCACCACAATAGCGATTAAGATGGTCCCTTCTGGAGCGCGGAAGCTAAAATTATGGCAATACTTAATCTATTAAGGTGACTATGCTACTATGTCGTACTTCACGGGCATGTGTTGGAGTCGACTGTAAGATCCAGATCCCAATAAATTCCAAAAAGTGCTTTGTTTATTGCAATTTAAGTTAGATCGTATACGAGGTGGGTTATAACTATCGAGATAAAGAGTGAAGAACCTTACCTGTATCAAAGTATACCGCAATTTGGGCAAATATGTAATGGAAGCTTGTGCCAATTTATAAAACTAGTGCCATAATGAATTCTGAACTGAATCTCCACCAACGCAATATCACTAATTGTTTTTTAATACGAGGGCTGCTCTATACCTCCGTCAATCCACCAGTACGCAGACAGCTGTTTCACGCTTATTAGCGATCATCAGTGCGCCATAGGTCGATTGACGGAAATAGAGAGCATCAATTTTTCCATGTTTACCAAACATGTGAAAATGTGAAAGCAGACAGAAAGAATTCTGCCGGTGCGCCATCTAGTACCCGAAGGTGACGGCAAACCAAGGAAACTACTGCTGAACAGCAGTAGACTTTCTGGTGGGACGCCAAGGCGCGTCCGTTTGGCCACTAGAGAGCGTGGGTTCTATACGCCGCTGCGTATGAAAGCCGATATACGAGGGCTGCTCTATACCTCCGTCAATCCACCAGTACGCAGACAGCTGTTTCACGCTTATTAGCGATCATCAGTGCGCCATAGGTCGATTGACGGAAATAGAGAGCATCAATTTTTCCATGTTTACCAAACATGTGAAAATGTGAAAGCAGACAGAAAGAATTCTGCCGGTGCGCCATCTAGTACCCGAAGGTGACGGCAAACCAAGGAAACCACTGCTGAACAGCAGTAGACTTTCTGGTGGGACGCCAAGGCGCGTCCGCTTGGCCACTAGAGAGCGTGGGTCCTATACGCCGCTGCGTATGAAAGCCGATATACGAGGGCTGCTCTATACCTCCGTCAATCCACCAGTACGCAGACAGCTGCTTCACGCTAATTAGCGATCATCAGTGCGCCATAGGTCGATTGACGGAAATAGAGAGCATCAATTCTTCCATGCTTACCAAACATGTGAAACATGTGAAGGCAGACAGAAAGAATTCTACCAGTGCAGTAGCCTTCCTGGTGGGACGCCAAGGCGCGTCCGCTTGGCCACTAGAGAGCGCGGGTTCTATACGCCGCTGCGTATTTAAGCCGATATACGAGGGCTGCTCTATATTAATGCATGATTACTTAATGGGTTTATTTACTCCCACCAAGTTGAACAGCCATTACCAAACTTCAGTTCGACGAGTACGAGCGCTACATGGAGACGCTTTGGGAAGATGTAGCTGGTAAGAGAGGGAAAGCTATAATACTCGCAAGCTTGAATGCTAAAGTAGCAGAGCGGTTAAGAGTGATTAACCACAAGATCAACCATGTCCGATGGACGCGCTTGCGTCCATTGGACATGCGATCGGAAGACTCAAGCGGGTTCAGCGTCGGACGGGCAGACTCTTTCTCGCACCTTCGGGTGTGCGAGAGCTGCTGTCCTTGCGATCAAGTCGATTTCCTTAACCCTCTATAATAAAAAAAATTACCAATCTACTTCTGGATCTGTAAATAAATGGCGTAAATTATTTTTCTTAGCTCACTGTCCAGGCTTGGGTTATGAATACTGGCTACTGGATACCGGCACTAATCTCTTGGTAATGCTTAGGATTTAATAGGTGCTATAATAACTACTGTTAATGTCGCCATGAAACGTCAATCGCTAATTCGAAAGGCGACAGTATTTATTTAAGCGGAAAAGGTGAGGTGTGTGGTTAATATTGTGTCATTATTATGTATTTAAATCGTTCTATCCATAGTTTTGGACGCAGTTTTATTCAACTCGCGGTCATGGTAATAATTCACTTGTTGACTTACTGCAGTCGCCTATGGCTCGTACTGCAAACTTTGACTATGTGAGTTATTACAGTCATTTCCGCTCATTGAACAATATACTATTATTCATTCATTTTTTATCACAGGTACCAAAAGACACAAGTAACGGAATCTTCATGCTAGAGTGAAATACATAAAGGCAGTGCGTAATACGGAGTTGCTATGTCTGAACGCGTCAAAAGTTTTTAATGCAGCCAAAGGCACTGTCGAGAGATATTGCAAGTCAAGTAAAAGCTCCGATGAACAAATTACAAATTACAGCTAAACCGGAGACCCTTTTTTTAAAGAATTAGAGTATGACTTACATAGGTAGGTATGCTTTATTCATGACAAACAAAGCTTTTATACATAGTTAGAAGTTCATTTCATTGAGTTCGCAAAACCATCAGCTGCCCACCAGTTCTACTTCTTTTAATTATATTACGATTATTCGTCTTTCACCCATTCAACAAAATGCAACTTTTAGACATGTCACGTGTCATTGTCATTGAAAATCTACTATGCCGAAGAAAATTGGCTTCGGAAAAAATTACTGTATTCCCATACTCAGTTGCTAGTATTTTTGGCAAAGAATACAATAGAGCCGCCACGGCTTACGTTACCCCACTCAGAACGTTGCGTTCGGTCTGGTCTGTCTGCGTCTCTCTTTTTCTGCGGTATTACATTTTTGTAAAATTTATATAATGAAGTCATCACCATAAATTGTTAACAATTCGATTTCTTTCTTCTTTTAGACCACGGGGACACTACCGGAACCCTTCTACAAGGACCTCCTTCTTGATAGACTACTTTTAACTTCAGCAAGGACCTGTTCCACTTCTTGGAGAACCTCACCTTTTAGAAGCCTTCTACTTCTGCAAGGACCTTTTTCTATAGTCAGTGAGGTTTTTTCTTCAGGATGAAATATTTTCTTAAAGAATTTCTGACGCAACTCTTTTTATAGCCCCATTCATCATTCTCCCTGGAACCGTCGTTTGTCTTCGGAAGACAAGACATAATTATTATTAAAAATATGGTTTTAGTAAATTGTTGTTGAACCAACCTTCTACATTTCATTTCTCGGCCACAACTGACATTGGCACCCGATCACTCACCGTCGCCACTTGAGTTGGTCTCCAGCAAAACCGCTGAGCTACGAGTTGCTAGGTAACGTATGGAGATGGAGCTGAATTGCAACAATAGCAGTGTTTCAGCTTTATAGTTAGGTATAGATCTTATAACATATATGGAAATACTAGTGGGATATGCAGTCAATCTCAGAAGATGGCCAACTGAGAAGTTTCAAGAAAACTCTTTGAAATTTTTCAACGTTTCGTCAATGTTTATTGACTTCTTCAGGAACAGTACAATACGAATAAACAATGTAAGCAAATGAAACGAAACGTTCTGAATGTTACTTACTTTTCGTTAGGTTAACAAAAAGTCACTAGTCATTGGAAAGACAGAAATATCATCTTAAATCTACTGTCCTTGTCTTGTTAAAAATTTTAAACACACAACATATTAAAATTTAAGTTTAAAATATAGGATTCACCCCGATTAAACAAGGGGGAATACACCCTATAAAGATTTCACATTTTATATCTTTAATGTTATGAACAAGCTCACCATGACATGGAACAGGTAAAAAGGAATGACAGCTAACCTCAGTCAGCCCAGAACCAACATCGGTTCAGTCCGAAACAGAGAGAACAAAACGGTTAAAAATGAGAGTCCCATAAACTGTCACGTCAACGGTAGAACAATTGGAACTGAGGTCTACACAGATCACAGACACCAGGTGGACAACAGGCTTCTAGATACTGTAAGAGAGTCTTCTATTGAAGAATACCGCCAATATTTTACTATCCTGGGTACTTGGCCAACAGGTGTCTCGCTATGCAGTCCACCATCATTGATATAGAGTCAACGATGGTTGTGTGGACACACAATCAGCACCATGTCGGTCATGACAGATGACCAATGCCAAGTACATCTTATGTAAAATAAGGAAAACATGACAGTGGGACATCAACCGAGAGACAATGCTGATTGAACATCCACAGGAAACCCATTTCACATCCCAGAGAGACAGCAATGGGAATCAACCGAAGCAACAGGTATGGTGATCTGCCACCTGCCACGCAGCAGCAACCACCCTACTACCTAAGGACTCCCACACCACTCAATCCAGAATGCAACCTGAGCTCCCTATTATTTATGTCGGCATCCCAGGGAGTAATATGAATCTAGCCCGACTACAGGCGGGGACCACCCACTGCCAATAGGAAGTCACCACCCATCGTCTAGGCATCATCATACCTCACCAGGATGCAACATAAGTTCTATGTCAAAGTCTCTATTATGGTTACCTCTCCGTTCAAAACTCAACAGATATGAGTAGATGCTACTGAGGCCAGCTATGTCCGTACATATATTAATGGCGTGCGGGTTGTTGTAAATGTGGACCATCTCCAAAAATGTCCGTTTGAAAAGATGCCTTTCCGTGTCCAACACTCTAGCCCCCCCATAACACACTGAATGTCCTTTATCTATGACATGCTCAGCTAGTGCGCATGTTTTTTTGTTTAGTCTGCAATCACTACGATGGGAAATGATTCTGTCTTCTCAATTTTTGCTCGTTTGTCCAATATAACTACCTTCACAGTCATTGCAATCAATCTGATAGACTACATTAGATTTCTCTTCTGTTTTCAGTGAGCTTTTCAATTTAGTATACAGGGTGGCCAATCGGGTGACGATAATAATTTTTTTTTAGATAGCCCGTACCGGGGCCTATCCAAAACACCCCCATATACAGGGTGAGTCAAGCTCAACGCCTCGGACTCTTGCGACCAAACGATACCACTTTTCGAAAAATCGACTTTACGAGTGTATGTAGGTCAAGTTGGACTACATTTTAAAAATAATGACTTTTATACAGGGTGTCTAATAAAAGCGTGACATATCAAAGCTATGTTTTTTTTCACACATGGGACTTTAAGCGAACCGTTTAGGTGCAAATCACAATTTTGGGTATAGGTAGATGTCAGAAAAAAATTGAATATCGCAGCTATTATAAATCTTAGAGGGCTGCGACTTTGCCGTGTTACTAAGCATGAAACGTGTCAGCTTACGTTAGACGGTCGAGTTCGAAATACATTTGTACTTGGAGAAATCGGTAGATCAATTAAGTAAACTCCAGTCAAAGGTAACTTGATTTTTTCAAATGGGAATGCATAATTTTTTTATACCATCAAATGTGCAATTTGATAAGCCTTCTAATGATATGCGGTTGTAAATATCAATCTCTGGTAGTTTTGATTTAATTTCAAATTTTTAGTAAAACCGGTGTTTTTCAATTTTCCTACCTATAAGCAACTTAGCAGGCCATGAAATATAAACAAGAAACTGTTCAGATGGAACAAAACAGCTAACTTAGCAGATAGTTACGGACGAACTAAAGTAAAGGGACAAAGTTATAAAAATGACTTACAACAAATCAATTCTAACCAAAAATAGCAGACATAACACATCTAAGGTAAAAAAGTAGATGGAGTACGACAGAAATGGGTATTTTTTATAGCGTACCGGCTACTACAATATTCTAAACATTGACGATTCACAAAACCATTGTGAATTTTGAAATGAAAGGAAATCTACCACGTAATGTTGCTGGCAGTTTAATAGCTTCAGAATAAAATTTCACATTTCATGATTTAAAAAAATAGTAACCGATATCTCTGACTGGAGTTCTGCAAATTTTTCAATACTCATAAGCAAGATCGCCGAAAATGAAGAATACATTAAAAATTTGCTCAAATTATTAAACATAATTTACCTGGCAGAAAATTAAAATATGATTTGTCAGTATTCCTTTTTTGCGATCTTGCTAATAGATACTGAAAAATTTAAAGGAGACAGTGAGAGGTATCATTACTTTTGTCTTTGATGGAAATGACTACTTTTTCATACCATTAAATGTGAAATTGCGTTCTGGAGATATTAGACTGACGGCAACAATCGCTGAAAGTTTTGTTTTAATTTCAAACTGTTTAGCGATTTTGGAAATTTTTAATCTCTAATACATTGCAGTCGCTAGTAGGCTGTAGAAATTATCCATTTCTGTCGTACTCCAGCTTCTCTTTAACATATTACCGCCGTTGTTTCTGGTTAGAGTTGATTTGTTGTAGAGAATTTTTATAATCTTGTTCTTTTACTCTAGTTATGCTGGATCTTTTTGCTAAGTTAGTTGTTTTCTTCTATATGAATACGATTTTGTTTATATTTTATGGCCTGCTAGTTTGTTTATAGGTAGGGAAATTGAAAAACACTAATTTCCTTGAAATATCGAAATTAAATGAAAACTACCATAGATTGATATTCACAACCTGATATAATTAGAAAGCCTATCAAATTACACATTTGATCGTATAAAAAAAATTATGCATTCCCGTTTGAAAAAATCAAGTTACCTTTGATTGAAGTTTCCTTAATTGATCTACCGATTTCTCCAAGTACAAATGTAATTCGAACTCGACCGTCTAACGTAAGCTGACACATTTCATGCTTAGTAACGCGGCAAAGTCACAGCCATCTAGGATTTATAATAGCTGCGATATTCAATTTTTTTCTCACATCTACCTATACCCAAAATTGTGATTTGTACCTAAACGGTTCGCTTAAAGTCCTATGTGTGATACATAAAGTCACACTAAAATGCACCCGAGAATCTAAATATGCAAGAATATACAGGGTGTTCCATTTAAAAAAACATAACTTTGATATGTCACGCTTTTATTAGACACCCTGTATAAAAGTCATTATTTTTAAAATGTAGCCCAACTCAACCTACATACACTTGCAAAGTCGATTTTTCGAAAAGTAGTATCGTTTGGTCACAAGAGTCCGAGGCGTTGAGCTTGACTCACCCTGTATATGTACCGATTATAGATAGTTTTCGAGTTATGATTTTTTTTTTGCAAACTTAGAGATTTTCCAGTGTTTCCAAGAAATCGTCAAAAACAAAAACAAGAATGCTTTTTGGCTTATATTTTTTTCTGCAATTATACCCAGTATTAAGCCTATTTTAATATCCAATAAGGAGAACCTGTACATCCGAACAATAATTGAGTACATTTTGGGCTCAAAGTTTGAAATATGTGTTTTTAGTCAGGAGACCGAAAACCTTCAAAACAAAATTAAAAATACTTATGCCTGGTTCTGGAGCTCCAATCTAATCTTAAAAACTCTGCAAGACATTGCACTTTCGAAATAATAATGAAAAAATAGCACTTATGGGGGCATTTTGCGCCGTAGGTGACTGTTAAAGGTAAAAAGGTGATAATTCACGAATTTCCAAAATAATTTAAAAAACTATTATTTTACTTTATTATGACAAATTGAAGAAAAAAAACTCATGACAACTAATAAACACGATAATCATTGATGTTTTAATCACTTTTAACAAAAAAAAATTAATACCTGTGCTTTTTGCTGTGTACTATTGAACTTCTGCTAAAGTAAGTTGTATGGAAAGTTAATAAAGGGAAAGAATAATAAAACAACAATCTGACTTTCAATTCCATGGCGGAATTACCTGGGAAGCGTTATCGTAGCATACGCCATCCCTTTTACTTCCCACACCGATAGGTGAGGGGAGGATTGTGATCGTGAAAATTTTCGATTTTGAGATAATAGGTTTTTGGGACGTTTTATAATGTCTACATAACGAAAATCCGCGTCACTCATTTCCATCGTTCTGTCTGTCGGTTTGTCTGTCTGTACGCGTTTTTCTAGCCTCGTAATCTCAGTAACCGCTGCATGGACTGTGATGAAATTTGGGCAGCAATATGCTGTGGGGGCTTAGTAGGTAATGCTGCTATAATTTTGGAAATCGGTACATGGGCGGCGGAGTATTTAATACAAAAATTTCAAATGTTACTCAAACTTCGTTTTTAGGTGTTTTAGAGGTTTTTGATCATTTTCTGCGCCTTTTTGGGTGGGGGTGGAATTTGGGTGTTTGGGGGTAGGGGGTTGAAAAACTAAAAAACTTGTTGTATTTATGATAGGCTGTCTAGTGACCTGTCAAAGAAGACCTAGCGATATAAATCACCTTTTCAGGTCTATCCGAACATTGCCTTGCCTATTACCGAAAATTAATTAACACAACTGCGCTTCGCCGACATGAGCTCGCAAAAAGCTACTCTGAAAGAAAGAGATGGCGTATGCTACGACATCGCTTACCAGGTAATTCTGCCATGAAATTGGAAGTCAGATTATTGTTTTATTATTACCTTCCTTTGTTAACTTTCCATACAACTTAATTTAGCAGAAGTTCAATAGTACATAGCAAAAACACTTAAAAAATCACAATTTCGGTATTAGTTTTTTTATTAAAAGTCATCAAAACATCAATTATTATCGGGTTTATTAGTTGCTAAGAATTTGTTTTCTTTAATTCATCATAATAAAGCAAAATAATAGTTTTTTAAATCATTTTGGAAATTCGTGAATTATCACCTTTTTACCTTTACCACTCACGTACGGCGCAAAATCTCCCCATAAGTGCTACTTTTTCATTATTATTTCGAAAGTGCAATGTCTTGCAAAGTTTCTAAGATTAGTTTGAAGCTCCAGAACCAGGCATAAGTATTTTTAATTTTATTTTGAAGGTTTTGGTCTCCTGACTAAAAACAGAGATTTCAAACTTTATGCCCAAAATGTACTTAATTATTGTTCGGATGTACAGGTTCTCTTTATTGGATATTAAAATAGGCTTAATACTGAGTATAACTGCAGAAAAAAATAAAAGCCAAAAAGCATTCTTGTTTTTGTTTTTGACGATTTCTTGGAAAAACTGGAGAATCTCTAAGTTTTCAAAAAAAAATCATAACTCGAAAACTATCAATAATCGGTACATATACATGGGGGTGTTTTGGATAGGCCTCGGCACGGGCTATCTAAAAAAAAATTATTATCGTCACCCGATTGGCCACCCTGTATAGCATTCTACCTGTCTTAACATTCCTTTGTGCAGCAAAGGTAAATCTGAGAACAATGAAACCAATCTGTGTGTTAAACCTGCTGTAAAAGGTAAAGAAAAATAGGTTGTGATTTGTTGTTGATTGGCCTGTTGTTCTACTCTTAAGGAGTTATTCAAGTTGCGTTAAGTCCTCCTCACTAGGTGTTAATGCTGTGTTATACAATAAACTGTTAATAAGTTTGGGAGGATAAGAATTCTCTAACAAGACTATCTTAAGTTCTTGTAGGCCTTGGTTCCTATACTGAACGTTCGTAAGATTGATTACTCTATGCTTGAGTGCTAATACCAGATTTATTTTAGCCCGCTCTGTGTGGTGTGAAAAATAATTTATGTATCTATCACTGCTGATTGGTTTCCTATACCACATGGTACAGAGAATATTGTCATCTGACCTAATGATGCGCATATTTAGAAAAGGGATGCTGTTATCTACCTTTTCTTCCACAGTGAATTGTAGGTTCTCATCATAGCTGTTAAAGGTGTTGAGTAAGATGTCTATTGCATGAATTGCAACAATAGCAGTGTTTCAGCTTTATAGATAGTTATAGATCTTATAACATAGATAGATAACTGTTTCTTTTCCGTGTCGGCCTCACCATTTGACTTAGAAGAAAATGGCTTGAATAAAAAACGTTTCTTTTCAAATGGTGCCTGCAGAAAATAATTTCAAATAGCTTTATCCATAAACAACACATTGTTAAAAAGGAGCGCATTTTTTGGGCTCGAGTATGACGCCAATTATATTATCAGAATCCATTCTGTTTTCAAAGACTTGTCTTTCAAGTGCATGTGATACGGATATTATTTGTTCTTCGTTAAGAGCATTTTACAGATTTTTGGCCAATGTCCAAATAGCGACTAATTTCTGCTGCAGTATTGCTATGCGGATCTTTAACTACAATTGCGAGAACGTTAACCTGGTTATCTTTATTAACTAAAAGTTTCCTTCTCTCTTATCTTGCGCCGACAAAAATCGAAATTTTGAGAGGTTTGTTGACAACCAGCATGGAGTCTAAACATTTGGGGTGATACTATTATTGGAAACCGCATAATAAGCTAATATTTTCCCTGCTTGAAAATTTACCACTGGAGAATAATTTGGTTACAGTTATATGGAGCGCCTGAACATTTTAGTATTAGAGGCCGAAACACTTTGGATGAAAAGCTTCCAGCCAATTGTTTCGTCTGCGAGCCACGCCACCTACGATTTTTACCATTCCTACGTGCCATTACGGAATAATTACAAAATCTTAAAACCATAAAAGGTAGAACTACATATGCTTAGATAAAAGTAAATAGAATTTAATTTCGCATCAACTGATGTGAAACATCATACCATCGCAACTAAGAAAAGAGTTTTTAACGTTTTAAACTTTTCAAACTTGAAAATTACTATTTTGTTGATTTAATGTGCTTTTCAAACAATGATCTTACTGAGAAACGAGTACGTTTCTTGGTCGTTTAAAACCTGAAACCGCATCTTTCTGTCGTACTTGTTTCTAAGATACTAGCATTTTTTGTAAGGTAGTACAAACGTCAAAATATTCTACAGATTGCTGAATAACTTCGAAAATTTGCTTCGTAGACATAAACTATGGTCAATAAACTGGGCCTAAAAATTAATGCTGATTTAAAAAAAATTATAATATTCAGGGTGTTCTATTAAAAATAAAATACGGTAGGTGGTACCTACTTCCGGTGTATCTGGATGTCCGCCATCTTTGAAATTACTTTCTGCAAGTAGACCATTTGAAAAAAAAACTTTTCTATTCAATCATTTTGTTTTCTGATTTAAACGGTAAGTCCGCTAGAGAGCACCGCGCGCTTATTGGACCACCCTGTATAGGTAATTAGCCTTCTGGGAAAACGCTACGACTATTAATATACAAAAGATTGTAATTCATCCCAGCTCACCTAGGAAAACATCTGAGATAAAGTTGCATAATTACATATTAAAAACACTTAGTACTAAAATACCTCGCTTAGGCTACTGGACCAAGCATTATCGAACTTTATTAAGTTACTCAGACTAATAACCAAAACTTTACTTTCAAGCAGTTATTATAGTTTACTAAGTTCGCTCAAACCCACTTAACAGGCATGCAATTTATATCGAATTTATTTTATTGAAAGTAATTGCCTATTAGGTAGAAGTCCGCTCTTTGCAGATGCGATAGTTTAGCTTAGTTGTACGGTGTTATGATATTTTCAAGAAGTAGCATGAAGAAAATTATGTATGATTGGTTCATGAATAGTTTCTTTTTATATAGGGGGGGGGGGGGGGGTGAATCCTCATGGTGCTCCGCATTTTGGCGGTTGTTGCAGGAGTCATACCGGCTGAACACCACACATGCTTGCATACCTAACCAACTCGCTCTTTACCTTTTGGGTACCGGAATAATCCTGGTTTTGGTGACCTCAGTATCCTGGGCAGATCCTTCATTGGTCTCTTCAACTCTTCTGTTACCCTATCGCTTTCTCATACGTTCTCTCTCCCGCTCTCCCTTCTATTTATTTTGTTGCAATAACGTTGGATACATAATCTTGTATATAGTTCCAGTCCATAATCTTGTATATAGTTCCAGGATCGGTCATTCTATATCATTATATCAATAATGCTAACCTTATTTAATTCTTTACCAATTTAGCTCTAATCTATGTGTTGCCCATCTTTCACATTTGAACAGTATATGGTCGGAAGAGTCTCCTTCTTTACAGTATCTACACTTCATCAGTTGTAATCTTCATCTTGAAAGTAAAGTTTTTAAATCTACCATGCCCGCTTAAAAACTGCATGATGGAATAGTTTGTTTTCCTATGCCAATAGTTTACTCACCTATCGATATGTTTTATGAGCGTCTTTGCCTATAAGGATTTTCCAGTGTTTCTTGCCCATTCCTGCTACCATGTCCTCAAGGTTGTCGCCCTTTCTTCTTCTTTGGCAACTCTTAGCTTCTATCTACTATTCTACGCAATCTGTCCCTTTCCTCTATTAGGAGGTGGATGGGAGGTACTCCAGTAATAACCTGTGCTGCTGCCGTTGAAATTGTTCTGTATCCGCTTGCTACCCTGACTAACGTTCTCCTTTGAGTCCCTACCACTTTAGATTTATATTTTTTCGTCTTCATAATATCTTTCCATGCAGGGGCACCATAAAGTATGATTGAGTTGATTACTCCATTAAGTGCGATTCTCTTCGAGGTGCCTGTTTCACCTACATTCGGCATTATCCTAGTGAGCGCTGGTAATTTCCCTCTGGTTTTTCTAATATATGTTTTACATGAGAGGCGTAATCTAACTTTTCCGACAGGATTATACCTAAGTATCTCATATCCTTTTTCAGTGCTATGTCAATCCCAGCAATTTTTACTCTAAAATGTTCCTTGCTACGGGGGGCTCTGAGGATAACCACTTCGGTTTTTTGTGGTGCTAATGTAAGTTCATGTTTCCGAATCCACCTTCCTATTTCCTGAATTTCTCCACCTGTTCTAGTTTAGAGGTCAACCACGCTATGTGCTTCTAGCCAGATCATCAGCATAAGCACGTGTTGTGACATCGTCAAGGAGGTGTACGCTTGGGACCAATTACAGAGCTTTTAGGTGCGCCTGTAGTGAGGTGTATTATTTTTTCCCGATTTTTACAGTTCTGTGGCTGAGATAGATGTCGATGATGTTAACAAGATATTGAGGGATATTATTTTTTTTTGTGATTTGTCCATAATTATGTCCCAAGAGGCTGTATTAAATAAATGCATCTTTGACATCTATCGCTATGGCTACTACCCAAATTCTTGCAGAATATTTGGCCTTTTCGACTAGAGTCTTGATCGCATTCACTGTTGGGATACCTTTACGGAAATCATTCTGAGGGACAAATTAACACTATTTACAAGTAACTTCTCTAGCCCTGTTTTTATTAATCTTTCCTATAATTTGCCCATCGTGTTCAGCTTGCCTATAGTTTTGTACGAAGCCGCTTACTGAGGTTCACCTCCCTTCCAAATCAGCGTTACTGCCGCTGCCTTCCATATAATAGGGAAGTATTGCTTCTGGAGCAGATCATTAAATACATTCAGAACCATTTGTGGTCTCATATTTACCACTAGCTTTATAGCTTCCGGTGTTGCATGGTCTGGGTTGGGGCTTTATTTGCTTTGATTGCCTGTGCAGCTTCCAGTAGCTCATCCATTGTAAACATTTGAATGTATTCATCTCCATTTTCCACCCATCTATACGTCGTTACATTGGCTTTCGGGAACACTTGTAGAATTGCTTCGGAACACCTAGTTGTTCAACTGCTATTTTATATTCTTTTCCCCATATGTCATCTTCTAGCGCTTCTGACAAAGTTTTTTCTTTGTTCTATTTATCAGTTTTCTCAGTTTGTAACCTTTTGCTTGTATCCTCCTTGTGCCTCTGTTGATAATGGGCCATCATCTCTATATGTACTACTGCATCTAGCCATTTTCCTTCTTATGTTTATGCATTTCTTGTTTTTATTGTCTACCGCGTCATCCCACCAATAAGGAATTGTTTTGTTTTTTTATGTATCTGTGCTCGCTACTGACCTGCACTATTTCTATAATTCTTCCATAACGTGCTTCTCGTTTTTGTAAGACGGCTCGAGCTGCACTTTAATTTGTTCAGCTAGCTTCTGCTGGTTAAGGATCTGCTTGTGCCGTGTTATGAAATTCATTATTTTCTCACCTTGAAAGTTACGTTTAACATTTACTCTGAATTTGTGATGAGACAGGTATTGGACAACTGGAATGGCGGTATAACTATTGGCGGAAGCAAGATATCCAACTTAAGATTTGCCGATGATACAACCCTTAATGCGGGTTCTCACGATTCAGTTTCGCTGAATCAGTTTGACTGATTCAGTGATACTGAAAGCCATGTCTGTTCTCACTGTTCAGTTTTAATGAATGATTTTAACCTATTTAGCATTGATAAAAGTAACGTTTGTGTTCATTTTTTATTTGTGTTCATTTTTCAATACTGATTCAGCCAAAACGAATAAAAAGTAGGACTGGCTTTCAGTTTGACTGCAAGCATAAACCCACTGATCAGTTTCACTGAAAAGGTGTTCTCACGTTCATTATCTGATCAGTCTCACTGAATCAGTCAAATTGATTCAGCGAAACTGGATCGTGAGAACCCGTCTTTATTGCTGCCTCTCAGGAAGAACTAGTAGCTCTCTATTAAATATCTTAGCACAATACAGTGCAGCGTATGGTCTTGGTATTAACTGCAACAAGACCAAGGTTACGATCGTAGATAGCAAGCATCATAATCATCAAGCAAGTCAGTAGGCCGTTGTGAAGTAGTGTACCCCGGTTCTTTGATCGACAAGTCGGGTAGCTGTGAAAATGAGATACGACGGCGCATTCAACAGGCACGTGTGGCCTTGACAAAGCTTACTATAATATGGCGTGACCATAACATCCTTAAAGCTACCAAAATGTCGCTGGTTCAGTCTCTTGTGTTCTCCATATTTTTGTATGCCTCGGAAACTCGGACTGTTAAAAAGGCAGATCGAGCTCGCATTATTTTATTAGTTTGCACAACAGGTCATGAAGGCCTCGGGCAGAAATGAGTACAGTCTGATCTTATACCGCTAAAATTTATATAACTTAGAATTGTCTTTGGATACTTTCACCACCTATTTCTGAGTATATCCTGGACTACTCCACGCCACCTATTCCTGTCTGCCGTCTTCTCTTTCCATTGTTTAACATTAATTTTCTTTAAATCATCTTCTGCCTTCTTCAGCCATCTCTCCCTTGGTCTACCCTTCCTTTTTTTCCCTATTGGTCTCCGGTTGAGAACTAGTTTTGCCATTCCCGTCCCATTCATCCTCTCCACATGTCCCAGCCACCTTATTCTCTGCGCTTTGATGACTGCTATAATATTGGGGTTCTCATACATGTCTTCCAGTTCCTGGTTTGTTCTTCTCCTCCATCCCTCGTTTGTTCTTACGCCTCCATAAATAGCTCTCAACATTTTTCTTTCCCATCTTATAATTTTTTCTTCCTCCTCTTTGTTCATAGTCCACGTCTCACAAGCATACGTCGCTGTTGGTCTTATAACAGTTGTATAAATTCTCTCTTTGGTCTTTCTGGATACATATTTGGATTTCATAAGATTTTTCAGGGCTCCATACTTCTGGTTTCCTTTGATGATCCTTGCCTGTATTTCTTGTTTCTCTTGTCCTTTTTGCTCTATGATTACCCCTAGGTACGTAAATTCCGTAGTCCTTTCAAAAGTATATTTCATGTTATTGGCCGTAAAAGTTAGGTTCGATTGATCATCAGAAGTTTTTTCTATTTGTCCCATGACCATATATTTTGTCTTACTCTGGTTTATCTCCATTCCAAATCTCCTTGCTTCCGCAGCTATCCTTGCCGTAATTTTCTCTAGTTCTTTCTTTGTTTTTGCTACTAGTGTTAGGTCATCTGCATATGCTATACATTGGTGTTCGTTATTAAATATGGTTCCATTCGTCTTGATTTTGCTTCTTCTAATTATTGCTTCAAGCGCCAAGTTAAAAAGTATCGTTGATAGAGGATCGCCTTGTCTGAGTCCCTTTCTCACTTCAAATTCCTGTGACTCACTTCCCATCCATGTAATTTTGTTCTTGGTTTTTTGTAATGTCATTCTTATTAGCCTTATGAGTTTTCCTGGAATTCCTAGCTGCACCGTTGCTTCATATATTCTCTCTCTGTTTATACTATCACAGGCTTGTTTAAAGTCTATGAAAAGCACGTGTAGTTCCATTTTATATTCATAGCTTGTTATCTGTAGTTCCTTGAGAACGAATGTTTGATCTGTCGTACTCCTGCCGCTTCTGAATCCAGCCTGATATTCCCCTAAAATTGTTTCTGCATAACCGTCCAGCCTCTTTCTTATTATCTGTCCCAGTACCTTGTAGCATGTGTCTAAAAGGGCGATACCTCTATAATTTTCGCATATTGTTGGGTCACCCTTCTTATATATTGGACATATTAAAGCATTTGACCAGTCTACCGGCATTCGGTCTTTTAGCCATATTTCTCTCATCATAGATGCTTTTAAAATGTGGACGTGGAGCAGAATACTAGGAGTTCCTTGTACCGCCCATCGAACTAACGTTTCCTTGCTGAATGAGCTCGGTAATCCAAAGAGACTATCCTCCATTGTGTCGACGAGAATGCTTACATTCTTCGGACATATACACAGAAGCAATAATATGGTGAAACTTGTAGCTCAGGGTCATGCCCCAAGTGGGCGGCGCCATGGTCGTTCCCCTACACGTTGGGTGCATACGTCGAAACAATATACGATACGCCACTGAACTGACAGTAAATCGCGAACGATGGCGAGCTACACTTCTCAAAACTACTGATAATATTCGTGTCGACAATACTCTAGCTCCGACTTGATGCATTTTACGAGTTCACAACATGTCTGTTAAGACATTGTGACAATGATGATACCTTGAAAGTAATGTGCTATTGCCAAGTGTGAAACTCTCCAGAATTCAAGATACACAAAAGTAAAGACGTTGAACGAGGTAGACCTCATTCTAGCAACTTCATCGACTCAAGTGGTTGCTGTTCATCTCCCGTTCTTGTTTTACCAAAGCCTTGTGATAATATTAACTAGTAGAATTCAGTACAATTTTTAAATCGTTGATAAGAATAGTAGACGACATTGTTATTTACGACCGCCTAATATCAAACAATTCAGTGCACAAATACAGAAGTTAATGAAATTTGAGTATTTCAATTTATTTAATATTTTTAGTCGCCACTTCAGAAAAAAATAATATGTGATACGTCGTTTTAGACATAGAGACACATTTCCTTTCAACTGGTGCTAACAAATTTATACGTGGTATTACATCGTTTCTTGCGCACCCCCTACCCTTTTTCACACCTCATTATCTGATCGGCACCTAAACCTTTTCGACTCGAAAGGACCTTTATTAATTCAAGCTGGCCAAATTTGGCAGCAATCGCTTGAGACGTTTTTAGGTAATCGTTGGAGAACGAAATCGCGGACGCAGACGGACATGAAAGTTTTCTGATTTTCTTTAAACTTGGTCACTATAAAATCACTATAAGCAAAAATCTAGTTTTTGGTCCCGCTGGGATGATAAAAAAGGCATGAGGGTGGGGGCATCTCAAAAAATAATGTCATAATGTGAAATTATAATGCTTCCACAATAAAGAGCATTTTTTCTGATATCGAAAACGATACCGCGCATGCCGCAAAATTTTCAAAATGGCGAAATAAAAATTCATAAAACGTAGCAAATTTTCGAACTTGAAAATGGTAGTAACTGTCACAAAAATGATTCAAATAATTCCAAACTTTACTGTCATGGATTTTTGTTCTCTATCTCTTGGTGCACTTTTAGTACAAATCTATGATTTAATGGTACGGCTGGTGGGGATTTCTTGAAAAAATAATAATCTAACATAGCTTTTGCATAGCATAGCAAATGAGTCCGAATTTACCCTGGAAATGACACTTCGCACGTTGATTTCGGTAAAATTTGCAAAAACGGGTCAATTCTAATAACTTACCCCTCCTTTGTCGGGGAAGTTAAAAAATATTTTTAGCATTTCCTTTACGATGCAGATTTTAAAAGCAAGTTGAAGTTGGTGAGCCAAGACCCAAGACCGATCCTGTAATAAATTCGGATTCAGTCGTAAAATAATTCGTACACCTATTCTAAGCTGTAATCTATTACGTACTCCCTTACTCAAGGCTATTCTTTTATTTGACTGTGCTATTAACAGAAAAACAGGCTGGATCTATCCGTAGAAATGTCAGAAAGAGAAAAAAAATCACCACATAGGCTACAAACAAAATAGACCAGATATTCAGAGCATCCCAATTAAAAATACGTTCAAAATTAGGCTTACGGGGTAAATTCGCTTCCACTTGGAAAAATAAATTCGATTGGGTTATAAACAATTCATGATGCCATGCAACGGAATTCATGCTTCGCATCAGAGAAATGAGGCAGTGCACGTAGGCCGACAAATAATGCATAGTACCTTGGTGACTATATTGTCAAATATAATATAATCATTCGCCACAGTATTGCCTACCTATGATTCTACTTTTAACGGTTTCTATTAGCAAGTGGAGTTTTTTTAATATAAAATGCTTCAGTATATTTTAAGAGACAGCGTTGATAAGAAAATAGAGATAAGGATTTCGGGACTTCTGGGTAAAGTTGTTCTTATCTAGATGGCAGCAGGCCTTTTGTATGGTGTATTGAATGTTACTGCAGGATACCAGGAGCGCACTTCTGCAATAGACAGACTTATCGGGGCATCCAAGGATCTGTGCAGGTTGACCGTTCCATGGCTGTTTCCCTACAGGTCGGTGACGTCACGGTCCTAGAGGGATTCAAATATTTTCCTCATTTTCTCGGCTTTCCGGTGCCTAAAATAATCGCAGAAAATATTAGAAGGTTCTGATGCCATAGGATACCATATGCAGTCATAGAAAAATTTATGATACTAGTCCATTCCTGTGCGATACATAAAGGTGTAACAATATAAGCGTAGCTTGGTGATGAACCACCAACCAACGTGTTGCTCATAGCAACTAGCAGCTCAATCGGATTGTATGAGACAGGGGCGGGTGGGTGCGTGCGTGTGTGCGTGAGTCTAGCTAGCCGTCAAGAAATGAAAACAGGAAAACAGTGGTTTAATAAAGATTTATTTCCTATATGAATGCAGTAAATATGTATATTTTATCTATTTTTTCCAAAAACAAGAACTTAGCTTCGATGGGAAGTCCATGGTGTAGTTCTCGTGGTGCCCTTCCAAGAGAAGGTGGTGCCCCAAAGAAGTGTGGTGATGGCATCCCAAAGAAGTATGATTATCCAGAGAAGTGCTGGTGGCACCCCAAAGAAGGGTGATGCCCTGGAGAAGCGGTGGTGTTCACATGGTGGCACCCCAAAGAAGGCTGGCTTTCTTCAAAAGGAGTTTTGGTGGTGTCACCCCAAAGAATGGTGATGCCCCGGAGAAGCAGTGATGCTCCAGTGTTCTTGAAGGTGGCACTCCGAAAAAGTGTGGTGCCCCTCCAAAGAAGTGTGGTTTCCTGTGAAATAGTGATTGCTGATATTAGCACCTTGCAGAGAAGTTCACAGGACTTCACGATCTGTTTCTGAAGTATGGATCTCCATGCGTTCTTACATTTTAATAAATTGCGTTCATATATTTCAGAAACAAATTTATGAAGTAGCATGGGCAAAAATCAGACAACTTTCATATGTTCACATGGTAAAGATTAAAAAAAATTACATATATTTACAAGAGCGAACAGATAGAACAATAGCAAGTGACAGAAGGTTCTGCCGGTATAGAGCAACCCTCGTAGATAGAACAATAGTTAAAAGAAATATTCATAAATGCTTTATATTTACAGTCCTACCGGATCCTTTCAGGTATATGGTGATAAAGAAAAGTATATATAAAACATGTTCGAAAATTTACCCCTCGTAAAACAAAATCACACAGATGTCCAACAGATGTTTTCATTGCGTTCTTAATCAGCAAATCTGACTGTTAGGTGTTCTTACGTAAGGAATGTTATAAAAAATGAAACATAAAATACACACAAAATAAGGCATCTTAGAACAAAAGTATATGGCTAGAAACAAATAATGATGTTCAGCGACTCTTTTATTAGATAATTAATAAATTTACAGTGTATGATTGACATGATATTTAAGGACTAAAATGTTCGCCATCACATGTTGATGGAAAAAAGTTTACAAATCGGAAAAATCACATTCCTACTCATAGCTGTGAAATAAAAGCAGAAGCAACAAAAATATGCGAAACCATAGCAATCAAATCATTATGATTTTGCATTGGGAATGTAAATTCCTTACCGCGGTTACAACATAACTTGCACAGACAAAAAATTGTGTTACAGAGGCATAGCTATTTTATGTGTTCACTGTTTGAGTTCAGAACTGGAAAAGGGAGAGGTATGTGTTTCGATGCAAAAGGAAACATTGGTAGAGAGCGAGAGCACACCCCCACTCAATAGATTTTCCCAAAATTTATGCGCAGTTGGTATAATATAGTAATATTTCCTGCTGAAAGAAATAGAGATGGGAAAAGGAAGAAGTCAGAAGCGAACAGTTATGAAAACGTTACTAGTGTAATTAGGAAATAGTTGCTAAAAATGGAAGTTATAAACTATTTGTGTATGGTAATCAAGTAAATAATATAAGAATAATTTTGGAAACGGGTGAACCGTTACAAAGGCGACGCTAGAGATGCGGCATTTGGCGTTTACCAAGCGACTGCCCGCAGTGGCTAGCGCTTGAGACTCGGCAGGTATGCGCGGATTAATCACCTAGAGGCAAGCATTTATACCAGATATTCGCGGTTCGTAGCGAAATCTAACCTTTGTGGGAATAACGAATACCTATTCAGTATTGTTATATAGGTGTTTTGTTTTACTTTAAACAGGCTTTAAAAGATGTCATCAATGATTCATTTTCCTTTTTTAGTTCAGCGGGTATGTATTTATCACTCATTTTGGCTTCTATGAGTTTTCAAGCATCGTAAGCGTCAAGTCGATTTTTAAGGGTTGATAGAAATGTATTCCATATTTTAGCTTCATTTTCGTAACACTTCACAGATTTTAAAACTGTTTCATTAGATAACACCATTTCTTTACAACTGGCTAGTTAATCTCAGATCAGAGCCAATAACATAATTAAAAAAAACTCCTTTTCTTCATTCTCCAGCAACAAACATTGAAAATCAATAATCGCGGAAAATATTAGAAGGTTCTGATGCCATGCGGTCATAAGAAAATTTATGATACTGGTCCATTCCTGTGCGACACATAAGGCGACGCTAGAGATGCGGCATTTGGCGAGTACTAAGCGACTGCCGGCAGTGGCTAGTGCTTGAGACTCGGCAAGTATGCGCAGATTAAACACCTACAGGCAAGCATTTATATCAGATATTCGCGGTTCGTAACGAAATGTAGCCTCTGTGGTTCTATTCCATTCTTCACATACAAAATCAATATCGGGTGCACTGTTCTTAAGAATGGATTGTAAAGTAGGGGAATTCATATCTGTGGTAAATCGATATGCATGTAAATGCCCCTTCTTCTGAGTTGTATATGTTTCATCACATTTTCCCGTACTTATTATTATTGTTCTATATTTATTTACATTCGAATCTCGTTTTTGCGGAGAGAACTCCGTGTCGGTCGTTGCTCCTCAGAAGTAGAATTTCCTTCTTTTTGCCATCGGTGCCTGTTGAAAGTACATTTTCTGCTGCTATCGAAGCGAAAGATATCTTGTTTGGAATAAACGAAGATTTTTCTGTTGTAGAATTGTTTGGACCTCCATTGCTTATCATGGCAGCTTTCGATAATGAGTTGACGAAGGTCATCCAAACTGCCCGTCAGGAATTTGAAAATTGCCTGTACTATCGATTGGCAATAAAGGGCAATATTTGAATACTTATTTCTATAAAAAATGATATTTTCCTATGTTTTTGTAATCCATTTGAACAAGTCAAGATATATAAAGATTCTAATTTTCTCGGAAACGAATCGACTGATTTAAAGAAATCAAAAGTCAAAATGAAAGACTTCAAGACTCTGAAACTAAATATTGCTCGATACCCGTTGTCATTTAGAATTTTTAAGGGGATGTTCCTGGGGCGCAGGGAATACAAGGGGGTGAAGTAGTTTTCAGTTAAGAAGTTATCCCTCTAGACATATCTTTTGACATGTCTCGGCGTTTTTTCTTTTAATCAGCGGTTTTCGAAAAACCCGGGGTGGGAAGTTTTCAAATTACCACCCTGTATGTATAAATGTGTAAATCCCGGCCTCTTAAATCAGGGTTTCCAAAGCAAAAATAATTCACCTTTAGCTCAGGGATAATACTAAATTCCGTTAGCTATGCATGCCGCTGAAAATTGACTGAATTTAAAATTGTAGCGTTGTACGTACGTTGAACACGGATTGCTAAAAGGCTCTAAAACTGGTTCGGACGTGATGGATATAAGCGCATTACACAATGTATATAATGTAAACACACTTTTGCATGAGATTTTGCTGATTTACGCAGATATTCGGCTGATTTATATACGGCTTTTTGATTTCAATTGGCCATTTCGCGAATAGTTAGACAGTGGCGCCTCCCCAAGGTGGCGGATAGGGGAACGCCTCCCAGATATGGGTGGTACCGGGGAAATCAAATACCCGGGGCGGACCAAAACTAGCACGGTGGAATAGCGTCTGCATCCAGAGGATCAGCTATTCCTCAACAATTAGGACACGACGGATCTCCATGTGAGGAGCGGTACTCCAACAGCGTCTGACTCCATGTTAGGGGCGGCTGATAATACACCCGCAGGAAGCCACCCAACATCAGTAGGCTATCCGGTGCGTGGCGACACCGCAGGATATACCGAAGCCCAAGGACGTAATCCAGCCGGCAACCTTCGCAGGTGCATCCTCAGGAGGCAATTTGGACGGCTGCCTCCGGAAATGTCGTCTGGGGGCCCTAAGGCCAACCACCTGACGGGCCCTATCTTCGGGTTCGACCACCCCGGAAGAAAAGCACCCACACCGAGCCGGTTTCGGAAGCCGGCGTTGGGCAAGGTGGCGGTGCTTCGAATTGCGCTGTTGACGACCCCCGCAACGACATGGACCGTTTTAGGTGGACGACGGAGCTCAAGGATGACCTACTGAGCTGCTACGAGAGCAGTAGCCCGCGCTGTAGGGGATACATGTCCCGCATGTATGAGAGGTGGTGTGAAATGCACCCAGAGCATAGCACGCTCACCTCTCAGAATTTGCGAGATTATGTATCGTACCTCCGGAGGCAGGGATATGTTCGTGCTCCAGCTCAGCCTGCCCCTTCGGCGGACGGAAGGCCTGTTAACCAGGCTGAAAGTTCACCGGTAAGGCCCGCTGAGAGGGAAATCGACCAAGTCGTCTCACCTGGGGATTTCAGAGACCGAAGGGCCTTGCATAACAACGGAAGGCCCTTGAAGCTGGCAGATTTGAAGAGAGAGGATGAGGTTGTGGGTGAACGTCTATCGGAGGCCTCTGACATTTGGGGCATCAATTGCGAAATTTACGCTGCGGCTCTGAGGCTAGCTAGACAGGGGAGAGTGAGAGACTCTCCTGTTGAGAGAGCACAGAGACGGGTGCGCCAAATGGAAGCGAAAATCCAGTTGGCTCGCCAGGAAGCATCCCGTATCCAGTGTGTGATGGAATATAGAGCGGCTGGGAAGCCTTTTACGCGTCGAGTGCGCCAGATAGCCTACGGGTTGAGGCGCGACCATCATACACTCAGTCAAGCGGTACTGGTTGTTGTCAAGCAACACTGTCTTGACAGGATACGGATGCTAATCGCTGCTAAGCAATCGTTGGTGGCGCGGGCGAGAGGTCTGGAGCAGAACAGAATGTTCTACGAAAGACCTTCTCGCCTTTTCCAACAGCCGCCTCCAGCCATAGCCGCCAACTGCTGATCGCGTGGAGGTCTTTTGGAGGGACGTTTACGAACAACCCAAACCTCTCTCAGCAGACACTCCGGCCTTGGCGCAGTTTGAGTCCGTTTGTAGGAGGACTCCTAACTTGAATGTACTGCGTCACCCGATAAACACGGAAGAAATTCTTGACGCCTTACGAGGCGCAAAGAATTTCGCAGCTCCTGGCCCGGATGGCATAAACACCTACTGGTGGAAAAAATTCCCCAGTTGCCACCGGCATTTAGCCAGAGTTTTTAACTCGTGGCTAAATCAGGAGCAGCCAATTCCGGCTTGGTTTGTCGAGGGTCGAACCGTGCTTCTCCCGAAGACCGGAGATTTGTCTGATCCCAAAAACTACAGGCCAATAACATGTCTGAACGCGTGTTACAAGCTCTTCACCAGAATCTTGTACATGCGTATCCTTCAAGCTGTGAATCCTGTATTTCTCGACGTGTATGAACAGAGAGGGTCAAAGAAAGGAGTAGCTGGCTGCAAGGAGAACCTGTTGATTGACCGATGTGTCACGCAGGACTCTGTGCACTACAAGCGAAACCTTTCTACGGCCTGGATTGACTATCGCAAGGCATTCGACAGCACGTCTCATGAGCTCATTGTGCGGCTGTTGGAATGTCTTTCGGTGGATAATCAGATAGTGGGGTGCATCAAACAACTGATGCCACTCTGGAAGACCCGGTTCACCATAACATCAGGTGAAACTCGGGTTCAGACAGAGTTGGTGTCATTGAAAAGAGGTGTCTTCCAAGGAGACTCCTTGAGTCCCTTGCTCTTTTGCATCTCACTTTTGCCTCTGTCCATAGCGCTGAGAAATACTAAAGGATACAGCTGTGGCACGCCCAATAACCGGAGGCACAAGGTCACCCATCTGTTTTATATGGATGACCTAAAACTTTATGCCTCCGGCCAACGCGAACTACAACAATCGCTGAGGGTGGTGCAGGAGTACAGTCATGCTATCGGAATGGAGTTCGGGACAGACAAATGTGCATTGGTTCATCTCAAGAAAGAACGAAGCGGAGATAGTGGAGATGAGGAACAGCTCGTTGATGGGAGCATCTTGCGACAACTGCATGCCGGAGATACTTATACCTACCTTGGAGTGGCGCAGCGTCATGTCCAAGAGGCAGCATTGGTTAAAGAGTGTCTCCGCCGCAAGTATTTGCACCGACTCCGGCAGATCTGGTCGTCAGAACTGTCCGGCAAGACCAAAGTCGCTGCCACAAACATGCTTGCGGTCCCATTGTTATTATACACCTTTGGTGCTATACACTGGAAAGTGAACGAGCTGAAGGAAATCGACACGAAGACCCGCAAAAGGATGAATATGGAGAAAAGCCTGCATCCTAAGTCCTCTGTCCCGCGAATATACCTCCCGCGACACCTGGGAGGGCGTGGACTATTGAGTTTGGAGCGTCTGCACAACAGAGTAGTACTGGCCACTGCCTGCTATGTAACGAACAGCACCGATCCCCTGATCCGCTTCGTGCGAGAGCACAAAAATGCGGGAAAAGGAGCCTTTCTTTTTAGCGCAGCGAAACGAGCAGCCGAGGAGCTCAGCCTCACACTCGACTTCAAGCGGAGGTGTCAGCAGTCCATTACGGAACTTGCTCCCGCAGAATTAAAAGCCCACATTAAAACTGCCGAAGTCGACTTCCTCTTAAGACTTCATAAAGATAAGCCAATGCATGGAATCTTCTACAAACATCTAGAAGAGCATGGCTTGTCTGAGCAGTTGACCTTCTCTTTCCTAAGGTCTAGTGGGTTGAAGTCGGAGACTGAGGGCTTTATAATGGCTTGCCAAGACGGTGCCTTCAACACCTTGGTATACCGTAAAAGGGTTATGGGTGTAGATGTACCCGACACCCATTGTAGAGCTTGCCGACAGGCGCCAGAGACGCTTATGCATCTCTTGTCGGCGTGTAAGACGTACGCTGGGACGGCTTACGTCCATCGGCACAACGCGGCTCTACGAGTGCTCTACTATCATTTAAGGCACTCATACGGTATCGACGAGACACCGGTGCTGCCATACGCTCCAGGGGATATAGAGTCCGTTGTGGAGAACGAGAGATGCCGGATTTACTGGAACTACTCGTTCCCCACGCTCGAGCTTGTACAGGCAAACAAGCCCGACATAGTCCTTCTCGACCACCAACAGAAGACGATGTTCGTTATTGAGTTTTCGGCGCCTGCCGAAGTGAACATCGTCTCTAAGGAGGAGGAAAAGCGGACCAAATATCAGGAGTTGCTCGGACAACTTCGCAGGCTCTGGCCAGACTACACTGTAAGTCTGCTGGTTATGGTCATTGGATCCCTAGGTGGAATGAAGAATACGCTGCTCTCTGCACTGCGCAAAATACCGGTGTGCCGTGCGGCGGCGCACATCTTGGCCGCCAGAATGCAGAAGGCAGTCATCCTTGGGTCCCTTCGTCTACTTAGGGCGCACGATTCGCGGACCCAATGATTGCTTACCTCACGGTGTGAGGAGTAGTCATTGGGTAATGGAACAGCAGCTCGGTGTGTCGGAGCCCGAGCTGCACTTTTTTGTTTTTAACATAATATAACATAATATAATATAATATAATATAATATAATATAATATAATATAATATAATATATATATAATATAATATAATATAATATAATATAATATAATATAATATAATATAATATAATATAATATAATATAATATAATATAATATAATATAATATAATATAATATAATATAATATAATATAATATAATATAATATAATATAATATAATATAATATAATATAATATAATATAATATAATATAATATAATATAATATAATATAATATAATATAATATAATATAATATAATATAATATAATATAATATAATATAATATAATATAATATAATATAATATAATATAATATAATATAATATAATATAATATAATATAATATAATATAATATAATATAATATAATATAATATAATATAATATAATATAATATATATAATATAATATAATATAATATAATATAATATAATATATATA